>JAGIQG010000033.1:9383692-10791192 GCA_024679065.1 Sphyrna mokarran
TGCAGACTCTGCATAGACAGTGACCCAAACCAGGAGTTGAATCCAGGTCTCTGCTGCTGTGAGGCAGCAGTGCTAACCAGCGTGCCACCCTAAGAATGGAGGAAAAAATGTTTTGAAAGAGATGAACCTTTTTTTCATCCTTCCAGACCATTAATTCTCGAGTTTGAGGAAGATGTCCCGACCGGTTAAGTTTCTCCAAGCTGCCTTTTTAGAATGCTGGATGTTTGCACGCAATCAAAATGTGGACTCTTGAATTTGATTAAATTTAACAGACCCCAAATTATATCACACGGGCCGCTGGCATGAAGTTTGAACGTAAGCAGGCGAGACTGTGGAATAGCCCTGTGTGCACTTTGTGCTTGTCAACAAGAAAGTGAGACTCATGTTTGAGTACTTGTGAAGTGATTCCCTGAATGGGAGGAAACAAGTCTTGAGAGAGTGCCAATCCTGCAGTTCAGCGGGAGGCAGCTCCAGGAATGGGGTGGGAAAGACCTCTTTTTTTGCGTTGTTGGGGATTTTAATATCGTGTGCTTTGTGTTAGTCATCCCACCCCCCAACCATGTTATCTCTAAGATACTAAATTTATAAGCTCATTAAATATAGGAGCAGAATTAGGCCATTTGGCCCATTGGGTCTGCTCTGCTGTTTGATCATGGTTGATATGCGTCACATCCCCATTTTCTTGGCTTCTTCCTATAACCCTTCAGCCTTCATTTCAAAATCTTCCCATGTTTCTTCTTTTCAGATAATAGTCCAAGTTCCTCTTGTAGGCTTCAATGGGCCCTGCCTCCATCATACTCTGGTTGCCATGGTGACGCAGTGGTTAGCACTGCTCCCTCACAGCAGCAGAGACCTGGATTTGATTCCTGGCTTGGGTCTCTGTCTGTTTGGAGTCTGCACCTTCTCCCCATGTCTGCGTGGGTTTCCTTTGGGTATTCCCATTTCCTTCCACAATCCGAAAGACCTGCTGGTTAAGTGCGTTGACCCAAATAGGTGTGGAGTGCGGCGACTCGGGGAATTTTACAGTAATTTCATTGCAGTATTAATGTAAGCCCTGCTTGTGACTAATAAATTAAAAACTTGAACTGTGAAAGTCTCCTAGTCGCCACACTCCGGCACCTGTTCGGGTACATTGAGGGAGGATTTAGCGTCGCCAACATACCTAATCAGCATGTCTTTCAGACTGTGCGAGGAAACCAGAGCACCTCGAGGATGCCCCCACACGTACAGGGAGAACGTGCAAACTCCACATAGGCAGTGACCCGAGCTGGAAATCAAACCTGGGTCTAATGCCAAGGGCCCAGGTTAGCTTCCTAGCTTGGGTCACTGTGCGGAGTCTGCATGTTCTCCCCGTGTCTGCGTGGGTTTCCACCCACAGCCCGAAAGACTGCTGGTTAGAGTGCATTGGCCATGCTAAATTCTCCCTCGGGTGTATCCAAAGAGGCTCCAGATTGTGGCGACTCGGGAACTGTCACAGTAACTTCATTGCGGTGTTAATGTAAGCCAACTTTTGACACTAATAAATAAATTTAAACTGAAACATTGTGAATCAAAGTGATAGCAACATGGTTACCTCTCAAAAGCTGTCTGAAATGGAGGCCAGTTAGGGATGGCTAATAAGTGCTAACTCAACCAGTGAAGTCCGCATCCCATAAATAAATTTTAAAAAATTTCAAGTTTCTCAGCTCTTTTAAAACTGAGCACAGTTTCTTAAGTTTCCACGTTGGGATTTGAACTTGAGCACTTTGGTTTATTAAGACTAATTTATTCATCAAAACATACCCCAACTGTGTCTGAACGATCATCTTTGGAACGATCATCGTAGAATGGCGCAGTGCAGTAAGAGGCCATTTGGCCCACGAGGTCAGAACTGGCTCTTTGGCACAGACAGCCAATTAATCCCATTATCCTGTTCTCTTCCCTTTTACCTGGTAATATTTTGTCATTCAGCGAGCTATTTAATTCTGTTATGAATTTTATTATGAATCTGCTTCTTTTCACATTGTGCATTCCAAGCCACGCCAACTCACTACATGTAAAAAAAAAAAGAAACTTCTCCCGTATACAGACAAGTAACTGTCCTGGGAAAAGTTAATTAGTTGCGAGGAAGTTACAAGGGAAGTCACTGGCTCACAGTTGTAAAAGGCAAATTAAGCACCGATATCACAGTAATACATAAGCACGGTAGCACAGTGGTAAGCAATGTTGCCTCACAGCGCCAGAGACCCAGATTCAACTCCTGTCTCGGCCAACTGTCTTGTGCAGAATCCGCACATTCTCCCCATGCCTGCAAGGGTTTCCTCCAGGTGCTCCGGTTTCCTCCCACAGTTTGAAAGACGTGCTGGTTAGGTGCATTGGTCATGCTAAATTCTCCCACAGTGTACCTGAACAGGAGCGGAGTATAGGGGATTTTCAGAGTAACTTGATTGCAGTGTTAATATTTTTCTTATTCATTCGTGGGACATGGGCATCACTGACTTGGCCAACATTTATTACGCATCCCTAGTTAACTGAGGGCAATAGGATATCAACCACGTTGTTGTGGCTCTGGAGTCACATGTAGGCCAGACCAGGTAAGGAGGGCAGATTTCCTTCCCTAAAGGACATCACTGGGTTTTTCCGACAGTGGTTTCATGGTCATTAGTAGATGCTTAATTCCAGATATTTTTTATTGAATTCAAATTCCACTGCCTGCCATGGGTGGGATTCGAACTTGGGTCCCCAGAACATTAGCTGAGTTTCTGGATTACTAGGGGGGAATTCTCCTGCTGCACTGGTCTGAAAGCTGGAAATTCCTGCCCGATTGTGAATGGGGTTTCACACTGTCCGCAACATGCCGGGTAAAATTCCAGTGGCGGGCGGGATGGGAGAATTCTGGCCACAATCTAGCAATGTTCCCACTAGGCTATTGTCTACTTGTGACACTCAAATAATCTTTAGACTCAACCAAATGGTCAAAACAGAGGTCCGTCACACTGTTGAATGCATGCGAGTTGGCCACTGCATTTCCTGCATTGTTCATTAGTCGTGGCCACACTGCTTTGTCTGCCAGGCCCTTTTCGGGGGGGTTTTCCTGAGGCTGCCAGAGGTGCCAAACGAATGCATATCTTCTCCCTGGGGAATCGACACAATGGATAAAACCCCAGGGAGTGACCATAGAACAGAAATTCTCACTGAAGGTTCCAGATGAATCTTCGAGTGCACAAGTGCAAACCCACCTGGAGGCTGGTAATTGTCATCCCGTCTTTGAGATGAGACTGGCCACTTTGAAGTGATTGCTTTAGGGGCCACCTTCTTTTGTCTCTATAATCGTTACTCTGTGAAGTCAATGGGGCCAAAATTCATTTTTAATTTGCTCTGTGATTTTTTTTTCTCTCTTTTCTCTTTTGCTGGCGAACAGCCTGTTGACATCAGCAACGAGGGCACTTTGTGTAATCAACGACCACTCCGTATAATTAATGAATGGCGACACTCAAACTAAAAGATTAATGATTGCAGTGACCGCGGCTTTATCGAATCATAATCTACAATTGATTACCAGGAAATAGCATAGTCGATATACCATCTGCAAGTTGTGTGTTTCATGTGGCAACACCGGATTTGCACTCTGTATATTAAGCATTAAAGAAATATATTAAAATTTATTTATTAGTCTCACAAGTAAGGCTGGCATTGACACTGCAATGAAGTTACTGTAAAAATTCCCCACAGCCCGGCGCCTATTCGGTCAACGCACCTAACCAGCACGTCTCTCAGAATGTGGGAGGAAACCCACGCAGACGCGGGAGAACATGCAAACTCCACACAGACAGTGACCCAAGGCAGGAATCGAACCCGGGTTCACTGGTGCTGTGAGGCAGTAGTGCTAACCACTGTGCTACCATGCTGTATTAGTTGCAGCCAAGTGTTCTTAAGTTGCTGCTGCGTTATTTTTCAGTCCTGTTGCAAAGTACGATGGTATGACATTGCAGTTTATTACACTTATCAATTTAATTTTGCAAGAGATTAAAACGCAGCATGTTTTTCTTGTTCTTGAATGTTGTGCTCATCAAAGGTATGGGGATAAAGAAACACAACATCTATGTCCTGCATGTATTAGAATCAAGAGTTGCGAAGCTACATTTTACAACTGAGGGTAAAACTTGCACTCATGGCCATTCTGCTCTCTAAGAGGTCACCCCTGTACTGTTTGTTCTGGATCAGCCCTCTCCAATTTTCCAATTCTGCCATACATTTATGACATTTTGCAGTGCCAGCTGTTGTTGAATTTTGTATCCTGTGCCCATGCCAATGTGGAAACAATGGCACTGTGGTAATGTTTTATTTGATTTGTTATTGGGATACAGTGAAAAGTATTATTTCTTGAGCGCTATACAGACAAAGCATCCAGTTCATAGTGCCTGATGAGGGGATGCTGGCATTGGACTGGCATGGGCGTGGTAGGAAGTCTTTCAATGCCAGGTTAAATTTGGAATCCCAAGCTTTTGGAGCCCTGCTCCTTCATCAGATGAGTGGAGAGGCAATGGTTTAGGTTGGTTGGACATGCTAAATTGCCCCTTTTTTCTCTGAGGGATTGGTAGAATGAATACATAAATGGGGTAGGGCCTGGGTAGGATTGTTGTTGGCGCAGACATGGTGGGCCAAATGGCCTTCCTCTGCACTGCAGAGATTCTATAATTCTAGTTGCCCTTGAGAAGTTAGTGGTGAGCAATTAATACAACTGAGTGGCTTGCTAGGCTATTTCAGAGGTCATTTGAGAGTCAGCCAGTGGCTCTGGAATCAAGTGTAGGCCAGACCTGATGAAGACGGCAGATTTCCTTCCCCAAAGAGCATTAGTGAACTAGATGGGTTTTTCAGACAATCAACAATAGTTTCATGGTCATCAGTAGACTCTTAATACCAGAAATTTTTTATCCTGGGCTAGATTCCCAAATTGGGTCACCATCTGTGCAGAGTGTGCACATTCTCCCCGTATCTGCATGGGTTTCCTCCGGGTGCTTCTGTTTTTTTTCTCCCACGGTCCAAAGAGTTAGATTAATTAGCCAAGTCAAATTGCCCCTTCTTGCCAGTGAGATTAGCAAGGCAAATTGTTGGGGGTTATGTGGAGACGGTCTGGATTGGATTGCTGTGGGTTTGATGGGCCAAATGGGCCTCTTTCTGCTCCGTAGGGATTCTCTTTCGTTGTGGGGAGGGGAAGTTTCCCAATCCTCCCGCTACGGGAATTGGACCGGGATCCGAACCCGGGTCTCCAGGAACATTACCTGAGCATCTGGTCTCGCGATAACACCACTGGGCCATTACTTCCCCGACATATATGGAAGCCCAGTGGGAGCAGTACCAACCTCCACAGACACGTGGGGAAACAAGCGGAATCCTGCCATATCCCCCACGGAGAATAATTAGGGAACAGATGGGTGTTAAGTAGGCCTGGAAGTGAATGATAAATATTTCTATTTGTTAGGCCGTGCCTGGTGGGAATACAGCTACTACGCTACCGGTGATATATTTGGGAGTAAACACAAGGTGTCTGCGAGAGGAGGTTTAGTTCAAAGTTCTGCCTTCTGTGTACAGCACAATAATCTGTTATCAGAGTGTGAACGTTTCGGCATCTCAAACAATGGAAACACCTGCCACCAACCATAAAGCATCTCTTAACATCGCGGGTAAGCAAGACCTGTGCTTTCCGCTCATTCATCAAGATTATTTGAACAAAGAGAAATTGTGTAAATGTTTGCTCAGAGCTGGCAATCTGAGCACTTTGTGGGCAATGACCTCTTGGCACACAGGCCAGCTCCTGCTTCTGTCTGTCAAAAGCTTGCAAGAGAAAGAGGTCAATGGCTGGCCTCTGAATCAGGAGGTCACGGGTTGAACTCCAGCCCGGAGATCTGAGTGCAATGTCCGTGCAGCGTTGTGCCACCGACGGCCCTGGAGCGAGATGTCAAACCCCTGTCCCTGTTTGCTTCTAAAAGGTCCCGCAAGCTGTCCTTGCTATCCTGGCCAATATTGCTCCTTCGGCTAATGTAACAAAGACGCAGCAAGAAGTCTCGATGCAGGTTAAAGTCCAACAGGTTTATTTGGAATCACGAGCTTTCGGAGCACTGCTCCTTCATCAGGTGAGTGTCAGATCCATCTGATGAAGGGGCAGTGCTCTGAAAGCTCGTGCTACCAAATAAACCTGTTGGACTTTAACCTTTATTGGGTTTTAGTGAGACTTTATTGTGCCCACCCCAGTCCAACACCGGCATCTCCACATCATAACTATGATGTGCAGTCGCTCAGTGGGATGGAGCCGGAATGTTGCTGAAAACAGATGTTTTGTCAAAGTTTTTCAAACTGCACTCATCAGGACAAACATCGAATATGCACAACAATTTATGCTTGAGGAGAATGTGATGCTGATCATGTGTTGAGTCGACTCCGATCACCCTTTCATAGATGTAGAGCAGGATTCTTCTACCGCAAATGCCCCCAAAATCAGAAAATCTCATCCGGGATCAGGAGACCTTTGCATGGTCTTCCCCGGCCACCCTACCCGCTACAATTCCCGGGATGGGAAAATTCCATCTTCCCCTATTTGAAGCATAGTAACCCTACAGTGCAGGAAGAGTCCATTCAGCCCATTAGGCCTACACCAACCACAATCCAAGCTAGGTCTGTAACCCTACCTATTTACTTGCTAATCTCTCTGACACCAAGGGGCAATTTGACATGGTCGGTTAATCTAACATCTTTGAATGGTAGAGGAAAAAAAAATGGAGCACGCGGATGAAATCCATTTAGTCTCGGGATGAGTATGCAAACTCCACAGAGCCAGTGACCCAAGCTGGGAATTGAACCCGGGACCCTGGCGCTGTGAGGCCGCAGTGCTAACCACTGTCACACCATGGGAGTTGTCCAGTAGCAGCAACAAAATGGGCAGGATCACAGCATTCACACCAGTGGCAATGGGTCACCTCTTGGCTTTTATCATTGAATTGTAGAAGCCCTACAGTGCAGAAGAAGGCCATTCAGCCCATCAACTCTGCACTGACCACCCGCGCCCTATTCCCATAACCCCTCACGTTTAGCCTGCTAATCCCCCTGACACGAGGGCCAATCAACCTAACCCGCACATCTTTGGATTGTGGTAGGAAGCCAGAGCACCCGGAGGAAACCCGCGCAGACACGGGGAGAATGTGCGAACTCCACACAGATAATGACCCCAGGCCGGAATTGAACCCGGATCCCTGGCGCTTTGAGGCAGCAGCGCTACCTCTTTTATGCCCTGTGTCCTTTCCTTTTTAAATTCCCTGTTTTATAACAACAGCGTCCTTGTCACATTTCAGGTCAGTTTCGTAACGTGCACTCCATGAGCCAATGGGTGAATTATAGTTGGCTTTTCGCACTCCAGCCCTGGGTTGGGTGTGAGCTCACCCGAGGAGGTGGCGCAGTACGGTGGCACAGTGGGTTAGCACTGCTGCCTCGCAGCGCCAGAGACCCCAGTTTCACTTCCAGCCTTGGATGACTGCGTGGAGTCTGTACATTCTCCCCCACCCCGTGTCTGCATACATTTCCTCCGTGTGCTCCGGTTTCCTCCCATAGTCTGAAATATGTGGAGGCATTAAATTCTCCTTATCCGGAGTGCGATGACTGCAGGATTTTCCCAGTAACTGCATTGCAGTGTTAATGTAAGCCAACTTGTGACACTAATAAATAGATGATGGGTCATGGGGTTTAAATGCATTGCCACACCATATCTGTGGAATTCCCTTGCCCAGTGAAGCAGTTGAGGCTACCTT
This sequence comes from Sphyrna mokarran, assembly GCA_024679065.1. NCBI lineage: Eukaryota > Metazoa > Chordata > Chondrichthyes > Carcharhiniformes > Carcharhinidae > Sphyrna > Sphyrna mokarran. Next base: position 9,391,471 of record JAGIQG010000033.1, read on the forward strand.
GTTGAGTTTTTAAGGCAAAGGATAGATAAATTTTTGAACAGTAAAGGAATTAAGGGTTATGGTGAGCGGGCAGGGAAGTGGAGCTGAGTCACAAAGATCTTATTGAATGGTGGACGAGGCTTGAGGGGCCTAATCTTGCTCCTAATTCTTATGTTCTTGTATCCCCTGTCCCCAGTGCAAATATATGCCCTGTTTGTGATCAGAACTCTCCACTCATCTGTCGAAGAAACAGCGCTCCGACAGCTAGAGGTGTTTACTACCAAATAAACCAGCTGGACTTGAACCTGGTGTTTTCCCAGTGCAAATTACCCTAGAACCGTAATGAATTGGTGCAGCAGGGAGACGGATGTGAATTACAAGTTGAGCTCTATTTTCACTGTACCGGGTACAAGAGCCACCCTCGGTACCTCACCGCCAGCCTTAAAAACAATCACTTTTATTATTCCTCTCGTGCTAACAGATTGCAAAGCTGGGCCCGTTGGCATGGCAACACCTCTGGCACTTTGTGAAGAAGCTTTAAGTGACTTTGGTGTTCATCCTCACTGAATTGTAAGCTTTTTAATTAATTGGACATCCGACTCTTTTCCCCGTGACTGGAGTGAGCATGGGGCCTGTTGGCTCAGTGTAGGACCAGTAACTTTATTTACATTGTACGAAATATTAATTCGTGGGGCATGGGCATTGACGGCTGGCTAAATATTTATTTCCCATCCCTAGTCACCCTTGACTTTTTGGTGATTGATACAATTGAGTGGCCAAAGGTTACGGGAGAAAGGTGGAAGAACGGGGTCGAGAAACTTATCAGCCATGGTGGAGCAGAATCAGCTAATGTTTCAGGGACCCGGATTCGAATCCCGCCACGGCAGTAGGTAGAATTTGAATTCAATAAAAAATATCTGGAATCCATCATTGGAAAAAGAAATTATCTGGTTCACTCGTGTTCGCGAGGGAAGGAAATCTGCTGTCCTTACCCAGTCTGGCCTACATGTGATTCCAGAGCCACAATGATGTGGTTGACTCTCAACTGCCCTCCAAGGGATGGGCAACAAAAGATGGCCAGCCAGCGAATGAAAGGACTTTGATCTTGTGACCTTTGGCCTTCCCCAACCCAGGTCCACCAAATACCAGAGAAGCCAGTCTGCGAGACGTACCCTTTGTTATTTAAAAGCAAATCAAATCCACGTTGGCCTAGTGTCTGATGGTAATGGCCGCACAGTTTGTGGCGCCACGGATCAGAGTATCGCACTCTCAGTATGCGTGTGACAAGCCTCTTCCCAAGCAGCTCAATTATTAAGAAAGGGAACAGACACAAAGGCAAAAATGCTAATTCAGACCATAAAAGGTTGAATGTTATTATCATAAGCGATAATTTGTACTACAAGCAACAAAGCATGTTAAAGTGAGATATTTTATAGGGCAGCTAATGGACCGATGCTACAAGCATTTTTATTACCAAGAAATATTAATTTGCAGTATATAGAATTCATTAACCCCCCTCTGGTGTTTTTAAGGATGCTGTTTACAGTTTCTTAAGCTCCCAGATTCAATATACGTACCAGCTAATGCATGCACTGATGGCAAAGGCTCCCTGCGTGTGAAGTATAATGATCTACAGAGCCGGAGTATAAATCAGTGAGTGCGCTTCCGTGACGGGGCCTGCCAGCTCAAAGTACAAGAGCATTACTACAAAGCCGAGGTCTACTTTACTGTACTTGGGAATCGCTTTCAATTAGCTCAAATCCACCATGGACACGTTCTGTGCACAGTCGACTGAGCAGTGAAGGTACCCTGTTCTGTACCTCTGAAGGTGTGTGTGTGTGTCTGCGTGTTGTATACCTGAGAGTGTGCGTGTTGCCCATCTGAGTGTGAGTGTGCATCTTGCCCACAAACAGATATACAATGAGCTAAGTCGGGAATTGAACCCTGGTCTCTGATGCTGCAAGGAAGCAGTGTCATCCCATGCATGTGTTGTGTGTGTGCATGGGGTGTGTGTCTGTATTCCCTGCTTATGTTTTGCATACGTATATATTTGCACATGTATTACACTTGTGTTGTGCATCAATGCTGTGTGTGCATGTGACTGTGCATCTATAGGCATGTGTCTATGAATGTGTCTCTCTCTATCTGTATACGTGTATGTGTGATGTGTATGTGTGTGCGAGGCATGTACAAGTGTGTGCAGTGTGCATTTGAATGTTGCATGTGTGTGCCTGTGGGTGTGCATGTGTGTGCACGTGTGTATATGATCTGTTTCTGTCTGCATGTACACATGGGTGTGTCACGCATTATTCACATGATAAATATTCGACTAACAGTGTTTTTAAATTGTTGACATGATGGGTGGAATTAGAGACAGGGATTTTTTTTTAAAGTAACGATGCAGAGTTGAAGGGTAAATTAGCAATAGAGATTTATACACCTCCCAGGCTAGTTACTTACATCCTGCAGCAGCTCAGTAAATATGTAGCTTAGTAAAAGCAGCGCTTATGATGAGATTCAGCTAAAATCTCAGGTCTGACTGTTGCTGTACTGGAGTTAGGTGGCAGCAATCACTAAAGAATTTGGATTTGTATCAAGCTTTCCATAGTCTTGGGGAGAGGCAAGGGTGTGGGGGGTAGCATGGAGTGCTTCACATCCAATTGAGCCCAATGATCCTGCACCAACTGTCTGAGAGAGAGCATCCTATCCAAGTCTCATCCCTCGATTCCTGTTACTCTGAACAGTCATCAAGGCCAGTCCACCTAACCTACACAACTTTGGACCTAAGGGGCCCAAGGTGTGTAGGCTAGATAGATTAGCCAGGCTAAATTGCCTATTGGTGTCCCAAGATGTGTAGGTTAGGTGAATTGGTCATGCTACATTGCCTGTTAGTATCCCAAGATATGAAGGTCAGGTGAATTGGCTGTGTCAAATTGTCCCTTGGTGACCAAAGATGCGCAGGTTAGGTGGATTGGCCTTGCTAAATTGCCCCTTGGTGTCCCCAGATGTGAAGGTTAAATGGTTTAGCCATGCTAAATTGTCCCTTAGTATTCCAAGATGTGTCGGTTAGGTGGATTAGCCATGCAAAATTGCACCATAGTGTGGAGAGGTATGTTGGTTGGGTGGATTGGCCATGACGCAATGTCCCTTACTGTCCCAAGATGTACAGGTTAGATGGATTAGCCATGCAAAATTGTTCTTTGTCCCAAAGATGTGTAGGCTAGATGAATTAGCTGTATGTCATGTGTGGGGTTTGGGGAAGGATCTGGGTAAGGTACTCTGTCAGAGAGTCGGTGTCCACTCGTAGAATCCCTACACTGCAGAAGGAGGCCATTCGGCTTGTCAGGTCTGCACAGATACAATCCTACGCGGGCTCATTTCCCGCAACCCCACACATTTACCCTACTGATCCCCCTGACACTAAGGTCAGTTCAGTTAATCAACGTAACTCTAACAGCTTTGGAGTGTGGGAGGAAACCGGAGCACCCAAGGGAAACCCATACAGACACGAGGAGAATGTGCAAACTCTACACACGGTCTGAATATTGACCAGTTGACTGGACTTCCAGTTGTGGTGCTGTTGATGTGTCTGTATCACCTCCAACGAGATAGTTGTGTTGGCCATGCAGATGCCAAGACTTCATCAAACTAAGTTCGATCCTCCCACGGGTCATGGAGGGATATATGTATTCGGTTTTGCCAACACCACCATTCTTCAGTCGAATAGAGGGTTTGGCACCTTCAAAGGATACTGAGTGTCTAATTTTATTCGATCTTGTTCTATAAGATTCAGGTGGCGCAAAACATTTTTGTCTTCAGTCAGGCTTCCGAGAAATTCGATGTGATAAAAAAAGCCTTGAAGACTTATCCCATTGTTTAACTCATAATTCACTCTGATGGTATTCAGAAAAATCATGAAATCATTATTAGCGATATATTCCGGAGCTTAAAAGTTGGCTCGGTGGCATAAATCACAACTCGGGCCGTCACACACTGCAATCAGAGGATGTATAAGTAAGATTTAAATTGATGATCATTGTCTAATGTATTGCTCGGCACTACAGCACATTTATCTATCATGTCACGTGCTCTGACTGCCCCTCCATGAGTTAGACTTTTGAAGGCTTTTTTTTTGTGACATCTCCTGGGCAGAAGCAAAGCCTGGGCTCCTGGGAAACATGACGTTTTGGGGAGGGACTTTACAGAAATTAAATGGAAGCTACGCCACACGCAGTTGCTTGAGAATCATAGAATCTGTACGGTGCAGAAGGAGGCCATTCGGCCAATTGAGTCTGCACTGACCACAATCCCACCCGGGCCCTATTTCTGCAATCCCACACCATTTACCCTGCTAATTGCCCTGACACTAAGGGGCAATTTAGCATGACCTAACCCACACATCTTCTTGGACACTAAAAGGCAATTTAATTCATGGCCACTCCAGCTAGCTCTTGCCATTAAAAGGCAAAACCAAAACTTCAAAAAGGACATGATGCTCTCAAACACTTTTGGAGGGCCTACCTCAGCCATTCGACCAGTTGAATATGTGATAAGACCACAAGACACAGGAGCAGAATTAGGCACTCGATCCATTGAGTCTGCTCTGCCATTCAATCCTGGCTGATTTTTTTTTTCATCCCCGTTCTCCTGATCTGCTCATTAATCTATCTACCTCAGTCTTAAAGACACTCAATGACCTGGCCTTCACAGCCTTCTGCGGCAAAGAATTCCACAGATTCACCACTTTCTGGCTGAAGAAATTCCTCCTCATCTCTGTTTTAAAGGATCGTCCCTTTAGCTGAGGTTGTGTCCTCTGGTTTAACCATTCTTTGCATGGACATTTTTTGAAATTCACTTTAATGACTCTTTACCTTAAGATCACGTCCCCTTGTCTTGTACTCTGTCAACAGTGAAAACAGTTTCTCTGTTTCTCTCAATTCCCCATCCTGTTTTGTAAATTTCCTCTCCGGAGAATGCACACGTGTCCAAAGAGTTCTGAGGGAATACGGGATGGGATTTTCCAGCTTTGCTCATTGGTACGTGGCGTCAGAACTTTTGTATCTTTTTCCCGAAGGAAGAAGGTGTCCGGGGTGTGTGAGGTCCTTGATTATGCTGGCTGCTTTTCTGAGATAATGGGAAATGTAGACAGAGTCGATGGATGGGAGGCTGGTTTGCGTGATGGACTGGGCTACATTCACAACCCTTTCGTAGTTTTTTTTTGCGGTCTTGGGCAGAACAGGAGCCATACTAAGCTGTTTTACAACCAGAAAGAATGCATTCTGTGGTGCATCGGTAAAAGTTGGTGAAAGTTGAAGTGGACATGCCAAATTTCCTTAGCCTCGTGCGAAAGTAGAGGCATTGATGGACTTTCTTAACTATAGTGTTGGCATGGGGGGGGTTGGAGACATGGACACCTGAAAACTTGAATCTCTCAACCATTTCTACGTCATCCCTATTGATGTAGAGAGAGGCATGTTCTCTACTCGGCTTCCTGAAGTTGATAACTATCTCTTTTGGTTTGCTAACATTGAGGGAGAGACTATTTCTTCACATCAGTTCTCTGGATTCTCTGTCTCTTTCCTGTACTCCGTCTTGTTATTGTTTGAGACTTGACTCCCTATGGTGGTGTTGTCAGCAAACTTGAAAATCGAATTGGAGGGGAATTTGGCTACACAATGATAGTTGTGTAAGCAGTATAATAGCGTGCTGAGAACACAGCCTTGTGGGATAATGGTGTTGAGGATGATTGTGGAAGAGATGTTGTTGCCTACCCTTACTGATTGCGGCCTATGGGTTAGGAAGTTCAGGATCCAGTCACAGAAGTAGGAGGCCCAGGTCATGGAGTTTGGAGATGAGTTTCGTGGAAATAATAGTGTTGAACAGTGAGCTGTAGTCAATAAATAGGAGTCTGACATAGGGGTCCTTGTTATCTAGGTATTCCAGGATTGAGTACAGGGCCAGGAAGATGGGATGTGGATCCAGAGTATATAGGGTTCTTGATAATGCTGGTTACTTTTCCAAGGCAGTGGGAAATGTAGACAGTGTCAATGGGTTGGAGGTTGCTTTGAGTGATGGACTGGGCTACGTTCATGTCTCTTTATAGTTTCTTGTGGTCTTAGGCAGAGCAAAAGCCATACCAAGTAGTGATACAATCAAAAAGGATGTTTTCTATGGCACACACGTGAAAGTTGGTGAGAGTTGTAGCTGACATGCCAAATTTCCTTCGTCCTCTGAGAACGTAGAGGCATTGGTGGGCCTTCCTAACCATAGCTGTGGCATGGAGGGACCAGAACAGGATCTGGATGCCTAAAAAACTTAAGCTCTTGACCATTTCCACTTAGTCTTGGCCATGGTCTTGGTCATTCCAAGCTGTACCACATTTGGAAAGAACTCTTTCTATGGAACACCTGTAAAAACTGGTGAGAGTCATAGCAGACGTGCCGAATTCTGAGCAAGTAGAGGCGTTGGTGGGCTTTCTTAACGTCAGGTGTTTACTCTGAACTAGTTGCGCGCGGATTCCTCTTGGCGGTTCCTGACTGGGAATCTATTAAGCAAACATTAAGATAAATTCCCGATGCAAAATTCATTAAATCAACGCAATAAAGGAAAATTAAATGAGAGTGGAAGAGGAAGAAAAACGGAGAGCGTTTAAATAAGAAAACGAATTGAGAGAACTAATTTTATTTTGGTTGAAAAATTAATCATTTTTTTTAAAAAAAAACACCTTGCAGCAACTAATTTGAATCATCGGCAGTTTTTGAAATGCTTAATCTAAACCAAAATTAATTTTTACAGCTCGCAATCTCTTTTTTTTCTTTAATGCCTGTATGTGTGTGTGTTTTTTTCCCCATATATAAAATATTCTGTGTGCCTAACTGTAAAACAATTTATGCTGTATTGCAAATGAGAATGAGAGTATTCCATCTTTATCCTACATTATAAGCTGACGCTCCTTATAAATAATTGCATTAAAGTTTAATGCGGCACATGTATAATGTCAAACTTGTATTAAACAGTCTCTCTTACAGTAAGGAGCAATAGCAAATATTGTTGTATTTAATATGTCGAGGCCCTGGCAGTCATTTCTCAACGTTCTTTTAATATGAAAGGAACGGTTCCATTAATGTTTTCAAGCCATCCTTTTGTTAACTGTTCGCGTTGTTGAAAAAAAAGTAAGACCTGTCCTCTAACGGAGGAAACATCAGCTTTAATTAAATTCTGCCTTTTTCATCAAAAAATAGGGTCCCTCCAGTGCAGAGGAGGCCATTTGGCCCATCAAGTCTGCGCCAACCACAATCCCATCACTCCGTACTTACCCTGCTACTCCCTGACACGATGGGGCAATTTAGTCTGGCTAATCCACCTAACCAATGTATCTTTAGACACTAAGGGGCAATTTAGCTTGGCCAATTTGTCTAACCCACACATCTTTAGACACTAAGGGGCAATTTAGCATGGCCAATCCACCTCACCTGCACATCTTGGCACTGGAAGAGTCAATTTATCTTGGCCAATCAACTTAACCCGCACATCTTTGGGCATTAAGGGACAATTCACAATGGCCAATCTATCTAACCTATACATTTTTGGCCACTAAGGGGCAATTTAGCATGGCCAATCCATCTAACCTACACATCTTTGGACACCAAAGAGCAACTTAGTATAGCCAATCCACCTAACCTACATATCTTTGGACACTAAGGGGCAATTTAGCATGGCCAATCCACCTAACCTACATATCTTTGGACACTAAGGGGCAATTTAGCATGGCCAATCCATCTAACTTGCACATTTTTGGGCTGTGGGAGGAACCTACACAGACTCGGGGAAAACGTGCAAACTTCACACAGACCGAAGGCTGGTCCCTGGTGCTGTGAGGCAGCAGTGCTAACCACTGTGCCACCCTTGATCGACAACTATCTATTCTCTGCAGTTGATTAGCGTTCAGCCTGAAGACCCGTGCCCAGTGATCTCCGCTGTCTGTCACTTGGTGTGGAAATCACAAATGTGTTCCTCACACATCCATATCCAGCCTGGTAACAGCCAAAGCAAATCTCCTCTGAACATTTTCAAATACTATAATCAAATGCAACTCGCCAACTGCAAGGGCAGTCAGTGCGTTCAAAGTAATTCATTGCATGTGCGACACTGAGGCAATACTTTGAAGCAGTGTGCTAATGCTCTCTATAAATGCAAGTCATTTTCACATTACTTCAGATCTTTTGTTATATTTTGAAAGCCCATTTGGAAGGGCTGTCACGAAAAAAGAATATTGTCAAAGCCACTCCCGTGGAAAAGGGAAAAGAAAGGAAATTCCAAAGATGTGCAGGTTAGGTTGATTAGCCATGCTAAGAAATTGCCCCTTAGTTGTCCAGGGGATTAGTGGGTATAATATGTAGGGATATGGAGGTAGGGCTAGGTGGTAAACTCGATGGGCAAAGGGCCTCTTTCTGCACTGTAGGGTTCTATGATTCTATGAATTTGTATTTGATTAGCATCCTCAGGATGTCCCCTCATTTGCAACCAATGCAGTTCGCTGCCAATCTTGTCATCTTCTGACTTTTTTCGTATCCATTAAAGGGGATAAAGGTATCGCTGGCGGGACCAGCATTTGGAATCATAGAGTAGAATCACAGAATCCCTACAGTGCAGAAGGAGCTCATCAAGCTTGCACTGACAACAGTCCCACCCCAGGCCCTATCCCCGTAACCTCCACATATTTACCCTGCTAATCCCCCTGACGCTAAAGGACAATTTAGCATTGCCAATCCACCTAATCTGCACATCTTTGTGTAAAAGGAAACTACTGTCAATGCTGGAATCTGAAACTAAAAGATAAAAAATCAACCTCCCATCCATTGACTCTGTCTACGCTTCCCGCTGCCTCGGCAAAGCACCCAGCGTACCAAGGACCCCATGCACGAAGGGCATTCTCTCTTCCACGTTCTTCCTTCGGGGGAAAAAAGATACAAAAGTCTGAGGTCACGTATCAACTGACTGGAGAACAGTTTCTTCCCTGCTGCCGTCAGACTTTTGAATGGACCTACCTCGCATTAAATTGATCTGCACCCTAGCTATGATTGTAACGCTACACTCTGCACTCTCTCTTTTCCTTCTTTATGAACGGTATGCTTTGTCCGGGTAGCGTGCAAAAACAATACTTTTCACTGTATGTTAATACAGATGACAATAACAAATCAAATCAAATTAAAATCTCAGCAGATCTGGCAGCATCTGTAAGGAGAGAAAAGAGCTGACGTTTCGAGTCCGGATGACCTTTTTGTCAAAGCTCAGAGCTTTGACAAAGAATAGAGCAATGTTTCAAGTCTAGATGGCCCTCCACCAGAGCTAAGAGCAAGTTTTGAATCGTGTTAGCACAGTGACATTTACATTTCAACAGCGAGCGCACTCCACAATCTCTGAGTACTTTGTTATCCGTCCAGCCTCCGCTAAGAGCGGGAGAGATGTTGTGAAAACACAGTCTATTTTCTTTCCCCTTTCAATCCATTCATCCCGATCTCTCACAGCACGGAAAAGTGCACTGTTAGATGACTGTATGAACAGCTGTTCCGGTAAGCACCTGGAAACTCTTCTCATTCTGACGCAGGATTATGAGAAAGGGAGAGAGAGACAGACAACGCCTGCACGCGATAAGATAAAAGCCACAGACTGAAACAAAAGTGTTGGTGATTTGTGAAACAAAAGTGAGTGGGGGAAAACGTTCCATGTTAGAGTGGAAAATTAGGAAGCTTTATTGTGCAGTGCGACTTGTGAATAAATAACTTGTACAGTTGTGTGGTGTGCAAGTGTGTGGACCTATGTTTGTGTGTGTGTGAATCTATACATGTGTGTGAGAGAGTGTATATGTATGTGTGTGAGAATCTGTGTTTGTGTGCATATACAAGTGGTGAATGTGTGTGTGTGTGAGAATCTGTGTGTGTGTGTGTGTGTGTGTGTGAACTCTATTGTCCTGCCTGCCACAGGAATTGGAGCAGGCAAGCAAGCAGATGATGGGAAAAGTCCATTGACCTCGGGTGGGATTTTATGGTTTTGGGCCAAGCGAGGCCACAAAATCCACCTTATGTGTGCGTGTGAGAATCTTTGTGTATGTGTAAGGTAGAGGGTGGGGAGGGAGTTGGGGGGTGCAGGCTGCAATTGGGAACGGGGTGGGGAGAAGGGCTGGGGAGCCTCTGAACCCTCCTTGTTGGGCTGGGTGAAGGAATATTGCTGTTCTGACTGGGGCACCCTCGAAAGCTGGTGCCTCAATTTCTGAGCAGCAGGGGTTTGCCAGCATGTTCAGGTCTGCACACCCCTTCCCTCTGCTGCGTAAATCAGAAACACAACCCCTGATTCTTGTTGGCAGTGTTGCAAGATCTGGAGAGAAAAATGGAGTATTTCAGAAACATGCTGGTTTTCTCACCGGAAACAAAACATCACCATCTTTTGGTGTTCGTGTGAATCTGTACGTGTATGTGAATCAATACACATGCAATTGTTGTGTATCTATGTGTGAATGTGTGAATTTGTGTGTGTGAATGAATCCCTAAACGTGATTGTGTGTGTGTGTGTGAAGCAATACACGTGTGTGTGAAGCGATAGCCAATCTATAAATGGTGTGTAAAATTGTGTGTGTATTCATACACATGTGCATCTTTCTCATATGTTTATGTATGTGTGTGAGCATCTATACGTTTGTGTGTGTGTGAGTGCGTGTGAACCTTTTGGAGTCTTCTGTCTGCAGCTCTTCCAGTAGAGTGATACCTTTTGACAAGTACGACTGGGAATAGTTTGCTAATTTGCTCTGTGACAGATGCTCTTAAATGTTGCTCAAGATATATATTTGGTTTTAAAAAGGCACTTGAACTATAGAGTTAGCTGTTGGTTACTTGGTACCTGGCTCTCAGATTTCCACTCTCTATTCCCTGAATAATACAAGAAGCCATGTGCTCCCTTCTCTGGAAAATAAGCTCTACTGGCAGGATTATTCATAGAATCCCCACAGTGCAAAAGGAGGCCATTTGGCCCATCGGGTCTGCACCAACTCTCCGAAAGAGCAGATCACCCAGGCCCTCCACTCTGCCCTATCCCTATAACCCTATGCATTTACCGTATCCAATCCACTTAACCTACACATCTTTGGACACTAAGCAGTAATTTAGCATGGCTAACCTACCTAGCTTACACATCTTTGGGCAGTAAGGGGCAATTTGGCATGGCCAATCCACCTAACCCGCACATCTTTGAACTATGGGAGGAAACCGGAGCACCTGGGGGAAACCCACACAGACACAGGTAGAATGTGCAAACTCTACACAAACACTCAGCCAAGGCCAGCATCAAACCCGGATCCCTAGCGCTGCAAGGCAGTAGTGTTAACCACTGCGTCCTGCAATAACATGCAAAATTGCAATCGAACATCATCCAAAAGGGCGTGTAGTCTCATCGAAGCCCCCATTGCAAGAGCAAATAACTGTAAGATTCAACTTTCTCTTTTTTTTTACCAATTCTACGTCCCTGGCGGCAGAGGGAACAAAAAAAAAATCCTGACGATTCTTGACTGCAACGCCCCCTTTGAGGTTAATGTAAGGAGTGAGCAAATGTTTCATGTCTCCATGATTATGTCATTGCCTTTAACCCTTTGCAAGTATAACTCCAGCTGCTCCCTCCAGGTGGGAGTTTGTTCTGTGTCTGTCCTCGGACAACCCTGGCAATGAAAATCCACCGTGGCTTCAGGCCCCGTATCATATGACCTCTCGCTATGGCAACAGCAGCATTCCAATGCAACAGCGAGAGGATTTGCTTCGGAAATCTTTATCAGGCGCTCGGTCGGAGGTGCCTCTCTGTGACTCCAAGGCAGTCTTGTCGCTTGACAAGCCATCTGGACCCCGCGATTGATAGTAATTAGACAATGTGTCCAACACACGTCATGCCTGCCTCTGGGCCGCTATAAGTGGCAGTGCTAGCAATGAACTTTGTCATCTTTGCGACTGGCGATAATTGGAAAAAATGTGCGATCCCCAATATCAGCTCAGGGTCAGAATCACAGCAGAGTGAGAGAGACCAAACCTAGCCTGGTTTGCTTGCCTGAATAGTAGGCCTTAAGGCTGTTTCATTTTTTCCCTTTACATAATAGGTAAGAATTCCTGATCAAGAGGTCACAGGTAGAGGTTTGAGAGGCAGTAGATTTAAACCCAAGATGAGGAGGAACTACTTCTTGCAGAGGGTGGTGAACTTCATAGAATCGCCAGAGCACAGAAGGAGGCCATTTGGTCCATCGACTCTGCATCAATCTCAATTCCACCCAGATCCTATCCCTGTAACCCCCTGTATTTACCCTAGCTAATCCCCCCCCTGACACTGGAGTCAATTTAGCATAGCTAATCCACCTAATGCACATATCTTTGGAGTGTGGGAAGAAACAGAGCACCTTGGGAAAACCATGCAGACATGGGGAGAATGTACAAACTCCACACAGACAATGACTTGATGCCACTTGTAATCCTGAGTCCCTGGCTCTGTGAGGCAGCAGTGCTAGCCACCGTGCCACCTCCTCTCCCCACTCAACCTTAGGCTAAAGGCACGAGCCTTTAAAATAGAGATGAGGAGGAATTTCTTCAGTCTAAAGAGTGGCAAATCTGTGGAACTCTTTGCCATGGAAGGTTGTGGAGATCCAGGTTATTGAACGTCTTGAAGACAAAGATAGATAGGTTCTTGATTGATAAGGGGATCAGGGGTTATGGGGAAAAGGCAGGAGAATGGGGATGAGAAAAATATCAGCCATGATTGAGTCCATTCCTCCATTCAATGGGCCGAGTGGCTTAATTCTGCTCCTAGGTCTTTTCTCTCCTTACAGATGCTGCCACCCTGCTGAGATTTTCCAGCATTTTCTCTTTTGGTTTCAGCATCTGCAGTAATTTGCCTTCATCCCCTTTGCGCAACAGGTTTGCCTAGAGGCGAACCCATCAAAGGGGATGACCCTGGGGTTGTAATGGTGATTATAGCCCCCAGGAGAGAGGGGCTTGGCCAGACAGTGATCTAATAGCCCTTGCCACTACCAAGTTGGCACCATGTCTACCCTGTCAGTGCCAATCCACGTCAAACTGAGAGAGGGGGCAGATCTAGTAGGAGCCAAATGGGGGAATGGGATGCAGGTACGGCAGAGGGTGATTCATTTAAATCTGGTGTTGGGTGAGAGCGAACAGGGGATGACAGCAATTTAACAGGGTTTGGGTTGGTGGGACCAGAGACGGAGAGAGAAATGCTGGTCTGGTGTGGGGAGAGGAGGTTAAGGGGGCTGATGATTGAGATGGGTGGGGGAGGTAGATAAGGGTGGTAGGGAAGGCCCAGAGATTGGTGGGGGTGCGGGAGGGGGAGGGCCCAGAGATGGGTGGGGGAGGTAGATGGGGGTGGGCCCAGAGATGGGTGGGGGAGGTAGATGGGGGTGGTAGGGAAGGGCTCATTGGTGGCGGTGGGGAGGAGGGGGTGTTAGTGGAGTGAAAGCTGGCTTAACTGGGTGAGAAGGAGGGAAGTGGGTAGGTGGGACCACTGGAATATTGCAGTGAGTAACTCATCTTGTGACTCTCCAACCCTGTCCACCATCTACAAGGCCCAAGTCAGGAGTGTGATGGAATACTGCCCACTTGCCTCTGGATGGGTGCAGCTCAAGAAGCTCAAACACCATCCAGCGCAAAGCAGCCCCACTTGATTAGCAGCATATCCACAAACAAACACTCCCTCCATCACCGACACTCAGTTGCAGCAGTGTGTACTATCTACAAGATGCACAGCAGCAATTCACCAAAGATCCTTAGACAGCAACTTCCAAACCTACGATCACTTCCACCTAGAAGGACAAGGGCAGCAGATAAATGGGAACACCAGCGCCTACAAGTTTCACTCCAAGCCACTCACCATCCCAACTTAGAACTATATTGGCTGTTCCTTCGCAAGTCATTGGGTCAAAATCCTGGAATTCCCTCCCTAACGACATTTTGGGCCAATCCACAGCACGTGAACGGCAGCGATTCAAGAAGGCAGCTCACCGCTACCTTCTCGAGGGCAACTGGGGATGGGTATTAAATGCTGGCCCAGCCAGCAATGCCTGTGCCCCATAAATGAATAAAAAATGACTCTTAATAACTAATCTAGAACAGAACCACTATTCCACCATAGTACCCTGAAGAGAGATGCGTTAATTGAAATGTATCATAGGACTGCATGGGCGCACAATGGTTAGCGTGCTGCCTCACAGTGCCGGGGACCTGGATTTGATTCTGGCCTTGGGTCACTGCCTGTGTGGAGTTTGCACATTCTTCCCATGTCTGCATGGATTTCCTCCAGGTGCTCCAATCTCCTCACACAGTCCAAAGATGTGCGGGTTAGGTTGATTGGCCATGCTAAATTCATCAAGTGTCAAGGGGAGATTGGTAGGGTAAATGTGTGGGGTTATAGGGATTGGGCGTAGGTGGGATTGTTGTTGTTGCTGCAGACTCGATGGGCTGAATGGCCTCCTCCTGTACTGTTCTATGATTCTATAAATGTCAGAGGAACAGACTCAATGGCATTGACCCAGGAACTGTCTTATCTGCATTTCCTTAATATTCCTCCCTCATAATAGTTTTTGTGAAGAGTTGGGGACTACAGCTTCCTTTCCCTCCCTGCTCTCTTCACAGTGGCTACAAGGACAGGTCAGAGACTGGGAATCCTGCGGCGAATAACTCACCTCCTCAAAAAGAATATAGACGATAGTGATCAAATCAATCCAACTTTCTAAGCCCTCATTTCTAATGCAAAGAACATCCAAACTTCAGTTTGAATAAGCAGCAGAAAGTTGACAGTGGTGCTATTAATATTTTATTCCAGGATGAAAATGTAACGATTTATAAAAAATCACACTTCTAACCTCTGTTCAGGGTTCTTGCCTTTGTTTTGCTTATTAATCTCTTGACTACCTCCCACTTGCTGGACCTCTACAGAGCTGGGGAACGTAGGTGGGAACTTTGAAAATACTCCATTAAAATGTGGAAAAATAGTCTCCGAACGCAGCAGAAAACATTTAGTGATAAATTTATTGCTGCCATCTGACTTTTGAATATGCAAGACTAGTTGTGGTTAAGAAAGTCCTCCAACACCTCCACTCTCCCAGGAAATTTGACACATTTGCTATGATTCTCACCAATTTTTATAGATGTGCCGTAGAAAACATCTTTTGCCAGATGTGCCATAGTTTGGTCTAACTTCTGTCACAAATAGGCTTACATTAACATAGAACATTACAGCGCAGAACAGGGCCTTCGGCCTTCGATGTTGCGCCGACCAATTAAGAAAAAGCAATGACCCTCTAACCTAAACCATTCCTTTTTCATCCATAAACTTATCTACTAACCTCTTAAACGCCACCAAACTTGGCGCATCTACAACTGCAGCAGGCAGGGCATTCCATACCCTTACCACCCTCTGGGTAAAGAACCTACCTCTGACATCCGTCCTATAACTACCACCCCTTAATTTAAAGCTATGTCCCCTCGTGCTAGCTTTCTCCATCCTAGGAAAAAGGCTATCACTGTCCACCCTATCTAAACCTCTAATCATCTTATATGTTTCAATAAGGTCTCCTCTTAGCTTCCTTCTTTCTAACGAAAACAACCTCAAATCCCTCAGCCTCTCTTCATAAGACCTGCTCTCCATACCAGGCAACATCCTGGTAAACCTCCTCTGTACCCTCTCCAATGCCTCCACATCTTATAATGCGTGGACCAGAACTGTACACAATACTCCAAGTGCGGCCGCACTAGAGTTTTGTACAGTTGCAATATGACGTTGCGGCTCCGAAATTCAATCCCCCTACCAATAAAAGCTAAGACTCCGTATGCCTTCTTAACAACCTTATCGACTTGATTGCCAACTTTCAGGGATCTATGCACATGTACACCAAGATCCCTCTGTTCATCAACACTTCAATGAAGTTACAGTGAAAACCCTCCAGTTGCTACACTGTTTGGATACACTAAGAGGCTATTTGGCATGGCCAATGCATCTAGCCAACACATCTTTTGGACTGTGGGAGGAAATCAGAACACCAGGGATAACCCACGTAGACACAGAGAAAAGGTACAGACTCCACATAGACAAGCTTGGAATCGAATCCAGGTCCTTGATGCTGCGGGGCAGCAGTGCTAACCACTGCGCCACCATGCTGTGCTAAGGGTTGTGAATGGAGCCCAGTCCATCACTCATTACTGTCCACACTACCTGCTGCTTTGGGAAAGCAGCAAGCATAATCAGAGACCCCACACACCCCGGACATTCTCTTTTCCACCTTCTTCCATTGGGGAATAGAGACTAAAGTCTGAGGTCATGTAGCAACCGACTCAAGAGCAACTTCTTCCCTGCTGCCATCAGACTTTTGAATGGGCCTGCTTTATATTAAATCGATCTTTCATAGAATCCCTACAGGGCAGAAGGAGGTCATTCAGCCCATTGAGTCTGCACATTCCACAATCCCAGCTAGGCCTTTTTCCTACAGCCCCACATATTTACCCCACTAATCCCCCGACTGTAAGTGGCAATTTAGCACGGCCAATCCACCTAGCCTCCGCAGTTGGAGGAAACCCATGCAGACACGAGGAGAATGTGCAAGCTCCCCACAGACAGCGGCCAAAGCCGGGAGTTGAACCCGGGTCCTTGGTGTTGTGAGGCAGCAGTGCTAACCATTGTACTACCATGCCGCTCCTTTCTCTATACCCTAGCTATGACTGTAACACTACATTCTCCACTCTCTCGTTTCATTCTCCCCTGTGTGCTCTGTGAACGGTATGCTTTGTCTGTATAGTGCGCAAGAAATAATACTTTTCACTGTATATCCCAGTACATGTGACAATAATAATCAGATCATTTCAAGCAACTATCTTATACAGTACGGTAGAAGTAGGACCTGGGTCCGTGTGTCATCCAGAATATTTTTTGCAGTAGTTTTATTGATGTTAACCACTCAGCCGCACCAATTATCCAATCCGCACCAATTTGTAAGTGGTTGTGTGGGTGGCACTCTTGCCCGAGCCGGAAGGTCATGGGTTCAAGCTACTACTCCAGAGAACCGAGCACATAATTAATCCAGGCTGCTACCCGAGTGTTGCTTTGTCACGTCTATCAGTGATTATCACTGCTGCCTCACAGCACCAGGGGAGCCTAGTTCAATTCCGGCCTTGAGTCACCGTGCAAAGTCTGCACGTCCTCCCCGTGTCTGAATGGATTTCCTCTGGGTGCTCCAGTTTCCTCCAAAGGTGGGTGGGTTGGGTGGATTGGCCACTTAGCATCAGGGGGACTAGTAGTGTAAACTGTGGGAATAGGGCCTGGGTGGGATTGTGGTCGGTGCAGACTCAATGGGCCAAATGGCCTCCTTCTGCACTGTTGGTATTCCATGATACATTGCACTCTTGGTGGTGTTGTCTTTGAACATAGAACATTACAGCGCAGGACAGGTCCTTCGGCCCTCGATGTTGCGCCGGCCAGTGGACCCTCTAACCTAAACTATTCCAATATCATCCATATGCCTATACACCGAACATTTGAATGCCCCCAAAGTAGGCGAGTCCACAACTGCTGCAAGCAGGGCATTTCACGCTCTCACCACCCTCTGTGTAAAGAACCTGCCTCTGACATCCGTCCTATAACTACCACCTCTTAATTTAAAGTTATGTCCCTTCTGGGTGTCCTCTTTGGGTGAGACATTAAAAGGTTTGCTGGTTTGCTGCCAATGCCACATTGCATTGGGCTGATGCAAGCATGCTAATGGCCGCCATCTTTACATCGGACAAAGTGCACTTTGCACTGGGCCACTGTCTGGGTGAAGTTTGCACATTCTCCCCATGTCCATGTGGGTTTCCTCCGGTTTCTCCCACAGTCCAAAGATGTATAGGTTAGGTGGATTGGCCATGCTGGTTGTGGGATCTTGCTATGTCAAAACTGATTGCTCTTCTAGGCTGGAATTTCACCAGCCAGCCCACCACAGGAATCGGAGTGGGCGAGGGGTAAAGCATGGGGAGGTCCTTTGACTTTGGGCGAGATTTTATGGTTTCGCGATAGGTGAGGCCATAAAACCCCACCCCAAATGTGCACATTCTTACCTGCAAAGGACTTTTGGACATGGGGGGTGGGATTTTCCAACCATAATCGGCCCAAGACCGGAAAATTCCCTCCTGAGGTCAATGGACATTTGCCTGGCCCTGTCCCACCTGCTATGATTCACACGGACGGGAGAATATTCCACTCAAGGTTTGTGCAAGTCACCATCAAAATGCAAGTTCCCTCTTCCCGTGTCTTTGCTGAAATGACCAATCCTGCCTTTGGCCTCAGTGCTTGTGTGCGCAGTGATCCAATTGATCCCATCAACATGGGGGCGGCACGGGACCCGGGTTCGATTCCTGGCTTGGGTCACTGTGTGTGCAATGATTGCACGTGCTCCCTGTGTCTGCATGGGGTTTCCTCCCACAAGCCAAAAAGATGATGTGCTGGTTAGTTGGATTGGCCAATGCCAAATTCTCCCTCAATGTTACCCAAATAGATGCCAGAGTGTTGGAAATGACTTCATTTTAGCAAGCCTACTTGTGACACTAATAATAAATAAACAAACAGACACTACTCTTCCTTGGCTCCTGGGGATTGCAGGAGAACTGTCAACATTGGCTAAACAAGGGAACGTACAAAAGACCTACCTGCTGGAGCTCATGTTATGGTAACCTCTTCAAAACGTACATTATCATTGCATCAAAGTCAGCCCAC
Organism: Sphyrna mokarran; assembly: GCA_024679065.1. Classification (NCBI taxonomy): domain Eukaryota; kingdom Metazoa; phylum Chordata; class Chondrichthyes; order Carcharhiniformes; family Carcharhinidae; genus Sphyrna; species Sphyrna mokarran. The sequence goes on from JAGIQG010000033.1 coordinate 9,410,230, forward strand.
GATCCTTTCTGCTTACATTCCTGCTACTTAATTACAGGGAGAAATATGGACAACAGTCACTGGTGCCTCTCTCTCTGTTGATTCCCTGGAAAACATTCCAATTAGCACGCGTTGTCCTGGTTTTCAATTCCCCCATTCCTAATTGGTGAACATCCTGGGGAATTTAATTGGATCCAGTACCAGTGTGGCACACACCTTAATTAAAAAGACACTTTTTTTCCTTTCCTCCCCGCGCCTCTGGGACTGCATTTCACCAGCTATTTTAAGGGCACCGTCATCTTCAGAGACTTTACCTAGTTTTGTAAACAGAGAAATGATATCATTGGAACTCACTGATCCCTGGAAACCAGCGTTGCGACGATTGAGCCACAGGAGGTGGAACATTTGCTGCAGACACATTTAGCCCCAATGGCCTCAGCAGCAACTAGTTGTGGCTGGGTTTTTTTTGGTTTAAAACAAGAACATCTTTATTCCTTTTCGACAAACGGGCCCCTTTGACAGCTCAGTGTCAGCTTTTTTGTTGAATCCAGGCTGGAATTGAGATTGTGCAGAAGAATTGAGAACGTAAAGGCGAAGACCAGTTTAGGGGATTGACTGAGATAAAGACAAAAAAAAATGTCTTTTGCTGAATGACAAAATAAAAAGGACACCGTTTAGCTAATTGATTCTATCCTGACAACAAGCCCATGACAACATCTTATCCATCTCTGTAACCCCATGTATTTACCCTGCTAATCCCCCTGACGCTAAGAGGGAGTCTGAGTGGAGTTTGCACATTCTCCCCATGTCTGCGTGGGTTTGCTCCAGTTTCCTACCACAGCCCAAAGGTGCATGGGTTAGGTGGATTGGTTGTGCTACGTTGCAGCTTAGTGTCAGGGGGATTAGCAGGGTAAGTACAAAGAAGATTACAGCGCAGGAACAGGCCCTTCGGCCCTCCAAGCCTGCGTTGACCAAGCTAGCCGACTGAACTGAAACCCTCTTCCCTTCCAAAGACTGTATCCCTCTATTCCCATCCTAATCACGTATTTGTCAAGAAGCCCCTTAAAAATCACTACTGTATCCGCTTCCTCTGGCAGCGAGTTCCAGACACCCACCATCCTTTGTGTGAACAAAAATCTACCTCGTACCTCCTTTAAACCTTGCCCCTCACACCTTAAACCTGTGCCCCCTAGCAATTGACTCTTCCACCCTGGGAAAAAGCTTCTGACTATTCGCTCTGTCCATACCTCTCATTATCTTGCAGATATCTATCAGGTCGCCTCTCAACCTCTGTCGTTCCGGTGAGAACAAACACGGGATATGACCTGGGTGGGATTGTTGCCGATACAGACTCGATGGGCCGAATTGCCGCCTTCTGCACTTGTAGGCATTCTCTGATCCTGTGAATGTCCTGATCTCCTCTAGCCTCGATCCCCTTTAGCCCCAAGAGCTATACCTAATCTCTTCTTGAAGCCACACCATGTTTTAGCGTCAACTACTTTCTGTGTAGCAAATTCCAAAGAATCGCCACTCTCCCAGGTGAAGAAATTTCCCCTCACTTCAGTCCTAAATCGAACCCAGGTTCCTGACTGCTCTGAGGCAGCAGTGCTAACCACCGTGCTGTCCCATGGCATGAGATATTTAGCTTACTCGGTTACATGGCATGGCAGCGCATTGTTTCAAATTGGTTTGGAGCTCGCGCTGCCACGTTGATCTCCAACTCTGACCCCGAGTTCTGGATTCCCCTCACCATTTGGGGGGAGGGGAAACGGGCCACTGGATGACCCATAGAAATATAATGTGTTAAGATGTGCAGAAATGCATTAGCCTGAAACAGTGGCTGTGTTGCTCGGGAGACGGGAAAAAGTATCTGTAGAAATGCCTCGTACAATTTTGTCACTTTTTTTAATGTGAGAAAAAGACAATTGTGATGTGATAGGTGTCGATTTCAGGCTGTATGTTATACTTCATGGCATTACATTAATCATATCATACCTTCGTTTCTCTCGGTTAGTATGTTATGCTGCATGGCATCACCTTTATGCAAAACAACAGCCCAGTTATGACTGTAACGTCCTGTGCTCTCTCATTTCCTTCTCTATGAATGGTATGCTTTGTCTGTATAGTGCTCAAGAACAAAACAGCACGGGAAACAGGCCCTTCGCCCCAACGAGCCTGTGCCGAAACAACGCTTACATACGTGACAATAACAAATCAAATTATATGCCTCACTTAATGTTGCACAATGATGCCAAATAAAATGTTATGTTGTTTGAAATTAGAAAGTTTATTTATTTAGTGTCGCAAGCAGGCTTACATTAACACTGCAATGAAGTTACTGTGAAAGTCCCCTAGTCACCACATTCTGGCACTTGTTCAGGTACACTGAAAAAAAAAATTTAGCACAGCCAACGCCTCTAATCGCCACACCTTTGGCAGCGTGGGAGGAAACCGGAGCACCCAAAGGAAACTCACATAGATATGGGGGGAATGTGCAGACTCCGCACAGACAGTGATCCAAATCTGAAATCGGGTTCCTGGCATTTTGAGGCAGCAGGAATGGGTTAACAGACCTCCCAATTAAGTCCTCATTTGATGTTAATTATTTGATAGAAGTCACTGAGACAAAATGAATGTTATGTGGTTTAAAATTAGAAAGTTTATTTCTTAGTGTCACAAGTAGGCTTATATTAACGCTGCAATGAAGTTACAGTGAAAATCCCCTAGTCACCACATTCTGGTGCCTGTTTGGGTACGCTGAGGGAGAATTTAGCACGGCCAATGCACCCTAACCAGCACGTCTTTCAGATCAAGGGAGTACCAGAAGGAAACCCACCCAGACATGGAGAGAACATGCAGACTCCACACCGACAGTAACCCAAGCTGGGAATCAAACGTGGAGGCACTGTGAGGCAGCAGGAATGGGTTAAGAGACCTTCCAATTGAGTCCTAATTTAATGTCAATTATTCAGTGGAAAGTCACTGATATATCAAGGTGCCACAAGGGGCAATTGGGTGTTGGTAGGGAAATTGTATGTGGAGTTGGATCAAAGAAGAAAAGGTAGTTTATGTGAAGCAGAGCTCATGTCTCCTTTATTGAACAGCAACCAAGTGCTAAACACTTCTGCTATGCCGTCCCTTGGGACAGGGTGTGTGACACCCTATCAATTTAGCTCACTTGGTCATTACGTGACACTACATTGTTTAGAATTGGTTGCAGTCCACGCTGTCACATTGATTGAGAACAGACAGTTATGTTGGAAAACTATATGGAATTAAAACCCTGGCTGAGGGTAGACCTTATCACCTTCCATCCTCAAATAAAAGCTAGATGCTCCGGATGCTGGACGTCTGAAATATACAGTAAGAAGTCTCACAACACTAGGTTAAAGTCCAACAGCAGTGCTCTGAAAGCAAGTGGCTTCTGCTACCAAATAAACCTATTGGACTTTAACCTGGTGTTATGAGATGTCTTACTGTGTTTACCCCAGCCCAATACCGGCATCTCCACATCATCTGAAATACAACCAAGGAACACCGGAAAAAAGTCTATCAGGTTTGGCAGCATCTGTGGACAGAGAAGGGTAGAGTTCATCAGGGAAGTAGTGGCCTGCTATTATCGCTAGACTATTAACCTAGACACTCAGCTAATGTTCTGGGGACTTGGATTCAAATCCTGCCAAGGCAGATGGTGGAATTTGGATTCAACAGAAAAGAATCTAGAATTAAAAATCTACTGATGGCCAATGAAACCATTGGCGATTGTCAGAAAAACCTGTCTGGCTCCTTTTAGGGAAAGAAATCTGCTGTCCTTACCCGGTTTGGCCTACATGTGACTCCAGAGCCAAAGTAATCTGGTTGATTCTCAACTGCGTCCCAAGGTCAACTAGGGATGGACAATAAATGCTGACCAGCCAGTGACACCCAGGTCCCATGAATGAATAGAAAGAATGTTGTTGCCTTTTGGGCAGGCGGTATTTTACAGTCCCACTAATGGCACACACCCGTGCGGATTTTCCAGCGGTGGGGGGATGCATGTAGTGGGAAACCCTGTTGACAATGCTGGGACCCCGTGTATTTACCCTGCTAATCTCCCTGACGCTAAGGGGCAATTTAGCATGGCCAATCAACCTAACCAACACATCTTTTGGAGTTCAAGCACTCCCTGAAGCAGTTAAAGGGTAAATTAATGCAAGTCCTCACTTTCTCTGGCTCTCTGAAACTTTGGAAGCTCCACAAAGCAGCAACAAGTCCTGAAAATGTCAGACAATTGGCAATGAATGCTGCAATTTGGCGCCTCCAGTCTTTTATCTTTGACCATCCTTCAAAGACCCATTGGCACACACCTTGGGAGAGGTGTTGGAGGCGTCTGTCACCTTACAGCAGTGAAGCACGGTCAGCAGCAGACACAAACCACAGTGACATCTTTCAACTGAGGTCACTGCCAATTGGCACCAGTTGGAAGAAGAAGGTCAGGCTGTAACCCATTGCTGTAAGGTTTGCACTGCTGCTTCACGGTGACAAGGTTCGATTCCCGGCTCAGTTCACTGTCTGTGTGGAGTTTGCACGTTTTCCCTGTGGAAACTGGCTCCGGTTTCTTCCCACAGTCCAAAAGACCTGGCTAGGTTGCATTGGCTGTGCTAAATTTGTTCTCGAACAGGCGACTAGGGGGATTTTCACAACAGCTTCACTGCGGCGTTAACATAAGTCGACTAATTAAAGAAATAAGATGGATAAAAATCTTTTAAAAACCTGTCAAAGCCTAGCTGCACCTTTTTTCTACGATGATGCTTTAGAAGCAAGGCTTCAGAGTACGAATGGACTCCAACGGTTCAAGTGCTTGGTTGGTGTATCCCTGCTGCAGGATCAGAAAATCTGGCCCTAACAGACACTGGGCATTAAGAGGTTTGACATGTTGTAACTAAGTGCCAGGTGCACGCCTGATTGTTAAACAACTCAGTACCTTCTTTCAGCGCTGACCTGGTGAGTTGAGTGCAATTGTGCATCTGGCAATCATAGTCCCTCTGATTGTTTCCCAGACAACGGCACAGTAATTGGAGACTGCCGTTGTTCGGCAAGCTGTATTTATCATCCTCTGCGCAGTCAATTAAAGAGGCAAAGGCCCTTGTTCTGTGCACAGCTTTAGAAGGGACAATATCTCGTCTGTACTCTTCCGCCGTACATCTCATAGAACGCGTTGGGAGACAGCGTCAACTTCTGGCCAATACTCAGTCCTTGATTTTTACCAGCAAAGTCGCCCCGAAATCGGGGTGGGCGAAATTGACAGAACGGTATTCCCCATTGGCCTTGGGAATGAGCCCCGCGTGGGCGAGGTTGTGAAGTTAAGGTAAAGTTTATTTATTGGTCACAAGTAAGGCTTATATTAACACCGCAGTGAAGTTGCTGTGAAAATCCTCTTGTCGCCACACTCCTGCGGCAGTTTGGGAACACTGAGGAGGGGATTTATCATGGCCAATACATCTATCCAGCATGTCTTTCAGACTGCGGGAGGAAACCAGAGCACCTGGAGGAAACCCACGCAGACATGTGGAGAACATGCAGTCTCCACACAGATAGCGACCCAAGCCGGGAATTGTTACCTGGTGCCTTAAGGCTGCAGTGCTAACCACTGTGCCACTCACAAATCAATGTTCTTGGTCTCCAACTCCATTCCAATTCTCTCCTCCTGGAGAGCTTAGAGTCACAGAATTGTACGGCCTATCCAGTCTGCATTGACAAGCGAGAAATATTGTCCCAAGACCATAAAATCCTGCCCGAGGTCAACGGACATTTCCATTGCCCATCCTTCGCCCACTTTGATTCTGTGGCAGTGGGGTGGTGACATTCCAGCCCTGATCTCCCAGCTAATCCCATCCACCAGCACGTGGCCCATAGCCTTGAATGTTGTGATGTACCAAGTGCTCATCCAGGTACTTTCTGAAGAGTGAGAGACATCCCGACTCTATCACCCTCCCAAGCAGCAGATTCCGGACCATCACCACCCTCTGGGTGTATAAGGTTTTCCTTCAATTTTCTCTTAAACCTCGTGCCCCCCAGCACTGCTGCCTCCCGGTTCGATTTCTGGCTTGGGTCCCTATCTATGTTGCATGTTCTTCCAATGTCTGCATGGGTTTCCCCCAGATGATCTGGTTTCCACCCAAAAGACGTGCTGGTTAGGATGCATTGGCCGTGCTAAAGTCTCCCTCAATAAACCTGAACAGGCACCGGAGTGTGGCGACTAGGGGATTCTCACAGTAACTTCATTGCAATGTTAATGTAAGCCTACCAGTGCCACTAATGAATAAACTTTAAACTATGCCCCCTCATGAATTACAGCTTGATTCATTATTTGAGGTTGACGGTTGTGCTTCAGATGTCAAAGGTTACCTCAAGGAGGCTATATATTTTTTGATCTTCCAACATCAACAGAGCAGTGCAGTGTCTAGGCTCAGACGTGTGAACTTGAGAAGATTATTCAAATAGGGATGAGTGAGGCTGCAGAGGGATTTACGGAGCTAAGGACTCAAAATCCTGAATCCAATCCTCTAGGACCATGCAACAGTATTCACAGCAACGTTGAATGAACATGACGTTTATTTGTCACAAGTAGACTTACATTAACACTGCAATGAAGTTACTGTGAAATTCCCGCTCGCCGCCACACTTCAGCCCCTGTTCGGGTACACCTAGAGAGAATTTAGCACGGCCAACGCACTTAACTATCACGTTTTTTGGATTGTCAGTGCCTGTGTTGGAATATGCACACTCTCCCCATGCCTGTGTGGGTTTTCTCCGGGTGCTCTGGTTTCCTCCCACAGTCTGAATGACATGCTCTTAGGTGCATCGACCTGAACAGGCACCGGAGTGTGATGACTAGGGGAATTTCACAGTAACTTCATCGCTGCGTTAACGTAAGCCTTACTTGTGACAAATAAATAAATAAACCTCAAACTTCAATGAAGCTTTAAACTGTGGGAGGAAACTGGAGCACTTGAAGGAAACTTACAGAGAGACGGTGAGAACATGCAGTCTCTGCATGGACAGAGACCCAAGTCAGAAATCATTCACTGTGAGTGCTTTCTGTTTCTTCAGAAAGAACTCTTCCAATGTGGGCAATATGACAAATCTTATAAATCAAAGAGTTTAGTAAAGAAACTTCATTACTTCAAACTTGGAGCCTTGTCCTGGGCCACTCCAAACTCTCCACAATTCCCAACAGGTTCTTATTTATAGCGAGTCAGCTGACCATCATATCATTCTGTAATTGGTTCCATGGTTTACTGGGTCAGCTGACCCTTACAGCCTGTTACCACTGGTCACATTACATCCAATGTCCAGTTGTTACTGGTTATATTCTAATACTACCCACTGTGCCACTCCAAGTCTCCTGGTAATAAGGTAAGCAGAACTGTACACGATATTCCAAATGTAATCGCACACTTGGAGGTGCGGTGCTCTGCATTGACAAAAACTGAGCCGTAATTCATGTTGAAATGTCAAGTTCGAATTGTTATGCAATGTACTTCTACAAGCATTATGAATAAAGTATATTTTTTGTTAGTCTAGCCTTTTTCAGCCTACAATCTATTGCCCCGTATGATCAAAGAAGCTACAAAACCACGACTGTCGATGTTTTGTCGTGGAGGTTGACTGCTTCTCTCGGAGATGTAGTAAGGCTGAGTTAGCACTGAGAGAAGGCACAGTAAGCAGTCCCACAACACCCGGTTAAAACCCCACAGGTTTATTTGGTAGCACGAGCTGTTGGAGCACTGTTCCTTCATCTGATGAGTGCCCGGCATTCACCACACACAACAACGGAGAATCGTCAAGTTCTGCACAGATGAGGATGGCATTAACCGGGATTTTGCGTTCATGTCACACTACCTATAACCTCCACGACTTTTCTGGGCTTGCAAAATCTCACTAACTGTCCTGGCTGGAGACAATACACATCTCTTTAACCTGTGCTTAATGCTCTCTCCATTCATATTCTTTAATACTTGATTACCTGTAAAGACTCACATTCCAACCATTATTTTGCAAATTGAGTTTGTGTCTTTATATGCCCTGTTTGTGAATTCCCACTCACCTGATGAAAGGACAGCGCTCAAAGCTAGTGGCTTGTACTACCAAATAAACCTGTTGGATTTTAACCTGGTAGTGTAATTGCACCAGTAATTAGTGCAATTCACTGATCAGAGGTCAGAGTGACATGATTCACAATGGGATTTATTTTACATGTTGGTCACTTCTGCATCCATCTGCCGTGCCCCTCGTATGGACATCCTTTCTGTTTGAGATGTTAGTGGTGTGCGTGTGCCTGTTTAAAGTTTACTTATTTGTCACAAGTAAGGCTTACGTTAGCACTGCAACGAAATTACTGTGAAATTCCCCTAGTCTCCACACTCTGGTGCTTGTTCGGGTCAATGCACCTAATCAGCATGTCTTTCGGACTGTGGGAGGAAACCGGTGCACCCGGAGGCAACCTTCTCGAATTGCTGCAGTCTGCCTGCTGTGGGTTGACCCACAATGTGGGGGCAGCACGAAGGCACAGTGCTTAGCACTGCTGCCTCACAGTGCCAGGGATCTGGCTTCAATTCCTGGTTTGAGACACTGTCTGTGCTGAGTCTGCATGTTCTCCCCATGCTGGCGTTGGGTTTCCTCCGGGTGCTCTGGTTTCCTTCGAGTACATTGACCCGAACAAGCGCCAGAATGTAGGGACTAGGAGATTATCACAGTAACTTCATTGCAGTGTTAATGCAAGCTTGTGACAGTAATAAAATAAGCAAAACTGTGTGCCTGCCTGTTCGTGTGTTTGTACGCTTGTCTCTGCTTATGTGTTTATGTGTTGTGTGTCTGTGAATGGTAGTGAAAGTGTGTGTTTTGTGTGTGCTTTTGTTTCTTTGTTTCTGTGTGTGTGTGTGTGTGTCTGTGAATGTGTTTACATGTGTGTCTTTCTGTATGATGTGTGCATGTGTGTGTCTGTAAATGTGTTTTGTGTGTGTTTCTGTGTGGTGCATGTGAGTTTGTGTATCTGTGAAAATAAAATACTTGTGTGTGTGTGATGTGTTTTTTGTAAGAGTGTGTGTATGTGAGAATCTGTTTTTGTGTGTGTGCATGCATGTGTCTGTGTGGGAATGTTTTTGTGTGTGTTTGTGTGTTTATGCGCATGTGTGTTTGTGTGTGTTCTGCACGTGTGTGTGTGTGCACGTGTGTTTCTGCGTGTGTGTGTGTCTATATGTGTGTTTCTGTGTGGTGTGTGCCCGTGTCTGTGCCTTAATTTACTGAGGTGTTGAATGGGAGTCAGTTAATGGAAACACATGAATGAAACCATGACGACAAAACGGCCATTTCAGGGAGTGAAGTTACCCTGACCTCGAGATGACGGTTCCTGCGTGTGGGATCTCTCCACACATTGCACACTCTTGTCGGAAAGTCATACAGCGACTTTCCATTTATAAGGGTCGCCTCATCTCTGTTAATGGCATTTGTCCCCCTCGCATTTTTTGCGATTACAGCATGATTTCTCTTAGGAGCTATTTAAGGTGAATTATGTAATTATAAAGACATGTTTACAATCAAGCGGCTGCCAGGAGGCACAATTCGAATCATGTAGTTCAAGTCATCAAAGAGGAAGAAAGTCAGTTCTTTTCCCTGCTGCTTTTTTTTTTGACCTTGTAACCTACCCTCTCTCCCCAAGGGCAGGAGGCAGGGAATTAAAAGCCTTTGCCAAAGTACAAAAACCTCAACCATTATCCTCTAACTGTACTCAGACTTATGCCTGTGTCCCACAGAGACAGCAGTGGTCTCAAACCTTTGAAATGTTTAAAATTTATTATTCCGTCACAATCGGCTTACATTAATACTGCAATGAAGTCACTGTGAAAATCCCCTAATCGCCACACTCAGTTGCCTGTTCGGGTGCACTGAGAGGGCAAATTTAGCACGGCCAATGCGCCTAAACAGCATGTCTTTCGGATTGTGGGAGGAAACCGGAGCACCCGGAGGAAACCCATGCAGACATGGGGAGAATGTGCAGAATCCACACACAACGTGACCAAAGACTGAATCCAGGTTGCTGGAGCTCAGAGTATTGTAGAATCCCTACAATGCAGAATCTGAACTGCACTGATTCTACACAGAACGTAGAACATTATAACAAGGACAGGCCCTTTGGCTCTCGATGTTGAACCTGTGAAACCAATCTGAAGCCCATCTAACCTATACTATTCCAATATCATCTGTATGTTTATCCAATGACCATTTAAATGCCCTTAGTTGGCGAGTCCACTATTGTTGCAGGCAGGGCATTCCATGCCCTTACTACTCTCTGAGTAAAGAACCTACCTCTGACATCTGTCCTATAACTATCACCCCTCAGTTTAAAGCTATGTGCCCTCTGCTAGCCACTACCATTGAAGAAAAAGGCTCTCACTGTCCATCCTATCTAATCCTCTGATCATCTTGTATGCCTCTGTTAAGTCACCTCTTAACCATATTCTCTCTAATGAAAACAGCCTCAAGTCCCTCAGCCTGTCCTCATAAGACTCTGTCTAAAAGACAGAGACCCTCTATCCCATCCCAACCCTGTGACCCCACACATTTCCTATGGCTAGTCCACTTAACCCATGCATCTTTAGACACTAAGGGGCAATTTAGCCTGACCAATCCACCTAACCTAGACCTCTTGGGATACTAAGGGGCAATTTAGCATAGCCAATTCACCTAACCGACACATCTTTGGACACTAAGGGGCAACTTGGCATGGCCAATCCATCTAACCTCGACCTCTTGGGACACTAAGAGCAATTTAGCATGGCCAATCCCCCTAACCTGCATATCTTTGGACACTATTGGACAATTTAGCATGGCCAATTCACCTAACCGACACATCTTTAGACACTAAGGGGCAACTTGGCATGGCCAATCCATCTAACCTCGACGTCTTGGGGCACTAAGAGCAATTTAGCATGGCCAATCCCCCTAACCTGCATATCTTTGGACACTATTGGGCAATTTAGCATGGCCAATTCCCCTAACCGACACATCTTTGGACACTAAGGGACAATTTAGCATAGCCAATCCACCTAACCTAGACATCTTGGGACGTCAAGGGGCAACTTAGCATGGCCAGTCCCTTAACTGACGCATCTTTGGACTGTGGAAGGAAACCGGAGCACCCAGAGGAAACCCACGCAGCTTCAGGGAGGACGCGCAGAGTCTGCACTGGCAGTCACCCAAGGCTGGAATCGAACCTGGTTCCCCGGCGCTGCGCAGCAGCGGTGCTAACCGCCGTGCCACCATGCCGCTCCTCCATACTATGTCGATGAGAGCTTTTTTTTTCCGTTTTGCAGGCGTGTAACGGTTGGGGGAGAGCGTAGCGGTGGGATCCCTGCCATCAAACAGCGGCGCGGCGATAAGAAGCACGGAAAATATGAAGTGAGAATGTGATTTTAAGGCAAGGAGGCTTTCTCGAAAGCAGATTTATGAGAGGGCAAGTCAACACAGGTCTCAGTTTGCACTGCCGCAGTCTGTGGGTTTTGACAGGTGAAACAGGATATTAGAAAAATCAAATTATTGCTTTATTGAAAAATACGTATTACTGTCAGCATGTTGAGCTGTAATTAGTTTTCTAGAGAAACCTGTGTAAAAGTATATTAGAGTGTAGTGTAAGCTGGATCTTGACAGAATACTGCTTGTACTGATTCTGCTGCGATACCTTTTTTTTAATATTATATAGACATATATATATATGTGTGGATTCTGCCTGTTTAAACACATTTCTTCTTCAAAGCAGATTTTTAAAACAATAACCCATGTTGTAACTGTGTTCACTGTTTCACTCAGAGAAGGAAAAAAATGCACACCAGCCTTGTTCCTCATTTTTAACTGTACTCCCCTCTGCCCACAAGAGATTATTGTGCAGCATTTGTAGATGATGGATTGCCTCACCTTCAGTGTCAATCAGATAAAGGAGATAGTAAAGTCGGGGACTAGTGGAGGATATGCTCCTGTGGGGAAAAGAGAGAGCCTGGAGGATCCAGGATAAACGCAGTAAGAAGTCAACACCAGGTTAAAGTCCAACAAGTTTATTTGATAGCAAAAGCCGCTAGTGCTGCTCCTTCATCAGGTGAGTGCTCTGAAAGCTAGCAGCTTTTGCTACCAAATAACCTGTTGGACTTTAACCTGGTGTTGTGAGACTTCTTACTACGTTTAGCACAGTCCAACACCAGCACCTCCACATCACGGATCCAGCATAGACAGTGGCCCCGGTACATTAGAATGACCATGGGAAAACTCCTAAAGTTAATTTATTAATGTCGGTTGACATTAACACAGCAATGAAGTTGCTGTGAAAATTCCCCCAGTCACCGCACTGTGGTGCCTGTTCAGGTACACTGAGGGAGACTTTAACATGGCCAATGCAGTCTAACCAGCGTGTCTTTTGGACTGTGGGAGGAAGCCAGAGCACCTGGAGGAAACCCACACAGACACGGGGAGAATGTGTAAATTTCACGCAGACAGTTTGATTCCCAAGCCGGGAATCGAACCCGAGTCCTCGGTGCTGTGCCACTGTGCTTGAAACAACATAAAATTGACAGTTGTGTCAAAATCCAGTCAGACGCTAAAGGGAGCTTGCGGTGTTAAACTTAACATACTGGAAGAATTTTCGCAAAAAAGCAAGGGACAAAGGAGAGAGAGAGAGAGAGAAAACAAGGCAGAAGCTCTATCCATCGTGCAAATAATTATGTATCCTGAAAGGTTTGCCGACTGCATAGAAATATGTATGTGTGATATAGGGAGTTACATACATACATGCGTGCATGTTCGAAACCACTTTGAAATTCAGAACAACACGGATATGCACACATCTCCAGCCTGTGGAATAGGCTGCTTGCTGTCTGGGTAAGTCTGTTTTGCAAATCCACTCACCTTAGCCTGAAACAGGCTTCCTTCAGTCAGAAGGGAATAAATTAAAAATATGTACGGTTCAGTGAGGTGGGTGGACGGAGGGGCGAGGAGGAAGGATACAACCGGAGAGGGGGAGGAAAATTTGCCTTTCTGAAGAAAAGACTTCAGCTACAAGTGACTGTTTTGCCACTTTTGGAGTCAAAGAACAAAAACGAAGAGCAAAGAAAATTACAGCACAGGAACAGACCCTTCAAACCTGCACCAAACATGCTGCTCGACTGAACTAAAACTCCCTACCCTTCTGGAGACCATTTCCCCCTTTCCCAACCTATTTGTGCATTTGTTCCTTGAAAGCCCCTTTTGTATCCGGTTCCACTACCTCCTCCGGCAGCGAGTTCCAGGCGCCGACCACCCTGTAGGCTAAAAGAAAATGTGCCTCATACTTTAAACATTGCCTCTTGCACCTTAAACCTATGCCCCCTAGCAATTGACTCTTCCACCCTGGGAAAAAGCTTCTAACTATCCGCTCTGTCCCTCGTAATCTTGTAGACTTCTATCAAGTCGCCCCTCAACTCCATCTCTTCAGTGAGAACAAACCAAGTTTCTCCAACTCTTCCTCACAGTTAATGCCCTCCATACCTAGCAACATCCTGCTAAATCTTTTCTATATACTCTCCAAAGCCTCATTTTTTTAAAGTTTTTTTTATTAGTATCATAAGTAGGCTGACATTAACACTGTAATGTGAAAATTCCCTGGCCCCTCACACTCCAGCACGTGTTTGGGTCAATGAACCTATCCAGCACATCCTTCAGAATGTGGGAGGAAACCCACGCAGACACGGGGAGAACATGCAGACTCCGCACAGGCAGTGATCCAAGCCGGGAATTGAACCTGGGTTCCTGGTGCTATGAGGCAGCGATGCTAACCACTGTGCCACCGTAGATCAGTGAGCAGTGAGCCAGCAACGATGGAACCAGTTGAGAATCCTTCAGCTTCCCATTTTGCTGTTGGCAACAGTCAGGATGGCTGAGATAGACCCAGGAGCAACAGATCTGGAGAAAATATCCAACTTATCGACTGGACGCTGGACCAGGTAGCAGGGGGAGAACGCATTGTAGAAACATTGTGGGCAGAACGGTGGCACAGTGGTTAGCAGTGCTGCCTCACAGTGCCAAGGATCTGGCTTGGGACATTGTCTGTGTGGGGTGTTTGCACATTCTCCCTGTGTCTGTGTGGGTTTCCTCCGAGCGCTCAGGTTTCCCTCACAGTCCAAAGATATGCTGGTTAGGTGCGTTAGCCATGCTAAATTGCTCCCTTAGTGCCCATAGATGTTTAGGTTAAGTGGATTGGCCATACTAAATTATTCCTTAATGTCAAGGAGATTAGCAGGGTGAATATGTAGAGTTGTGGGGATAGGGCTTGGGTGGGGTTGTGGTCAGTTGCAGGCTCGCTGGACTGAATGACCTATTTGATTTTATTATTGTCACATATATTGGGATACAATGAAAAGTATTGTTTCTTACATGCTATACAAAGCGTACATTCATAGTGGAGGAAAGGAGAGAGTGCAGAATTTAGTGTTACAGTCATAGCTAGGTGTAGAGAAAGGTCAACTTAGTGCGAGGTGGGTCCATTCAATAGTCTGATAGCAGGGAGGAAGGAGCTGTTCTTGAGTTGGTTGGTACGTAATCTAGACTTTTGTATCTTATTCCCGACGGAAGATGGTGCATTGCACTGTATGACTTCGAGAGCGAAATTTTCAGTAGCAAAATTCTGATGAACGTTCTGCACTGGAAGTCAACATGGGTGGGTTAAAAGAAAATTTATTTGTTAGTGTCACAAGTAAGGCTTACATTAACACTGCAATGAAGTTACTGTAAAAATCCTCTAGTTGCCACACTCCTGTTCATAGATAGGACATAGATAGGTTGCAGAGCTGGGCCGTGAGGTGGCAAATGGAATTCAATACGGATAAGTGTGAGGTGATTCACTTTGGTAGGAATAACAGGCATATGAAATATAGGGTTAATGGAAGGACCCTTAATAGCGTTGTCGAGCAGAGGGATCTTGGAGTACAAGTACATAGCTCTTTGAAAGTTGGCACCCAGGTTGATAAAGTTGTTAAGAAGGCGTACGGTGTGTTAGCTTTTATTGGTAGAGGGATTGAATTTAGGAGCCGTGAGGTTATGTTACAACTGTACAAAACTCTGGTGCGGCCGCACTTGGAGTATTGCATACAGTTCTGGTCGCCGCATTATAAGAAAGATGTGGAAGCATTGGAAAGGGTGCAGAGGAGGTTTACCAGGATGTTGCCTGGTATGGTGGGAAGGCCTTATGAGGAAAGGCTGAGGGACCTGAGGTTATTTTCATTAGAGAGAAGAAGGTTACGCGGTGACCTAATTGAGGCGTATAAGATGATCAAGGGATTGGATAGGGTGGATAGTGAGAGCCATTTTCCTCGGATGGTGATGACCAACACGAGGGGACATAACTTTAAATTAAGAGGTGGTAGTTATAGGACGGATGTCAGAGGCAGGTTCTTTACACAGAGGGTGGTGAGGGCGTGGAATGCCCTGCCTGCAGCAGTTGTGGACTCGCCTACTTTGGGGGCATTCAAATGTTCGGTGGATAGGCATATGGATGATATTGGAATAGTTTAGGTTAGAGGGTCCACTGGCCGGCGCAACATCGAGGGCCGAAGGGCCTGTACTGCGCTGTAATGTTCTATGTTCTATGTTCAGGTACACCAAGGGAGAATTTAGCATGGCCAATCCACCTAACCAGCACATCTTTCAGAATGTGGGAGGAATCCAGAGGAAACCCATGTAGACACAGGGAGAATGTGCAAACTCCACACAGTCAATGACCCAAGCTGAGAATCGAACCCAGGTCTCTGGCGCTGTGAGGCAACAGTGCTAACCACTGTCCCTTTGAAGGAGGGGCAGAAAGGATGTGAGGAAAAGCTTTTTCAAAGAAAGAGTCGTGGGATTCAGAAACTCACTGCCTGATAGGGTGGTGGAGACACAGACTCTCATAGCATTGAAGTAGTATTCTGGGAATGCAGGACTGATGTATGTGGAGAGATTGATTGGGTTAGAGTTGTTTTTGCTGGAGTTCAGATGAATGAAGGGGGATCTCATAGAGACTTATAAAATCCTAACAGGACTAAACAGGGTAGAAGTTCTGCAAGGCTATGGGCCAATTGTTGACAAATGGGGCTAGATTAGTTTGGGGTCTTTGATCAACACAGATGTGATGGGCCGAAGGACTTTTATAAGAACGTAGCAACTAGGAGCAGGAGTAGGTCATTTGGCCCCTTGAGCCTGCTCCACCATTCAATAAGATCATGGCTGATCTTTTCATGGACTCAGCTCCGCTTACCCACTCACTCACCATAACCCTTAATTCCTTTATAGTTCAAAAATGTTTCTATGCTGCATTTTTTTCCCGTGACAGTGGTGAAGTCAACCAGTGGAGAGAAGATTGGACCTTTCACGATGTAGAAGTGGAGATGATTGGGGTGAAGATAATAAGGAATGGAAATTGTGTGGATGTATAACTCTATGAAATAGGGAAAACGGGAAGAAACTGAAGGAGTCAACTCAATAACTCAATAAACCTCGAAAGGCATTGTAGATGATAATGGTTATGGTAACCATCTACAACTGCAGAATAGTAAATTGCCAGTGCAATACTGAACGATCCACAGCAAGATAAATCTGTGAAGGTGTCCCCTATGTATCATTACATGTGCTCATTCTCATTCTAATTTATTTATGGGATGTGGGAGTTGCTGGCTGGGTCAGCATTATTTATAGTCCCTCCCCAATGCTCTTAAGCTGATTTCAAAGGGCATTTTTTTTAAAGAGTCAACCACGTTAAAGTGTAAAGTTAAAGTTTATTTATTAGCGTCACAAGTAGGCATACGTTAACGCTGCAGTGAAGTTACTGTGAAAATTCCCTAGTTGCCATAACATTGGGGTACACTAAGGAAGAGTTTAGCATTGGCAATGCACTTAACCCACATGTTTTTTGGACTGTGGGAGGAAACCGGAGCTCCTGGAGGAAATATAGAAGATAGAAGCAGGAAAAGGTCATTGGCCCTTTGAGCCTGCCCCCACCATTCATTACGATCATGGCTGACCATCCAATTCAATAGCCTCATGGTCTACCCCGAATCTTCAGACATTGACTCCTAGTTCTGGACTCCCTCACTATCAGGAGTATCCCCCCCTGCATCTATCCTGTCCAGTCCTGTTAGAATTTTATAAGTTTCTATGAGATTTCCCCCCCCCTCATTTGTCTGAACTCCAGCAAAAATAATCCTAACCTCATCAATCTCTCCTCATACATCAATCCTGCCATCCCCGAGCCGGGAATCAAACCCAGGTCCCTGGAGCTGTGAAGCAGCAGTGCTAACCACTGTGTCGCCCATGTAACTGGGTAATGAATGCTGGCCAGCTAGTGATGCCCTTGTCCCATAAATGAATGAAAAAGGAAGGTCCATGTGGACAGAACATCCAGTGCAAACTCAACGCGTTAGCTGCTTTCATACCATTCTTTCCGATATGCTGTATCACGTCGCAGAGTGTTTGCTTGTAGACTTTTAACCTACACCCCTCATTGATCCAGTCCTCAGGACGGAGGTGTGTGTGTGTGCAGCTAATGTCACTTACAGCTTCACTAAAAATAGATACCAAGTAAGACTCGGAACGATGGGAATTGAGGCAAAAGTGGACCAGGGTCACGTAAGGTCAAAGATTCGCTGGCAAACAAGTAAACAGAGAGGAGTTACTGCTTCAGTAGAGAGTCCTGAGCAAAGCTGTTGAATACAGGGCTGTTTGAAAAGCTGCCTTGTTGGACAGGCTTGTCAAAACCCTCTGGAGTTTCCACTGGAGTCACCAGGAATTCAGGACTCATCTCCGGCAAGTAATCGGGGGAGGAAAGGGGAGCATTCAAAAAAGTGCTTTGATCGCTTCGATTGCACTGGTTATAAATATGTATATCAGAGATGAGGAGGACAAAATGGCTGCTTGACTGGGTGGAAGTGGAAGGTCATGTGATGAAACTTCCAAGGTTGGCAACCCCTGTTGGCATAGTGGCCATTTTGGCATGGTGGCCATTTTGGCATAGTAGGCATTTTGGCATGGCAACCTACTCTAGGCTCTTTTGCTAGACCATTCTTCTTTACATTTCTGTGCTACTCAAGTTGAAAACAATTCTGGTGGGAGGTGGGGGCTGGTCAGTTATGGTCACACATGTGGTCAGTTATGTGTACAAGGTCTAACTCCTGGTCCCTCATCTGTCAAATTGCCAAGAAACGCAACTTGTTAATTCACCAGGAAGCCTAATCTGAGAAATCTGGGGCTATTTTGGAAGAGGGATTGTGGAGAAGAGAGGGAATATCTTTAAGTAAGAGGAGAGCTGATGGCCGAGTGGTATTATCTCTGGACTATTCATCCAGAAAGTCATTAACATTCTGGGGATCCGGGTTTGAATCCTGGGTAGATGTTGGAATTTGAATTCAATTAAAAAAAAACTGGAATTAAGGCCAGAATATTACCATCTTCTCTGCCCTGATTCCAGTGTTCGCCGAACAGAAATTTGTATTGGTCTCGGGTGCGATTTTACAATCTTGCCTGATCAAAGTCCTAAAGCCCCACCCTAAGAATCTACTGATGACCATGAAACCATTATCAATTGTTGGAAAAACCCATCTTGTTCACTAATGTTCTTCAGGGAAGGCAATCTGCTGTCCTTACCTGGCCTGGCCTAGATGTGGCTTCAGAACAATGTGGTTGACTCTCAACTACCCTGGGGCAACTAGGAATGGGCAATAAATGCTGGCCCAGCCAGCGACACCTATGACTCATGAATACATTTTTGGGAAGTCACTATATAAAAGCAAGCCTCCCTCTACTTTCAAGGAAATATGCAAGTTACTTGCTTGGGCAGCAGGATGACACAGTGGTTAACACTGCTGCCTCACAGCTCCAGGGACCTGGGTTCGATTCCTGGCTTGGGTAACTATCTATGTTGAGTTTGCATGTTCTCCCTCTGTCTGCATGGATTTTCTCTGGTTTCTTTCCACACTCCAAAGGTATTCAGGTTAGGTGGATTGGCCAGGCTAAATCATCTCTTAACATACGTCTTGGGATGTGCAGGTTAGTGGGGTTACAGGGATAGAGTTTGGGTGTGATTGTGGTTAGTGCAGACTCAAAGGGCCGAATGGCCTCCTTCTGTACTATAGCGATTCTACGGATTTTTATGACTTCTAATCTGTTTGGTGCTTTAATCGAGGAAAAGTGTGATTTCTAATTTCTAAACTAGTTCAACGTGGATTTCTAAGTTTTAAGCCACAAATTTTTCACCAATCTATTTGTTTCCTGTTTATGAACCCATTCAGATCATCACAGAATAATGAGTTTATACAGTGTCGCCAAAGCAGCCACCTTAACGAATATTTGATGTGCAAAATTTAACAGTCTGAGGAACATTAATTTGCAGCTATTTTCCTTCGTAGTTTGAAGCGATACATTGATGATTCTGGTTTGCCAAAGACGCAACGTTTTCAGACTAAGCGTTGACTTGCCTGGGGAATCTGAAGGAGGTGATGTAAAAGTCCGTCCGCCAGTGTTTCTCCGTTCTTTTTTTTCCCGTGGGATGTGAGTAGTACCAGCTTTTGTTACCCAATCCTAACAGCCCTTGAGAAAATGATGCTTTCCGACTCCGTGGTTGGATCGACCAATTTGGAGGCCAGTTATGTAACAGGCAACCAAGATACAGTGAGTTTTGGCATCTCGGGCAGTTGTGAACTGAGGAAAGGAGAAATTTCTTCACCCGATGTAAAAGGTCTGTGGAGGCAGAAGCCCCTTCACCAAACTCCCTTTATTTACAATTCCAACCATAGTACACAGACTGGTATCAGTCAGCAGTCTGGCCTGGGAGTGCCAGAGGAACTGACACTACTGGTTAAGTACAAGACAAAGATTCCCTGATCGACCCATCAATTGTATCCTTAATTAAGAAGTTCATATTCCAATGGCCTATTGAAGTCATTACACCCAGAGAGCAGAGAATGTGTGGAATTCGCTGCCACAGAAAATAGTTGAGGCCAAAACGTTGTGCGATTTCAGGAAGAAATTAGATATAACTCTTGAGACTAAAGGGATCAAGAGATATGGGGGGAAAGACAGGATCAGGATTGGAATTCGATGATCAGCCATGATCACGGTGAGTGGTGGGGGCAGGCTCGAAGGGCAGAATGGTCTCCTCCTGTTTCCAGTTGCAATCAGATAAAGAAGGCAGGTTCTTTTTCTAATGGGTGAAGAGCTTAAAATCATTATTGAATCATCAAATCCCTACAATGCAGAAGGAGGCCAATTGGCCCATCGAGTCTGCGTGGACAACAGTCCCACCCAGGCCCTGTCCCTGTCACTTCACACATTTGCCCCATGAATCCCTCTAAGCTATGCATCCCTGGCACAGAAAGGGACAATTTAGCATGGCCAGTGCACCTAACCCCGCACATCTTCCGGAGGAAACCGGAGCACCTGGAGGAAATCCATGCAGATGCGGGGAGAATGTGCAGACTCCACACAAATAGTGAGCCAAGCTGGGAATCGAACCCAGGTCCCTGGAGCTCGAAGTAACAGTGCTAACCGCTGTGCCACATGCCGCCCAATGGCAGTTGTGTTCCCTTCTGAATTCAGTACGGCACATTTCCCAAGGATGCTGCTGTGAAGATCCACATCCTTGGACACTATAGGGCAATTTAGCGTGTTGAATCCACCTAACCAGCACATCTTTGGAGCTAACCATTGCAGTATGTGTGGAACAGGCTTCCTCACAGTGCTTTTGATAGTCTACACAATTAAAAACAAAACACATCATAAAAACGGCAGGGGATCATTATAAAATGAAGACACATCAAAGCATGCATTGTAGGGTCTTTGGCAATACACATGTCCTCTTGGTGACAATTATATTCTGAAGGATTTCTGCATCTGTTTCTAGACTTCTGTAACTTTAACCCAATGACAACGAAGGTTGACTAGCAATATATTTTTATAAGTTTAAAGTTTATTTATTGGTGTCTCAAGTAGGCTTACATGAATGCTGCAATGAAGTTAATGTGAAAATCTCCCAGTCACCACCGTCCAGCGCCTGTTTGGGCACACTGGGGGAGAATTTAGCGTGCCAATGCATGGCTGTCAGACTGTGGTGGGGGAACAGACAGGCAGAGGCAGACTTTGTGCACACGGTGACCTGAGTCGAGAATTGAACTTGGGTCCCTGACACTGTGAGAAAACCATCCACCAGGTACAAGGTACGTACTCTTGCAACTAGGCCAACGTTGTCTACCTGATGCACTGCAGAAAAGGATGTCCCGAGGCAGGGTATGTTGGAGAAACCGTGCAGATGCTACGACAATGAGTGAATGAACACTGCTCAACAGTCACCAGGCAAGAGAGTTCTCTTCCTGTTGGGGAACACTTCAGCGGTCATGGACATTCAGTTTCTAATCTTTGGGTTCTCCAAGGTGGCCTTCACGACACACGACAACGCAGAATCGCTGAGCAGAAACTGATAGCCAAGTTCCGCGCACATGAGGATGGCCTCAACTGGGAACTTGGGTTCATGTCACACTATCTGTAGCTCCCATGACTTGCCTGGGTTTGCAAAATCTCACTAACTGTCCCAGCTGGAGACCTATGCTTAACTTTCTCTCCACTCAGATTGTCTTCATCTTTAAGATTTGATTACCTGTAAAGATTCACATTCCAACCATTATTTTGTAAATTGAGTTTATGCTGTCTTTGTGAACAGAACTCCCACTTACCTGACAAAGGAGCAGCGCTCTAAAAGCTCGTGGCTTTTGTCACTAAATAAAACTGTTGGTCTTTAACCTGTTACTGTGCGGACGCAGTGCTAACTACTGTGCCACCCTATTTATTTCATACGATATATATGCTATTTTCATGCAGGTGATACATAACAGAGAGGGACTTCATAGAATCTCTGGTTTCCTGCTGCACTGCATTCAGCCTGCATTGACCACCCGAGCCCTATTCCCATAATATCTCATATTTACCCTGCTAATCTGCCCAACACTAAGGTCAATTTAGCATGGCGGGTGCATCTAACCCGCATATCTTTGGACTGTGGGAGGAAACTGGAGTACCCAGAGGAAACCCATGCAGACACAGGGAGAACATACAGACTCCGCACAGACAGTGACCAGCGGTGTGAGGCAGCAGTGCTAACCTCTGTGCCGCCATTCCATCCAAGTGGCAAAGGTTATGGGTTTAATAGGTGTCGAAACTGAACAAATGCTTTCTTTGTCAATCAAATTGCACTGAAAGTAGGTACTCATACTGAGGAGTGTGATGTGACATTGACCAATGAATGACCCAGGAAAGACAACTGCTGCAATTTTAATTTGATGTAAAAATCTACAATTAAGAATCCTCGGTGTCTTCGGGGAAGTTGAATGACCACATTATTCCAGCTTCATTTACATATACTCCAGTTATAATAACTGCAATCAGAGGGGACCTGCTTAAGATTGGTGCCCGCAGATAATTTGCTTCAACTCCGAGTCTGTGGGCACAATAGAAATACCGTTTCTCAAACATGAAGCAGAATCCCATAAAGCACCGAGAACAAAGGACAGACAATGTTGATTTAGGAGGGGAAAAAATTGTTAAGATTTGATTTTATTATTGTCACATCGAACCCACAAGTGCACCAGGCCAGAATTCTCTGGTCATTCATGTCCCACTGTCAGCCAGGGTGGGGAATTTGGCACTCAGCCAAAACTCCTTTCCCCGCAGCGGGACTGGAGAATCCCAGCTGAGAGCAAGGCCAGGGAATCTAGTCCTGGAGTACCATAGAATCCCGATACACAGAAAGAGGTCATCTGGCCCATCGAGTCTGCACAGACTTTCTGATACAGCATCTCACTCAGGCCCTCCCCTCCACCCTATCCCCGTAACACCATAAATTTAACATGGCCAATCCACCTAACCAGTACATCTTTAGATGTTAAGGGGTAATTTAATATGGCCAACCCAACTAACCAGCACATCTTTGGATGTTGAGGGGCAATTTAGCCTGGCCAATCCACCTAACCTGCACATCTTTGGACACTAAGGGGCAATTTAGCCTGGCCAATCCACCTAACCAGCCCATTTTTAGACACTAAGAAGCAATTTAGTTTGGCCAATCTAGCTAACCAGCACATATTTGGATGCTAAGGGACAAATTATCATGGCCATTCTACCTAATCTGCACGTCTTGGCATACTAAGGGCAATTTAGCATGGCCAATCCACCTAACCTGAATATCTTTGGCCACTAAAGAGCAATTTAGCATGGCCAATCCACCTAACCTGAATATCTTTGGCCACTAAAGAGCAATTTAGCATGGCCAATCCACCTAACCTGAACACTTTTGAACACTAAGGGACAATTCAGTGTGGCCAATCCACCTAACTCGCACATCCTTGGACTGTGGGAGGAAACTGGAGCATCAGGAGGAAAAGCAAGCAGACACGGGGCAAGCGTGGAAACCCCAGACAGACAGTAACCCGAGGCCGGAAGTGAATCTGGTTCCCTGGCATAGGAGAGTGAGGCGGGGGGCGGTGGGGTGGAGGGGGTATGGGGCAGGACGCTAAGCACCATACTGCCTCTAAAGCCTTCCAGCAATGCAAGTAAAATGGCAAGGTACATGCACTCCCAGTGGGAGGGTGCTCTCGCACAAGAACAGTATGGGGTCAGTGCAGTGTTACACAAAGCATTTGATTGCTGAAAATCACCTGAGAGATGGTGAGAGGAGCTGATTACTTTTGGCTGAGTTTCATTGGCACTCTCTTGAATGGCCAACAACTAATTTAATTCCTTTTATCCTTTTCGAATGGGTTTGAGTTATGTCTCTCCTGTTTGGAGTGACCTTCCCTGAACCCAGCTCACCTCCAATTAGGTCTGTGCTCTGTCAAAGGTCATCTCATTAGCGAAACTTTATGTTACAGTTGCCCTGAAATACAAGTCAGCCGCTGATTTAAATAATGGATATTGCCATGTTTGTTAGCAGGTCAAATCCTCGAGTGGCGTACATTATTTATCAGGAGCTGACTCCTTGCCAATATCTCTGGCCAGAGGAACAGAGGCTGGCACTGAGTGTGATTTAACTTCTCCGAGAGAAAATAACTCCTGCTGAACGAGCTCTGGATGACTGCGGCCTGAGTACAGAAGCAGAGAGGGATTCAGGGACTGTTAGCTCAGCTATCAGAGCAAAGTGGAAGAGACGGTGGCCCATTTTTAGTTCGATTGTTGAGGCTTATTTTAATATCATTGTCCTGGCCGTTTGCTCTGTGTCACTGAACGTGGAATCACCCCTGCTAGTTATTTTGTATGTTTTGTGTTTTATCTTTTTGCTACAGTTTTTAGTGGTACAGTGATTAGCACTGCTGCCTCACAGCGCCAGAGAACCTGGTTCAATTCCGGCTTTGGGTCACTGTCTATGTGGAGTTTGCACATTCTCCTCATATCTGCATGGGTTTCAGCTGGGCGCTCCCAGTTCCTTCCTACACTCCAAAGATGTGCAGGTTAGCTGGATTGGCCATGCTAAATTGCCCCTTAGCGTCAAGGGGATTAACAGGGTAAATATGTGGGGTTACAGGGATGGGATTGTTGTCACTGCAGACCCGATGGGCTGAATGACCTCCTCTTGCACTGTAGGGATTCTATGATTTCTATGATATTTCTATGCTTGCCTTGATCGGCTGGGGGCATTGAGTTTAAAAATTGGCAAATCCTGTTGCAGCTTTATAGAATCTTAGTTAGGCCGCACTTGGGATAAATTCTAGAAGCCACGCTACCAGAAGGATGAGCAAGCTTAGGAGAGGGCGCAGAAAACATTTAATCAGATGTTGCCTGGTATGGAGAACATTAGCTATGAGGAGACACTTGGTTTGTTCTCACTACAATGACAGAGATTGAGGAACGACTTGAAAGAAGTCTATAAGATTATGAGGGGCATGGACAGAGTGGATAGGCAGGAGCTTTTTCGCAGGGTGGAAGAGTCAGTTACTAGGGGAGCATAGATTTAAGGTGCAAGAGGTAAGACTTAAAGGTGATGGACTAGACATGTTTATTTACATAGAGGACGGTAGGTGTCAGGAACTCAGTGCAGTAATGGAAGCAGATATGATAGTGACCTTGACAAAAATTTGATCTGATTTATTATTGTTGCATGTATTTAGCATACAGTGAAAAGTATTGTTTCTTGCGTGCGAGACAGCCAAGTATACCATTCATAGAGAAGGAAAGGAGACTGTGTAGAATGTAGTGTTACAGTCATAGCTAGGGCACAGAGAAAGATCAGCTTAATGCGAGGTAAGCCATTTAAAAGTCTGATGGCAGCAGGGAAGAAACTGTTCTTGCGTCGATTGGTACGTGACCTCAGACCTTTGTATCTTTTTACCAATAGCAGAAGATGGAAGAGAGAATGTCCGGGGTGCGTGGAGTCCTTGGCTATGCTGGCTGCTTTGTCAAGGCAGCGGGAAGTGTAGACAGAGTCAATGGATGGGAGGCTGGTTTGCCTGATGGATTGGGCTACATTCACAACCGTTTGTAATTTCTTACGGTCTTGGGCAGAGCAGGGGTCATACCAAACTGCGATACAACCAGAAAGAATGCTTTCTATAGTGCATCTGTAAAGGTTGGTGAGAAATTTAGCTACAAACTTCCTTAGTCTTCTGAGGAAGCAGAGGTGTTGGTGGTGGGCTTTCTTAACTATAATGTTGGCATGGGGGGGGGGGGCACCAGGATAAATAGTTAGTGATCTGGACACCTAAAAACTTGAAGCACTCGATCATTTCTATTTTGTCCTCGTTGATGTAAACAGGGGCGTGTTCTCCACTGCACTTCCTGAAGTCGATGACTATCGAACTTTGTTTTGTTGACCATTGAGGGAGAATTTATTGTCATCTCGCTGACGGACAAAAGTGAAAGAGAGAATGCCTGGTACATGAACAGAATGGGAATAGAGGGATGTGGTCCCCGGAAGGGTAGGGAGTTTTACTTCAATCGGGTCAGTGCAGGCTTGGAGGGCCGAAGGGCCTGTTCCTGTGCTGTAATTTTCTTTGCTATTTGTTCTTAGAAACAAATGCAATGGAAGAAGAAAAAAGCCGTGCAAATTTAAAAAAAGAATGAAGGTTAACAGTTTGTAGCAGCAGAGAGTGTAATGCATTTTTAAACAGCTTGAAGGGAATGTTGATGAACCATTTGCTTGTCGAAATGCAAGTCTATTCCTTACTCTCTCATTTCCAAAGAGCTTCTAAGAGGTGCTAATTGGAAATAATGGGAAGTGGGGTACCGCAGGGTACAGGTCATCTATTATTTTTTTGATGAATATTGATACGTAAATACCTTCTGATTTTTTTTGCAGACTGTGGCTCATGGCAGTTGAGACTTTCCTTCTCTGTATCGCACCTCTATTTTTAGTCTGGTCTAACACTCGGTGCCCACTCAGTGCTAAGTCGCTACCGTTTCCACGATGGTCTGTAATTCACGCCTGCATGGCAGTGCCAGACATTTGTGGAGGTGGGGTGGGGGGGGGGGGGGGGGGTGGGGGGGGGGCGGGGGGGGGGGGGTTGCAGAAAAGACATACAGTTCTGGTCACCCAATTATAGAAAGGATATTATTAAACTAGATAGAGTACAGAAGAGATTTACTCGGATGCTACTGGGACTTGATGGTACTTAAGTGATAAGGAGAGGCTGGAGAGACTGGGACATATTTTCCCCCCCTGGAACATAGGAAGCTGAGTGGCGATCGTTCAGAGGTCTGTAAAATAATGAGGGGCGCAGATCAGCTGGATAGAGGGCACAGGTTTAAGGTGAGAGGGGAGAGATACAAAAGAATCCAGAGGGGCAATTTTTTCACACAGAGGGCAGTAAGTATCTGGAACAAGCTGCCAGAGGTAATAGTAGAGGCAGGTACAATTTTGTCTTTTAAAAAGCATTTGAACAGTTACATAGGTGATTATGGGCCAAACACAGGCAACTGGGGCTGGCTTAGTTGCTTTAAAAAAAGGGTGGCATGGACAAGTTGGGCTGAAGGGCCTGTTTCCAAGTTGTAAACCTCTATGACCTCCCACTTCTGCTAATTCAGACAGCATCAGATTTGAGCAGCTGTATCGAGCTTGGAGCTTTCACTGAAGATTTTATTTGTGTTGGAGCAGGGCACCAGGATTCCTATTTCACACTCTCGAACCTGCCTTTATAATTTTCCGCAGTCCATATTGCGGTTTGTCCAGTCCTAACCCACTGCAATGTTCGCAACAGGGATTCATTAAAGATGATTACAATCTGTGTGTGCGAGCGCTAATTACATTATCACTATATAATTATATATTATGTAATGATGTTTATCTATATCCTAAAATAAATGTCATTACATCAATGTTTATCAGACACACTGCGTGGAGAAAATACTGATTTGAATCAGGGTGTTATTTATGCTTTCTGAATATTAAACTGGGAAAGAATCCATGTTTTTTTCTGTCACATTGTTGTAGCTTCTCTGGAATGAATGGCATATAATCTCACTGGTGTTATTAATCCAAATGGCCATTCCTTATATGGCACAGTGGTTAGCATTGCTGACTCCCAGTGCCAGTGACCTGGGTTCGATTCCAGGCTTGGGTCACTGTCTGTGCAGAGTCTGCACATTCTCCTCACGTCTGTGTGGGTTTCTTCTGGGTACTCCAATTTCCTCCCACAGTCTAAAGACTTGTGGGTTAGGTAGATTGGCCATGCTAAATTGCCCCTGAGGACCCAAAGATGTACTGGTTAGGTGGATTGGCCATGGTAAATTGCTTCTTGGTGTCCAAAGATGTACCGGTTAGGTGGATTGGTCATGGTAAATTGCTTCTTAGTATCCAAAAATATGCAGATTAGTTGATTTAGCCCTGCTATATGTATGGAATTACAGGGATAGGTTGGGGGAAGAATGCCTGGGTGGGATCGTTTGTCAGACAGTTGATGCAAACATAATGGGCCGAATATCCTCTTCTACACAGTAGGGATTGATTGGAAACTGACATTTTGGCAAAATCCTCTTGAGGAAGGTGTCGGTGAATTGTGTTACTCAATCAGCCGTCATGCTTAAATAGTTCAGCAAAACCTATTCAAACTGGGTAGGGAGGGTGGAGGGAAGAGCTGAGAGATTCAATCCCCTTAAGCTGAGTCCCAAGTGTCACTTCTTCATCAGCGTGTGTCTATAAAAGGCACGCAGACAGTGACATCAGAATTGGCACGGTGTGAATGAACCAGCTCCCCTTCTGCATTGACTCCAGTCTATTGAACCGAAGCTTTAGTCAGAGCCTCTGTCGCCCCAGCCAGTGCCAGTAGCTGGGGCGAAAATCAGACTTTGGTCTTCTTTCAGTTCAGGTTTCCCATGGAACAGAAACACCTTCATCTTGAAGAAACCTGAAGCCTGTGGCGTTCTGCAGTTGGGACTTTTCACTTGGCCACCGAGCTATTTTTGTTTTTCTTTATTTGAAATTCAAACCTGGCTTTTTGATTGTATCGACCCGACACTTGGCCACGTTTCATTCACCCGCTTCCCAGTGGCTCATCTCGAGAAAGACACTGGAGGGGAGCGCAGGGCGAATGAGATTGTGTAGCCACTCTAAGTGAGAAGCATCTTATTGCCGTTGCAACCTTACTCTGAATGCAGTGCAGCTAGGTCAAGGGGTAATTTCTGGCTTTGTGCCACTCTAGTCTATTGGCATTAACTGGCATATCTTTGATGTCCACATCAGTGGCACAAACCACCCTCCCAAGTCAATGACTCTCTGACCAATTTGTAATCGAATCCGCACCTCCCTGAGTCAGAAATAGAAGCTACACTTGCTTGCCAAACACGCACGCAGCGAGAACAAGGATTGTAAAGGTGACAGTGCTGATATCCAAGGCATATTCGGAGCTCAGAGCAATGGCTGGATTTTCTGACCACGCCAGCCCAAAGGCTGGAAAGTCCTGCCCGAGGTCAACGGACCTTTGTGTGATCCGCATCCTTCCCGCGACAGTTCCTGTGACGGGTGGGATGGGAAAATTCCTGCCCTTGGTGTCAAGGATGTGTGGCTGACTTTGAGGTGTTTGGATGGCTGGCATCAAGTGGAAATTATGCCACTGTTAGTGCCAACTGCGCTCTCTAAGAAGCAAGGTTTGAGTGCACACTCTGCTGCCAATTGATTTAATTTGAGTTATCTTTGTCGCATGTATTGGGGGGTGTGGTGAAAAGTGTTGTCCCTTGTGCATCGTGCAAATTAAACATACCATTCATAGAGTACAAAGGGGAGAAGGGAAAGGAGAGGGTGCAGAATGTAGTGTTCTAGTCACAGCTAAGGTGCAGAGAAAGATCAACTTCATTATAAGGTAGATCCATTCAAAAGTCTGACGGCAGCAGGGAAGAAGCTATTTTTGACTTGTTTGGTGTGTGATCTTAGACTTTAGGGGATTTTCACAGTAACTTCATTGCAATGTTAATGTAAGCCTAGTTGCAACTAATAAATAAACTTCACTTCACACCTGCACATCTTTGAACACCAAGGAGCAATTTAGCATAGCCAATCCACTTAACCTGCAAATCTTTGGTCTGAGGGGAAACTGGAGCACCCAGAGGAAACCCACACAGACATGGGCAGAATGTGCAAACTCTGCACAGACAGTGGCCCAAGCCAGGAATCGAACTCAAGGCCCCTGGCACTGTGAGGCAGCAGTGCTAGCCACTGTGGCATCGTGTCGCCCGGATGCTGACTCAGAGCTTGTAAGACTCTTGTGAACTTAAGTGAAAGGAGATCTGGTGAAGAGATACTGGCCTTGGCTGACTGATTTTGGTGGATCTTGGACCTTGCTGACAGATTGCCTCTCTTGAAACTATCTGTGCTCAGCTGCCAACCCCAGCTTGAACATATCGTTTGCTGATCTAAATCGGTAATGAAATGTGCAGTGTCTCTGAAAGTTGAAGTGGCATTAAAAGAAAACGTCCTGGAATTTAATCATCGAAAGCTGGAGATGTTTCAAATTGTGCAGCTAATTGCTTCAACAGAAAAGTTTCATTTCCTGACATCGGTTGTTCCCTCATTATGCCATCTGTACCATGACATGCCCGCCATTGACAATTTTCTCTACTTCTCTATTTCTCCTTATTTAGCATAATTGGACATTTGCAATTTAACGTTGCACATCAATCTCACATATTAGAGCGATGATATATTCCTTTGTAGGTTGCTACAATTCCACTACCGGTATAACAATGCAAATTCCAAACTGGGCCAAATCCTAACCTGCACGAAGTCCCATTCACCTATGAACCCTTCTCCCCCTCTGGTGTTCGCAGACTTAAAAGACTTATTTTTTATTCATTCGTGGACCATATAACCCAGTCAAAAAAAAAAACATTTCCTCTGGTTGTATCACAGTTTGGTATGGCTCCTGCCCAAGACTGCAAGAAACTACAAAGGGTCGTGAACATAGTAGCCCAATCCATCATGCAAACCAGCTTCCCATCCATTGACTCTGTCTACACTTCCCACCGCCTTGGCAAAGCAGCCAGCACCCCGGATATTCTCTCTTCCACCTTCTTCCGTCGGGTAAAAGATACAAAGGTTTGAGGTCACGTACCAACCGACTCAAGAACAGCTTCTTCCCTGCTGCCATCAGACTTTTGAATGAACTTGCCTCACATTAAATTGGTCTTTCTCTACACCCTAGCTATGACTGTAACATTTTTCACTTTCCTTCTCTATGAACAGTATGCTTTGTCTGTGAAGTGCACAAGAAATAATACTTTTCACTGCATACTAATAGATGTGTCAATAATAAATCAAGAAATCTAGAAGGGCATCACTGGCTGGCCAGCATTTATTGCCCATCCTTAGTTGCCCTTGTTCAGAGTGCAGTTGACAGTCAATCAGATCGCTGTGGTTCTGGAGTCGCATGTTGGCCAGACTGGGTAAAGATGCCAGATTTCCTCCCCTAAAGGGATATTAGTGAACCAGATGGGTTTTTCGACAATCAACAATGGTTTCATGGTCATCGGTAGATTCTTAATTCCAGATATTTTTCTATTGAATTCAAATTCCACCATTTGCCACAGCGGGATTCGAACCTCAAAACATTTTCTCACTTTCTGGATTAATAGTCCAGTGATAATACTACTGGGCTCCCGCCTCCCGGAAGATATAGGAACTGAATTAGGCTATTTCAGCTCATCGAAACTGTTCTGTCAATTAATCGTGGATGGTAAATTTCTTAACCTTGTTCACCCATCTTTCCCCTGTAATGTTTGATCCCCTTACCAATCAAGAACTCCAAAAAACTGCCCATGCTAAATTGTCAGGAGGATTCGCAGGATAAATACATGGGGTTATGGTTTTAGTGCCCGTGTAGGATTGTGGTCAGGGCAGATCCAATGCACCGAATGGCCTCGCTCTGCACTGTTGGGTTCTGTGATTTTATAATTCTAAGAATCTATGGAGAGAGAGTAGAACCAATGTTGCGCGTCTAGATGACCCTTTGTCAGAAAAACTCGATTCATCTAAGCTCGAAATATTGGCTCTATTCTCTCCTCACTGATCCTGTCAGACCTGCAGGGATTTTCCAGCATTCTTGATTTTGTTTCAGATTCCAGCATCTTCGATATTTTGAGTTTGTCTTAAGAACTTATCTATCTCTATCTTAAATACATTCAATGACCGAGCCTCCACTGCCTTCTGTGGCAAAGTATTCTACAGACTCACCACCCTTTGGCTGAAGAAATCCTCCTCATCTTAGTTCTACAAGGTTGTCCCTTTACTCTGAGGCTGTGTCTTCGGATCCCAGTCTCTCCAACTAATGGAAACATCTTTCCCACATCCACTCTGTCTAAGCCTTTCGGTATTCTGTAAGTTTCAATGTGATTCCCCCCTCATCCTTTTAAACTCCATTGAGTTCAGACCCAGAATCCTCAAATGCTCCTCATATGTCAAGTCTTTCATCCCCGGGATCATTCTCGTGAACCTCCTCTAGAC
Source organism: Sphyrna mokarran (assembly GCA_024679065.1). Lineage (NCBI taxonomy): Eukaryota > Metazoa > Chordata > Chondrichthyes > Carcharhiniformes > Carcharhinidae > Sphyrna > Sphyrna mokarran. Next base: position 9,442,205 of record JAGIQG010000033.1, read on the forward strand.
CCTCTTCAAGGCCGGCACATCCTTCCTTAGATTCAGGGCCCATAATTGCTCACAAAACTCCAGATGGGATGCACTCACGTTAATTCCTCTATTTTAGCTCTTCAACTTTTAAATTCTACTCCCTATTTTCAAACCTCTCACCCGCAGAACTCTCCAGCGAGTGGGATTTTCCAGTCCCGCCGCAGTGAGCGGTGATTTGGCTGAGCACCAAATTCTCCACGCACGCTGGGAGTAGTAGCAGGGTTGCGAATAGCCAGAGGATCTCGGCAGTGATGGGGGAGGGGGGGCAGTTTTCCCATCCTGCCTGCCACAGGAATTGCAGTGGCTGGGACTGGGATGGCGAACCATGCAAAGGTCCATTGCCTCCGATTGGATTTTCCAGTTTTGGGGCAAGCCCTTACTCTCTCCCAGAGCTCTCTGCGACCACTTGGAAGCTGGACCTTCAGCTACTTAGCTTCTAAGCCCTGGGACTGGCTCTCTGAACCTCAAAGTTTCTCTGCCTCTTTTTCTCTACTTTAAGGATCTGAATTTCTTAAAAGAAGTTTTGACCTTACGAGCTCCATGTTGGTTTTTCATTTGACGATGCTCCCATGAAGCAGTTTTGGAATGTTTCACCATGTTGAAAGCATGATATATACGCACATTATTGTTAATGCCCAATGGCTTTTAACAACATACATTAACAATGACATCGATTGGCTTGTATTTTGCTCAGTAGATGATAATATGACTTAAGCCATTGTGTTCCAAAATTAAGTAAGAAGTCTCACAACATCAGGTTAAAGTCCAACAGGCTTATTTGGTAACACAAGCTTTTGGAGTGTCTCTCCTTCTTTAAACCCCTCTCACTCGTACCATTACAATCTATTCAGGTCTCTGAATGGATAGTAACCATTCCATTCACTGTCCTGGGTATTAAACCTTCCCTTAACTGTTTGCCCAGTCAGAATTTACATGTAATAGACTCCGAGGGATAGAAGATTCCATTGCAAGCTTGCGCAAGTCATTAACTAATAGTAAAGTACTAGATTTAGATAGGAAACAAGTATTTTTAACCTATAGAAACCATAGAAAACTTATGGCACAGAAACGGGCCATTTGGCTCATTGTGAGGGGTCAAAATGAATCTAGTTGCTCATTTTAATCCCGCTTTTCAGACTATTACAACACTTCAGGAGTACCCGATTGGTACCGGATTGACGGCTTCCAAATTGGTCACTAGTTCCGACTGTGAATTCCCAGCATCCACCACCTTTTGGGTGCAAACATTTTTCCTCATATCCCTCCTCATACTTTTACTTTAAACCTATGCCCCTAGATAATTGTCCCCTCAGCTGGGGGAAAGAGATCCAAAGATGTTTAGGTTAGGTGGATTGGCCATGCTAAGTTGCCCCTTAGTGTCCAAAGATGTGCAGGTTAGGCAGATTGGCCATACTAAGTTGCACCTTGGTACCCAAACTTGTTTAGATTAGATGGATTAGCCATGCTAAATTACCCCTTGGTGTCCAAAGATTTGCAGGTTAGGTGGATTGACCATGCTAAATTGCCCCTTAGTATCTAAAGATGTGCAGGTTAGGTGGATTGACCATGCTAAATTTTCCCTTAGTGTCCAAATGTGTTTAGGTTAGGGGGATTAGTCATGGTAAATGTATATGGTTGCAGGGATAGGGCCCAGGTCAGATACTCTGGACAGTCGGTGCAGACTCAATGGGCCGAATGATCTCCTTCTGCACTGTATGGATTCTGTGATATCCTGTCTATTGTTTTTCCTTTTGCTGAAGTCCTGTGTTCGAGATGAAGTCAGTGACACGTGATCATCTTGCCCCACGTTGATCACACATTTTTAATGGCGATGTGTACTTGTCCACTTTCAAATGAGGAGGAATTTCTTCAATCAGAGAGTAGAGAATCTGCAGAATTCATTGCTAGAGAAATTTATGGGGCCAGGTCATTGAATATATTTAAGACAGAGATAGGTTCTTGATTGGCAGAAGGATCAAAAGTTACAGGGAAAAGGCGAGAGAATGGGGTTGTGAAACTTATCATCGAAAGGGCCTCCTACACTGTAACCTGAAGGCTAGGCTTGTCTTATGATTGGGATCATTGACCAACCTTTACAATCACAGAATAGAATAGATCATAGAGAAGAAGGCCACTCAGCCCATTAAGCCTGCACCAACCACAATCCCAATTAATTCCCATACTCCCACATATTTGTCCTGCTGATCCGCCCCCGAAACTAGGCTTAATTTACATCTGAGCAGTTATGCAAATTGTTAAGAGGCTGTTCAACTGTAGCGAGGCATCACCTTCTGGAGAGCAGGGATGTACTGCTGAGACTTTATATGACTGTGGTCAGACCACTTTTGCAGTATTGTGAGCAGTTTTGGGCCCTGCATCTCAGGAAGGATGTACTGAATCTGGGAAAGGTCTAGAGGAAGTTCACAAGAATGATCCCAGGAATGAAAGACTTGATGTGTGAGGAGCGTTCAAGAACTCTGGATCTGTACTCGAAAGAGTTTGAAAGGATAACGGGAAATCTCATTGAAACTTCCAGAGTATTGAAAGGCCTGGATAGAACGCATGTGGGGAAGATGTTTCCATTAGTTGGAGAGACTGGGATCCGAGGGCACGGTCTCCAGAGTAAAGGAGCGATCGTTTAGAACCGAGATGAGGAAGAATTTCTTCAGCCAGAGGGTGATGAATCTACGGAATTCATTGTCACAGAGGAAGCTGGATTGTTGAGAGAGAGAGAGAGATAGGTTCTTGATTGGTAAGGGGATCAAAGGTTATGGGGAAAAGGCGGGAGAATGGGGTTGAGGAACATCAGCCATAATCGAATGGTGTCATCCTGCTCCTATATTTTATGATCTAATGATCAGCAGTGCAGCTACTATGTAAACTTCCTTTATCTACTATTGTAACGTAACACCAGATAGTAACTGTCGACACTTATCTGTTCAACTTGTATTTGCTTTCTGTCTTGTTGAGGGAGCTCGAACTGTGCACCCCAGCTTTTCGCCTACAATTTGCACTTCAAAAATAACGTGAAAATTTTAACCCTTTCTAAGCAACTGTGGTGTCAACTTGGTCGGTATTTATTACTGTCACGAGTCGGCTTGCACTGCAATGAAGTTACAATTCCCTAGCCGCCACACTCCGGCGCCTGTTCGGGTACACTGAGGGAGAATTTAGCATGGCCAGTGAACCTAACCAGCCTGTCTTTCGGACTGTGGGAGGAAATTGGAACACCCGCAGGAAACCCAGGCAGTCACTGGGAGAACGTGCAAACTCCACATGGACCGTGACCGGAGGCCGGGAATCGAACCCAAGTCCCTGGCGCTGTGAGACACCAGTACTAATCACTGTGCCGCCCCTAATACCTTTGCCAACGATTCATAGAATCATTGAATCTGTATAGTGCAGAAAGAGGCCATTCAGCCCATTAAATCTGCCCTGATCCCAATCCCACTCAAGCCCTATCCTCGTAAACGTCACATATTTACCCGGCTAATTCCCCTGACGCTGTGATTAATTTAGCATAGCCAATCAACCTAAGCTGCACACCTTTGGAGTGTGGGAGGAAACTCTCGCAGACTGTGACCCAAGGCTGGAATCGAACCTGGGTCCCTGGCACTGTGAGGCAGTTGTGCTAACCATTGTGCCACCGTGCTGTCCCTCACGCTTTCTTTGCTTTTCTGTCACCCTTTATTTACCAGGACTTGTCTTAACAGTTTTGTTGCAACAGCTTCCACGGGGAAGGGGGAATTTGATCCGGAAATTGTTAACAAACCCCCTGCATAAATAAAAGTTAAAATAAATACACACTTGCCTTTGAGCTAAATGTGAGCCCATTGCCAGGCTGCAAACAGAAAAGGAATGTCAGATTTAAGATTCTGTTTGGCAGCTTTGACAGGAACTATAAAACAAAAGGCTTATGTTGTTCACTTCAAGGTATTTAAACCTTGCCCTCCTCAGGCAGAAACTAAATCAAATGGGCTCTCGCCTAGCTATTTCCCGATAGTTCAGCCTAAGTGTTGTTCTTTGAAGGATGGAGTCTTGTGCGAAAATATTTCTTACATTTTGTAGAGCTGTAACTGGAATCAGCGGCTCCTGAGTTCGACGTATGCCATCTCCACACGTATGCCACTGCGCCTCTTGGGCAAAGCAAATCTTCAAGGGGAGAGATTTGCCCATCTCTGGGGTAAGGGCAAAAGAGTAGACAAAATTGGGTGGCTCTTTCCAGTGCTTGGTAGATCCATGATGGGCTGTCCCACTTATTCATTCTCTCTGTGACTCAGCTGTTAGTCCTGAAGGATGAGGGAGCAGCACTCTGAAAGCTTGTGATACCAAATAAACCTGTTGGACTTTAACTTGGTGCTGTGGGAGTTCCTAATGTGTCAATGCCAACATCTCCACATCAGTCCTGAAGGAGCGCCCAGCCAACTGGCACTTTGTTATTGTTAACATTCGCCACTGTTTTGTTTATAACTCTTGTGTCTACAAGCAATTGTACCAAAAAACACATTACATAAAGGAACATTTTTCTTTCTTGCGGTGTGGGCATCTGTGGCAAGGCCAGCATTTGTCACCCATCACTAATCACCCTTGGCTTGCTGGGACGCTGCTGAAAGCCTGGAGTCACGTGTAGGCCAGACGGGCTAAGGATTTATTTTCTTGAAGGGCATTAGTGAACCAGATGGATTTTTACGACAATCAGTGATAATTGCCATGATCACCGTTGCCGGGATTGACTGTATATTCCAGACTGTATGTAAATTAAATTTAGATTTTGCAACAGGGCATTAGCCAGAGCACTGGGTCCAGTGACGTTAGCACTACTCCGCCATCTTCCCTTCTTTCCTCCCTCATTCTAATCGATGAAAGGAATGCCGTTTGTGTGTTTGTGAGCGTGTATTTGTATTTGTATGTGCGTTGTGATGGGTGTGTGCGTTTGTGCGATGTGTGTGTTTATGCGTGTTTGGGTATGCATTGTGCATTTGCATGTGCATGCATCCCCGTGTATGTGTGTGTGCTATTTGTGTGTGTGTGCGCATGCATTTGTGTGCGTGTGTTTGTGTATATGCATTTGTGTCTGTGTATGTTTGTGTGTGTGCATTTGTGTATGTAGGCCTTTGTGTCTGTGTGTGTATTTGTGTGTGTCTCTTCGTCTCTATTGCTTCCTCTCTCTTCTCTCTCATTTCACTATCAAGACGACTAACCATGATGCATAATTTAATAGCATATCAGAACATTATAAAAATTAATTTGCTATTAAGTTTGAGACTGCTCAGTGACCGGGAATTTTAAATGCACCTTTCGAATAGATTTGTTGCTGTATTGTGGACAGAAAATAAACCCATTCATGCATTTAAGATATGCTGTCTTAAACTGTTCCCATGCATATGATTCCTGGGCAGTGTTCATGCTACTGTATATTAATATTAGTCCAGGTAGTAAATGTAAGAAAATGCTTTTAAAGACCATAGCAATGGTTGATGGCATTATATATATCCAAAATCATTTGGCAGGAAAAATCTGTCAGGGATTTCCATTCTCAGTGGTCCTCTTTATGTGATGGGTCAAGTGGTTATGGTCTGAAATATATTGGCTAAAAGCGCGGTGGAAGCAGGTTCTATAATAATGGAACTGGAAATAGACTTGAAGAGGAATTTTAAAATTGCAGGGGTGCAGTGAAGGAGAGGGTCTGTGGAACTAATTGGATGGTCTACTTTCTCAGGAGTCTAAAGAAATTCAGCATATTCACTATGAGTTTCACCAATTTTTTACAGATACACTGTAGAAAACTCCCAGTCCGGATGTATCGCAGCTTAGTATGGCTCCTGCTCCGACCAAGACTGCAAGAAACTACAAATGTAGCCCAATCCATCACACAAACCAACCTCCCATCCACTCCCCACTATCTACAGTTCTCACTGCTTCTATGAGGTCCTTTCTGTCTTCTAAACTCCCTTCAATATGATGACTTATTACAGAAACCGAGAAAGAGCTCCAGGATGCTGCAGATATCAGAGGGTTGCAGGGCTGGAGAAGATCACAGACAAAGGGATGAAACCATGGAAGGACTTGCAACAAGGATGTGAATTTTAAAAGCGAAGATGAATCAGTTCCTTATTACAATAGTCCAGCCAACTTTTACCTGATTAACCAAATTAATGTGATATGATTTGTTTTATTATTGTCACTTGTATTAGCATACAGTGAAAAGTATTGTTTCTTGAGCACTGCACAGATAAAGTATGACGTTCATAGAGAAGGAAGCAAGAGAGAGCAGGATGTAGTGTTACAGTCATAGCTAGGATATAGAGAAAGATTGAATTAATATAAGGTAAGTCCATTCAAGACTCTGACAGCAGCAGGAAAGATGCTGTACTTCAGTTAGTTGGTACGTAATCTTAGACTCTTATATCTTTTTTCTGATGGAAGAAGGTGGAAGAGAGAATGTCCAGGGTGCATGGGGTCCTTAATTATGCTGGCTGCTTTGCAGAGGCAGTGGGAAGTGTCAATCAGAGTCAATGGATGGGAGGCTGGTTTGCGTGATGGATCGGGCTACATTCACAACCCTTTGTAGTTCCTTGCGATCTTGGGCAGAGCGGGAGCCATACCAAGCTGTGATACAACTGGAAAAAATGCTTTCTATGGTGCACCTATAGAAGTTGGCGAGAGTCATAGCTGATGTGCCAAATTTTTTTTAGTCTTCTGAGAAAGTAAAGATGTTGTTGGGCCTTCTTAACTATAGTGTTGGCACGGGGGAACCAGGACAGTTGTTGGTGATCTGGATACTTAAAAACTTGAAGGTCTCGACCCTTTCTACTTCATTCCTTGATGTAGAAAGGGGCATGTTCTCCACTTCCTGAAGTTGATGACAATATCCTTTTATTATTTATTTATTATTTACATTTATTTACATTTATTATTGCTGCACCAGATTCTCTATCTCATTCCTGTACTCTGTCTCATCATTGTTTGAGATCCAATCCACCATTAAGTTAAATTTCACAATTCCTTAGACCTCTCGACTTGAAAGCCATAACGTTGACAAGTTTCCTCTCCGAGGCCAGAATTCTCCAGTCACCACGCATCCCACGACCGCTGCCACCAAGGATGGGTAATTTAGGGCTCAGCTAAACCTCTGTCCACTGCAGCAGGACTGGAGAATACCAGCCGGGGGGAAGGTGAAGTTGGAGAAACCCAGTCCTGGTATTATTTGGGAAGTTAGGTTTTGTATGTACCAGGCTTTCGGGGATTTGTTAAACACCAGGTTTGGTTGGGTGGTAGCACTCTGGCTTTCGTTTCCGAAGGTTATGTGTTCAAGTTCTGCTTGAGCACAAAATTCAGATTGATAGTGAAATTGATACAGAAATATTGGGTGCGATTTCATAAGATCACATTAGTAAGCTGCTCAGTTCAGCACAACATGAGTGAAGCAGTAATTATGCAATGATATCTCTCAGTTCTTGCCTGGGGAATCACTGATTGACCTCCGTATAGGAACTCTTGAATAAGAGCTCCCTGGGAACTGGTGATTACCTTCCCAAGTGAAGCTCGTGTACAGAGTCCTTTATGAAGCAGGCCCCTGAGCGGGTCTATTATTCCATTGTCCTGGTTGGGATACATTTGTGTTCACAGCAGGCTTGCGGTTTTGCTTTACTTTATTGTACAATAAAGCATTGTTGCTTTACATTCGTCTCTTGGAGTTATTATGTATGCCAAGTGCAAAGAACACAAATGTTTTCTTCTATTTGTTTGATTGCCTTGATCTCAGACCTGGGAAGATCTTGGTGCTGCATCACAAGTGTCTTAGCGACCATTCACACTACGTTCCTGCTGCAGCGAAGTCAGAGAACCTGGTGCCCGGCCAAATCCCAATTCATTGCAGCGGGATGGGAAAATTCATGGCCCTGTTTAGCTCCTCCTATAGAGGCAGCACAGCGGCAGAGTGGGTAGCACTGCTACCTCACAGCGGCAGGGTCTCGGGTTCAATTCTGGTCTTGGGTGACCGTGTATAAAGTCTGCACATTCTTCCCGTGTCTGCACGGGTTTCCTCCAGATGCTCTGGTTTCCTCCCGGAGTTCAAAGATGTGCAGCTTCGCTTGATTGACCATGCTATATTGTGTCAGGGGGATTAGCGGGGTAAATAGATGGGGTTAGGTGGGATTGTGATCGGCGTAGACTCGATGGGCCAAATAGCCTCCTTTTTCACTGTAAAGATTCTATGATACCATTCTGTGTTTCCTATCTTGTTAAAGTGAATGCATTTCATTGGTTATCAAATGCTTTTAAATGCCACAGGGCCTTGAAAGGGACAATTCCTTATCCATCACCAACACTCAGCTAGACGCTTGATATACGTAACTCCTTGACCAATTATTATTTTTATTCCAATGGCAACAACAGGAATCTAAGCATCTGGAAAATAAACAAGAGATAAACAGTCAGGAATATATGTTCAGGACAAAGATATGTTGTTCATTTCTGGCCTTGGTTCACTGTCTGTGTGGAGTTTGCACATTCTCTCAGTATCTGTGTGGAATTCCTTTGGGTGCTCCAGTTTCCTCCCACAGTTTCAAAGATGTGTGGATAGGTCAATTGGTCATGCTAAGCATCAGAGGAATTAGTGGAGTAAATATGTAGGGTTACAGAAATAGGGCTCAGATGAGATTGTGATCAGTGGGCCGAATGGCTTCCTTCTGCATTGTAGGGATTCTACGATTTCTTTCCCTGAAGGACAGTGAACCAGATGGGTTTTTCCAACAATGGTTTCATGGTCATCAGTAAATTCTTAATTCCAGATATTTTATATTGAATTTAAATTCCACCATCTGCCGTTGTGGGATTCGAACCCAGGTCCCCAGAACATTAACTGAGTTTCTGGATTAATAATTGAGCAATAATACCACTAAACCATCGCCTCCCTCCCTTGTCTCTGCAGACACATAAAGACCGACATTTTCCAGCCCTTCCTTCTAGTGTGATCATCCAGCCCCACTGACTGTAAACTCCTCACCCACTAAGGTGTGTTCCCAGCGGATGAGGGTGTAGAACACACAAAACCCCACACATATCGGCGAGACTGGAAGATTCCCTGCCAGCCAATAACAGATCACCTGTGCTGCTGGAAAACACAAAGTTGAAATTTATTTATTAGTTTCACAAATAGGCTTACATTAACATTGCAATGAAGTTATTGTGAAAATCCTCTACACATGCCCGTGCCTGTTTGGGTACACTGAGGGAGAACTCAGCATGGCCAATGCACCTAATCAGCACGTCTTTCAGATTGTGGGAGGAAACTGGAGCCTTTGGAGGAAACCTACACAGACACGGGAAGAACATGCAAACTCTGCACAAAAAACGACCCGAGGACGGGGATCGAATGTCGGTCCATTGAGCTGTGAGGCAGCGGTGCTAACCACTGCACCAAATCAATTGTGCCAGCAGTGAGATTTGAACTCATGCACCCTTAGGGACTAGATTTTAAATCCAGTGCCTTATATTGCTGGGCCATGCTACCATATATACCATGGGGAGATGGGGGCAGGGGAGGAGAATATGGAAATCCCACCTTTTGAAATATAAAACCCAATTTCCCAACCATGGCAAACAGAGATGGGTTGAAGTGAAAGTGAGTATTGAACTGTTGCATCAAACACACAGACTAAACTATATCAGTCGAACACTGAATTTCCAGCAATCAATGGAGCCCTATAGCTGTGTACTTGCAATTGCTCGTCCCTCACTGTGTAAAGGAAAATAGGACACGTGATTGTTTGTTTTTCCAAATTAACTACATTGGCTTTACTAGCTGCTTTTGCCAAAATGGAAGCTCCTGATTTATTGGTGAAAGAACCAACAGAATCTGGCCAAAGTGAATTCCTTTGCTTCACTTGGAAGTTGCGTTGGCCTGCTGATGCTCTATTCTGATCTGTGTTCACTGGAAGGATTCGTGTAATGCGACAGGTTAATCGCTGCGATATAATCTCTCCCTCGGTGTCAACAAAACGAAGGAGATTGTCATCGGCTTCAGGAAGCGTAAAGGAGAACATGTCCCTGTCTACATCAACAGAAAGGATCAAGAGTTCAAGTTCTTAGGTGTTTAGATCAACCTGATGTGGTTCCACCCGTGCCGACACTATAGTTAAGAAAACCCCACCAACGCCGCTACTTTCTCAGGCAATGGAGGAAGTTTGGCATGTCAGCTATGACTGTCATCAGCTTTTACAAATGCACCATAGAATACATTCTTTCTGGTTGTATCACAGCTTGGTATTGGCCCCTGCTCTGCCCAAGACCACAAGAAACTACAAAAGGTCGCAAATGTAGATCCAATTCATCATGCAAACCAGCCTTCCGTCCACTGACTCTGTCTATACTTCCCGCTGCCTCAGCAAAGCAGCCAGCATAATAAAGGCCCCCATACACCTTGGACATTCTCTCTTCCGCCTTCTTCCTTCTGGAAAAAGATGCAATAATCTGAGGTCACATACCAACTGCTTTTTCCCTGCTTTTGAATGAACCTAGCACACATAAAGTTGATCTTTCACGACATCCTAGCTACGATTGTAACACTGCATCCTACACTGTCTCCTCTCCTTTTTACGAATGGTATGCTCTGTCTGCAAGAAGCAACACTTTATGAGGTATGATAATACATGTGACAATAATAAATCAAATCAAATAAAAAGGGTTTTTTTCATTCATTCGTGGGACATGGGCATCGCTGGCTGGCCAGCATTCATTATCTCATAAATGAATTTTTAAAAATGTGCGAGGTGGAAAGTTACGAATTGTGACAGGGATGCCTCCAATCCCCTGTCACCAGCCCTTTTTCAAAATGAGAGTTAAGTTAAGGTTTTGCCATTACTTTTTTTTTTGTCTGGAGGACCAAATACAATCTTGAGTGATGAAGTTGTCCCTGTGTTAATAGTTCCCTTATATCTTTCGGCAGTTGCACCAGACAGATCATTTTTTATCAACAGCACAGAAGCAAATTCCTGCAGATGCTGAGATCTGGAAGCAAGAAGAATCCGAAAATGCTGGAAAGGCCTTCGACAGGACTTACAGCATCTGTGGAGAGAGAGAGAAAGAGTATAGAGCTAACCATTCCCTTTGGCTTTTGTGCCATGACATGTTTGGTCATTCCATCTCTCCCGCTCTCTGTCCTATCCCAGGCCTCCTCTCCTATTCTCCCTCCCCCCTCCCTACCTTCAACATCTCCTCACTTCTGAAGAAGAATCACACCAACTCAAAATATTAACTCTGTTTTCCTCCCTATGCCGTGTCTACTTTGATTTGTTATTGTCCGTAGGAATAGAGATACAATGAAAAGATACTCGCACGCCATACAGACAAAGCATTCCATTTATAAAGTTCATTCATTAGTGTCATAAGCAAGCTTACATTCACACTGCAATGAAGTTACCATGAAAATCCTCCAGCTGCCACATTACGGCACCTGTTCAGGTACGCAGAGAGAATTTAGCATGGTCAATGCACCTAACCCGCACGTCTTTGGACTGTGGGAGGAAACCGGAGCACTCCACACAGACATGGGGAGAATATGCAGCCACAGTGTCCCAAGCCAGAAATTGAACCCGAGTCCCTGGTATTGTGAAGCAGCAGTGCTCACCACTGTGCCTCCATGCCGCCCAAGGGAGAAGTAAAGGAGCGAGTGCAGAATGTACTGTTGAAGTTACAGATATGATGTAGAGAATCATCAGCTTAATATATAATTGGTCCGTTCAAAATTCTGATGGTAGCAGGGAAGATGCTGGCTTGAGTTGGTTGGTACGTGACCTCATTCTTTTGTATCTTCTTCCCAACGGAAGAAGCTGGAAGAGAGTATTCAGGGTGCGCGTGGTCCTTAATTCTGCTGGCTGCTTTGCTGAGGCAGGGGGAAGTATAGACAGTCAATGGATGTGAGGCTGCTTTTTGAAATGGGACTGGGCTTCGTTCACAATCCTTTTTAGTTTCTTGTGGCCTTGGTCAAAGCAGGAGCCATACCAAGCTGTGATAAATCTGGAAAGGATGCTGAGATTTTGCAGCACTTTGTATTTCAGATTTTCAGCATCTGCAGTATTTTGCTTTGCTGGGGCGCAACGAGTGGAGAATCCAACCCATTGTCTTGTGAAAGAATGATTAGATTGGGTCAATTCCAATGTATTCTGTCTTATCTTTTGCAGCACTGAATAAACTTTCACCGCTTTGATGTATTCATTCAATGCATTGCTTACTGTCAGTACTTTCTATTGTGTTATGTCTCCAATCCCTAATCTCTAAATTAGGGCGGGCGCAGTGGTTAGCACCTCAGGTCACTGTCTGTGCAGAGCCTGCACATTCTCCCTGTGTCTGCGTGGGTTTCTTCGGTGTTCTGGTTTCCTCCCAGAGTCCAAAAGATGTGCTGGTTTGGTGCATTGGCCATACTAAGTTCTCCCTCAGTGTACCCAAACAGGCACAGGAATATATGGCAACTAGGGAATTTTCGCAGTAACTTCATTGCGGTGTTGACATATGCCTACTTGTGACACTATTAAGTAATCTTTTTTAAAAAAAGTTTAAAACAAATATAAACCCTTTAAAACTATGTTATTTTGCTAACAGGTCTGTGTGCACATATATATGCAAGCACGTGCATTGTGTATGTGTGTGTATGCATGTGCATTGTGTATGTGTGTGTATGCATGTGCGTTGTGTATGTGTGTGTATGCTTGCATGTTTGTGTATGTGCATGTATGCATGCATGTTTGTGTATGTGTGTGTACGCATGCGTGTTTGTGTGTGTGTATGCATGCATGTTTGTGTCTGTGTATGCATGTGTGTGTGTGTATGCATATGTGTGTGTGTATGCATGTGTGTGTATGCATGTGTGTATGCATGCATGTGTGTATGCATGCATGTGTGCATGCATTATTGTGTGTGTATGCATGCATGTTTGTGTATGTGTGTGTATGCATGCGTGTTTGTGTATGTTTGTGTGTGCGCGTGTACGCGTGCGTGTTTGTGTGTGCGCGTGTACGTGTGCGTGTTTGTGTGTGCGCGTGTACGCGTGCGTATTTGTGTGTGCGCGTGTACGCGTGCGTGTTTGTGTGTGCGCGTGTACGCGTGCGTGTTTGTGTGTGCGCATGTACGCGTGCGTGTGTGTGTGCGTGTACGCATGTGTGTGTGTGTGTGCGCATGCGTGTGTGTATGCATGCGTGTGTGTGTGTGTGCATGTGTGTGTGTATGCATGCGTGTGTGTGTATGCATGCGTGTGTGTATGCATGCGTGTGTGTATGCATGCGTGTGTGTATGCATGCGTGTGTGTATGCATGCATGTGTGTATGCATGCGTGTGTGTATGCATGCGTGTGTGTATGCATGCGTGTGTGTATGCATGCGTGTGTGTATGCATGCTGTGTGTATGCATGCATGCGTGTTTGTGTATGTGTGTATGCATGCGTGTTTGTGTATGCATGCTGTGGTTGCATGCTGTGTAGCATGCAGTGTGTATGCATGCGTGTGTGTATGCATGCGTGTGTGTATGCATGCGTTTGTGTATGCATGCGTTTGTGTATGCATGCATGTGTGTGTATGCATGCATGTGTGTGTATGCATGCATGTGTGTGCATGCATGTTTATGTGTGTATGCATGTTTGTGTGCGCGCGTGTACGCGTGCGTGTTTGTGTGCGCGCGTGTACGCGTGCGTGTTTGTGTGTGCGCGTGTACGCATGCGTGTTTGTGTGTGCGCGTGTACGCGTGCGTGTTTGTGTGTGCGGGTGTACGCGTGCGTGTTTGTGTGCGCGCGTGTACGCATGCGTGTGTGTGTGCGCGCGTGTACGCATGCGTGTGTGTGCGCGCGTGTACGCATGCGTGTGTGTGTACGCATGCGTGTGTGTGTGCATGCGTGTGTGCACGCATGTGTGTGTGTGTGCATGCGTGTGTGCATGCGTGTGTGTGTGCATGCGTGTGTGTGCATGCATGTGTGTGCATGCGTGTGTGTATGCATGCGTGTGTGTATGCATGCGTGTGTGTATGCATGCGTGTGTGTATGCATCGTGCTGTGTTGTGTATGCATGCGTGCCTGTGTGTTGTATGCATGCGTGTCTGTGTGTGTATGCATGCGTGCCTGTGTGTGTGGCATGCGGTTGTCGTGTGTGTGCATGCGTGTCTGTGTGTGTGCATGCGTGTTGTGGTGTGCATGCGTGTCTATGTGTGTGCATGCATGCGTGTGTGTGCATGCATGCGTGTGTGTGTGCATGCATGCGTGTGTGTGTGTGCATGCATGCGTGTGTCTGCGCATGCATGCGTGTTTCTGCGCATGCATGCGTGTGTGTGTGTGCATGCATGCGTGTGTGTGTGCATGTGTGTGTGTATGCATGCATGTGTGTGTATGCATGCATGTGTGTGTGTATGCCTGCATGTGTGTGTGTGTGTGTATGCATGTACACACGCATGGCAGAATAGGCTGGCAAAACCTCCTGCTGACCCTCACTGAGGGAGGCTGGCAAAGAGGCTGCAGAACATCGGCTCTTGCGAGACCACAGCCCAGGGCAGAGAGCTGCTGGAAGGCAGGATAAGGGAAAGTTGGAGAGAATCGAAGCTCCAGCCCTGACCTTTTGAAATAAATCAATCTGGGCACATAAAAAGACAATGTGAAGCTGAAATGTGGCGAAGACAGGTCCTGAAGGTAAACACTCTCAGTCTTCAGGTTTGTTTTGATGTCAAGTGTCTTCCCTTCAGCTTGCAGTATTCAGCATTGTATACACCAGTGGCCAATACTGCTTCACTCAACCAACATTATACCTGCACTCAGGCTTAGAGTGAGTTTAGAGCCATCCTTAGGAAATAATGCTGCAGTTCAGGTCATTTGGAAAGACGCCAAGACCAAACATTGCTGAGGCCATGTCTTGCTGCTTTGACAAATTATAATGTTTTTCTATTCATTCATGGGACATGGGTGTCGCTGGCTGGGCCAGCATTTATTGCCCATGGGTTTCCTCCGGCTTCCTCCCACAGTCCAAAAGATCTGCTAAGGGCAGTTGAGAGTCAACTACATTGCTGTGGCTCTGGAGTCACGTGTAGGCCAGACCAGATAAGGACGGCAGATTTCCAAAGGAACCAGGTAGATTTTTCCCACAGTGGCTTCATGGTCACCAGTAGGTTCTTAATTCCAGATATTTTTTAATTGAATTCAAATTCCACCATCTGCCATACTGGGATTCGAACCAGATCCCCAGAACATCAGTTGAGTTTCTGGACTAATAGTCTAGCGATAATAGCACTTGGCCAACTGCTAATTTGTCCAGAAGAGAGCATGGGCTCTTCCAAACAGGGATCTTTTGATCAACTTGAGATGACAGATACTGCCAAGGTTTTACAACCCGCTGTGTCTCCTGCCAATGCAATATGGCCGTGCAAGATGGCCGCCAATACCTATCTGCGCACGAGCACTGGGTCTGTGCGTGCGCTAAAATCCAATGGTGTGACCACTGGAGCCTATAACCTGGAGCTCAGAATGGGAAGAAGAAGAACAACCAATATTTTCGAACACTGTTATGGAAATCTATAATCCGTTTCCATTATTTTATATTGGGTGACACAGTGGTTAGCCTCAGTGACCCAGACTCTAGTCCAGCCTTCGGCGACCATCTATGAGGAGTTTGCACATTCTCCTCGTAGATTCTTAATTCCAGATTTTTATTTTATTGAATTCAAATTCCACACCTGCCATGGCAGAATTCAAATCTGGGGTCCAAGAACGTTAGCTGAGTTTCTGGATTTAATAGTCCAGTGATAATGTCACTAAGCTATGCCTTCCTCATATCTGATGAGGCTCGACACTCTGTTAAACATCCCAGATAGGAATGGAGTCCGAATAGATTATCACTTTAGAAAATGCTTCAGTAATGCTGCTTCCCAATCAAACAGTAAATATTTCTAACTCAATTTCACTCCAACTAATGGGTTTAAAAGTGAGGGGCAGGGTTGAAAGGAGATGTACGAGGTAAGTTTTTTTTTACACAGTGGTGGGTGGCTTGGGAAGGAACTTGCAGGATTGTCTTCCCATTGTATCTGCTGCCTTGTCCTTCTGGATGGAAGTGATCGTGGGTTTGGAAGTGCTGCCGAAGGATCTTTGGCGAATTAGAATTACATAGGAAAGAAGAGGGTGAAGAGAATGTAGTGTTGCAGTCAAAGCTAGGGTGCAGAGAAAGATCAACTTAATGCAAAATCCATTCAAAAGTCTAATAGCAACAGTGAAGGTATTCTTGAGTTGGTAGAATCATAGAAAACTACATTGCCCATTCGGCCCATCAAGTCTGCACTGACTACAATCCCAGGCCTAATCCCCATAACCCCATGCATTTACCCTAGCTAGTCCCCTGACACTGAGGGGCAATTTAGCATGCCAATTCACTTAACTCACACTCCTTTAACTGTGGGAGGAAACAGGAGCATCTGGAGGAAACCCATGTAGCCGTGGGGAAAATGTGCAAACTCCACACAGGCATTAATCCAAGCCAGGAATTCAACACGGGTCCCTGGCATTATGAGGCAGCAGTGCTAACGACTGTGCCACCATGCTATCCATTGTTGGGACGTGGCCTCAGACTTTGTATCTTTTTCCCGACGGAAGAAGGTAGAAGAGAGAATGTCTGGGATGTGCTGAACATGCTGGCTGTTTTTCCGAGACAGCAGTAAATATCAACAGAGTCAATGGATGGGAGGCTGGTTGGCGTGATGGGTGATGTAAGGGAACTATTAACACAGGGACAATTTCATCACTCTAGATTGTGTCAAGAATGAAAAGTCGAAAAAACCATCCCTCAAACATGAGGTGGGAGTAAAAATGACCTCCTCGAAAGTCAATCCGCCAGCTCGCCTCGGAGAATTGGACTCTGCTCCTAACATTGGTTGCAAGAGCTGTTGAAATGTGCCTTGGTAATAGCGTGCAAGAGATAGCCATTCATTTCAGTCTCCTGATGTGTTGCAGTTTCCACTGTGCCTGCAAGCCAGGACTGTGTAAAATCAACAAAAGAGCAATTTGTTTTCTTCCCTCTTCACCGGCACCCAACCCAATGCCATCAATAACACCCAGAAGCACGAGTACGCATGTGAGTCATGTACTGCCTGCAGTTATGCATGGCTTTGCTGCCCTCTCACAATGCTTTGTGTACCCATTTGGGCTTGCAGAATGAGCAGGTTTAAAGAGTTGCCCGCTGCTGAGGTTGATTATTCCCCGGGACGCAAGAATACTCAGAGCAAGTGACAAGCTGATCCATAGAACCTCTACAGTGTAGAAGGAGGACATTTGGCCCATCAATACACATGCTCTGAAAGAGCAACTTACCCAGTTGCTCCCACTATCCTGCCTTATACTCATAATCCCACGCATTTGCCATGGCTAATCCACCATTTTTGGACACTAAGAGGCAATTTAGCATGGCCAATCCAACTATCTTGCATATCTTTAGACATTAAGGGGCAATTTAGCATGGCCAATTCATCTAACCCACAGATCTTTGGACAGTAAGGGGTAATTTAGCATGGCCAATCCCCCTAACCTGCACATCTTTGGATACTAAGGAGCAAAATTTAGTATGGCCAATCTAACTAACCTACACATCTTTGGATACCAAGGGCAATTTACCAAGACTGATCCACTTAACCTGAGCATCTTTGGACTGTGGAAGGAAACTAGGGCACGAGTAGAAAGAAATGCAGGCAGGGAGAGAACATGCGAACTCCACACAGATGGCGACCTAAGTCCAGAATCGAATCCAGGGTCCCTGTCACTGTGAGGTAGCAGTGCTAATCACTGTGCCATCGTGCCTGTGTGTTTCCTTCCACAGTCCAAAGATATGCGGGTTAGGTGGATTGGCCAGGCTAAGTTGACCCTAGTATCAGGGGAATTAGCAGAGTAAATATGTGGGTTACACGGATAGGACCTGGGTGCAGATTCAATGGGCTGAATGGCCTCCTCTGCATTGAAGGGATTCTATGAAGTGTCTCAAGAACTGATGTCAGTTCGAAGAAGACGAGACCAGGATAGCTGACAAAATGGTTTGTCTGAAGAGGTCAATTTCCAGGAGGGAATTACACTGATTTAACTTGGATTAATAAGCAATCTCAAATTTAAATGTACAAACTCTCCCATCACTGAGTGTCGTGGTCAGGTTGGGCATAAACGGAAAGAGAAATTCTTAATCCATGTTAGAAACTAGCTAACAAACATCAGACCATGCTATAGGGACTTTTTTTTGACTTTTTAATGACTCTTTGGCACACATTGATTGACTCGTGAAACAAAAAAGCACCTTGCTATCTCAACTAAAAGACAGTTTGTTGGCAAGATAGTGAAGTTTGGTTGCAAACAACTGTTTTTGATATGGAATCATAGAAACCCTACAGAATAGAAAGAGGCCATTTGGCCCATTGAGTCTGAACTGATCACAATCCCAGCCAGGCTCTAGCCCTATATCCCTACACATTTACCACTAATCCCTCTAACCTACACATCTCGGGATACTAAGGGCACCTGTAGCGCGACCAATCAACCTAATCTGCACATCTTTGGACTGTGGGATGAAACTGAAGCGACTGGAGGAAACCCATGTAGACATGGGGAGAAGGTGCAAACTCCATACAGACAGTGATCCTGGGAATCGAACCTGGGTCCCTGGAGCTGTGAAGCAGCCGTGCTAACCATTGTGCTACCGTGCCGTGTCGGGAGGGCGTTTTCATTCATGGAAGAGTGAAGGACCAGAGGACACTTGATGTACTTGTTTTTATCCTACAGGTGCTTTGGTCCACCTTGTTGTCTAACAAGGGGCATACACACAATGGGTCGTGAGAGGGCTGCTCTTGGATCTTTTTCGAGAGTATCCTAGTGCTTCACGTTGTTAGTGTACGTTTGACTTGGACCATTTGATTGGCAACACGACAGCTCAGTGACTATCGCTGTGCTGTGCAGATACATGGATTTGGGCCTGTGTCTGTGGGAGTTTGCGCATTCTCCCTGTGCTTGCGTGGGTTTTCTCCAGGCGCTCCGGTTTCCTTCCACATCCCAAAGATGTGCTCTTAGGCTAATTGGCGAAACAAATTCTCCCTAAATTGTCTCAAATTTGGTTTTTAATCCATAGATCTACAAACATGGACAGGGATCGCGGGTAGAGGTGGGAACATTGGGGTGGCGGCGCGGGCTCGTTGGGCCAAAGGGCCTGTTTCCCGTGCTGTTTTGTTTTGTTCTTTGTTCTTCAACACAGTGGCAGAACCAGGAGGGACAAGAATTTCTTCTCCCAAAGAATGGCAAATCTTTGGAATTATTTAACCCCAGGGAGATGTGAAGGCTGAACCCTTGAACATTTTCAGCTTATTTATTAGTGTCGCAAGTAGGCTTACATTAACATGCCAATGAGGTTACTGTGAAAATCCTCTAGTTTCCGGCGCCTGTTCGGGTACACTGAGGGAGAATTTAGCACGGCCAATGCACCCTAATCAGCACGTCTTTTGGACTGTGAGCGAAAATCAGAAGAAACCCACACAGACATGGGAAGACATGCCTATTCTGCATAGACACAGACGATAGGGGCATAGTTAAAGTAGATAGTCAATATCTTTTCCCAAATGTAGGAGAGTTTAAAACTAGCAGGTAAAGGTTTAATATGGAGGAGAGAGATGCAAAAGGATCGAGAGGGGCAATTTTTTCACACAGAAGGTGGTGAGTGTCTGGAACAAGTTGCCAAGGCAGTCGTAGTGCTGGGTACAATATTGTCTTTTAAAAAACATTTAGACAATTAGATGGATATAGAGGGACATGGGCCAGATGCAGGCAATTGGGACTAGCTTATAGAATCCCTACATGGAGGCCATTCTGTCCATTGAGTTTGCATCGACTACAATCCCACTCAGGCCCTATTCTTGTAACCCACAGATTTACCCTGCTAATCTCCTGACACTGGTGTCAATTTAGCAGGGCCAATCAACCTAACCCAGACATCTTTGGACCAGAGCACCCAGAGGAAACCCACGCAGACACGGGGAGAATGTGCAAACTCCACACAGACGGTGACCTGTCTGTGACCGAGGCTGGAATTGAACCTGGGTTCCTGGCAGCAGTGCTAACCACTGCTTAGTGGTAAAAACTGGGTGCCATGGACAAGGTGGACTGAGCGGCCTGTTTCCATGCTGTAAACCTCCATGACTCCAAGATACTGATTCGAGTCGAAAATCAAACCCGGATCTCTGGCGTTGTGAGTGCTAAACACCATATGCTGCCCCCCAAGGCAGAGATTGCAAGGTATTTAATCAGTCAGGGAAGTAAAGGTCACGGAGATGAGGCAGGTAGGAGAACGTTAAATCGACCATGATCTTATTAAATAGCAGAGCTGGCTCAAAAGGCGAAATGGTCGACTCCTAGCCCCATTCCTCACGGTCTTATGGTCTAATAGTGATGATGTGATCTCCTTACGTGCTGATACTTTTACGCTTTACCCTGTGTGTGCCTCCAAGAGTGTCAGATCAATTTGCTCATCTCGTTCACAGTTTATTGGCAAACCACTAATTAAGCATTGAAATCATGGGGAAAGGAGCTTCAGGAGGCTGCTGTTAAAGGAATTAGAGTGCGCATTTGAAGTAATGAGAGACCTTTGCACCTTTCCAATCTTTCGGCAACTTTTAATGGCCGTCTTTTTTTTAATTGCCATCTGCTAAATGAGACACTTGCGGAGAAAGACGTGCGTGTCACAGAGTCATAGGCGCGTTTGTGAAGAATGTGCCCACAATTTTGCTACACGGTGATCAAAAAAAAATGTTCCTTCCTGAGCACCACACAAAACCAAGGCATGGTTTTAATGATTACACGCAGTAGTTTGATCGAAGATAATGATTGCGGAGATAAAATAAAAGTACAAAACTTTCTTCCAAGCAAATCAAATTCTTTTGTCGGGGTCTTAAGAACAATGGTAAGCAATTGGGACTGTTCGTGTGCATCTTGTGGCACTATGTGGCAGTACAATGTGGCACTTAATTTTACCCATTAAATACCTGTCTCTCCAAGCTGATCATTACTTTTCTCTGCCTTGTTTTTGCTCGAATGTTCTTTATGCCCCGCATAGCGCCGTTTATTTGTAGAGTTAGGAATGATGTTGTTATGCGCATCTGTATTCTACATCACTCATGACTGCATTACATTGGAAGCAATAATAGACTGAAGTTTACTTGCCCCTGGTGGTTGTGATTCCCTTTTGGGGCACAGGTTTGGCAGCATCTTTGGAGAGAGAATAGTAGTGGAGATGCTGGCGTTGGACTGGGGTAAACACAGTAAGAAGTCTCACAACACCAGGTTAAAGTCCAACATGTTTATTTGGTAATAGAAGCCACTAGCTTTCAAAGCGCTGCCCCTTCATCAGGTGAACGGGAGTTCTATTCACAAACAGAGCATACAAAGATACAAACTGAATTTTGTAAATTATAAATTGAGATTGTGTCTTTATATGCCCTGTTTGTGAATAGAACTCCCATTCATCTAATGAAGGGGCAGTGTTCCAAATGCTAGTGGCTTTTGCTACCAAATAAACCTATTGGACTTTAACCTGGAGTTGTGAGACTTCCTACTGAGAGAGAATAGAGCCAATATTTTGAGTCAGGATGACCTTCCATCTTTTTTTCCTACCCTTGTTTCTCCTACACTTTGGAACAGAGATCAATGTTGTAACATTTCATCTCACACTCGTTCAATATCCACCACATACTGCTCCTTGCAGATTCCATCCCTGTCCCTGGCTACTTCCCAATTTTTTAAATTCATTCATGAGTCATGAACGTCGCTAGATGGCCAAGATTTATTGCCCATCCCTAATTACCCAAGGGCAGCTGTGAGAGAACCACATTGCTGAGGCTGTAGGGTCACATGTAGGCCAGACAGGGTAAGGATGGCAGATTTCCTTCCCTAAAGTATATTAGTGACCCAGATGTCAGAATTTTCTGACAATTGACAATGGTTTCATGGTCATCAGTAGTTGGGTTAATTCCAGATTTTTTTTTACTGAATTCAAATTCCACTGTGGCGGGATTTGAACCCGGGTCCCCAGACCATTAGTTGGATTCATAGTCCGATGATAATACCATTAGGCCATCGCTTTCCCTGAAGCAGATGGTTACGGATCTTGGGAAGGATTAATCTGCACCCACCCATCCACGTGATCATCCAGTTCAGCCAAATGTCAGTGGACAATGGTGACAATTATATGAGTGATATGTTTTGTCTGTATAGCACTCGAGAAACAATACTTTTCACATATTTATCAATACATGTGACAATAATAGATCAAATCAAGATCAAGCCCAACATGAATCAACTTAAAAACTGGGAAGCTTCTGTCAAAACAAAATTTATTTAAAGACACAAGTTAACAATAACAAACGAATCAACTTCACTTTTAACAATTGAACAATACTTAAACAAGACAAGATACAATTCTTAACTGCTAACCTATCTCTGAGTTCCAATTTAAGCAATATTCCTCTTATAGAATATAACCCCCTTTTTAAAATTAGTTCCAAAACACAGGCAGACTTGCTATGACTTAGGTTACAAGTGCTCTCAGAGTCTATCCAGGGAGAGAGAGAGAGAATCAGTGCTTTCTACTGGCATCCAAACTGCAACCGTTCATATTTTAATATGAAACTGAAAACATTGTTCCCTTTCTCCACAAGCTTGGCTCCTCCCACTTAGAACATGACTCAATCCCTGTCGTTCAACTGGATTGAAACTCTGCTCTGAAACTCTAGGGGCGAGCCTAAGTAAACACAAATACATTCACTCTGCTGAGACAAACACTCCAGGTCTAAAACGAGTCCTTGTGCTCACCGATTTTAATTTAAAGACTTTCCTAGACAAATTGGCACTGTGGAAAAAGGTTTGAATTTTAAACATATCCTTTATAAACTTGATAAAAATATGTTCCTTAAAGATGCAGTATCATTATATCACCTTATAAGTTCATAGGATATGGGAGCAGAATTAGGCCATTCGCCCCATTGAGTCTGCTCCTCCATTCGATCATGGCTGATATGCTTCTCATCCCCATTTTCCTGCCTTCTCCCCTTAAGCCTTCAATCCATTACCAATTAAAAATCTAACTCCTCCTTAAATTTATTCAGCATCCACCGCACTTTGGGGAAGCAAATTCCACAGATTCACAAGTAGTTTCTCCTCAACTCTGTTTTAAATTTGCCTCCCTTATCCCAAGACTATGACCTCTCGCCCTACAATGCCCCATAAGAGGAAGCATCCTCTCCGCGTCTACTTTATCCATACCTTTTATAATCTTGTATATCTCAATTTGATCTTCCCTCATTCTTCTAAATTCCAGAAGTATGGGCCTAAACTGTTCAATCTCTCTGCTCATGACAAATCCCTCATTCTCTGGAATCAATCTAGTGATCCTCCTCTGAACTGCCTCCACTACATCCTTCTTCAAATGCCTCAAACCTTCATCTCAGATCCCTTCGTGGCCCTCCTTCCTCCCTACCCCTGTAACCTCCTCCAATCCAAATCCCTCCAATATCTCTACACTCCTGTGCTCCTGACCGCTTGAGCATTCCTAACTTCCGTTAGTGTCCCTTTGATGAGTTCCATCTTTGCCGAAAGAGTGTAAAAGAAAAAGGAATTAAGGTAAATACAAAAGAATTTTTTTTTTTTGGAAAAAAAAAAGGTGACCTATAAAGGTTAGTGATTTAAAAATAAGAATTAGAATCAGTTACTGAAAGGTCACGCTGGTTCATTCCCTGGAAAGGTCACGTTATAAAGAATCTCAATAAGAAATAATTACAAGAGGAAGAAAGATTGGAAATCTGTGGAGTTCTCCAAGGTAAGTCAATGTGACTCGAAAATGAAATAAAGGCTACATTGTATTCGACAAATGAACAGCTACGGTAATCCATAAAGCCACAGGACTTTTGTTTCTGAATGTATGGCATTAATAATTTTAGATAGCACTGTCCATCACTTTGAAACAACCTGCTTAAAAAACTAAAAGCCAGCACTCTCACAGCTGGTTACACAATTTTCCATGTATTAAATTGCCTCAAACACGCAAAATATAGGCTACCAGTTGGCCGATCTAGATTTTCCTTCCTGAGGCACAGATTGGTTATCACTGTGACCTCACAGCGGCAGAGACCTGACCTTGGGTCACTGTCTGTGTGGAGTTTGCACATTCTCTGTGTCTGTGTGGACTTCTCTGTGGAAATCCCTGGGTGCTCCAGTTTCCTCCCACAGTCCAAAGATGGGCAGGCCAGATGAATAGATCATGCTAAATTCCTCCCTAGTGTATTAAGATGTGCACATTAGCTGGTTTGGCCATGCTAAATTGCCCCTTAGTGTCCCCAGATGTGCAGTTTAGGTGGATCGGCTGTGCTAAATTGTCCCTTTGTGTTCTAAGATGTGCAGTTTAGGTGGATCAGTCATACTAAATTGCCCTTTAGTGCCCTAGGATGATCCATTTAGGTGAATTGATTATGCTAAATTACTCTTTAGTGTCCTAAGATGGCCAGTTTAGGTGAGTTGGACATGCTAAATTGCCCCTTAGTGTCCTAAGATGTGCAATTTATGTGGATTGTCCAGGCTAAATTGCCCTTAATGTCCTAAGTTATGCAGTTTAGGTGGATTGGCCATGCTAAATTAGTTCAAAAATGTGTAGCCTGGATGGATTAACCATGGAAAATGTTGTGGCGTGTCAGGGATAGAGTGGGGAGAGGGTATGGGTAAGATATTCTGCCAGAGAATTGGTGCATACTGAATGGGCCAAATGGCTTCTTCTGCACTCAAGGGATTCTATGATTCTTATAGCTCCAAGGACCAAGATTCAATTTTGGCCTTGGGTGACTGTCTGTGTGGAGTTTGCACGCTCCCCCCATGTCTGCATGGATTTCCTCCAGGTGCTCCAGTTTCCTCCCACAGTCCAAAGAGACAACCAAGAATAGCTTCTTCCCATCAGATTTTGAACTGACGTAACTCGTATTAAGTTAATCTTTCTCTACACCCTTGTTAAGACTGTAACACTACATTCTGCACTGTTTCCTTTCCATCTTGATGAACGGTATGCTTTGTCTGTGTAGTGCACAAGAAACGATACTTTTCACTGTATGTTAATACACGTGACAATAATAAATCAAATCAAATCAAAATGTGGATCTTGTGTTCGGTGGATTAGCCATTCTCAATTGTCACTCAGTGTCTGAGGGATTAGAAGCTAAATATTAGAAGGGTTAGGTGGATGGGGCCTGGGTGGGATCGTGGTTAGTGCAGGCTTGATGGCCTATTCTGCACTGTAGGGATTCTATGATTCTTTGATTCCCAAAGCTCCAAGGATCTGGGTTCGATTCTGGCCTCAGGTCACTGTCTATGTGACTCTACACAGTAAGACATCTTACAACACCAGGTTAAAGTCCAACAGGTTTAATTGGCTGCAAACGCAGTGCGCTACCAAATCTGCTCAGTGTCTGTGTAGTTTCCTCGTACAATCCGAAAGACGTGCTAGTTAAGTGCATTGGACGTCCTAAATTCACCCTCCGTGTACCCAAACAGGCATTGAAGTGGAGGGACTAGAGGATCTTCACAGTAATTTCATTGTAGTGTTAATGTAAGCCTACTTGTGACATTTGTAATCAATAAACCTTAAATATTGTTTTCCAGCAGCGCAGGTGATCTGTCATTGGCTGGCAGCGGATCTTCCAGTCTCGCTGATGTCTATAGAGTTTTGTGTGCTTTACACCCTTGGCCTCTGGGGACGGTGCCTTGGTGGGCTGGCAAGAGCTGGAAGGGGGGTGGGTGCAGTTTACAAGCAGCAGAGCTGGAACATCCCACTGGAAAAAAGGACTGGAAAATTTTGGCCTTTAGTACCTGATCAGGTGCCCAGATGTGGGACTTGGGGATTTTCATAGAATCCCTACTGTGCAGAAGGGGGCCATTTGGTCCACTGACACCAACCTGACACAGGACCTATCCCTGCTTAGTTCCCCTGCTGATCCCTCTAACTATCACATCCCAGGACACTAAGCCACAACTTAGCATGTAAAATCAACCCAACCTACATATCTTTGGAGGAAACCGGAGCACCCGGAGGAAACCCACGCAGACACGGGGAGAATGTGCAAACTCCACACAGACCCAAACAGGAATCGGAATCAGGCCTTGGGAGCTGTGAGGCAGCAGTGCTGACCATAGTGCCAGCCATGCCGCCCCTTTGGCAGTAGCTTCACCGCAGTGTTAATGTAAGCCAACTTGTGACACTAATAAATAAACTTTAAACTTAAACTTGTCCTTTAGATGATAGTGTTCATGGAGTGCACAGCCTGCTCTGTCCTGTGAATCGTTGAGCATTCCCCACCCCCTATCTAGTTGCATAATTAATGAAGCTGAACCACCAAGTGAATCCCGGCAGCCCCCCCGTAGCAGGGAAAGTTGCCCATCTTCACCGCCCCCCCTCTCCCCCTGCCTCTGCTCCCCCTCCATAGGACTTAGTCCTCGATATTCTGCCCTCCATTTTGATGGGGCTTTGCACAAAGCATAAATGTTTCCAAGGAATTCCAAGCGGAGACTTTGCAAGTTAAATTTAGTGGTAAAGTTTCGCAAAATAGCTTCACTTTGATCTGAGGTGTTTTAATGAGTGGCTTGTTACCTGTCAAAACATAAAAGGTTTATCGTTAGCAATCTAATGTTTTACAGCGTTCGGAATCACACAAACTCGCATCATCTCAGCTCTTGTTCTGAGTGACGTTTTATCATCCAGAATTTTTCAGTGTAATCCAAAAATACAATACTTTAAAAGGGAAAATGACACTGATTTCCAGGTAAATAATGCTTTTCTCTTATGCTGGCAAGTGAAGGAAGTTAATTGGTCTGAACTCAGGGAATTACTGACTCTCTCATAACCGTCGCTTTGAAGGGCTAAATTTATTTTCCACGTGGCTTTCGCCCCTAAACTACATGATTGCTCCTTTTTTAAAACATTCTGTCTTGAGATGTGGGCAGTAGTGAGCGTTTCTGCCTCACAGCGCCAGGAACCCGGGTTCGATTCCCGGTTTGGGTCACTGTCTGTACGGAGTCTGCATGTTCTCCCTGTGTCTGTGTGGGTTTTCCCCGGGTGCTTCTGTTTCCCCCCCACAATCTGAAAGACGTGCTGGTTAGACCCAAACAGGACCAGGGGAATTTCACAGTAACTTCATTGCAGTTAATGTAAGCCTCACTTGTGACCAGTAGATTAACTTTTATCTCCCGTATTTGTTGATCACCTGTAATTGTGGAAGGAGGCCATTTGGCCCATCGTGTCTGCGCCAGCTCTCTCAGTGAACCTCATAACTTGTCCTATTCCCCCTCACACCCCTGGGCCGGAAGGATCCTCTGGCCTCCGATGGTGCGTCATCCACCGTGGGTTCCCCAGTGGTGTCTGGTGTGGTCAATGGTGCAATCAATCGACAGGGACAGCAGAGAAATGTGAGGAGGTCAGAGAATCCCCGGCCATTATTTCTGCTCCAATAATCATCCAATGCCCTCTTGATCGAACCTGCCTAGTTAGGTTGGCTAGCCATGCTAAAATTGCCTCAGAGTAGGTTAGAGGGATTAATGGGTACAATATTTAGGGATACGGGGGTAGGGCCTGGGTGGGATTGTAGTCGGTGCAGACTCGATGGGCCGAAGGGCCTCTTTCTGCACTGTAGGATTCTATGATTCTAAATACCACTCTTCCCAGCAATGCATTCCAGACCCCCAACCACTCGCTGTCTGAAAAGATTTATCTCACTCGTATTTGCTTCCTATGCCGCCTTGATGGTTTTCCAAGTGGAGCACTTTCTCCCTATCTAATCTGTCCAGTCCCCTCTTATGATTTTGAATACCTCTATCAAATCTCCTTTTTAGTCTTCTTCTCCCCAAGGAGAACACTCCCAATCTCTTCAATCTATCCTCATGACTAAAGTTGCATTTGAGAAAGTGCATCTTGAAACATTACAGTCTTATTGGCTTTTTGGTACAACTGAGTGGCTCAGAGACCTGTTCAGAGTCAACCACGTTGCTATTGCTCTGGAGTACATGTAGGCCAGGTGAGGATGGCAAATTTCCTTCCCTAAAGGACATAGGTGAACTAGGTGGGTTTTTACAATTATTGATGATTATTAATGATCGGGAGAATGTGCAGAATCCACACAAACGCTGAAATGAGCGGGGAATTGAACTTGGGCATCAGGAGGAACCCCATGCAATCAAAGAATCCTTACAGTGCAGAAGAAGGCTATTCAACTATTGGTTCTGCACCCGCCACAATCCCATGCAGGCCCTAACCCTGTAATCCCGCGAATTTATCCTGCTAGTCCTCCTGACTCTAAGGGACAATTTAGCACGTCCAATCTACCTAACCCGTGCATCTTTGGACTGTGGGAGGAAACCGGAGCACCCAGAGGAAACCCATGCAGACATGGGGAGAACGTGCAATCTCCACACAGACAGTGACCCAAGCCAGCAATTGAACTTGGCACTGTGAGGCAGCAGTACAAAGCACAGTGCCACCGTGCTGACGTGGGGAGAATGTGCAGACTCCACGCAGACAGTGACCCGAGGCTGGAATTGAACTTGGGTCTCTGGCGCCGTGAAGCAGCAGTGCTAACCACTGTGCCACCATCGATCTCAGAGGATGATGACGCAGACTCAATGTTGTGTCCGATGGTCTAATTTCATGAGTTTTATCCTACAATGCTGTAACAATTGCCACATCTCCAGTCCTCCAAGTAAACAATACTTTTTCTTTCCAACTGTGCCAGCTATTGTTTCTTTGCGAGTTACTTGTTGGGCCGGCTTTAGAATTGTCCAGGGGAAAGCAAGCGGGAAGATGTTACCGTTTTTAAGCTGTGCCCTCCCTAAATTAGTGACACCCTGGCAGGCTGCAAAGCCCTGCGCGAGAAGTACCCACCCTGCACAGAAATGGCCCTGGCACCTCGACACCTCCCTCCCCTCCTCTTGCTCGAGGGAGAAGGTTGTTGCGTACTTAGGAATGCAGAACAGGCTTGGGAACGATAATGAGCCAGGGAAATGATTGGGTTATCAAACCTGTGGCGCAGACTGGAATTATGGACTGATTTAATACATGGAAATTGATTCAGAAGAGCAGTGCTCAGAAACCAGCCTCTCCCACACGCACCCCAAACAACAGTTGTCATTAACAGTCTGACGGTGTCCTTCGATGGTAGGGCTTGCCACCCTTGAGACCTCATCTTATTGATTTGATTTGATTTATTATTTATTTGGGGATCTTATTGAAACTTACGGGGCCTGAATAGAGTGGACGCAGGATAAACTAGAACCAGAGGGCACAACCTCAGGGTAAAGGGACGATCCTTTAAAACAGAGATGAGGAGGAACTTCTTCAGCCAGAGAGTGGTGAATCTGTGGAATTCTTTGCCGCAGAAGGCTGCAGAGGCCAGATCATTGAGTGTCTTTAAGACAGAAATAGACACATTCTTGATTAATAAGGGGATCAGGGTTTATGGGGAAAAGGCAGGAGAATGGGGATGAGAAAAGTATCAGTCATGATAGAATAGCAGACAGACTCAATGGGCCGAGTGGCCTAATTCTGCTCCTAATTCTGTCTGAAACTCTCGTTATTGTCATACGTATTAGTATACAGTAAAAAGTATTGTTTCTTGCACATTATACAGATAAAGTATACCATTCGTAGAGAAGGAAAGGAGAGAGTAAGGAATGTAGTTAGGGTGTAGGAATGTAGAGAAAGATCAACTTAATGCGAGGTAGGTCCATTCAAAAGTCTGACAGCAGCAGGGAAGAAGCTGTTCTTGGTGCGTGACCTCAGGTTTTTGTATCTTTTTTCTGATGGAAGAAGGTGGAAGAGAGAATGTCCGGGGTGTGTGGGCTCCTTGATTATGCTGCCTGCTTTGCCGAGGCAGTGGGAAGTATAGACAGAGTCAGTGGATGGGAGGCTGGTTTGCTGAATGGATTGGGCTGCATTCATGACTTTTTGTAGTTTCCTTGCGTTCTTGGGCAGAGCAGGAGGTATACCAAGCTGTGATACACCCAGAAAGTGCTTTTGATCGTGCATTTGTAGAAGTTAGTGAAAGTCCTTTTGAAACCTGCCAGGTTTGTCTCATGATTACAATTGCGTGATCTTTAAAATGAAATGAGAATTACAGAGGAGATGTTAGGGGTAAGTTTTTCACTCAGAGGGTGGTGAGTGAATGGAATCGGCTGCCATCGGTGGTGGGTGAGGCAAACTCACTGGGGTCTTTTAAAAGACTTCTGGATGAGTACATGGGATTAAGTGAGATTGGGAGTTACAGATAGTCCTATGGCCTGGTAGGCATGGGTATGATCAGTGCAACTTGTGGGCTGAAGGCCCTCTTTGTGCTGTAGTATTCTACCTTCTATGTAATTCATTCCTTCAGCCTCTTGCTGACTGTCCAGCTCGTGAGAAATTTTTACCTCTTTTTAATTTGTTGATTCACCAATGAGAATCAGTTGCTTATTTGTTTTGAATGATTTTCATTCAGGGCGGTGTGGTGGCTCAGTGGTTAGCCCATGGAATCTCTAGCTCAAGGAGCTAGAGATTCGGGTTCGATTCCGGCCTCGGGTCACTGCTGTGTGGAGTCTGCATGTTCCCCCCATGTCTACGTGAGTTTCCTCCGGGTGCACCGGTTTCCTCTCACACTCCAAAGATGTGCGGGTTAGGTTGATTGGCCATGATAAATTGACCCTTGTGTCAGGTGAATTAGAAGGGTAAATGTGTGGGGTTACTGGAATACGCCTGGGTGGGATCGTGGTCGGTGCAGACTCGATGGGCTGAATGGAGGTTGAAAAGCCTTATGAATAATCAAAAACAAATCCATCACGCAAACCAGCCTCCCATCCATCGACTCTGTCTGCACTTCCCACTACCTCGGCAAAGCAGCCAGCATAATTAAGGACTCCACGCAGCCTGATATTCTCTCTTCCACCTTCTTCTGTCGGGATAAAGATAAAGAGGTCACATACCAACTGATTCAAGAACAGCTTCTTCCCTGCTGCTGTCAGACTTTTGAATGGACCTACCTCACATTAAGTTGATCTTTCTCTACACCCTAGTTATGACTGTAACATTACATTCTGCCCTCTCTCCTTTCCTTCTCTGTGAATGGTATGTTTTGTCTATATAGTGCGCAAGAAACAATAATTTTCACTGTATGTTAGTACGTGTGACAATAGTAAATCAAATCAAAAATAGATCAGATCAAGCTTCAACCAGTACTGCAATTGAATCTGTGTTACAGCTAGCGCGGTGGAGTTGCATCGTTAAATGCTTTCAAGAAGGAGATAGATATATTTCTGATTTAGAAAAGGGTTAATGTGATATAGGAAACAGGTAGGGAAGCAGATTTAAGAAGAGATCTGACTTGACGGCACGGTGACACAATGGTTAGCATTGTTGCCTCACAGCGCCTGGAACCTGGGTTCGATTCCTGGCTTGGGTCACTGTCTGTGTGGAGTTTGCACATGCTGTTAGCATTGCTCTGAATCACGAACCAGCTGAATCACGAACCAGCTTATGAAGTGGCCACTTGTTTTGTGGGAGGTCATCCCTACTCTCTTCAAAAAATTTGGCCACTTTTTTTTGATAGACATTCCAGAAGTAGTTATACTTCCAGAGAACTTCACTAGAAACTTCCTGAGGATTACGATTGGTGTTACACAGGCCTACCTTGGGTTGCAATGGTTTAAGATTCAGTGGCAGAGATGGAGGGGCAGTGAAACCTCAGTTTCACTGCTTAATCTGCTCTGCTCATCTGTAGAGATGCCGGCGTTGGACTGGGGTAAACGCAGTAAGAAGTCTCACAACACCAGGTTAGAGTCCAACCAGTTTATTTGATGGTAATCCCACAAGCTTTCGGAAATGGTGTTCCTTTGATTACACCTGACACCATTTCCGGAAGCTTATGGGGATTACTATCAAGTAAGCTAATTGGACTCTAACTTGGCGTTGTGAGATTTCTTACTGCTCATCTGTAGCCAGACAAAGTGAAGATCACTGATGATTATTGTTTGCTGAGGTTGTGAGTAACATGGTGAAGAAGTGCTGGGATGGTGGGAGGGGTGCTCACTGCCAACTCTCTGCAAATCTTAAGTGGTGTTAGATTACTTCTAAGAAGTGCCACGCACCAGTTATCCCGGTGTAATTCTGATGGTTTCTCACCTGAGCTCCCCAACACAGCTTTCATTAGTATTAGTCTCAATTGACTTCACAGTAAATATTGGACAACCGAGTTCCATTGTAATGCGCTTCATTCCCCCTCTAATGTTCCTTATCTAATTGAAGGGACATTATTCTCTTCCACCCTATTTTCCCAGATTGGTTCTGGGAATGAAATAGTTGTAGCATGATAGTTTGGACTTCTACTCGTTGAAGTTTAGGGGAGAATCTGATCGAGGTATATAAAATACTAAAAGGGATTGATAAGATAAATGTAGAACAAAATGTTTCCCCTTATGGGGCAGTGTAGAACAAGAGGTCGCATGTATAGGTTGAGAGGCAGTAGATTTAAAACTAAAATGTGGAGGAACTACTTCTCGCAGAGGAGGGTAAATTTGTGGAACTCGCTGCGGTGGAGTCTAAATCATTGGGGATATGAGGAAGGTGGAGTCTAAATCATTGAATGGTTTCAAGAAGGAGGTAGATGTATTTCTGATTTTAAAAATGGGTTAATACGATATGATAAACAGGAAAGTGGATTTGAGAAGAGATCTGACCTGGCAACACAGTGACACAGAAGTTAGCTTTACTGCTTCGCAGCACCAGGGTTCGATTCCCAGCTTGGGTCACTGTCTGTGTGGAGTTTGCATGTTCTCCCCGTGTCTGTGTCGGTTTCCTCTGAGTGCTCCAATTTCGTCCCACAGTCCAAAGATTAGGTGGATTGGCCATGCTAAATTGCCCCTCAATGTCAGGGGAATTAGTAGGGTTAGTATATGGGGTAGGGCCTGAGAGGGGTTGTTGTCAATATGGGCCAAATGACCTCTTGCTACACTGCAGGCTATTCTATGATTTAGTATTTTAACTGGTAAAAGTTTTGTTATATTCTTAAAGTTTGTTTTAAATGAACATTTATTTTATTTGAGTTAGGCTCACATTAACACTGCAATGAAGTTACTGTGAAAATTCACACGTCACCACATTGTTTGGGTACACTGAGTCAGAATTTAGCCAATGCACCTAACCAGCAGGTCTTTCAGACTGTGGAAGGAAACCGGAACACCCGGATTAATGGGGATATGGGGAGAACGTGCAGACTCTGCACAGTCACCTGAGCTCGGGATCGAACCTGGGTCCCTGGCATTGTGAAATAGCAGTGCCTACCACTGTTCCACTGTGCCACCCATATTGGTGTGGGTCAACCACAGCGTACCTGGAGTGAAACACTTGGCTTAAACTTAGCACCCTGTCCACCTTGAGAATCGGAGCGGGCGAAGGGTGGACAATGGTTGACCTTGGGCAGGAAATTATGATTTTGGGATGAGCGATGTCCACAATCACTGTGTGGAACGAGGCCACTCAGCCCATCGAGCCTGCACTGACCATAATCCCACCCAGACCCTATTGCCATAAGCCCATACATTTACCCAAGCTAGCCCCCT
Organism: Sphyrna mokarran; assembly: GCA_024679065.1. Taxonomy (NCBI): domain Eukaryota; kingdom Metazoa; phylum Chordata; class Chondrichthyes; order Carcharhiniformes; family Carcharhinidae; genus Sphyrna; species Sphyrna mokarran. The sequence goes on from JAGIQG010000033.1 coordinate 9,475,872, forward strand.
GACACTAGGGTCAATTTGGCCTGGCCAATCAACCTAACCTGCACATCATCTGATCTGTGGGAGGAAATCGGAGCACGCGGAGCAATGCAGACACAGGGGGAGAATGTGCAAACTCCACACAGATAGTCACCTGAGGTTGGATTTGAAACCGGGTCCCTGGTGCTGTGAGGCAGCAGTGTTAACCACTGTGCCATCTTGATTTATACAATGAACAGTAAGTAGCAGGGTTTTGATGTTAGATTATTGCATTTGAGAACCTTAACCAATCCACCTTGATTACTGGCCTGGTAGCTCGATTGAGCTGTCTGCCTTTACATTTCTAGTAAAAACCTACTTGTGCACCAAAACAAATTTTGCTCAGAGTATTTATTTGTCATAGGATAAGAATTTTTTAAAATTCTTTAAACAACTTTGAATTTTTAATTCTGTGTGTTATTTCTGGACAAAACACTGGTACAAACCTAGATTTTTGAAGGTGAATCTTCATGATTATGAAAATGGCAGATGAGTCCAAAATCCAGACCCATATTAGAGGGTCACTTGAATCATATCCTAGGGCGAAACACCTTGGTTTGAATTTTACTGCCCCGCTTGCCATGGGAATTGGAGCGGATAGACCCTGGAAAGGTCTGTTGACCTCGGGCAGGATTTTATGGTTTCAGAACGAGCAAAGTTATAAAATCCTGCCCCTTATGTTCGCCATGTTGCCAAAAACAAACAGAGTCTCAGCTAACTTTGTAACAGACCTTGGAGTTTCTGACCTGATCCCTTACAGGACCATCGCAACTCGAGCAGAGGAGGGTGGTGAATTACAGAACGCCTTGGTTCTCTGGAGAGTGGAAAGGAAACTTGGCAGATTCCCGTCCTGCCAAGGGACGCAAGTCAGATTACGTGGCCTTACTGAGCGCAGATTGAGGATTAAAGGTGGGATTGTAAAGCTCAACTCTCCGACTGAACGCATAATTACTGTTGAGTCAATGCTGCGAAGAGGGAGTTTTATAACGAGCTCGGAGGTTTAGAGGAAGAGAGAGAGAGAGAAAGAGCACTCTTGGGCATCTGCAGAGATTATTTTCTTCCTGAACCAATCCTGCTGGCCAGAGTGTTATGCTAAACACCGTGGGGAGGGATTGCCTGCTCTGACCTGCTGCTGCCAGAGCAACTTGGGATAGGTTAAAAAGCGGGGTTGGGGTGAGTTAAAGAAAAGGAAGTAAAAAGACCTCATTCTGGATGCTTTTTACATCACCAGTTAACCTCAGGTATAGTTTCGCTCAGTGGCGGGCAGCAGTAAAAACATAGAAATTAGCAGAAGGAGAAGGTCATTCTACTCTGCCATTCATTCATCCCCACTCACCTGAGGAAGGGGCAGCTCTGAAAGCTCGTGATTCCAAATAAACCTTGTGGGACTTTAACCTGGTGTGGTGAGACTTCTCACTGTGCCCACCCTTGTCCATCTCCAACATCTCCACACCATTCATTTTGGCCGGTCATCAAAACCAATATCCAATGTGAAAAGGGGAACCAGTTCACTTCAGAACGGATTGCCGTTCTGTATTACGGGTGAAAAAACAAGGCCAGCCGTCAATCGAAGCCAGAAACAACTAAAACTCACATCATAGATTCATCGAACCTCTACAGTGCAAGATGAGGTCATTCAGTCCATTGAGACTGCACTGACAACAATCCCACCCTATTCCCCTAACACCACGCGTCTACCCCATTACTCTCCCTGACACCACCAGTCCAAGTAGCGACAACAAAATTGACAACGATCCCGCTACCTCTCATTGAGTCATATGGAAAAGAATGACCAGTCACTGTTTCAGAGGGTACAGGATGATACAGCTCACTTCAAACATGCAGATTTCAGAGAATGTGGCAAGTAAGAAACAAAGTTTCTTGCAGTGATCGGCCAACCCTACTTTTGTCCAGAGTGTTGCAAACATTAGTATATGTTACAACTGTAAGACATTTGGAGTATTGCATACAATTCTGATCGCCATGTTATAGGAAGGATATCATTGAACTGAAAAGAGTGCCAAAAAAAGATTTATCAGGATATTATTGGGACTGAAAGTTTTGAATTGGAAGGAGAGGCTGGATACGCTGAGACTTTTTTCCCCTGGAGCGTAGGAGGATGAGGGGTGACCTTTTGAAGGATTATAAAATCATGACGGGCATAGAAAAGGTTTTAAGGTTAATTTACTGCTGTCACAAGTAGGCTTACGTTAACAGTGCAATGAAGTTACAGTGAAAATCCCCTAGTCGCCACCCTGTTCGGATACAACTGAGGGAGAATTTAGCATAGCCAATGCACCCTAACCAGAAAGATTTCGGAGTGTGGGTGGAAACCAGAGCACCTGGAGTAAACCGGCGCAGACACGGGGAGAACATGCAGACTGCGCACAGACAGTGACCCAAGGCCGGGAATGGAATCCAGGTCCCTGGTGCTGTAAGGCAGCTAACCACTGTGGTCAAGGTCTTTACCCAAGGTGGGAGAGTCCAAAACTAGAGGGTATAGGTTTAAGGTGAGAGTTAGAACATAGATCCCTACAGGGCAGAAACAATCCCTTCAGCACAACAAGTCTGCACTGACCACTATCCCACCTGGGCCCTATCCCCATATCCTTACACATTTACCCGCTAATCCCTCTAATACATCCCAGGACACTAAGAGGCAATTTTAGCATGGCCAGTCAACCTAACCCACACGTCTTTGGACCGTGGGAGGAAACCGGAGCACCCGGAGGAAACCCACGCAGACGCGAGGAGAATGTGCAAACTCCACACAGACAGTGACCCGAGCCAGGAATCGAACTCGGGACCCTGGAGCTGTGAAGCAGCTGTGTAACCACTGTGCCACCTGGGTGAAAGATATAAAAGAAAGGGGCAACTTTTTCATACAGAGAATGGTGCGTGGTTGGAATGAGCTGCCAGAGGAGGTATAACAGCAACATTTAAAAGACAGGTACATGGATAGGGAAAGGTTTGGAGGGATGTGGGCCACACGCAGAGAAATGGGGCTAATTCGATTTAGGAAAGCCATTCGGCATAGAGGAGCTGGGCCGAAGGGTCTGTTTTCCTGCTATATAAATCTATGACTCGATAAGAGATGGGGCCTTCTCTGAGGCTCCGTTTAAACCAGCCCCGCCATCAATCAATGTCACACGCATCCATAACATTCAGAAATGGTAAGATGTTAAATATATAAGCTTTCTTCCATCACTGCCAGGATGTGAAAAATATCCACAAATTGTACCTCCAGGAGTAATAAATACTCATTGCTTTACCTCGCCTGCATTTTATGTGGCTTCATAAACCTTTTGCATTTTAATAACAATAATGGTGAAGAATTGATTCAATGGAGTTATTCCAGACATCTGCTCGTGAACTGCGGTGACACCCCCCCACCCCCCGCCCCAATCCAAGTCAGAACGACTCTTCTAACCTATTGCAAAGTAATAGAAACATCTTGTTTCCCCTCCCAGCACATCAGGCTTTCAGAACCTCACTGAGCTCTGAATCAGCAGAGCTTATGCCTGATATTCGAAGACTATTTCTCGTCTGTGGCTTTGTTGTTTCTGAAAAAAAAAATAACTCTGAAGCGTCCCTGACGATTAGCAGTGCTGACTCACGGCGCCGGGTTCGATTCCCCGGCCTCTGGTCGCTGTCCACGCGGAGTCTGCATGTTCTCCCTGTGTCTGTGTGGGTTTCCCCCGCTTGCCTCCCACAGTCTGAAAGACGTGCAGGTTAGGTTGATTGGCCGTGCTAAATTGCCCATTAGTATGAGAGGGTCTCACAGGGCGAATATGTGGCGTTAGAGGGTGTTATCTCAGAATTGCCTCCTTCTGCACTGTAGGGACTCTATGACTCTACGAACACCCATTTGCCTATAATAACATCCACTGCTCCCCTCTGCAAACCCCCTCAGGGCAACAATATCCCTTCTATGCAGGAGCCGCAGACGGAATCTCTTCATATTTTCCTGAACTTTGCCCTCCCCCTATCACCGACTGATCTATTTGAGTTCTGTGTCGGAGTCATTAATCTTTGACTGTTGTAATGCGCATTAATAGGTGCCTTGTGAGTGAGTGTGGAGTGCCGCAATTTATCGTTGCTTTTTAAATATGTTATGAATGCCTCTCATGAATTGGACCATTAAGTGATTTTTCACCACAGTGAATTATCATTTTAAAATATCTACTGGTTCAAGTCTCCTGGTAATCAACACCATATTATTTCTCGATAAACGTGCTGTTGCTGCAGGAGCAGTCGTTAGGCCTGCAAAAGGCTGTTCGAGCACAGCTTGGCACATCGGCCAGGTGCTGTTGGGAGGTGTGAGACTGAGCCAGCCCTGACCTGTAATGGCACCGAGGTTTGGGTTCGCTTCCCAGCTTGGGGTCACTGTCAGTCTGGAGTCTGCATGTTTTCCCCTCGTGTCTGCGCGAGTTTCCTCTGAGTGCTCCGGTTTCTTCCCTACCGTCCGAAAAACTGATCAGGCGCATTGAGGCGGCACGGTGACACAATGGTTAGCACTGCTGCCTCATTGCGCCAAGGACCCGGGTTCGATCCTCGGCTTTGGGTCACTGTTTGTGTGGAGTTTGCGCGTTCTCCCTGCGTGGATTTATCTAGATGCTAAATTCTCTCTCAGTGTATCCGAACAGGCGCTGGAGTCTGACAATCAGGGGATTTTCACAATAGATCATAAGCCTTGGGAGTCTCTGGGAAGTGTGTAAATAGATGATAATATTGATGTACTTGTTTTTATCCTACAGGTGCTTTGGTCCACCTTGTTGTCTAACAAGGGGCATACACGTGATGGGTCGTGAGAGGGCTGCTCTTGGATCTTTTTCGAGAGCTAGTGCTTCACGTCGTTAGTGTACGCTTGACCTGGACCATTTGATGGCAACACGACAGCTCAGTGACTATTGCTGTGCTGTGCAGATACATGGATTTGGGCCTGTGTCTGTGGGAGTTTGCGCATTCTCCCCGTTTTTGCGTGGGTTTTCTCCGGGTGCTCAGGTTTCCTCCCACATCCCAAATTGGCAAAACAAATTCTCCCTAAATTGTCTGAAATTTGGTTTTTAATCCATAGATCTATAAACATGGACAGGGATCGCGGGTAGAGGTGGGAACATCAGGGTGGCAGTGCGGGCACGTTGGGCCGAAGGGCCTGTTTCCTGTGCTGTTTTGTTCTTTGTTCTTTGTTCAGTGTTAATGTAAGCCTACTTGTGACACGAATAAAAATAAACTTTAAATTTAAACTGGTATTATCGCTAGACTATTAATCCAGAAACTCAGCTAATGTTCCAGGGATCGGGTTCAAATCCCGCCACGACAGTTGGTGGATTTTGAATTCAATATTAAAAAAATCTGGAATTGAGAATCTACTGATTACTATGAAACCATTGTCGATTATCGGAAAAACCCATCTGGTTTACTAATGGGGCGGCACGGTGGCACAACGGTTAGCACTGCTACCTGACAACATCAGAGTCCTGTGTTCAATTCCAGCCTTGGATCACTATCTGTGTGGAGTTCTCCCCGTGTCTGCGTGGGTTTGCTCCGCTTTCCTCCCACAGTCCAAAGATGTGCGGGTCAGGTGGTTACGCCGTGTGAAATTGACTCTCGTGTCAGAGGAGTATCAGGGTAAATAGGTTACGGGGATGGGGCCTGGGTGGGGTCGTGGTCAGCGTAGACTTGATGGGCCAAATGGCTTCCTTCTGCACTGTAGGCATTTGACAATTCTGCATTGCTGTAGCTCTGGAGTCACACGTAGGCCAGACCAGGTAAGGATGGCAGATTCCTTTCCCTCAAGGGCACCAGATGGGTTTTCATTGATGACAATGGTTTCATGGTCATCAGTAGATTCTTAATTCCAGATATTTTCAATTGAGTTCACATTCCACCATCAACCATGATGGGATTTGAACCTGGGTGCCCAGAGCATTAGCTGAGTTTTTGGATTAATCGCCCAGCAATAATTCTGACAGAGGAAGGGACTATTTGATTATTCCTGCACCATTTTAATTCCATTCCTTTTTCGGTTGGAGGGCTTTGGAATTTCCCTTTCTGGACTAGCTGATCCCCTGTGGCAATATCCCTGGGCGGTTGTCAGCCATCTCATTTGGAAGCAGTTTTCTTTCTGAACCAGAAGGGTTCTGGTTCATATCCCACTGCGGGGCACAAATTTGGGGTTGATATCACGACCAGTTGAGGGGGATGGCGGGGACATTGGAAAGAGTGCTGCGCTGTCAGAAGATTTTCCATACCCACCACCCCAAACCCCACTGCCATGTGTTTTCCAGCGATCACGGAGGCCCGCCGAAGGGCAGCTGTGAGATTTTCCAGTCCCACCAGGGTGAAAAGGTTTTCCAGTTTTTCGCACACTCATAAAATCATAGGATCCATTTGGGCAGAAGGGGGGCCATTCGGCCCACTAGCCTGTACTGACCACAATCCTACCCTCTATCCTCCAACCCCATTTTACCTTAGTTAGTCTCCCTGACACCAAGAGGCAAGTTAGCACGGCCAATCCATCTAACCTGCACATCTTTGGACTGTGGGAGGAAACTGGGGCACCCGGAGGAAACCCACACAGACACTGGGAGAACGTGCAAACTTCTCACAGACAGTGAACTAAGCCGGGAATTGAACTCGAGTCCCTGGTGCTGCAAGGCTACAGTGCTAACCACTGTGCCACCGTGCCGCCCACTTTGTTGTGGGTCCCTCATTGTGTGGAGATGGGGGAGCAAGGGGTTGGGGATGTGCCATGGCATCACAGCACCAGAAGCTTCTGCCAGCCAGAACAGCCGTAAAATTTTGGACACTTGTCTTTCAGATGGGATGTTAAACCCGACGCCTCCTGCTGTTTCGGGTTGATGCTAAAGATCTGGTAACCCAGCCACTAACAGATCAGTCGGCACAGTGGTTAGCACTACTGCCTCTCAGCATCAAAGATCCACTTTTGATTCCCGGCTTGGGTTACTGTATGTGGAGTCTGCACATTCTCCCCATGTCTGCGTGGGTTTCCTCCGGGTGCTCCGGTTTCCCCCCACAGTCTAAAGATGTGTAAATTAGGTGGATTGGCCATGCTTAATTGCCCCTTAGTGTCAGGGGGACTAGCTAGGGTAAATATTGGGGCTACGGGGACAACGGCTGGGTAGGTTTACGGGTGGAGCAATTTGATAAGCTGAATGGACTTCTTCAGTATTGTATGATTTTATGATCATCAACAATTGCGCTCAGTTTTAGTCTCCTTTTCTGAGGAAGGATATTCTTACCCTCAAGGGAGTGCAGTGAAGGTTTACTAGGCTGATTCCAGCGTTGGCGGGACTGATATATGAGGAGCGATTAACTAGGTTAGGATTGTTTTCACTGGAGTTCAGAGGGAGGAATCTCATAGAGACTTACAAAATTTTAACAGAATTAGACAGGGTAGATGCAGAGAGAGGATGTTCCCGATGGTGGGGGATTCTAGAACCAGGGGTCACAGTCACAGAATGAGGGGTAGACCATTTAGAACAGAGGGTGAGGAGATATTTTTTCAACCAAAGAGTGGTGAGCCTGTGGAATTCATTATTAGAAGGAGTAGTTGATGACAAATCATTGAATGTATTCAAGAGGCAACTGGATATAGCACTTGGGGTGAATGGGATCAAAGATTATGGGGGGAAAGCAGGATTAGGCTATTGAGTTGGATGATCAGCCATGATCATGATGAATGGCAGAGTAAGCACGAAGGTTCGAATGGCCTCGTACTGCTCCTATCTTCTATGTTTCTTTGTCCCAGTCACCACTCTCACACAAATAAAACTCTGCTCAAATGGGTTATGTGCCAAAAAGAAAATCCTCAAAGTAAGAAAGATCTTCAGTGATCTGTATTTTAATTCACAGGACATGAAAGTCAGTCAATTTGGAGGCAACGGGGTATAAATTCAAGGAACGACGTTTGTAATATCCTTGAGTGTTTCTCGGTTCTGGTTGAGATTGAATTACAGACTGAGTGATTCAATAGTCCATGGTACAAAGATTTTCAAATTACCTTATTTTATCTGTAGTTTATAGAACTCCTGATTCGAATATGCTTTCTCTTGCAAATTAGTTAGGCATTTATCAAGGTTCCGGGTGGATTTGTGTCCACTGGCCCTACAGAGCTGAAATTCATTTCATTTAGTCATCTGGTTTAGCGCATTGGCGGGGTGGGGGGGGACAGAAGGACTGTTCATCAAATGGAAGCCATGGGCAGAATTCCTTTCAAATCCATTCACTGGGCAGCATTTATTGACCATCCCTAGTTGCCCTTAGAGGGCATTTGAGAATCAACCACATTGCTGTGGCGCTGGAGTCACACGTAAGCCAGACGTAGGTAAGAACAGCAGATTTTCTTCTCTAAAGGACATTATTGAACCAGATGTATTTTTTCGACAACAGTTTTATGGTCATCAGTAGATTCTTAATTGAATTATTGTTGAATTCAAATTCCACCATGTGCCGTGGTGGGATTCGAACCTGGGCTTGAGCTGAGTTTCTGGATTAATAATCTAGTGTTGATACCACTAGGCCATTGGCTGCCCTGTGGGCTCCCCGTTTTAAGCATGGCAACCATTGTGTGCTCACCATCCCGAGAGCTGGCGTTTAATGAGCGACCACCCATTCTCTCAAGCTAACTGCCATTTAACACTCACTTCTGGACAGCGAGGAGGAATTTCCTTCCACCCTCGGGGGAAAAAGTCCTGCCCGTGAGAGCTGCCACTCGCCAATCCGCTGCAGGAACAGCGCTGTGAGGGCCGGACAAGACTCCAGACGGAATCGCGGGAAACGCAGGTAGGCACGTGGGGGGCACAGCGTGCAAACGCCACACGGTCTCCCAAAGCTGGAATTGAACTCCTGGGGTCCTGACCATTATGGGGCTAACAAAGAAAATTACAGCACAGGAACAGGCTCACCAGCCCTCCTGGCCTGCAATGACCATGTTGCCCAACTGAATTAAAACGCCCCCTCTGCACCAAGGCGCTGCTAACTTGGCTGTGTGTTCCTCTGCAGTTACTGACCACTGCGCCATTCTGCACCTTTTTTTTGTTGCGGGATCATAGAAAACCTTACAATACAGAAAGAAGCCATTTGGCCCATCAAGTCTGCGCCGGCCACAATCCCAAATTGGCCCTGCCCCTATATCTCAACATATTTACGCACTAATCCCTCTAATTTACACTTCTGGGGACACTAAGGGCAATTTTCTTTAGCACTGCCAATCGACCTAACCAGCACATCTTTGGACTGCAGGAGGAAACCCATGCAGACACAAGGAGAATGTGCAAACTCCACACAGACAGTGACCCGAGCCGGGAATCAAACGCTGAACCCTGGAGCTGTGAAGCAGCAGTGCTAATCACTGTGCTACCTGGAAGAATTTGAACCGAGGGGTGGCAAGGGATGGGGGGGATGGTGGAAAGGCAGAAAGGCAGGGGGACTGTTATTACTGATTGTCGACAATTGCATTTCAAATCGGAGAACTCTGTCGAAATTGACGGGGAAGCGTCGGCCTGTGAGTTACTACGTGTTGGCAGTCTGATAATGTCACTGTACAACAGCAGTGTTTGGACCACTTCCAACGACAAGCTTCCACAGCAACTCTCAGGCTTTCTGTCCCGATTTAATACGTTCACAAATAGCTGATCAGCCCGAGCCTTAATGTCACCGTAACCTGATCCAGTGAAGAAACACTAGAGTGAGGATCACCTAACCTGCAGAGTCAACGTTGAGATAATATAGACTTTGTTTTCCTTTCACTGAGCTCAAAAAATTGATGTTCTACCGATTTGATTTGATTTGATTTATTATTGTCACATTTATTAACATACGGTGAAAAACATTGTGCACCGTACAGACAAAGCATACCATTCATAGAGAAGGAAAGAAGTGCAGAATGTGGTGTTACAGTCATAGCGACGGTGTAGAGAAAGATCAATTTAATACAAGGTAAATAGGTTTCTTCTGCGCAATCCAGACAAAGCATACCACTCATAGAGAAGGAAAGGGAATGTAGTATTACAGTCATAGCTAGGGTGTGGAGAAAGATCAGTTTAATGCAAGGTAAATAGGTTTCTCCTGCACAATACAGACAAAGCACACCACTCATAAAGAAGGAAATGGGAGAGTGCAGAATGCAGTGTTACAGTCATTGCTAGGATGCAGAGAAAGATCAACGTAATGCAAAGTAGGTCTAGGGGCAGTAAGGGTGGCACTGTGGTTAGTGCTGTTGTCTCACAGCATCAGGGTCCCGGTTTCAATTCTGGTCTCGGGTGACTGTGCGGAATCTGCATGTTCACTCCGTGTCTGCATGGGTTTCCTCCAGGTACTCAGCTTTTCTCCCACACTCCAACGAGAGCAAGGGACCCCAGCTTCGTTATCTGTGTGGAGTCTGCACATTCTCCCCGTGTCCGCATGGGTTTCCTTCGAGTGCTCCAGTATTGTCCCACACTCCAAAGGTGTGCAGGTTAGGTGCTAAATTGACCTTTGCGTCAGAAAGGTTAGCAGGGTAAATATGAGAGGTTACGGGAATAGGGTCTGGATGGAATTGTGTTTGGTGCAGAGTCGATGGTCTCCTTCTGCACTGTAAGGATTCTATGATTCAAAAGAAGCTGCTCTTGAGTCAATTGGTACGTTTGCATTACGTTTTAATGATTAAATGCAGAAATGAAGGTTTGGCTTTCCATCAGATTTTCCATTCTCAAGGATCAGAGAATTCTGGCCATTTGGTTTCACAGCACAGAAGGAGGCCATTCAGCCTTCCACTCATCAAACACCAATCCCATTTTCCAGAGTCAACCAACATTGCTGTGGCTCTGGAGTCAAACAGAGGTCAGACTGGGTAAGGATGGCAGATTTCCTTCCCTAAAGGATGTTAGTGAACCAGATGGGTTTTTCCAACAATCGACAGTGGTTTCATGATTGTCAAGTCCTGGGGTGGGATTCAAGCCCAGGGCTTCTGGCACAGAGGCAGGGACGCTGCCCACTGTGCCACAAGAACAGAGCCAAAATACTGTTCCTTAATTAAATGGTTACACTGGAAATTTGATCATAGCTTTCAGGACCAACTATGAACTAGTCATTGGGTGTAAATTAGAAGAGGGGAGTGTGGATTTACATGCATTTAAGAAGATGAAATTATGCTTGACAAGTCTGTTGGAATTCTCTGAAGATGTAACTAGTAGAGTTGACAAGAGGGAGTCAGTCGATGTGGTATATTTGGACTTTTTGGAAAGTCCTGCATAAAGAGATTATTGTGCAAGATTAAAGCACAGGGGATTGGGGGAAGTGTATTGAGATGGATAGATAACTGGTTGCAGAGAGAAAACAAAAACTAGGAATTAATGGGTCTTTTTCAAATTGACAGTAACTAGTGGCCACAGGGACCGGTGCTGGGACCCCAGCTATTCACAATATATATCAATGATTTGGATGAGGAAACCAATTGTAACATCTCAAAGTTTGCAGATGACACCAAGTTGGGTGGGAGGGTGAACGGTGATGGGAATGCAGAAATCCTTCAGTGTGATCTGGGCAGGTTGGGTGAGTGGGTAAATCAATGGCAGATGCAGTATAATTTGGATAAATGTGAGATTATTCACTTATCAAGCAAAAACAAAGGCAGTTAACAACCTGAATAGCTGTAAATTGGGAGAGGGGAGTGTGTAGAGGGATCTGGGTGCCCTTGTGCACCAGTTACTGAAAGTAAGCCTGCAGGTGCAGCTGGCGGTAAAGAAGGCAAATGGTATGTTGGCCTTCATTGCGAGAGGTTTTGAATACAGGAGCAGGGATGTGTTGCAATTATACAGGGCCTTGGTGAGGCCACACTTAGAATTTTGGTCTCCATTTCTGAGGAAGGATGTTCTTGCTCTCGAGGGAGTGCAGTGAAGGTTTACCAGACTGATTCCGGGGATGGTGGGACTGATGTATGAGGAGAGATTGACTAGGTTAGAATTGTTTTTGCTGGAGTTCAGATGAATGAGAGGTAATCACATAGAGACTTATAAAATTCTAACTGGACTAACAGGTTAGATGCAGGGAGGATATTCCCGATGGTGGGCAGTCCTAAACCAGGGATCCAGTCTGAGGATTCAGTATACTATTTAGAATGGAGGTGAGGAGACATTTCTTCAGCCAAAGAGTAATGAGCTTGTGGAATTCATTACCACAGGAAGTAATTGATGTTAACTTGCCCCTTAAAAGTCTATAAATGTGTTGGTTGGGTGGATTGGCTGTGCTAAATTGCCCCTTAGTATACAAACATGTGTCAGTTAGGTGGCTTGGTTTTGCTAAGTTGTCCCTTGGTGTCCAAAGATGTGTATTAGATGGATTGGCCATGCTAAATTGCTCCTTAGTGTCCAAAGATAAGTCAGATAGGTGCATTGGACACGCTAAATTGCCATTCAGTGCCCAAAGATACAGAAGCTAGGTGGATTGGCCATGTTAAATTGCCCCTTATGAACTAGTCATTGGGTGTAAATTAGGAGAGGGGAGTGTGGATTTACATGCATTTAAGAAGGTAAAATTATACTTGACAAGTCTGTTGGAATTCTCTGAAGATGTAACTAGTAGAGTTGACAAGAGGGAGACAGTCGATGTGGTATATTTGGACTTTTCGGAAAGTCCTGCATAAGAGATTATCGTGCAAGATTAAAGTACAGGGGATTGGGGGAAGTGTATTGAGATGGATAGATAACTGGTTGCAGAGAGAAAACAAAAAGTAGGAATTAATAACTTTGAGATGTTACAATTGATTCCCTCATCCAAATCATTGATATGTGCAGGTTAGGTGGATTAGCTTTAAGGGGCATTAGTGAGCCAGATAGGTTCTTAGAACATCCAATGATAGTTTTACAGTCACCATTACTGAATAGGATGCCTCGCAACACAGTGGAGGTGCCCTTACCACTGCACCAGATTCCCAGAGCATTAACTTTGACATTTGGGTTACTAATTAGCGATATTACCACTACACCATACCAACGAGGGATAAGTGTGGGATTGGGGAAGGACTTAGCAACTCTGAAGCGGCATTAGAATATGTTCTGACGATGATATTGCTTTCGCCAGCTGTAAGGCTGGAATTACTAAAGATATTGGCAATGCAACAAAGCCGGCTAATAAATCTCAAACATTCCATCATAAATAGGTATGTCCTCTAGATTGGACTTCTTGATAATCAGCACACACAAATGAGGTAGACTGTCACGGTGTGATACTGTTTCTTAAAAGGAGAGCCCTATGAAGAGAAGTTAAATCTAATCTATTCAAAACAAAATTGAAATAATGCTGTCATATTAAAGCCATCAAGAAAGGACTAATAGGATTACTGTGTGCCTTGCTGTCTGTGCTTGGCCATCGCTGAAACTACTAACTGGATTCATACTATTATCAGTCTTTAAAATACCTTCAGGCAAAATTACTTTCTGTCGAGTCAAGAAACACCCAGAATTTAACTCTTTTTGAGTCTTCCAGCATTTAGCTTGATTTTAGCAATCCGTCTTTTTTCATATAAGGAGTGATGTTGTGATGAATCAATGTGTAAGGCAGATAGAGAACAGATATGCTAAATAGACAATGTACAAAGAAACCAGAAGCAGAAGTAGGCCATTCGGCCCTTCAAGCCTGCTCCACCGTTCATTTTGATCATGGCCGATTATCAAATTCAATATCCTGATCCCCCACTTTCCTTCCATTTTCCTTGACCTCTTTAGTCCCAAGAGTTACATCGAATTTCTTCTTGAAATCACACAACATTTTGGCCTCAACTACATTCTGAATGTGTGTAGGTTAGGTGAATTGACCATGCAGAATTTTTTTTGATTTGATTTGATTTATTATTGTCACATGTATTAACATACAGTATTGTTTCTCGCAAGCTATGCAGACAAAACAATACCATTCATAGAGAAGGAAACGAGAGAGTGCAGCATATAGTGTTATAGTCATAGCTAAGGTGCAGAGAAGGATCAATTTAAAACAAGGTAAGTCCATTTAAAAATCTGACAGCAGCAGGGAAGAAGCTGTTCTTGTTGGTACGTGACCTCAGACTTTTGTGTCTTTTTCCCGATGGAAGATGGTGGAAGAGAATATGTCTGGGGTGTGTGGGGTCCTTGATTACGCTGGCTGCTTTGCTGAGGCAGCGGGAAGTGTAGACAGAGCCAACGGATGGGAGACTGGTTTGCGGGAAGGACTGGGCTAAATTCACAACATTTTATAGTTTCTTGCGATCTTGGGCAGAGCAGGAACCATACCAAACTGTTGGTACAATCAGATAGAATGCTTACTCTGGTTCATCTGGAAAAGTTAGTGAGAGTCGTAGCTGACGTGCCAAATTATCTCAGTCTTCTGAGAAAGTAGAGACTTTGGTGAGCTTTCTTAACTATAGTGTTGGCATGGGGGGCTAGGACAGGCTGTTGGTATATGAACACTTAAAAACTTGAACTTCTCAATCCTTTCTATTTCATCTCCTGTTGATGTAGACAGGGGCATCTTCTACTTTAAGCTTCCTGAAGTTGATGACAATCTCCTTCGTTTTGTTGACACTGAGAGAGAGAGATTATTGGTGCCACGCCAGTTCACCAGATTCTCTATCTCATCCCTGTACTCTGCCTTGTCATTGTTTGAGATCTGACCCACTACGATGGTGCCATCAGCAAACTCGAAAATCGAATTGGAGAATTTGGCCACCGAGTTATTTGTGTATAAGGCATATAGCAGGGTAAAGAATTGTTCTTTAGTGTCCAAAAATGTGCAGTTTTGGTGGATTGGCCATGCTAATTTTTTCCTTAACGTTGGGGGTTTGGCAGGGTAAACTCGTGGGCTTATGGGGATAGGGCCTGTGTGGAATTGTTGTCGAGGCAGGCTCGATGGGACGAATGGTGTCCTTCTGCACTGCAGAATTTGTACGATTCTGTTTAATAGCCTTGAGGGTGTTATTGACAGAAAACTATTATCCTGTGAATGGGTCTGATTAATTATTTTTTAGTTTAAAAATGATAGTTTTAAAATGAAGCATTTTGGAAAGCATTACACTTTCAGGAGCTATGCTACCACATGATCTTATAAAATGGTGGAGCAGGATTGAGAGACCAATGGCCCAATCCTCCTCCTTTACTTTGCACAGGACAGGATATTGTACCTTATCCTTGAATGCCCTATCAATCCTCAGGTGTGAAGAATGAGTGGGTGGTGTGGTGCTGGGTGTGTTATAGTTCACTGGGGGCACTCGCGTTTGCTGCGGCAGACACATGTTGCAGTCTGGAGCTATGCAAAGTGATGGTCGAGGCACCTATTTTCTAATCGTCACCTGTCTAAGCAGAGATTTCTCTGACTCTTATCACCTGCCGTTGACGTGTGAAGAATTCGCGGATTTGCGCCCAATCTCTTTGGCCTCATTATAAACACACTTCCTTGACCATCAAGATGTGGACTGGGGGTTTCATAGAATCCCGACAGTGCAGAAGGAGGCCATTCAGCCCATTGTGTCTGCACCGACCTCAATCCCATCCAGTCCCTATTCCCTTACCCTAACATTTAGCTTGATAATTCCCCTAGCATTAAGGGGCAATTTAGCATAGCCAGTCAACCTAACCTGCACATCTTGTGTGGGAGGAAAGTGGGGCACCCAGAAGAAACCCACAGAGACATGGGGAGAATGTGCTGACTCCAATCAGACAATGGCCCGAGGCCAGAATTGAACCTGAGCCCCTGGCACTGTATTGCTAACCACTGTTGCAGAAGAAACAAGACAAGGGAGTATTTAATGAATAGCAGGACACTAGGAAGCTCAGAGGAACAGAGGGATCTTGAGGTACTTATTCACAGAGCCCTGAGTTCAGCACAGCAAGTGAATAGGATAGTTAGGAAGGCAGATGGGATACTTACTTTGATCAGTTGTTTTATAGTGTATAAGGGCAAGGAAGTAATGTTGGAGCTGTACAGGGCACTGGTCAGACCACAGCTGGGGTACTAAGTCTAGTTCTGGTCACCTCACCATCAGAAGGATATGATTGTACCAGATGGGGTCCAGAGGAGGTTCAACAATTAAGAAATATTTGGATGAGTAGTTGATCTTTTGGTCACGCTGGTGTTGAATGCACATACTATGGGTCGTGAGAGGGCTGCTGTTGGATTTTTTTTCGAGAGTATCCGAGTACTTCATGTCGTTAGTGTGCGCTTGACCGGGACCATTTGATGGGCAACATGACAGCTCAGTGACTATCGCTGTGTTGTGCAGAAACATGGATTTGGGCCTGTGTCTGTGAGAGTTTGCGCATTCTCCCCGTGCTTGCATGGGTTTTCTCCGGGTGCTCCGGTTTCCTCCCACATCCCAAAGATGTGCTCTTAGGCTAATTGGCAAAACAAATTCTCCCTAAATTGTCTCAAATTTGGTTTTCAATCCATAGATCTATAAACATAGACAGGGATCACAGGTAGAGGTGGGAACATCGGGGAGGCAGCGTGGGCTTGTTGGGCCAAAGGGCCTGTTTCCCATGCTGTTTTGTTCTTTGTTCTTTGTACTGCTGGGGAACACAGGGGTTCGCCTCACAACGCAAGTTCGATTCCTGGCTTGGTACATTGTCTGTGCAGAATCTGCACATTCTCCCCGTGCCTGTGTGGGTTTCCTCCAGATGCTCCCTTTTCCTCCCACAGTCCAAGGATGTGCAGATTAGGGGGACTGGCCATGCTAAAGATGCAGGGTTGTGAACATGGATGGGCCTGGGTAAGATAGGAGAGTCAGTGCAGACTCGATAGGCTGAATGGCTTCCTTCTGTGCTGCAGGGATTCTATGGCTGTAGGTCTCTGGTAGATTACTATTAACAAGCACCATTGGACTACCAGATCTAAAATAAGTCAAGACCCATTTTTATTAGCAGGGAATCCTGGTTTTGAACTGATGGTTTAGAGATGGCAGAATGCACTGCACTGACTCTCCAAAAGAGCATTCGAACCAGACCCAACCACCCCTCCAAACGATGCACCTTTAATGTAGCTAAGTCACAGATAGGGGTGACACAGTGGCAGAGTGGGTTAGCACTGCTGCCTCGCAAAGTGTGTTCAATCTCGGGTCGCTGTCTGTGTGGAGTCTGCACCTTCTCCCCGTGTCTGCTTGGGTTTCCTCTGAGTGCTCCGGTTTCCATCCATGGTCCAAAGATGTGCGGGTTAGGCCGATTGGAGATGCTAAATTGACCCTTAGTGTCAGGGGGACTAGCGAGGGTAGGGGCATGGAGTTTGTGGGTGGGGACTGGGTGGGATTATGGTCAGTGCAGACTCGATGGGGCTGAATGGCCTCCTTCTGCACTGTATGATTCTATGGATCACTCCTCCAAACCTTGCATCGTGTATCTATGCCAAAAATCAGGGGTCTGGTCGGGGGAGTGAACACTTTCTGTCCCTGATGACACTTCATTTGGATCCAGGGAGACAAGGTGAGCAGCCATCGGTCACACACAGTGCTTAATCTTCAGGGAATTTTGAGTGTTTGAAGTGCGTCAAAACGAAAACAATTTCCTTTTGTTTTAATTTTTAACTCGGGGACACCGCTGAAAGGAAAAGACAAGGCAGTGTATCTGTTCTTGGATTAAATTGCTTGATGGTCTCAGTACTCTTCAGCCAGATGTATGTCTTTTTCTTTCTGGGTTTTGTTGCCGCTCTTAAATTGGCTGCAAAAAAAAATCCAAAATCCCCTGACTTGATGTGTGGCAGGAAGTGCATTGTACTGGGGTTAAGGGCTTTACAAATGACATTGCTGTATCGCTAATTGGCCATTAAAAGCCTGCGTGGAGCAGCTGGGGAGCTGTACAGTTCAGGTGATGAGGTGTATTTACCAAGATTTCCGCAGGCTTTTGTGACAAGTCCCAGTCACCGAAAGGAGCAGAGACAACGCGTTGCAAGAATAAAAGTGCTAATAAACTGACCCCAAGGAGCGGAGGAAGACAAACAATTTGGATAGCCTTTGGTCGGTTCCAGCTGAGGCTCCTTCTCCGTCGTGACAATAATTGTCTCGTGATGTTTCATTTGATGCTTAAATTCAGAGTTTTTTTTTTAACAAGTTCCACTTGGAATTTTGCGTTTTATCAAATCCCAGTGCTAATTTTTCTGAGGGTCGTGAGTGAACGGGCAAGAGTTTTGACGGTCAGTTAATTTGATTACATTTCACGGAGTACGAAAGTGCAGAAGAGGCCCTTCAGCCCATCGAGTCTACACTGACGCGTGGAATGCCCTGACATTCCTTGCTAATCCTAATTGCCAGCACTTGGCCCGTAGCCTTGAATGTTATGCTGTGTAGGAATGCATCTGTGTACTTTTTAAAGGATGTGAGGTATCTGGCATCCATTGTCCATTTGCTTTGATTTATTATTGTCAGACGTATTAGCAAAAATATTGTTTCTTGCGAGCTACGCAGTCAAAGCATACTGTTCACAGAGAAGGAAAGGAGAGGGTGCAGAATGTAATGTTGCAATTATAACTAAGGTTTAGAGAAAGATCAACTTAATGTGAGGTAGGTCCATTTGAAAGTCTGACAGCAGCAGAGAAGAAGCTGTCCTTGAGTTGGTTGGCATGTGACCTCAGACTTCTGTATCCTTTTCCTGATGGAAGAAGATGGAAGAGAGAAAGTCTGGGATCCTGGCTGCTTTGCCAAAGCAGCAGGAAGTGTAGACAGAGTCAATAATTTGGGGGGCAGGTTTCTCTGTCCATTAATTATCTTCCTTCATTCTTATTTTACAATCTTCGGGCCCCCGATCATTAATCTCACCATGGTTTCTCAATAACATAGAAGTGGCACAGTGGTTAGCACTGCTGCCTCACAGCACCAGGGACCCAGATTTGATGCTCAGATCACTGTCTGTGTAAAGTTTGCACATTCTCCCCGTGTCTGCTTGGGTTTCCCTCCAGCTGCTCTGGTTTCCTACCATTATCCGAAAGATGTGCTTGTTAGGGCATTGGCTGTGCTAAATCCTCCTTCAGTGTATCCGAACTGGCACCGGAGTGTAGCGACTACGAGATTTTCACAGTAACTTCATTGCAGTGTGAGTGTAAACCTACTAATAAATAAATAACTAATAATATTGCACTTACCAGGGTTAACCATGTTACACTCATTTTTTCTGAAATTGGAAGCATCACCTAGAGTCCTCTATCTCTCCCTTCTGGGACAACACGGTGGCACAATGTTAGCACTGTTGCCTCACAGTGCCAGGGACCCAGGTTCGATTCCCAGTCTCGAGTCACTGGCTGTGTGGAGTTTGCATGTTCTCCCCGTGTCTGCATGGGTCCTGTGTCTGCATGGGTTTCCTCTGGATGTTGGGGTTTCCTCCCACCCCCTGAACATGGGCAGGTTAGGTGGATTGACCGTTCTCAATTACCCTGCCTTAAAAGGCAGAAGGAGAGGTGGATTGGAAAACAAGTTAGAAAGCGAGACTTTAGAAGTGGATAAATAAAAATCGGAATGTAATGTAATAAAAATGGATGAGTAAGATGAAAAGAAGCAATGCAATAAAATCAATGGAGATGGAGTGGATAGAGTTCATGCTCTGAAGTTGTTGAACTCAATGATTAGAACAGAATCCCGACAGTGCGGAGAGAGGCCATTTGATCCATCGAGCCTGCACTGACAACAATCCCACCCAGGCGCTAACCCCAAATATTTATCCCATTAATTCCCCTGACAGCCACGAAACATTAAAGAGCAATTTAGCACAGCCAATCAACCTAATTCGTATATTTTTGGACTGTCAAGTCCAGAGCACCCAGAGAAAACCCACGTAGACTCCACGCAAACAGTGACCCATACCAGGAATCGAACCCGGGTCCCTGGTGCTGTGAGGCAGCAGTGCTAACCACTGTGCCATTGTTCCACCCCAGTTCAATCCAGTAGGCTGTCAAGTGCTCAATCGGAAGATGGAGCACTGTTACGCCACTTAACGTTGGGCTTCAGTTGAACATTACAAAAGGCCAAGGACAGATACTTGGGCAGGAGAGCAGGGTCGGTATGTTGAAATGGTAAACAACAGAAGGTCAGGGTGCTGCTTGCAGATGGGCTGAAGGTGTTCAAGGAATCATAGAATCCTTACAGTACTGAAGGAGGCCATTCGACCCATTGAGTCTGTATTGACCACAATCCCACCCGAGTCCTATTCCCATAACTCCACATAATCGTCTCACTAATCTTCCTGATACTAGGGTCAATTTAGCATGGCCGATCTACCTAACCCGTACATCTTTGGACTTTGCAAGGAGACCGGGGCACCCAGAGGAAACCCACGCTGACACAAGGAGAACGTGCAAACTCCACACAGACAGTGACCCAAGCCAGGAATCGAACCTTGATCCCTGGTACTGTGAGGCAGCAGTGCTAATCTCTGTGCCACTGTGCCACCCGTCTTCTGCCAAGCAGTTTGCGTTTGACCTCTCCAAAGTTAGAGTAGGTTGCATTGGGAGTAGTGAATGCAATAGAACCATAGAAGCCTACAGTGCAGAAGGAAGCCCTTCAGCCCATCGAGTCTGCATCAAACACAATCCCATCCAGGCCCTACCCCCATATCCCTACATATTATACCCACTAATCCCTCTAACCTACACATCCCTGGACACTAAGAGGCAATTTTTTCCTAATTGGTCGGCGCAACATTGAAGGCCGAAGGGCCTGTTCTGCGCTGTAATGTTCTATGTATGTTCTAATTTCTTAACATGGCCAATCAACCTAGCCCGCACATCTTTGGACTGTGGGAGGAAACCAGATCACCCGGAGGAAACACACGCAGACACAAGGAGAATGTGCAAACTCCACACAGACAGTGACCCGATCTGGGAATCAAACTCAGGACCCTGGAGCTGTGAAGCAGCAGTGCTAACCACTGTGCTACCGTGACCAGATTAGATCTGCCCTGCCTCCTTCTCTGCCATCGGTTTTCTTAGGTATCTGTCATCAAGCCCGAAGGCAACAAGAAGTAAATTGACCCCGTTAACTAAAGTAACATTTCCATCGCTTACGTACATCTTCCAGCTCAGTATGCTTCCCACCAACGATGACCAAAGAATTAACTCAAGCACTGAAGAACTTGCGTCTCTTCCCCCCCGCCTCCACCTTGGAGTTCTCAGCTGGAACAGTTCAGGGATGAGTGTCTTGGCTTCTGTCTCAAAGCTTCAGAGTGTGTGAGTTCTGAAAGACCTCCCGGCTCAAAGGTCAATGAGCCCACCAGCTGCGCTGTTCAGTGCCTGTGTTCTACGTCTGCTCCTTTCTTTGGCTATAGTTGAATGGCATTGGGTTTGAACTTTGGAGTGCGTGCTTTGAAAATCAGATGGTGAGAGCTTAGATCTGGAATCCCCAAGCTATTTGGGAGTGCTTCAGAGCAGAGAGGATCACTAAAACACTAAAGAAAGAATACCACATGTGGAGAGACTCAGATTGTGGTGAACTAAGGTTTCAGACACTTTATTCACAAGCCAGCAATATGTATTTTATATATAAATGTATTTATTATATGTATATTCAACAGTCACTAATACATCAAACCGGGAATTTAGGAGAAACAGTGAGTGGTCAGGAGGTTGAATTCGCTCATAGAATCATACAGTGCAGAAGGAGGCCATTTGGCCCATCAGGTCTGCACCGATCTCAATCCCAACCGATCCCCGTAACACCACTTATCTACCCTACAAAACCCCCTGACACTAAGCGGCAATTCAGCACAGCCAATCTGCCTAACCTGCACATCTTTGGACTGTGGGAGGAAACCGGAGCATCCAGAGGAAGCCCACACAGACACGGGGAGAATGTGCAGACTCCACACAGACAGCGACCCGAGCCGGGAATTGAATCCACGTCCCTGTGCTGTGAGGCAGCAGTGCGAACCACCGTGCCACCATGCCGCCCAAATTCCTAGGAGGAATAGTTCAGAATATTTCACACAGGAACATGGGAATTAGGAGCCGAAGGAGGCAGATTTAGCCCTTTGAGTCCGCTCTGTCATTCAGTCAGATCATGGCTGATCTCTTCCTGGTTTCAAATCCACCTTCCCACCTGCTCCCCATATCCCCCTTACCCCTTTTTAATCAGAAACATATCTATCTCCATCTTAAAACCATTCAATGATTCAGATTCCACCACGCTATGCATCAGCGAATTCCACAAATTCACCATGTCTGCGAGAAGTAGTTAAATCTATCACCTCTCAACCTATACCTGTGACCTCTTGACTTGATCTGATTCATTATTGTCACATGTATTAGCAGTCAAAAGTATTATTTCTTGCGTGCGCCACAAAGTATACCATTCATAGAGAAGGAAATGGTGACTTTCTTAACGATAGTGTCAGCACGGGGGAACCAAGACATGTTGTTGGTGATCTGGGTACCTAAAAACTCCTGACCCATTCTACATCCTCCTCCTTGATGTAGACAGGGACGTGTTCTCCTCTGTGCTTCCAAATCAAATCAAATCAGATTAAATCAAATCCTGAAGTTGATGACAATCTCCTTCATTTTGTTGACATTGAGGGAGGGATTATTGTTGCTGCACCAGTTCACCAGATTCTCTATCTCATTCCTGCACTCTGTCTCATCACTGTTTGAGTTCTATCCCACTACGGTGGTGTTGTCTACAAATTTGAAAATTGAATTGGACAGGAATTTGGCCACACAGTCATAGGAATATAAGGAGTATATTAGGGAGCTGAGAACACAGCCTTGTGGAACACCAGTGTTGAGGATGATCAGGGAGGAAGTGTTGTTGCCTAACCTTACTGATTGTGGTCTGTGAGTCTTGTTCTGGATTCACTATAAGGAGAAACATTTGGTCTACATTTTCTTTAATAATCCCCTTGAAAAGGGTGGCACAGAAACACAGTGGTTAGCACTGCTGCTTCACAGGTCCTGGGTTCGATTCCTGGCTCGGGTCACTATCTGTGTGGAGTTTGCACATTCTGCTCATATCTGCCACAGTCCAAAGATGTGTGGGTTAGGTTGATTGGCCATGTTAAAGAAATTGCCCCTTAGTGATCAGGGATGCATAGGTTAGAGGGATTAGTGGGTATAGTATGGGGATGGGACTGGGTGGGACTGTATTTGGTGCAGACTCGATGAGCCGAAAGGCCTCTTTCTGCACTGTAGGGTTCAATGATAAAATTTTATACATCTCAGTCAGATCCCCTCCCATTCTTCTTAACTGGATTCAGTAAAAGATACCTGGAATTAAGAATCTACTGATGACCAGGAAACCCTTGTCAGAAAAACCCATGTGGTTCACTAATGCTCTTTAAGGAAGGAAATCTGTCATTACTTACCCGGTTTGGCCTACATGTGAGTCCAGAGCCATAGCAATGTGGTTGACTCTCAACTGGCCTTGGCCAACTAGGGTTGGGTAATAAATGCTGGCCAACCAGTGATGCCCATGCCCCATGAATGAATAAAACAAAAACAAATATTTTCCCAGGCAGTGATATCTGGATCTCAAGAATGAAGAACAAAAAAGTATGCTGGGTCAAATAACTAAATATAGATTGAGGATTAGTTACAGGATCAGTTCTGTAGGGTCAGTGCCATGCCAGATGTTGTATTTATATGCTTAACCGTTGTATTTAAGTTAATTAAAGTTCCTGGCCCCATCTGTCTCTCTCTAACGAAATCCCAGAAACACAATTTCTCCCGTTTACCAGTGATCTGAAGATTATGGAATCCCTCCAGGCAGAAGAGGCCATTCAGCCCATCCAGTCTGCTCCAACCCTCTGAAAGAGCATCCTAGGCCCTATCCCCGCAACCCCACACATTTCCCATGGTTAATCCAGCTAACATCTTTAGAGACTAGGGGATAATTTAACATAGCCAATCCACGTAACTTGCACATCTTTGGACAATAAAAGACAATTTGCAACGGCCAATCCACTTAACCTGCACATTCTTGAACACTACAGGGCAATTTATGAAGGCCAGTCTATCTAACCTGCTGTACCGCTGTGTCACCCTCTTGTGAAAGACATTTCTGAGGCTATATATTCCCAGGCTGAGAAAGGAAAAGAAGGGACTGAAGAATCACCTTTGACTGGTGACACGGTAACACAGTGGTTAGCACTGTTGCCTCACAGCGCCAGAGACCAGGGTTCAATTCCAGGTTCAGGTCACTGTCTGTGTGGAATTTGCACTTTCTAGCCGTGTCTGCGTGGGTTTCCTCTGGGTGCAAAGATATGCAAGTTGGGTTGATTGGCCATGTTAAATTGTCCCGAGTGTCAGGGGGATTAGCAGGCTACAGGGATAGGGACTAGGTGGGATTGTGCGTGGTACAGAGGATAGGCTGACTGGCCTCCTTCTGATCTGTAGGGCTTCTGTGTACTGATTCCACAAGAATTCAATGTCTTCTTAAAGGACATCTGTGAAGTGTTCTTTTTGGTTGTGCTAAAAGGGAAAGGGAGAAGTTTTATTTAAAGATTAAGTTGATGACAACAACAGTGGTTAGCACTACTGGCTCACAGCGCCAGGGACCCGGGTTCAATTTCGATCTCGGGTCACTAACTGTGCGGAGTTTGCATGTTCTCCCGGAATCTTGGTGGATTCCCTCCAGGTGCTTCAGTCCAAAGATGTGCTGGTTAGGTGAATTGGCCAGGTTAAATTGCCACTTAGTGTCAGGAGGCTTAGCAGGGTAAATGTGCAGTGTTACGGAAATAGAACTTGGATGGGATTGTGGCCGGTACAAACTCGAGGGGCCGAATGTCCTCCTCCTGTAACTGTAGGGATTCTATGATAGTGTTTAGTCAATAATGCTTATAGTCTGCTCATTACAGTAAAAGACTTAAAAATTGACATCTTGTTTCATCCTTCCAGCTATTAACTGGAAATTCAAGTTTCACTTTCTACGAAGGTTGTAGCTGTACCTCAAGGGATTTTTACCAATATCCACCCTTCAACAGATATCACAATGCCAAGTATCTGTGAAACAGTGACTACCCCTCAATAATTGACGTAAAATGCTTCAGTTCATCCTGTGGTTGTGAAAGACACGATATAAATGCAAGTTCTTTCTCTTGACTGAACATTATAGAAGTTGCCATTAAATACACTTGTCCCATGTTGAATTTTGAACTCCATTTGTCATTTCGTGTTACCTCTAGTGACAAGCCTCTGGTGATGCGAAGGCTGCATTGTAAACTCCAGGCTGCAAATTCCAATCCTTTCAAAGCCTTCTTCACTCTTGACTGTTCAAAATTCCATTTGCGTTATTGTTGGGAAGCGGGGAGAGGGAGATGTTTGGGGAGGGATGGAGTGGGATTAAGGAACCTCCAGGGAATTTGGGGCAGCACGCTGGCACAGTGGTTAGCACTGCTGCCTCACAGTGCCAGGAATCCCAGTTCAGATCTTCAGGTGATTGTCTGTGTGGAGTTTACACATTCTCCCCATGTCTGCGTGGGTTTCCTTCCAGAGTCTGAAGATGTTCTAGTTAGGTGGATTGGCCATACTAAATTGACCATAGTGTCAGAAGGATGAGCTAGGGTGAATGCATGGAGTTGGGGGGATAAGGCTTGGTTGGGATTAGAACATAGAACATAGAACACTACAGCACAAACAGGCCCTTCGGCCCACAAGTTGTGCCGAACACATCAAAACCTACCCAGCCATAGACCTGTCTATAACCCCCAATCCCATTGGATCCCATATACTCATCCAGAAGTCTTTTAAAAGACCCCAGCGAGTTCTCCTCGACCACCACCGACGGCAGCCGATTCCATTCACTCACCACCCTCTGAGTGAAAAACTTTCCCCTAGCATCCCTTCTGTACTTGCTTCCCTGCACCTTAAATCTGTGCCCTCTTGTCGCGACCATTTCAGCCCTGGGAAATAGTCTCTGAGAGTCCACCCTATCTATTCCTCTCAACATCTTGTAACCTCTATCAGGTCGCCTCTCAACCTTCGTCTCTCCAGGGAGAACAGTCCCAGCTCCCTCAACCTGTCTCCATAAGGCATGCCTCCCAATCCAGGCAACATCCTTGTAAATCTCCTCTGCACCCTTTCAATAGCTTCCACGTCCTTCCTATAGTGAGGCGACCAGAACTGGGCACAGTACTCCAAGTGTGGTCTGACAAGGGTCCTATAAAGCTGCAGCATTACCTCCTGACTCCTGAACTCAATCCCTCGATGAATGAGGGCCAGTACACTGTAAGCTTTCTTAACCACATCCTCCACCTGGGAGGCCGATTTGAGAGTTTTATGGACCTGGACCCCAAGATCCCTCTGCTCTTCCACACAGCTAAGACTCCTACCTTTGATAGTGTACTCATTCATCCCGTTGGATCTGCCAAAATGGACCACAACACATTTATCCGCGTTGAAGTCCATCTGCAACTTCTCCGCCCAGTTTTGCATCCTGTCGATGTCATGCTGCAACTTCTAACACCCCTCCAGACCATCCACAACACCACCGACCTTCGTGTCATCGGCGAACTTACTCACCCATCCCTCCATTTCCTCATCCAGGTCATTTATGAAAATGACAAACAGCAAGGGTCCTAGAACAGATCCCTGGGGCACTCCACTGGTGACCTACCTCCATGCAGAAAAAGAGCCATCCACAACCACCCTCTGCCTTCTGCAGGCAAGCCAGTTCTGGATCCACAAGGCCAAAGCCCCTTGGATCCCATGGCCTCTCACCTTCTCAAGAAGTCTTGCATGTGGGACCTTGTCAAATGCCTTGCTGAAGTCCATGTACACCACGTCCCCTGCTCTTCCTTCGTCAATGTGTTCAGTCACATTTTCGAAGAGCTCAATTAAGCTCGTAAGGCACGACCTGCCTTTTACAAAACCATGTTGACTATTTCTAATCAACCTAAACTTCTCCAAATGCTTGTAAATCTTGTCCCTCAGAAGCCTCTCCATCAGCTTACCAACCACTGAGGTCAGACTCACCGGTCTGTAATTTCCAGGACTATCCCTGTTCCCTTTCTTGAAAATAGGGACCACATCCGCAATCCTCCAATCCTCCGGAACCTCTCCCATCTCCATCGACGATGCAAAGATCATCGCCAGGGGCCCTGCAATGACATCCCTCACCTCCCACAAAACCTGGGGTACATCCCATCTGGTCCCGGAGACTTGTCTATCTTGATAGCATTTAGAAGTTCTAACACATCCGCTTCCTTAATATCTACATACTCAATCTTTTCAGTCTGCTGCAAACTTGTCGTGCATCCTCCCAGATCACTTTCCACTGTGAATACTGAGGCAAAGTACTCATTAAGCACCTCTGCCATTTCTTCCGGTTCCATACAGACTTTTCCCCCTTCACCTTTTATAGGTCCTATCCCTGCTCTTCTCATCCTTTTACTTTTCACATATTTGTAGAAGGCCTTGGGATTCTCCTTAATCCTACCAGCCAAGGCCTTCTCATGACTCCTTCTGGCTCTCCTAATTTCCTTTTTAAGCTCTCTTCTATAAGCCTTATACTTCTCTAGATCCCCCACATCTCCTAGCTCTTTGAACCTTTTATACACCTTTCTTTTCTTCCTGACTATGTTCACCACAGCCTTCGTGCACCACGGTTCCCGTGTCCTACCAAAACCTCCTTGTCTCACCGGAACGTTGTCGTGCAGAGCTCCAGACAAGCATTCCTTGAATATCTGCCACCTTCCTTCTGTGCTTTTCCCCAAGAACACCTCCTTCCAGTTTATTCGCCCCAACATCTGCCTGATGTCTCCATATTTCCCCTATTCCAGACAAACATCTTCCTAGCCTGCCTGATCCTATCCTTTTCCAATGCAAGGGTGAAGGAGATAGAATTATGATCTCCATCCCCAAGATGCTCTCCTACCGAGAGATCCATCACCTGTCCTGTTTCATTAGCTAGTACCAGGTCCAGTACAGCCTCTCCTCTCGTAGGCTTGTCCACGTGCTGTGTCAGGAAACCCTCCTGAACACACCTATCAAACTCCTCCCCATCCAAACCCCTTACCCTTGGGATATTCCAGTCGATGTTTGGGAAATTGAAGCCTCCCATCACAACAACTCTGTTATTTCTACATCTCTCCAGTATCTGTTTCCCTATCTGCCCCTCAACTTCCCTGTCACTATTGGGCGGCCTATAGAATACACCCAGCAACGTCACCGACCCTTTGCTATTCCTAACTTCCACCCACAGAGACTCCGTAGACATTCCCTCCTCGGTATCCACCTTCTCTGCAGCCATGACACTGTCCCTGATCAATAATGCCACTCCACCACCTCTTTTGCCTCCCTCCCTGTCCTTCCTGAAGGATCTGAATCCCGGGACCTGTAGTACCCAGTCCTGTCCCTGAGACATCCAAGTCTCTGTAATGGCCACCGCATCACAATTCCAAGCAGCAATCCACGCCCTAAGTTCATCCACCTTATTTACTACACTCCTGGCATTAAAATAGACACAGCTCAGTCCCTCAGACTGGACATTTCCCTTCTCCCCCACTCGTCTAACCTGCCTCTCATCCTGCCTAGAGTCCTTCCCTACCTGGGAGCTAACTTCCTTGCACCCAGTCTCCACATCACTATTCCCTCCCCCTAACGTTTCTAGTTTAAAGTCCCCCCAGTAGCCCTAGCCAGTCTTCCCGCCAAGATATCAGTCCCCCTGGGATTCAGGTGCCACCCGTCTTTGCTGTACAGGTCACACCTGCCCCTAAAGAGGTCCCCATGATCCAGGAACCGGAATCCCTGCCCCCTGCTCCAGTCCCTCAGCCACGTATTCAACCTCCACCTCATACTATTCCTGCTCTCACTCTCCCGAGGCGCAGGCAGCAATCCTGAGATTACTACCTTCGCTTTCCTCTCTCTCCGCTGCCTACCCAGTTCCCTATAATCCCTTTTCATGTCCACTTCCCTCTTCCTGCCTATGTCAGTAGTACCTATATGTACTACAACTTCCAGTTCCTCACCCTCCCCTCTCAGGATGTCCGGGACGCGTCCAGAGACATCCCGAATCCCAGCTCCAGGGAGACATACCACTATCCGCGACTCCCGTCTGCGTCCACAAAAACGCCTGTCCGCCCCCTTCACTAGGGAGTCCCCTATAAGCACTGCCTTTTTGCTCTGTTTTTTAGGTTTTTGTTTAGCTCCAGGGAGCTGGCCACCGCTGCCTCCCTTGGATGAGCTGTCCCCCACAGTAGTACTCAGGCAGGAGCACTTATTTTGAAGGGGGACATCCACCGGTGTACTTTCCATCACCTGAGGTTTCCCCTTCCTAATAGTTACCCATGTGCCTTCTCCCCTTTGCCCTGGTGTGACTACTTGTCTGTAGTCACACCAGGGATTGTGGTTGGTACAGAACCGGTGGGTCAAATGGCCTCCTTCTGCATTGTAAGATTCTATAATTCCAGCCTCCGGTGACTATCTATGTGGAATTTGTACATTCTCCCTGAGTCTGTGTGGGTTTCTTCCCACAATCGAAAGATATACAGATTTAGGCGCAGGCTAAATTGCCCCTTAGTGTCCCAAGATGTGTAGGTTAGCTGGATTAGCCATGGTCAATTGTCCATTAGTATTCCTGTGGGCATCACAATGTCACAGTGGTTAGCACTGCTGCCTCACAGCATCAGACACCCAGGTTTGATTCTTAGCTTGGGTCACTGTCTGTGTGGAATCTGCATGTTCTCCCCGTGTCTGCGTGGAATTCCTCTGGGTGCTCCGGTTTCTTCCCATAATCTGAAAGATGTGCTGGTTAGCTGCTCTGACCATACTAACTTCTCTCTCAGTGTATCTGAACAGGCATGCCTGCGTGTGGCAACTAGGGTAACTTCATTGCAGTGTTAATGTAAGCCCGCTTGTGGCACATAAATTTTTTTAGAAGTCCAAGTTAGAGGAATTAGTGGGTGAAAATATGTAGGGCTACGGGGATAGGGCCTGGGTAAAATGCTTTGTCAGAGAGTCAATGCAGAACTATATGAGTGGAAAGGCCTCCTTCTGTACTGTAAGGCTTCTATTATTCTATCAAATTTTTGCGTTCAATAAAGTTTATTTCTTAATCACAAGTAAGGCTTACATTAACACTGCAATGAAGTTCCTGTGAAATTCCCCTAGTTGCCACAGTCCAGTGCTTGTTTGGGTCAATGCACCTAAACAGCATGTCTTTCAGAATGTGGGGGGAGATCAGAGCAGCAGGAGGAAACCCGTGCAGACATGGGGAGAATGTGCAAACTCCACACAGACAGTGACCGAGGTCGAACGCAGTTCCCTGGTGCTGGGAAGCAGCAGTGCTAACCACTGTGCTATCATGGCACCCCATCTCAATGAGGTTTGATACTCCTCCCCATGTGCTTGCAAGTGTTTCAGGATTGAAGTTAATGAATCATAGAATCCCTACAGTGCAGAAAGAGGCTGCTTCACAGTGCCACATATCCACTAATTCACCCACTAATATTTTCACCCACTAATTTGGCACATCAAGTCTGCACTGACCACTCTCCCACCTGTGCCCCATGTGCATAACACTACATATTTACCCTGCTGGTACCCCAGATAACTTAGGGTCAATTTAATATGACCAATCCATCTAACCCGCTCAACTTTGGTGGGAAAACCGGAGCACCCAGAGGAAACCCACACAGATGCGGGGAGAACATGCAAACTCCACACAGACAGTGATCCTCGGGCAGAATTGAACCTGGGTCCCTGGTACTATGAAGGCAGAAATGCTGACCACTATGCCACTGCGAGCAACTGCAAATCCTGCCTGTGTGATGCATTGGGTCACTGCTCCTGCCTTTACGAATGACAGGCACAAATAGGGTAAGGCCACCATAGGTGAATAGCCCATCAAGGAAATTTGGAACTATGGCTTTGACTGTGGCTGGTACCCGTCTGGACTGATCACTGTTGTGTAGGGATAGAGTATTATGCTTTGCAAGAAAGCTTTTGTCTGTAGCCAGAGGAGAACTAATACAAACAGATAAAATCAATTTTAATCTTCCCTGAGCTTAAGAAATGTATTCATTTTTGTTTTTTTCCCTTCCCGGCCTCGGAGAAATAGTCATGTTCACTGTCAATTTTCTTTTCACACAGTGTTGTGCAAGAGCGCTTGACAGAAAGATCAATATCAAACCTCTGTGCTAGGACATGGCGTTTCTTGGGTTTTGGGCAAATGAGAGGTCTTGCCCGCAGAGCCTGTGTTGGAGGGCATGTCCAAGACCTCATACGCTGGCTTTTTATTTTATCCATTTGTGGGACATGGGCATCATTTGGCTGGTCAACATCTACTGCCCATCTCTAGTCGCCCTTGAACTGAGTGGCTTTCTGGGTCATTTCAGAGGGCAGTTGCGAGTCAAATTGGGGAAGTGACAGCCCAGTATTATCGCTCGACTATTGATCCAGAAACTCAGCTCATGTCCTGGGGAACTGGGTTCGAATCCCGCCACAGCAGATGGTGGAATTTGAATTCAATAAAAAAAAATCTGGAATTAAGAATGACCATGGAACCATTGCTGGAAAAACCCATCTGGTTCACTAATGTCCTTTAGGGAAGGAAATCTGCCGTCCTCACCTAATCTGGCCTACATGTGGCTTCAAGACCACAGCAATGTGGTTGACTCTCAACTGCCCTCCAAGGGCAACTAAGAATGGGCAATAAATGCTGGCCCAGCCAGCGACACTCATGTCTCATGAATTACTAAGATAAAAAATGACCTTGCTGTGGATCTGAAGTTACATGCAGGCCAGACCAGATTATGACGGCAGATTTCCTTCCCTAAAGGGCGTTAGTGAACCAGATGGGATTTTTCCAAAAATTGGCAGTGATCATCAGTAGATTCTTAATTCCAGATTTTTTTATATTGAATTCAAATTTCACCTGGGATTCGAACCTGTGTCCCCAGAACATCACGTGAGCTTGTGGATCAATAGTCTCATGATAATACCACTAGTTTAACTTCATTTATTCACGTCGGAAGTAGGCTTATATTAACACAGCAATGAAGTTACTGTGAAAATCCCCCAGTTGCCACATTCTGGCACCTGTTTGGGTATACCTGAGGGAGAATTTAGCACAGCCAGTGCACTCTAATCAGCACATCTTTCGGATTGCGGGAGGAAACCGGAGCACCTGGAGGAAACCCACGCAGACACGGGGAGAAGGTGCAGACTCTGCAGAAGTCGAACATGGGTCCCAAGATCATTGCCTCCCCACAGCTGCCTATCCCCCACCCTCCCATCCTCCCTGAGAAGACTGGGCACTTAGCTGAAAAGCATTTGGCACACATGGCATTATGCCCTTGCAAGAGTCAAACTCTTCAGGAGAGGGCATCGGGAAGGGGAAACAAGGGTCCACTGGATAATCCATCATCTTTAAACATGATGCCACCTCTGATTAAAGTGCAGAAGGCCGGCTGTATACAGAACAAGTACTAACAGGGGAAAAAAACCCACAACAAATTGGCAATTATTTATTTGATTGAGAGGTTTAGGGTGAAGGGCCAAGACTTTAGCACAACATTCACTAATGTTCAAACGACCTGAGAGGTAAGGAATTATTCGGTAGCGCTGATTTGAATTGCGTAGCAACCTGGAAAAAGAGTAGGCCCTTGAGCCTGAGCCACCTTCCAGTTTGATTGTGGCTGCTCTGTAACTCAATTCCATTTAACACCTTAGATCCATTATTTCTTGATACCTTAGAAAGAACTTTCTAAAATCAAGAAGATTTAAAAAGCCTGAATAGAAGGGAGGCATAGAATCATGGAATCCCAACAGTGCAAAAAGAGGCTATTCAGCATTTCAGGTCTGCACCAACTAACCCCACATAGTTACCGCACTAATCCCCTAACCTTGGCACCCAAAGGGGCAATTTAGCATCACCAATCCCCTAACCACATCTTTTGAAAGCAAAGGGGCAATTTAGGATGGCCAATCCCCCTAACCTGCACATTTTTGGACACTAAAGGGCAACTTAGCATGGCCAGTCAACTTAACCTGCATATCTTTGGACACTAAGGGTCAGTTTAACATGGCCATTCCCCTAACCTGCACATCTTTGGACTGTGGAAGGAAATTAAAGTACCCAGGGGAAATCCAGGCAGACATAGGGAGAACATGCAGACTCCACACTGTTATCCAAAGCTGGAATCAAATCCGGATCACTGGTGCTATGAGGCAGCAGCGCTAACTACTGTGCCACCATGCTGCCCATGCCAAATGGTATTATTGCTTGACTATTGATACAGAAACTCAGCTCATGTTCTGGGGAACTGGGTTCAAATCCCACTACAGTAGATGGTGGAATTTTTAATTCAATTAAAAAATAACTGGAATTAAGAATGACCATTGTCAATTGTTGGAAAACCCCATCTGGTTCACTAATATCCTTTAGGGAAGGGAATCTGCCATACTTACCTAGTCTGGCCTACGTGCGACTCCAGAGACACAACAATGTGGTTAACTCTCAACCACCCCCCCTGAAATGGTCCAGCAAGATGCTCAGTTGAAGGGTGACTAGGGATGGGCAATAAATGTTGGCCCAGCCAGCGACGCCGATATTCCACAAATGAATTGTTAAAAAAGCTAGCGTGTGAGGGCCAGGCCATGCCCTCTCACAGTTGGCTTCCTAGGCAAGATCTCTCACTTGCCCAGAATTGGAGTTGTTTCCAAAACCCAAGTAACTCCAACCCACATTCTACCACAGTGGTTTGACCTTCATCCTCATGTAGCCTCCGAACATCCATTAACCAGTCTTGCGCAACAGCAATATGGCTGACCCTCAACTGCCCTAGTGCAATTAGGGATGGCCAACCCGCAATTCCCAGGCCCTACAAATGAATAAACAAGAAGATGGAAGTAACTGAGAGAAACAAGGAATTTTAAGACCCTAGAAATGCAGGGATTAGAGAATGAGGGGACATAGTTTCAACGTGAGGAGGGGGATTGACGGTAGCAACAACATCAGAGACATTAATAGTCCTTCACTGATCACATTAACGGGAATGTGTGCTGAATTAGTTGATTTAATGTGATTTGATTTATTATTGTTACATGTAGTAGTATACAGTGAAAAGCATTGTTTCTTGTGCGCTATACAAAGCATACTGTTCATAGAGAAGGAAAGGAAAGCGCAGAATGCAGTGTTACAGTCACAGTTAGGGTGTAGAGAAGGATTAACTTAACGCAAGATAGGTGCATTCAAAAGTCTGACAGCAGCAGGGAGGAAGCTGTTCTTGAGTCGGTTGGTACGTGACTTCAGACTTTTGTACCTTTCTCCTGATGGAAGAGAGAATGTCCAGGGTGTGTGGGGTCCCTAATTATGCTGGCTGCTTTGCCGAGGCAGCGGGAAGTGTAGACAAAGTTGATGGATGGGAGACTGATTTACACGATGGATTGGGCTACGTTAATGACCTTTTGTAGGTCTTGGGCAGAGAGCCATACCAAGTTGCGATGCAATAAAAAAAAATGCTTTCGATGGTGCATCTGTAAAAGTTGGTGAGAGCCATACCAAATTTCCTTAGTCTTCTGAGAAAGCAGAGGTGTTGGAGAGTTTTCTTAAATATTATGTCAGTATGGCAAGGGAGGAGGACTAGGACAGATTATCGGTGATCTGGACACCTAAAAATCATTTCTATTTCATCCCCATTGATGTAGACAGGGGTGTGTTCTCCTCTACGCTTTCTGAATTCAATGCCAAGCTGCTTCATTTTGTTGACGTTGAGGGAGAGATTACTGTCGCTGCCCCAGAATTAGTTGGCATTATCCGCTCCCTCGCCCAGTGCACATGTTATAAGGGGTAATTACTTCCCCACTTTCTGTAATCCTGATAACCAACTCTATAACTTTACAAGGATTTACAGTACAATTTTCATACATTACCATTTATAAAGTGAAGCCATACATAATTAATACATTCTTACTATCGAGCGTGGCTTTATGATTTGATTGCATTTCTGGAGCTTTGCATTCTCTCTGTTGAATGGAGGGAAAGGCGCTAATTATTAAATTGCGCGCATTCTCAGTCAATTAGAATTCTTTGCATTGGCCGGTATCTTTACATTTCCCATTAAATGGAAGCAAAAACCAATTAGAAAGGGTTTTTTTTTTAATACATGTGGAGGGAATTGTAATCTTTTACTTTACACGGGATCCTGACCTCCTACAAAGTCATTAATTA
The DNA here is from genome assembly GCA_024679065.1 of Sphyrna mokarran. Taxonomy (NCBI): domain Eukaryota; kingdom Metazoa; phylum Chordata; class Chondrichthyes; order Carcharhiniformes; family Carcharhinidae; genus Sphyrna; species Sphyrna mokarran. Next base: position 9,510,991 of record JAGIQG010000033.1, read on the forward strand.
AGAGATGTGGGGGAATTCAAAAGTAAAACGGAGAATATAGCGACGGCACCACGTATTGTTAGCAAAGAGAGAACAAGTATAATCGGCACTCGGATTTTACACTGATTTAACCTCTTGATTTCCTTCCTTGTTGATTTGATTTGATCTTACCCAATCCTGCTGACCCCCTTTGGGGTTAGAACCTCCTTGCCCCTTCCGTGACCCACCCCAATCACTGCCCTCCCTTCACCCCAAGACCGATTCTATCTGCAGGATGGCAGCGGGATCCCCATCCCAACCGATCGCCCCTACGCCCACTCACAATAGGCCTCACTCCTTTGGCACTGGTGCCAAGATGCCCCCCTCCCCCCCCAAGGCATGGGCACTTTTCCCCTGGGCAGTGCCAGAGGCACAGGCTGGTGCTGCCAGAGTGCCCAAGCCCAGTGGGCACAACCTCCCACACCACCCGACCCCTTGTGGGCCCCGATTGCCCAGCTGTTCAATCCGGCAGGGTCTCCCTCTAGTTCCCCGAGCGTGGTGGGTAGCTAGTCTAAACCCTGCTGGAATGAAGTATTCCTGGCAGAGTGGTGCTTAAATCAGGACCAGAAAGTTCCCAATAATTAGATTTAAATGGCATTTAAAACATATTTTAAAAAAAAGACTCAGATTACTTCCCTGACTTCCTGCCAGTCCGACCGGCAACTGTCCTCCGGATGGGCATGCATGCCAGGAGCCTGGGCAAACCCTGGGACAAGGAGGAAGATGTGCATCTCCACCAGAAAAGTTGCGGCTCGCGAAGGGAGAATCGTGGCCTGCTGGTGTGCAGGTTAGGTTGATTGGCCATGCTAAATTACCCCAAGTGGGATTAGCAGGTTAAACGTGTGGGGTTAGGGAGATGTGGAATGGGTGAGATTGTGGTCGGTGCAGACTCGGTGGGCTGAATGGCCTCCTTCTGCACGGCGGGCACCCTATGATTCCATGGTAGAGGAGCCCAAAACAAGAGGTCATAGTTTGAGGATAAGGGAGAAACCTCTTAGGACTGAGCTGAGGAGAAATTTCTTCACCCTGAGGGTAGTGAATGTGTGGAATTCACTACCACGGAAAGTAGTTGAGGCCGAAACGTTGTGTGATTTCAAGAAGAAATTAAATATAGCTCTTGGGGCTACAAGGACAACAGGATATGAGGGGGAAGGGACGATCCGGATCTTGAATTCGATGATCATCTGTGATCAAAATGAACAGCGGAGCGGGCTCGAAGGGCTGAACGGCCTATCCCCGCTTCTAGGTTCTACGTTTTCCATTCCCAACCCAGCATCCCCACGGACAGTGCACATTGGGTTTGGGTACCACAGTCTGGCAGGAGCAACCTGTAACCAATTCCGAAGGGTTGCTCGGGACATGGTGCGGATTTGCAATCTGCTTGCTGTGGCCTTCAGGGAATTAAAAGGTGTTTCATTAAAAGACCGAGGAGGTGGGGACTGAAGTCTGCGCACTGACTCCTCACGTTAATGTTTGCTAAAACGAGATGCGAGTTGAACATTCAGGCAGAGGTGTTGGCTTTCCAGCTGTAAGTGGTTTTTGGATATTGTTCTCAGACGTGCTGAAGTGCAGTTGCAACAGTTTATTTTTTCTATATATAAAGGAATTGTTATTTAATTCATGCTGGCTAGATCGACTCAAGAACAGCTTCTTCCCTGCTGCTGTCAGACTTTTGAATGGACCTACCTCGCATCTCTGCACTCTCACTATGACTGTAACACTACATTCCGTACTCTCACCTTTCCTTCTCTGTGAATGGTGTGCTTTGTCTGTATAGCACGCAAAAAACAATGCTTTTCACTGTATGTTAATAATAACTCAAAATTTCATAGAATCATAGAAACCTTACAGTGCAGAAGGAGGCCATTCAGCCCATTGAGCCTGCACCCAGCCCCTATCCCCATGCTAGTCCCCCTGATACTAGGATGAGTTTAGCATGGCCAATCTACCGAACCTGCACATTTTTATATTTTTTGGGGGAAACCGGATCACCTGCGGGAAACCCTCGCAGACACGGGGAGAATGTGCAGACCCAAGCTGGGAATTGAAACCAGGTTCTTGGCTCTGTGGGGCAACAGTGCTAACCTCTGTGCCATCGTGCCACCCCCACTTCAAACTGGGTTGCTAGCCAGTTCAAAGAGCAGACAAAACCATACTGCTATGGAACTGGAGTCACTGGCCCACCCTGAGGGCGTCTGAAAGTGGCTTTGGAGTCACATGTAGACCAGACCAGTTAAGGACAAGAGATTTCCTTCTCTAAAGGATATTCGTAAACCAGATGAGTTTTCACAACAATCGACAATGGTTTCGTGGTCGTCATTGGACTTTCAATTTCAGATTTTAAAGTTTAAAGTTTATTTGTTATTGTCACAAATAGGCTTACATTAACACTGCAATGAAGTTTATGTGAAAATCCCTTTGTCGCCACACTCTGGCACCTGTTCAGGTACAGTGAGGGAGAATTTAGCGTGGCCAATACACCTAACCAGCACGTTCTTCGGACTGCGGAAGGAGAGTGGAGCACCCAGAGGAAACCCACACATAGAATGGGGAGAATGTGCAGAGCAGCGCTGACAGTGATCCAAGCCAGGAATCGAACTCAGGTCCCTGCTGCTGTGAGGCAGCAGTGCTAAGATTAGATGCAATGGGACTTTTTTTGTTAATATCATTCATGGGACATGGGTGTCGCTGGCTGGCCAGCATTATTTCCCATTCCTAGTTGCCTTGGAGGGCAGTTGAGAGTTAACCACATTGATGTGGAGTCACATATAGGCCAGACTGGGTAAGGATGGCAGATTTCCTTCTCTAAAGAACATTAGTAACCAGACGGGTTTTTCTGACAATTGACAATGGTTTCATGGTCATCAGTAGATTCTTAATTCCAGATACTTTTTATTGAATTCAAATTTCACAATCTGTCGTGATGGGATTCGAACCTGGGTCGCCAGAACATTAGACGAGTTTCTGGATTAATAGTCTAAGATGATACCACTATGCCATTGCCTCTCCTTAATTGAATGAGCAGACGCTTTGGTGTGCAATGTAACCGTTTCCCTGTAAGGCAAGATAATTTGGGAAAGCATTGGAGCAAATCTTGACTGCTAAAGTAAAAAGTAAGGTTAATTTATTAATCACAAGTATTAACACTGCAATGAATTTACTGTGAGAATTCCTTAGTCGCCACACTCCAGTGACTGTTCGGGTACACTGAGGGAGAATTCAGCATGGCCAACGCTCTGTAACCAGCATGTTTTTCGAACAGTGGAAGGAATCCGGAGAAAACCCATGCAGATACAGGGAGAATGTGCAAACTCCATACAGACAGTGAGCAAAGCTAGGAATCAAACCTGGGTTCCTAGTGCTCTGAGGCAGCAGTACTGACCACTGTGTCAAACTATGAATGTGCAAGCACTAAGAGGGAATTTAGCACGGCCACTGCACCTAACCAGCACATCAATTGGACTGAGGGAGGAAACCGGAGCACCCGGAGGAAACCCATGCAGACACAGGGGGGAACGTGACCCAAGCCAGGAATTGAACCCTATTCCCTGGAGGTGTGAGGCAGCAGTGCTAACCCACTGTGCCACTGTTAGAAACATGAAACATTTGGTCCGTGGGGCAAAGATTCATATTTCAGGCCAATTGAGGATGCAAATATACGACGCCATGGCACTCCTTGCCAATATTCTTGGGTGTGATGCCACCCATAAGTCCTGCCCCCCTCACCCAGCCACCACACCCACTTATTTCTATGGACCAAACCGCTCAATTGGTGCACGTGGGCATCGCGATGCTTGGCACGCACCTTGCGACAGGCGAGGGAAGCTGCCAAACGCACCGCGCGTTCCCTGGAGCAGATTGTATTCACGTTCAGCTTTGAATGCATACGGGTAGAAATGAAAGCAAAGGCTTAGCAGAGCAACAGAAATACCAACAGCCAATTAATTGATTAAATCATGGACTAAACTGAATTGATTGCATGTTTGAAGTCATTACTCTGAGGATTTGCAGTGCTTTAGACTGGATCATTTTTAACTTTGCATTTAATAACAAGACTGGAACTTTGCGACAGGGTTAAGGCAGAAGCCCAGTTTCTTCATTGGCAGGGTTGAACCCCAAATTGAACCACTGAATCCCTGCAGTGCACCTGGAAGCCATTCGGCCCATTGAGTTTGCGCCAACTCTTCAAAAAAGCATCTTAACGAAGCCCTATCTTTGTAAACCTGCACATTTACTATAGCCAATCCATCTAACCTATGCATGGTTAGATACTAAGGGGCAATTTAGCATGGCCAATCCACCTAACCTGCATATCTTTAGATACTAAGGGACAATTTAGCATGGCCAATCCATCTAACCTACACATTTTTAGATACTAAGGGGCAATTTAGCATGGCCAATTCACCTAACCTGCATAACTTTAGATACTAAGGGACAATTTAGCATGGCCAATCCATCTAACCTACACATCTTTAGATACTAAGGGGCAATTTAACATGGCCAATTCACCTAACCTGCATATTTTTGTCCTTTGGACTGCAATTGTTCAATGGGCCGATTGGCCTCCTTCTGCACCATATGAATTCTATGTCAATCTCTGTCCTTTTGACCGTAGTCACTTGCTAACGGAGCATTTCAAGCTGCAGACATGTCCTTCTTATCAAACCTGCCTATCTTCCTCCCCTCAGGCCACTGCAGGTGGTTATCCATAATCACACTCTAACAGATAGTTAAAACCATGGAGAGCTTGCAGCGGAGTTAAATTGACTCGACTTTGGGAGCTAAATGAACTATTAACAGATTTGCATTTTGCTGTGTTGGGAATGAGGGTGGGAGTTGTAAAACTACACACTTAACAGAAAGTGACTTGTGCTATTATACACTTACCAGCGATGAGCTTCCTTGGACACTCACGAGGCAGACGTTGGCTTTTGAAAAACTCTACACTTGCTTGGCAGGTAAACCCCTCGGTGGGATAGACTTAACGGCTGCCAGTTCAGAACATTTTCACTGTCAAATCATCTTCCAATATTTAAATTTACCGATTTAATTTTTGTACATTCATTTTACTTGGAGAGTACGCGCAGCATAGAAGGCGGTACAACGATTAGCACTGCTGCCTTACAGGTACCTGGGTTCGATTCCCGTCTCGGGTCACTGTCTGGGCGGAGCCTGCACCTTCTCCCTGTGTCAGCGTGGGTTTCCTCTCACGCTCCAAAGATGTACGAGCTGATTGATCAATTTGTCCTTTAGTGTCAGGAGGATTAGCAGGGTAAATGTGTGATTTTATGGGGGTGGATTGTTGTGGGTGCAGACTTGAAGGGCCTCTTTTGGGTGTCACGGTGCAAAGTCTGCACATTCTCCCCACGTCTGCGTGGACTTCTCCAAGTGCTCCAACTTCCTTTCACAGTCCAAAAGGAGTGCTGGTTAGCTGCATTGGACGTGCTAAATTCTCCCCCAGTACGTCCAATACAGGAAGGGCGTGGAGGCTTTGGAGAGGGTGCAGAAGAGGTTTACCAGGATGCTGCCTGGATTAGAGGGAATGAGCTATAAGGAGAGGCTGGACAAACTCGGGTTGTTTTCTCTTGAGGGCGGAGGCTTAGGGAAGACCTGTTAGAAGTCTATAAAATTATGAGAGATATAGATAGCATTGACAGTTAGAATCTTTTTCCCAGAGTTGAAATGTCTAATACTAGGGGACACGCACTTAAGGTGAGAGGGGGAAAGTTAAAAGGAGATGTGAGGGGCAAGTTTTTTACACAGAGAGTGGTAGGTATCTGGAATGCGCTGCTAAGGGTGGGATTTAATTTATTGCTGTCATACGGAATCTTACAATGCAGTAAGAGGCCATTTGGCCCATTGAGTATGCATCAACCACAATCCCACACATGCCTTATTCCCATTTACGTTAGCTATTCCCCCTGACAGGGGCAATTTAGCATGGCCAATCCACCCAACCCTGCACGTCTTTAGATTGTGGAAGAAAACCCACACAGACACAGGGAGAATGTGCGAACTCCAAATAGACCAAAGGCTGGGAATTGAACCCGAACCCCTGGCGCTATGAGGCAGCAGTGTTAACCATTGGACCACCCCTATGTATTAGTACACACTGAAATGTATTGTATCGTGCATGCTATCAGATAGTGGAGGCAGATACAATAGGGACATTTAAGGGATTTTTAGATATGTTCGTGAATATGCGGGGAATAGCGGGATACGAACAAAAGGCAGAAAGGATTAGTTAAATTTGGCATCATGTTCGGTACAACATTGTGGGGCCGAAGGCCTGTTCCTGCGCTGTACTGTTCTATGTTTATGTTCCAATGGATATTGACACTACTGTTGTCATCCTGTTGTCATGCCAACTGTAGCTGCTTGTGCACAAACAAGGCACAGTCCCTTGAGGGGGAAAGGGAGGGCACACAAATCTAGAATTCCCTGGATGACAGAGGAGACGGTTATTAAAGATAAATTAATAAAAAGTGCATCCCAACAGTGGTCAGGCAGTAACTACGATTGAGGACCAGGCTGAATATCGAAAGTTCAAGAGGACTGGTAAAGAATTATTTGGGAGAGACAAAGAGAGTGTGAAAAGACACTGGCAATGGACATAATGATCTTTTCTCATAAAAGATATTTGGAATTAAGCTGTCTAATTCCAGGTTTTTTTTCCCCTATTGAATTCAAATTGCACTACCTGCTGTGTTGGGATTCGAACCTAGGCCCTCAGAATATTAGTTGAGTTTTCAGCTTAATAATCTAGCAATAATACCACCAGCCATCGCCTCCCATTGGCCATGCTAAATTGTCCCTTAGAGCCAGGGAGATTAGCAGGGTAAATGTGTGGGGTTATGGGGATAGGGCCTGGGTGGGATTGTAGTCGGTGCAGACTCGATAGGCCCAATGGCCTCCTCTACACTGTAGGGATTCTATGTGCCACCGGCTCCCTGAAGTTGGAGGGAGACGCTGGCATTGGACTGGGGTGGGCACAGTAAGAATGTCTCACAACACCAGGATAAAGTCGGGAAGGTTTATTCACCAAATAAACCTGTTGGACTTTAGCGCAGCGTTGTAAGACTTCTTACTGGTAGCCCACACGGCGTTGTAGTTTATCCACGGCTAGGCATGCCAATAGCCAATCCCATTAAGTGTCGTCCTTGTGAATCTGATTACATTTGACTCTTCAGTGACTTCCTCACCCGACATTCAGAGTTGCAATTTTTTTTGTCCTTCACGCATATTTTTCTAAAAACTCAATAAAGCAAAGGACGCGTCCCGTTGTGTCCGATAACCGGTCTATTTTCCGTTCCCTCTTCTTTTGCGTTATTCTCTCTCTCCCCCCCATTGAATTATTTTGGAGGTTTAGTTTTTTTTTAAGCTGGAACAGAACCTATTTACTTTAAATGAAAGCTGTAAAATTCCACACGGCTCCCGGCCTTGACTTGATCCTGGGAACATGAACTGAAGCAGAACTTGTTAAATTAACAATAAATCACCCAGGGTTCTGACAAATTGGATCCTGGACGGAGGATAATTTAAAATACCAACTCATCAAAGACCTCAAGGAGCATGTTGAATGCCGAACAGACTGCCGGTGTGACATAAGGATGACTGATTTGCGACTGACAGTTGTGTAAAGAGATGGGTGCTGTAAACTCAGTCAGAAGAATGATGCATCTCATTGAGATGTTGCATTCGCTTGACAGTAGTCACATCAACTCATTTACTGCTCAGGATCTCAGGCACTGTCACTCACACCGCATTGCAGGGTCACTGGCTAAATGGGCGGCGCGGTGGTGAGCACTGCTGCCTCACAGCGCCAGGGACCCCGGGTTCAATTCCTGGTTTGGGTCACTGTCTGTGTGGAGTTTGCACATTCTCCACATGTCTGCGTGGGTTTCCTCGGGCGCTCCGGCTTTCTCTCACAGCCTTGAAAGATGTTCTGCTTAGATGCATTGGCCGTGCTAAATTCTCCCTCAGAGTACCCGAACAGGCACCAGAGTGTGGGATTTTCACTTGGGGATTTTCACAGTAGCTTCCTTACAAGCTGTATTAATGAATAAATTTTAATCTCACTTTCCTGTCTTCAGCACCTGAGTAACAGCATCCTGTGTTCCCTTCTTCCTCCATATAGGAGTGAATCAGTGCCAACTGGAACACAAATGCAGGGGTGTGCTGCAAAGGCTTTATAAGGTTCCGGTCAAGCCATATTGGGAGCAACTTTTATTGAACTGCTACAGTGCAGAAGGAGGCCATTTGGCCCATTGAGTCTGGGCCAACAATCCCACTCAGGCCCACATATTTACCCAGCTAATTCCCCTAACCCATGCATTGCGTAGGGGCAATTTAGCATGGCCGATCAACCTATCTCACATATCTTTGGACTGTGGGAGGAAACTGGAGCACCCGGAGGAAACCCATGCAGAATGTTACTGTGAAAATCCTCGAGTCACCACGCACTCCGGCGCCTGTTCAGGTACACCGAGGGAGGATTTGGCGTGGCTTAACGAACACTTCTTTCAGACTGTGGGAGGAAACCAGAGCACCCGGAGGAAGCCCATGTAGACATGGGAAGAATGTGCAAACTCTGCACAGTCAGTAGTCCAAGCTGGGAATCGAACTCGGGTCCCTGGAGCTGTGAGGCAACAGTCCTAATCACCGTGCCACCTTAGACAGGGGGCCTTTTGAACCCTGTATCGAAGGAAAGATGGGCTGGCCTTTGAGACTGTCCAGAGGGTGTCATGAAAATGATCACGGGACTGAGAAGCTAAGGATTGTTTGAAGACTCTGCGTTTGAACTCAAAGAAGAACAAAGAACAAAACAGCACGGGAAACAGACCCTTTGGCTCAATGAGCCCGCGTCGCTACCCCAATGTACCCACCTCTACCCGTGATCCCAGTCTATGTTTATAGATCTATGGATTAAAAACCAAGTTTGAGACAATTTAGGGAGAATTTGTTTTGCTAATTAGCCTAAGAGCACATCTTTGGGATGTGGGAGGAAACTGGAGCACTTGGAGAAAACCCACTCAAGCACGGGGAGAATGCACAAACTCCTACAGACAGAGGCCCAAATCCATGTACCTGCACAGCACAGCGATAGTCACTGAGCTGTCGTGTTGCCCATCAAATGGTTCAGGTCGATGGAGTTTAGAAGCATGAGGGCAGCATCTCTTTGAAACTTACAGAATACTGAAAGTCCTTGATAGAATGGACATGGAGAAAATGTTTCCATTAGTTGGAGAGGCTAGGAGCTAAGGGCACAGCCTCAGAGTAAAGGGACAACTGTTGAGAACTGAGTTGAGGAGGAATTTCTTCAGGGCAGTGGATCTGTGGAAGTCATTGCCATAAAAAGCTGTAGAGGCCAGGTTATTGAGTATATTCAGATAGATTTTTGATTGGGGACCAAAGTTATGGGGAAAGACAGATAAATGGGGTTGAGAAAGATGTCAGCCATGATTGAATGGCAGAGCAGAATCGATGGGCTGATTGGCCTCATTCTGCCCCTGGATCTTATGATCTTATGGTCTCTGGTCTAACCCTGCCAAGTTGGCAATAATTGAGCTTCTTTTGAAACAAAACATGCACCTGTTGGGAAAAGCATCCCACATGTTGGACACAGAAGATCTTAGATTCAATCCTTATTCAATGCTGGATTTCCTTTTGTGCATTCATGTGATATGTGCCTCGCCGGCTGAACCAGCATTTATTGCCCATCACAGAGGGCATTTAAGAGTCAAATACATTGCTGTAGCTCTGGAGTCACATGTAGGTATGAGGTAACATGCTGTGAGGATCAGCTGACCCAGGAGACAGCATAACCAATGATGTAGTAGTCAACTGACCAGCTGACCCAGTATAAATAGGACGGCATGGTGGCACTGCTGCTTCACAGCTCTAGGGACCTGAGTTCAATTCCCGGCTTGGGTCACTATCTGTGTGGAGCTGGTACATTTTCCTCCTGTCTGCACTGGTTTCCTCTGGGTGCTCCGCTTTCCTTCCATATTCCAAAGTTGTGCGGGTTAGGTTGATTGGCCATGCTAAAAGTTGTCCCTTAGAGTCGTGAGATGCATAGGTTAGAGGGATTAGCAGGTAAAACATGTAGGGATATGGGGGCAGGTCCTGGGTGGGTTTATGGTCGGTGCAGACTCGATATGGGCTGAATGGCCTCTCTGCACTGTAGGATTTCTATGAAATAAAAAGCATACGAGGATTGTGGGGAGCTTGTGTAGCCCAGGGTATAACCTTGAGTGTTGGTGCAATGAAGTTGTTTTATTAACTTACTTTTCTTTGATTTATTTTGTGAAGTTAGTTTTTTTTATTGAAGTAACCTCACTGTTGAATTAACAATATAGGCCTGACCAGATAAGGATGGCAGACTTCCTTCCCTAAAGAGCATTAGTAAACCAGATGGGTTTTTCCAAATGGTTTCATGGTCATGAGTAGATTCTTAATTCCAGATTTTTTTGTTATCGAGTTAAGATTCCACTGTCTTCTGTGACGGGTTTCGAACTGGGGTCCCCAGAAAGTAACTGAATTTAATAGTCCAGTGATAACCTCACGGCCATCATAATCCTTTGAACGTGCATTTGTATAGCGCCTTTTGCAACCTCAGATAGCGCGAAATAATGTCATTGGCATAAACGCAGCAAACAATTTATCTCATAGAATAGAATCCCTTCAGTGTAGAAGGAGGCCATTTGTCCCACCGACTATCTGACAGTGTATCTTACCCTGTAACACTACATAATTACATGAAGGCTGCATGGTAGCACAGTGGTTAGCACTGCAGCTTCACAGCTCCAGGGACCTTGAGTTCAGTTCCCGGCTTGTGTCACTGACTATGTGGAGTTTGCACGTTCTCCCTGTGTCTACGTGGGTTTCCTCCGGGTGCTCCAGTTTCCTCTCAAAGTGTGAAGACGTGCTGGTTAGGTGTATTGTCTGTGCTAAATTCCCAATTTAGTGTTCCCAAACAGGCACCAGAGTGTGGCGACTAGAGGAACTTCACAGTAACTTCATTGCAGTGTAATATAACCCTACTTGTGACTAATAAATAAATAAACTTAAACATTATTTCACTAACCCACATAATCTGCAAATTTTTGGACACTAAGGGGCAATTTAGTATGACCAATCCACCTAACCTACACTTCTTTGGACACTGAGGGGCAATTTAGCATAGCCAATCCGCCTAACCTACACATCTTTGGACACTAAGAGGCAATTTAGCATGGCCAATCCATCTAACCTACACATCTTTGGACACTAAGGGGCAATTTAGTATGACCAATCCACCTAACCTACACTTCTTTGGACACTGAGGGGCAATTTAGCATAGCCAATCCGCCTAACCTACACATCTTTGGACACTAAGAGGCAATTTAGCATGGCCAATCCATCTAACCTACACATCTTTGGACACTAAGGGGCAATTTAGTATGACCAATCCACCTAACCTACACTTCTTTGGACACTGAGGGGCAATTTAGCATAGCCAATCCGCCTAACCTACACATCTTTGGACACTAAGGGGCAATTTAGCATGGCCAATCTACCTAACCTGCACATCTTTGGACACTAAGAGGCAATTTAGCATGGTCAATCCACCAAACCTACACATCTTTGGACACTAAGAGGCAATTTAGCATGGCCAATCTACCTAACCTGCACATCTTTGGATACTAGGGGACAATTTAGCATGACCAATCCACCTAACTTGCACATTTATTTATTTATTTAATGTATTTGCCATTATTGTCACAAGTAGGCTTACATTGACACTGTAATGAAGTTACTGTGAAAAACTCCTTGTTGCCACACTCCTATTTGGGTACACTGAGGGAGAATTTAGCAAGGCCAATGCCCTTAACCAGCACGTCTTTCGTTCTGTGGGAGGAAACCGGAGCACCCGGAGGAAACCCACGCAGACACAGGGGAGAACGTGTGGAATCTGTACAAGCTGTGGATGGAACCCGTGTCCTTTGCACGTGTGAAGCATCTGTGCTAACCACTGTGCCTCGAAGAAGAATAAAAGCGAGGCATTTTCTTGTTCCAGGAATGGTCGATTAAAGTCACTAGCTGTGTTCCACTTCTAAAATAACACTCGATTATTTTCCAGGCGTTTTTTTTTGGGTTCAGCAATTTGGGAGGAAATGTTTCTCGGATAATCTTTATTTAACTGTCTGATCGTTTGTATCTGCTGTTGCAGATTGCGTATTAAAAGCTATTTAATCCTTAATGGGTCTATGTATTCAGATGGCTGAGGGTGGCAGACAGCAGTGCAAGTAACAATAAAATATCCCGCACAGCTGTTGCTCATGAACATATGAGACGGAAAATGTAGCATTGTCATGGAAATCAGAGCCTTCATTTAATGAACATTGCAAACTCCCTCCCTGCTTGACGCTATCATTCATGAATTACCTCTACAGCATTGAGAAGTGGCTGTGTTCTCACTCTTCTTGGTTGCGTTTCATTGCGTTAATCCATAGAATCATAGAGTCCTGACAGTGCAGAAGGAGGCCATTTGGCCCATCAAGTCTGCACCGACCACAATCCCACCCAGGCCTTCCTCTCGTAGCCCCATGTGTTTACCCAGCTAATCCACCCAACACTCAGGGGCAATTTAGCCTGGTCAACCTGCTTAACCTACACATCTTTGGACGCTCAGGGGCAATTTAGCATAGCCAAACTCCTTAACCTGCACATCTGTCGATCAAAAATATAGTCAAAAAATCAAAAATAGAAAATGATATTTGGGGGAGAAATATTAACACCAAAGACTTTCAAAATGCGGTGTACTTTTGAAAATGTAGAGAGTAGGAAGTTACATTATAAGGAAAACCCTTAAAACGTTACAAATTTGATTAGCTTCATAAATGAGGATGGCAGATACTGAAAATTTTTTACTTTCATCCAAGTTGTGAGAATGTTGTCTTTCTGTAACACAGTTCTGCATAAGGGTGGCATGGTGGCACAGCGGTGAGCACTGCTGTCTCACAGCACCAGGACCCATACTCGATTCCTGGCTTGACTCACTGTCTACATGGAGTTTGCACATTCTCCCCATGTCTGCATGGGTTCCCTCCAAGTACTCTGGTTTCCTCCTGCGGTCTAAAGATGTGCAGCTTAGATATATTGGCCATACTAAATTGCCCCTTAAGGGGATAAGCTAAGGTAAATGCTTCTGGTTATGGGGATGTGGCCTGGCTGGGATTGTGATCAATGTGGAATCGATGGGCCAAATGGCCTCCTTCTGCACTGTAAGGTTTTATGATTCTATGATCTTTGGACATTAAGGGGCAATTTAGCACGGCCAATTCACCTAACCCGTACATCTTTGGACTGTGAGAGGAAACCGGAGCACCTGGAGGAAAGCCACACCAACATGGGGAAAATGTGCCAGCTCCACACAGACCCGAGGCCGGAATTGAACACGGGCCCCTGGCGCTGTGAGGCAACAGTGCTAACCGTTATGCCGCCGTGAACTGGCAATAGTATCAGGAAAGACGTAGAGTTGAAACCTCCCTCCCTCTACCCCACCCTCGCCCTCTGAAGAAGATTGTTGTCGGGATTGGGGAATCAGTTGAAACTTCCAAGACTGAAGATTACCTCTACTTTCTCAGAAGACTAAGAAAATTGGGCTTCTCCGCTATAACCCTCACCAACTTCTACAAATGCTCCATAGAAAGAATTCTTTCTGGTTGTATCAGAGCTTGGTATGGCTCCTGCTCTGTTCAAGACCACAAAAAACTACAAGAGGTTAAAATGAAGCCCAGTCCATCATGCAAACCAGCCTCCCATCCACTGACATTGTCTACACTTCCTGCTGTCTCAGCATAATCAGGACATTTTCTCTTCCACCTTCTTCTATTAGGAAAAGGATACAAAAGTCTGAGGCTACATACCAACCGATTCAAAAGCAGTTTCTTCCTGCTGTTGTCAGACTTTTGAATGGACCTACCTTGCATTAAATTGATCTTCTCTACACCGTAGTTATAACTGTAAACACTACATTTTGCCTTCTCTGAGAACATTTAATTTGTCTGTATGGTATGCAAGAAATAATACTTTTCACTGTATGTTAATATATGTGACAATAATAAATCAAATCAAATTGACTTGAACAGGCGCCGGAGTGTGATGTGTAGAGGAATTTCACAGTAACTTCATTGCAATGTTAATGTCCCGGGTGCGTGGGGTCCTTAATTATGCTGGCTGCTTTTCCAAGGCAGTAGGAAGTGTAGGCAGAGTCGATGATGGGAGGCTGGTTTGCGTGATGGATTGGGCTAATTTCAGGTAGTTCCCTTGGAAATTGGACTGGAGATACAGTCTACCGCAAGGTAAATGCATTTGATCAGCATGCCTTTCAGACAGTGGGTGGAAACCACACAGACACAGGAAGAACGTGCAAACTCCACAATGACCCAAGCCGGGAATCGAACTCAGGTTTAGATGTTGCAATTATCATTTTCTTATTTATTGATGGGATGCGGCTGTGCTGATACTTACTGCACCATCCCTCAGGGCATATTTAGGGTCAGTCACATTTCATTGTCAGTCTGGAGTCACACGTAGACCAGGTCAGGCAAGGACAGCAGATTGCCTCCCCTAAACAACATCAAAGTTGGTTTTAACAATGGTTTCACAGTTATTATTAGGCTTTTAATTCCAGATTTTTTTTTATTGAATTCAAATTTCACCATCTGCCTTGGTGGGGATTCAAACTCAGGTCCTCAGAGCATTATCCAGGATCTGTACTAATCCAGTCACAATGCCACTGTGCCCCAGCCTCCCCGCAGTGCGATGACTCACATTCTTTGCAGGTACTTCATTGTATCAAGCCCTTTGACATGCACATTATATCAAACTCTTCCAACATACAAAAATAATTCAGAGGCACCGGAGAAGATGCATATAAAAGTTTTTACAAGAATGGTGCCAGAAGTGAGAGTTTATAACTGTCAGGAAAGATGGAATGTGCTGTGGGTTTGATGAGAGGCGGATGTTGGTCCTTGAGAGAGGGCAGACATAGACATTGGTTATCTACTATTTAGAGAGTCTAAATACATTGGGCCATATGAGCAGTATATCATAATCATTGCTCAGTCCTGTAGAACATTCAGGGGAAAGCTCTTTAGCTAGAGAGCATTCAGAAAGTGGAAATTACTAGTGCAAAGATGAATTGGAAAGTGGAGATGCATTTAAAATAAAGTGAATCGATGTGGGAGAAAGGAATACTATTTGATTTGTTATTATCGTATGTGTTGGTGTACAGTGAAAAGTATTGTTTCTTGTGCATTGCACAGACAAAACGTACCATTCATGGAGTACATAGGGGAGAAAGAAAAGAGAGGGTGCAGAATACAGTATTAGCCTCATAGCTAGGGTGTAGAGAAAGATCAACTTAATGCAAGGTAAGTCCATTTGATGGCAGCAGGGAAGAAGCTGTCCTTGAGTTGGGTTAACACATGTTCTCAGACTCTTGTACCTTTTTCCTGACAGAAGAAGGTGAAAGAGAGAATGTCCGGGTGCGTGGGGTCCTTAACTATGATGGCTGCCTTTCTGAGGCAGTGGGAATTATAGATATTGTCAATGGATGGAAGGCTGGTTTGTGTGAACGACTGAGCTTCATTCACAACCTTTTGTAGTTTCTTTCAGTCATGTACATAGTAGGAGCCATACCAAACTGTGACCAGAAAAGATACTTTCTATGGTGCATCTATAAAAGTTGGTGAGAGTTGTAGTGAACATGTCAAATTCCCTTACTCTCCTGAGAAAGTAGAGGCTTTGGTGGGCTTTCTTAACTATAGTGTCGGCATGGAGGACACCAGCACAGGTTGTTGGTGATCTGGACATCTAAAAACATGAAGCTCTTCACTAATGCTACTTCATCCCCATTGATGTAGACAGGAACATGTTCTCCTTTACACTTCCTGAAGTTAACGACTATCTCTTTCATTTTGTTGATATTGAGGGAGAGATTATTGTCTAAATACATTGAGCTGTTAAAATATATATATTGTCACTGCTCAACCTTATAGAAAATTCAGGGGAAACCTCTTTAGCGAGAGAGCGGTTAGCAAGCGGAAATTACTCCCACACAGACTGGATGAATTGGAAAGTGGAGATATATTTAAAGTAAAGGTAGATGTGGGAGAAAGGAATACTATTTGATTTATTATTGTCACATATATAGGTATATAGTGAAATGTATTGATTCTTGCATGCTATAGAGACTAAAACATGCCGTTCTCAGAGTATACCAGGGAAAAGGAAAGGAGACAGTGCAGCATGTAGTGTTACGGTTATAGCTAGGGTGTAGAAAAAGACCAACTGAATATAGGGTAGGCCTATTCAAAAGTCTGATGGCAGCAGGGAAGAAGCTGTTCCTGAATTGTTCAGTACATATTCTCAGACTCTTGTAGCATTTTCCCAATGGAAGAAGATGAATAGGGAATATCTGGGGTGCTTGGGGATCCTCAATTATGCTGGCTGCATTCCCGAGGCAGCGGGAAGTGTAGATGGTGTTGATGGATGGGAGGCTGGTTTGAGTGATAGACTGGGCTATATTCACGACCTTTTGTAGTTTCTTGCAGTCTTAGTCAGAGCGGGAGGCATCGCAAGTTGTCGTGCATCCGGAAAGGACGCTTTCTGTGGACCATTTGTAAAAATTGGTGAGAATCGTAGCTGAAATGCCAAATCTCCTCAAAGCAGTTTGGAGGAGGCTGGTGTGGAAAATGAACACAGGCCAGTTATATAGAGTGACACATATGCTGTGCGTTTTGAGCAGTAGTTTTTCAGTCTCCTTTAGATCTCATTCTTTACATGCCAATGATTTTTTTTATATATATATATAAAAGGTTGCCATGTTAAAGATTTTATCTTGCGGACTCCATAGTTTGAATAGTTAGCCAAGCACCAAGCAGAATCTGTGAGGTTTGCTCGGTGCGTTTTATAACAGAATGGAAGAGGTTGCTGTTTGAGAGAGGAGTCAAGGAATCAGGGCTTGTCACCAAGGCAACGGGAAGATGGAAACAAAACGGAAAAAGGAGTAAATGGCGGGAATTATGCAGTCGCTCAGCCAGCACCTTATATCAAAAGGTCAGCATTTCTGTTTGAATTTTGTGCCAGAGTCCAAGTTGTGAAGGTCAGCGCACATTTTGGTAAGGGAAATTCCTGCTGATTTTTGATTTGAAAGTTAACAGCAGGTGGTAGATTGAAAGGGGGCTGTTTTAGACGTCCAAATCAACCATGTTTGGCCTCCGTTGAAGTCATCAGGAAGTAAAGTCAGGTGGCCTGTAAAATTAGCAGGCCACCCAGTGTAGCTTCCCACCCGAAGAATGACTTTAAAATCAGCCTCCAAATGGATTCATTTGTTCATAGCTCAGGCACTGAATGTGCGTGCTCAAGCCAAATCAAGCAGGCGGTGGCATTTTCTGACCTACAGCCTATTTAAGCTAAGATGATGAGGGTTGATGAACTCATTCTCATTAATCCATTATGCACCCAGTCACATTGAAATTCTCGTTGCAGCAACCAACCTTGGCTTGACATATTACTATCATAAAATCGTTCAGTTGTCCTCAACAACATCCAAGTTAAGCAAGATATGCAACCAAAGAAATCCCGTTCTCTAATGCCTGAATGGGTATCTCAATCTGGTAGTTTTTAATTTTCATGGAAGAATTTCAGAATTTCTACAATGCAGAAAGAGGCTATTTGGCCCATCAAATCTGCACCAACTCTCTGACAGAACATCCCACCCAGGTCCTACCCCTGTAACACCCCATATTTACCCCACTATTTTGCCTTAATTTACACTTCTTAAGGAACAATTTAGCCAATCCAATTAAATCTGCATATTTTTGGACACTAAGGGGCAACTTAGCATGGCCAATCAACCTAATCTGCAGATCTTTGGACACTAAATTCTAATTTAGCATGGCCAATCCACTTAATCTGTACATCTTTGGCACTAAGGGGTAACTCAGTATGGCCAAACCAGCTAACCTACACATCTTTGGACACTAAGGGACAATTTAACATGGTCAATGCACCCAACCTATACATCTTTGAACACTAAAGGGCAATTTAACATGACCAATCCACCTAATCTATACATCTTTGGACTGTGGGAGGAACACAGTAAGAAGTCTGACAACACCAGCATCTGTGGGAGGAAACCAGAGCACCCGGAGGAAACCCATGCAGTCATGGGAAGAAGGTGCAAATTCTACACAGAGAATGTACTTGAGACCGGAATCGAACCCAGGTCCCTGGTGCTGTGAGATTGCAGTGCTCACCATGCTGCCCTGTTTTAGAAAAAAAATGAAATTTGCTTTGTGTAGTTTCTGATGCATTTCGGGTTAGCCTGATGTGTGTTTCCACTGCTCTCTGGGCACTGATGCCTTGGTGCAGTGTCTAATTCTTGTGATTAGGTCCCAGCTGAGGACCTTGGGCTGTGTAAAAGGCACCATATAAATGCAAGTTGTTGTTCTTCATGGTGAAGATTCATGGGCCATGGGTCACGACTCATACCAAAGCAGCTCAAAATTGCATATCACAGCTGAGAAATTGTAAAGCATTTTAAGCAAATGCTTGGTATTTTATTTCCTTTTACTGAAACAACGGTGTGATTTACTCCGCTTAAGGGCCACGTAGGGTGCAGTATATATTTGTCTAAAGGCCATTTATTGTCCACGATTTTACTTGATTTTTACTCCAACTACATTTAAGGGCACTTTTCATTCTAAGAGAAAGTCTTTTGATTTGACTTAATATTGTCACATGTATTGGGATACAGTGAAATGTATTGTTTCTTGTGCACAGAGAAAGCATAGTATTCAGAGAGTACATAGGGGAGAAGGATTTGGTTTGATTTATTATTGCCACAGGTATTGAAATGCAGTGAAAAGTATTGTTTCTTTTTCATTATACAGACAAAGCATGCCGTTCAAAGGGGCAAAGGGGAAGGTGCAAAATATGTAGTGCTGCAGTTACAGATAGGGTATAGAGAAAGATCGGCTTAATATAAGGCAGGTCCATTCAAAAGTCTGGGAACAAGCTGATATTTAGTCCTCAGACTGTGGTATCCTTTTCCTGACAAATAAAGCCAGAAGTCTGGGGTCCTTGGTTATGCTGGCTGCTTTCCCAAGGCAGTGGGAAGTGTAGACAGAGTCAATGGGTGGGAGGCTGGTTTGCGTGGTGAATTGGGCTACGTTCTCAACCCTTTGGCACTTCTTGCGGCTTTGGTCAGAGCAGGAGCCATGCCAACCTGCGATACATCCAGAAAGGATGCTTGCTGTGGCGCATCTGGAAAAAAAAATGGTGAGGGTTGTATCTGACGCGCCAAATTTCCTTAACCTCCTGAGAGACTTTAGCTGAGAGCATATGAATGCCAACAGCCCAAACGCCAGCTGCATATCCTTAATAAATAAATGTCTCTGGAGGGGAAATGAAGAGGGTTTGTTCTGTAAATGCCAGTGTGGGACAGGGCTATGGTGGAGATGGGTGGGGATAGAAAGGGAACCAGAGCTAATTGGATCATAGAATCCATACAGTTACAGAATCCGAGGAGGCCATTTGGCCCATTGAGCCTGCGTTGACCACAATCGCACCCAGGCTCTATCCCCTAACCCCCACATATTTACCCTGGTAATCCCCCTGACGCAAAGAGGCCATGGGCAATCCACCTAACCTTCACATCTTTGGACTATGGAAAGAAACTGGAGCACCCGGAGGAAACCCACGCAGACACGGGGAGAAGGTACAAACTCCACATAGACAGTGACCCGAGCCGGAATTGAACCTGGTCATTGGCACTGTGAAGCAGCAGTGCTAACCACTGTGCCATGGCATAGTTGGACAATTGTTTTTGGAAATTATTATAAAAGAATAAGTCTGACAAACTAAACAGTGAGATCTCATCAGATATGCTATCTTGATTTCTATTACTCATGCTGTACTGTACGTCAAGGCTTCCCCAGGGGAATCTGCGGTAAATAAGCTTTTTGGATTACCTGAGTCATCAAGTATGAAGTCAAAATACCTTGTAAAAATGGGACTTGTTGTAGACACTGCTCAAAACGCTGATTATAATGAAGTGTGCATTGAAAATGCCTCCTTTTAAATAGAAAATGACTTCAGTGCACCCAGCAACCCAATGCGAACTCAAGTTTTTCATTAGTGGGTTACAGGGTAATGATCAGAATTGATTAGTCTGTGCAAATATTTCTGAGCATCTTTCCTTTCCCTCTTACCTAATCAGTACCCCCCCAACCCCCGCCGCCAACCCCCCGCTGCTGTACTCCTCCTCAGAGTGGTGTTTCTTGTTAGTCTGGATCTACTCTGGTCAACCACATTTGGAGTGTCGTGAACAATTTTGGGCCCCGTATTTAAGGAAGGATGTGCCGGCCTGGGAAAAGGTGCAGAGGAGGTTCACAAGATGACCCCCGGGATGAAAAGCTTGACTGTTTGAGGACTCTGGGTCTGCATTCGGTGGCGTTTAGAAGGATGAGGGTGGGAATCTCACTGAAAGGCCTGGATAAGGTGGAGAAGATGTTTCCATTAATCAGAGAAACTAGGATCCAAGGGTACAGCCTCAAAGTAAAGGATAAAAACCCTTTAGAACCGAGATGAGGAGGAACTTCTTCAGCCAGAGAGTGGCGAATTTGTGGAATTCATTGCCACAGAAGGCTGCAGAGGCTAAGTCATTGAGTATATTGAAGACTTAGTTGGATGGGTTGTTGATTGATAAAGGGATCAAAGATTACAGGGAAGAAGACAGGAGAACGGGATTGACTAATATATCAGTTCACGACTGAATAGTGAAGCAGACTGGATGGGCCGAGTGGCCTAATTCTGCTCCAATGTACTATGGAGTCACTTGTAGGCCAGACAGAATAAGGGTGGCAGATATCCTTCCACTAAAAGACATCAGTGAGCCAAGTAGATCTTTGCCACAATAGTTTCAATTTTATTGAATTTAAATTTCACCTTGGGCTGGTGGTAGGATTTGAACCCAGATTCACCAGATCTTGTCCTGAATCTGATTGGTGTACTAGTCCGGTGATAATACCACTGCACCACCACCTCTCCTAACTGCAAAGCAGCCTGGCGAATTGCAATGAAGGAAGGAGCTATTCTGTGTGCACTGCATGTTTAATCATGGCATGTTGGCACCAAGCTGGTATTGTTGCCCTTCCTTAGTTGCCCTTGAATATGGTGATAGGCCTCCTTCTCAAACCACCACCACCACCATTTGCGAGCTAAGGGTGCTCTTAAGAAAGTTCTAAATTCGTAAATTATTCCTGATAAGGAAGGTTTGTGTTGTGTTTTGCAGTTACACATCTGGCACAGTGGTAAGCACCGCGGCCTCACAGTGCCAGGGGTCATGTTCGATCCCTGGCTTGGGTCACTGTTTGTATGGAGTCTGCGCATTCCCCCCATTTCTGCATGGGTTTCCTCCGGATATTCTGGTTTCCTCCCACAGTCCGAAAGATGTACTGGTTAGGTACATTGGCTCTGCTAAATTCTTCGTCAGTGTACAAGAACAGGTGCTGGAGTGTGGTGAGTAGGGGATTTACACGTAACTTCACTGCAGTGTTGATGTAAGCTATTTGTGACTAATAAATAAACTTTAAACTTAATGCCATTTTCTTGAATACATACAGACTTCCAATCGCTGGGATTTTCCAATCCCGCATGCACTATTGCGGCTGAGACAAGAAAATTTGCAGAGTTGAATTTTGATCGCTCTCCAAATTCCCCCACCCTGACCCTCGTAATGCTTGCCATCGGCAGGTCAGGAAAATCCTGCCAGAATCGCTCATCCAGCTTCCTTTTAAATATGCCAAGGTGGCACAGCGGTTAGCATTGCCAGTGCCAGAGATCCAGGTTCGATTCCCGGCTTGGGTCACTGTCTGCACATTCTCCCCGTGTCTGTATGGGTTTCCTCCGGGTGCTCTGGTTTCCTCCCACAATCCAAAAGATGCGCTGACTAGATACATTGGCTGTGCTAAATTCTCCCTGAGTGTTCCCAAACAGGTGCTGGAGTGTGGCGACTAGGGGATTTTCACGGTAACTTCATTGCAATGTTAAGGCGAGCCTACTTGTGACACGAATAAATAAAACTTTAAAAAGAAATGCAGTCTGATGTGGAAAGTGGCCACAATGGGGGCCACAAGGCTTGGGGATGGGGGGAAGGGTCGAGAATGAAAAGGAGATTATAAAATAACTAAGAGGATTCAGAGGAGATAATGAAATAAGGCTATTGATTGCGTAATTCCCTGCTGGGACATGTCCAATATGCGTCAGTAGCAATACTTATTGATCAGTGAATATTTGAGCTATTCATTACTAATGCATTATCAGAGTCAATTTTGCATCCTTTTTCAGAATGCATGAATGCATGTTCAATGGGAAAGTTAAAACTGTATGTGCGTACTGTTGCTCTGTATGTGTGAAGCTTTGTTGGGAAAGTGTCGGGGGAGTTGGTTGGCATGCAAAAGAATTTAGACCTGGAAGGAAGAAACTTTCTTATAGAGGGATTCCCTTGTCAAAACTTCATCAGCATCCAAGTTATTATTTTATCATATCAGCAGGTGTAGACTTAGATTAAAGAGACGGAAAATGTTGGATAAAACCCAACAGGAGGCTTAGCCCTTCTTACGATCACAGCTGATGTTAATAATGGGCATATCAAATCCCAGAGTGAAGCCTGGTCCGGTAGAGCCTAATGTTGCTTCTGTTTTTTCAGATATAGTGGGGTCCAGTAGCTGAGTTCGTTCATAGAGTCTGCAATTACACAGTTCATACAACAAATAAGATGTTTTTTAAATGTGAGCAAAGCCAGCTATGTAACACTGCACCAAAAAATGCTTGGACAGATTTCAATATAGATACCATAAAATGAATCAAACTCATGCAATTCTTTTCATCCCAGCAATCCTGACAGACACAAACTCCCAGTGAAGATTTACCACTGTCTCACCACCAAAGTTGCTTGCCTGAATTAGCTTCGTTTAAAATAGTTCATTTGTTTTTTCCTATCCGGCTGACTTCTGAGCATCCAATAGATGCACTTCTTCAGTTGGTATCTCTCCTCGAAATCCAGAATTGAAATTCGCTTTAGAGCACAGACATGATTTCCCAAAACTTAGTTCCCCCGTAAGTTTGCAGGTTTTCTTGCTGGAAAGATCTTTGATTTGATTTGAATTCTTATTGTCGCATGTATTAACCTACAGTAAAAATGTTGTTTCTTGCACACTATACAAATAAAACATACTGTTCATAGATAAGGAAATGAGAGAGTGCAGAATGTAGTGTTACAGTCATAGCTAGAGTATTGAGAAAGATCAACTTAATGAAAGATAAATCCTTTTAAAAGTCTGATGGCAGCAGAAAAGAAGCTATTCTTGAGTTGGAAAATACGTGACCTCAGACTTTTGTATCATTTTCCCGGAAGAAGGTGGAAGAGAGAACGTCTGGGGTGCTTGGGGTCCTTAATTATGCTGGCTACTTTGCTGAGGCAGCGGGAAGTGTAGACAGAGTTAATGGATGGGAGGCTGGTTTCTGTGATGGATTGGGCTACATTCACGACCTTTTGTACATCTTCTTACTGCACTTCCTACTATGCATACACTAATTGACAGTGCTTCTACCCTCCCCTGTCTTTCTGTGTGTCTCTGAATCTTTTACAATAGCCATAGGTATGTCTCTTTTCTATTTAATATTTTCTTTAATCTCACTGTTAGCATTGCTGCCTCACAGCACCAGAGATGCAGGTTCGATTTGTGGCACAGATTACTGTCTGCACGGAGTCTGCACATTCTCCCCGTGTCTGCGTTGGTTTCCTCCGGATTCTCTTCCAAGACTCAACTCTGTGTCTTTGCTGCAAGTGATTTATTTTTCATGTAATCCCATAGAATCCCGATAGTGCAGAAGGAAACAATTCAGCCCATCAAGTCTGCATTGACACCAATCCCATCCATGCCCGTTTCCCGCCTAGTTACCCTGCTAATCCCTCTAGCCTATCATCTCCCAGGACACTAAAGAGCAATTCAGCGTGTCCAATCAACTAACCAGCGCATCTTTCGGAATGAGGCAAGAAACAAGGACACCCGAGAAACCCACGGAGACACTGGGAGAATGTGCAGACTCCACACAGAGAGTGACCCAGGTGCCTGGAGCTGTGAGGCAACAGTGCTAACCACTGTGCCACTGTGACAAAGAAGCTTCCCATACTGAAAAAGTGAACAACTTAATTCCGGAAGCTAAGGCTCTGCGGGAAGCAGAATTGATGGAATCTTAAAACCCTGCCTGTTCTCCTGCCATCGCAGTTCACTGTATGTGTGGAGGGAATGGGATTCTGATTAGTAGTGAATAACTGTATATTTCCATTCTAACTGTATATAGTCCATTGATTGCTGTAATATGAAAAGTGAATCAGCGCAAACACTTGTCATTAGAGGGATAATTGTGAAGCAGGAGGTGATATTAAAACTGCAGTAGTTGTTTTTATTACCACAGTGAATAAACCCAAGGCCCAGATATGAATCACAAACTTCTCATTTTCACCAAGGTGGCCAAAGAAGTTTAGTTTATTTATTAGTATCACAAGTTGCATTAGTAAAACACTCTTTAAAGAGGGAGCAAAAATGTCCCAGGTGCTTCACAGGAGTTAAATCAGACAATATTTGACACTGAGACACATGGAAAGGTGAGTATCAGCTTTAAATTTATTAATTAGTGTTGGCTTACATCAACACTGCGATGAAGTTACTGTGAAAATCCCTTAAGTCGCCACACTCCAGCAAGTTCGGGTACACTGAGGGAGAATTTAATACCTAATCAGCACGCCTTTTGGACTGTGGGAGGAAACCAGAGCACCCAGAGAGAACCCACACAGACACGGGGAGAATGTGCAGACGCCACACTGACAGTGACCCAAGCCAGGAATCGAACCCATTCCTGGCACTGTGAGGCAGCAGTGCTAACCACCGTGCCACCTCAGTGCATTCGAAAGGAAGCTAGATGAGCAATTCTGGCAGGATTTTCCTGACCTGCCAATGGTAAGGATTGTCAGGGTCAGGGCAGGGGGATTAAAAGAGCAGTCAAAAATCAACTCTGCAAATCTATCCCGTCCATAACAGTGCTGATGGGACTGGAATCCCATCTATGGGAGGCCTCTTTGTAACGAAGAAAGTGGTTTAAGTTTATTTATTAGTGTCACAAGTAGGCTTACAGTAACACTGCAATGAAAATCCCCCCTAGTCGCCACATTCCAGAGCCTGTTCGGGTACACTGAGGGAGAATTTAGCATCTAAACAGCATCTTTTTCGGACTATGGGAGGAAACTGAAGAACCCGGAGGAAACCCATGTAGACATAAGGAGGACGTGTAGACTCCACACAGACAGTGATTCAAGCTGGGAATCAAACCTAAGTTCCTGGCGCTGTGAGGCAGCAGTGCTAACCACAGTGCCACCGTACGCTGAAAGACTTGTTTTAGTGCTGCGCATTCTGCTATTTCTAAATTCTAAAGCAAACATCCAGGGGCTTGTTTGATTTTGAAACTGTGATACCATTTGTCCGCTGTGTTCTCTCAGTGTTTCTGATGCAGAGGCACCAGTTATAGAATGAGCTTTGCAGCGTCTACAAAGCAAAGACTGGTCAAGTCGCCAATTCTATTCTGTGAGGCAATCCTTTGATAATTTCCTTTACACGCTTCAGGATAGCTCAAAACTGGCAGGATATCGTGCAAACCAAACTGCAACCTTTTAGAATTTCCAAGTAAATTCCGATGGCATCAAAGAGTTTTCAGTATCACAGATATAATCTGAAAGGAATACATATTTTGGAAGGAGAAAAATGTTTCTATTCATTTCTTTAAAATTGAGTTTGTGTCGACAAACTTTGTGTGTGTGTGTGTGTGTGTGAGGTGAGAGAGAAGATGATTTGTGTATGTGAGAATGGTAACAGAAAGAAAGAAGATGATATATATGTGTGTGTTAGAGCCTGGTGCAGAGATAGAGAAAGAGAGATGTGTGTGTGTGTGTGTGTGTGTGTGTGTGTGAGAGAGAGAGAGATTGGTACACAGAGAGATGGCAATCCACGTGTGTGAGAAAGTATGATACACAGAGAGAGATGACAATCTGTATGTGAGTGTGAGAGAGAGAGTGGTACACCAAGAGAGAGATGGTGATCTGTCTGTGGATGTGTGTCTGTGTGAGAGAGAGTGGTATACAAAGGGTAGGAGAAATGGCTGTGTATGTGAGAGAGAGAGTGTGATAGTGGTACACAGAGGGAGGGAGAGATGGCAGTGTGTGTATGTGTATGTGTGACACAGAGAGAGAGAGAGAGAATGAGAGTGGTACACAGAGGAAGGGAGAAAGATGGCAGTGTGTCTGTGACACCGAGAGAGAGAGTGGTACACAGAGGAAGGGAGAAAGATGGCAGTGTGTGTGTGACACCGAGAGAGAGAGTGGTACACAGAGGAAGGGAGAGATGTTTGTGTGTGTGTGTGTGTGTGTGTGTGATATAGAAAGAGAGTGAGAGTGGTCCATAGAGGGGGGAGAAATGGGTGTGTGTGTGTGTTGAGACATAGAGGGGAGTGGTACACGTAGAGAGAAATGGCAGTGTGTGACACAGAGAGAGAGAGAGAGAGAGAGCGAGATTGTGATCTGTGTGTGTGTGAGAAAGAGAGAAAACAGGAGCGACAGAGGCAGGCTCCAGAGAGATGAGGTAATTTGGGTTTGTGGTTGTCAGATAGTTTCATTGACTTGAAGCAAATGAATGCACCACATTAAGCCTATCAACACCTTGAGTACATTCAATTCTGAGCTGATAAATTGTGGAGGGAGTGTGTGTTTATTGGAATTCTCACTGCAGTGAGAAACAATTGAGGCAGGCCACAGACACCCAATCAGATTAGCTTAATTTTACCAAGACCATGTTGGTTAGAATTCAATTGTACTTAAATTATAGATGGCTTGTGCTGCTGTTTGCTGCTGTGGGAATCCTTGGTGATACCTATAGAGCCCTTCAAAAAAACAATGCAATCAGTTTATCCAAGTACAGTGGCTATTTTAAGACAATTTATTGCAAGTGTATGAATAATGTTGGTGACAACTTGATGGCTGGAGTCTCCAGCCTGTTTCCTACTTTGGTGAGCACTGCTACCTCACAGCACCGATTCCTGGCTCGGGTCACTGTCTGGGTGGAGTCTGCATGTTCTCTCTGTGTCTGAGTGGGTTTCCTCCCAGCGTCCGAAAGACATGCTGGTAAGATGCTAAATTCTCCCTCAGTACACCCAAACAGGCACCGGAATTGGGGATTTTCACAGTACCTTCATTGCAGTGTTAATATAAGCTGGGATATTTTTGCTCCTTTTAGAACATAGAACATAGAACATAGAACAATACAGCACAGAACAGGCCCTTCGGCCTTCGATGTTGTGCCGACCAAAATAAAAAGCAATGCCCCTCCTAACTAAACCATTCCCTTCTCATCCATATACTTATCAACTAACCTCTTAAACGCCACCAAACTTGGCGCATCTACAACAGCTGCAGGCAGGGCATTCCACTCCCTAATCACTCTTTGAGTAAAGAACCTACCTCTGATATCCGTCCTATAACTCATACCCCTTAATTTAAAGCTGTGTCCCCTCGTGCTAGCTTTCTCCATCCTAGGAAAAAGGCTATCACTGTCCACCCTATCTAAACCTCTAATCATCTTATATGTTTCAATAAGATCCCCTCTTAGCCGCCTCCTTTCTAACGAAAACAACCTCAAATCCCTCAACCTCTCTTCATAAGACCTGCCCTCCATACCAGGCAACATCCTGGTAAACCTCCTCTGTACCCTCTCCAATGCCTCCACATCTTTCTTATAATGTGGCGACCAGAACTGCACACAATACTCCAAGTGCGGCCGCACTAGAGTTTTGTACAGCTGCAACATGATGCTGCGGCTCCTAAATTCAATCCCCCTACCAATAAAAGCTAAGACTCCATAAGCCTTCTTAACAACTTTATCCACTTGACTGCCTACTTTCAGGGATCTATTGACACATACACCAAGATCCTTCTGTTCCTCAACACTATTAAGAGCCCTACCATTAGCCCTATACTCTACACATTTATTGTTCCTGCCAAAGTGCATTACCTCACACTTTTCCACATTAAACTCCATTTGCCACCTCTCGGCCCAGCTCTGCAACTTGTCCAAGTCACTCTGTAAACTAAAACACCCCTCTTCACTATCTACCACTCCACCGACTTTAGTGTCATCTGCAAATTTACTGATCCATCCCTCAATACCCTCATCCAGATCATTTATAAAAATTACAAACAGCAGGGGCCCCAAAACAGACCCCTGAGGCACACCACTCGTCACCGAACTCCACGATGAATATCTCCCATCAACCACCACCCTCTGTCTTCTATCTGCCAGCCAATTTCTAATCCAATTAGCTAAATCACCCTCTATTCCACACATCTGCATTTTCTGTAGAAGTCTTCCATGGGCCACCTTATCAAAAGCCTTACTAAAGTCTTTACAAGTGAACTTGCTACTCATTAGGACTATTTCCCCTCCTGCCTGCCACAGAAATTGTAGCGGGATTGGGAATTGACTATTGCAAAGATCCATTGATTTCAGGAGGGATTTTCCAGCCTTGGGCCAAGTATTAGCAAGGTGTAGGACCGTAGTGTGCTGTTGTTCCAGCAGGAGAGACTTATTGAATATATTCAAGACGCAACTGCATCTAGCACTTGGGGTAAGTGGGATAAGAACATAAGAACTAGAAACAGGAGTAGGCTATCTGGCCTCTCAAGCCTGCTCCGCCATTCGGTAAGATCATGGCTAATCTTTTAGTGGAATCAGCTCCACTTACTACCCGCTCACCATAACCCTTAATTCCTTTACTGTTCAAAAATGTCTATCCAAAGGTTATGGGGAGAAAGCAGGATCAGGCTATTGAGTTGGACAATCAAGCTATGATCGTGATGAATGGCACAGAACAGGCCAAATAGCCTCCTCCTGCTCCTCTGTTGTGTCTATGTTTCATAAAATGAAGAAAAACTTGCTCCAAGTTAGAAATCAAAGAAAAAGATTTAATAATGAAACATCTTTACTCCAACACTTGAGGCTTACCCTGGGCCACTCCAAACCCCAGCAGCTTCTTATTTGTATCGAATCAGTTGGCCACCACTTCATTTTGTCATTGGTTATATAATTTATTGGGTCAGTTGACCCCTACAGCCTGTTATCAAAAAAAATCCAACGTTATCATTGGTTACATTCTAACACGTTAAGGGTGAATAATGTACTCAGACCCATGTAGTGTTGGTGTGGAGGGAGGTGGACATTCTCACGGTCCTGCTCCTGAACCTGGCCAAGTTGGTCATGAATAGGTCCAGGCGGATGGTTGAGGGGATTGTCCATCTCGACTGTCTGCCTGTCTTTCATGTCTATGTTCAGTACAGGGTGCCCCTGAACAGGGAGTACGCAGTGACCGCTGGCACAACTAAGACCTTAATTGGGCATTGCAGGGACTAAGATCTTTTATTGGCAGCTTTAATCACATCTTAAGTAAGCAGACTTACTGTTTATGATAATTATATGAATGATTTGGAAGAAGATGTCGAATTAGTAAGTTTGCAGACGACACAAAGATTGCTGGAGTTACAGATAGTGAAGAACATTCTTAGAGAATACAGCAGAATATAGATAGGCTGGAAAATTGAGTGGAGAAATGGCAAGGTGGAATCTAATCCAGATAAATGCAAAGTGATGCATTTTGGTAGATCTAATGCAGGGAGGAGCTATACAGTAAATAGCAGACCCATCAGGAGTATAGGCGCACAGAGAGATCTAGGTGTGCAAGTCCACAGATCCTTAAAGGTGGCAGCATAGGTGGAAAAGATGGTGAAGCAGGCATATGGCATGCTTGCCTTTATTGGACAGGGCATACGGTATAAAAGTTGGCATATGATGTTGTAGTTATATAGAACGTTGGTTAAGCCACATTTGGAATACTGTGTCCAGTTCTGGTTGCCACACTATCAGAAGGATGTGGAGGCCTTGGAGAGAGTGCAGAAAAGATTTACTGGGATGTTGCATGCTCTGGTGGGTCTCAAGGTGAAATTGAGTAAACTAGGATTGTTCTCCCTGAAATGACGGAGGTTGAGGGAAGACCTGATAGAAGTTTATAAAATTATGAAGAGCACAGTTACGGTGACCAGTTGGAAGCTTTTTCCCAACTCGGAACAAAAAGGGTTACAAGTTTAAGATAAGGGGGAGTAAGGTTCCATACTTTATTTGGGGAACGTATTTTACACAGAGGGTGGTGGGACCTGGAATGCACTGCCAAGCAAGGAGAGTGAGGCAGACACACTAGGATTATTTAAGACTTAGCTACATGAACAGACTAGAAATAGGGGGTACAAATGGATGGTCTAGTTAGGAACACATGGTCAGTGTAGGCTTGGAGGGCCAAAGGGCCTGTTCCTGTGCTGTATTGTTCTTTGTTCTTGACTTGTGACACTAATAAATAAACTTTAAACTTTGTTTCTTTCAGTTTCCTGTGAGGTTCTATTTTCTTTGATGCGGCCTTTATGGGGTTGCACTTAATTTACTCCACAGTTTGTTGCTTTTGTTATTTGGTTAACACAAAAGAAGCACTCTTGTGGTTTCTGGCAAGTAACTATGGCTCACCTGCTGACTTGACATTTTCTATGTTGTTTAAATATAGCAAGATAGAAAATCGGAGCAGGAGGAGGCCATTCGGCCCTTTAAGCCTGCTCCACCATTCATTACGATCAGGGCTGATTGCCCAACTCAATAACTGATCACACAAAACTATATCTATTCCACGAAAGAATACAGGGTGGGGTTTTCTGGTCTGGCTCACCCCATAAAATCCCGTACAAGATCAATGCACCTTTCCATTGACTGCCTCTCATTTGTTCTGGTGGTGGCTGGTGTGGCAAAATATTTTGGCCTCAGCTGCTTTCTGCTGTAACAAATTCCACAAGCCAAACTCTCTGTGGGTGAAGAAATTTCTCCTAATCA
The DNA here is from genome assembly GCA_024679065.1 of Sphyrna mokarran. Classification (NCBI taxonomy): domain Eukaryota; kingdom Metazoa; phylum Chordata; class Chondrichthyes; order Carcharhiniformes; family Carcharhinidae; genus Sphyrna; species Sphyrna mokarran. The sequence continues at coordinate 9,542,091 of JAGIQG010000033.1, forward strand.
CCATCCTAAATGTTTCTCCAGACTTGTAATCCCTGGTACTGAACATCCCAATCATTGGGAACATCCTTCTTGCATCTACCCTGTCTAGTCCTGTTAGAATTTTATAGGTTTTGATGAGATCCACATTCATTCTTCTGAACTCCAGTGAATACAACCCTAACCAACTCAATCTCTCCTTATATGTCAGTCCTGCCATCCCAGATAAAGCTTCTCTGCACTCCCTCTGGAGCAAGAACATCCTTTCTAAGATAAGGATAAGTTCAAGACTTTGAGGCCAATTACCCCCAGCACCTCTGAGGTCAAATACCTTGGTGATAATTTTTTTTTGATTACCAGAATTTCACTAAAACTACGTTTTCCAGCCAAAATAAAAACATAAGCAGTATGTTTTCTAATTATCCATGGTGGCACAGTGATTAGCACTACTGCTTCACAGGGACCCAGGTTCAATTCTGGTCTTGGATCACTGTGTAGAGACTGCACGTTCTCCCCGTGTCTGCATGGGTTTCCTCCGGATGCGCCGTTTTCCTCCCACAGTCCAAAAATAGGACAGGTGGATTGGCCAGGCTAAATTGCCCCTTAGTGTAAGGGATCCAGCTAGGTAAAAACATGAGGTTATGGGGATGGGCCTGGGTGGGATTGTTGTCAAGGCAGCTCATTGGGTTGAATGGTCTCCTTCTGCATTGTAGGGATTTCCTCAAAAGTTTAAAGTTTCATTTATTAGAGTCACAATAGGCTTGCATTAACACAGCAATGACATTACTGTGAAAATCCCCTGGTTGCCACACTCCGGCACCTGCTCGGGTACACTGAGGGACAATTTAGCATGGCCAATGCAGCTAACCAGCACATCTTTTGGACTGAGGAAGGAAACCGGAGCACACAGAGGAAACCCACGCAGACACGGGGAAAACGTGCAGACTCCGCACAGACGGTGACCCAAGCCGAGAATCAAACCGGCTCCCTGCGCTGTGAGGCAGCAGTGCTAACCAATGCACCCCCTTGCCACCCAAGAGTGGAATTGTCCCACCCCACTAGCCAGGGAATGTCACATCTCCTGAAAAGTTCTGCCCGAGGTCAATAAACATTTGATGATGCAGAGGTTTATTGACCTCGGGCAGGACTTTTCAGGTTTGGGGTGCAGTTGGAAAATCCCTCCCGCTGTTTCCAATGATGACCAAACTCTAAATTGATCGTGAGTATGTCTGTGACCATTGAACCAACACAACTGTAGTTAAGTTTGCAGAAATTTGATGTGGATGATGAGACAGGGTCCAATTTTTCCAACCAAGTAGCGTGCAGTCAATGGTAGTAATTGTTTTATATTGTAAAGCCATCTGGCACATAGACCAACAGGTCCCTCGGAAACCTCCAGCCATAATTCTCTTTCTTTCAGAGCTTTCTACAGATATAAGATGTGGCACCTCATTGATTTACTTTAGTTGTTCATCTTTCAAATAAAACATTGAGTTTTATTGTTCTTTTATTTTTCCTTCAGCGCCTGGCTTCTCCGAAGGTTTTACATTGATATTTTACATACCTCACAAAGCTTACGGGCTCTTAAAACTCGAGGCCTCATTTTACTTCTACCTCCCCGCCCGCCCCAAGCTCAGATGAGAGTGGGCAGGCTAATTTTTTAAAGTAATCTCTTTGACGAGATTTTATTTATTTATGTCACCCCATATTGGGAATACAGTGAAAATTGTTCCTTGCGTGCTATACAAACAAAGCATACCATTCATTGAGTACATAGCGGGAGAACAAAAGAAGAGAGTGCAGACTTTGGTGTTACAGTCATAGAGAGGGTGTAGAGAAGGATTAACTTATGTCCATTCTAAAGTTTGATGGCAGCAGGGAAGAAGCTGTTCTTGAGTCGGTCAGTACGTAACCTTAGACATTTGTATCTTTTTCCCAGTGGAAGAAGGTCGAAGAGAGAATGTGTGGGGTGCGTGGGGTCCTTGATTATGCCGGCTTTTTTTCTGAAGTAGCAGGAAGTATAGATGGAGTCAATGTCTGGAATTTTACCACCTAGCCCGCCACGGAAATCGGAGTGGGCGAAGCATGGGAAGGTCCGTTGATCTTAGGCAGGCTTTTTACCCTTTTGGGGATGAGCGAAACTATAAAATCCTGCCCAATGGATGGGAGGTTGGTTTGCGTGATGGACTGGGCTACGATCACAACCTTTTGTAGTTTCTTGCAGTCTTGGGTAGAGCTGTGATACATCTGGAAAGGATGCATGCTCTGGTGCATCGGTGAAAATTGTGGACATGTCAAATTCCCTTAGCCTCCTGAGAAAGTAGAAGTGTTGGTGGGGCTTTTTAAACTCTAGCATCAGCGTGGAGGGAATCAGGGCAAGTTGTTGGTGACCTGGGCACTTAAAAGTTCTTGATCATTTCAGCTTCATCCCCATTGATGTAGACAGGGACATGTCCTCCACTATACTTCTTGAAGTCGATGACTATCTTGTTTGTTTAACTGATATAGAGTTAGAGGAAAGAAGGTCTACCTTTGTAGTCTGCCCTTTGCCGTTCTGGTGGCTGCTCTTCTTCAGATTGAAGACCCTCTTTCTTCCTACTTACCTACAGCCTTAAAACCACACCTCCAGCCACCTCATTCTTCCTGAGGTACCCAAGCACTCCTTGCCCTAACATCCCCGTACTTCTCCTGGAATGCTGGCACAAAAAAAACCCCAATCTGGTTCACTAATGTCCTTAAGAGAAGGAAATCTTCCATCCTTACCTGGTCTAGTCTACATGTGGCTCCACCAATGTGGTTGACTGTCAACTTCCCTGGACAACTAGAGAGGGGCAATAAATGCTGGCCAGTCCCACGTTCCACGAATGACAAAAATATAAAGTAATCCTATTTCTTGCAGCACTGGGATGAGATTCTCAAGGCTGGCACTGAAGCTTATAGTTGCCACTCTTGTATCCTCTCCATCAGCTTCCCACCACTACCATTTTGGATTCAATTAGATGTTTGATCAGACTCTGAAGTCCAATTAAGGAAGATCTAAACTTTTAATATTCCAGGATAAAAAAAATCAACGTTGCATAATGGGTTTTTGATTGATGGGCTGTTCCCTCCATGGGAACATGCTTTTCTGAGGAAGTCATTGATTTCTTGACGGAGTTAAATCAACGGATGTTGACGTTTGATGAATGGGACAACTTGGGGCTGGATTTTGAGGAACTCAATAGGGGAGCATACACGTAGGTGAGCGGATGTGGACTTTCACACTACGGCCTGGTTTGCGAGCAACACTTTCACCTTTTCCTGGGGGTGAGATAGGGGTTGGAGGGTGCAAGCGGGGAGGACGGGGGATTGAGTTGGGGGGGAAGGGTGATGGGAGGACTGGCCATCTGCAAACAGCAGAGGGCCAATTACAATTCTTTAAAGGCACAGTAAGGCCTATCATCAGAGGCTGACTGCAAATTTCCAGTCGTTCCCTGGACCTTCCAGCAATATGCCAAATATCTTTTGCATTAACCTGATGTAACTCAGGCATTTTGATTCTGCCATGAACCTTCAAAATGTCACCAAAACCTGGTGAGATTTTTGGTGCATCCCCAACGATTTGCCATTGATTCCTTCACAAGTAATTAGACTGAATGCTAATAGTGTTTGAATCCAATGATATTGGTTGTCTCCATATGAAATATGTGCCCTGTGATTTTTTTTTTATCTGATTGGTTTTATTTAGTGAGGTTTGATTAGTATTAAAGCTTGGATCATTGTGAGCATTGTGGAAAAGGAGACTCCATCCAATTCGACTTTTGATTTGATTTATTATTGTCATGTATTAACATGTAATGAAAAGTATTGTTTTTTTGCGCTATACAGACAAAGCATACCATTCACAGAGAAGGAAAGGAGATAGTGCAGAATATACTGACACAGTCATACCTAGGGTGTAGTGAAAAATCAACTTAATGCGACGTAGGTCCACTCAAAAGTCTGACAGCAGCCCTTGCTACTCTCTGAGTAAAGAACCTACCCTGACATCTTTCCTAAGGAGAGAAAAAGGCTAATGCTTCAAGTCCAGATGACCCTTTGTCAAAGCTCAAAAGCATAGAGAGTGGGAGATATTGATACTGCAGGGGGAGGGAATGAAAGATGGGTCATAACCACAAAAACAAGGGGAAAGGCTGCTAATGGCAGCCCATAGAGAGAATAGGGGGTGTGACTGGCCAAATGACAGGGAAGCTGAAATCATAGGGTGACCGGTGAGAGATGATCATTTGGCCCAGACCACAGTCCCATCCAGATCTTACCCTGTTAGTCTCCCTGACATTCAGCTCCACTGGGCATTGATACAGCCGGTCCAACCTTTTCTTCTATAATGGCATTTCTTTAACCATTAGCCATTGTCCATGTCAATTAGTTTGTGTTTATATTGTCTGATCGTTAACCCAAGCTCCTCAGCTCTTGATTAGCCATTGTCCATGTCAATTAGTTTGTATTTATATTGTCTGATAGTTAACCCAAACTCCTCAGCTCTTGATTTTTAATATTCTGGGGCCTAAATCTTTTCACCCCCATGACAAACTGCTTTGGAGCAAAGGAGTGGGTTCCTGTGCCATCTAAGAACTCCAAAACTGAATTCAAAGATTTGAGTTCTTGTTCAGAATGATGTGAGTGGACAGGACATGATCAGGAACAGCGGAATATAATTTAAATTGAGGATATATGCAGAGGAAAACTGTAAACCTCTACTTAAACAGAATTCACACAGTACGGAACAGTGGGACGTGATTTAAATTAAGGACTCGTGGCAAGGAGCAGTGGGATGTGATTTAAGTTGGCAACGCATTAATTGCTTGTTAAATATTCATTATTATTAATAAGGACAAAACATTGCTTCAGCCTCGTTTGGAGAATTGTGCCCGTGCTTTAGGGAAGATGTGAAGGCTTTAAAAGGGTGCAGAGGAGATTCATGGGAATGGTTCCAGGGATGAGGAATCTCAGTTACATGGATAGATAGGGGAAGACGAAACTGTTCTGCTTGGGGAAGAGAAGTTTGAGGAGATCCAATTGAGGTGTTCAAAATCCTGAGTGATTGGGACACAGTAGATAGGGGGGAACTTCTTAGGATAGAGGGGGTGGCCTTGGGGCAGTGCTACCTCACAACGCCAGGGGCCTAGGTCTGATTCTGACCTTGGATGACTGCCTGTAGAGTTTGCACTTCCTCCCCGTATCTGAGTGGGTTTCCTCCATGTCGAAAGATGGCAATTGTTTCTTTCTTCAACCAAGTTGACTGGCACGCTTTGCATTTGATCAGAGCCAGGCAGTTTACTGTTCCGTGCTACATTTTCCAGGACAACAATTCCACCAATCAGAGTCCACTTGCCAAGCAATGAGTTCCCTCCTGTCATGAGCATTAGAATGTAACCAGTGACAACTTTGTATTGGATGTAATGTGACCGATGGAAGCAAGCTATAAGTGTCAGCTGACCCAGAAAACCACGAAACCTAATTTGATTTGATTTTGCTTTGTTATTGTCACATGTATTAACATACAGTGAAAAGTATTGTTTCTCGCGCGCTCCACAGACAAAGCACACAGACAGTATGCTATGCTTCTTCTAGAAGCTATGCTTCTCCTCCATAGAGAAGGAGAGAGTGCAGAATGTAATGTTACAGTCATAGCGGGGTGCAGAGAAAGATCTACTTAATGCAAGGTAAGGCCATTCAAAAGTCTGATGGCAGCAAGAAAGAAGCTGTTCTTGAGTCAGTTGCTACGTGACCTCAGACTTTTGTATCTTTTTCCCGTTGGAAGAGAGAATGTCTGGGGTGCATAGCTTTCTTAATTATGCTGGCTGCTTTTCCCGAGACAGCGGGAAATGTAGACAGAGTCAGTGCTTGGGAGGCTGGTTTGCACGTTGGATTGGGCTATATTTGTAGTTCCTTTTGGTCTTGGACAGAGCAACAGCCATACCAAGCTGTGATACAACTAGAAAGAATACTTTCTACGGTGCATCTGTAAAAGTTGTGAGAATCGTAGCTGACACGCTAAATTTCCTTAGTTTTCTGAGAAAGTAGATTACAGAATGATATAGTCAGCTAACCAGCTGACTCACTATAAATAAGAACCTGTTGGGAATTGTGGATAGCTTGGAATGGCCCAGGGCGAGGCCCCAATTTTGAAGTAATGAAGTTTCTTTATTAAATCCTTTCTTTGACTTACAAGTTGGAGTAAGTTTTGATATATTTTTATTGTCTGTATTTGAGGAGTTCCTTCTGAAGAAACAATGAAGTACACATTTCTGTTTCTCCTGTTCCAGTTGGCAATTGCCTGCAAGATGTTCTGATGAGTGCTTGATGAAAAAGTTTGATAGCATGTGTCTTTTGTTCAGCAAGACACAAATACATGTGCATCATTGCAAATACGTGGTTTTAAGGCAGAACAATTTCAAGATTTATTTTTTTCTTGAATCAGATGTTTATGAGCTGTAGTATAGAAAAGATATTTGTTCATTTTTTAACTGTATTTATTTGGTGCCAAATGTTTTGATTAGTCAGCTAGGCAGAGAGGGGAAGAAAATGTTCCAACTTAAATTTTAAAAGAAGCTTTAATCAGTTGGTAAATTACAGTAGTCATAAAATCATAGCATCCCTATGGAGCTGAACGAGGCCATTTGGCCCATCAAGTCTGCACCAATCTCCATCTCATCCAGTCCCTATCCCCATAACCCTATGCATTTACCCTACTAATCCCCCAGCACTAAGGGGCAATTTAGCATGGTCAATCAACCTGACCTGTACATTTTTTGGATTGCGGGAGGAAACTGAGGCACCTGGAGGAAACCCATGCAGACATGGAGAGAACATGCAATCCTCCACGGACAGAGATCTGAAGCCAGAATTGAACCCAGGCCCTGGTATTGTGAGGCAGCGGTACTAACCACTGTGCCACTGTGTGTCTTCCCAATACTGGGTTAAATTGTGTTCATTTAAAGCTGTATGCAGCTCTGATCCAGGTGTTTTAAGTTTTTAATTTAGTTATTAGTATCACAAGTAGGCTTATATTAACATTGCGATGAAGTTGCTATGAAAATTCCCTAGATGGCACAAATTCTGGCGCCTTTTTGGACACACTGAGGGAGAATTCAAGATGGCCAATGCACCTTACTAGTATGTCTTTTGGACTGTGGGAGGAAACCGGAGCACCCGGAGGAAACCTGTACAGTTTATGTGGATTGGCCATGCTAAATTGCCCCCTTAGTGTCCAAAGATGTGTAGGTTAGGAGGGTTGGCCATGCTAAATTGCCCCTTAGTATCTGAAGATGTGCAGGTTAAAATGCTAAATTCATAGAATCCCTTCAGTGCAGAAGGAGACCATTTGAGCCATCGATCTGATCCAACTATGATCCAACTCAAGCCCTATCCCCATAACGCGTCATATTTACCCTGTGAATCCCCTGACACTAGGGTTAATTTAACACAGCCAGTCATCTTAACTGGTACATCTTTGGATGGTGGGAGGAAACCAGAGCACCCAAAGGAAGCCCACACAGACACAGGGAGAATGTGCTAACTCTACATAGACAGTGACCCAAGTCTGAAATTGAAAGCGGTTCCTTGTCACTGTGAGGCAGCAGGAATACAAATTGTGCTCCTTAGTAGTCAGGGGGACTGGCTTGGGTAAATATATGGGGTTACAGGGTTAGGGCCTGGGTAGGATTGTTATCAGTGCAGGCTTGATGGGCCTTCTTCTGCACTGTAGGGATTCTATGATTCTTCTACGAATCAGTTCAAGGTTTAGTTCAAAGTACTCTAAGCATACTTTTCTTGCACAATTGTCCATTGACTTGAACAAAAGTTCACTCTTTCAGTCATTTTTTTTTCCATCTGCGGTGAGGAGATGGAATTTGAAGGTACTGGGTGCAAGTAGTTATTGTTCGAGTGAGCAACCTCCAGGAACGCGCATTCAGCACAGGCTGGGAATGGGTTGAGGCCTATCGTGATGTTGGTCAACTGCTAGCTGTGAGATTTTCAGTCATAAAATGTATCTCTGATTTGTGACTTGCAACCAAAGCATCAAGGTGCTGCGTTTGTTATATGGGTCACCGAGATCAGTATAATGCCATTGATGCGTTAAAGCAGAAAAGGCTCAAACTATGCACATTGTGTGAAGAGAGCAAAGATACATAACTATTTCAGCTGTTAACCCTTCATCAAAATCTGATCACGCTCTTTCCTCTTATCGCTTTCTTGTCTCTTACTTCTTTTCATTATTTCTTTCCTGTTTTCTGTTCTATCATTCTATCTGTTTCCTCTCATCAAGGCTGAGCTCATACTGAGAACCTGCCTCATGCTAAGGCCTGCCTTGCACTGAGGCCTACTTCACACCGAGGCCTGTATCATGCCAAGGTCTGCCTTCCTGAGACCTAACTCACACCAAGGCTTAGCTTGCGCCACGGCCTGCCTGTTACCACGGCCTGCCTCATGCTGAGGCCTGCCTTGTGCTGAGCCTAACTCACGCCAAGGCCTACCTCACATCGAAGCCTTCCTGCCACCAACGCCTATGTTACACTGAGGCCTAGCTCATGCTGTGGCCTGTCTCATACTGAGGCCTGCCTCTTGTCAAGGCCAATCTCACACCGAGGTCTAGCTCTCGCCAAGGCCTGCCTCACATCGAAGCCCACCTGTCGCCAACCCTAGCTTGCACTGAGGCCTAGCTCTTGCTGAGGCCTAGCCTCAATGAAGTTTAGAAGCTAGTAGGAGAGACTGGAACTCGAAGGGCACATCTCAAATTGAAGGGACGCTCCTTGAAAACAGAGATGAGGACGAATTTCTTCAGCCAGAGCGTGACGAATCTGTGGAACTCATTGCCGCAGAAGGCTGTGGTGGCTGGGTCATTAGTGTCTTTAAGACAGATAGATAGGTTCGTGATCAATAAGGGGATCAAGTATTATGAGGAGGAGGCAGGAGGATGGGGATGAGAATTATATTAGCCTTGATTTAATAGTGGAGCACTCTCAATGGACCAAATGATCTAATTCTGCTCCTATATCTTCTGGTCTAAATACAACTAATCTCCATCGTGCCCGAAACTGTGCAAAGTAAACGTAGTGTCAGAAAATAACAACTTAGAGAGGACTCGTGTTGACATAATATTTTTTCACCTCAGAATGTCCCAAAGTGCTTTACAGCCAATGAAGTGTTCCCAAAATGGAATGATTCTCGCGCTGTAGTAAAAGTAACACTTAAGGTGTAAGGGAATATTAACAAGTTTTTTGTTGTCTCAAAATTCGCAACAGAATAACATACATGATGATTCAAGTGTGACCTTAACACATAGAAATAACATGGCACTTCACTATCCTTCATAATAAAGGTTTTACATATAGCTTAAGTCATAAGATATGGGAGCATAATTAGGCCATTTGACCCATCGAATCTGCTCTGCCATTCAATGGCTGGTAAGTTTCTCAACTCCATTCTCCTGCTTTCTCCCTTGATCCTCTTATTGATCAAGAACTTATCTATCTCTGTTTTAAAGACACTCAATGACCTGGCTTCCACAGCTCTCTGTGGCAATGATTCCACAGATTCGCCACGCTCTGGCTGAAGAAATTCCTCCTCATCTCAGGTTTAATAGGAGCGTCCCTTCACTCTGTGCCCTCGAGGTCTGGTCTCTCCCATGAGTGGAAGGATCCTTCCCACATCCACTCTATCCAGGCCTCTCAGTATTGTGTAAGTTTCAATTGGATTGTCCCCTGCATCCTTCTAAACTCCATGGAGTATAAACCTGGAATCCTCAACCGTTCCTCATAGGACAAACCCTTCATTCCTGGGATCAGCTTGATTGACATGAGGGAGAAGCGCATGCACGCATGTGCGTGCGTGCGTGCGTGCGTGCGTGTGTGTGTGTGTGTGTGTGTGTATATATATATATGTATGCAAGTGTGTGTGTATATACATCTGTGTGTGTGCACATATGTGTGTGTGCATGTATATGTATGTGAGTATACGTGTGTATGTGTTTGTACATGTATATGTGTATATACGTGTGTGTGTGTGTGTGTGTGTGTGTGTATGGGGCAGAGGGGAAGGCATAGTGGTGGGGCAAGGGAGTGATGTTGTTGCGCTAATGATCCAAGGGTCATGAGTTTAAGTTCTACCATGTTAATTGGAGGAATCTGGATTGAATCCAAATCTGGAATTAATCACTTAACAAAAAGCTAGCCTAAATAATGACCACAAAACCATTTCTGATTGTCCGAAAGAAAACATATCCGGTTCACTAATCTGCCATCCTTACCTGGTCTGGCCTACGTGTGACTCCAGAGCCCCAGCAATGTGGTTGACTCTCAACTACCCTCGGGCAACTGGGGATGGGCAGTAAATGTTGGCCAGCCAGCAACACCCATGTCCCAGAAATGAATTTTGAATCTTGGCTGCCCCCTGAAATGACTGAATGAGATACTCAGAGAATGACCAGAGAACTCTGGCTAATATGTTTACCCTTGTGAGTGGTTGATGCCAATATAAAACATGGCAAGCTCAAACTAGTCAATTTTCTTTCATGGGATATGGGTGTCGCTGGATGGGTCAACATTTATTCCCCATCCCTGAGTGTATTTAAGATTTAACACGTGGCTGTGGAGGCCAGACCGGGTGAGAGCAGCAGATTTCATTCTCTGAAGGACACTAGTAAACCAGATGAATTTTTCCAACAATGGTCATCATTAAACTTCAAATTCCAGACTTGTGCATTCAATTCAAATTTCACCATCTGCCTCAGCAGGATTGAAGTCAGGTCTCTGGAACGTTACTCTGGATCAGCACAATACCATAGCCTCCCCTAATCTCAGCGATACAGTATAAAACAGCTCCAAGGACCCGGGTTCAATTCCCAGCTTGGGTCACTGTCTGTGGGGAGTTTGCACATTCTCCTCGTATCTGCGTGGGTTTCCTCCGGGTGCTCCAGTTTCCTCCCACAATCCAAAGATGTGTGGGTTAGGTTGATTGGCTGTGCTAAAATTGTCCCTTAGTGTCCTGAGATGTGTAGATTAGAGGGATTAGCAAGTATGGGGGTAGGGCCTGGGTGGGATTGTGGCCGGTGCAGACTTGATGAGTCAGGTAACCTCTTCCTGCACTGTAGGGTTCCCATGATTCTGTGAACTTTTAGGCTTACCATCGGTTTTGGGCACAGACAACACTTTAACTGCAGACGACTTGGGTACAAGCAACACTTAAACCAACCGTACTCTATTTCTAAGCTTTAATAACTTGCGCACAAGTGAGAAGACAAAGGATTGCAGGGTGTTCTGCTGATCCATGCAGAAAATGGCAACACTTATTGTTAATTACAGCAAATGAGCAACTTTCTCATCATTAAATGCATACATATCCATCAATCACAGCACAGCCTTTTGCCCTTTCTTATCCAATAGAAAAGTTTATTTATTAGTGGTCACAAGTAGGCTTATTGCAATGAAGTTACTGTGAAAAATCCTCTAATCGCCACACTCTGGCGCCTGTTCGGGTACACTGAGGGAGGATTTAGCATGGTCAATGCACCTAACTAGTACATATTCGGGACTATTCCTGTCGCGCCATGTATAATCTATACATGATGTGAAGATGCCGGCATTGCACTGGGGTAAATACAGTAAGAAGTCTTACAACACCAGGTTAAAGTCCAACAGGTTTATTTGGTAGCAAACACCATTAGCTTTCGGAATGCCGCTCCTTCATCAGGTGGGTGGGAGATCTTCCTGACAAAGGAGCAGCACTCCGAAAGCTAGTGGTATTTGCTACCAATTAAACCTGTTGGACTTTAACCTGGTGCTATAAGCCTTCTTACTGTGTTAACCTTTGCATCCCATTGCCAGTGCACCTAAGCTGCACATCTTTTGGACTGCGGGAGGAAATCGGAGCACCCGAAAGAAATCCATGCAGACACGGGGAGAACATGCAAACTCCACACAGACCCAAGCCGGGAATCGAACCCAGGTCCCAGGTGCTGTGAGGCATCTGTTCTAACCACTGTGCCACCGCGCTTCTCCAGAAAACTCTCTCCTGCCAATCCTTCATTAGCATAATATGTTTTCTTGTCTTAGAATAAAGAACACAGAAAATTACAGCACAGGAACAGGTAATTTGGCCCTACAAGTCTGCACTGGCCTTGCTGCTTGCTATTTTGCGATGGAAATATCTTATTTTCTATTCTTTGGCAAAGGTTGGGAATGAAATGTTTATGGAACTTACACAAGGTGAAGATTAGTTGTCTATTCTGAATACACAAGCGTTGGCTTCACTATAGGCTCAGAAGCATTTTCCATTGTTTGACAATGATAATTGTGGAACTTTAACTTTCACAATTATTTGTAAGCTAACTTCCACAGGCTCCTGTGTTTGAATTAAGCGAGTGAGTCAAGTGATGGAAAAGCGTGCTTAATATTTGAACCATTTAGCAGAAGAAAGTTTCCCAGTGCTCAGTATGACCTGGCCAGATGTAGTACAAGCACTGCGTTGCTACTTCTTACAAACTGCTGACATGGGTGCTTTTGCTAGCCAGTAACCTCTGAAGGAACCCTCCTGTGTTGTGTTAATGTGACATCTCTCTCTCTCTCTCTCCCATATGCATATAATATTCATGACCTCCCGGTTCAAACGAGATTGGCACCAATTAAACTTGGTTCAGTGCAGCTCTCCAGAGGGAACCCGACTGAAAGTGCAGAGACCTTTCCTTTTTTCTTCTTATGAGAGATAATGTGAGAGGTTACGTATAAAGGTCAGCGCTGATGCTGGAGAACAGGTGGCACAGTGGTGAGCACTGCTGCTTCACAGTGTCAGCGACTCGGGTTCAAACCCCGTGCGGTGTCCCACGAATTCTTGGAAGTTTATTTGTTAGTGTCACGGTAGGCTTACATTGACGCTGCAATGACATTACTGTGACAAACCTCCCCCCTCCCAGTCGCCACGCTCTGGCACCTGTTCAGGCACACTGAGGGAGAATTTAGCATGGCCAATCCACCTAACCAGGTGGACTGTGGGAGGAAACCAGAGCAGTGGAGGGAACCCATGCAGGATACACTGAGGTAGAATTTAGCCTAGCCCATGTACCTAACTGGTATTAGAATCATAGAATCCCTAAGTGCCAAAAAAGGCCATTCGGCCCATCAAGTCTGCACTGACCACAATCCAACCAAGGTCCTATCCCTCTAAACCACTTATTTACCCTGCTAGTACCTGACACTTAAGGGCAATTTAAGAAGTAAAGCTGATTTATTACTCATAAGTTGGCTTACATTCACACTGCAATTAAGTTACTGTGAAAATCCCTCCAGTTCAGGGGGAGAATTTAGCATGGCCAATCCACCTAACCAGCACGTCTTTCAGACTGTGGGAAGAAACTGGTGCACCCAAAGGAAACCCACGCAGACACAGGGAGAACGTGCAGCCTCTGCACAGTGACCCAATCTGGGAATCGAACCCAGATCCCTGGCGCTGCGAAGCAGCACTGCTTACCACTGTGCCATCTCACAAACAAGTCAAAGATTATTACGATGCTTGTTGTAGCTTTAAAGATCCAAGGTGGTATTTTTGGATGAAGACATTTGTGCTGATTAAAATAAATGTGAACTACTGATTAAAAATAGCAGGAACAGAATGTGGTATGAGTGCCTTAAGCATTTGCACATTAAATTCACTGATCAGAAAGATACAGTTCTGCACTGGGTATCCTGCTCACGCCACAGCGACAAGCTTATGTTTTGGATTTGGGCCAGACTGTTTGCATTACATCCCCCTGTCAACACCCCCAAATCCTGTTAACTTCAAAGATGTGCTGATCCGCATTAACTCCTTTCGCGTTACCTGTCAGATTTGAGTCAGCGATGGGGACTCAAGACGGGGGTGGGTGGGAACCTGTTCTATTGAATCCCTGCCCACCTTTCTGAAGTTCCAGTTACAATGAGCAAGGGAGGATGAATGTCCCAGCCTCCCCGCCCTCGCAAGTTGGAAAACAAAAGGGGAACTTGAACCATACAATGGCGGAAATCCCTGGTGGATTGTGAAGGGAGGCACTGATTTAGTATGTGCAGTACTAATGTGATATCACATGCAATGCTTGTGGTCTTGGTATGCGTTCCCCCCCCACCCCCTTCCTGCAGTAATGGAATTCATTACTGCAGGAAGTAGTTGATGCCAAAACATCTTGTAGTACTTGGGACGAATGGAATCAAAGGTTATGGGGAGAAAGCAGGATTAGGTATTGAGTTTGGAATACTGCGTCCAGTTCTGGTCGCCCTACTACCAGAAGGACGTGGAGACTCTGGAGAGAGTGCAGAGGAGGTTTACCAGGATGCTGCCTGGTATGGAAGGTCTGAGTTACGAGGAGAGGTTAGGCAAATTGGGACTGTTTTCCTTAGAAAGACGTAGACTTAGAGGAGATCTAATAGAGGTGTACAAGATTATGAGGGGTATAGATAGAGTAAACAGGGTTAAGCTTTTTCCTAGGATGGACTCGAATAGCACGAGGGGTCACGGGCTTAGGGTAAGGGGGGTAAGGTATAATTTGGATGCTAGAGGGAGTTTTTTCACACAGAGGGTGGTGGGGGTATGGAATGCGCTGCCAAGTAGTGGAGGCAGGTACTCTGGAGTTATTTAAGAAATACTTAGATGGGCACATGAACAGAATGGGAATGGAGGGGTATAGAAAACTGATTTAAAATAGGGATCATGAGCCTTGGGAGTCCCTGGGAAGTGTGTAAATAGATGATGATATTGATGTACTTGTTTTTATCCTACAGGTGCTTTGGTCCACCTTGTTGTCTAACGAGGGGCATACACGCGATGGGTCGTGAGAGGATTTTTTTCGAGAGTATCCTAGTGCTTCACGTCGTTAGTGTACGCTTGACCTGGACCATTTGATGGGCAACACGACAGCTCAGTGACTATCGCTGTGCTGTGCAGATACATGGATTTGGGCCTGTGTCTGTGGGAGTTTGCGCATTCTCCCCGTGCTTGCGTGGGTTTTCTCCGGGTGCTCCGGTTTCCTCCCACATCCCAAAGATGTGCTCTTAGGCTAATTGGCAAAACAAATTCTCCCTAAATTGTCTCAAATTTGGTTTTTAATCCATAGATCTATAAACATGGACAGGGATCACGGGTAGAGGTGGGAACATCGGGGTGGCGGCGCGGGCTCGTTGGGCCGAAGGGCCTGTTTCCCGTGCTGTTTTGTTCTTTGTTCTTTGAGTTGGATGATTAACCATGATCAAAATGAATGGTGGAGCAGGCTCGAAGGGCTGAATGGCCTCCTCCTGCTCCTATCCTCTGCGTTTCCATGTTTAAAAAAGTCACCACTGTTGGGAGTCACAGAGGCATAAAGTTCATTTATTCGTGTCACAAGTAGGCTTACATTAATACTGCAATGAAGTTATTGTGAAAGTACCTGAGTCGCCACATTCTGATGCCTATTCGGGCACACAGATGGTTGCCCAAGGCTAAAATGAACCTGGCTCCTTGGCATTGTGAGGCAGCAGTGTCTAAGGGAATCAAGGTGTTCTGAGAAAAGAATTTGGATAAGGGATCAAAGTTTCAAAGTGGAGTTGAGATGGGAAATCAGCCAACATATTGAATGGCTTAAGAGTTGGAAAATAAAGTTTATTTATTAGTTTCACAATAGGCTTACATTAACAGTGCAATGAAGTTGGTGTGAAAATCCCCTAGCCGCCTGTTGGGGTACTCTAATTTAGCACAGCCAATGCACCCCAACCAGCGCATCGTTCGGATTGTGGGAGGAAACCGAAGCACCTGGAGGAAACCCACGTAGACATGGGGAGAATGTGCAGACTCCGCTCAGTTTCCCAAACCAGGAATTGAATGTGGGTCCCTGCTGCTATGAGCAGCAGAGCTAACCACTGTGTAGACGATAGAACATGGGATAAAAGTTTTAAAGTGTAATTGAGATGGATATTCAGCCAATCTTATTGAATGGCTTGGGAGTTATCTTCTACTCCTATCTTCCATATTCTGTCTCATGCAGAACCCTTTAGAATTAGGGAGAGCATTTGAACCAAACATGGGGACAAATAAAATAAAAACTGCTGGAAAATCTCAGCTGATCTGACAATATCTGCGGAGAGAGGGAATAGGGCCAATGTTTCAAGTCAATGTTAGCCTGCGGATTTGACACAATCCCACAGAATAAAGTAAAGTTTATTTATTTGTCACAAGTATGCTTATGTTCACACTGTAATGAAATCACTGTGAAAATCCCCTAGTTGCCACGCTCCAGTACCTATTCAGGTACACTGAGGGAGAATTTAGCATGACCAATGCACCTAACCAACACATCTTTGGACTGTGGGAGGAAACAGGAGCTCCCAGAGGAAGCCCACACAGACATGGGGAGAATGTTCAAGCTTCACACAGACAGTGACCCAGGCCAGGAACTGAACCTGAAATCTCCTAGTCGCCACACTCTGGCATTGTGAGGCAGCAATGCTAACCACCATACCACCGCGGAAGGACTAACTGTGTTAATAAATTTTTAACTATTAGATTTTTACACTGAGGATGGTAGGTGCCTGGAACTCAGTGCCAGGAGAACTCGTGGAAGCAGATACATAGAAACACAGAAAAACTACAGCACAATATGGGCCCTTCAGCCCACAAAGTTGTGCCGAACATGTCCATATCATAGAGATTATTAGACTTACCTATAACCCTCTATTTTACTAAGTTCCATGTATTTATCTAAAAGTCTCTTAAAAGACCCTATCGAATCCTCTTCCACCACCATTGCTTGCAGCCCATTTCACACACCCACCACTCTCTGAGTGAAAATCTTACCCCTGACATCTCCTCTGTACCTACTCCCCTAGCATCTTAATGCTGTGTCCTCTTGTGGAAACCATTTCAGGTTTGGGGGAAAAGCCTCTGACTGTCCACTCGTACAATAGTGACTTTTAAGGGACATCTGGACAAGTGCATGAATAGGATGGAAATAGAAGGACATGGTGCCCGGAAGGGTAGGAGGTTTTAGATCAGTCAGGAAGCATAGCCGGTGCAGGAGGGCCGAAGGGCCTGTTCCTGTGCTGGAATTTTCTTTATTATTTGCTCTTTGTTAGCGACAATGAGATATTATGGAGAAGCGGGGAGCGGGATGGGGAGTAGTATTAAGGCACATTTCAGTAATATCAATTTACTGCAGCACTACATTGTCAGGCCTGCCTAATGAGGAGTGTATTTCCATCGTGGGGACCCAGGGTGATCACAATATCTTGGGATCTTTTACAAGCGCCGTTGCCCAAGATAGTTCAGGTGCTGGAAAATTAATGTCACTGGAGACTCCGCTCACATAGAGGTGTCAACTTGCATTAAATTTGGTTTGTCAGCTTCCCTCAGATGCTTTAGGACTATTTTGCAATGCATTGCTGGCAGATTTGCTTGCCGAGACTTCCCTAAAGTGCTACCTTTGATGGTTTTGCAGTAAAGTAGCTTCTTCTTCCCAGGGCAAAGACGTGTGTTGGATTCATTTGCTTGCCAATAGATGAGGCAATGGTCTCTTAGGATTAGCGCTAGACTATTAATTCAGAGACTCAGCAAATGTTCCAGGGACCCAGCTTTGAATCTCTGTTCACGGAAAGAAGTCAACACAAAATCCTGACGGTACAAAATGAGGCCATCCGGCCCATCGGGTCGATCATAATCCCTATTCCTGTACATTTACCCTGCTGATCCTCCTGAGGGACTTGGGTTCGATTCCTGGCTTAGGGAGTGTGCACATTCTCCCCGTGTCTGCATGGGTTTCCTCCGGGTGCTCCGGTTTCCTCCCATGGTCTAAAGATGTGTGAGTTAGGTTGATTGGCCACGCTAAATTGCCCAGGTTATGTAGGTTGGAGGGATTAGTGGGGTAAGTATGTGAGGATAGAGCCTGGGGTGGGATTGTTGCCAGTGCAGTCTCAATGGGCCGAATGGCCTCTTTCTGCACTGTAGGGATTCTATGATCAACTCAACCCTTACATCTTTGGACTGTGGGAGGAAACCAGAGCACCCAAACTCTCCCCTACGCCCTACCATTAACTGAGTAAGTCCTGCCCTGGTTCAATCTATCAAATTGCATCAACTCGCATTTGACTAAATTAAACTCTGCCATTCATCAGCCCGTTGGCCCAATTGATCAAGATCCGGTTGCAATTGGAGATAACTTTCTTCACTGTCCACTATGCCACCAATCTTGGTGTCAAGGAAAATCCCATCTGGCTCACTAATGCCTTTTATGGAAGTGTGACCTACATGGGACTATAGAGCTATGACAATCAACAATGGTTTCATGGTGATCAGTAGGTTGTTAATTCTAGATTGAATTCAAATCTTACCATCTGTTGTAGCAGAATTCGAACCCGGGTCTCTAGAACGTAAGCTGAGTTCCTGGATTAATCGTCTAGTAATAATGCTACTAGGCTATCGCCTCCCGGATGTTTTCCCCCCCTTACCAAAACAATTCACTTGGCTATTACCTCATTGTTTGAAGGAGCTTGCTGTGCATAAATTGGCTGCCGTGCTTCCTGCATTACAACGGTTCCTATTGGGATCCATGCCAGCTGGTGAAACCAAAACTAAGAGATAGAGGGCACAATCAAAGCTGCCTTTCATGCCAAGCTCCCACTGCAGCAAGATTGGAGAATCTGGTTGATAGCTAGCCTAATCTCCGTTCACTGCGCTGGGATGGGAAAATCCCATTGATGGGAATAATTCCAGCCTTTCCTTGCGGAGAGAGTACAATGACCTGTGTGTTCGATATCAATACTCCTCACACTCGCCCAGTGTCCCAGCCATCCCCTATTTAAGTGCAGTGCAATACTCGTCACTGTATTCCCTTAACGTTAATAATGTTAACAAACCTTAACAATGTAATTGATAAGATATTGACCTCAGTAAGTGCACACTTCTACAGTAACAGGTAAAAATTGATTGCAAAGTAATCTTGGACACCCCAAAGATGTAGAAGATGCGAAATGAATGCAACAAAGGCAGAAAGTGCTGGAAAATCTCAGCAGGTCTGACACCATCTGTGGAGGGAGAATAGATGTTTTGAGTCCCAATGATCCTTAGTCACACATTCTGATCACTTAGTGGACATTTTTAGCATCTCTCTCAGCCTTATACATCCTTATCTACTTTCCCCTCGTCCCACTGCAGCCACCCTCAATTTTTCTGATTTTCTTTGTTTTTAGCTCTGATGAAGGATCATCCAGACTCGAAACATTGGCTCTAATCTCTCTCCACAGACCTGCTGAGTTTCTCCAGCATTTTCTGTTTTTTTTTGTTTCAGATTCCAGCATCCGCAGGCTTTTTGCCTTTAACTATCTTAAAGGTGGCACAGTGGTTAGCACTGTTGCCTCACGGCACCAGGGACCCGCGCTCAATTCCGGCCTTGGGTCACCATCTGTGTGCAGTCTGCTTGTTCCCCCCGTGTCTGCGTGGGTTTCCTTCGGTTTCCTCTCACAGTCGGAAAGGTTAGATGCATTGGCCGTGCTAAATTCTCCCTCAGTGTCCTCAAACACGAGTATGGCAACTTGGGGATTTTCACAGTAACTTCATTGCAGCGTTAATATTAGCCTACTCGTGACACTAATAAATAAACTTACAAATGCATGTTTTCTTTCTCCTCTGTAAGTGTGGTGGAAGTTCTGTAAGTGTTCCAACTCTTGGATACGCACTGCTTTTTCTGTACAGCCACTACTAGTGCTAAATAAAACTCAGGGGACTGACGCAGCCCAGCTGTTAAGTAAGTCTGGGGCTTGCCGAAGGACAACTGGAACACATCTGCCAGGTTCACTTGAAGGTTGCAGATATCCGCACAGAACTTAGAAACCAATGGCACATCACCCCTTTGAAAATCAACTTCAAAATAATGCAACAGATTATGTTCATCTGGTTGACTGGCACTTAGAATTATAGAATCCCTACAGTGCAGAAGGAGGCTATTGAGCCCAGTAAACCAGCACTCGTAATCCAACCCAGGCCCTATCTCTGTAATACAAATTTATCCTGCTAATTCCCCCCGACACTAAACGCACAATTTTGCAAGGCCAAAACCAACCTGGCTATCTTTAGACTGTGGGAGGAAACCGGAGCACCCGGTGGACACCTAGGGAGGCAATGTGCAGTCTCCGCACAGACAGTGACCCGGAATTGAACCCAGGTCTCTGGCACTGTGAGGCAGCAGTGCCAACCACTGTGTCACCGTGCTGCCTTCTGTCTGTGTCACGCTCCCCTCAGTAACGCTCCGGCCCATTTCCCTCGGTTATTGCTCGCGTCACCAGAGTGGGACTCGAACACTCAGACTCTGGAACAAAGTGCTCCCAATTGAACAAAACTAGCACTGCTGACCCTACTAAAAGTTGCAGAATCTGTTGACTTTTGGAAGGACAATAAGTCGTTTGACAAAGATTGTTCCTTTAAAGTCTGCTTGGGTAATCGCTTTGGGAAATATCACTTTGCGGTAACCACCTTGAGAATTCGCATCAGGATCAAAATTGAGTTTGTGTTGGGTCTGGTTCAGTTGGCTGCATTCGTGCCTCTGAGACACAAAGTTAAAACTATAGAAGCCCTACTATGCGGAAGGAGACCATTCGGCCCATTGTGTCTGCACCAGCTCTCTGAAAGAGCCTCTAACTCAGGCCCAATATCCCCACTCTGTAACCTAATAAACTTACAAAGACAATCTTCTAACCTGCACATCTTTGGAAGAAACTGAAGCACCAGGAGGAAACCCACGTAGAAATGGGGAAAATGTGCAGACTCTGCACACACAGTTACCCAAGGCCAGAACCGAACCCAGGTCTGTGTAGCGCGCAAGAAACAATACTTTTTACTGTAGGCTAATACATGTGACAATAATAACTCAAAGCAAAGGTAGAATTGTGGGCCAGAATTATACCACCTGCCTGCTCGGAATTGGAGCGGGCAGGGGACAGACAATGGAAAATTCAGTCAGGATTTTCCAGTTTTGGGATGAGCGAGACCATCAAACCTCTTCGGTGAATCTTAGAATCCCTGCAGTGCAGAAGGAGGCAATTCGGCCCCTCACATCTGCACACTGACCAACTCCATCCCCATAACCCCATGCATTTCCCCTAGCTAATCCCTTAATGCTAAGGGTGGAACATGGCCAATCCACCTAATCTGCACATCTTTGGACTGTGGGAAGAAATTGGAGCGCCCGAAGGGAACCCAGGCCGACACGGGGAGAAAGTGCAAGCTCCACATACACCATGACCCGAGACGGGAATTGAAACCAAGTCTGTGAGACCACAGTGTTAACCACTGTGCTACCTTATTTACTATAGGATTAATCAGAGCTTGCCTCATTTTAAGATCGAGATGAGTTGCCAAATTGTAGTCAGCGAGTTAGTTGAGGCGTTTGAGCAGAATTGACAAGTACTGATTACACTTTTGTCTATTAGAATCATTCCAGCTAACAAAATAGGTGCCTTATTGCTGCCATATTTTTGAAGCATTATGTACAGGGGTGACTGATGCAGCTGGTGACTGTTCACTGTCAGACCTGCACAGAAGCTATAATCGTCACTCGCTGGACAGTCGATTATATTGCAGGCAGTGCGTGTCAGGATTCAACAAGGGTTGATTGTGATACATCACAGTTGCACATTCAAAATGGATTTCCTCTTTGTATTCTGCATTAAATTATCAATGTAGAAAGCTCGCTATCTTCCCTCCAACACCATTCAGTGAAACAAAGGAGATTGTCATCGACTTCAGAAAGCGTAGTGGAGAAAATGCCCCTGTCTACATCAGTGGGGATGAAGTGGAAACGGTCGAGAGTTTTTAGGTGTCCAGATCACCAACAATCTGCCCTGGTCCCTCTTCACTGACGCTATAGTTAAGAAAGCCCCACCTCTACTTTCTCAGGAGGCTAAGGAAGTTCAGCATGCCCGCGATTTTTACGGATGCACTATAGAAAGCCTTCTTTCTGGATGTGTCACAGCTTGGTATGGCTCCTGTTCTGACCAAGATCGCAAGGAACTACAAAGGGTTGTGAACAAAGCCCACTCGAACCGGCCTCGCATCCTATGGGTTGGGATTTTATGACTTCACTCATTCCCAAATCAGGAAAATCCTACTCGAGGTCAACAGACCGTCCCATGTTCTGCCCCTCACCCTCTCTGATTCCCGAGGTGGGCTCTATTTCTGACAGAGTGGGCCATTTTCCCACCTGTGAATCGGCATTGTCTGTCAGCTGTGCTATTCTATCTCAATTTCCGAGGATTACTGTGTAATTCCCATAGTCGTCACATGCCTGCACACATTCGGGTCATTGCACCCTAACCAGCACGCTTTCAGACTGGGGGAGAAAACTGGAGCACCCAGAGAAAACCCATGCAAAAATGGGGAGAATGTGCAAACTCCACACAGACAGTGACCCAAGCTGGGAATCGAACCCAGCTCCCTGGAGCTGCAAAGCAGCAATACTAGCCATCATGCTACGTGCTACCCCATCATTTTCAAGTTGACGATGTGCAATAAATAATTATAGAATATCAGCTATCAGAATCTTTCACACTTTAGCAGTGGAGTTATTTTGCACATCCACCTACTTAGGAGGGATTTTTTGGTCTCATTGCTGTAATGGCAATTGCCGTTGACATCTATCCGTGAGCAGGGGTGCACTGCCGTTGGAAAAGGAGAATCCCGCTAACGTTAACTACCGGAAAATCCTGGCCAATATCTAGAATCTGCTGATGACCATGAAACCATTGGAAAAACCCATCTGGTTCACTATTGTCCTTGAGCGAAGGAAAGCTACCGTCCTTACCCAGTCTGGCCTACATGTGACTCCAGAGCAATATGATTGATTTTCAGTTGCCCTCCAAATGTAACTGGGGAAGGGCAATAAATGCGGATGAATAAAAAAAAAATCCAGATAAAGCGAGTGGTGAAAAATAAAATTTGAACAGCGGCGGCAAAAAAAATGATGAAATATGGAAAAAGGGTGTTGGAGAGAATATTTTGAACCCACACAAATATTTTTCATTTGTTAGATGCAGAACGGCATTTGGGAAATAAATGGTGTTGGATAATCCCATTGTCAAACCTAATCCTTCAGGATTTCGTCTTAAAACATGCAGACAATGAAGAGTGCCCTGCAAAAGAAAAGAAATATAGATTCTGTAATGATAAATTCAAGTGCTTTTTGTTTTAAATAAAATTACACGGAGACTATTACTTGATTTAAACTTCAATGGGGTTTATCTCTAGCAAACAGAGGTGTCTTTGGAGTATTTACATTCAGGCTTTAGCTGAATGAATGAAATTGTTTTCAGAAATATTTGAATGATAAAGTAAATAAAGATAGAACCTGTTTCCAAATGTAGTGAGGTGTTATCTTCCTGCACTAGTCCTTTTTTTGCCGAGAGATGACACTGCACTGAACACTTGATTCTCTCTCTTCCTCGTACAGTTCTGCAGATTGGTCTTCGTGTATTGTGTTGATCTGATTTATTATTGTCACATGTATTAAATATAGTGAAAAGTATTGTTTCTTGCGTGCTATACAAAGTGCATCATTCATAGATACATAGGAAAGGAGAGGGTATGGAACATAGTGTTACTACCCACAAATGATACCATTCATAGAGCACAGAGGGACGAAGGAAAGGAAGGTGCAGAAAGTAGTGTTCCTATACAGGGAAAACATACAGTTCATGGAGTACATAGGTGAGAAGGAAAGGGAAGGGTGTAGAATATACTGTTACTGTACAAACAAATCATACTATTTTAGATAGTGAAGAGGGGTGTTATAGTTTGCAGAGGGACTTGGACAAGTTGCAGAGCTGGGCCGAGAGGTGGCAAATGGAGTTTAATGTGGAAAAGTGTGAGGTAATGCACTATGGCAGAAATAATAAATGTGTAGAGTATAGGGCAAATGGTAGGATTCTTAGTAGTCTAGATGAACAGAGGGATCTTGGTGTGTATGTGCATAGATCCCTGAAAGTAGGCAGTCAGGTCGAGAAGGTTGTTAGGAAGGCATATGGAGTCTTGGCTTTTATTGGTAGAGGGATTGAATTTCGGAGCCGCAACGTCATGTTGCAACTGTACAAAACTCTAGTGCGGCCGCACTTGGAGTATTGTGTGCAGTTCTGGTCCCCACATTATAAGAAAGATGTGGAGGCATTGGAGAGGGTACAGAGGAGGTTTACCAGGATGTTGCCTGGTATGGAGGGCAGGTCTTATGAAGAGAGGCTGAGGGATTTGAGGTTGTTTTCGTTAGAAAGGAGGAGGCTAAGAGGGGACCTGATCGAAACATATAAGATGATTAGAGGTTTAGATAGGGTGGACAGTGATAGCCTTTTTCCTAGGATGGAAAAAGCTAGCACGAGGGGACACAGCTTTAAATTAAGGGGTGATAGTTATAGGACGGATATCAGAGGTAGGTTCTTTACCCAAAGGGTGGTTCGGGAGTGGAATGCCCTGCCTGCAGCAGTTGTAGATGCGCCAAGTTTGGTGGCGTTTAAGAGGTTAGTTGATAAGTATATGGAAGAGAAGGGAATGGTTTAGTTTGGAGGGGCATTGCTTTTTATATTGGTCGGCGCAACATCGAAGGCCGAAGGGCCTGTTCTGTGCTGTAATGTTCTATGTTCTATGTTCTATGTTCATAGAGAACATAGGGGAGAAGGAAAGAGAGGGTGCAAAATTTAGTGTTACCATGCAGACAAAGCACATTATTCATAGAGTACATAGGAAAGAAGGGAAGGAGAGGTACAGAATGTAGTGTTAACATGCAGACAAAGCATACCATTCATAGAGTACATAGGGGAGAAGGGATGGAGCGGGTATAAAATGTAGTATTACTATACAGACAAAACATACTATTCATAAAGAACATAAGGGAGAAGGAAAACAGAGAGTGCAGAATGTAGTATTACTATACAAACAAAACATACTGTTCATAGAGTACGTAGGGAGAAGGAAAGGGGAGGGTGCAGACTATAAAGTTACAGTCATAGAGTACAGAGCAAGATCAGCTTAATATATGTAGGTATGAAGGGACCGGGTGCGGTGGATGGTGCGAGAGTGGAGAATTCTAGCCAATGAATTATGCCATCAATTTTCTACGTTTCAGTGGAATGATAATCAATGCCTCAGCCCTCACTGTCCATCGCTCGATCAGAAAGGTCCCACATTCTGTACAAAGATAAATATAAATAAATCGGCAAGTGGGAGATTTAAATTCAGTTCATAGAGCCACCTGATGGACAGAGCTTGCACTGCACTGTGACAGTTTACATAGCAAAATTCATTGGGAAATGCTGACAGCAGCCTGTGTATTAACTGAGTTTTTTTTAATTCATTTGTGAGGCATGTGCATCCCTGGCTGTCCAGCATTTATTGCCCAGCCCTCGTTGCCCGAGAGCAGTTGAGAGTCAACCACATTGCTGTGGCTCTGGAGTCGTATGTAGGCCAGACTGGGTAAGGACGGCAGATTTCCTTCCCTAAAGGAACATTAGTGAACCAAGAGTAACCAAGTTTCATGAGCAGAGGAATAAGGTTTGTGGAATTGAGTTGCATGTAATATGCTAGGTTTTAAGAAATGATTTTCCTGAGGTTGTGAAGACTTGAGCTGGAATTCTCCAGCTGTTCGCTCCAGTGGGTTCTGTGCTCCCACTGGCAACACATCCTTGCCATAAGTTTCCCGGCAACATGGTATGGCTTTAGTGGGAATTCCCATTGACAATGGTGGGAGTGGAGTGTACCAGCAGTGTATGGTGCATAACCTCTCTCTGATGGGAAAATCAGCTAGGGGAGGCCAGAGAATCTCACCCAGGTTCAAGGCAGAGGGATAACCAGACCAGAAGTAATTTGCTCCCATTGTAAAACACATGTTCCCGTCTTGCTTTCTGATTTCCATTCTGAATACTCCTGTCCCTTGTTACAATAGAAACATTGCCTATCTAAACTTACCCTGCTGTAATTAGACCTTCCTGTCAGTGGTGTGGTTGTAGCCCCTCCTCGGGGGGGAACTTGCAATTACAGCACGACAAACTTACTTAGGCAGTTTCCATTACGAACACGCACCTAGGAATTCAGGAAGGGAAATAAATACTTTTACAGTAATTTGCAAGCGCTGCTTGCTATCAGAAATGAGGATTGAAGATTCAAGGGGTAGCTGGCTGGGACAGCATGTATTTGCATCAATATTAACGTCAGAATGAGTCAATTGTTTAAGTAAAGACATTCGATATCTGGCTTGCATTGAATACCAGAAACAATGAAATCAATAGCCTTTTCTCTCAGAGTCTGTTTCTGTTGATGTGCTATCACAGATGTACCGATATGTAGGATGCACGTTGTATCAGATGAGAAGACCTTGTGGCGCAGTGGGGTAATATCCCTGCCTCTGAGCCAGTTGCTCGGGATTCGAGTCCCACGCAGGGCTTCTTGGCACAAGGAAGGTGCATTCATAACGCAACCAAACAGGTTAGGTGTCAACTCCCAAACTGGCGTTAAGAGCGGGAGAGACTCCTGGGTCAGCCACGCTTGGTGAGGAGTGGTGTCCCTCAAGCAGTTAGCCCCTTGGCGACAGACTAGCAACCTGTTCTGGTAATTACTGGCTATGGAAACAGAGGAAAATCTAGCTTTGTGCCCCACACGTGCGGGAAGAGAATTGGAATTATATTAGATGTGCAGTTACATGTTATATCAAGTGTACATCTATAAATGTAAAGGTGTATGTTAGGTCAGATGTACCTGTATTGATGTGAAGGTATATGTTATGTCAGATACACTGTTACAGATGTGCATGTACGTTATTTCAGATGTTCCGATACAGATGTGCAGGCACATGTTATTTCAGACGTTCCAATACAGATGTGCATGTACATGTTATTTCAGATGTTCTGATACAGATGTGCATGTACGCGTTACTTCAGATGTTCCGATACACATGTGCAGGCACATGTTATTTCAGATATTTTCTGATACAGATGTGCACGTATATGTTGTGTCAGATATATGTGTACAGATGTGAAGGTATATGTTGTGTCAAGTGTACCCGAACATATGTGCAAGTATATATTATATCAGATTTACCGATTCAAGTGTGCATTTGCGTGTTGTGTCAAATGAACTTGTACAGATGTACATGTATGTGTTATATCAGGAGTACCAATACAGATGTGCAGGTATGTGTTGTATCAGATGTACTGATTCAGATGTAGTGATACAGATGTGCAGGTATATGTAATATCAGATGTAACAATACAGATGTGCAGGTATATGTTATGTCAGATGTACTGATACAGATGTGCAGGTATATGTTGTATCAAATATACTGATACTGATATGCAGAGATATGTTTCCATCTGAAACTAAATGCCTCGAGAAAACCGTCAGACAGACAGGCTTTGAGGAATTACTGAGCCCGACATGCGAGGGACCTGAATTAACATCAGCAGATACACTCATTAACCCCAAGCTACTCCAGCAATTGTATTGCTTCCACTCTGCATGTTAATTTCTGTCCGTGTGCCTCATCGGGCTCGATCACTTGCTCAGAGCTGATTCCCGATAGTGCCACCAACCCTGGCTGTTCGAACAAGGTGATACAATGGAAAAAAAAACACTAAACAGATATTCGAATGGTCAGCCTCCTAGAAATAAAGAAAAGGAGAGAGTTACTCTTTATTTTTAATCTCTGCTCGCTTGTTTTCATCTGGCCAAAGGAGCGCATCAACTTTGAATCTGCTCTCCAAATTACTTGTAAATGTGTTGGTACGGATACATTAAACTTCAACTTCTGTCATTTGGAAATAAGGCAGAATCCAAAGCGATGGACAATAAGCTTTGGGGGTCATGACAAAGTTATGGGTTACAGTGCTTGATTAGTGACTGAGAACTCGAATGGATCCCTGGAAAGGTGTAACTATTGGCGTTGGAATTCTACTGTCCCGCCAGCCACAACGAAAAGCAGACAGTGGAAATGTCCGTTGACCTCAGGCGGGAATTTCCAATCTCACTTGAGCGAAGCTGTAAAATTCACCCCAGGATCCGATAAATTCACACTCTGTAGAGTGGCCACAAAATTTCCTTAGGCTGTCACATGAATTCAATTAATGACCCTTTCAGGCTTTCTCCCAGCTCCCTCCCCATAAGGAAATCTATTTATCTATTTTGCTGGATGGGGATATTGTTGGCTGGGACAGCATTTATTGCCCATCCCTAACTGCCCCCCATTTCAGAGGGCAGTTGAGAGTCAACCACATTGACATGGCTCTGGAGTCACATGTAGGCCAGACCGGGTAAGGACGGCAAGATTTCCTTCGGCAAAGGACAATAGTGAACCAGACGAGTTTTTAAACAATTAATCAATGGTTTCACAGTCATCACTAGACTTTCAGTTTCAGATATTTATTGAATTCAAATTTCACTATCCACCATGGTGGGTTTCGAACTTGGATCCCCAGAACATTACCGTGGCTCTGTGGATTACCAGTCCAGTCACAATCCCATTCTGCCTTCACTTGTCAAGATAATGAACTAATGGTAGCAATCATAGAATCCTACAGTGCAGAAGAAGACCATTCGGCCCATCAATCAGCACCTACCACTGTCCACCAGGCCCTATCCCCATAACCCCATGCATTTACCCAAGCTCGTTCCCCTGACATGAAGAGGCAATTTAGCATGGCCAATCCATATAACCCGCGCATCTTTGGAGTGTGGCAGGAAACTGGAGCACCTGGAGGAAACCCACACAAACACGAGGACAATGTGCAAACTCCGCACAGACAGTGTCCCAAGCCAGGAATCGAACCCAGATCCCTGGAGCTGTGAAGCAGCAATGCTAACCAGTGTGCTACCACGCTGCCTATATTATTATGATTGCGCCAACCTTTTTGGCTCGATGCGACTAATCTTTGCCCTGATGGGGGGCAATTTTCATTGGTGTGGGAGCTCGGGGATCGTTGTCACTGTTGTCAAGAATCAGAGGAGAAAGAAAGACAAAGATCACAATGAGGGCACAGAATTAAGGTCAGGGACATAGGTTGCGATGGGTGGCGTGTGAGACTAACTGGATTGCATTTCAAAAGAGCTAGCACAGACTCAATGGGCCAAAGAACTAGTTGTGATGGAAGGGAGATCATCGTAATGCGCGGGTTGGTTAGGACCTGGCTGTTAAGCTGTTTGAAGTAGAGACTCATTAACATTCAGAAAGGGATTGAGTATATATTGAACTGAGGGTAGCAGGATGGCACAGTCGTTAGCACAGATGCCTTACAGGGCCAGAGACCCTCATTCAAATCTGTCCCAAGTCCCTCGTGTCAGCTGGGGTTTCCTCCGGGTGCTCCAGTTTCCCACCCCCACAGTCCAAAGACATACTGGCTTGGTTGAGTGGCCATGCTAAATTGCCCTTACGGCTGGAATTTTACCGGATGCCCACCTGATTCCAGGGATGGGCGAGACTTGGAAAACGGCATTCTCCGTTGGCCTCAAGGGGAATCATACAAACCTCGGGCAGATGTGTTGGTAAAATTCTTCCCTTGGTGTCAGGGAATTAGAGAGTAAAAACGTGGGGATGGTAGATAGGGTGGGATTGATGTCGGTGCAGGCTCGATGGGCCAAATAGCCTCCTTCAGCCCTTAAGGATTCAATGATTCTAAGAAAAATAATTTCAGGGACATAGGTTGCGATGGGTATCATGTAAGACTAACTGGATTGCATTTCAAAAGAGCTAGCACAGACTCAATGGGCCAAATGGCCCTTGTCTTCTCTGCACTGTTCTAGAATTCTTGTCCAATTGCTCCACACTGAAGTCCATTTTATTTTTAATTTTATGTATTTGTTAGTGTCACAAGTCAGCTTACATTAACACTGCAATGAAGTTACTGTGAAAATCCTCTGGTTGCCACACTCCTTGTGTCTGTTCAAGCCCACTGAGGGAGATTTTAGCATGGCCAATGTACCTCACCTGCATGTCTTTCAGACTGTGGAGGGGAAATCGGAGCACCCGCAGGAAACCCGCTCAGACACGGGATGAATGTGCAGACTCCGCACAGACAAGCTGGGAATTGAACCCAAGTCCATGGCGCTGTGAGGCAGCAGTGCTAACCAGTGCGGTCCCACAGCTCCAGGGACACGGGATTGATTCCTGGCTTGGATCACTGGCTGAGTGAAGTTTGCACCTTCTCCCCATGTCTGCGTGGTTTCCCTCCGGGTGCTCCAGTTTCCTCCCACAGTCTGAAAGACATGCTGGTTAGGTGCGTTGACCCGAACAGCCGCTGGTGACTAGGGAGATTTGCACATTCTCCCTGTGCCTGTGTGTGTTCTGGCTGAAAGGGCGGCAGGCTGGCACAGTGGGTTAGCACTGCTGCCCCACAGCACCAGAGACCCGGGTTCGATTCCCGGCTCGGGTCACTGGCTGAGTGGAGTTTGTACCTTCCCCCTGCGTCTTCGCAGGATCCTGTTGGGTGCTCCGGTTTCCTCCCAAACTCCAAAGATGTGTGGGTTAGACGCGTTGGCCGTGCTAGATTGCCCATTAGTATCCTGAGATGTGTAGATTAGAGAGATTGGTGGGGTAAATGTTTGGGGATAGGGCCTAAGTGAGATTGCAGTCTTGATGGGCCTCCTTCGGCATTGTAGGAATCTAAGTTCTTTCTTTCCATGATGTAGAGTTGCCGGCGTTGGACATGGGTGGGCACAGTAAGAAGTCTCACAACACCAGATAAAGTCCAACAGATTTATTTTTATGATCACTGTGCCACCATGCCACTGTTCCGAACCGGGGGCAAGTTTCCTTTTCTTCTGGGGCAAGTTCTGCTATAATCCTGTCCCTTTGAGTCTCCGGCTCAGTGGCAGGGAGAAGATTTGCTTCAAATGGCCTTCCACATACTATTATTTTATACTAATTACATGTATTCCCAGGTGCAGGGAAACAGAGTGAGAGCCAACCATGCAGTAAATACTGCAGTGCCTTATTAGCAAGTGACTTCTCAAGCTATCTCCACTGAGCTGGAAAGCGAAATTTTGGTTGGGAAACATTCTTTCCTTTTACCACCGCCACCCCCAACCCTGTGTTCCCCTCCCTGCCCGCCACCCCCCACACCGTGGTCAATGTTAACTTTGTTAACTCAAGCCAGCGGTTGCGAGCGAGATAAAGCGATGCACGCAGCTTTAATTTGACACTTGACGTGCTCAGCTTCTGACGGACGGCTGCCTCTGATCTGCGGGAAGGAGACGTGACCTTTTGTCACGTTCGGGTTCCCCTGCAATGAGGATTGATTGGCATTTACATCCCGCGTCCCGCAGATGAAAATCCTGAACCTGTCCGGGACACTTGCCAGCGGAGCCGCGTGACAGTCATTCAATTAGCCAGGCCCGCTGCTCGACCAGATTACAGGCCCACTCTCCGCTCTGATGCCAATATGAACATCCCCAAACCCCCCACCCTTCCTCCTCCTCCCCCACCCCCTCATTACTCCCTTCGCAGAGCATTGTAAGGACGCTTCTTCGAACCTGAAGCTGTGGTGGGGCAGTGAGACACACACCCACTGTGGAGGCAATTTAATCACCACTGCTTCAATCATAAAATCCTTACACTGCAGAAGGAGGACATTCAGCCCATTGGGTCCACGCTGACAACAATCCCAGCCAGGCCCTTTCCCTGCGATTATAGAATCCTTACAGTGCAGAAGAATGCCATTTGGCCCATTGACCCAGCACTAATATCAATCCCACCCAGGCCCCCACTCTGTAGTCCGAGAATCCCTACAATGTGGAAGGAGGCCATTCAGCCCGTCAATCCCACAAAGCCGACAATCTTCCCCAGGCCCTAACCCTATAATCATAGAATCCTTACTGTGCAGAAGGAAGCTGTTCAGCCCATCAAGCTTGTGCCAGTAACAATCTTACCCAGGCCTTATCACTGTAATCATAGAATCCTTACAGTACGGAAAGAGGCCATTCGGCTCATTGAGCCTGCAATGTCAAAAAATCTCGTCTAGGTTCTATCCCTATCATGCACAGTGGTTAGCACTGCTCAAAGCGCCAGGAATCCGAGTTCGATTCCTAATTTGGGTCACCATCCATGTGGAGCCTGCATGATCTCCCCGTGTCTGCATGGGTTTCCTCCGGGTGTCCAATTTCCTCCCATGGCCTGAAAGACGTGCTGGGTTGGGTGAATTGGCCACACTAAATTCTCCCTCATTGTATTTGAACAGGCGCCGGAGTGTGGCAACTAGGGGATTTTCACAGTAACTTTATTGCAGTGTTAATGTCAGCCTACCTGCAACACTAATAAATAAATTTGAAGTATTTACCCTGCTGATCCCCAACACAGCGAATGGCAGAGGAAGGCCGTATGGACGCCTTCTCTTCCTGCTTTCTATCTTTTCTCAGGGATGCAAGAATGAGGGATAGATTTAAGACTGAGTTGAGGAGGAACTTCTTCACAAAGGGTTGTTGAATTCCCTGCGCAGCGAAGCAGTCGAGGCTACCTCATTGAATGTTTTTAAGGCAAGGATAGATAAATTATTGAACGGTGAAGAAATTAAGTGTTATGGTGAGCGGATGGGGAGGTGGGATTGAGTCCACGTAGAGATCAGCCATAATCTTATTGAATGGCGGAGCAGGTTCGAGAGGCCGGATGGCCGATTCCTGCTCCTAGTTCTCATATTCCAATCACCAGCAAGAGCTTATTCACTCTGATGTTCTTTTAGAAATTTACACTTCTCTCTCCTGAACATGCATGCCAGATGTGAGGAAGATTACTTTTCCTTGCTCAGCTCATTATTTGACTCCCCCCTGCGTCCTTCTCCAATGAAGTTGGTTCCAATTTTTTTTCCCCCACCTCCACCTGTCGAGGTAAAATGTCACGTAAATGCGAGAGGGAGTGAATTGCGCTAAAAAAGTGGGAAGATGCTGTTACAGAGTTAATTGTAGATCAGTGTCACTGGAGAGTGCCCAGGGAGAATGTAATAGGCCAAATGAAGCAGTCTCTGCCAGCACTTTAAATAGAGTATCACAGCTGTAAAGCAGCATAATTATAATATATGCACAGAAGAACTAAAGTTAAATAAAATATACACAAGTGTTAGATCTCTGTGTAATCGGAATACATGAGCTTTTAACCTCTGTATTGCAGAGGGACTTTAATCGTGGATTCCCCACAGTGCGGAAGGAGGCCATTCACTTCTTCAAGTCTTCACCAGAGCAACTTATCCCCATAGCCCATGTATTTACCCCATTAATCCTCTTAAGCTACACATCTTTGGATGCTCAGGGGCAATTTAGCACAGCCAATCTACCTAACCCTACGCATCTCTGGATGCTAAGGGGCAATTTAGCATGGCCAGTCCTCCTAAGCTACACATCTTTGGACACTAACGGTCAATTTAGCATGGCCAATCCTCCTAAGCTACACATCTTTGGACACTAACGGTCAATTTAGCATGGCCAATCCTCCTAAGCTACACATCTTTGGACACTAAGGGACAATTTGGCATGGCCAATCCACCTAAGCCACACGTCTTAGGACACTAATGGTCAATTTAGCTTGGCTAAGCCACCTAACCTGTACATCTTTGGACACTAAGTGTTAATTTAGCATGGGCAATCCACTTAACTTGCACATTTTTGGAAATTAAGGAGCAATTTAGCATAGCAAACCACATGACCTGCACATCTTTGGACACTAAGTGTCAATTTAGCATGTATTTTTCTATCTGTGCATCCGTGTTTGTATGTTTTTGTGTGTATGTGTGTGTGTGTGTATTTCTGTGTATATATGTGTGTGCCTATGTGTGTGTGTGTGTGTGTTTCAGTGTGTGTACTCCTGTTACTGTGTGTGAGTGTGCATCCGTGTTTGTGTGTCTTTGTGTGTGTGTGTGTGTGTGTGTGTTTCAGACTGTGTGCTTCTGCCTTTATGTGTGCCTGTGTTTGTTCATATATGTTTGTGTGTGTGTCTGTTTGTGCGTGTGTATGTACATAAACTGAGCCAGTATTTTCTGGAACCCACAGTTATTCTAAACATTCCTGAAAGGTTCAGTGTCATTTACAGAGCATTTGGAAATTGTGCCAAAGTCTTCAATATCTATATTGTTCTCATGATCAGGAAGCGACTTTTGGAATTCCCTGGTCATGCATAAATATCATGAACCTGATGCTGATGACAATTTTGGTGGTTAATGAGATTGAAATAGACTAAGAACAATCTTATTAAAAAAGCTTCACAGAAATCATTGTTACAGTGCAGAAGGAGGCCATTCGGTCAATGATGTCCATGCTGGCTCTCCAAATTTTCATTTAATTTGATTTATTATTGTAACATGTATTAAATATAGTGAAGAGTATTGTTTCTTGAGCGCTATACAGACAAGGCATACCGTTCATACAGAAGGAAAGGAGAGAGTGCAGAATATTGTATTACAGTCATAGCCAGGGTGTAGAGAATAATCAATTTAAATGCAAGGTAGGTCCATTCAAAAGTCTGACAGTTCTTGTAAGCCATTCCTTCATTCTTTTAAGATGTGGACTGGGTGGGCACAGTAAGAAGTCTCACAACACCAGGTTAAAGCCCAGCAGATTTATTTGGAATCACGATTTGGAGCAACGCTCTGACCGAAAACTAGAGGGCATAGGTTTAAGGTGAGAGGGGAAAAATACAAGAGGATCCAGAGGGACAATTTTTTCACACAGAGACTGCTGAATATCTGGAACAAGCTGCTAGAAGTAGTTGTAAAGGTGGGTACAATTTTGTCTTTTAAAAAAGCATTTAGACGGTTACATGGGTAAGATGGGTACAGAGGGATATGGGCCAAATGTGGGCAATCGGGACTAGCTTAGTGGTTAAAAAACAGGGCAGCATGGACAAGTTGGGCCAAAGGGCCTATTTCCATGCCGTAAACTCTATGACTTTACCACCTGATGAAGGAGCGGTGCTCTGAAAGCTTGTGATTCCAAATAAACCAGTTGGACTTTAACCTGGTGTTGTGAGACTCCTTCATTCTTTTAATAACGATCCTAACTTTATTTCTTCTAGCTCAACGAGTGGAAATATAATTTCTCTTGAAGAGCCTTAGCAAAGCCACTCACTCAAATAATTTCCCTCGGACCTCCTCTTAACAATGGTGCTTAGAAAGGCACTCTATCAAATATTCCAAGCTTTCCCCTAGCTGCCAGTGATCCTTGCAGAAATCCCGTTAAGTTTTGTCACTGCCTGGAAATGATGCACTTTAGTGGCCAGAAGTGCTGTGGCTGAGTGAAACCCAATTAAAGTTATAGTATCCAATTTGCTGATGATCCACTTGTTAATTTTAGGTCAATTTCATCAGCCCAAAATCAAATAACTAGTAATCTCTGTGTATTGATACTGGAAGCAACACTATGATTGAGCTGATTGCTACAACAAGATGGAATAATTACAGGCATTCAAATGAGACTTATGCAGCAAATTTTTTTTTTCTGAAGGCATTCTTAATCTCCTAAGGATTGACAACTTTCCAATGTCTCACATTAAGGCGAATCATCTTGCCTCCCTGGTGACTCAGTTAGGGAACTGAGTTCCATGAGTGTGGGACTGATCACGATGTTTCTAAGTGAACAAGAAGGCTGGGCTGTGCGCAGGGTAGAGTTAGGGAAGGAATAGTGAGGGAAGAAAACATTGCAGAATTGATGTGCTTTCAGGAACTTATGTTCCTGACCATTTGATGGGCAACACGACAGCTCAGTGACTATCGCTGTGCTGTGCAGATACATGGATTTGGGCCTGTGTCTGTGGGAGTTTGCGCATTCTCCCCGTGCTTGCGTGGGTTTTCTCCGGGTGCTCCGGTTTCCTCCCACATCCCAAAGATGTGCTCTTAGGCTAATTGGCAAAACAAATTCTCCCTAAATTGTCTCAAATTTGGTTTTTAATCCATAGATCTATAAACATGGACAGGGATCGCGGGTAGAGGTGGGAACATTGGGGTGGCGGCGCGGGCTCGTTGGGCCGAAGGGCCTGTCTCCTGTGCTGTTTTGTTCTTTGTTCTTTGTTTTTAGCTTTCAGGGGGTCAGTGCCGCCCTGGCGACGTTACTGGGTCAGGTCCAGCCTAACGTTCTGGAAACACCAGTTCAAGTGGCAGTGGGGCAACTTAAGTTTATTAAATGTTGGGCACCATTGTGGCATAGCGGCAGAGCGGTTAGCACTGCTGTTTCATAGGGAACCAGTTCGATTCCGGCCTGGGGGTCAGTGTCTGTGTGGAGTCTGCACATTCTTCCTGTGTCTGCGTGGGTTTCTCCAGGTAGTCCAGTTTCCTCCCATTGTCCCAAGGATGTCCATGTTAGGGTGGATTGACCATGCTAAGTTGCCCCTTACTGTCCCGAGATGTGCAGGTTAGATGGATTAGCTATGCTGAGTGTGAGGGATTACTGGATAGAGCCTGGCTAAGAAGCTCTGCCAGTGAGTTCGTGCAGAATCAATGGGCCAAATGGCCTCTTCTGCACTGCAGGGATTCTGTGATTCTTCTATGATTTAATACATCTGGTCTCATTAATAATGAATGTAAACTACTAGATTATCATAATATTTCATCTTCTGGGGAATCCAGAATGAGAGGTCATTGTTTTAGGGTAAGGACTAGCAGATTTAAAACAGGGATGAGAAGAAATTACTTCTCTCAAACAATCATAGATCCCTACAGTGCAGAAGAGATCATATGGCCCATTGAGTCTACACTGACTTTCTGACAAAGTATTTTATCCATGCCCTTCCCTCCCATCCTAAACCCATGACCCCACACATTTAGCATGCTAATCCATCTAACCTTTGGATACTTGGCAATTTAGCATGGCCAATCCACCCTAACTCGCACGTAGAACACAGAACATAGAAAAACTACAGCACGAACAGGCCCTTAGGCCCACAAGTTGCACCGATCATATTCCTACCATTAGGCTTACTTATAACCCTCAATATTATTAAGTCCTATGTACTCATCCAGAGGTCTCTTAAAAGACCCTATCGAATTTGCCTCCACTACAACCGGCAGCAGCCGATTACACTCACCCACCACACTCTGAGTGAAAAACTTATCCCTGATATCTCCTCTGCACTTACTCCCCAGCACTTCAAACCTGTGTCCTCTCATAGCAACCGTTTCAGCCCTGGGAAAAAGCCTCTGAGAATCCACCCAATCTATACCTCTCAATATCTTATACACCTCGATCAGATCACCTTTCATCCTTCATCTCTCCAAGGAGAAAAGACCAAGCTCACTCCCTCAACCCCAACATCTTAGAATACTAAGGAGCAATTTACCACGGTAATCCACCCTAACCTGCACATCTTAGGACACTAAGGGGCAATTTAGCATGACCAATCTACCTAACCTGCACATCTTTGGATACTATGGGGCAATTTAGCATGGTCAATCCACTCTAACCTGAACTCTTAAGGGCACTAAAGGGCAATGTAGCATGGCCAATCTACCCTCATTTACATTTTTGGAGTGTGGGAGGAAAGTGGGGCACCCGGAGGAATCCCACTGGGGAACTGACAGTGACCCAAAGTTGGAATCAAACCCGGGTCCCTGGGGCAATAAGGCAGCAGTGTTTACCACTGTGTTGCCTCTTAGTTACAAAGACCCATTTTCTGGGACAACTTAGAACAAGAGATCATAGTTTCAGGATAAAGATTCAAAACAGAGCTGATGAGAAATGACTTCTTTGAAGTGGTCATTTGTCTGTGGAATTCATTACCCCACAGTACGGTTGATGCTGGAGCATTGAGTAAATTTACGGAGGAGGTAGACAGATTTTTAACACATTGAAGGGTTATTGAGAACTTGCAGGAAAGTGGAGCTGGGAGGCCAAGATGCGATCATTCATGATCACATTGAATGGAGGGGCAGGCTCGAGGGACTGAATTGCCTAAGTCCTGCTGTTATGTTCATTAATGATAGCCAGAGGAAGCAGTCCTGCCATCATTATCTGGTCTGCTCTTCGGGTGAGCTGCTCTTCCATGGCAATGGAATCGGCTTCCAGCTAACCTCTGAAGTGGGAGAGCAAACTATTTGCACCATTCTGCGACAGGGAAGAGCTCGCTCTGTATATCTACGCCACGCAGAGTGGCTCACGGAGGCGGTTCATCGGCACCTTCACTAGAACAATTAGAGATGGGCAATAAATGCCGGCCTTGGTATCGATGCTGACATTGCAAGAACAATTTCAAAGGAAAATGGTTGTTAAGACCAAATATTACAGAAATAAAACTAACCTTGACATTTGAGTCATCTTATTTCAGTGAGGCGGCTGCGAACATGCCAAATTGGTATTCCAAGGGTGACAAAGAGATTCCTTCTTCAAGTTTTAACATGTTAGAATCAGCATTGGCTTGCAAGGTGACCAATCAACATGCAGGGGGGGAAAAGTAACAGCGTTAAAAATTATGACCATAGAAATGTTATGTCCAATCCATCATCCAATCCAACCTCACATCCATTGAGTCTTTCTACACTTCCCACTGTCTTGGCAAAGTAGTGAAAAGTACAATATAAATGCAAACTTTTCTCTTTTCTCTCTGTGGACAGTAAAAGAAATTATGTATGTCTGCAACAAGTCTCACTAACTTTTACAAATGCACCATAGAAAGTATTCTTCCTGGTTGTATCACAGCTTGGTATGGGCTCCTGCTCTGCCCAAGACCACAAGAAACTACAAAGGGTTGTGAACGTAGCCCAGTCCATCACGCAAACTGGCCTCCCATCCATTGACTCTGTCTACACTTCCCGCTGCCTCGGCAAAGCAGCCAGCATAATCAAGGATCCCACACACGCCGGACATTCTCTCTTCCACCTTCTTCTTCCGGGAAAAAGATACAAAAGCCTGAGGTCACTCACCAACCGATTTAGTTGATCTTTCTCTGCACCTA
Source organism: Sphyrna mokarran (assembly GCA_024679065.1). Taxonomy (NCBI): domain Eukaryota; kingdom Metazoa; phylum Chordata; class Chondrichthyes; order Carcharhiniformes; family Carcharhinidae; genus Sphyrna; species Sphyrna mokarran. The sequence continues at coordinate 9,580,978 of JAGIQG010000033.1, forward strand.
TGATGCTGAGTCCACTTCAAAAGTACTGAATGGGCTGTTGAGATGTCCGATGATAGTGAAAAGCGCAATATAAATGCAATCATTTCTTTCTGTGCAAAAGATACAAGGTGGAATTTTCTGGCCATACTTGCCCTAAGATAGGAAAGTCCTGCCCGAGGTCAATGGACCTTTATGTGGTCCTGTCCCTCCTGCAATGATGGTGGGTGGGAGAGGAAATTTCTGCCCCCATGGGTGAGATTTTCTCCGACACTGACAAATCCAAAGTTAGGCGGACAAAGGACTGTTGAGGCTCTTGATGGTGCGTTATTACGCTGCACAGCGCGGCACTTAATGCACACCAAAGAAGGCAGGGAGGGTTCCACGATAGTGGGCGACCTCTGATTCTCCTGCTCTGCGATCAAACATCCCGGTATGAGATTGAGTGGAAGTGTGTTGGGGAATGGGAGAGTGCGGTGACACAGGGAAGGTGGCAATCCTCCTCATGAACCTGCTCCTTGGCCAAAATTGCCATAAACAGCAGCGGGCAACTAAACAGGGTCAACTGCCCCATATGCCCACCCCTGTACCCTGGCTACATTCACAACCGGGTGTCCCTGAACGGGGAGCATCCATGCAGGTTGGGCACCGCAGGGGTTCAATGTTTTAAGTTTCTTCTTGGCTTTTTTTTTGTATGTTTGGGCAGTTGCTTCCTTTTTGGGGGGCTGCCCCTCTTGCTTTGCCCCTGAGTTTGTTTGATTTAATTTGTTTGGTTAGTGCAAAAAGAAAGTCTGATGGTTTAGGCGCCATGTTTGAGAGTTGACACAGAGAACAGCCAGCTCACCAGGATAAACTTTGCATCCAGATAGAACCCCCAGCAATGTCCAGCATTACCCAAAATAGGTTCTGTCCCAACACACACCTCCTCCCCTGCGCTGCGTTCACCTCTAAGCTCCCCTCAGAATACTTGCTAGGTACCTGCCTTCTAAGTTCAGTCTTGCATCTGCCACCTTTTTATTTGCCGTGGGTTTGCATTTTTTGACATGGGGGTGTAAGTCTGGCAAATGGGCCCGAGAACAATAAAATTAAAGTTTAAAGTTTATTTGTTAGTCTCACAAGTAGGCTTACGTTAACGCTGCAATGAAGTTACTGTGAAAATCCTGCAGCCGCCACACTGGGGAATATTGATAGAGAATTTAGCACGGCCAACGCACCCTAACCAGCACGTCACTCGGACGGTAGGAGGAAACTGGAGCACCCGGAGGAAACCCACGTAGACATGGGGAGAACATGCAGACTTAAAACACACACAGAGACCCAAGCCGTGAATCAAACCCAAGATCCTGGTGCTAATCATTCCAGGTGTGCTAACCACTGTGCCACCCTACACCATCACCCCACCCGCTCCCCTTCATCTTCTTTGAAACTGTTTCATGGGTAGGTTGAGGGGGGAGATGGAGTCTAATACCCGATTTGAAAAGTAGCGCCTCCGACAGTGCGGCACCCCCTCAGCACTGCGGAAGTGTCAGCTGAACGAAAGTCTGGAATATGGAAACGCTACATGACAAGTAGTTGATTTAAAGCACTGACTAATGGAGCTGCCAGTGTTTGAGGAAAAACAGACATGGATCTTAATCACCACAGTATTATAAATTAATATGATGTGCTCATTATGCTAATGACTTAATGCCTCAAAAAAAAACCCATTTCCTGACTACAAAGTAAGATGGTTTGTTTCTGGGTCATCACTGTAAACTGTCTGAAATATGACTAGCGGTGTCATAATACAAGTTTGATGGTAGGGAAGGGGAGTAAAAGAGTCTTTTTATAGAGCTGTTTGCTGTCATCTCCCCGTTCTCATCTGTCATAGCATTTATATCTTAAATTACGCTGTTGGATTTGAACAGTAGTGGATGGCACCGTGTGGTGGGGAGATACTTGTGTCCTGCTATCCCCTTTGAACCCTTTGATCGCAACGATATCAGATAGTAAGAAATAAGCCCCTGTCCCAGATTCAAATCATAGAATCCCTACATTGCAGGAGGCGGCCATTTGGCCCATTGAGTCTGACTGACCATAATCCCACCCAAGCCCCATCCCCTATAACCCTTCATTTTTACCCCACGAATAGTCCCCCTGACACTCGGGGGCAATTTAGCATGACCTAACCCACATATCTTTGGAGGAAACGGGAGCACCCGGAGGAAACCCACGCAGACTCAGGGAGAACATGAAAATTCCACACAGACAGTGACCCAACCGAACTCAGGCCCCTAGTGCTGAGAGGCAGCAGTGTAATCACTTTGCCACTGATGATTACCTTCTTTCTGTTCCCAAGAAAACAACCCCCCCTGCCTTTCACCATTCTCCTTCACGATACACTCCACTCGGGTGGATTCTGGACACAGTGTTACAGTGGTTAGCACTGCTGCCTCACAGCAACAGAGACACGTGTTCAATTCTAGCCTTGGGTGACGACTTGGATTCTATTTGTACATTTGCCCCGTGTCTCCCTTGGTCTCCTCCAGGTTTCCCTCCACAGTCCAAAGATGTGTGGGTTAGGTGGATTGGCCATGCTAAATTGTCCCTCAGTGTCCAAAGATGTGTAGGTTAGGTGTATTGTTTGTGCTAAATTGCCTCTTGGTATCCAAAGATGTGTAGGTTAGCTGGATTGGCCATGCTAAATTGCTCCTTAGTGACCCAAGATGTGCAGGTTAGGTGGATTGGCCGGGTCAGTCGGCAGTTAGGGAGGCAAATGTAACGTTAGCACTTGTGTCGAGAGGGTCAGAATACAAGATGTACTTTGAGCTGTATAAGACTCTGGTCAGTCCCCATTTGGAGTGTTGTGAGCAGTTTTGAGGCCTGTATCTAAGGAAGGATGTGCTGGCCTTGGGAAGGGTCCAGAAGAAGTTCACAAGAATGATTCCAGGAATGTCAAAGAACAAAGAAAATTGAGCACAGAAACAGGCCCTTTGGCCCTCGAAGCCTGCACTGACCATACTGCCTGACTGAACTAAAACCCCCTACCCTTGTGGGAACCATATCTCTCTATTTTCATCCGATTCATGTATTTGTCAAGGCATCCCTCAAAAGTCACTATCGTATTTGCTTTCACTACCTCCCCCAGCAGCGAATTCCAGATACTCACCACCCTCTGTGTAAAAGACTTGTCTCGTTAATCTCCTTCAAACCTTGCCCTACGCACCGTAAACGTATGCACCCTCATAAGTGACCCTTCCACTGTGGGAAAAAGCTTCTGACTATCCGTTCAGTCCGTGCCCCTTATCTTGTAGCCTTCTATCAGGTTGTCCCTCAATCTCAGCTCATGAGAACAAGTTGTCGTATGAGGAACGGTTGAGGACTCTGGATGTGAACTCGTTGGAGTTTATCGAAACTTATCGGATAGGCGAGGCCTGGATAGAGTGGATGTGGAGAGGATGTTTCCACTAGTAGGGAAAACTAGAACCAGAGGGCACAACCTCAGGCTAAAGGGATGATCTTTTCAAGCAGAGAATCTCTTCAGCCAGAGAGTGGTGAACCTGTGGAACTCTTTGCCGAGAGGAGGCCAGTATCTTTAACTCAGAGACAGATATGTTCTTGATTAATAAGGTGATCAGGGGTTTTGGAGAAAAGACAAGAGAATGGGGATGAAAAAGATATCAGCCATGACTGAATTGTGGAACAGCTCAATAGACGGAGTGGCCTAATTCTATTCCTATGTCTTATGGTACGCAAAATTGATAACTAAATTATGAACTGCATTTCACTTTGGTTTTTGGACCCTGAAACCCAAAGTATCAAATCATTAAATTTATTCCCAAACAATTGAAGAGTGGGAAATGTCTGTGTAAAGGTAGTGATTGTGTCTTCAGAAGGAAATATATATATATCAAAAAAAACCTTTACCGCTCAGGCCATTTGCAACAAGATTGCCATCCATTTCCTGGAATCCAGACACATTCGTGGCTTGAAATCAAAATGATTAGAAAGGATTCTTTATGGCCCCAAGTAGTGTGCGTTGCTTGATGAGCCTTGTTTTTGTTTTGATAGAGGTACTACTTTTAATGAAAAAAAAAGCTTGGCAAATTGTTATCTTACATTCATCCACACGCAGATGCAATTTGCATTTAAATGCAGCGCCGCTTGTCAACTGGTTAGTGACAAAAATGAACTGTGGCTATTTGCTTTCTCCTTGGCAACACCCCCCCACAATATCACACACCCTTTGGTGTGATCCATCAAATCAAGGGCTATAACTTAACCCCTTGGCACACACACACACTTGTCTTTGAAGTTCCTCCTTGCCTCCGCTGCGATGCAGTGGGCCTCTCCCCTGTCTCTGGTCCAGAGGGCTACAGTCACCCGGTTTCCTCCAAACACGCGTGGGTTAGGTTAATTGGCCATGTTAAATTAAGTGTGGAGACAGGGGATTAGCAAGGTGGGGTTATGAGAATATGGTTGGGATTGTGGTCGGTGCAAACTCAATGGGCTGAATGGCCTTCTTCTGCACTCTAGGGATTATATGATTCCAAGAACTCCCACCTCCAGCAACTTGAGCACAGGTAACAGGGCTGCCTCTCCACTCTGCTGCCAAAAAACAAAGATAATTCCTGGATAAAAGCAAAACAGGCAAAGAGTCATCTAGACTCGAAACGTCTGCTCTTTTCTCCCCTCACAGATGCTGCCAGACTTGCTGAGATTTTTCAGTATTTTCTCTTTGGATTAAAGATAATTATAGCACAGGAACAAGTCCTTTGGTCCTCCAAGCTGCATTGACTGTGCTCTCTGACTGATCAAAAACCCCCTACCCTTCCGGGGACCATATCCCTCCATTCCCATCCTATTCATGTATTTGTCCAGATGCCCCTTAAAAGCCACTATAGTATCCCTGGCAGTGAGTTCTAGGCACCCACCACCCTCTGTGTAAAAACTTGCCCTTACATCTCCTTTAAATCTTGCCCCTTGTAGCTTAAACCTGTAATTGACCCTTCCACCCTGGAAAAAGTTTCTGACTATCCATTCGATTGAACCAAGGCCTCTCCGTTGGATGCCAACAATCTGTGACATGGTGTGGCACAGTGGTTAGCACTGCTGCCTCACAATGCCGGGGACCCCGGGTTCGATTCCTGACTCGGGCCACTGTCTATGTGGAGTTTGCATGTTCTCCCCGTGTCTGCATATGTTTACCCCTAGTGCTCTGGTTTCCTCCCATAATCCGAATGCTGGTTAGGGTGCATTGGCCGCTCTAAATTCTACCTTGGTGTACCCGAACAGGCGTTGGAGTGTGGCAACTGGGGGACTTTTCGCAGTAACTTTATTGCGGCGTTAACGTAAGTCGACCTGTGACACTAAACTTGAAGCGGAGCAGAGATCTGATGGCTTGGGCCGGCCTTCCTCACTCGGCCAGTGCCAACAAGGACAAATTGCAGGGGGAGCTCATCGCCGCTTGTGGGATCCTGCTGTGTTCAAAACGGCCGACCCAGAAGCCAACATAAAGAGCAGCGCTACACTTTGAGTACTTCCCTGCGATGTTCAGCTACACTCCCGAGAAACGCGAGCTGCCCGTCCCAATTAACAAGCGCGGCCTGAGTGGGATTTTGATTGAGGCAAGCAGTTCGAATGAGGATGGCCTGATGTCTAACTTCCCTGCGACTTCAACCTCGTTGGATCAGCGTCTGCGAGGCTGACCCCGGCAACCGAGCATGTGAGGTGAATAAATCGTCGCGAGTCAGTTACACGGCTAGTAACTTAATCTACGAATTGGGGTGACCTCATAAACACAGAGAGCAAAGCTATAAATATCATCTCAAATCCCCATGACTTGGTTGCAGCCTTTGACCCCATCCCAAGTGCCATCGCTCAGTGTGAATATATATGTATAATAGAGGTCGTGTGCACATCGAGTTGAAGGTTCAGATGTTGGCCCTTTTGTTGAATGTTCTAATACTTTTCTGCTGTCCCTGTAAACACGCTGGAGTCCCCGTGCAGTGATAAATGACTCTAAGCTTTGGCAGAGTTTTTTATTTCCTTCCACAGACACAATGCTCGGAATCTGGACTCTTATGCAGGACTGCCACATCTTTTACAATATGGAAGTTTGTCGGCAACGTTCAAATTTTAAAATGCAGGGTCAGCATGGCAGACAGATTTTCAGGTCATTGACCATCTTGGCCTCCCCTTTGATTGTTATCAGTTTCCTCCTCTGGGGGAGGTCCTGTGGCGCAGTGGGTTAGTGTCCCTGTCTGTGGGCCAGAAAGCTCTGGGTTCGAATCCCGCTTGTGATGGCCCGTCTACCCCAGAATGGGAGTGAACGAGATACAAACAGTGGGCATGTCCGTTCACCTCAGGTCAAGCGAGACTGGAATATCCCACATCTTGAGTTTGTTTGTGGGACATGGGTGTCCACTGGCTGGGTCGGCATTTATTACCTATCCCTAGGAGCCTTGGAGGGAAGTGGGGAGTCAACCACATTGCTGTGGCTCTGGAGTCATCATGTAGGCCAGACTAGGTAAGGATGGCAATTTCCTTCCCTGTGTGGGTTTCCTCTGGGTGCTCGAGTTTCCTCCCACAGTCTGAAGATATGCTGGTTAGGTATTGGCCATGCTAAATTGCCCCTTAGTGTCAGGGGGATTAGCGAGGTAAATACATAAGGTTACGGAGATAGGCCCTGGGTGGGATTGTCATCAGTGCAGGCTCGATGGGCCAAACGGCCTCCTTCGGTACTGTAGAGATTTTCTTTTAAAGTCTATTTATCAGTGTCACATTATATTGACCCTACAATGAAGCTACTGCGACAATCCCCGAGTTGCCACACTCTGGTTCCTGTTCGGGTACACTGAGGGAGAACTTAGCATGGACAATTTTTACCAGCCTGTATTTTGGACTGTGGGAGGAAACAGAGCAGTCTGAAGATGTGTGGGTTAGGTGAATTGGCCTTGCTAGATTGCTCTTTAGGCTGGAATTTTATCAGAACGCCTGCCACAATTCCAGGGACAGGCTCGGCTCGGAGAACAGCATTTCCTCGTGACCACGGGCAGATGTCCTGTAAAATTCCACCCTTAGCGTCAGGGGGAAACCAGCAGGGTAACTATGTGGGATTATGGGATAGGCCCTGGGTGTTGGTGGATATCAGATGGGCCAAATGGCCTGCTTCTGCGCTGTAAGGGATTCTGATAGCTCATAAAATCTGTGTACTCTTTGCTGTTGGGTGTATTTGCTCAGGTTTTAGAGAAGGGGGGATGGAATTGCTTGAATATAGCCATCTTATTATTTCATTATTTTTTTGCAAGAGAACAAAGCAATTTCCCAGAGCACTCACACAAGAAATAATTAGAGCAAAATAGCTTTTTAATGTTTTAGGCAGGGGATGGCCATAATTGTATTGTTGTTGCTGAGAATTCTGTGACTGCCCCAGAAGTGCCCAGGGCAGCATGTCCTTCAATATCCATGGCATCTGAATCCAAATGAAAAAAAAATCATAACCCAATGAGAGACGAAGAAGAGAAAAAGGTTTTTTTTTCATGTATTTTTGTTTAATAATGGGCGCAATCCCTTAAGGTGTCAAGATGATTGTGAAATGTAACGCAGCAAATTAATCTCTGGGCTTGCTTTGTTCGTGGAGGGGTCTAAGTTGTGCCACATATGATGCAGAAGGAGGCCATCCGGCCCATCAAATCTGCACTGGCTTTCCGAAAGATATGATGTAGAGATGCCGGCGTTGGACTGGGGTAACCACAGTAAGAAGTCTCACAACACCAGGTTTAAGTCTAACCAGTTTATTTGATAACTAAACTTGTTACGAGACTTCTGACTCTCTGAAAGATAGACAGTGTGGTGAAAAAGACATTCAGCACGATGGTCTTTCATCAGTCAGGGCATTGAGATGGGGCATCATGGCCAGAATTTTACCATCTAACCCACCCTGGGGTGGGCGAGGATGGCAGAACAGCATTCTCCGTTGGCCTTGGGTGGGATCTTACGAGCCTTGAGTGAGTGAGGCAGTAAAATTCCTGCATAGGCTACAGTTATACGAGGCTGCACTTGGATATTGTGCACAGTTTTGGTCTCCCTATTATCGGAAAGACTCTGATGATCTGGAAAGATAGTAGTCACGATGTAGAGATGCAGGCGTTGGACTTAAACCTGATGTTGTCAGACTTCTTACGATCTGGAAAGATTGTAGAGAAGATTCACAAGGATGTTGCCAGGATTAGTGGGGCCTGAGAGGTTGACGTGGAGCATTGGACTGGGGTAAAACAGAAAGAAATCTCACAACACCACTTTAAAGCCCAACCAGGATTTGTTTGTAGCAAAAACCGCAAGCTTTCGGGACAGCCCGTACTGAACTCCTAGCCACCTGACGAAGGGGCAGGCTGTCTCGAAAGCTTGCGGCTTTTGCTACAAATAAATCCTGTTTGGATTTTAAACTGGTGTTGTGGGATTTCTTTCCTGAGAGCTTGGCCAGGCTAGGAGTTGATTCCTTGGAATGTAGGCGGATGAAGGGTGACCTTATTGAAGTGTGTAAAATCATGAGGGGCATCGATGGGATGAACACACAGTCTTTTTTCCCAGGGTAGGGAAATTGAAAACTTTGGAATACAAGGAAGATTTGAGGATCTTACCGGGACACTGGAAGATTTGAATTATTAGGCTGACAGACAAGTGGCCACTGCGCGTCTAAATACTGACAGATCGGCACATGCGTAATGGCTCTCTCAGTGTTGTGCGGCACAGTGGTCACTCCAGTTTTCTTGCAAATTTGACACTTAGAACTTTTTTGGGGGGGAGGCAAATTGCCCCCCACCTCCCCCCAACAGGTCTTTTATCCAAGGGTTCTAAAACCCTTGGATAGGTTTAAGGTGAGAGGGGAAAGATTTAAAAGGGACCTGAGGGGCAACTTTTTCACACAGAGGGTGGTGTGTGTGTGTGTAGGATGAGCTGCTAAAAGAGGTGGTAGAGGCGAATACAGTCTCAGCATTAAAAAGCATTTGGATTAGTACATGGATGCGGAAGGATTTGAGGGATATGGGCCAAAAGTGGACAATGAGGAGTGGGTTGGCACCATGGTCAGCATGGACTTGTTGGGCCGAAGGGCCTGTTCTCGTGCTGTGCAGCTCTATAAAATTCTATAAGGACCAACTCCACCAGCATCCCCCCCCGCCCCTCCCTCCGCATATCCCTGTACCTGTGCGTATTTACCATGGCCAATTCACTTAATCTGCACATATTTGGACACCAAGGGGCAATTTAGCATGGCCAGTGAACATAACCTACACATCTTTAGACACTACAGGCAATTTAACATGGCCAATCCACCTAACCTAAACATCCTGAGACACTAAGGGACAATTTAGCACGGCCAATCCACCAAACTCGCACATCTTTGATGTGTGGGAGGAAACCGGAGTACCCAGGGGAAACCCACACAGACGCTAGGGAGAACGTGCAAACTCCGCATAGACAGTGACCCAAGGCCAGGAATCGAACCTGGCTCCCTGGCGCTGTGAGGCAGCAGTGCTAACCACTCTGCCGTCCCATGAAGCTAAGAGAAATTATTCTTAATAAGCAACATGATGTATCATCCAGCTGCAAATATATTATCTTATATTAATTCTCAGTTAGTTGGGCTGTTCATGAATTTCATTTCTGAAAAAAAGATTGCTCGCTTAATGTAAAAATACATTATTAATCCTGTCCTTTAAAATTAAACGGTGGGAAAAAAATTGGAAGTTAGACTTTAAGCAGAGATGGTGTTGCTTTGCAGCCTGTGCTAGTCTGGGTGTATGTTTGATCATGGGAGGGAAAGGACAACAGACTTTTGCAAGTGTGCAGATAATGCAAAGAGAATATTTGATAGTGACATGCACAATGATAAATAATTTTGATAAGATTAAGAAAGAAATAACTGTTGCCATTGTCAGAAGTGCTGATAAACTGGTGAAATTATAGAATCCCTATCATTTAGCCTGTTGAGACTGCACCCACACTTTTTTTTAAACTTATCCCCCCTACCACCATATTTATATATTTACCCCACTAATCCCCCTAATCTACACACCTTGGGACACTAAGGGGCAATTCAGCATGGCCAATCCACCTAACCTGCGTATCTTTAGACACCAAGGGGCAACTTAGCATGGCCAATCCTCTTAACCTCCGTATCTTGGGACACTGAGGGACAATTTAGCATGGCCAATCCTCCTAACCTATATATATCTTGGGACACTGAGGAGCAATTTAGCATGGCCAATTCACCTAACCTGCGTATCTTTAGACACCAAGGGGCAACTTAGCATGGCCAATCCTCTTAACCTCCGTATCTTGGGACACTGAGGAGCAATTTAGCATGGCCAATTCACCTAACCTGCACATCTTTGGACACAAGGGACAATTTAGCAGGGCCAATCCATCTAAATTGCACATCTTTGGACACTAAGGGGCAATTTAACATGGCCAATCCTCCTAATCTACATGTCTTGGGACAGAAGGGAATAATTTAGCATGGCCAATCCATCTAATCTACACATCTTTGGACACTAAGGGACAATTTAGCATGGCCAGTCCACCTAACTTGCACATCTTTGGACACTAAGGGGCAATTTAACATGGCCAATCCTCCTAAATCTACATGTCTTGGGACAATAGGGGATAATCTGTCGAACCTACACATCTTTGGACACAAAGGGACAATTTAGCATGGCCATTCCACCTAACCACACATCTTAGAATACTAAGGGCAATTTAGCATGGCCAATTGGTGCATTAACTGTGCTAAATTCTCCCTCAGCGTACCTGAACAGGAGCCAGAGTGTGACGACTAGGGGATTTTCATAGTAACTTCATTGCAGTGTTAATGTAAGCTTACACTAATAAATAGACTTTAAACATTAAAACTTGGGCAAAAGGAAAAGTTGGGGTCGAGGCTAACTTCACTACATACCGTGGAGTTTCTGATCTGGTCCCTTACAGCATAGAAAAGCAATATTATACAGCATGGTACGTTTAGATGACAAGAGGTGTAAGTCCTTGTGAGTGACATCCATTTGTTTATTTTTCTGATTATTCCCTGCCTTTGGCATCGATCACTTGTAGCTTTTTTTCACTGCACTGTTATTTGTCAAACATCATTGCCTTCCTCATTTCTCTTTCCTCACCTTAATGCTGGTACGCAATTATTTTTTTTTGTCAAACCGAGCGGTCTGAGCGAGAACAAATCGTAAGCCCGGGATGCATTAGTCAGGAATTTAAAACAATCGTGCGCCCAGGGAGCAAGTAACTCCCAGTTTGGGAGTTGAGCTCATTCGCACTTTATGCACGAAATGTGAAACTCAAGCAGCTTGGGTGTCAGAACCATTCCGCAGATGAGGATTGACTTCTGTTTAAGAGGTTTCCTAATGGAAAATGTTGCTTACATTCATCGAGAGGGAAGGTAGTATTCTGAGAGAATCCCTACAGTGCAGAGAGAGGCCATCTGGCCCATCGATTCAGCATCTTGTCTCTCACAGAACATTCTACCCAAGGCTTATCCCTGTAACTTCAGTCACTTAGCTCACTTATCCCCTCAACCCATAAACCTTGGGACGCTAAGGGGTAATTTAGCATGGCCAATCCTCCTAACCACATATCTTTGGACACTGTGGGGCAATTTAGTATGGCCAATCCATCTAACCTGTACATCATTGGACATTGAGGATAATTTAGCGTGGCCAATCCACCTAACCTACACATCTTTGGGCACTAAGGACAATTTAGCAAGGCCAATCCACCTAACCTGCACATCATTGGACATTAAGGGCAATTTAGCATGGCCGATCCATCTAACCTGCACATCTTTGGACACTAAGGGGCAATTTAGCATGATCAATCCACCTAACCGGCATGTCTTTGGACACTAAGGGGCAATTTAGCATGAGCAATTCACCTAACCTGCACATCTTTGGAAGCTAAGGACAATTTAATATGGCCAAGCCACCTAATCTGTACATCTTTGGACACTAAGGGGAATTTAGCATGGCCAATCCACCTGACCTACACATCTTTTGACATTAAGAGGCAACTTAGTATGGCTAATCCACCTAACCTGCACACCTTTGGACACTAAAGGGCACATTGGACTGTGGGAGGAAACCAGAGCACCCGGGGGAAACCCAAGCAGACAGTGGAAAATGTACAAACACCACACAGACAATGACCCAAAATGGGAATCGAACCTGGGTACCTGGCGTTGTGAGTAAGCAGTGCTAACCATTGTTCCATCCCTCTGAGGAGATAATTGCTCTCACAGGAGTTGGGTAGGCAAATGCCCAATCAAGTGCTTAACTCCTTTGGGCTTCCTGGAATTGCCCTTGGCACGGTTGACATCAGTTTTCCAGCTACTGAGGATGCTCTTTCTCTCCTCCCCTAGCAGCCATTGCGTTCCCCCATTATCTGAGTGCCAGCTATCTAAGTAGCTTCAATCCCCTGCTGTATCCCCATAACCCTTCAAATCATCTCCTTGTCAAAGCAAATATTACATTTCCTTTGGAAAGTCACTCTTGAATCTGTTTCCCACACCATTTCACAGCACAAGAATTCAGGTGCCAAAGGAGCTTCTGCATATCTCTCCCACCCGGTGGGATTATTTTCTTTAATAAAATGAATTTGAATTTGTCTCCAATTACCTAACTTGGCATTAATTGAATTATTCTGGCTGTTTCTTGACGTCCTGTGGACGTCTATTCAACCACCTAGAAACCTTTTGGGCATACAACACTTTTCTCTGAGATAGGTAACGTAGATTCCACCTTAGCAGAAGAAATTCAGAATTCCTCGGAACTTGTTTAATGGATTCACCTTTGAGTAAGATACCCATAAAGCATGATTTAATGATATCCCAGGATAGTTCATTTCCATTGCAATGATTAAAATAGAAGGACTTTATATAATATTTACATGGACCACTTTGATTAAGTGAGTGGGCCATGCTCTTGCGAGTTCAGTTTGCAAGAAAGAGATTCACTTGCTTTGTGCTTGGGAAGTAAGGAAGCATGAATTTCAAATCCCTTGATAGGTTAGTTAGTAGGTTAATCATTCCATCTATAACCAAGGGTTAAGAACCTCGGCAGAAAAAATCTTCATTCAATTAAGCACATGCACTCATTATTTAGGCAAGCTAAGATTAGTGGTATCTTGGTTTCCACAGAGCAGGTGGAATTTGTCTGAAATACAGAGCAGCGTACCTTAACGAGTTCCATCCCCCGAGTATTCTCACTCTAAAGCCCATCTCTCCTCAAGGAGAGATTTAAAGAGAAAAGTGCCTTTCAAGCATAAGTCCACAAAATAGCTCCAATTCTTCCTGCACCCAGTGGCGCACTTTTGTCTGCTCCCATAGCTAGTAACACATTGTTAGTCTGTGGCCAGGAAGCTTATAAACTTCAAGTTTAAAGTTTATTTATTAGTAGCCTTACATTAACACTGCAATGAAGTTACTGTGAAATTCTCCCACACTCCGATGCCTGTCCGGGTACACTGAGGGACAATTTAGCCTGGCTAATGCAGCTGAACAACACATCATTCAGACTGTGGGTGGAAACCCACACAGGCATGGAGAGAATGTACAGATTATGCACAGACAGTGACCCAAGCCAGGAATTGAACCTAGATCTCTAGCGTTGTGAGGCAGCAGTGCTAACTATTGTGCTTCTGTGCTGCTCTGTAAGTTGAGAAGCGCAACTCCACATCAAGTGTAGCTGACCAAGAATCTCTCTACTGCCCTTACCGCCAGCCTGTGTGAAAAGTTTGACTACATTAGAAACGTAGAAGGAAACAAAAGATAGGAACATATGGCCTTTCAAGGCACTTTCAATACCCACTCTCACTTTCTCTCCACCCCTCTTGATCCTTTTAGTGTCATGGGCCATGTCCAGCTTCCTTTTGAACATATCTAACAAACTGGCCCCAATAGCTTTATGGTCGAGAATTCCACAATGTAGAATGGGTTTTGAATCACACAGGCCAAGTTTTCCCTGAACTGATTTTGAATTAATTTGATTTACTATTGTCACCCGTATACACAACTAAACCTACTGTTCACAGAGTACATAGAGGAGAAGGAAGTGGTTGCAGAATGGCGATAGGGTGAGAAGAAGAGAATGGCAGTGGAGCACTACGTAGAATCGTGTGTGATTTATAGCATAGAAGTAGGTCACTGGGCCCAACAAATCAATTATCCACACAAGCTCCAAAGAATAACGGTGCACTTCGATAATTGATTCATTTGTACCAGTTATTCCCAATACCAAGTGAATGCTTTTGTTTTAACTTGATTTATTATTGTCATTAGAATTGGGATACAGTGTATGGACAAAACCTACCATTCATAAAATACATGGGGGAGAAAGAAAGGAAAGAGTGCAGAATGTAGTGTTACAGTCACAGCTAGGGTGTAGAGAAAGATCAACTTAATATATGTAAGGTCCCTTCAAATGTCTGATGCTAGCAGGGAAGAAGCTGTTCTTGAGTTGGTCGGCATATAATTTCAGATTTTTGTATCTGTTCCCGACAGAAGAAGGTATGTCTGGAGTGCGTGGAGTCCTTGATTATGTTGGCTGCTTTGCCGAGGTACTGGGATGTGTAGATGGAGTCAATGGACAGGAGGCTGGTTTGCATGACTGGGCTTTGGCCACAACCTTTTGTTGCTGTCTTGGTCAAACGGGAGCCATACCAAGCTGTGATATATCCAGACAGGATGCTTTCTATGGGGTATCTGTAGAAATTGTATGGAATGCTATAAATATCCTCCATCCAATTAGTTGTCCAATTATTCATCCAATTATTAGGATAGTCACCCCCATAACCCATCTCAGCAGATCATTCATTATGATCATAAGACATAGGAGCAGAATTAGGCCAATCGATCCATCGAGTCTGCTTTGACATTCAATCATGGCTGATGTTTTTCTCATCCCCATTATCCTGTCTTTTCCCCACAATCCCTGATCCCCTTATCAATCAAGAACTTATCTATCTCTGTCTTAAAATTACTCAATGATCTGATCTCCATAGCCTTCTGCGCCAAAGAGTTCCACTGATTCACCACTCTCTGGCTAAAGAAATTCCTCCCATCTCTGTTTTAAAGGATTGTCCCTTTAGCCTGAGGTTGTGGCCTCTAGTTCTAGTTTTTCCTACTAGTGGAAACATCCTCTTCATGTCGACTCTATCCAGGCCTCGCAATATCCTATAAGATCCCCTCCCTCATCCTTCTATCATATTTGCAACATCAGTCAACCAGAAGGTCAAGCTAAACAGTAATGCCATCTTTAAAAGGTCAGTTAGATGTCAGTTTTCAACTGTTAGCTATCCTTTCAGTGGTAATGAGTTACACGTTTGCATTTGCAAGTCAGAGATGAGTGTTTAATGTTGTGGGATCTTGGTTCTAAATCATTTGAGGGTAATTGTCCTGACTAAGTGGAGGTGGTGAACAGTGTTATTGTTACTGGGCTAGTGATCGCAAGACCCAGGGTCTTGCTTTGGCAACACAGATTCGAATCCTGCCTCGGCAGGTGGTGACATTTGCATTCAATGAAAATTTGGAATTAAAAATCCACTGATGACCATGAAACCAGTGTCAATTGTTGGAAAAACCCATCTGGTTCACTAATGTCCCTCTGGTGAAGGGAATCTGCCATCCTTACCCAGCCTGACCTACATGTTTGAGCTTCTCAGTTGCTATAGAATAATGGAGACAGAAGTTCTGCTTCTTCATAACATAACCCTTCCTTGATCTAACTTAACGCAATTCTATACCAACAAAATAGTGCCACCTGCGTCTTCTTTATCAGTGACTTCTATTGAATAATTGGCATCACATTAGGACTTAATTGGAAGATCCATCAACTCATTCTTAACATTACATATGGCTACATACAAACGATGTGCTGATTCGATGCATTGGCCATGCTAAATTCTCCCTCATTGTACCCGAACAGGCACCGGAGTATGATTTTCACAGTAACCTCATTGCAGTGTTAATGTAAGCCTACTTGTGACATTAATAAATAAACCTTAAAAAACTTGAAAACTCTAACGTAAAATGCCCTCTGAAAGCGGCCTAGCAAGCCATTCAAGGACAATTAGGAATGGGCAATAAATGCTGACCCAGTCAGTGTGCGCATATCCCATGAATGAAAAAATAAATAAATTTGTGTGTGGAAATTTGGTCAGAGATTCAAATGTTTGGAGATGAATTTGCTGTTAAGGGTTTTTGGCTTGACATTTGGAGAAAGGAACAGTCATGTGGCATTTTTCCATGTGGTTAGAATGGTGCAAAGTGCTTCATGATCGATAGAATGCCCGTGAAGCATAGCTGAACAGAGCGGAGAATTTGTTCACAGCTAGTTAATCTCTCTTAATGGTGCGTTTGTGGTCAACCATTGGGCAGGGCCCTTTTAGCACAGCAGTTAGCACTGCTGCCTCGCAGTGCCAGGGACCTGGGTTCGATTCCCAGCTTGGGTCACTGTTGTGCCTGTGTGGGTTTCTTCTAGGTGCTTCAGTTTCCTCTCACAGTCTAGTTAGAGTGCACTGGCCATGCTAAGTTCTCCCTCAGTGTGGCGACTTGGGTACCTTCACAGTAGCTTCATTGCGGTGTTAATGTAAGCCTACTTGTGTGACACAAACAAAAATAAACTTGAAATTTAAAAACTCAAGTTCACACAAAACTGTGTGTGTGTGTAATGTGTATAAGAGCAGCGAAAGGCTGAGTAATTCCCACATTGATGTGAAACAGTGTTACCAGAGATGGGCAGATGGCTCATTGATGTTCTTATACACCACGATGGTTCGGATGAATGTAGTTATAGCCACTATTACTGCGTGGGATGTTGTGATTTTTGCCTGAAGCAGTTTGTGCTTCAATTGCCCAAGCCAGCACGTCAATGTGTTGGATTGGGATTATGATGTTACTCTGCATTATGTTGGGTCTCATTTATAATAAAGAACAAAGAAAATTACAGCACAGGAACAGACCATTCGGCCCTCCAAGCCTGCACTGACCATGCTGCCCGACTGAACTAAAACCCCCTACTTTTCCGGGGACCATATCCCGCTATTCTCGTCCTATTCATATATTTGTCAAGATCCCGTGGCGTCTTGGATACTTTTATCTGTTAACCCCTTCTCTCTACTGTATCACAGATCTTCCCACACTTCCCCAGCCCCTTTCACGTGCAAAAAACCAATGATGTTTCGAACTTTTTCTACTTCTGATAAAAAGTTGTCGTTCCAATGAGAACAAACCAAGTTCCTCCAATATCTTCTCATAGTTAATGCTCTCCAAACCATCCTGTCCACCATGTAGGGCTGTAGAACTGAACAAGGGAGGAGTTTAGTTCAAATCTTCACAGCCTCACAGTCAGTCCCAGACAGAAATGTGGTTGAGTCTCAACTGTCTTTCAAGGCAACTAAGTATGGGCAATAAATGGCCAGCCAGCGACGCCCAGGTCCCAGAATGAAGACAAAGAAAGACTGGCTCCCCAGAGCTCCACCCTGGGTGGGGTTAGCCCCCAGGATCATCTTACCCACACTCTTAAAGGGGCAACACGCAACCCAACCTACATATACAAGCAATACTCTTAATATTCTCTTCAAGTACAGCAAACTACACTGAGATTTTCCTCTCTTGACATTTATGGAGTTACCGAGGAGATAAAGGTAGAAGGGAGATATGTAGAGAAAAAAAAGCATATATTTTAGTAAATGATTATAGTGGAATAAATCACTTATTAATTAGATATATTTAATACGCAGGACCTTAGTTGGGTCCCCACCCTGCTTCCTCCTCCCTCTGCTCACACAAATGTTATAGCAACAGAGGCAACCCACCATTGGCCAGTGATGGGATTTTCCAATCCCGCCGCTGTCATTGGCATTCATTCACCGCATCCACCACTGGGGTAACCACGGTGGGAACTCACCAGTGGAAACAGTGGGAAGAATCCCGCCGTTGTCATTATCAGGCCACTTTTGTTCGTGGCACGGTGGCACAGTTTTTAGCACTGCTGCCTTGCGGCGCCAGATACCCGGGTTCGATTCTAGTGACAGTCTGTATGGAGGTTGCACATTCTCCCCGTATCTGCCTGGGTTTCCTCCGGGTGTTCTGGTTTCCATCCACACTCCAATAATATGCAGGTGGATTTACCATGCTAAATTGTCCCTTAATGTTCAAAGATGTGCAGGTTAGGTGGATGGGCCATGCTAAATTGCCCCTTAATGTCCAAAGCTTTGCAGGTTAGGTGGATTGGCCATGCTAAATTGCCCCTTAGTGTCAAAAAATGTGTGATTTAGGTGGATTGGCCATGCTAAATTGCCCCTTACGTCCAAAAATGTGTGTTTATGTGCATTGGCTGCTAAGTTGCCCCTTAGTGTCCAATGATATGCGGGTTGGGTAGATTGGCCATGGTAAATTGCCCCTTAGTATCGGGGGATTAGCAGGATAAATACGTTGGGTTAAGCCTGGTTGGGAATGTTGTTGGGCAGGCCCGATGGGCCAAATGGCCTCATTCTGCACTGTAGGGATTCTGTGGTTCATCCTTGATTGTGGGATCTTGCTGTGTGTAAACCAGTCACCATGCCTCTTACATTGCAGTGGTGACTCAAACGTAAGAGTGCTTCGTTGGCCGAGAAACAATCGGGAGGGGTACCCCAGGGCATGAAAAGCCCTTTATAAATAGAAAGCCTTTGATTCTTTCAAAGATGGGAAAATGGTTCTATAAACAATTGGCAGTATCAGTTAATTTGGATGAGGCAGTGTTGGAATGATCATCCACAGTAATTTGTAGCAGATTGCAATCCTTCCTGTGCTTGTTTTCCTAAATTCAAAACAATGTAAAAAGATTTTGCCGAGTGAAAAAATATTTAATGACTATATTAAGGAACCTCATTTTGACCATGTACTAATCTCTCCTGTTAGAGGGTCGTTGATGAGGCCAGAACCTGCTGGTGAGGTGGTGTGCATGTGCAAAGCAGAATGATTACTTTGCATTGGAGTTAAATAAGGTGAGCCCAATATTGTCTGCTCTGAAATTAGCCCCTTGAGTTGCAATACACATCCTTTTTTAATGGTCACTAGAGTTTTAAAAACACCACCCACTCACTGCAGAGACACATGCGTATTTTGCATGGGAATCTTCTGCCTTGACAGATTAGAATTGAATCACCTTTTGGGTGGAAGACAGAGAAAAACAGGGCAGCATGATGGTGAGCACTGCTGCCTCGCAGTGACAGGGAGCAGGACTTGATTCCAGCCTCGGGTCACTGTCAGTGTCCTCAGGTCACCGTCTGCTTTGAGTTTGCACGTCCTCCCCGTAGCTGTGCTCCAGGTGCTCCAGTTTCCTCCCACAGTCCAAAGATGTGGAGGTTAGGTGGATTGGCCATGCTAAATTGACCCTTAGTGTCCAAAACTGTGTGTTTTAGGTGGATTGGCCATGCTAAATTGACCCTTAGTGTCCAAAACTGTGTGTTTTAGGTGATTGGCCATACTAAATTGCCCCTTAGTGTCCAATGATGCATAGGTTAGATGGATTCGCCATGTTAAATTACCCCTTAGTGTTCAAAGATGTGAAGGTTAGTTAGATTGGCCAAGCTAAATTGACCCTTAGTGTCCAAAACTGTGTGTTTTAGGTGGATTGGCCATGCTAAATTGACCCTTAGTGTCCAAAACTGTGTGTTTTAGGTGGATTGGCCATGCTAAATTGACCCTTAGTGTCCAAAACTGTGTGTTTTAGGTGGATTGGCCATGCTAAATTGACCCTTAATGTCCAAAACTGTGTGTTTTAGGTGGATTGGCCATGCTAAATTGACCCTTAGTGTCCAAAACTGTGTGTTCTAGGTGGATTGGTCACGCTAAATTGCCTTTTAGTGTCCAAAGATGTGGAGGTTTAAAATGTTTATTAGTGTCACAAGCCGGCTTACTTTAATACTGTGATGAAGTTACTGTAAAAATCCCCTGGTTGCCACACTCAGGTGCTTGTTTCTGTACACTGAGGAGAATTTAGCATGGCCAATGCACCTAACCAGCACATCTTTCAGACTGTGGGAAGAAACTTGAGCTCCCAGGGAAGACCAGACCCGGGAAGAACATGCAAATTCCACACAGACAGTGAGCCAAGCTAGGAATCAAGCCTGGGTCTCTGGCACTGTGAGGCAGCAGTGCTAACCACTTACCACTATGTTTTGACAAATTGCTTCTTTGTGTTCAGAGATATGTAGGTGAGGTGGATTAACCGTGGTAAATGTATGGGGTTACATAGATAAGGTGGGGTCTGGGCCCGGATGAGATGTTTTGTCAGAGAGTTAGTA
The DNA here is from genome assembly GCA_024679065.1 of Sphyrna mokarran. NCBI lineage: Eukaryota > Metazoa > Chordata > Chondrichthyes > Carcharhiniformes > Carcharhinidae > Sphyrna > Sphyrna mokarran. The sequence continues at coordinate 9,601,285 of JAGIQG010000033.1, forward strand.
CGGACCTGATGGGCTGAATGGTCTCCTTCTTCACTGGAGAGATTCTGTGAAAATATTCTATGAATGAATTACCTGAAAGTGTAGTGAGCGCGGGCTCAGAAATGAATTTCAAAAGGGGATTGGATATGTCCCAGGACGTGAAACATTTGCAGGGCTATGGGGTCAGAGGTGGGGAGTGGGACTACTGTAATTTCACTTTCAAAGAACTGGCACAGGCTTGTGGGGGCTGAACGGTTCTCTTCCAGTGCTGTAAGTTGCTATGACCTATAAAGACTGTAATCGGTTATGTTGGGCAAATCAGTTTTAGCAGTCATTAATCTTTAAGACAGAGATAGATAGGTTCGTGATTAATAAGGGGATCAGGGGTTTCGCAGGAGAATGGGGATGAGAAAAATATCAGCAATGAATGAATGGTTGAGCAGACTCGATGGGCTGAGTGGCCTAATTCTGCTGCTATGCCTTATGGTCAACATATCCATTGGAATTTTAGCAGATACACAGGATATTAAACATTGTCATCTTGGTCTAGCAAGGCAGACAAGGGAATCTGATAGAGCCTATTTTGCAAAGAGACTTTTCTCGAGATGGTGGACTTGCTTTTGAGTAGCAGCAAAGCTCTCATCAGCTGGGCCCTTGGAAGGACAAAAGTTTCACAGCCATTGAATCAAGCAACCTTCTGAGATAATTTGTTGATTTGCGGTCTGGACAGGTTTTGAGTAAAACGCCCACCACTGAAGTACACTTTTTTATTCATTAGTAAGACATGAGTGTCACTGGCATTTATTGCCCCCTCCCTAGTTACTCTTAGAGGGTAATTGAGAATCAACCACATTGCTTTGGCTCTGGAGTAATATATTGGCCAAGTAAGGACAGCAGATTTTGCTTCCCTAAAGGGCATTAGTGAACCAGATGTTTTTTTTCTGACAATTGACAATGGTTTCATGGTCATCAATAGATTCTTAATTCCAACATTTCTGTTAGTGAATGGTCAGCTGTCTCACAGCTCCAGATCTGATTCCCAACGTGGGTCACTGTCTGCGTGGAGTTTGCATTTCTCCCCGTGTCTGTGTGAGTTTCCTCCAGGTTCTCCGGTTTCCTCCCACGGCCTGAAGGTGTGCTGGTTAGGTGGAATAGCCACGATAAATTATCTCCAGTGTATTCCGGGATTAGCACAGTAAGTATGTGGAGTTACAGGGATAGGGCATGAGTGGGATAGTGCAGGTTTGATGAGCCGAATGGCTTCTGTCTGCACTGTAGGGTTTCTACGGTAGGTTGCACCATCTGCCGTGGCAAGATTCAAACTCAGCTCCCCAGAACATTTGGTGTGTTTCTGGATTAATAGTCCAGTGATAATATCACAAGGCTGTCACCTTATTCCCATAACTTTTCATCATATTATTTCTCTGCTTTAACGTTTGGTAACCTACCCAGCTGTGAAGCTTAACAGTCTAACCATAATAGCACTAGGCCATTGTCTCCCTTTAGAAGGACAAACACATTTCCTCCCCACCACCCCTACCCCAGAGTCCCTTCGCTCTCTGAGTGAGAAGACACTTGGAGTTTGCCTCTGGAAATAGGGCGGCACGGTGGCACAGTGGTTAACACTGCTGCCTCACAGCGCCAATTGGGTTCGATTCCCAGTTTGGATCCGTGGCAGAGTCTGCAAGTTCTCTCCATGTCTGTGCGGGTTTCCTCCGGGTGCTTCAGTTTCCTCCCACAGTCAGAAAGACATGTTGATTAGGATACTACATTCTCACTCAGTGTACCTGAATAGGTGCCGGAGTTTAATTTCATTGCACCATTAATATAAGCCTACTTCATACAATCTGTACAGTGGAGGGAGAGAGGCCATTTAGCCCATCGAGTCTGCTCCGACCTCAATCCCACCGGGTTCTATTCCCATAACCCCACTTATTTACTCTGCTGAATCCCCTGACACCAAGGTCAATTTACCATGACCAATCAAACTAATCCATCCTTACAGTGCACAGAGAGACCATTCTGCCCATCAAGCCTGCACTGTCCTACCCAGGCCCTATCCCTGCAACTCCACGCTAATCCATCTAATCTATGCATCCTGGGACACTTCAGGGGCAATATAGCTCGGCCAATCCACCAAATCCTTAGGAGTGCAGAAGGAAAACAGAGCACCAGGAGGAAACCCATGCAGGCTCATGGAGAATGCACAAACTCCTGTGTGGAGGATTCAAGGCTGGAATTGAACACAAGTCCCTGGCGCTGTGAGGCAGCAATGCCACTTGTGACTAATAAATAAACGTAACTTTTAAAATAAAGGGTAATGGGGCTTTCCTAGTCTGTGGTCAAACCCGTACTTACAGTGTCCTCCTGATGCCTTCTCCCCGCATTTCCGAAAAATTGAATTATCCGATCATTTCAATTAAGCAATGCAAATAACGCTGCAAAGTGGGACTCTAACGCTCAGAAGAAATTGGAAAGCATTTGAACAGAGAGGAGTAGAATCTCTGCAGAACAAACTCTATTATAGGCACCATAGATCAAATATTAATGTGGATGATATTCGCGAACAAATGTGTTTGTATGACCTTTTGCTGTATTTAACGATTGTGAGCCTATTTTAAATAAATGGGTCAACATCTGCATTAGAACTGCAGATGTGGGCTTATCAAGTTTGCGTGCAATCCCCTTCCTCTGCTAAGTTCCACTCTCAGTGTTACAAATCATTCTTCTGACTGCGCTGCACACCTAGTCTGTTATTAAAAAATTACCATTATACCGAAAAACTATTACAGACGTCTCATTAGTGCAACTTATTGTTATAAACTGCTAATAAACGCTGTTCCGACAGCTTCTCTTTATTGTTAACCTTCTATGATGATGAATTATTATTATGAAGCTCTCATTATCACAAAACTCCTTGATTCCATCTCTCATCAGCATTGAACTTGCTGCAGTATTAGTAATGAACCTGACAATTTGCCCGCAATTTAATTTTTCTTTAACGTTTACAACGCATCTCAGGCACTCAACAAAAACTTTGAAGCAAAACCGCTGCTATTTGGGGATTCATTTTACACACAGCAAGGCAGTCATAAAAGTACCCAGATGAAGTTTGCAAAGTTGTGTGGGTTAGGTGGATTGGCCACGCTAAATTCTCCCTCAGTGTACCTGAACAGGAGCCAGAGTGTGGCGACTAGGGGATTTTCACAGTAATTTCATTGCAGTATGCACATCTACATCATAGATGTGTGGGTTAGGTAGATTGGCCATGCTAAATTCTCCCTCAGTGTACTTGAACAAGCATCAGAGTGTGACAACTAGAGGATTTTCACAGTGATTTCATTGCAGTGTTAATGTAAGTCTGCATCATGCATGTGCGGGTTAGGTTGATTGGCCACGCTAAATTGGCTGCAGTTTTAGAAGGGATTAGCAGGGTAAATATGTGGAGTTACGCGAGTAGGGCTTGGGTGTGATGGTTGTCGATACAGACTCGATGGGCTGAATGGCCTCCTTCTGTACTGAAAGGATCCTGTAACACTTAGGGCACGATTTTAGGGCCTCGCTGAAGCTGAGTTAGCTCAAGGTCAACAGAGATTTCCACTGTTGGAAATTCCCTCGCCCGCTCCAATTCCATGGCAGGCAAAGTGGCAGAGTGTGTAAGGGGCAGGATAAATATGTGGGATTCCAGGGATAAGGCCTGGGTGAGAAAGATGTGCTGGTTAGGCGCATTGGCCATGCTAAATTCTCCCTCAATGTAGCTGAACAGTGTGGCGACTGGCGGGATTTTCACAGTAACTTCATTGCATTGATGTGAGCCTACCTGTGACACTAATAAATAAACATAAATTAAATATGAAGCCTAATACTGCACACAGTAATCCAGATCTGGTTTCATCAGCGTTCTGTCCTTCTGAAGCACACCCTCCCTCCTTTTGTTATCTGGCAATAAATTCTAGCAGCTTTCCAGAAGGTAAAAAAAAGTTCCATTTAGAGGCCTACAAGACCAGATCAGGCATGTTTTTAACCAGTCCCCTTCATTTCTCAAGTTTTATTAGTTTAACTCTTCAGGGAACTGGCTGAGCATCAGTGAAACCTAGACTGAAGTTATACAGCGCTGAGCCTAAATTACCCCTTAGTATCCAAAGATATATAGGTTAGATGGTAAATGTGTGGGATTATAGGGATAGGGCAGCAGAGGGGGTGGGCATGCGTTAGACATTTTATCAGAGAGTCGGTGCAACTAGATGGGCTGAATGGCCTCCTTCTGCATTGTACGTATTCTATGATCCTATTCTGTGAATCAACGTGGTGTAAAGTGTCCATGCTTCTGGCTAAACATAAGACCATCAGGTATCCGAGCAGACTTAGGCTACTCGGCCCATCGAAGCTGCTTCTCCATTCGATCATGGCTGATAACTTTCACAACCCTATTTTCCTGCCTTTTCTCCACAACATTTGATCCCCTCATTAATCAAGAACCTATCTATCTGTCTTAAATTGAGTCAATGACCTGGTCTCTGTGGCAATGAATTCCACAGATTCACCACCTTCTGGCTGAAGAAATTCGTCCTCTTCTCGGTTCTAAAGAGCCGCCCCTTTACCCTGAGGCTGTGCCCTCGGATCCCAGTCTCTTCCTCACGGCTAATTGTCCAGGTCTTTTTCTATTTATGGAGGATGGCGCAGTGGTATTATCGCTAGACTATTAATCAGGAACTCAGTGAGTGTTCCAGCGATCCGGATTCGAATCGCGCCAAGGCAGATGGTGGAATTTGAATTCAATGAAAAAATATCTGGAATTAAAAATCTACTGATGACCGTTTGTCGATTGTCGGAAGAACCCATCTGGTTCACTTCAGGGAAGGAAATCAGCCGTCCTTACTCTGTCTGGCCTACGTTTGGGTGACTGTCTGTATGGGTTTCTTCCGGGTGCTCCAGTTTCTTCCCACAGTCCAAAGTTGTGCAGGTTAGGTTGATTGGCCATAATAAGTTGCCCTTTGGTCTCAGGCAGGCTAGCAGGGTAAATGCCTGGGGTAACAGGGATAGGCCTAGGTAGGATTGCCGTCGGTGCAGACACAATGGTCTGAATGGGCTCTTCCTGCACTGTAGAGATTCTACGACTTTACGAGACTCCAGACTCTCAACTGCCCTCTGAAATGGCCTAGCGAGGCATTCAAGGGCAATTAGGGATGGGCAATAAATGCTGGCCAACCAGTGACATCTGTGTCCCACGAATGAATAAAAAAAATATAAGTTTCAATGAGATCTCCTCCTCGCCCTCCCCCAGCCCTCCCACTCCTCATCCATCTAAACTCCATCGAGAAGGGGTCAAAGGCCAATATTTTACCAGCCTTGCCCACCCCAGAATCAGGGCAGGTAAAGCTCACAGAACGGTATTGGCCTCGGGCTGGTGGCATGGTAGCACAGCAGTTAGCACTGTTGCCCCATAGCGCCAGGCACCCAAGTTCGATTCCCAGCCTGGGTCACTGCTTGTGTGGAGTCTTCTCTGCGTGGAGTCTCCTCCGGGTACTCCGGTTCCCCCCCCCCCCGCAACAGTGCTGGTTTGGTGGATCGGACATGCCAAATTCTCCCTCAGTGTACCCGAGCGGGCGCCGGACTGTGGCCAGCAGGGGAATTTCACAGTAAACTTCATTGCAGTGTTAACGTAAGCCTTACTTGTGAACTGATAAATAAACTTCTATCTCGAGGCCGTAAAATATTGGCCGCAGCCCTCCTTGGACATCAAGCTTTTCATTCCCGGGATCACTCCCTGAGATCGGCACATCCTCCCTTCGCTGTAGGGGAGGGCCTGAAGTTACTATCAATACTCCAGAAGCAGGAAAAGGCCACCAAGTTAACAAGGGGAATAAAACAGCCTACGCTGTAACAGACTTGAGTGGAGCTGGATTCTCTCTTTTTGCCCCCCCTCTCCCTGACCCGGCATAAATTTGTGGCTTTCTCTCTGCTGTCAGCTGAGCCTGTAAACAGCGTTAGCCCTTTCGAGATCCCCAGAAAGTTTTACAGTGTGGCAAAGTGGATCTGATTTTGATTTATGTTCAGGTGAAAATTGAAATTTTTATTACATTAATGGATCATGTAAACTAATGCTTGGAGAGGCACAGGCTAATACGGCACTGTCAACGACATGTTGAGAGTACATATACGGCAGGCGTGAGCTGGCAATGCGCAGAGCTGATGCAAATAAGCAAAATAAATGATGATTAATGAAGGACATTAAATTATTATAAATTATCGGGTTGCGAGCAGAGAAGCGAGCTTCAACCGTGGGCTTGACAAGTCTTGGATCACCAATGCAGGTATGGCTTGGTGTGTCCAATGATATTCTAATTTATATGCAAATGAACCTTGTATAATGAGCCCAAGGTTAGGCTCCTGACTTGCGCACTTTCAAGCACCCCCGAACAAGCCGTTTTTTTTTCCCTTCCCTCCTCGCCACCGTTTGCAACCTGGGCCCTGTAACTGAAGGTCACCCGGAAGATTTTCTGCTTTTTCACCCACATCAATCGGGCGGGCAGATGATTTATGGGGAGTAATTTGGCACGGTGACAGATTGTAATGGTGTATTTTGAACGCTCGCGGACGGGGAAATGAATGCACCGGGACACAGGGAAAATAGTAGCTGGCCTGCAAAATTAAACGTGGCGTGTGCCGCCGCCCCCCTACCCACACACCGTCCCAACTCCACACTTAAAAGGTACATCAGGGTTGGCGCTGCTGCCCCACAGCTGACCCAGGAACACCAAAACATGTAATACCTGATAACAAGGTGAGCACTGCCTCCTCACCAGCGCCAGGTTCAATTCCTGGCTTGGGTGACTGTCTGTGTGGATTGTAGGATCCCTGCAGTGCAGAACAAGGCCGTTCAGCCCATCGAATCCACACCGATCACAATGCCCATAACCTTACTTATTTACCCTACTAACCGCCTGATACTCGAGTCAATTTAGCATGGCCAGTCAACCTAACCCGCACATTTTTTGGATTGCGGAAGGAAATCGGAGTACCGGAGGAAACCCACGCAGACATGGGGAGAATGTACAGAGTCCATACTCTGGGTCCCCGGTGCTACGAGGCAGCAGTGCTAATCACTATGCCACCGTGCCACCCCAGTTTGTGGAATTTGCACATTCCCCCCCAAGTCTGTGTGGGTTTTCTCTGGATGCTCCGGTTTCCCCTCCACAGTCCAGAAGATGTGATGGTTAGCTGTATTGGTCGTGCTAAATTGCCCCTTAGTGTCAGGGGGACTGGCAGGGTAAGTCTGTGGGGTTACGGGGACAAGGCCTGGGTGAGATTGTGGAGAGTACAGACTTGATGGGTCAAATAGTCTTTATCTGCACTGTTGGGATTCTGTGATGTGAGGATTAGGTGAATTGGCCATGCTAAATTGCCCCTAAGTGTCCAGGCATTAGCAGGGTAAGTCTGCAAGGTTGTGAGGATAGGGTCTGGGTGGGATTGTTGTTGGCGCAGAGTCAATGGGCTGAATGGCAATGTAGGGATTCTACGATATGAAGAGGTATTTGATTCCAATACATGAAAACGTACCTGATACGAAGCCTGTCACTCGGTACAGAGATGGTTGTATTTCGCCCCCAAGTTCTTCTGAGTGACTTACAGCAGAAGGCATAACCTTTTCCACTCTCTCTCTCTTAGTCAATCGACGAAAGAAACTTGGCTTTTAAGAGAATGTGCTGAATATTTGTCTCTCCGAAGGATATATCGCTCTTTTCAAATCCCTGGAAATTTGAGGGCGTGATGTAACTTCAGGGGTCATTAAAGGAAAAGTTGGTGTTTGTATGGCACCTTTCACAGCGGCAAGAATTGCCAATGTCTTGTATGTCCAGTCAATTACTCTTGGAGCTGCTGTTTAGAAAGCAAACAATTTCATACACAAGAAACTCCCACACACAAGACTGGGGAGATGAATGAGCATTTAATTGGTTTTTGATTGTCTCAACTTGAAAATTCCTCAGTGTCCTTATTCCCTGTCCTCTCCACACTCCTTGTCCATCTGTGTTACTGCCACCAAGCCTATAACTCTCCTACTTTTCCATGCTCCTCTTCTGATCTGTTGAACATCTTTCAGCCCAACATTGACGGTTGTGTGATCAGTTTCATTCTGCGCCTTAAACTTTGGAATTCCCACTCTAAATTTTTGATTTGGTTTGATTTATTGTTGTCACGTGTATTAACAAGCAGTGAAAAGTATTGTTTCTTGCGCGCTATATGGACAGTTCATAGAGAAGGAAAGGACAGAGTGGGGAGAGGGTGGCGCGGTGGCACAGTAGTTAGCACCAGGGACCCTGGATGTGATTCTCGGCTTAGGTCATTGCCTATGTGGAGTTTGCACATTTTCCCATATCTGTGTGGGTTTTCTCTGGGTGCTCCAGTTTTCTCCCGTAGCCCAAAGATGTGTTGGCCATGTTAAATTGACCCTAGCTTCAGGGGGATTAGGAGGATAAGTATGTGGGGTTTCGGGAATAGGGCCTGGGTGGGATGGTGATTGGTGCACTATACAAAGCATACCATTCATAGACAGGGAAAAGAGAGAGTGTAGAATGTAGTGTTACAGTCATAGCTGGAAAAAGATTAACAAAATGTGAGGTAGGTTCATTCAAAAGGCTGATGGCGACAGGGAAGAAGTTGTTCTTGAGTCAGTTGGTATGTGATCTCAGACTTTAGTATCTTTTTCCTGATGTAAGAAGGTGGAAGAGAGAATGTCCGGGGTGTGTGGGGTCCTTGATCAAGTTGGCCGCTTTTCTGAGGCAACAGGTAACGCGGTCAGAGTCAATGGATGATTATGTGATGGGCTGGACTTCATTCACAACTCTTTGTAATTTCTTGTGGTCTTGGATGGGGCAGGAGCCATACCAAACTCTCTGCCTCCTTCTCCTTCTCTAACAATCCTTAAATCCTTAAGACCTCTGTTAGCCCCTTGTCCAAGTATCTCCTCATCTGGCTGAGTGTAATCGTTTCCATACTGTATTGACCCATCTGAAATGTCTAATGCTTGGAGTGACCCGATAGTATTTGAGGATGTAAGGTACAACATGAACATGAGACATGAGATAATACAATACATCATACAACATGAGACCTTATTGAAACATATAAGATGATTAGAGGTTTAGATAGAGTGGACAGTGATAGCCTTTTTCCTAGGATGGAAAAAGCTAGCACGAGGGGACACAGCTTTAAATTAAGGGGTGATATTTATAGGACGGATATCAGAGGTAGGTTCTTTACCCAAAGGGTGGTTCGGGAGTGGAATGCCCTGCCTGCAGCAGTTGTAGATGCGCCAAGTTTGGTGGCGTTTAAGAGGTTAGTTGATAAGTATATGGAAGAGAAGGGAATGGTTTAGTTTGGAGGGGCATTGCTTTTTATATTGGTCGGCGCAACATCAAAGGCCGAAGGGCCTGTTCTGTGCTGTAATGTTCTATGTTCTATGTTCTATGAACAACTCTTGAGACTGGGAACTATAATCATGTGAGAAAGGAGATCCTTACAATATTCACCACGCACATCAAAAGGGGGCTTAAACCAGACACTGTATAAATGATGTTAGGGTCAATACTGATGTTGATATTTATAAAATAGCAGCTTACAACTGCACAGGATGTTTCATCAACATGTAGAATCATGGCAGTACAGAAGGAGGCCATTCAGCCCATTGAGTCTGCACCCACACCCTGATAGAGCATCCCACACAGACCCGATTCCTGTATTACCACCCTACTAATCCCCCTAACCTACACAACTTGGGACACTAAGAGACATCCAGCATTACAACCTTTTGTGGACACATGTGGCAAATCTACCGAACCCGCATATCTTTGGAGTGTGGGAGGAAACCCGAGCACCCAGATGAAACCCATGCAGACACGGAGAGAATGCCCAAACTCCACACAGTAAGCCCCCTGAGGTTGAAATCGAACCTGGGTCTCTAGCGCTGTGAAGCACTAGTGCCAACCACTGCACCGCCCAAAATTTTGATAAATTCTATTGCGAATCCAACAAACACAAAGGATGCAATTTAGATGATGACTTGACCCTTTCTCTTTTGATCTCCTCCCAGCTCAAAGTGCTTGCACTTTTTGCTGGCCGGCATTCTCTTTGACCTACAGTTGGGCTCCACACATTCTACTCTCAATGCAACCTTCCTTGTGGTCTTAGTCTTTTTCTGATATGGCTGGAATTTTACTGGTACCCCAGAATCAGGGCAGGCGAGGCTCTCTGAGAGGCATTCTGCATTGTCCTCGGATGACGTCGTACAAACCTTGGGTGGGTGAGGAGGGTAAAATTCCAGTCACATAACCACACTGCTTTCTGTCATAACATTTCTGTGCGCATAAGGAATCCTTATCCTTCTTATACTAGGGGGCATAATCAATAGAACAACCATAGTCGCAGTGTAGTTAAGCATCTAAGCAGCTATTAACATCACTTTGTTTTTATACTATGCAGTGCAGCCACATAAAGCAAAGATACATTTGTCCGACATACTCAATAAGTGGGGGGGGCATGGTCGCACAGTGGTTAGCACTGCTGCCTCACAGCGCTGGGGACCCGGGTTCGATTCCCAGCTCAGGTCATTGGCTGTATAGAGTTTACATGTTCTTTTACATTTGCGTGGGTTTCCTCTGGGTGCTCCGGTTTCTTCTCAAAGACATACGGGTTAGGTGTATTAGCCACACTAAATTACTCCTTAGTGTCGGGGAACTAGCTAGGGTAAATGTATGGGAATAGGGCTTGGGTAGTCAGCGCAATGCGCCAAATAGTCTCCTTCTGCACTGTAGGGATTTTATAGGTAACCTTGGGGGGCTGGTGTCTATGACATTTTTTGCAGCATGTCCTCTGGCTCTTTGGTGAGTTGCCCACTTTCCTGGGCTAGTGGCGAGTGGAGAGAGGCCTTGTATTATATAAGGTTGGCGTAGGAGGGGCAGAAGTCCTCAATAAGAATCTCCTTAGTTAAGAGTCAATATCTGATAGGGTTTAGCAAAGAACTAATAAAGTAAGATCATTTGACTATTCTCTCATATGGAGTTGCCAGCATTGGACTGGGGGTGGGCACAGTGAATAGTCTCTGAGCACCAGGTTAAAGTCCAACAGGTTTATTTGGCAGCACGAGCTTTCAGAGTGCTGCCCCTTCATCAGGTGAGACCTGATGGAAGGGCATCTTTCCAAAAACTGGTGCTACCAAATAAACCTATTGGATTTTAACCTCTGGTGTTGTGAGACTACTTACTCTTGACTATTCTATCATAACACCTATGAATGATCAACAGGAAATATCTGAGACCACCTCTACAAGGTTCCAACCAGAATTCTCCAGTCATTCACGCCGGCGGGATTCTCCAGTCTCGCCGGCAGTGCACTCCCACCCACGGGTTTCCAGCCGGTGCAGGATGACATCAATGGAAATTCCCATTGACAACAACAGGACTGGAGAATCCTGTCACCGGCAGACAAAACACACCACCTCCAGCTAGTGGGAAGCAGGCGACGGAGAGGCTGGAGAATTCCAACCAATATTTAGCAACGCAGAAATGAATGGTGTTCATGCAAATGTACTTCTTGTTGCTGCACTGCATACTATTAAAACAAAATAACAGCTGCTTAAATGCTTAACTACACTGTGACTATGGTTGTTGTATTGATCATGCTGTAATTGCTAATCTCTACTGCTTGTTGCTGAGCTTTTGTCTATCTAGTTGATGCTGTCTAATGGCTTAGATAATTTTCATGAGACTACAAACTGTATTGCGCAGCAGCAACATTTTGCATTCTCTTTTTAATGAACAAACACAGATGGACAGATTCTATTTTCTGTACGGTATATTTTGGTTGGGGGGGTGATTGGTAACAAGGGAGGGTGACTTTCTACTCTACGGAAAGGGAGAATGACTATGGATGGTCTCATGAGAATATCTGTCAAATTAGGCAGGATCCAGATATTATCCAGGATATAAGAAATGGGAGCAACAGTAGGTCTTCTGGCCTTTCTTATCATTCATTAAGATCATGATGTAGAGATACCAGCTAGCGTTGGACACAATAAGATGTCTCACAACACCAGGTCGAAGTCCGACAGGTTTATTTGATGCAATAAGACCATGTTGATCTTTTTGTGGACTCAGCTCCACTTACCCGCCCGATCTCTATAACCCTTTATTCCTTTACTGTTCAAAAATCTATCTATCTTTGCCTTAAAAACATTCAACAGCATGATGGCACTGTGGTTGGCACTGCAACGTCACAGCGCCAGGGACCCAGGTTCGATACCGAGCTTGGGTCACCGTCTGTGTAGAGTTTGCACATTCTCCCCATGTTTGCATGGGTTTTCTTCAGGTGCTCTAGTTTCCACCCCCGCTTGATTTCAGTTATTAATGCCACACGCATTAACATACAGTGAAAAGTATTGTTTCTTGCGTGTGATACAAAGCATACCGTTCATCGAGGAGGAAAGGAGACACTGAAGTATGTGGTGTTACAGTCATAGCTAAGGCGTAGAGAAAGGTCAACTTAATACATGGTAAGTCCATTCAAAAGTCTGACAGCAGCAGGGAAGAAGCTGTTCTTGAGTCGGTTGGTACATGACCTCAGATTTTTGTATCTTTTTCCAGACTGAAGAAGGTGGGAGAGAGAATGTTCAGGGTGCAAGGGTCTTTGATCCTGGATGTCTCCAGGATTCCCACATTGTTCTTAGAGAAGGTCCAAACACGTGTGGATTAGGTGGATTGGCTGTGCTAAATTGCTCTTTTGTGTTAGGGGGACTAGCTAGGGTAAATATGTTGGGGGGATAGGACCTGGGTAGGATTGTGTTCAGTGCAGGTACGATGGGCCAAATGGTTTCCTTCTGTACTGTAGGATTCTATGATTTCATGAGGTAGCATCAACAGCTGTACTGGGCAGGGAATTTGATAGATTCGCAACCCTTTGGGTGAAGAAGTTCCTCTTAAATCTGCTCCTCCTTATTTTGAGACTAGTTCCAGAATGTTCTAGTTCTAGAATGGCTGCCAGCCAACGTCCAAAATCTAGTTTTAGTTCCACCCTTCCTTCCTCAAAGTGGGAAAACTAGGGACGGGTTTCACTATGTGTGATAATCAACTTGGTATGTCATCTACAACTCTCACCAACTTGTACCATAGAAAGACTCTGTCTACACTTCCCACTGCCTCAGCAAAGCAGCCAACATAATTAAGGACCCCACATATCCTGGACATTCTCTCTTCCACCTTCTTCCATCAGGAGAAAAATACAAAAGTCTGAGGTCACGTACTAAGCAACTGAAGAACAGCTTCTTCCCTGCTGCCATCAGACTTTTGAATGGACCTACCTTGCATTAAGTTGATCTTTCTCTACACCCTAGCTGTGACTGTAACACCACATTCTGCACTCTTCTGTTTCCTTTTGTATGAACAGTATGCTTTGTCTGTATAGTGTGCAAGAAACAATGCTTTTTATTTATACCAATACATGTGACAGGAATAAATCAAATCATTTAGCATGGTCAATGCACCTAACCCACACAGCTTTGGAATGTGGGAGGAAACCAAAGCACCTGGAGGAAACCCACTCAGACATTGGGAGAACATGCAGACTCCATACAGAAAGTGACCCGAGCTGGGAATCGAGCCCAGGCCCCTGGCACTGTGAGGCAGCAGTGCTAACCACTATGCCACCTTGTAGCCCCGGAAATATTAAAGAAGTTATTGTCATACAACACAATGTTTTAAGTTCAGCTTAATAGTGCTGAACTACTCGGAAAGTGGTGAGATGGTGTCAAACTAAGCCTAAACCTAACGCTTGTCCTCTGGAGACCTCCATGAACAGAACTGGGTTTAAACCCATCCCAAACTGTTGATACGGTTTTCCTTATCTTTATCTGTGGGGTGAGTTAGGCCTGTAGCTTCTTCAGTTGCCTCACAGTGTTAGAGACCCAGGTTAGATTCCCGGCTTGGGTCGCTGTCCATGAGCAATCTGCATGTTACCCCCATGTCTGCACTGATTTTCTCCGGGTGCTCCGGTTTCCTCCCACAGTCCAAAGATGTGTGGGTTAGGTTGATTGGACTTGGTAAATTGATCCTGTTGGGGGGGGATTAGCAGGGTAAATATGTGAGGTTACGGAGATAGGGCCTGGTGGAGATTGTTCTCGATGCAGGCAGCTTGAAACACTGTGCCATTCAACAATAATTCCTTGAAAATTCTTGGGGCAAACATGGTGATGCAGTGTTTAGCACCGCTGTCTCACAGTGCCAGGGTTCATTGGGTCAAATGACCTTCTTTGGCACTGTAGGGATTCGATGATTCTAAGTAAGGGAAATGCAAAAAGAAATGACAAGATATGTGAATTTTAAAGGGCGTCTTGACAAATACATAAATAGGATGGGAATAGAGGGATTTGGTCTCTGGAAGGGTAGTTCAGTCGAGCAGCATGGTCAGTTGGAGGGCTGGAGGGCCTGTTCCCAAGCTGTAATTTTCTCTGTTCTTTGATATTTGAAAGAAACTAACAGATAGATCACTCCTGTCTGTGAAAGACAAGACGGAGGATGGAGATGGAAGTGGCTAAGTTAAAATAAATGCAGGATCCTGGGCTAGCCAAGGGAGTACAAAGCAATACAAAGATAATTACAAAATAATCATGTAATTATGGCTGATTTACATTAAGTCCAGGGCAAAAGGTACCAAGCTGGCGCACTCATTCCCAGCATCTCGAGTTTGGTGTTTACCTGATGATTCCCTGTCAGTTGTTTAATTTGTTGTTCGACTGTTCAGCATGATAAGATGCTTAATGATTTGGCTGCATCCCTACCCTCCGTCGATTGGCTTACGGGGAGGCTGACGTGGGGGGAACCGTCAATTTAGACAGCCAGGTTTAGCAGGGTAAGCGACTGGACAAATCCTCCCGTCGTCCCCGCTGCAGGACACCCAGAGTTTTGTACCGGTTGAGAATTTAGCGCAGTGTAATTTCACTGAGGACAGCAGCAGGGGAGGACATGGTTGCATTTGTAAATCGGCTCTGCAGATAATATTTTCCAATTGTGTCGGAACTCTCAGAATTTCTATTCTCCCGATGAAAGTGACTATCTTCACATTTTCCTACACTGTTGTTCACCCATTTAACCTGTCCATTTGTAGCATTTCTATATCCAACCCACAGCTTACTCTTCCATCTAACTTTGTATCTAGTAAACTTTGATACGCTTGACTCTTTGTGGTTCATAAAATCATAGAATTTCTACAGTGCAGAAGGAGGCCATTTGGCCCATTGTGTCTGCACCGACCACTATACTCCCTTCACATTTCCCATGGTTATTCCATTAAACATACGCATCTTGGGACAGTAACAACAACAACCCCATGTATTTACCCCAGCTAGTCCCCCTGACACTCAGGGGCAATTTAGCATGGCCAATCCACCTAACCCGCACATCTTTATTAGTATCACAAGTTAACATTGCAAAAGAAGATATTGTGAAAATCCCCTTGTTGCCACATTCCGATATCTGTTCGTGGATGCTGGGGGAGAATTTAGCACGGCCAATGCACCCTAACCAGCATGTCTTTCAGACTGTGGGAGGAAACTGGAGGACTGGGTTGAATTGCAATCCTGTCTTGGGACTTATCTGACACTTGATCTTGTCAAAAGGTGAAATTCAATTCTGTAATTATTGCATTTGTGTCATCCTTGTTAATTCAGTCTGCTGTTCCATTCATTCCCTCCCCATCTTTTCAACCCTCACTTTGAATGTATGTCTAAGAGCCCATTTCAGGGCCAATGTCTCAGTTTGCACTCAAACCTTCAATGGGAAACAGGATAGAATAGAATCTTTACAGTGCAGAAGAGACCATTCAATCCTTTGACTCTCCATTGACTCTCTCTTATTGGCAATAAGGGACAATTTATAATGGCCAATCCACCTAACCTTAGTATGCTTGGATACTAAGGGGCAATTTAGCACCACCAATCCATCTAACCTGCACATCTTTGGACGATGGGAGGAAACTGGAGCACTCGGAGGAAACCCATGCAGACACAGGGAGACAATGCAACTCCACGTGGACAGTCACCCGAGGTGAAATTGAACCCGGATCCTTGGCACTGTGAGGCAGCAGTGCTAACCACTGTGCCACCATGCCATCAAAGTCAGAGCTTGGTAGAGAACAGGACAGCCAACAATGGTGGGAGAGGCAGAAATTGGGAATGCTCAAGAAGCCAGAATTGGAGATCTCAGATGATTGTGGGGCTGGAGGACATTTGAGATGGAGGGGGCGGTGGTGGTGGGGTGGGGGAGGGGGGGCATGGAGGAAGGTGGGTACGAAGATGAGGAGGAAGAGTCTAAAACAACTCCCCTTGCTCCCCCAAAGTGTGCTTTAGCTCGAAGCTCAGAATCAGGAAGGCATTTCTGAGCTCGTACACCAACTATTCAATTGTACTAAGCTGGCGTCATTGCCAGTTTTGTCCCAGTAGATATTAAATTCAGGCACTTCATTGCTTTGGGCCCATTGCCCATTAGAAACTGGATTAACAGCACTGACATTCAATTTATATCGGTTCTCCATTGGCAGGACAGGCACCTCTCATCCCATTAGCCTGACCTGGATCCGAACCAAGTCTGAGAATTGAAAGGCTGGCATCCAAGCATCTCCTGCGCACAGCCCCTTGAACTTTTCAATTGCTGAAGGTTTAATTCAGCACAGGGCACAGGTTCATCCTTAAATAATTGCCAACAAGGAGGGAATCTCTTGTGACTTCCTGCATTGCAGGATGACTATCGATTGAGGGAAAATGGGTCGATTATCCATAGCACCAATGAGTCACCTCCACAGCACTGCACTCTGGAGCAACCAGCCCTTCTCAAGGAGCGCTGGCAAAGGACACAAGACAGCCATCCATGGACAAGCTGGCAGGAGCTGGTGGCATCCAACCCAACACTTTCCAACAGGAGGACTGGCAAGGTGAGAAAGCTCGTGAGTCTCTCAGTCTACTCTGGAATTAGAACGCTGTGCTCCTAAATGACAAGTATACCTCCATCACTCACCTCCACAAATGTTTCTGTTGGGCCGCAGGGTGGTTAGCACTGCCGTGTCAGTGACAGGGACCTGTGTTCGATTCATGCCTTGGGGACACTATCTATCCTGCATGTCCCCCTGTGTCTGCTTCCTCCGGGTTCTCCAGTCTCCTTCCAGCCCGAAAGACATGCTGGTTGGCTGCATTGGCCGTGCTAAATTCTCCCTCAGTGCACCCGAACAGGCGACAAGGGGATTTTCACAGTAACTTCAATGCAGTGTTAATGTAAGCCTACTTTGTGACACTAATAAATAAACTTTAGCTTTGAATTGAGTTGTTGCTAGTTTGTGACTAAAAAAAAAATGGAAGGGGCACAAGTCATCTGTGACAATCATTGTGAAATATCATCGAATCCCTACAGTGGAGCAGGAGGCCATTCGGCCCATTGAGTCTGCACTGACAACAATCCCAATCAGGTCTAATTCCCTTAACCCTCACATATTTACCTTGCTAATCTCCCTGACACTAAAGGGCAATTGAGCATAGCCAATCAATTTATCTTACACATCTCTGTGACTGTAGGAGGAAACTGGGGCACTCGGAGGAAACCCACGCAGACACGGGGAGAACATGCAGACTCCGCACAGAGAGTGATCCAAGGCTAGAATTGAACCTGGTGCTGTAAGGTAGCAGTGCTAACCGCTTGGTTAGGCTTGATGGGCCAACTGGCCTCCTACTGTGCTGTCTGGATTATATTCCATTCATTTCTAGCCCTGTTGATTAGTATGTCTTCCACCACCTTCACTCCCTCCATCACCAACACACACCTTCTCAGCTGAAGTTTATTTATTAGTGTCTCAGGTAGGTTCATGCAATGAAGTTACTGTGAAAATCTCCTAATTTCCACACCCCCGGGTAACACTGAAGGAGAATTTAGCCCGGCCAATGCACCCTAACCAGTGTCTACAAGATGCAAAGCAGGAACTCACCAAAGCTGCTTTGACGACGCCTTCCAATGGGAATACCGTCACCACCTGCAAGTCCCCCCTCGCATATTATACTCGAGTACATCACTGTTCCTTCACTATTGCTAGGTCAAAACCGTGGAACTTTTTTTATGCATTTGTGGGACATGGGCATTGCTGGCTGGCCAGCATTTATTGCTCATTCCCTGTTGAGAAGGTAGTGTTGAGCTGCCTTCTTGAATCGCTGCAGTCCAAGTGCTGTGGGTTGACCCACAGTGCCGTTAGGGAGGGAATTCCAGGATTTTGACCCAGTGACTATGGAGGAGTGGCCGATATACTCCCAAATTAGGACAGTGATAGTTTGGAGAGGAGCTTGCAGGTAGTGGTGTTCCTAGGT
Source organism: Sphyrna mokarran (assembly GCA_024679065.1). Lineage (NCBI taxonomy): Eukaryota > Metazoa > Chordata > Chondrichthyes > Carcharhiniformes > Carcharhinidae > Sphyrna > Sphyrna mokarran. The sequence goes on from JAGIQG010000033.1 coordinate 9,619,652, forward strand.
ATCTGCCACCCTGTCTCTTTAACATTGCTGTGTGGAGTATTTGCAACATGTGGACTGCAGAGGTTCAAGAAGGCAGCTCCAGCATCAAAGGGCTATTAGGGATGGGCAATAAATAATGGTTTAGCCAGTGACGGGCAGCAAGGTGGTACAGTGGTTAGCACTGCTGCCTCAGAGCGCCAGTGACCAGGTTCAATTCCCAGCCCTAGATCCCTGTCTCTGCAGAGCCTGCATGTTCTCCTTGTGTCTGCGTGGGTTTCCTCAGCACTCCGATTTCCTCCTATAGTCCAAAGATGTGCTGATTAAGCACAGATTCTATGGTACAGATGTACCATAGAAAGCACTCTTTCTGGTTGTATCGCAGTTTAGTATGGCTCCTGCTCTGCCCAAGGCCACAAGGAACTACAAAATGTTGTGAATGTAGCCCAATACATTCAAACCAGCCTCCCGTCCATTGACTCCACCCATGCTGCCCACTGCTTCGACAAAGCTGCCAGCATAATTAAAAACCCTACGCACCTCAGACATTCTCTCTTCCACCTTCTTCCATCGGGAAAAAGATACAAAAGTCTGAAGTCACGCACCAACTGACTGAAGAACAGCTTCTTCGCTGCTGCTGTCAGACTTTTGAATGGACCTACCGCGCATTAAGTTGATCTTTCTCTGCATTGTAGCTATGTCTACAACACTACATTCTGCACTCTCTCCTTTCCTTCTCTATGAATGGTATGCTTTGCCTAACACGTAAGAAACAATACTTTCCATGGTAATACATGTGACAATATTAAATCAAATCAACAAAAGTCTAAGGTCACACATACCAACTGACTCAAGAACAGCTTCTTCCCTGCTGCTGTCAGACTTTTGAACGGATTTATCTCGCATTAAGTTGATCTTTCCCTACACTCTAGCTATGACTGTAACACTACATCCTGCAATCTCTCCTTTCCTTGTCTGTGAATGGTATGCTTTGTCCGTATAGCGCAAGAAACAAATACTTTCCACTGTATGTTAATACATGTAAGAATAATAAATCAAATCAAAGTTCTCCCGCTACAGGGACCAGAGTGTGGCGACTAGGGGATTTTCGCAGTAACTTCATTGTAATGTTAGGATAACCTGACTTGTGACACTAACAAATAAACTTTAAATCACATCTCATGAAAGGAGCTGAAGAGAATAACCTCCTTCTGTTCCGATGTGTCTTATCGGTTCAGTGGATGTACAAGAGCCCATTTCACTCGTCTGAACACTTCTCCCTGGTGTCTGGCCAATATTTATCCCCTCAACCAACATCTCTCACACGGCTGATCTGGCCATTACTGTCGGTAAGAGCTTGCTGTGCACCACTTTGCTGCCACTTTGCGTGCAGTACAGCCACAAACAGACATCAAACGTGCTTTGAAGTGTTTGAAAGTGCAGTGAGACGCTACATAAATTCAAGTTCTTTCTGATAATCAACATCTCAAACTTGCACAGCTTGAAGTCTCTCTGTTGTGCCTGATTGGAATGCTAACCATTGACTGGACATTTTCACATCTGCTTACACCGAGAGAGAGGCTTTTATAAACATTGAGACATCAGCTATCATCAAGATCACTGTTTTATGGTCACTGAACATGCCAATCTCCCAATGTTTGTTCGGAAACATAGAATTCCAGGTATTTTTGGTAATCTCAAAGGGGTGGCATGGTGGCACAGTTGTTAGCACTGTTGCCTCACAGTACCAGGGACCCAGGTTCAATTCCAGCCTTCCGTATGGAGTTTGCATGTTTTCCCCATGTCTGTGTGGATTTCCTTGTTTTGATAGTTTTTGATTGTGGGAACAATGTGGGTTAAGTTGATTGGCCATGCTAAATTGCCCCTTTGTATCCAAAGATGTGCAGATTAGGTGGACTGGCTATGTGTTGTAATTTTCTTTTCTTGCTAGAGTTTTAGTTAAGTCGGGCAGCATGGTTTGTAATTTTTATAAATGATCTGGATGAGGGTATTGAGGGATGGATCAGTAAATTTGCAGATGACACTAAAGTCGGTGGAGTGGTAGATGGTGAAGAGGGGTGTTATAGTTTACAGAGTGACTTGGACAAGTTGCAGAGCTGGGCCGAGAGGTGGCAAATGGAGTTTAATGTGGAAAAGTGTGAGGTAATGCACTTTGGCAGGAACAATAAATGTGTAGAGTATAGGGCTAATGGTAGGGCTCTTAATAGTGTTGAGGAACAGAAGGATCTTGGTGTATGTGTCAATAGATCCCTGAAAGTAGGCAGTCAAGTGGATAAAGTTGTTAAGAAGGCATATGGAGTCTTAGCTTTTATTGGTAGGGGGATTGAATTTAGGAGCCGCAGCATCATGTTGCAACTGTACAAAACTCTAGTGCGGCCGCACTTGGAGTATTGTGTGCAGTTCTGGTCCCCACATTATAAGAAAGATGTGGAGGCATTGGAGAGGGTACAGAGGAGGTTTACCAGGATGTTGCCTGGTATGGAGGGCAGGTCCTGTGAAGAGAGGTTGAAGGATTTGAGGTTGTTTTCGTTAGAAAGGAGGCGGCTAAGAGGGGATCTTATTGAAGCATATAAGATGATTAGAGGTTTAGATAGGGTGGACAGTGATAGCCTTTTTCCTAGGATGGAGAAAGCTAGCACGAGGGGACACAGCTTTAAATTAAGGGGTATGAGTTATAGGACGGATATCAGAGGTAGGTTCTTTACTCAAAGAGTGATTAGGGAGTGGAATGCCCTGCCTGCAGCTGTTGTAGATGCGCCAAGTTTGGTGGCGTTTAAGAGGTTAATTGATAAGTATATGGAAGAGAAGGGAATGGTTTAGTTTGGAGGGGCATTGCTTTTTATTTTGGTCGGCACAACATCGAAGGCCGAAGGGCCTGTTCTGTGCTGTAATGTTCTATGTTCTATGTTCTATGGTCGGTGTAGGCTTGAAGGGCCGAAGGGCCTGTTCCTGTGCTGTAATTTTCTTTGTTCTAAATTACCCTTTAATGCCCAAAGATGTGCAGTTAGGGGGATTGGCCATGCTAAATTGCCCCTTAGGGTCAGAGAGATTAGCCAGATAAATACATAGTGTTATAAGGATTGGGACTGAGTGGGATTGTGGTCGGCGCAGACTCAATGGCCAGAACTCTAAGGAGAAATCGAAATGGGTGAGTGTCCAATAATTAACCCACCAGATAGGGCTCGTATACCGAGCCCAGTACAAAGCCGGCCCTTGAGTGGGTCCATTATTGTACCATCCCAGTTGGGATCTGTTTGTGTTCACCAGAGGCTTGTGGTTATTATTTATTTCATCTTGTGCAATGAAGTACTACTCTTGGAGTTATTACAGAAGGATGGCAATTTGTCGCCATTATCCTGCCTAACCTACATGCGACTTCACACCCACAGCAATGCGGTTGACTTTGAAATGACCCAGTGAGCCACTTGGTTCAAGGGCAATTAGATATGGGCAATAAATGCTGGCCCACATCAGCATCACTCAAATTCTAATGATGATCTTCCATCTTAAGCCATCATTCTGATCCATACCACTCTGCGTGTAAGCTACAGAATTATATAATCATAAAATCCCTACAATGCAGAAGGAGGACATTTGGCCCATCATGTCTGCACCGACAACAATCTCACCTTGATTCTATTCCCGTAAATAAGTTCACCCTGCTGCTTCCTCTAACCTATGCATCCCAGGACACTAAGGGGCAATTTAGCATGCCAATCCAGCTAACATGTCCATCTTTGGATACTAAAGACCAATTTAGCATGGCCAACCCAGCTAACCTGCACATCTTTCAATACTAAGGAGCAATTTAGCATGGCCAACCCAGCTAACCTGCACATCTTTCAATACTAAGGAGCAATTTAGCATGGCCAACCCAGCTAACCTGCACATCTCTGGACTGTGGGAAGAAATCAGAGCACCTGGAGGAAACCCACACAGACACAGGGAGAACATGCAAACTCCACACAGACAGTGACCCTGGTGGGAATTGAACCCAGGTCTCTGGCACTGTGAAGCAGTAGTGCTAACCACTGCTCCACCGTGACACATGGTACTGTGGGGTTCACCTGTGCCTCTGAGGCAGCAAGTTATGCATTTGAGTCTCTCCCAAAATCTCAGCATCCAAAATTTCTGCTGACGTTCTTTCTTCATGACCTTTTGTAGTTTCTTGCCGTATTGGGCAGAGCAGGAGCCATAGCAAACTGTGATACAACCAGAAAGAGTTTCTATAGCGTACCATTGTTGGTGAGAGCCGTAGCTGACAAATTGACTTTTGTGTCCAAAGATATGTAGGGTAGTCGATTGGCGATGCTAAATTGCCCCTTCGAGCCAGAGAAATTAGCTGGGTAAATACATGGTGTTATGAGGATAGGGCTTGGGTGGGATTGTGGTCGGCAGACACAATGGATAGAGCTTGCACTCCGTTCAATTTGGATAAAGCACTCTTTCTCCTTGCCCCATTAGTCACTGACCACAATTCCCTCCTGTGGAGAAAGACAGTGAAAAGGGGCATTCTGAAATCCAGACATTCCCACGTCTGCATCCCCTGCCAGAGAGAATGTCTTATGCAGTTTCTCTGTAAATATCAGAAATGATGTAGAGTCTGTTCCTGTTGATTTGAAGTCATTTTTCGCTTGAAAAGCAATGTAATTACCCAGTACTATGAATGATGCAATTTAATATAACAGCACGAGGGTGCCTCTTTGCCTGATTTCAATCAAATTAGCATAATCCAAGTTAAGCAGTTTTGAACTGAGGAGCGGAATGCAGTAAGGAAAGGAATAGGGAGCATCTGAACCCTCTTCCTACTTCCGTCAGCCCCCTCCACACCCTCTTCCAGTCACGGATAGTGAAGAAAGGGATTCTGCTGAAGGAACTTATGCCTCCTTGAATGTATTACAGTAAGATGCTGTGTTGGAGAGTCAGGGAAGACTCAAAGGGCTGAATGGCCTCCTTCCTCAAAGTAAGGGATTGCATAATTCTCGGCTCTGTGCTTAACTCTAACAGATGATGCTCATGGTGGGATAGATCATAGATAGAAAGCCTACTGTGCAGAAAGAGGCCATTTGGCCCATTGAGTCTGTACCGACCATAATCCCACCCCCATTTCCCTACATATTTACCCACTAACCCTTCTCATCTACACATCTCAGGACACTAGGGGTCAACTTTAGCATGGCCAATCAACCTAACCCACCCATCTTTGGCCTGTGGGCGGAAACCGGAGCACCCGGAGGAAACCCACCCAGTTTTACCTCACGAAAACTGCTCTGTGAATTCATGTTGTTGGGGAAGGTGTCCTCAGAGCAATAAGCAGCTCAGTGAGGGCAGCCTGATAGAATGCCTGCCAAGAACATGGAACAGCGAAAGAAAAATATGGGCCCTACACCTGTGTGAGAGAATCCAGGAAGGCTGAAAAAAAAATGCTTCAACAGAAAACGGCCAGAAAAAAAATAAAACAATCCTTAATAAGAAGTTGTAATCCATTTTATTTGGAATAATGTAAACTCGAGCAACAGATCACAGTTACAGGAGACATTGGTATCTCACCCAGTGCTGTTATATTTCATCGACAGAGGGCAAGAACATTCAATTTTCTGTTCATTGAGTAACCGCTGCCCTCATTTTATTTACTTATCAAGAACGGATATCAGGAATAATTTTTGGTCACGTGACTTTCCCTCTTGTTTAAGCTTTTGGAGAACACAAACTGTTCCTCAGTGTTATCATTTTTTTTAATTTGTTGTGTGGAATGATAGCTTAAAACAATTCTGGTCCTTCCAACAAGCTCTTATGAACTGCTATTTGGGCAAAGATGTGGAGCCTGGATATATATATATATATATAAAAAAAGTGTTCGCTTCATGGGAACCAAATAGACTATGAGATGAATCTCAATTTCAGAGCTGTGAGAACGTTGGGGTAATGGAAATGCTTGTTGAACAATTTTGAGGTGTGGCCATTTGCAATGCTCTGTATGAGTTAAAAAAAAACTTGATTTGATTTGATCTGTCATTGTCTCACATATATTGGGATACAGTGAAAAATATCATTTCTTGACACAATACAGACAAAACACACCGTTCATAGAGAGGGAAATGAGAGGGTACAGAATGTAGTGTTACAGTCATAGCTAGGGTGTACTTAACACGAGGTAAGTCCATTCAAAATTCTGACAGCAGCAGGGAAGAAGCTGTTCTTGAGTCGGTTGGTACGTGACCTCAGACTTTTGTATCTTTTTCCCAATGGAAGAAGGTGGAAGAGAGAATGTCCAGTGTGCGTGGGATCCTTAATTAAGCCGGCTGCTTTGCTAAGGCAGCAGGAAGCGTAGACAGAGTCAATAGTTATGTAGTAATGTGGCCATAAGCTTGAGTTTGTCCCCTTTCATTCAGGTTAGTTCTGTTGCAAGTGACAATTGCAGCCAATTTACATTTTTGCTGGGCGGCATAGCAGTTAGCATTGCTGCTTCACAGCGCCAGGGACACAGGTTCGATTCCCACCTTGGGTCACTGTCTGCATGGGGTTTGCACATTCTCCCCGTTTCTGTATGGGTTTCATTTGTGTGCACTAGTTTCCTCCGAAAGTTCAAAGATGTGCAGTTAGGTGGATTTGCCATGCTAAATTGCCCCTTAGCATCCAAAGATGTGCAGGTTAGGTGGATTTGCCATGCTAAATTGCCCCTTAATGTCCAAAGATGTGCAGGTTAGGTGGATTTGCCATGCTAAATTGCCCCTTAGCATCCAAAGATGTGCAGGTTAGGCGGATTGTCCATGTTAAATTGCCCCTTAGTGTCCAAAGATGTGCAGGTTAGGTGAATTGGCCATGCTAAATTGCCCCTTAGTGTCAAAGATGTGTAGGTTAGGTGAATTGGCCATGCTAAATTGCCCCTTAGTGTTCTAAGATTGGTAGGTAAGATGGATTGGCCATGTTAAATTGCCCCTTAGTGTCCAAAATGTACAGGTTAGGTGGATTGGCCATGCTAAATTGTCCCTTAGTGTTCAATAATCTGCAGGCAAGGTGGATTGGCCATGGTAAATGCATGCGGTGATGGAGATAAAGCTGGCGGCAGTAGGGAGCGCACGATGATGTTTTGGATAATCGGTGCAGACTCAGTGGGCCATTGGGCCGAATGGCCTCCTTCTGCACTGTAGGGATTCCGTGGCTTTAAGGCTGTCTGTATTATCAATTGGCATCCTAATGCAAAGCTTCACAAAGCAGGATTACTCAGTGGGAATTCACTTATTGTCGGAGAGTCAGGGAGTGGGAACTAAGTAGAAAGAGTTAGCATATTTCTTTTACATTTTTAAATTGATTCTATTCTAAAGGTTATTTCATTTAGGAATATAAGAATTTCGGAATTTAAAGGATTTCAGCCTACAGGGTAAAATGTTGTAGTCTTTTTTCTCTCTGCTTGGAGAGCTTCTACAGAATTAAGCCTTTAGAACATAGAACATAGAACATTACAGCACAGAACAGGCCCTTCGGCCTTCGATGTTGCGCCAACCAATATAAAAAGCAATTTATATTTTTACGTTGGTTGCATACGAGAAATCCTGATTCCTTAATAATATTTCGTCTAAAGTTACACTTCTCAGGAGCACAGCACTAAGTGGGGAAACACTGCATAAGGGCGGTTGGTCAAATGTGTGGGTAAAGAAATTTTAAAGCTGTAGTTTAATTGAGGAGGGTGAGTCAGAGCAACATGAGATTTGGGGAGTGAAGGAAATAGTAGATGGGTTAGATGGAGTTAGAGAAGTGCTGGGTTCTCAGAGGGTTGTACTCTATAAGACGTTACAGAGTAGGCATCTGGTGTGACATGGTTTGGAATCCTGTGGCAAGGAGCTCATCTCTTGACTCCCAAAGCTTGCCCACCATCTACAAGGCACAAGTCGGGAGTGTGATGGAATACTCCCCATTTGCCTGGATGATTACTGCTCCAACAACACTCAAGAAGCTCGACACCATCCACTTGTCTGCCACTCCTTTCACAAGCATTCACTCTCTCCGCTACTCACGCATATTGGCAACAGTGTGTGTCATCTACAAGATGCCCTACTCACGGAGGCTTCTTCAACAGCCCCTTCCAAACCCACGACCACTACTATCGAGAAAGAAAAGGGCAGCAGATACATGGGAAAACCACTACCAAGCCACTCACCATCCTGACTTGGTCGTTCCTTCACTGTCGCTGGGTCAAAATCCCTCTCTAACAACACTGTGTGGGTGAACCTGCATCACATGGACTGCGGCAGTTCAAGAAGGCAACTCACCATTAGTTTCCCAAGGGTAATTAGAGATGGTATAGCCAGCAGGACCCAAACCTCATGAATGAATAAAAATAAAATCTACCCTTGTACAAAATGTTTTCTCCAGAGACAGCCCTGGACTGCAAGACTGCATCTTAATTGGTAGCAGTTTTAATCTAACACTGAATTTCCACAGGTTTTATTTTATTCTGAGGTGAATGGCAATGTCAAACTAAACCTTATTGCTCCAACCTTGTTCTCCTGGATGGTTAGCACTGCTGCCTCACAGCGCCAGGGACCCGGGTTCGATTCCCGGCTTGGGTCACTGTCAGTGCGGAGTTTGCAGCTTCTCCCCGTATCTGCGTGGGTTTCCTCCAGATGCTCCGGCTTCCTCCCACTGTCCAACGATGTGTGGATTAGGATGTTTGGCCATACTAAAATGCCCCTCAGATTAGCAGCATTAATACATTGGGCTACGGGAATAGAGCCTGGGTGGGATTGTGGTCAGTACAGACTCGATGGGCTGAATGGCCTCCTTCTGTACTGCAGGGATTCAATGATTCCCTGCTGCCTTACTCAGGGACCTGGATTCGACTCCCAGCTTGGCTCACTGTCTGCATGCTCTCTCCATGTCTGCATAGAATTTCCTCTCTCAGTCCGAAAGCTGTGCTCCGGTCCATGCTAAATTCTCCCTCAGTGTACCCGAACAGTATGGAAACTATGGGGTTTTCACAGTAACTTCATTGCATCAACCTTCTGAGACTAGAAATTTCCTCATCTTACTTTGAATCCTTGCCCCCTACTTCGAGATTCCCCCATGAGGGGAACCTTCTCTCAGCATCTACTCTCTCAACACCTCAAGAAACAAAGAACAAAGAAAATTACAAAGAACACAGAACAAAACAGCTTGGGAAACAGGCCCTTCGGCCCTCCAAGCCTGCACCGACCATGCTGCCTGACTGAATTAAAACTCCCTACCCTTCCAGGGTCCATATCCTCTATTCCCATCCTATTCATGTATTTGTCAAGACACCCCTTAAAAATCATGACCGTATCCGCTTCCATTACTTCCCCCAGTAATGAGTTCCAGGCACCCACCACTCTCTGTGTAATCTTGTAAATCTCCTTTAAATCTTACCTCTTGCACCTTAAACCTGAGCCCCCTAGTAATTGACTCTTCCACCCTGGCAAAAAGCTTCTGACTGTCCACTGTGTTCATGCCCCTCATAATCTTGTAGACTTCTATCAGGTCACCTTTGTCACTCCAGTGAGCTTCTCCAACCTCTCCTCATAGCTAATGCCCTCCATATCAGGTAACATCCTGGTAAATCTTTTCTGTACCCTCTCCAAAGCCTCCACATCCTTCTGGTAGTGTGGCGACCAGAATTGAACACTATATTCCAAGTGTGGCCTAACTAAGGTTCTATAAAGCTTGACTTGTCAATTTTTAAACTCAGTGCCCTAGCCGATGAAGGCAAGCATGCCTTTTTACTACCTTCTCCTGCTGCATTGCCACTTTCAGCGAACTGTGTACCTGTACACCCAGACCTCTTTGCCTATCAATACTGTTAAGGGTTCTGCTATATTTCCTATCTGTATTAGATCTTCCAAAATACATTATCTCACTCAAAATCTTATAGGTTTATATAAAATCACTTCTCATCTTTCTAAACTCCAACCCTCTTAACTATTCCTCTCAAGACAACCGTTTCACCTCAGGGATCAGCGGAGTGAACTTTCTCTAAACCACCCCCAAGATAAGTATACCCTTCCTTAGGTACAGCTATCAAAACTGTACACACTTCCCTAGGTGTGGTAGAAGGCGTGGAATAAGAAAATGTTTTGACCTGGAGAGTTCATTTCACATTATCCAAAAGTTAAGGGAAGGAAGTTATAACCCACTAGGAAAAGAAGAGGGTGCAGCAAAGGTTCAGTGGATTGTCCATGCTAAATTGCCCTTTAGCGTCCAAAGATGTGCAGGTTAGGTAGATTAGCCTTGCTAAATTTCATCTTAGTATCCAAGGATATGCAGATTTGGTGGATTGTCCGGGCTAAATTGCCCCTTAGTGTCCGAAGATGTGGGGGTTAGGTAGATTGACCATGCTAAATTGCCAAAGGATGTGTAGGTTAGAAGGATTCAGCATGGGAAATGTGTGGTGTTATGGGGATAGACAGGGGAGAGGGCCTGGCTAAGATGCTCTATTGGAGAGTTGACGCAGACCCGATGGGCTGAATGGTCTTTTTAGCACTATAGTGATTCTATGAAGTTCCACATCACTGACTGGCATTCAACCAATAGCACTGGAGCACAATTTTTCCTTCTATTTTCCATTTGAGAGGTGCAAATTTGATTCTATCCTTTGCCTAAATTAAACAGTGACTACACTTCTAACGGTGTTCATTGGTGGTGAAATACGCTGGGGATGCATTAAGATGCAATGCAAATTCAAATCCTCCTTTTCCTTTTGACTGTCTTCCTTCGATTTGATTCATTGGCCGGCACTCACCGGTGACTCACAAGATTGTGACAGCAAGTTTCACGCCAGCATTTGCGCGTATAATCCTGTACAAATAGACATGAAAGATCCCATTGCACGACAGGGAGCAGCTCTCCCCAGTGCTCTTACCTCAACCAAAAGCAAATTAACTGGTCATTAATCTCACTTAACGTTTGTTGGATCTTAGCTGTCACTTTACTCTTCAACAGAACTTCACTTCAGGAAAAGTAATTTGTTATTTTTGAAACACTTCAAGAGTACTTGATGAGACGCAATTTGAATACAAGTTCCAGTTCGTTCTATTTTTCTTATGGAATGAGGAAGGAGGCCATTTGGCCCATCCATTCTGACAGAGTATCCTACCCAGACTGTATCCCACACCCTATCCTCATAACCCCATGGCTAATCCCACCCCCCCTCCAAAACCTGCACATCTTGGGTGGGATTTTAGGACCTCACTTGTCCCGAGGACAATACCAGCGTCCGCCACCCCTCACCCCCTCCGATTCCCGTGGTGGGCAGTCCAGTAAAGTTCCCGACCTTGTCTATTTATCAGTGTCACAAGTAGGCCTACATCAATATCGCAATGAAGTTACTGTGAAAATCCCCTAGTCGCCACATTTCAGCGCCTGTTTGGGTACACTGAGGGAGAATTTAGCACAGCCAATGCAACCCACGTCTTTCAGACTGTGGGAGGAAACCCATACAGACATGGGGAGAATGTACAAACTCCACGAAGTCAGTGATACAAGCTAGGATTTGAACCTGGGTCTCTGGCGCTGTGAGTGCTCACCATGCCGCCACATCTTGGGACATTAAGGGACAATTTTACCACAGCCAATCTACCTAACCTGCACACCTTTGGATCGTAGGAGGAAACCAGACCGCTCGGAGGAAATCCACGTAGACTCGGAGAAAATGAACAAACTCTATGCAGATGGTGACCCGAGGTCGGAATTGAATCCAGTCCCTGGAACAGTGAGGCAGCATTGCTAACCACTGTGTCACTGTGCTGCCCCCAATATGACAATATCTCTAATGCGCTGTAATATCGACAAGTTACCGAACCTGAGATGCAATGCCAACCTGATGAAGGAAGGCAGTCATTTTCCTTCAATCTGCCTGAATCCTCTGTTAAAATGGTTGTTGTTAACAGGAGGGGATTGGTTTGGAAATCTCAATCACTATTCGCATTACCAAAAGAGTCACTTGACAAAGATTCAATGGGATCAGTTCTCCTCTCCTTCCCCAACGAGTGGATCCATCCACTTCAACATGCAGACAACAAAAATATTAACACTCGGCAAGCACTCAGTGCCAGTTGACTACGCCACATTCACACAAGTGGATCTCGCTGCCTCAGCATCCATGCAACACAATGATAGAGATCATCACTTGACAGATAGACCTTTCAGCAGAATCAGAAAAGAAAATGTTGATCAGTACAAAACTTGTGCATTGGTTTATCAGAAGGTAACCTGATTGTATGCAATTTCCCTCCTCCCCCACCCCCAATTATCCCTACCCCACTTCCACTTTGGTCCCCTCCTCCACCCTTCCACTCAGGCATCCCTATCCCACTCCCCCTCTCCTTCCCCCTCCTCTCCACTTAGCCATCCTCACCGCACTCCCAATTTGCACCCCCCTCTCTTCCCCTTCCCCTCCACTCAACTATCCCTACCCACTCCCAATTTGTCCCTCCACTCAGCCATCTCCGCCCCATTCTCAATTTGGCCATATATTCTCCAATAGCATCAAGGATACAGTTCAAAAGGCTCTAACTAGGCTTCTCAGTATTCCAGAGGTCCGTGTATAGAGTATGGACCTCCATTCAAAAGTTGCAGGGAAGAAGCTGTTCTTGAGTCAGTTGGTACATGACCTCAGACTTCTGTATCTTTTTTCCTGGTGGAAGAAGATGGAAGAGAATAAATCTGAAATATGTGGGGTCCTTGATCATGCTGGCTGCTTTTCCGAGGCAGCAGGAAGTGTAGACGGTGTCAGTGGATGGGAGACTGGTTTGTGTGGCAGACTGGGCTACGCTCACAACCCTTTGTAGTTTCTTGCGGTCTTGGTCAGAGCAGGAGCCATGCCAAGCTGTAATACCTCTGGAAAGGATGCTTTCTATCGTGCATATGTAAAAGTTGGTGAGAGTCGTAGCCAACGTGCCGAATTTCTTTAGCCTCCTTAGAAATTAAAGTTAATTTATTTATTAGTCACAAGTAAGGCTTACACTTCCACTGAAATGAAGTTACTGTGAAATTCCCCTTGTCGCCAAACTTCAGCACCTGTTCGGTCAATGCACATAACGTTCTCCCCATGTCTGTGTGGGTTTCCTCTGCTCCAGTTTCAGACCGTGGGAGGAAGCTGGAGCAGAGGAAACCCACACAGACATGGGGAGAATGTACAAACTCCACACAGACAGTGACCCAAGCCAGGAATTGAATGCGGGGTCCCTCGCAGTATGAGGCAGCGGTGCTAACCACAGTGCTACTGTAGAGGCGTTGGTAGGTGTTCTTGACTATAGCTTCGGTGTGGAGGGATAGGACAGGTTGTTGGCTGTGGCATCAAAGAAATGTCCACAAGATGCCATTGTAATTCCCTTGGCAAGAGGTTTAGCTGCATTATGGGAGTATTCCTTCCTGAGGCATTTCGTCTAACATTGGGGAAAAGAGCTAGCGATTGTGATCATGGGCAGCAAGCTCTAACTACACCACAGTTGCCGACAAGAAAAGTCTTCTGCGGTAAAAACATGTTGAAAAGTCCCATTTTTCTTTTAACATAATTAATTTTTAAAGTTAAATATTTAAACACAATTTTACAAAAATTAAAAATTTAAACGTCATTTAAAAAATTAAAAATTTAAACACTTTTTTCCAAAATTAAACATTTAAACCTCTTTAAAAGGTACAATAATTTTGAGCAGATAAATCATTTTAAAAAGTGATATTTAAAAAGTGTGATAAATCATACTAAAACATCGTAGATTTGACTTTACAACGGGGATTCATCCGATTTTTGAAATGTTTCAGGTTTAAATTCAGGTTTAAAAAATCCAATTTTTACGATGATCTGGGCCCCTTCATTAACTATTTGTGAATTGAAAGGGGCTGTTACATGTGAAAATACAGGCGTCAGATTTGAAAATGTAATTAAGGACAGGGTAAGAATCGGGATGAGGAGTAAGCCATTTGGTCCATTCATGTAGTCATAGACTGCTTTGGCACTGCTGTTTCACAGCACTCAGGGACCAGCGTTTCATTCTCATCTTGAGTCACTATCTGTGTGGAGTCTGCACGTTCTCCTCGTGTCTGTGTGGGTTTCCTCTGGATGCACCAGTTTATTCCCACAATCCAAAGATGTGCGGGTTAGGTGTACTGGCCATGCTAAATTCGCCTTCAGTGTACCCGAACAGGCACAGGAATGTGATGACCAAGGGATTTTTACAATAACTTCATTGCAGTGTTAATGTAAGCCTTCTTGTAACGCTGATGGATAAACTTTAACAGAATGAGGCCATTTGGCCCATCGCATCTGCATGAGTTCATCTTACCCAGGCATTTAAAACTATGAGAGGCATGGACAGAGCAGATAGTCAGAAGGATGGAAGAGTCAATAACTCGGGGTCATAAGTTTAAGGTGCGAGGGACATGGTTTAAAGGAGATTTACGTGGGAAGTTCTTACACGAGAATGATGGAACTCGCTGCTGAGGGAGGTGGTGGAAGCAGATATGATAGTGATTTTTAAGAAGCATCTGGACAAATGCACGAATAGGAAACAAATAGGTGGATATGATCCACGGAAGGGTAAGGGGTTTTAGTTCAGTCAGGCAAGATGAATAGTCCAGGCTTGGAGGGTCGAAGGGCCTCTTTCTGTGCTGTAATTTTCTTTGTTCTTTGTTCTTTGTTCTATCAACACTCACCAAGCTACCTTATGTTTATTGACACTAAGGGGCAATTTAGCTTAGCCAATCCATCTAACTCACACATCTTTGGACTGTGGAAGAAAACACAGAGCACCCAAAGGAAACACACAGAGACACAGGGAGAATGTGCAGACTCCAAATAGACAGTTGCCTGAGGCCGGAATTGAACCAGAGTCCCTTGCACTGTGAGGCCTCAGTGCTAATCACTGAGCTTGCTCCCTCAGTCAGTAAGGTTTCTGATACGGCCGTACCTCCAATCTCTTTTGAATCCTTCAAAACCCCTTATTCAGTGTTGCCAGCCTCCACTATTTTCTGGAGTTGAGAATTCCAAAGATTAATTACCCACTAGGAGAAGGAATTCTTCCTAATCTCCAACTTAAATTGAAACAGTGACCATCAATCCACCCCCCTCACACTCTACCTCACCCAAGATCTAGATTCCCTTATGAAAGAAAACATCTCCCCAGTATGCACTGTCTCAAGCCCCCTCAAAATATTCTACGTTTCAATTAATTTTCTTTGAAGTTCTTTCATGAGATGTGAGCATTGCTGGCAAGGCCATTTGCTATCAATCCCTAATTGTCCTTTCTAGGCAATTTCTGAGCACAGTCATGTTTTACTGTGGTTGTGGAGGCACATATAGGCCAGATTGGGGCAAGGACAACAGATTTCCTGAAGGATGTTAGTTTAAGTTTACTTATTAAAGTAAGCTTACATTAACACTGCGGTGAATTTACTGTGAAAATCCCCCAGTCACCACACTCCGGTAGGGTACACTAAGGGAGAATTTAACACAGCCAATGCACCAAATCAGCACGTCTTTCAGACTGTGGGAGGAAACCGGAGCACCTAAAAGAAACCCACGCAGACATGGGGAGAATGTGCAAAGTTCGCACAGACAGTGACGCAAGCCGGGAATCGAACCCAGCTCCCTGGCACTGTGAGGCAGCAGTGTTAAGTACCATGCCACCAACATTGAGCCAGGTGGGAGTTAATGACAAGTGATGACTATTTACCGGTCTCCATTTACTGATTTTCAATTCCAGATTTTATGAATTGAATTTGAATTCCACGAACTGCCATTGTGGGATTCGAACTCACAGCCCCAAACCTCTCAACCTGGACTGGTCTAGTGACAAGATCCATTATCTGTTTTCTGCAGCAGACTGTTCTATATATTGGAGGGTGTCTTCATTACTCAAGCTGCACAAGAATTCTTCAGCGTTCAAAGGGGCATTGTGTACAAGAGTTGGCAACAGGCAGGTGACGGCTAGTGGTACTATTGCTGGACTATTTATCCAGAAACTCAACTAATGTTCTGCAGGCATGCATTTGAATCCCGTTGTGGCCGCTGGTTGATTCAATTGTATCAAAGCCTGGAATTAAGATTTGATTTGATTTAATATTGTCACATGTATTAGCATACAGTACTGTTTCTTGCGTGTTATACAGACAGAGCGTACCATTCATAGAGAAAGAAATGAGAGAGTGCAGAATGTAGTGTTACAGTCATAGCTGGGGTGCAGAGAATGATCAACTTAATATGAGGTAGGTCCATTTAAAGGAATCTATTGAAGACCATGAAATCATTGTTGATTGTTGGATAAATCCATCTGTTTCACTAATGCCCTTTAGGGAAGGAAATCTGCCATCCTTACCTGGTCTGGCCTACATGTCACTCCAGATCCACAGCAATGTGCCCTCTGGAATGGCAAGCCACTCAGTTCAAGGGCAACCAGAGATGGGCAATAAATGCTGGCCAGCCAGCAATGCCAACGTCCCACCGATAAATAAAATATCATGTTGCAGCTATATAAAACTTTGGTTTGGCCACATTTAGAATATTGTGTGCAGTTCTGGTCATCACATTACCAGAAGGACATGGAAGCTTTGGAGAGACTGCAGAGAAGGTTCGCCAGGATGTTGCCTGGTCTCGAGGGTGTTGACTGTGAGGTGAGGTTGAATAAACTAGGATTGCTTTCACTGGAAAGACGGAAGCTGAGGGGAGACCTGATACACATTGACAAAATGATGAGAGGCACAGACAGGTTGGATAGTCAGAGGCTTTTTCCCAGGATGAAGTGTCAATTATAAGGGAGACAGGTTCAAGATGAGAGGGGAAAAGTTTAAATAGATGTGCGTTGGATGTTTTTCGCTCAGAGAGTGGTAGATGCCTGGAACATGCTGCCAGAGGTGGTGATAGCAGGGCAACTGAGTGTCATAAGTCGGCTTACATTAACACTGCAATAAAGTTACTGTGAAAATCCCCTAGTCACCACAGTCCGGTGCCTTTTCGGGTACACTGAGGGAGAATTTAGCACGGCCAACGCACCTAACCGGCACGTCTTTTGAACTGTGGGAGGAAACCGGAGCACCCGAAGGAAACCCACACAGACACGGGGAGACCATGCAGACAACGGCCCAAGGCTGGGAATCGAACCCAGTCCCTGGCGCTGTGAGGCAACAGCGCTAATCACTGTCTGGAGAGGGTATATGAACAGGGAGGGAATAGAGGGAAAAGGAGCTAGTAAGGGCAGAAATTTTTTTTAAGGTTCGGTCAGGCATCGACGTGGAATTGGAAGGCCAAAGGGTTTACTTCTGTGCTGTGCTTTTCTCGGTTCTTCAATCTTTGAAAAGAAAGCTCGGCTGAATTGGAATCTTGTCCAGGCCCCCCCACCCCTCCCCCCCCTCAGTTGTAGTGTAACCAGCAGTGTTATCGAGTGAATGTGGCCCATTTCAAGGAAGCAATTTGAAGAAAAGCAAGTGAAAAACGAGCAAGGAGAAAAGGCGCCTTGCTGTCGCCTAGTAACCGGTAACTGCTGTTCAGCAAGAGTTGGCTGTTGAGGCAAGGACAGGGCAAAAACCCTAAATTGCTGCTTTAATCTTGTTTTGGGACTGTACAGTTTATTGCTTTGCCTATTGCAGCATTAACATCAGTTAATAAATTAACCGAAATTGTGAGCAGATTAAAGACTTTGTAGGAGGCTTTTTTTAATTACCCGTTTGTATGTTGCGTACCAGAAGTTAGTTGCAAGATAAGAGTGTTATCTCGGGCGATGAAGCGTGCCAGTACAACACCCCTCCTTATCTTGCCAAGAAATGCCAATACTTGCCAAATAAAACAATTATAATTTTAAAGCCTGCTCCATTCCTGTTGCTTGAATACCATCTCCATTTAAACAAAAAGACACACACAATACAGCTGGCTGAAGGTGTTCTAGGAGGTCACTTTCCGAGGATAATAAGATTTGATAGATTCTCCATCGATGAATCAATCTGCAATGCATCAGTTCATTTATTCCTTTTACATTTTTTATCCACTGTGCCCATCTGAGCTTCATGCGTAAACGTCAGAACTCTCCATATCTTTTTGGGACAATGGCCTCGTGCTATTATTGCTCAACTAACTGGCGTCGCAGTGGTTAGCACTCCTGCCTCGCAGTATTTCTTCAGAAGGAACTCTTCAAAATGCAGCTAATTCAACAAAACTTACTCCAACTTATAAATCAAGGAAAGAAATATCATCTCTGTAATTGGTTCCATGGTTAACTGGGTCAGCTGACCCTGACATCTTGTTCCCACTGGTCACATTACATCCAACACAAAGTTGTCATCGGTTACATTCTAACATCAGGGATCAATTTCCAGCTTGGGTCAGTGTCTGAGCGGGGTCTGCACGTCGTCCCTGTGTCTGCGTGGGTTTCCTCCAGGTGCTCCAGTTTTCTCCCACATTCCCATTGTGGACGTGGGAGGAAACAGTCCCACGGTTTTCCTCAGTGAACAGACCATAATCCCATCTATGCCCTATCACTATAAACCCATGAATTTATCCTAGCTAGTCACATCTGACTCGAACAGGTAATTTAGGATGGCCAATCCACCTAACTAGCACATCTTTCAGATTGTGTGAGGAAATCGGAGGAAAGTTTTAAGTTTATTTATTAATGTCACAAGTAAGCTTACATTAACACTGCAATGAAGTTACTGTAAAAATCCCTTTGACGTTACACTGTGTCGCCTGTTCGGGTACATTGAGAGAGAATTTGTCATGGCCAAAGCACATAACCAGCACGTCATTTGGACTGTGGGAGGAAACCGGAGCACATGAAGGAAACCTGGGGAGAACGTGCAGACTCTACACAGACAGTGACCCAAGCCGGGAATCAAACCCACATCCCTGGTGCTGTGAGGCAGCAGTGCTAACTTACCACCTAACCCATGCAGACACGGTGAGAACATGCGCACTCCAGACAGACAGTGACCAAGATGGGAATCGATACCCAGGTTCCTGATGCTGTGAGGCAGTGGTGCTAACTACTGTGCCTGTGCAGACTTGATGAACCAAATGCCCTCCTTCTGCACATTAGCAATTCTTGGTGATTATGAGTGGGAGAGAGGGTTGGGCTGGGGAGTACAGGTATGAAAACAGAAGCTCTTTAATTTGGTCTACAGTTTTCGCATGCCAGACGTTGCAGTTCAAAGGATCAACACATCTGGAACAGAGACCATCATTGAGGAATGAGAAAGATTGTTGTTGACCAGAGCTCTGAAGGGTGTGCCTACCTTCCAGTCAATTAAGTTCTGATTGGCCTCACTGCTTGTTTACTTAACAGCAATTAGACTTTATAGCCATCAACAATGACGGAGAGGCAATATAATTGAGCATTTCGTGGCAAGAGGAACGTGATGAAAATATTTTTTCTGGTTGTATCTATTTGGGGTGGCTCCTGCTCTGCCCAACTCAGCAAGAAACTACAAAGGATCATATATGAAGCTCAGTCCGTCACTCAAACCTTCTGTCTATTGACTCTATCTACACCTCGCGCTGCCTCGGAAAAGCAGCCAGCATTATCAAGAATCCCATGAACATTCTCTCTTCCATCTTCTTCTGTTGGGAAAAAGATGCAAAGATCTACAAACACGTACCAACCAATTCAAGAACGGCTTCATCCCTGCTGCCATCACATTTTTGAATGGACTTAGCTTATATTAAGTTGATCTTTCTCTTCACCCTACCTGTAACTGTGCAACTACATTCAGCATTCTCTCCTTTCCTGCTTCCTTTTATACTCTATGAGCGGTATGTTTATCTGCAAGATAAAGTGCAAGAATCTATACTTTTCACTGTATCCCAATATGTATGACAGTAATAAATCAAATCAAAGTTGCTGGAAGTATCTGTGATATCGATAAGAGTGGGCACATTAAGAAGTCTCCTGACACCAGGTTAAAGTCCAACAGGTTTATTTGGAATCACGAGCTTTCAGAGCGCTGCTCCTTCATTAGGTGAGTGGAGAGGTGGGTTCACAAACATGGATGTGTCGCCATCAAAATACCTCCATGGTCAAGCCTCCCCAACTCAATATTCCAGCTTGAATGTCGAGTTTGAACATGGAAAGGTCTGTTGACCTTGGAGGGGATTTTATGGTTTCGGTACGAGTGAGGCTCTAAAATTCCAAGTCAGAAAATGCTGGAAAATCCCAGCAGGTCTGACAGCATCTGTGGTGAGACAGTAGAGACAAAGTTTCTGTATTCGAGGTTGGCTCTCTGCTCACTACACAGATGTCGACGGATTAGCTGCAATTTTCCAGCATTTTCTCCTTGTGCTTGAGATTCCAGCATCCACAGTATTTTGCCTCTATCCCAGTTCCAAGTCAGGATGGGGAGTGATTTTGAAGGAGCTTGCAAGTGCTGGTGTTCCCATGTGTGTCTGTTGATCTTATCCTTCTAAATGGTAGAGTTCTCTGGAAGCTTCTGGCGAAGGCCGATCTACTTTCTGGCAATTATCAGGGATACCTAGAAGCACCGAGGGTCAGACTGACACAACCAGGTTTACAACACAGACCTTGCGGCCAAAAATTGGCATGCCTGGTATCCAATCAGTGCCTGAACAAAATGGACAAAAAAAAACTTCCAAATTTCTCCCTTAACATCCCCCCAGTCTCGAACCCTGACCTGGTTCTCATAGCGTTAACAATCCAGGACATCGTCACAAAGCCTGTCCGTCCTTGCGCACCATGAAATCAAACGAAAAGAATGTAATTTTTCTGAACTTTTCATCACCTTTATCCTTCCTGACATTTTTAAATATCAGTAGGTCCACAAACACAAAGAAATCAATACAGCCTTAATAATACAACAGAGGGGAAAACAGCATCAAATTGAATTCTAAAGTTTTCTTAAACTGCTGAATATTGCATGGGAAAGTATGATAGACTGTTGCTGATGGAGGGAGAGAGAGAGAAAGAGAGACGTGCTTAATAATTAGTCACTTGGTCTTTCCAGCAGGGCAATTGCTGACTTGTTGCTCCGTAAGAATGACATTGGTTTGCCTCCCAATGAAATGGTTCTGCTTTTGAATCAACTAAAGGAGAGAGGTTGTGGGCAGGGTGTGGGATGAAAGGGATGGAGAGGAGAGTATCCTGAACAGAAACATTTGGGCATCAAAGTGGAACAGTGGTTAGTATTGCTGCCTCACAGCGCCAGGGACCCGGGTTTGATTCCCGGCTCGGGTCACTGTCGGTGCAGAGTCTGCACATTCTCTCCGTGTCTGCATGGGTTTCCTCCGGATATTTGATTTGATTTATTATTGTCACACGTATTAACATATGGTGAAAAGTATTGTTTCTTGCATGCTGTACAGACAAAACATACTGCTCATTGAGTACATAGGGGAGAAGGAAAGGAAAGGATGCAGAATGTTGTGTTACCGTTATAGCTAGGGTGTAGAGAAAGATCAACTTAATTCGAGATATAGTTGGATTCAAAAGTCTGACAGTAGCAGGGAATAAGCTCTTTTTCAGTCAGTTAATACATGATCTCAGACTTTTATATCTTTTTCCCAAAGGAAGAAGGTGAAAGAGGGAATGTCCAGAGTGCATGAGGTCCTTAATTATGCCAGCTGCTTTGCCGAGGCAGTGGGAAGTGTGGACAGACTCAAATGGATGGGAGGCTGGTTTGTGATGGATTGGGCTGCATTCCTCCCAATCCAGAAGACATGCTGGTTAGGTACATTCGTCATGCTAAATTCTCTTTAAGTGTATCCGTTCAGGCGTCAGAGTGTGGCGACTCGGAGATTTTCAGAGCAACTTCATTGCAGCGTTAATGTAAGCCTACTTGTGACATTCTGTTCTCTGTTGTCACTCTGTTCGAAACATGTACTGGTTAGCTGCATTATCCCTGCTAAACTGCCCCTTAGCGTCAGGGGGATCTGGAGGTTAAATATGTGGGGTTACCGGGCTAGGGCCTAGGTGGGATTGTTGTCAGTGCAGACATTTGGTGAGGCTGAATGATCTCACAGGCTCATAGGATCTGACAGTGCAGAAGGAGGCCATTTGGCCCATTGAATCTAACTGACCACAATCCCACCCAGGCCCTGTCTTCATAACCCTCTACATTTACCATAGCTAGTCCCCCTGACACTAAGGGGCAATTTAGCATGGCCAATCCACCTAATCCACACATCTTTGGACACTAAGAAGCAATTTAGCATGGCCAATCCAACTAACCCGCACATTTTTTGACACTAAGGGGCAATTTAACATGGTCCATCCACCTAACCTGCACATCTTTGTGTACTGAGGAGCAATTTAGCATGGCCAATCCACCTAACTCACACATCTTCGGACACTTAACATGGCTTAACTTTGGGCAACTTAACATGGCCAATGGACCTAACCTGCACATCTTTGGACTGTGGGAGGAAACCGGAGCACCCGAAGGAAACCCATGCAGACACGGGGAGAATGTGCAAACTTCACACCGGCAATCACCCAAGGCGGGAATTGAAACTGGGTACTTGTGAGGGAGCAGTGCTGCGCCGCCTCAGAATTCCATGATTTGTTGGTTGCTTCTCTGTCATGTTTGAGGCGGAAAATGAAAAGAGAGAGAAAGAAGGGCGAGCAGGAACTGGCGCGGCGATTTCACTGAGATACTCTTATCCGAGCGCCAGACATCGTCTACAGTTGTGACATTTTGGTCTCCCTGGTGAAGGAGTACTGAGGATTGTTGCCATGGAAACTCATCTGCACTTAATGCACATATAATGATAGTTGGTGACGCATTGCTTTCAACCTGGTAACCAGGGGGAAAGCAGAGAAAAAGAAAGTTTCTGCTCGCATATTTACACCCTGGGTGCCAGTTATCAGTTGCTGCACTTCTCAGATAAGGACCTTATTTCCATGGACTCCCATTATCCTCATTCAGACTAATAGCGCAATGAATCGAATCATTTCCAGGTTTTATTTTTTTCTCTCCTACCCACCTCTTTTGCCTTAATCTAAGCTGCTGTATTGCACAGAAAGGGAAGTCAACAAAGGTTACTTTTTAAAAAGATGGTGTAGCGCCAACAGATTGCCTGGGCAATATAGCAAGCACGTGGATTGACAAAAGATACAGCTGGATTGAGGTGTTTCGATGTTGCTGATTCCCCTCTACCCCCCGCTGAAACGATTGTATTCAGAATAAATATATCCTTAATTTCTGCAGAAGTGTTAGCGTTGAATAATGCGCCGAGGAGAATTGTGATGCAGATAAAGCCTCAGTGGCACTGGAAGTTAGTCATTCTTGAGATAGTTACACTCCTCCCCTCCCACCTGACCACAACAAATTGTGCTTTTTTTTTAACACAAACATCACAAGGCAACTCGCAGGTATACAAGTAGACAGAAATTGATACCAATGCGGGGGTGGGGGGTGCAGCGTGGTGGCACAGAGACTGCTGCCCCATTGTGGACCCGGATTCGATTCCGGCCTTGGGCCGCTTATCTGTTTGTATGGGTTTCCTCTGGGTGCTCCAGTTTCCTCCCACAGTCCAAAGGTGTGTAGGTTAGATTGATAGGTTATGCTAAATTGCCGCTTGGCGTCCAAAGATGTGCAGGATAGATGGATTGGCCATGCTATATTGTTCCTTTGTGCCCAAAGATGTGTAAGTTAGGTGAATTGACCATGCTAAATTGCCCTTTAATGTCCAAAGATGTGCAGGTTAGGTTAGTTGTCCATGCTAAATTCCCCTTAGTGTCCAAAGATATGCAGGTTAGATGCATTGGCAGTGGGAAATTGCTCCTTAGTGCACAAAGATGTGTAGGTTAAATGGATTGGTCATGTTAAATTATCCCTTAGTATCCAAAGATGTATAGGTTAGATAGATTGGCCATGCTAAATTACCCCTTAATGTCCACAGATGTGTAGGTTAGGTGGATTGGATATGCAAAATTAAGCCTTAGTGTTCAAAGATATTTATGTTGGGTGGATTAACCATGGTAAATGGTTATGGGGATAGGACTGGGATGGGCTGGGGAAAAATGCTCTTTTGGAGAGTTAGTGCAGACTCAATGGGCTGAAATGACCTCCTCCTGCACTGTAGTGATTCTATGGAGTATCACATTTGGATCTTAGTGTCCAAAGATGTGTAGGTTGGATGGATTGGTCATGATAATTGACCATTACTGTCCTAAGATGTTTCAGTTAAAGGGAGTAGGGCAGAAAATGCATGAGGTCACGGGAATAGGGCAGGAGTGGGCCTTGGTAAGATGGCCTTTCAGGGAGTCGATGCAGATTCTCTGGTCCGAATAGCCTCCTTTTACACTGCAAGGATTGGAGAAAGTCAGGAAATGGGGCTAACTGGATTGTTCTTTGGGAGCGTCAACATGGATTTGAGGGTCTGATTGGCCTCCTTCTGTTTGATGGTATTCTTTGATTCTATGATGCTTGGCTGGTGTATCTCAGTTGCATCCAATGCGACCATGCCAACCTGAAATACTCCTTGCTGCTATCTCTTTTTGTTTTACCTGCAGTGATCTCTATCCACTATAGCCTTGGTGGCTAACACTTCACCCGTGATCTTAGGGCAGGTGGTTGCAAGTGTATTGCTATAACAATATTAAAAAAAGTTGAGTAAGCTGGGGTAGTTCCAGCTTTTGATGACTAGATTGTAGTATAGAAGCAACTTCAAGCATTCGCTCTCTAACTGGGGTCCATGAAGCTTTCTCAGGGGGTGTTGGCAAGATAATGTGAAGGAAGACATTGGACAAATTTGTCTTGTTTTCACTTGAATGTCTGGGGCTGAGGAGTGACCTGATAGAAGTTTACAAAATTATGAGAGGCATAAATAGAATGAATAACCGAAGTTTTTTTTCCCACTGTAAAAGTCTCAATCGTTAAGGGGCACAGTAAGAAGTCTCACAACATCAGGTTTAAGTCCAACAGGTTCATTTGGTGTCACAAGCTTTCGGAGTGCTGCTCTTTCATTAGGTCACCTGACAAAGGAACAGTGCTCCAAAAGCTTGTGATACCAAATAAACCTATTGGACTTAACCTGGTTTTGCCAAAGTTCTTACCGTGCCCGTCTCAGTCCAAAGCCAGCATCTCCACATTAAGGGACTCAGGTTTAAAATGAAATGGGTAAAGCCTAAAGGAGATGTGAGAGGCAGGTTTTTTACACAGAGGGTGGAATGCGCCGCCAGAGGGAAGTGGTAGAAGCAGATACAATAGCAATGACTAAGAGGCTACCTGACAGATAAATGAATAAGCAGGGAATAGAGAGATACAGACCACGTACAGGGGAAAGGTTTTTAATTTTGGAAGGAGTGTTTTGGAAGAAGGCTTAGTGGGCTGAACAGCCTGTTCCTGTGCTGTACTGTTCCTTGTTCTTTGCTCCCCGGGTAGCGCCAGCCTTATGGTTGGCCAATGTGGGGGTGAGGGGCATCATGGCCAAGCAGAAGTGAATGAGCATTAGCAGAGGTTGGGGGAGATGCAGGAGCGGAGAGAGTCAATCGTAACACCGAAGGGAAGCAGATCCAACGGGCAGGATTTTACAGCCTCACTCAAGCGAGGATGGAAATCCCCAACTGACGTCAACTGCCAATGGTCTTGGCAAGGTGGTACAGAAAGTGAAGCCATATGGGATCTGATAAGATGGATACAAAACTGGCTTGGGCATAGAAAGCAGCAGTGGAAGGGTACTTTTCTAACTGGAGTTCTGTGACAATTGGCGTTCCACAAGAATCAGTGCTGTGGCCTCTTATATATATATATATATTTGGAGGCAAATGTAGGTGGTCTGATTAGTAAATTTGCAGACGATACAAAAATTAGGAGAATAATGAGGAGGATTGTCAGAGGATACAGCAGGACATAAATCGGCCGGAGACCTGGGCCGAAAGATGGCAGATAGAATTTAACACAGACAACATTGAAAGGGATATGATTTGGAAGGTCTACTGCAGAAGGAAAGTATACAGTAAGGGTAGATCTTAGAAATATTAGCATTCAGAAGGATCTAGGTATATAGATCCACAATTCCCTGAAGGTGACAACTCAGATGGACAAGTCGGTAAAGAAAGATTGTGGCATTCTGACCTTCATCGGTCAGACCGTTGAGTACAGAAATTGGAACATCGTGTTACAGATTTTGATTAGGCCACGTGGAGTTTTGTGTACAATTCTGGTCGCCACACTACCAGAAGAAAGTTGATGCATTGCAGAAGAGATTTAGCAAAATGTTGCCTGGTTTGGAGGACTATGAAGAAAGGTTGAACAAACTTGGATTGTTTTTATTGAAGTGTTGGAGGATGAGGAGGGAGGGGGATCCTGATAGAGGATTCCAACATTTTCTGGCAGGCTGGGATAGAGTGGATAGTCAGAATCTTTTTCCCAGGATCAAAGGGTCAATTACTTGGGGGAATGGTTGAGAGTGAGAAGGGGGGAAGTTTAAGAGAGATGTAAGGGGCAAGTTTTTCACACAGAGGGTGGTGAATGCCTGGAATGTGCTACCCGAGGAAGCAGATTCTATAACAGCATTCAAGAGGCATCTGGATAGTTACATGAATAGGCAGTAAATAGAGAGATATGGACCATGTAGTGACAAGGAAATATTAGATTAGAGAGGCATCTGAGTTAGAACAGACCTAGTGGGCTGAAGGGACTGTTCCTGTGCTGTACTGTTCTTTGTTCTTTGTTCTTTGGATGTCTCGCTCATTCCGATTCTGTGGCAGGTGAGGCGGTAGAATTCCGCTCTGAAAAGTTGGCACACTCATCTCATAAGTAATAACTGTTAAACATTAATAAAACACCTTCCTATCATCACACTTCCATGTTATAGTTCGCACAGTGAGTCAGCGTTGCTGTGGAAACCTACACTTTGCAGACGCGTCGTAATCCAGAGCAATGGATGGTGACGGTAGAGGCACCATTTTTCTCCCCGTCTCGTGGTGTACCATTAAATACTTATCACCTGCATTTGGAGGTTCATCCTCAACATGTTAGGCTGTGTTGCGAACCCATCTTGCGTAGCCATGAGGTCCCTGAGTGGGACTTGAACCCAGTGCTCCTGGGGTAGAGGCAACGATGTCACTCCCGGTGCCACCAGGCTGCGTCATGACTTCTGAGCCCTGAAAACAGGCCTAACCCACAACACCAACACCTCCATGTTGGCAGCGAGGTAGGGTCTGAATTCACCCCAGCCCCAGACAGGGATGGATAGGGGATGGCACCAATACACTTCATTACCAACCATCCCTAGGCCACAGGCATTGCAATGGGATCTAGACCAATGGGATCTAGACCCATGAGCTGAGGAACGGCAGATTGAATTTAATTTAGACAGCTGATGCATTTTGGTAGATTGAACCAGGGCAGGACTTACTCAGTTAACAGTAGGGCATTGGGGAGAGTTACAGAACAAAGAGATCTAGGGGTACATGTTCATAGCTCCTTGAAAATGGAGTTGCAGGTGGATACATTGAATACAGGGAAACATTGAATACAGGAGTTGGGACATCTTGTTGACGTTGTACAAGACATTGGTGACGCCACACTTGGAATACTATGTGCAGTTCTGGTCACCCTCTTATAGAAAGGATGTTATTAAACTAGGAAGAGTGCAGAAAAGATTACTAGGATGCTACTGGAACTTGTTGGATTGAATTATAAGGAGAGGCTGGATAGACTGGGACTTTATCTCTGGAGCATAGGAGGTTGAGAGGTGATCTTACAATGTTATATAAAATAACGAGGGCACAAATCAGTTAATCAATATTTTTTTCCAAAGCTAGGGGAGTCTAAAACTGGAGAACATAGGTTTAAAGGAGAGATACAAAAGTGTCCAAAGAGGCATTTTTTTCACACAGAAAGTTGTGAATATCTGGAACAAGCTCCCAGAGGTAATAGTAGAATTGGGTACAATTTTGTCTTTTGAAAAGCATTTAGATAGTTACATGGGTACCATGCCCCATCCCCTAGAGGAATATGGGCCAAATGCAGGCAATTAAGATTAGCTTAGGTGTTTAAAAAAAAGGGTGGCATGGATATGTTGGGCCGAAGGACCTGTTTCCATGCTGTCTATGACTCTATGGCTCTATGCATATTGTAACCTAGAGGTATGGCTAGAGGTGGTGGAGGCCCCCAATTTTCATTCCATCAACAGGGATCTCTCCCATTCTGTCATCTTGCAGATTGACCTGGTTGACCCTTGTCATCTTGCAGATTGAATCAAACCTGGTTAAAGGCACCTTCCTTGGCCATCAAGACCTGGAGTGGGACTCGAGTGGCAGAGATGCTCACTCCACAAGACTTCCCCATGAAAAATAGGAACAGCAGCGGAACTGGATCATCCCACCACTGACTGTTGGCAGAGAGGCTGCCTCCCTGAGGTGGGGGGATGGGGGAGGATGGAAAATCCCACCAACTATCAGCGATGCTCAGGAATGAGAGTGAATGCCCTCGGCCTGGATTCAAAATGTTGCCATGGGAGTGTTTAGATGGCAGCAGGCAGCATAGGAAAGACAGTGAGAAGTCTTAACACCAGGTTAAAGTCCAACAGGTTTATTTGGTAGCAAATGCTACTAGCTTTCGGAGCGCTTGCTGCTTCTTCGTCAGGTGAGTGGGAGGTCTTTTCACAAACAGGGCATATAAAGGCACAAACTCAATTTAGAGAGTAAAAATTGAAATGCGTGCCTTTGCAGCTAATCAAGTCTTAAAGTTACAGACAATATAAATAGAGAGGTCATTAAGCACAAGTTAAAGAGATGTGTAATGTCTCCAGACAGGACAGTTAGTGAGATTTTGCAAGTCCAGGCAAATCATGGGGGTGACAGGTAGTGTGACATGAACCCAAGATCCCGGTTGAGACTGTCCTCATGTGTGCGGAACTTGGCTATCAGTCTCTGCTCAGCGACTCTGCGCTATCGTGTGTCGTGAAGTCCACCTTGGAGAACACTTACCTGAAAATCAGAGGCCGAATACCTCTGATTTTTAAAAAATGGCACCTTTGACATTCCCTCAGCTGTGCACTGGAGAATCAGCCTAGGTTACATGCTTAAGCCCCTAGATTCAGAGATGAGAATGCTACCCACATGGATTAGACATAGGTAAACAGGTTTATTTGATGGCAAATGCCACTAGCTTTCGTAGCCAGTTTCCCCGCCCCATAACATCCATCAGCAACTAACACAGAGTTTAAAAAGGCAAAGAACGTACCAAATATTTACTTTAAGCTAGCAAAGAGGCTGTGGAGTAGTATGAAGGCATGAATTCCAGTCTTGTTTTGGCTATATTCTCCTGTTTTATTATCTGCCCTATCCTAACTTCTGACTGTAATCATGAAATATAAATTTAATTATGGTAAAACACTGGGACTCGGGAAGGGAAATCCTATTAATTAACATTGCAGAAGAAGACAACGCAGTCCCTTAGCACTTAGACAGAAAGTCGGCACATAAATACTCTCGGCGCAGTCTTTGCATTTCCATTTTGCTGCACATATTTACGTGGATAAATAGTTTACATCATCTTCACGGCTGTCTCAGACGGTTGAAAATTTGCTTTGGCTGCGTATTCTCGCATTGACAAGGCTATTGTACCCGAAGCCGGGTCTGTGAATGAAATAGAAGTGAATTCTAATAACTGACAACATCACCTTTGAGTCAGCGGATTATCTCAGAGTTGTGTGGGGCATTGATCAGCGGTCAAGCATGGGTTTATATGTCTGAGCCGTGCCTTCAATCCTCAGCGTGTCCGAACTTTTAAGTTTGTCCAGACGTGTCACTGCTTTAAAGGGTGCTGTTTAAATGCATCTTGGGACACAAAAAAGGGCAATTTAGCATTGCTAATCCACCTATCCAACTCACCTTTGGATTCTAAGAGACAATTTAGCATGGCCAGTCCACCTAAATTGCACATCTTTGGACATTAAGGGGCAATTTAGCTTGGCCAAACTCCCTAACCTACACATCTTTGGAGAGTAAGGGGCAATTTAATATGGCCAATCCACCTACTCTGCACATCTTTAGACATGAGAGACAATTTAGCATGGCCAATCCACGTACCTTGCGCATCTTTGGACACTAAAGGACAATTTAGCATGGCCAAACTCTTAATCTGCAAATCTTTGGACATTAAGGGGCAATTTAGCATGGCTAATCCACCTAACTGACACATCTTTGGTTACTAAGAGGCAATTTAGCATGGCCAATTTATCTCACCTACACATCTTTGGACATTAAAGGTCAGTTTCGCACGGCCAATTTATCTAACCCGCACATCTTTGGATATTAAGGGGCAATTTAGCATGGCCAATCCACCTAACCTACAAAACTTTGCGTTGTGGGAGGAAACTGAAGCACCTGGAGGAAACCCACGCAGACACAGCAAGAGCATGCAAACTGCACACAGAGGGTGACTCAATTGAAAGGAGTGGGCCTTAAATCCGTGTTTTTTGACTCAGAGGTGAGATTTCTACTCATTGAACCATGGCAAACAAATTTAAAGTTTATTTATTTGTGTCAGAAGAAGGCTTACATTAACACTGCAATGAAGTTACTGTGCCAATCCCCGAGTCGCCACATTCTGGTGACTCTTTGAATATACTGAGGGAGAATTTAGCACGGCCAACGCACCTAACTAGCACATCGTTTAGACTGCAGTAGGAAACCGGAGACCCAGATAAAACCCACGCAGACACGGGGAGAATGTGCAGAGTCTGCACCGATAGCGACGCAAGCCGGGAATCGAATCCCTGATGCTGTGAGGCAGAAAGTGCTAACCACTGTGCCATCTTAGTGGACGAGAGAGGCCTTGAGGGCTTGCTCTTAATTGAGCTGCTCATCTTGGTTCTTTAATAGTTTTCCCGTCTTAAATATCTTTGGCCCGTTGTAAATGATAACAGATTGCCGTTCCGACGCGCCCCGGTATCGCCTTGCCGATCAGACAACAAGAGCGAGTGTTTCCTTCAGTCCAATTTCCCACAGTCTAATATTGCTTTGATCCCGCCGCAGATTGTGATTTGATGCCTCTATATATTACTGGAGCAGGCAGGTCTTATATGTGCAAATTTAATCATTGTTTATGCTCAGGTGATGCCGCCCTGAGCAAAAAGGACACAGATGAAAGTAGACAAATCAGATGAGGCCAAATGCGGTGGAGATGAGGCCCAGTATTAGCTGTCTGCTTCGAAAGAAAAATGGTCCCCCTCTGCTCACCCTCCCGCCCCGCTCCCCACCACCCGAAACATACACAGCGATCCCAGAGATAATTGCAAAAAGCAATGATGGTGAATGTTATCAGTGACAGGGAAGATAGCGTGAGCTGGTTCGGGTTCAAAGGTCAGCTTCCTCAGACTGCATTAGCAAGACGAGCCTCAGGCCCCTGGAACAGCCGAAATAGAACTGTGTTGTGCGATAATGCCGAACAACAAAATCACCTTTGTATGTAAATCTGATATATATAAAAAAAACAACCCAGCGCCTCACTGATAGGAGTCAAATTTTCTTTTCAATTCCCAGTGCTAATCAAATCACTCCGGGTCACGCTGGAACCTGTAAAGATGTTCATTACAGTCTGGGGCTCCCCCGTGCCTGGAGAATGACTATAAGAAATCCAAACATTGTTGAGGCTTCGTCAGGCGGAACTTGATCCAATTGTCCAAATTGTGGGTGGCTCGGTGGTTAGCGTTGCTGCCTCACAGCAACAGGGTTCCAGGTTCAATTCCTGCCTAAATTGGCCTTGTGCAATTGCCCCTCAGTGCCAAAAGATGCATAGGTTAGGTGGATTGGTCATGCCAAGTTGCTTCCTAGTGGCCAAAAAAGTGTAGGATAGATGGATTGGCCATGCTAAATTGCTCCTTAATGCCCAAAGATTTGTAGGTTAGATGGATTGTCCATGCTAAATTGCCCCTTAGTGTCCAAAGATGTGTAGGTTAGATGGATTGGCCATGCTAAATTGCCCCTTAGTGTCCAAAGATGTGTAGGTTAGATGAATTGTCCATGCTAAATTGCCCCTTAGTGTCCAAAGATATGTAGGTTAGATGGATTGGCCATGCTAAATTGCCTCTTAGTGTCCAAAGATGCATAGGTTAGATGGATTGGCCATGCTAAGTTGCCCCTTAGTGGCCAAAGATGCGTAGGTTAGGTGGATTGGCCATGCTAAATTGCCTCTTAGTGTCCAAAGATGCGTAGGTTAGATGGATTGGCCATGCTAAATTGCCCCTTAGTGTCCAAAGATGTGTAGGTTAGATGGATTGTCCATGCTAAATTGCCCCTTAGTGTCCAAAGATGTGTAGGTTAGATGGATTGTCCATGCTAAATTGCCCCTTAGTGTCCAAAGATGTGTAGGATAGATGGTTGGCCATGCTAAATTGCCCCTTAGTGTCCAAAGATGTGGGTTAGATGGATTGGCCATGCTAAATTGCCCCTTAGTGTCCAAAGATGTGTAGGTTAGATGGATTGGCCATGCTAAATTGCCTCTTAGTGTCCAAAGATGCGTAGGTTAGATGGATTGGCCATGCTAAGTTGCCCCTTAGTGGCCAAAGATGCGTAGGTTAGGTGGATTGGCCATGCTAAATTGCCTCTTAGTGTCCAAAGATGCGTAGGTTAGGTGGATTGGCCATTGTAAATTGCCTCTTCATGCCCAAAGATTTGTAGATTACATGGATTGACCATGCTTAATTGTCCCTTAGTATCCAGAGATGTGTAAGTTAGATGGATTGTCCATGTTAAATTGTCCCTTAGTGTCCAAAGATTGTAGGTTAGATGGATTGTCCATGCTAAATTGCCCCTTAGTGTCCAAAGATGTGTAGGTTAGATGGATTGGCCGTGCTAAATTACCCCTTTGTGTGCAAAGATGTACAGGTGAGGTGTATTGGTGAAATGGGGATAGATGGACTGGCCATGGTAAATGTGCAGGGTTATGGCAGGGGGGAATACGGTGAAGTGGAAGGCCTTGGTGGGATGCTTTTTTAGAGAGTCGGTGCAGACTTGATGGAAAGGAAGGCCTCGTTCTACACTGCAGTGAATCAATGGTTCTTTTGCTGTGGCTCAGATGGCAGCACTCCCATCTCTGTCTCAAAACTTCCCTGTTCAGTTCCCATTCCAGGGTTTGAATGCAAACATAAAGACTGATAGTGTAGTGCTGAGGGAACCTTGCGTGCACCATCTCAAAGTGGCACTTTTTGGATAAGACTTTGAAGCGATGCTTGCCCTGCTGGGTACTATTTTGGAGAAGTGCAGCTGAGGTGATATTTAGTACTGGCCTAGATTTATCCCTCAACTAAAATGACAAAAACAATCTTCTGGGTTAGAATTTTACTGCCCTGCTTGCCACGGGTTTCGGAGCTGGCAAGGGGCAGACCATGAAAAGGCCCATTGACCTTGGGCAGAATTTTTATGGTTTTGGGATGAGCAAGGATGTAAAATCCCGCCCATGATCTGAGCACGGGGGTGGCACAGCGGCAAGGTGGTTAGCACTGCTGCCTCACGCTGCCAGGGACCCAGGTTTGATTCCGAGCTGGAGTCACTGGAGTCAGCATGTTCTCCCCATGTCTGCATGGGTTTCCTCTGGGTGCTCCGGTTTCCTCCCAAAGACTGGTTTGGCTGATTGATCATGCTAAATTACCCCTTAGCATCAAGGAGATTAGCAGGGTAAATGTGTGGAACTATGTGAATAGGGCTTGGTTGGGATTGTGGTCAGCACAAACCTGATGGGCTGAATGGCCTCCTTCTGCACTGAAGAGATTTTATGATTATCACTCTGCTGTATGTGGGAGCTTGCTGTGTGCAAATCAGTTACTGTGTTTCCAATAAACATGATGTAAAGATGCCGGCGTTGGATTGGAGTGGTAAGAACTCAGTAAGAATTTAGCAACACCAATTATTAATCCCACCGATTTATTTGATAGTAAAATAGCGAGCTTTCAACACTCCCGTGTCTTCATCAGGCAAGTGCAGTGTTCTGGTCTGAACACTGCACTTGCCTGATGAAGACACGGGAGTGTTGAAAGCTCGCTATTTTACTATCAAATAAATCGGTGGGATTAATAATTGGTGTTGCTAAATTCTTACTGAGTTCTTTACAATAAACCACATTTCATTGGCTCTAAAGTGCTTTTAAGTTTAAATTTATTTATTAGTGACAAGTCGGCTTACATTAACACTGCAGTGGAGTTACTGTGGAAATCCCCTTGTCGCCAGAGTGTGTTCGGATTCACCGAGGGAGAATTTAGCATGGCCAATCCTGCTATCCAACATATCTTTTGGACTCTGGAAGGAAACCGGAGCACACGGTAGAAACCGACGCAGACATGGGGAGAACATGCAGACTCCATATAGGCAATGATTGACCTGAGCCAGGAATTGAACCCGGATCCCTAGCACTGTGAGGCAGCAGTATTAATCACTTGTGCCACCGGGCTGCCCTCCAGAGGCAGTGAAAAGTGTCATGTAAATCTTCCTTTCCTTTCCTGTGTAAGTCTCCGTTTCTTTACAGCCGAGAAGGGAACCGTAGAAGCTTAAAATTATGAGAGGTCTTTGATTGGATAGATAAGAGAAAATCTTTCCACTGGCAGAAGGGCTGGTAACCAGGGGGCACAGGTTTAAGCTGATTGGCGAAATGGAAGCTGCAGTGCATTGACTTATCGGAGTTCAGCTCAAATCGCGGAGATGAGAAAGCAGCATTTTAACTCCTTCCAAAATCAGTCACCCAAATCCTATTTTTTTTAAGTAGAAAGTAATTAAAATAAATTGGTGCAGCGCTGTTCTGTGTTCCCCATCAATCATATTATTAATTCATCAATTTGCAAAGATAGGCTGATCTTGTGTCAGTCAATAGCCTAAAAATAGAGAAAAAAAAAGGTCCAGGCTACAAGTTCCACTTTAATCTAGGCCAAGTATTCCAATGGGCTGCATGGTGGCACAATGGTTATCACTGCTGCCTTGCAGCAACAGAGACCCAGGTTTGATTCCCAGCTCAGGTTATTGTCTGTGCAAAGTCTGCATGTTCTCCCCGCATCTGTGCAGGCTTCCTCTGAGTGCTAGAATTTCCTTCCTCAGTTCGAAAGACCCACAGGTTAGGTGGATTGGCCATGCTAAATTGCCCCTTAGTGTCCAAAGATTTACAGGTTAGGTGGATTGTCCATATTAAATTGCCGTTTAGTGTCCAAAGATGTGGAGCCTATATGGGTTTACAGTATTAAATACCTCTTAGTGTCCAAAGATGTACAGGTTAAGTGGATTACCTATGCTAAATTGCTCCTTAGTGTTGAAAAATATGTAGATTAAGGGGATTAGCCATGTTAAATTGCCCTTTAGTTTCCCAAGATGTATATAGGTTTAGGGGATTAGATATGCTAAATTGCCCCTTAGTGTTGAAAGATATGTAGGTGAAAGGGATTCGCAATGTTAAATTGCTTGTTAGTGTCCAAAGATGTATATAAATTCAGGGAATTAGCCATGTTAAATTGCTCCTTAGTGTTGAAAGAAGTGTAGGTTAGGGGGATTAGCCATGTTAAATTGCCCCTTAGTATCCAAAGATGACATATAGGTTGAAGGGATTAATCATGCTAAATTGTCCCTTAGTGTTAAAAGATGTATAGGTTTGGAGGATTAGTCATGTTAAATTGTCCCTTAGTGTCCAAATATGTATATAGGTTCAGGGGATTAATCATTTTAAATTGTCCCTTACTATCAAAAATGTACAGGTTAAGAGGATTAGCCATGTTAAATTGTCCCTTAGTGTCCAAAGATATACGTAAATCCAGGGGATTAATCATGCTAAATTGTCCTTTACTGTCAAAAGATGTGTAGGTTAGGGGAATTAGCCATGTTAAATTGCCCCTTAGTGTCCAAAAATGTAAATAGGCTCAGGGGATTAGCCATGCTAAATTGCCTCTTGGTGTCCAAAGATGTAAATAGGTTAGGGGGATTGGCTATACTAAATTGCCCCATAGTATCCAAAAATGAGTAGGTTAGGGAAACTAGCAGTGTAAATTCATGGGCCTGGGTAAGATACCCTATCAGAGAGTCAGTGCAGACTCAATGGGCCAAATAGCCTCCTTCTGCACTGTGGGGATTCAATTATAAATGAAGGATCAGGAGATTGCTGGAGAGACCAGCATTTGTAGCTCATTTTTTATTGCACTGAACTGAGTGACTAGCTTGGGCCATTTCAAGGGATAGTTAAGAAGTCAACCACCTTGTGAGTATATGCCATGTTGGGTCACATTGCCAGATTTACTTACCAAGTGCCATATTGGTGAACTAGATGGATTTTTAAGATAAATGATTACAGTTTCACGATATCATTACCAACATGAGGTTTCAATTTCTGACTTTATAGATCAATTGAATTTACTTACCATCAGTGACCACCGTGGGATTTGAAGCCATGTTGCTGGGCTATTATTCTGCAATTCTGAGTTATGAGATTTTCTCTTCATTCTTACATGGGATGTGGGCATCGCTGGCAAGGCCAGCATTCATTGCCCATCCTAAATGCCCACAAATTGACAGAGGACCACTGAGAGTCACATGTAGGCCAGACCAGGGAAGGAAGGCAGATTTCCTTCCCTAAAGGGCATTAATGAACCAAATGGATTTGTACAACAATCGATGGTAGTTTCACTGAGACCAAGTTTTAAAACTTTAGTTCATTTATTAGCACTATAAGTAGACTTACATCCAATAAAAGCAAATTTCTGCAGATGCTGGAATC
This sequence comes from Sphyrna mokarran, assembly GCA_024679065.1. Classification (NCBI taxonomy): domain Eukaryota; kingdom Metazoa; phylum Chordata; class Chondrichthyes; order Carcharhiniformes; family Carcharhinidae; genus Sphyrna; species Sphyrna mokarran. The sequence continues at coordinate 9,656,294 of JAGIQG010000033.1, forward strand.
TGAAAGCAAAAGAAAAAATGTTGGAATGTCTCAGCAGGTCTGGCAGCATCCGTAAGGAGAGAAAAGAGCTAATGTTTCGAGTCCAGCTGACCCTTTGTCAAAGCTCCATTAATACCGCAATGAAGTTACTGTGAAAATCTCCTAGTTACCACACTCCGACGCCTGTTTGGTTACACTGAGAGAGAGTTTAGCATGGCCAATCCATCGAACAATTTTTAATAATATTTCTTTATTGTCACAGGTAGCCTGACATTTACACTGCAGTGAAGTTACCGTGAGAATCTCATAGTTGCCATACTCCAGCATCAGTCTGGGGGAGAGTTTAGCATGGCCAACGCATCCAACAATTTTTAACAACTTGTATCGATTTATTGTCACAAGTAGGCTTACGTTAACACTGCAATGAAGTTACTATCAAAATCCCCTAGTCGCCACACTCCCAAGCTTGTTCGGGTACACTGAGGGAGAATTTAGCATGGCCAATGCAGCTAACCAGCACAACTTTCAGACTGTGGGAGGAAATAGGAGCACCAGAAGAACCCTGCACAGACATGGGGAGAATGCGCAGACTCTGCAAGGGAATCAAACTTGAGATCCTGGCACTGTGAGGCCGTGCCACCTCTGTCAGAGTGTCAGTGCGGGCAGGATGGATTGAATAGTCTCTTCTGCACTGTCAGGATTCAATGATGGTGGTTGGGGCTGAGATTAAATGATTGAGTTTCCTGTTCAGGGTCTACAGGCTAACACTGTTCCCCCTGAGTGAGCAGTCTGGGAGAAATCCATATTTTTTGGGGATCACGTCATTGCAACAGGCGATAACAAATCAAATCTAAACTATATTTATTAATTACAAACAAGGCTTACATTAACACTGCAATGAAGTTACTATGAAATTCCCCTAGATCCTCAAAATCGTTATGGACAGGCAACACTCATCCAATATGACACTGAACACTTTGAACAAGCTTGTTGTTTGAGGTTCTATTTTGTCTCTCAGTGTGACTTATTGCAAAAAAAAACATCAGAACCCAAACTTCAAACACAAGTTTATCACACAGTAAAACCCACAACCGACAGATGCAGTGTGCATGAATCTAGCCCCAGTGTGAAGTATGCGACGGAATATATTGCATTTCCATACCTGCTACTGAGAGAGGGAAAAAAAAAATCTCAGTCTTAGACAAATCCCCCGGACTATTTATCTTTCTCTGTATCAGCCGCTGGGATATGATAAGAATTTATTGCAGGAATCACACCAAAACTATAACCGTGGGGAAGAAATAGATTGGAATAGATTACTGCGCTGCTTCAGGCCAATTAGGAGAATAATTGGAGAAATGTTGTTTTTGAGTTGGTTTGGTTTGTTACATTCTGGTGGGATTTATGTTCTTTTTCGATCAAATTCTTTCCTTCCCCTTTTTCTCTTCCCCATTCCAGATCAGATTTTAACACGTTCCCATTTTTGCTCCAGAGGGGAATAGTTTGTGGGAAATTTGGGCTGCGGATGTTTCATGATCCAATGCAGTGAGTGCGCCAAAGGATGTACGTATTCAAGGCAAATAAAAAGCAGGCCCGCCTTTTGATTTGCAATCTTCACAATGCATGGGTCACTCCCATGGGTGCCAGCGCAAGAGAATCGGGCTGATGTTCTCCACGGCAGCACTGAGGGAGTGCAGCACTGTCAGAATGAGGCATGTAACTGAGACCCCATCTTCCCACTGAAGTGGATGATTACTATCCCATGGTATTGTTTTGAAGGAGTGCAGGGAGCTTCCCCCTGGGTGTCCTGGTCAGTACTTATCCCTCAATCATGAAAGGATAAATGAGCTGGATTGACATGAACAGGCGCCAGAATATGACAACTTGGGAATTTCACAGTAACATCATCGCAGTATTAATATAAATCTATGACTAATAAATAGACTTTAATTAACACTGCAACGCAGTTACTGTGAAAATCCCCTAGCCGCCACTGTTCGGGTACAGTGAGGGAGAATTTAGCATGGCCTAAACAGCGCATCTTTTGGACTGTGGGAGGAAACCAGAGCAGCTGGAGGAAACCCACATAGACATGGGGAGAATGTGCAGACTCCTGCACAGACTGTGAGCCTAGGTGGGAATTGAACCTGGGTCCTTGGCACTGTGAGGCAGCAGTGCTACCGCTGATCTAATTGAACAGCGGAACAGGTTTGATGAGCTCGGTGGCTTACTTTTCCTGCTCGAAGGTCCCTCGAACTTCAGCCTCTAAGACTTGGAAAATCTACAAAGGCAAGTTCTTTGCAGAGTTCTTAGTGGAGTCAGCACAATCATCCTTGTGCTTTCTCTTTATACTGCTTCCAGTGATTGAATGCTTGGCTTGAGAACGTCGGCCAGAATTCTTTCAACTCCAGGAGAGGGAATAGTACAGCAGGATGGTGGGGAGGCTTGCTGCTTTAAAACATCTGTCTTACGGTTAACGATCTGAATTACTGTCTGATAAACATTTCAGATTTATTATTTTTATTCATGTCATGAAAGTTGCTGGTTTTGTTCCCTCGGGAGCCACTGGAAATACGCTTCAAACTCCACAGACCTCAGATGCAATTCGGATGGAGTAACTTGTTCTCTCTGTGTGGCACTGAAAGGGGAAGGGACAGGTTCTGAGTTGCAATACAGTTGAGCGATTCGGTGACCAGGAACTGTATCAGTTCTTGATAGAAAATCGCTTTCTGGATCCGTGGGCTTTGAGATCATAACACACAGTGGGTGAGGATTTGCCGACCTCACCTTGCAGCTGGGATTCTCCGGTCCCGTCACAGTGAACGAAACTTTGCTCCTTAGTGTCCAAAGATGTGCACGTTAGGTGGATTGGCCATGCTAAATTGCCCCTTAGTATCTAAAGATGTTTGGCCAAATGAATTGGCCATCTAAATTGCCTTAGTCACCGTTGAATCATAGAATTCCTACGGTACAGAAGGAGGCTATTCAGCTATCGAGCCTGCATTGATAATAATCCCACTCTATTCCCGTAACACAGTATATTTACCCTGAAATCCCCCAAATTAGAGTTAATTTAGCATTGCCAATCAACCTCATCCACACATCTTTGGACTGTGGGAGGAAATCAGAGCACCCAGAGGAAACTCACGCAGCCATGGAATTTTCCATTCTCGCTGGCACGGGATTGGAAAATTCCAGCCAGCATCTTGATAGCACTTATCCATGAGATTAAGGCATTCTGTATTCTTTGTTCTTTCTTCCAATTTCCTCCCACCTTACGTTAAAGGTATTGTCACTATCACTTAAAGTAGAAGTAAAGTTTATTCATTAGCCACAAGTTATTAATGCTGCAATGAAGTTAATGTGAAATTCCCCGATTCATGCTTATGCAGTGACACAAAGGCACCAATCATTCACAGGGGAAGGCAGTGGTCTAGTGGTATTATCACAAGGCTATTAGTATTGCAATAAATACTGACCAGCCAGTGACGCAAATGAATAAAACAATAGAGATTGTGCACAAACACATTCTGGGTCCATTTACTAAGGCTGGATACATAGAACAGGTAGAAGATACTAGGATTAGAGTTGGCCAAGCTGTGCTCTGCTTAACATCAACAATGCAACTAGCGTTGGATTGCATCACACACTTTCTTTTGAGTGATGTTTTGCTGCAGTCCCTCATGCATTTACCCACCTAACCTGCACATCTTTGGACACTAAGAGGCAATTTACCATAGCCAATCCACCTAAACTGCATATCTTTGGACACCAAGAAGCAATTTAACATGACTTATCAACATAACTTGCCCATCTTTGGATACTAAGGAGCAATTTAGCATGGCCAATCCACCTAACCTATATTCTTTGGATAATAGGGGGAATTTAAAATGGCCAATCCACCTAACCTACACATTTTTGGACACAAAGGGGCAATTTAGCATAGCTAATCCACCGAACAAAGTATCTTTGGAAGCTAAAGGGCAATTTAGTATGGCCAATCCACCGAACCAAACATCTTTGTTCACTAACGGGCAATTTAGCATGGCTAACCCACCTAACCAAATATCTTCGACACTAAGAGGCGATTTAGTAAGGCCAAATCCGCCTAGCCTACCCATCATTGGACACTAAGGGACAAGTTAGCATGGTCAATCCACCAAATCAAATATCTTTGGCCACTAAGGGACAATTTAGTATGGTCAAATCCACCTACCCTACACATCATTAGATGCAAAGAGGCAATCTGCCATAGCCAATTCAACTAATTTGCACACCTTGGGACTATGAAAGGAAACCAGAGCACCCAAAGGAAACTCAGGCGGAACATTGCATTCTCCATCGTCCCTGGCACTGTGAGTTAGCCACGCTAACCACTGTGCCAGCACGTCACCCATTTGCATTGCAGCCCCAGGAAATTCAGTCGCCTAAATCACAGACAAAAGGGGGGTTTTCGAAGATCCCTTTTGCCAGTTGACCCTCGGAGAGTGAGTGGGACATGCGTCTTCCTTCACGCACTGTCACTCCTCCGAGGTTGCCCGGCAATAAGCTCTGCCCTGGAGTCTGATTTTCCAAATTGCACTGTTTACGTGGCTTTATTGGGAGAGATTCAAAAATAAATTTGAGCGCTTCGCGTCTCCATGGCAACCCTAGTTTGCGAGCAGATGCCCCTTGCAGGAAGCCACAGAGAACCATAGCAACAGATGAAAACTCTTACCCGTCCCTATGGCAACAATCATTGTTTAGTGGCTGGGCTTTGGAGCAATCCCTCTAGTGTGAGATATAAAAGCGCACAAAAGCCTAAGGGTTCAGGAAGGCAATGTACCTGAATAATGCTTATAGACAGAGCACAACAAAAAAAATATACATGAGGAAAAACCCAGCCTGCGTTCTGACAAACTGTACATATTGAGTGTCCAAATGTCTCTGAATGTCCGTCACAACAGTGCAGACAACATTCTCCCTTCCCTGAATAGTGTCAATACCCTGCCCTTAGAATTAGAAGCATCGCTTTGAAAATCGAAAGAAATATTGCCTGGGAAATCTATTTGATTTGATTTTTATTGCATTAGTTTTCAGTGAAAAGTATTGTTTCTTGCATGCTACACAGACAAAACACACCCTTCATAGAATACAAAAAGGGGAAGGAAAGGAGAGGGAATGGAATATAGTCTTGCGTGGAATATATTATTGTCACGTGTACTGGGAAACTGTGAAAAGTATTGTTTCTTGTGCACTATACAGACAAAACAGACCGTTCATGGAGTACAAAGGGGAGCAGGAAAGGAGAGATTGCAGAATATAATCTTGCAGTTTATTATTGTCACATGCATTGAGATACAGTGAAAAGCATTGTTTCTTGCACGGTGCACAAAGTTGGGTGACATGTTGGTACAGTGGTTAGCCCTGCAGCCTCACGGCGCCGAGGACCTGAGTTTGATTCCTGGCTTGAGCCACTATCTATGTGGAGTTTGCATGTTCTGCCCATGTCTGTGTGGGTTTACTTTAGGTGCTCCAGTTTCCTCCCACAGTCTGAAATCCGTGCTGATTATTAGGTGCATTGGCCGTGCTACATTCTCCGTCAGTGTACCCAGAGTGTGGCAATTAGCAGATTTTCACAATAACTTCATTGTCGTGTTAATGTAAGCTTACTTGTGACACTAATAAACTTCGATTTGATTTATTATTGTCACATATATTAGTAGATAAAGTATTGTTGCTTGCATGTTTTACAGACAAAACATACTGTGCTCAGAGAAGGAAAAGAGAGAATGGAAAATATAATGTTACAGTCATAGCGAGGGTGTAGAGAAAGAGCAACTTAATATAACATAGATCCGTTCAAAACTCTGACAGCAGTAGGGAAGAAGCTATTCTTGAGTCTTCTGGCATGTGACCTCAGATTTTTTATCTTTTTCCCCAATGGAAGAAGGTGGAAGGGAGAATGTCCGGAGTGCGTGGGGTCCTTAATTATGCTGGCTGCTTTGCGGAGACAGCTAAGTGTGGATGGAGTCAGTGGTTGGGGGGTGGGTGGTGATTTGCATGATGGACTGGGCTGCGTTAGTGACCCTCTTTCATTTGTGACACTAATAAATGAACTTGAAGCATACCATTAATAGGGCAGGAAAGAAGAGGGTGCAGAACATAGTGCTACAGTCATAACTATGATGAAAAGAAAGATCAACTTAATGTATAATAGGACCATTCAAAAGCCTATTGGCAACAGGGAAGAAGTTATTCTTGAATCAGTTGGTAGATGACCTCAGACCTTGTATCTTTTTCCGATAGAAGAAGGTTTGATTTGATTTGATTTATTATTGTCACATGTATTGGGATACAGTGAAAAGTATTGTTTCTTGTGCAGCATATAGACAAAGCATACCATTCATAGATTACAGAAGGGAGAAGGAAAGGAGAGGGCACAGAATGTAGTGTTACAGTCATAGCTAGGGTGTAGAGAAAGATCAACTTAGTGTGAGGTAGGTAGTTTTGACAGCAGCAGGGAAGAAGCTGTTCTTGAGTCGGTTGGTACATGACCTCAGACTTTACTATCTTTTTCCATGGCCAATCCAGCTAAATTGCACATCTTTGGACACTAAGGGGCAATTTAGTGTGGCCAATCTACCTAACCTGCATAGCTTTGGAATGAGGGAGGTAACTGGAGCACCCGGAGGAAACCCACGCAGACATGGGGAGAATGTGCAGGCACCACACAGACAGTCAAATCTTCTTGAACGCACCTGTGTACGTACACCCACAGGATATTATTCTGTAGAAGCGGTGACCCACACAGACAATGACCCGAGGCTGGAATTGAACCCGGATCCCTGGTGCTGTGAGGCAACAGTGCAAACCACTGTGCCATTCCAGATTCTATATTCAATAGGCCTAGTGGTATTATCGCTAGGCAATTAATCCAGAAACTCAGCTAATGTTCTGGGGACCAGGATTCGAATCCCGCCGCAGCAGATGGTGGAATTTGAATTCAATAAAATAAAACCTGGAATTAAGCAAAAACTGATGGCCATGAAACCATTGTTGGAAAGACCCATTTAGTTTGTTTATGTCCTATCGGAAAGGAAATCTGCCATCGTTACCTGATCTGGCCAAGATGTGACTCCAGAGCCACAGCAATGTGGTTAACTCTGAACTGCCTTCAGGCAACTAGGGATGGGCAATAAATGCTGGCCCAGCCAGTGACACCGATCTCCCATGAATAAATAATAATAAAAAAAAGTAGATACTGTGGCCCAAGCACTCTCGACATTCAGCTCTTGTGTATTCTGGTCCCTTGTGTTGCCTTTACAGAGACATTAGCCGCTTCTTATAAGTGAAAGGGATCAATATAAATGGAATGGGTTACATGGGTTCAGTGTCTTTCTCGTGGTAACGTGTCCCAGGACACCTCCCAGAGTCTGAAGTTCAAAGAAGCTGCAAATTTTGTTTGAGTTTACTTTTTAATCAGATTCACTCCACTGGTGCTCACCTTGGCTGAGTGATTTCGGTTGTGAATACAGCCTCGCTTCAGGTCTACATAGAATTCAATCGAACTCCCTCAATGGGAGACTAAACCTCACAGCAGCAATCCTGTGTTTGCTTGGCTGAATTAGGTACCTGGGAGGCTATTCAGCCCCTCACGCTGCCTCTGCTGTTCAGGTACACCATGGGTCAACTGCATCTCAACTCTATTTTTCACTTGCCTGCCAAGCAGAAATCTATTGCCCCCTCAGTTTTGAGCTTATCAGCTGAGCCAAATCCTGACCATACTTTTCTGGAAGCAAGTTCTAGATTCCATCTCCCATTATCTTCCTTGTTGATAATGATGACATCTATTTTTTAAAAACCTTGGATTCAGAAAATTGTAGCTTCGAACCACAAACATATACACACCTGAGTGCACCTTTTAAGCTAAAGCCTTGGTGCGGAGCCCGAAGGGATGGTACGTGAGTGAGTCAGTTAGTGCTACTGCTTCACAACGCCAGGGACCCGGGTTCAATTCCGCCCTCAGGCCACTATCTGTGAGGAGTGTGCACATTCTCCCCGTGTCTGCGTGGGTTTCCTCCGAGTGCTCCGGTTTCCTCCCACGGTCTAAAGATTTGGAGATTAGGTGGATTGGCCTCTTAGTGTCAGAGCGATTGGTTGCCAAGTGGATTTTAATTGATTGACCCTCCCCCCCAACACCCCAGAGCAGGCTGGTCCAATCCGCAGCCCAGGAAATCCCTCTATGTGGCCTCCAGATCGTTAAAAAAATGGTGCTGAGATGGCTCAGTGAATTTAAGGATTTGTGAGTGGGATTGGGGAGGTGGGGGGGATGGGGGTGGGTCTCCCCTCATCGTGCTTTCTTATGGCTCTGGCTACAACCATTTTCCCTGGGTTTTCCTCCATTTTCCCTAAGCTTTCCGCCCTTCCGCCATTCTCCCGGTTCTCGGTCCTCCCCTCAGTCAGCACCCACGCTCCAGCACACTAGGCCTCAGGCCTCAGCTGTCAGTCTCTTTTCTGCTCTCTATCCCCACACCCTTCCCACTGCCCCCCCCCCACCCCAAATAAGGTAATTTTGTGACTGAGAGTGAATAAGTGCACGCGAAGGTGGGTGAGGCAGTGAGCTGTGTGTGACTGTGACTGTGTGTAACGGGGTGTGAGGGTGCGTGAGTGTGAGGGTGAATGAGTGGATATGAGGGTGAGTAGTGAGTGGGAGGGTGGGTGAGTGAGTGCCTGTGAAGGTGGCCATGGTAAATGAGTGGGGTTCCAGGGACAGAGACAGATACCTGTGTAAGATAATTTGTCAGAGAGTCGGTGCAGACTCGACGGCATGAATGGCCTACATCTGCACTGGGATTCTATGATTCTATGATCATTGCCTTATAAGGTGATATGAGGACAGGTGAAGTTACTATTTTGAAGGACTGCCTTTAGGGTTGCCAACTGCGATTGAATATATTCCCAGAAGATTTAGCACATGACTCACCCCTGATCCAGCCATCAGTTGACTGATACATGATATAGGACATTCCTACACCAATTGGAAAGACTTATTACCCAATTGAATGAGGCCTGAAGAGAAAAGCTCAAAGAAAATGAGCCTTTTTTTTTGAATATGTCTCTATTGACTTTTCTCCAGCATCGTGCCAGAGAATCATAGAGATATAGATCAGGGAAACAGGCCATTTGGCCCAACTCCTCCATGCTGAGCAGCTTTCCTACACTGACCTAGCCCTGTTTGCTTGCATTTGGCCCATAGCTCTCTTTCCCATTCCATGTACCTGTCCAGATGTCTTCTAAGTTTTGTCATTGTACCCACCTTTACCACCTCCTCTGGCAGCTCATACACACATACCCTCTGTGCGAAAATGTTACCCCTCAAATCCCTTTTAAATCTTTCCGCTCTCACCTTAAACATATGCTCTCTAGTTTTCAATTCTTTTCCCTGGGAAAAAGACTACGCATGGAATTTTACGTTTTCATTCATCCCGAAACCATAAATTCCCGCCCATGGTCAACGGACCTTCCCATGCTTCGCCTCTTGCCCCCTCCGATTCCCATGGCGAGTGTGAGGCAATAAAATTCCGGCCTATGTGTATTCATCCTACCCACACCCCTCATGATTTTATGCACTTCAATAAGATCATCCCTCATTCTCCTACGTTCCAAGGAATAAATCCCTACCTCGGCCGACTTCTTCCTATAACTCAGGCCCATGAGTCTCAGCAACATCCTCGTAAATCTTCTCTATGCTGAAATAATGCTGAATCCTGGAAAATGAGCTCGTAATTCCCAGAGGTTCCAGGACAAGCCCAGAGAGTTGACAACCCGTAAGTGCCTTAAAGACAAAAGGAGGGAGTTGGGATGGCTTGGTGGCACAGTAGTTAGCACTGCTACCTCACAGCCCCAAGGGCCTGGGTTCAATTCCAGCCTCCAGTGTGGAGTTTGCACATTCTCCCCATGTCTGCATGGGTTTCCTCCGAGTACTCTGGTTTCCCCCAACACCCCAAAGATATGCAGGTTAGGTTGATTGGCCATGCTGAATTGTCTCTAGTGTCAGGGGGATTAGCAGGGTAAATGCATGGGGGAATAAGGCCTGCGTGGGATTGTGGTAGGTACAGATTTGATGGACTGAATGGCCTCCTTCTGTACTGTAGAGTTTCTATGATCTGCCATGTATGCTGTGTGGAATTTGCACCTTCTCCCCATGTCTGGGTGGGCTTCCTCCGTGTGCTCCGGTTTCATAATAACGTAAGAACCAAAAGCATTTGGCCCCTCGAGCCTGCTCTGCTGTGTAATAAGATCATGGCTAATCTTTTCATGGACTCAGCTCCACTTACTCAGTTGCTCATATATATTTTCTCCCACAGTTTGAAAGGTGTGCAGCTTAGGTCGATTGGCCATGCTAAATTATCCCTTAGCATCAGAGGGATTATCAGGTAAACATATGGGGTTACGGGGATTGTGATCAGTGCAGGTCAAAAGTTGTGCACTATAAGGATTCTATAGACAATATATATTTCTAAATTTAGGGCAGTGGTGGCACAGTGGTTAGCACTGCTGCTTCACAGCGCCAGGGACTCAGGTTCAATTCCGGTCTCAGGACACTGTGTGGAATTTGCACATCCTCTCTGAGTCTGCGTGGGGTTCCTCTGGTTGCTCCGGTTTCCTCCCGCAGATGTGCGGGGTTGGGTGGATTGGCCAAGCTAAATTTCTCCTTAGTGTCAGGAGAACCAGGTGGGATAGATGCAGGGGGGTTAGGGGGAGGGGGCCTGGGTGGGATTGTAGTCGGTGCAGACTCGATGGCGGGATGGGTGGGGGTGTGTTTGGGGTTGGGGGGGTGTGTTGGGAGGTGGGGGGAATGGGGGAGAATGGGGGAGAACGGAGGGTGTAGGGTTGGGGGATGGGGGCGGATCGGGGTGGGGTGCAGGGAGGATGGGAGGCAGGAGGATGGTGTGGGGGGTGGGAAGCAGGAGGATGGGTGTGGGGGACGGAGGGATAGGAGGCGGGAGGATGGGTGTGGGGGGGGTGGGGGCAGGGAGGATGGAGGTAGGAGTTGGGTGTGGGGGGACGGGGGGGTGGGAGGCAGGAGGATGGGTGTGGGGGGCTGGGGGATGGGGTGTTGGGGTGTGGAAGTGGAGGGGGGGGTTGGGAGGCAGGAGGTTGGGGGGTTTGGGAGGGGTGGAGATTGGGGTGGGACGGGTGAAGGTGGGGGACAGTGGGATGGGAGGCAGGAGGATGAGTGCGGGGTTGTGGGGATGGGTGGGGGGGAGGTAGGGGGTGGAGGACCAGGGAATGAGGGGGTGCAGGAGGATAGGTGTGGAGGGGTGAGGGATGGTGTTGGGGGGTTGGTGGGCAGGGGGGATGGGAGGCAGGAGGTTGGGGGTTGCGGGGGGTGGGGGATGGGGGGGGTGGGAGGGATGGGGTTGGGGGACTGGGGGAATGGGGGGCAGTGGGGGGGTGGGAGGGCAGGAAGGTTGGGGGGGGGGGGTCAAGGCGGGTGGGGAGACAAGGGGGTGTGGGGCTTCAGAGTCTGGGCGGCCGTGAAAATTGGGAAGGTGCAAGAGGCCAGGCTGACAAAGAGTCATCTTCAAAAAAAAAGGAAGTTCAATTTGGCAAAACGCAAGATGGATAATGAGGAGGAAAGGATGGAGGGATGCTAGGGCCGGTTTCCTTCAGTGTCTCGTTCTGCGGGATGTTATGAAGAGAATTGTAGAATCAATGATTGAAACAAGTCACTTGCATGTAAATAGAGGATGGAAATGAAGAGTCATATAATAATATACAAAGAACCGAGCTGCCAATCAAACGACCCTCAGGCACTTCTGTTCTCTGCTTTTGGAATCCATTAGCATATATTAGCATATATCTTTTTTAGTGTGCAATTTCATAAGGGCTGTACTGTCAGTCGGGGCCCAGTTCAGGTCTGCTGAGCTCTGGGTGGTACCTGCTGCTCTTTCTACTGTGCTCTGAAATGAACTTGTGCAAATAAGCCTCCTGTCGCTAGTATTTATCTTTGGGCTACATCAGCCCTCGGCATACTGGAGACGTGTGGGGGCTTGTGGGGGGTGGTGGTGGAAGGAAGAAAAATTAATTGTGAGCGGCACTTTCATTACTGGCCGTCTTCTCCACTGTAAGAGGTAAAGGCTTTCCTCCCGCTGTCCAGGAGGGCAGCACGTTGGCACAGTGGCTAGCGCTGCTGCCTCACAGCTCCAGGGACCCGGGTTCAATTCCGGTCTGGGGTCACCGTCTGTGTGGAGTCTGCACCCTTAGAGGAGATCTAATAGACATGTACAAGATTGTGAGGGGTATAGATAAAGTAAACAGGGTTAAGCTTTTTCCTAGGATGGACTCAAATAGCACAAGGGGTCACGGGCTTAGGGTGAGGGGGGGTAAGGTATAATTTGGATGCTAGAGGGAGTTTTTTCACACAGAGGGTGGTGGGGGTATGGAATGGACTGCCAAGTAAAGTGGTGGAGGCAGGTACTCTGGAGCTATTTAAGAAATACTTAGATGGGCACATGAACAGAATGGGAATGGAGGGGTATAGAAAACTGATTTAAAATAGGGATCATGAGCAGTCCCTGCGAAGTGTGTAAATAGATGATGATATTGATGTACTTGTTTTTATCCTACAGGTGCTTTGGTCCACCTTGTTGTCTAACGAGGAGCATACACGCGATGGGTCGTGACAGGGCTGCTCTTGGATCTTTTCGAGAGTATCCTAGTGCTTCACGTCGTTAGCGTACGCTTGACCTGGACCATTTGATGGGCAACACGACAGCTCAGTGACTATCGCTGTGCTGTGTGCAGATACATGGATTTTGGCCTGTGTCTGTGGGAGTTTGCGCATTCTCCCTGTGCTTGCGTGGGTTTTCTCCGGGCGCTCCGGTTTCCTCCCACATCCCAAAGATGTGCTCTTAGACTAATTGGCAAAACAAATTCTCCCTAAATTGTCTCAAATTTGGTTTTTAATCCATAGATCTATAAACATGGACAGGGATCACGGGTAGAGGTGGGAACATCAGGGGGGTGGCGCGGGCTCGTTGGGCCGAAGGGCCTGTTTCCCGTGCTGTTTTGTTTTTTGTTCTTTGTTTGTTCTTTCATTCTCCCCGTATTTCCTTTGAATGCTGTGGTTTCCTCTCATAGCCCAAAGGTGTGGTGTATTGCCCATGCTAAATTGCCCCTTAGTGCCAGGCGGATTAGCATGGGTAAACGCATGGGGATGTGGGGATAGGGCCTGGCTGGGGATTGTGGTCGGTGCAGGTTCGATGGGCTAAATGGCCTTCTTCTGCACTGTGAGGATTCGATGATTCTATGAAAAGTATGGTGGTTAGGTGAATTGGCCGTGCTAAATTTTCCCCCAGTGTACCCAAACAGATGCCAGAGTGCGACAACTAGGGGATTTTCACAGTAACTTCATTGCCGTATTATAGTATGCCTTCTTGTGACACTGATAAATAAACATAAAGTCTGGCGATATTTGAAGCTAGAACAATCCTGATTGAAGTCAACAAGATTACGAGGGACATGGAGAAAGTGGATAGTCAGAAGCTTTTTCCAAAGGTGGAAGAGTCAATTACTAGGGGATATAGGTTTAAGATGTGAGGGACAAGTTTAAGGGAGATTTACAACGCAAGTTTTTTACACAGAGAGTGGTGACTGCCAGGAACTCGGTAGAGGAAGCGGACATGGTAGCGACTTTTAAGGGGTATCTTGACAAATACACGAACAGGATGGGATTAGAGGGATATGGTCCCTGGAAGGATAGGGAGTTTTAGTTCAGTCGAGCAGCATGGTTGGTGCGAGCTTGGAGGGCCAAAGGGCCTGTTCCGATGCTGTAATTTTCTTGGCTCTTTGTTCTTTCACTGCCAGGAGTGGTAAACCTCAATTCAAATTATTGTTCCTCAGGGAAATCATTCTGGGTGGCACATGGTGGACATGATGGCTTAATGGTATTATCACTAGACTATTAATCCAGAAACTCAGCTAATGTTCTGGGGACTTGGGTTTGAATCTCACCATGGCTGATGGTGGACTTTGAATTCAATAACAAAATATCTGGAATTAAGAATCTCCTGATGACCATGAAATCATTGTCAGAAAAACTCATCAGGTTCACTATTGTCCCTTAAGGAAGGAAATCTGCCATTCTTACCTGGTCTGGCCTTCATGTGACTCCAGAGTCACAGCAATGTGGTTGACTCTCAACTGCCCTCAGGCAACTAGGGATGGGCAATAAATGCTGGCCCAGCCAGCAACACCCATGTCCTATGGAAGAATTTTTAAAGAAGTATTGGCATTGCTGCCTCATAGCGGCAGGGACCTGTGTACAATTCCAGCCTCAGGTGATTGTGTGGAACTTGCACACATTCTCCCTGTATCTGCGTGGGTTTCCTCCAGGTGCTCTGATTTCCTCCCATAGTCCGAAGATGAGCAGGTTAGGTGGATTGGCGATATTAAATTAGCCCTTAGTTTCCAAAAATGTGCAGGTTAGATGGATTAGTCATGCTAAATTAGCCCTTAGTGTCCAAAGATGTGCGGATGAATTGGCCATTCTAAATTAGCCCTTTGTGTCCAAAGATGTGTGGATTCGTTGGATTGGCCGTGCTAAATTTCTCTTTAGTGTCAAGGAGATTAGCAGGGTAAATATGTGGGGTTACAGGGATAGGTCTGGATGTGATTATTGTCAGTGTAGTCTCAATGGGCTGAATAGTCTCCTTCTGCACTGTAGGGATTCTATAAGCATCTCCTCCTACCCCCTCTCTTCCCCCTCCACCACCCCCAGCCCCAGCACCTCCAATCTTTTTAGAATTAATAGTCGCGAACATTCAAAGGAAGGAAAGAGTGCCCATTTTCTTTTAATGCTCCGAGTATCCTTCTCCTGAAAAAGTCTGAATATGAATGCCAGTTTTTCTTTAACTCTTTGTAGGTATGGGACTTTCTTGATCAGTGCAAATCTGCAGGTGGTGATTTGAGTTGTTGCGGTGTCTGTTTGAACAACAGAAACAGGAATCGATAAAAGTGAGAGGGTGGATGATTTGGAAAAGAAGTTGAAGTTAATTTGTTGTGTTTGCATTGAAGGAAAGAATTCCTTCTACTTTCACCCAGCAGCACAGTGGCAGCATCTCTCAATTAGCGGAAATGAATCCTTTCCCTGTCCGGTTGACAGGCATCTCCGAAACCTGACCTGCTCTTGCCATTTCATTCACAAACCCCAGCCCTTAGGCCCATCTTTTACACTCACAGTGGGTTAGCAGTGCTGCCTCACAGCACCGTGAACTTGGGTTCAATTCCCGGCTTGGGTCAATGTGGAGTTTACACATTCTCCCAGTGTCTGCCTGGGTTTCCTCCAATTTCTTCCAACAGTCCGAAAGACATGCTGGTTAGGTGCATTGGCCAGGCTAAATTCTCCCTCAGTGTCCCCGAACAGGAATGTGGCGACTGGGAAATTTCCACAGTACTTTATTGCAGTGTTAATGTAAGCCAACTTGTGACTAATATATAAAAATTAAAACATAAAACCACCTGGATTAGAGCTATGTACAGCTTTAAATGGACACAATTTAATCCAGTATTGCTATTCATCAACCGATTAAAGCTTCCTTAAAAATTTAAGTTGGAAACCAAGAGACCTGGTTTTGATTCCTTGGGTCACTGTCTGCATGGAGTTTGCACATTCTCTCCGTGTCTGTATGGGTTTCCTCCAGGTGTTCCAGCTTCCTCCCACAGTCTGAAAGATGTGCTGGTTAGGTGCATTGGCCATGCCAGACTCTCCCTCAAACAGGCACCGGAGTGTAGCAACTAGGAGATTTTCACAGTAACTTCATTGCAGTGTTAATGTAAGCCAACAGGTGACAATAATAAATAAGCTTAAAAACTTGGGCCAAATTGCCTCATTCTGTGCTATCCATGCCATGTAATCGTATGTACTTTGGGATGGCATGGTGACACAGTGGTTAGCACTATTGCCTCATAGTGCCAGGGACCAGGGTTTAATTCCTGATTTGGGTCACTGCCTGTGTGCGGTCTGCACATTCTACCCATGTGTGTGTGGGTTTTCTCTGGAAGTTCCAGTATCCTTCCACATTCCAAAATATATGCAGGTTAGGTGCATCGGCCTTGTTAAATTGTCTCTTAGGCCTGAATTTTACAACCTCACCTGCCCCAGAATCAATGTGGGCAAAGGTCTCACAATGGAAATTTCCATTGGCCTCAGGTGGGATCTTACATTCTCTCCCCAGCAAAACCATAAAATCCCATCTTTTGTGTCAGGGGGATTAGTAGGATAAATACATGGAAGTTATCGCAACAGGGGCTGGATGGGACTGTTGTCGGTGTAAGCTTGATAGACTGAATGGCTCCTTCTGTACTGTCAGGATTCTATGATTCAATGATGTGCTCATTGGATGCATTGACCATGCTAAATTCTCCATCAGTGTACCCAAACAGGTGCTGGAGTGTGGATTTTCACAATAACTTCATTGCAGTGTTAATGTAAGCCTACTTGTGACACTAGTAAATAACAAAAACTGTAATGACTTCAATAAGACCATTGAGGTTGGCTTCTTGGAATATGAACTCCCTGATTAAGGAGTCAATTGATGGACAATCAGGAGCCTTTTCCTCGTATATAATGGGGAGTGTTGGTTCCTCTGGCACTCCTGAAAGTTGTCTGCACTCTGTCGGATTGTAAATAAAGGGGTTTTAGTGAAGGGACTTCTGCTTGATGACAAAACCTTAAACAATCGGCAGGTTGGCAATGTAGGCCAGAAGCCTACACCCAACCAGTGCCAGATAGTTGGATCTGCATTATTTGCATAGCATGCACACTCTGCCCAGACATGGATGTAGATTGATCCTACAAGAGAATTGACATGTTGGAAATCAATCCTTTTAATGGTTAAATATGACAGTCATACATGATAATATGGTAGCAAACACATTTGGAAGGACATGCAGATGTCGAGACTTGTTTGAAGAATGCCTGGGTCTCCTTCTGGATTTCAGGATGGAGGCCACTCACAATCCTGGATCTTGGAATACCAATGCAGTGGGTTCAGGAGAACATCTTCTGTTGGTCTTTCCAGATTTGGAGTGGATGCGTCCCATTCCAGTTGCCATGGGAATCGTAGCGGATGGGACACAGATGACGCAAAGATCTGTCAACCTCAGGCAAGCGCAGTTGGAAGATCCCATCTTTGGTGCGCTGGAGAGTGTCCATTTTCCAACTTTGGAATGCTCCAGTAGATCCACGTTTTTATTCCGAGGATGTCAGCCTTCTGGTCTTGAGGTGCTCCCGAGAGATCATTTTCATCCATCTTCACTTTCTTTCTTCACTAGTTGGAACCTGTTTAATATGGCGTCCAAGCATGTTGGCGGACTATAATTTGCCCTGGCCTGCCCCACTACAGAACAGAACACCCAGTTACAGAATTAACAAGCTCAGAGCCAGAAGGTTTGATACATTTTCCCTGCCAGCTTCCATAGAGTGGAGATAGTGAGATACTCTTTCCTGAGTAGAAAAATCAAGTACTAGGGGACGTAGGTTTAAGATGTGCAGGGAAAAGTTTAGAGGAGACATGTGAAAAAAGTTTTTTACACAGAGAGTGGTGAATATCTGGAACTCGGGGAGGTGGGAGCACATACGATAGCAGCATTTAAGGGACAACTAGCTGAATACATGAATAGGATAGGAATGGAAGGATACGGAGTCTGTATGTGCATATGGTTTTAGTTTCGGCAGGCATCTTCATCAGCATAGGCCTGGAGGGCCGAAGGGCCTGTTCCTGTGCTGTATTTTGTTCTTTGTTCCCGTCCCCACAGGAACTTAGTCTCAGAATGGGAGAGTTCTGCCCATTGGCTTTTGTAGCAGTGCCCCTCTGAAGGGCTGTCACTTTAATTAGTTTATTTTATTAACTGTTGATCGAAAAGAGGTTAAAGTGGGACTGCTGGGACATTGGGATAGGAAGATGGAGATAGACATGTGTCATGCTGCATTCTACAGAGAAAGGAACCATTCTCACACTTTTTTGATAACGAGCTCTGAAGCCAGGCAGAACAGGCTCATAGCAAGCACTTACTGAGCTTGGTACAGTCTGGCACAGCCCAGTACACCCTGGTACACTGTAACATAGCCTGTACATTGTGGCATAGCCTGGTATACCCCAGAACAGCCTGATTAACCCTGACAGCCTAGTGAACCCTGGCACACTCTGACACAATGTGGTACACTCTGGTACAACATGGTACACGCTGGCACACTCTTGCACAGAATGGTACACACTGGCACACCCTGGTATAGTTTGGCATAGCCTGCTAAATTGTGGCATAGTCTGGTATATTGTGGCATAGTCTGGTACACTCTGGCACAACATGGTACACCCTGGTGCACTGTGGCATAGCCTAGTACATCCAGGCATAATTTGGTAGTCCGTGCAAAAGTCTGATACACTGTGGCAAATCCTGATACATCTTGGATTAGCCCAGTACACTATAGTTCAGTTGAATCAACTGCAATATAGCCTGGCCCACTGTGCACTACATGGTACACCCTGGTACATTGTGGCATAGCCTGATTAACCCTGACATCCTGGTACACAGGTACGAGCTAGTACGTTGCCGCATTACTTGGTATACTGTAGTACATGCTGGCGGTATACCCAGTGGCTTTCCTTTTGTAAGAGTCTTTTTGGTGGCATTAATTCTGACGAGTTTTTGGCGTGGGGATGAAAATCGCTTTCCATTCATGTACTCGACCTGCCAATGCCTGCCCTTGATGCTCTCTGCTCGATAATTGGCCGTGGCCTCTGAATAAAAAAAGGGTGAAAAGGTCAGTAGGGTACACAATATGTTGTTGTTGCTGCTTAACTCCGGAATCGATGAGTGACCCCACGCGCTGGGATGACACACATGAACAGGGTTGGTTTCAGATTCAATAGCCAGTTTGTGTTGATTTCCCCTTCGGGAGCTAGGGACAATGGACAATCCAATTGGCCTCATTATCCCTGGAATAACTCGTTACGGAACAACACCAGCCGGGGGTCCTGACCCCGAATTATTCTCCAACGACCCGGACATTAAAAGTGTACAGTGGTTAGAGGTCGCATAAGGCGAAGGATTTGGGTCAATTATAGTGCAACTCACAGGCCTCAGAACCTGGTCAAATAGAACATAGGTCACCTTATTGAGATGCATTGAAAATCTTTACGGTTTGAAGTTTTATTTATTAGTGGCACAAGTAGGCTTATATTAGGACCATAAGGTACAGGGGCAGTATGGTGGCGCAGTAGTTAACACTGCTGCCTCACAGCACCAGGGACCTGGGTTCGATTCCTGGCTCGGGTCACTCCCTGTGTGGAGTCTGTACATTCTCCCCAAGTCTGCATGGGTTTCCTCCAGGTGCTGTGTATGTGCGTTTTAGGTGGATTGGCCACGCTAAATTGCCCCTTAGTGTCAGGGGGCTAGCTAGGGTAAATGCATGGGATTGTGAGGATAGGTTGTGGGTAGGATTGTGGGCAGTGCAGACTTGATGCACCGAATGGCCTCCTTCTGCACTGTAGGACTTTATGATAGGAGCAGAATTCGGCCATATGGCCCATCAAATCTGCTCCGTCAGTCAATCATGACTGATATGATTTTCATGCCCATTCTCCTTAATTAACACTGCAATGGAGTTACTTTGAAAATCCCCTAGTTGCCACACTGTATGTCTATGTGGGTTTCCTCTGGGTGCTCTGGTTTCCTCTTGGAGTCTGAAAGATGCACTGGCTAGATACATTGGGCATGATAAATTCTCTCTCAATGTTCCCAGACAAGCGCTGGAGTGTGAATCACAGAATAGAATCACAATAGTACAGAGAGACCATTCAGCCCCATTGAGCTTGCACTGACAACAGTCCCACACAGACCTTATCCCTGTAACTACACAAGTTCACCTCGCCAGCAAGGAACAATTTAGCATGGCTAATCTACCTAATCTGCACGTCTTTGGACTGTGGGAGGAAACCGGAACACCCAGAGGAAACCCACGCAGACTCGGGCAGGATCCGCACAGACAGTGACCCAAGCTGAGAATTGAGCCCGTGCCCCCGGCACTGCGAGACAGCAGTGCTAACCACTGTGCCACTCACTGTATAGCCAAGATAAATGCAAATGTGTTCAGCATTATTTCAGGAGTGGTCACTAAGCCAGACGCTTAGATTGAAAGAAGAATTAGCAAAGAATTGAAGAATATTTTTGTTTCACCCGTTTAGGGATCAGGAACCCAGTATCTGACAGGCTGGACAAGGCACAGACTCTTCACACAATTAAGGAACACTTTGTTAGGCTCCTGAGAAGCAATCATAGAATCATAGAATCCCAACAGTACAAAAGGAGGCCATTTGGCCCATTGAACCTGCACTAGCAAGAATTTACCCTGCTAATCCCCTGGACTAATTTAACATGGTCAATGCACCTAACCTGCACATCTTGAGTTATGCGTGTAACCATACAATATTCCAGGGCTATGGATCAGTCTTTACAGTACAGGGCGGCACGGTGGTGCAGTGGTTAGCACTGCTGCCTCCCAGCGCCAGGGACTCAGGTTCAAATCCAGCCTCGGGTCACTGTCTTTGTGGAGTTGGCACTTCCTCCATATGGGGTTACTCTGGTTTCCTCCCACAGGCCAAAGGTGAGTGGATTAGGCTGATTGACTGTGCCAATGCAGGGTTGTGGGATTAGGGCCTGGGTGGGGTTGTAGTTGGTACAGACTTGATGGGTCAAATGACCTCCTTCTATACTGTTGGGATTCTATGATACTATGATGAGAATGGGATTAGACGAGTTGGCTCTTTTTCAGCAGACACAGATCATGATGGACAAAGTGACTCCTCCACAAATCTTCCCACTGTGGTAGATTATTTCCTTGACCCCTTTCTCTCCCTCTCCCACTCTTAAAACTTAATGTTGTTCAAGCTTTTAGCTAAAGAACTTAATGGAGGCCACTCATCAGCACAAGGCCCCAACATTATGTAACGGTTGCACAGTGGTTAGCATTGCTGCCTCACAGCCCCAGAGGCGTGGGTTCAGTTCCTGGCTTGGGTCACTGTGCACAGTCTGCTTGTGTCTGCGCGGGTTTCGTCCGGGTGCTCCGCTTTCCTCCCACAGTCCAAAGATGTGCAGGTTGGGTGGATTGACCATGGTAAATTGGCCCTTAGTGTCAGGGGAAGTCGCAGGGTAAATGCATGGGGTTATGGGAATAGGGCCTGTGTAGGATTATGGTCGGTGCAGACTCAGTGGGCCAAATGGCCTTTTTTTGCATGGTAAGAATTCTATGATCACCTCCTTTTTGGAAGTCCTGATGAACTAACTGACAATCAGGCACTTCACTGGGCAGCAATGGACACCAAACTCTTCCATTGGTTATTTGACTACTGGGCAACCTGACCCCCGCCATGCCAGTCGGGGAATAATACCCCACAGAATTACTCATATTCCATACCAGATTAAGTTTGTTGTTCCCAAATCTGGTGTAGGGAGCAGGAAGGAAGGTGGAAAAACAACAAGAAGGTCAACACAAAGACCCCAAAAATAACTGCCAGGTGAGGCAAACTGGTGAAAAGGTTTGGGTAAAGAATTGTATAAATGGTCCCACTTGTTTACCTGGATGGTTGAATCTAGGACGAGGTCTGTGTCTTACAGAATATTCTTGGGTGAGGCCATCCTGAAAGAAAAACGTCCGGATCGGGTGCGGGCTTTGGAATCACATCTAGTCCCAGAGCTAACTCTGTCCAGCAAGTCCTAAAACCAAAGAGGGTGCCCCCCCAAACTGGCCAGCTATGCCGAAACGGAGACTGCACGCTAACTGCTGCCACCCAAGGAATGGGATGAACTAAAACTCTAATGCCCCTTCCCCAGCCAGGGAGTATGGAAAGACAGTGTCATCACTCGAGAGACGATGGCCTTGTGGTTTTATGAATCCAGAAACTCAGCTAGCGTTCTGAGGCACCCGGGTTCGAATCCCGCCACGGCAGATGGTGGAATTTGAATTCAATTAAAAAAAAATTCTGGATTTAAGAATCTGCTGATGAAACCATTATCGATTGTCCAAAAAAACTCACCTAGTTCATTAATGGTCTTTAGAGAAGGAAATCTGCCATCTTTACCTGGTCTAGCTGACATTTGACTCCAGAGACACAGCAATGTGGTTGACACCTCAGGAGAGGCAATAAATACTGGCCAGCCAGCGATGCCCATGTCCCATAAAAAATAAAACCTACCACCTTCCCAATAAATGCCCGCCGCCTTCAATCATTCCTTAGGGAAGGGCATTAAATTTCGCACAATTATCCTCTTCCCTGGCTTGAGGAAAGTTAAACTTTATTTGGCTGTGGCGCACCTCGAGGGATTAACGACGCTAAATGAACATTGGAAGTAGAGGCGGGGGTGGGGCAGCGAATAATAGGACTTAAGAATGTGCTGGAAAACCAACAGGAAGCTGCACCAACCCTGCGCGCGGCAAGTGTCCGCATCTTAAAATATGACATTATTGGGCAAATTATACCCTGAAGGGTACAGTAAGATTGCGCGTCCCATCAAAAATAGTTTGGCATTATCTAAACTGAGGACACAGGGGGGTAATTCACACACAGCCGAGCGCTTTGTCAGCCTGTCAGCCAGCGAAGCTAAGAACTCAGGAGAAATTAGCTATTTCTTAACTCATAAATTCACAGGACAATACAGTATAAATTCTGCCGAGAGAGAGAGAGAGAAAAAAAAAGTCATCAAACATTAGGGCAGTAAAATTTCCAGTGGTCCTGTCATCGAAATGGGACTCAGGTTGAATGTTCTGCTCATACTGTATTGTACAGTAATATAATAGCACTACATTCATATTTTGTGTGGTCTAGCAAGCTCCAGCACAGCACTCTGGGGACATCAGTCTCTGGTAGACTATTCATCACGCGTGTCTTGGCTGTGCCAGTGTTAAAATGCAAACTAAACGTTCAAATCTGATGCTGGCTTTACTGTGCAAACTCCGCGTCAAGACCCATCATCCCCTTGCTCGCTCATTCCCGAGCCTGTGGCACCTCCATTTTAAACTGACCATCCTTCTCCTCCGATCCCTCTGGGTCCTGTTAGCCCCCAGTCTCTCCTCCGGCCCCACAACTGCTCTGCGCTCCTCCGTTTCCAGCCCCCTTGGGGGCTTTGCTTGTTCTCATTCCTCAGGAGAGTGGCGCAGTGATTTGCACTGCTGCCTCACAGTGCCAGGGACCCAGGTTCGATTCTGGCCTGGGCCTCACTCTCTGTGTGGGGTTTGCACGTTCCCCTCATTTCTGCAAGGGTTTCCTCCCACAGTCCAAAGATATGTGGGTTAGGTGGATTGACCATGCTAAATTGACCCTAGTGTCAGGGGATTAGCAGGTTAAATGTATGAAGTTATGGCGATAGGGCCTGGATGGGATTGTGGCCTCCTTCTGCACTGTAGGCATTCAATAATTTGATGAAAAACTGCTTTACCAGTTGCTACATCAGAGGGGCATTTCCTCTGTTCCATATACTGGTTTGCAGTCAATAAGCAGACACCGACTTGTCCACGAAACTTTGATATGTTTGATATGTTAGGACTCTTAATAGTGTTGAAGAACAGAGAGGTCTTGGTGTACATGTGCATAGATCCCTGAAAGTTGGCAATCAAGTCGATAAGGTTGGTAAGAAGGCATACAGAGTCTTAGCTTTTATTGGTAGGGGGATTGAATTTCGGAGCCACAACGTCATGTTGCAACCGTACAAAACTCTAGTGCGGCCGCACTTGGAGTATTGTGTACAGTTCTGGTCCCCACATTATAAGAAAGATGTGGAGGCATTGGAGAGAGTACAGAGGAGGTTTACCAGGATGTTGCCTGGTATGGAAGGCAGGTCTTATGAAAAGAGGCTGAGGGATTTGAGGTTGTTTTCATTAGAAAGAAGGCGGCTAAGAGGAGACCTTATTGAAACATATAAGATGATTAGAGGTGTAGATAGGGTGGACAGTGATAGCCTTTTTCCTAGGATGGAGAAAGCTAGCACAAGGGGACATAGTTTTAAATTAAGGGGTGGTAGTTATAGGACGGATGTCAGAGGTAGGTTCTTTACCCAGAGGGTGGTAAGGGTATGGAATGCCCTGCCTGCTGCAGTTGTAGATGTGCCTAGTTTGGTGGCATTTAAGAGGCTAGTAGATAAGTTTATGGATGAAAAGGGAATGGTTTAGGTTGGAGGGTCATTGCTTTTTCTTAATTGGTTGGCGCAACATCCAGGGCCGAAGGGCCTGTTCTGCGCTGTAATGTTCTATGTTCTATGTTCCATGTGTTTCAGTTGGGATTGTGGCCAATACAGATTTGATGGGCCAAATGGCCTCCACCTGCACTTTACAGATTCTATGATTCCATGACCTGATCAAGGTACATAAAATACTAAAGAGATTGCTTAAAGTTTATTGATCAGTGTCACAGGTAGGCTTACATTAACACTGCACTGAAGTTACTGTGAAAATCTCCTAGTCGCCACACTCCAGTGCCTGATACTGAGGGAGAATTTAGTATGGCCAATCCATCTAACTGACTTTCAGACTGTGGGAGGAAACTGGAGCAACCCCGCAGGGAGAACATGCAAACTCCACACAGACAGTGACCCAAGCTGGGAATCAAACCCGGATGCAGTGCTAACCACTGTGCCTGAGGCCTTACAAATAGAGGGGAATAATATGTGACCAAGAAAATGGTGACCATCACTGAGAGGCAGAGAGATACTGAGAACCATTAGAGAGGGGGCAGATCTTGTCGTGCAATTGGATTAGCAACCCTGACTCTAAGCCAGAAGCTCCAGGTTCAAGTCCCACGCCAGGACCTGATGGCCAAGGAAGATGCATTGATAATTTCTTTGCCCAGAGAGTGGCAAATGTGTGGAATTCACTGCCACAGAAGGTAGTTGAGACCAAAACCTTGTCTGATTTCAAGAAGAAATTAGATATAGCTCTTGGGGCTAAAGAAATCAAGGGATATGGGGGAAAGGGGGATCAGAATTTGATGATCAACCATGCTCAAAATGAATGGCAGAGCAGGCTCGAAGGGCCGAATGGCCTACTCTTTATTTCTATAAGCACACAGGTTTAGTGTGTCAACTTGGAAATTTTCCCAATCATGCCAGTTGTTGGCAGTAAGACCAGGAGAGATCCCTGGTCAGCCACACTTGATGTAGAGTGACATCCCTCAAGCTATAAGCCCCCTGGAGACTGACTAGCAACCCGTTCCAGGAATTATTGGTTTGGAAATGGACAAATTCTGCCTCACGCCCAGTATCTGTTGGGGTCAGCTCTGACTCCCCTCGCTCCGGTTTGGAGGAAATTGACGAAAGTCTGTCTTAGTCCACCACGAGGTGCAGGAAGGGGATTAGGATTGGGATTAGAGACAGAAATGGGCAAAGCAAGAAGAAAATATCCATTGTGGCAAGAAAGAGAATGAGAGCGAGCAAAAAAAATGAAAGCAGAAGCAGATTCTTCCCTGTTCTTGCCACTTCACGACACAACTTGTGACATTTAATTTTCTACGCATCTTTGCCGAACAAAGTTAGCCAATTGAAACACATGTCAAAGCTTTGCGGACAGTCGGTGTCTGCTTATCGACTGCAGACCAGTGTATGGAACAGAGGAAATGTCCATGATGTAGCAACTGATAAAGCAGCTTTTCATAGAATCATAGAACGCCTACAGTGCAGAGGACATTTGGCCCATCGAGTCTGCACCGAACTCAATCCCACCCAGTTCCTATCCCCATAACCGCATTCCTTTACCCTGCTAATCCCCTGACATTTAGGGGCAATTTAGCATGACCAATCCACACCTTTGGACACCTAGGGGCAATTTAGTATTGCCAATTCACCTAACCTGCACATCTTGGGACCCTAAGTGGCAATTTAGCATGACTAATCCTCCTATTCTGCAGATCTTTGGCCACAACGGGACAATTTAGCATGGTCAATCCACCTAACCTGCACATCTTGGGACACAAAAGGGCAATTTAGCATGGCCAAACCACCTAACCTACACATCTTGGGACACTAAGGGGCAACTTAGCATGGCCAATCCACCCGATATCCAAGTATACATTTGGGACACAAAGGGGCAATTTAGCATAGCCAATCCATCTAACCTAAACATCTTAGGACACCAAGGGGCAATTTAGCATGGCCAATCCACCTAACCCACACATCTTTGGACACTAAGGGGCAATGTAGCATGGCCAAACCATCTAACCTACACATCTCTGGACACTGATGGATAATTTAGCATGGCCAATCCATGCAACCTACATATCTTTGGATCCTAAATGGCAATTTAGCACAATCCACCGAACCAGCACATCTTTAGAGTGTGGGAGGAAACTGGCGGACCTGCAGACATGGGGAGAACATGCCATCGCCACACAAACAGTGAACCATTCTTACTCACAAGAGCGCAGGCACAGACAAGAACCCCGTCCCAAATAAAGATGTGAGGTTGAAAGGAATAAAAGAATATACTGGTAGGTCAGAGGATTGGTTCCAACACTTCTACACTGCCTGGATTCAATGATTCTATGTGGAGCATAAACACCAGCATAGACTGTCTGGGCTGAAGGGCCTGTTCCTGTGTTATAAAGACTGTCCGATTCGATGCAATATTCAAGCGACTGTTAAAATACCATTGGATTTCCAGAGATCCTGGCTACCATTCCTGTCTCAATCATCAGGGCCAAATATAGATGAAAAGATCATCTATCTCATCACTGCTTGTGAATCACTGGTTGGTGCAGGATGTTTACTGCGTGGCAACTAATCAGTGAGCTCCGAAGGTAGTGATTATGTGAATTGTTTTTTAAATATTTCCACCTAATCTAACACAATATTGAGGCAAGGATTGTGGTAACAGCCGTTATGTTTGGCATGTCTTTCATTTTGCAAAAATAATGATGTCAATTGTGTCAGCAGTCAGCCATGTAGTGCAAAAATATCACTCCACTTCTGACAATGGGCAACACGGTAGCACAGATGTTAGCTCTGCTGCCTTATAGCATCAAGGACCCAGGTTCTCGCATCGGGTGACTGTCGTGTTTAGAGTTTGCAATTTCTCCCCTGTGCCTGCTTTCCTCAGGTTGCTCTGGTATCCCCCCACAGTCCAAAGATGTGCAGGTTAAGTGAATTGACCATGCTAAATTGCTCCTTAGTGTCCAAAGATGGGCAGGTTAGGGGTATGGCCATGCTAAATTGCCTTTTAGTGTCCGATGTGTACGTTAGGTGAATTGACCATGTTAAATTGCCCCTTAATGTCCTTAATGTGCAAATTAGTGGATTGGCCGTGCTAAATTACCCCTTAATGTTCAAGATGCATAAGTTAGGTGGATTGGCCATGTTAAATTGCCCCTCAGTGTCCAAAGATGTGCAGGTTAGGTGGATTGCCCATACTAAATAGCCCCATTAAGTCCAAAGGTGTGTAGGTTAGGTGGATTGGCCATGCTAAATTGCCCCTTAGAATCCAAAGATGTGCAGGTTAGGTAGATTGGCCATGCTAAATTGCTCCTTAGAATCCAAAGGTGTGCAGGTTAGGTAGATTGGCCATGCTAAATTGCCCCTTAGTTTTCAAAGATGTGCAGGTTACATGGATTGGCCCAGGTACATGTCTGAGGTTACTGGGAAAGGGTATGGGCCCAGATAAGGTATTCTTTTGGAGAGTGGGTGCAGATTCAATGCGTTGAGTGGCCTCCTTCTGCTTTGTAAGGAGCCAATGGATTCAGTTGCTGATATTTTAGCCTCTCGCTGGCCCAAGGTCGAAAGACACTGCGTAAGGCTAATGAGGAATGCTGATTCTGGGGCAGGTACGGTGGTTAAATTCTAGCCAGTGTATTTGCCTTCTCAGCCCATCAGGGCACCGCAACTGGCTTGAGTTTGGTATCTGAATGATAAAAGCATTTTCCACTTGTTTTTTTTTGAAGTCAGGGGATTTTTCATGAGGCGAGCGAGATAGAATGCAATGAAATCTCATTGTATTTTGTTAGAATCCCCAGTTGGTGTGGACAACAATGTAATACCATAAACTGTCCACTGGAGACTTGCCTGGTGATGCCCTTGACCTCCTGTTTAAAGGAAGGATTCTCTCACAAAGCTTTGTACTCTTCATTCATTCAGCTGAATCCCTGGCTGGAATATAGTCTGTTGTGAGGAATTATGATATAGAAAGAAGCAAATCGCACCATTGAGTGTTTGCAGACGGTGTTTATCTCTAATCCTGCTCCCCTTCTCCATCTCTGTATCCTCGCTGCATCTTCCTGCAAAATATTTTACCTTGATTTAAAGTTAAAAGTTTATTTATTAGTCACAAGTAATGCTTACATTAATACTGCAATGAAGTTGCTGTGACATTCCCCTGATATTAGTGGCTGTTTCTAGTCTCATTAAAAGATTTATACCTAAGGGAGATTGCTGGTGTTCTTTCCCCTTTTATTCCTTTTTTTGACTCAACGTTTTCTCACTTTTTGAGCTCCCTGCCAGGTTTTGAGCAGTTAACCTGCTTAGGTAACTTGAAACCGTGTGGGCCGCTGTGAGTGAGAACAGTGAAGTCATAGTCACCACTCAGTCCTGGGCGTGACTGGAGCAGATCCACCAGTTTGAGAAGCCCAGCATGTCATAGAACTGAACAGTGAAACGATAGAGTCATTACACTGTAGAAAGAGGCCATTCAGCCCATTGGTCTGCACCAACTCTCTGAAAAAGCATCCCATCCTCGCCCTCCTCTTTGCCCTATCCCCATAACCTCACACATTTGCCATGGCCAATCTGCCTAACCTGCCATCTTTTGACACTAAGGGGCAATTTAGCATGGCCAATCCACCTAACCTGCACATCTTTGGACACTAAGGGACAATTTAGCATGGCCAATTCACCTAACCTGGACATTTTTGGACACTAAGGGGCAATTTAGCATGGCCAATCCACTTAACCTGCACATCTTTGGACACTAAGGGACAATTTAGCATGGCCAATTCACCTAACCTGGACATTTTTGGACACTAAGGGGCAATTTAGCATGGCCAGTCCACTTAACCTAGACATTTTTGGACACTAAGGGGCAATTTAGCATGGCCAATCCACCCAACCTGTATACCTTTGGGCAGTAAGGGACAATTTAGCATTGACCAATCCACCAAATCAATGCATCTTTGTCGGATACTAAAGGGCAATGACACTGATGAACTAGGATTAAAGAGAATGGCAGAATAGGCTGGATGGGCTGAATGGCCTCCCCCTACTCCCTAAGCTGATGCCTCGCTGCTGGACTGCGAAAGCTCCGAGTCCTGCATCTCGCTTTCATCTAGACGAATCGCAAAACTCCATGCCTGGGTGACAGGCAGTGCCGGGTCCCGAGAGAGGGAGTGAGAGAGAGAAAAAAAGAAAGAACCTTGTCGTTATCAGACGCCCAGCAGACGGACGTCTGCAACACCACTCAGACAGCTGGACTGCCGCGGTTCTTATTATTTATCTTTGCTTCCCCAGCACCTCACGGCTGGCGAGCTGCGGCTGTTTGGGAGATTAGAATTACAGGTTTCACACTTTTAACTGCTTTAATAGTGCGAAATGGAGTCAAAAAAGGATTAGATGATAATTCCAGCGGCCTACAATGATAGTTTACAGTGTGATGCTGTGCCATTGTGTTATGGTAGAATTATCATAAGGATGTAAGTACTACACAGTGCAGTCATGGCTAGCCATGTTATTACAAGATGGTTTAATTTGAATTTTATGTAAAGTAGCTAGTTACTTCAAATCAAAGCATCTGCAGCCCTCATCCTGGGCTATTTATATTTCATTCTTCTGTGCAGAAACAGGCAGAGGTGCAGAGTGATCCTGTTAAGTATGTGGGCTGCCTTTACAGCTGGAAGAGCGAATGGTGCCTTCCAATATCTTATGCCTGAGACTGATGGATCACTCCGGCTTTATCCTCGCTGCGGGGGTCATATGTACAGCACATTGCTGGCTCGTTTGGTCTCCTGACTCAATACCAATGGCTGTAGTCCACCTGAGCCTCCTCCCCATCCCATTTCCTCTAACCTTAACCTTCTATTTCTCTGACCCTCGTGGTTTTTTTCCAGTTTCCCCCAAAGGGCATCGATGCTCGTCACCTCAACACACATATTCTCTTCCTTCTACATCTCCACCGTAACTATGACTGTAACACCATGGGCTGGGTTTTCCGGATTCGTTCGCTGCGAAAGCTAAGATTCCCACCCAATATCAACGGACCTTTCCATGATCCGCCCCTCAACCCTCTTCCCGAGGCAGGCAGCATGGTAAAATATGCCTCCGCATTCTTGGCTCTCTTATTTCCTTTTCCCCTATGAACTCTATGAAGGTATGCTTTATCTGTATAGCATGCAAGAAACAGTACTTTTCACTGTACTCCAATACAATAATAAATCAAATCAAAACAAATGTTCCTTCGGGAAAAAGCCTAAGAGCACGTACCAACCGACACAAGAACAACTTCTTCCCTGCTGCCTTCAGACGTTTGAATGGTCCTGTCGTATACTAAACTAATCTTTCTCTACATTTTAGCAATGACCATAACACTATATTCTGTATGCTTTTCTTCTCCCTACGTAGTCTATGAACTGTCTGTATAGCATGTGAGACATAATAAGTTTATTTATTAGTATAACAAGGAGGCTTACATTAACACTACAATGAAATTACTGTGAAAATGTCCTAGTTGCCACACTCCAGCACCTGTTTGGGTACACTGAGGGAGAATTTAGCATAGCCAATGCGCCCAACCAATACATCTTTCGGATTATGGGATGAAACAGGAGCACCCAGAGGAAACCCATGCAGACATGAGAAGAATGTGCAAGCTTGACATAGACAGTGAACTAAGACGGGAATTGAACCTGGGTCCTTGGCACTGTGAGGCAGCAATGGTAAATGCTGTGCCACCATGCCATCCAGTGTTTTTCACTGAATCCCATTACATGTGACAATAATAAATCAAATCAAATTAAAATCAAATCTTCTGTGGGAAAAATACACAAAAGTCTGAGGTCATGTACCAAACAATGAAAGAACAGTTTATTTTCTTCTGCCATCAGACTTTTGAATGGATCTACCATATATTAAGTTGATCTTTCTCTTCACCCTACCGATAACTGCAACACACACTATATTCTGCATCCTCTTCTTTCCTTTTCCCCTAAGTACTCCATGAATGGTATGCTTTATCTGTTTAGTGCTTAAGAAACAATACTTTTCATTGTATCCCAATACTTGTGACAATAATAAGTCAAATCAAATCTTTTCCCATCAGCAAAAAGATACAGAAGTCTGAGGTCACATACCAACTGATCCAAGAATAGCTTCTTCCCTGCTACGAGCAGATTTTTGAATGGATCTACCTGATCTTATTAAGCTGATATTAAGCTAATCTTTCTCTACATTCTATCGGTAACTGTCGCATTGCATTCTGCAACCTCCCCTTTCCTTCTCCCCTATGTACTCTATAAATGGTATTCTTTGTCTCCATAGTGCAGAAGAAATAATACTTTTCATTGCATCCCCATACATGTGACAATAATAAATCAAATCAAAACCATACAATGTGGTGGTGCATTCCATCTCGAAGTATACGGTAGCGTAATGGTATTGTTAATCTTGGAATGAAGAGACATTTTTTGGGATTATTGAATCCCTATATTGCAGGAAGAGGCCATTTGGTCCATAGGTGAGAAATCTGATTGGTCAGGCAATCATTACCTCAATCAGGGAGCTCATACTCCAAAGGGACCAATTCAGGGGCCTTGTTGAACTCATTACCACATGAATCTTCCAGTTCCATCCATGTCTCTTGTGTTTTGCGTGGTTTTCTCCTTCTGCCACTTTGGAATTTGCCGCTAGGGGGTGTAAGGTTGCTATAACGGGATCCCACTGGCAGCAAGGAAAATCTCACCCCGGATTGAATCTCTGGAGACATGAGTTCAAATCCTGCCGAGGCAAACAACAAGATTATAATTCCAGGATAAAATGCTGGGCTCATTAATAATGATCACAAAGGTACCGGATTATGATTAAAGACTTACCTGGTTTACTAATGTCCTTCAGGGAAGACCATCCTTACCTGGCCTGGCCTTCATGTGACTCAGAGCCATACCAACGTTATTGAACTTGAACTGCCCTGGCCTCGTAGACAACTTGGTCGTATCAAATCTCTGCAGAATAATATCCTGTGCATGTACCTACGCCACTGCAGTAGTTCAAGAAGGCTGGACTATGTGGAGTTGGCACGCCCTTTCTGTGTGTGCATGGGTTTTCTCCCACACTCCACAAATGTGCAGGTTATGTGGAGCCATGCTAAATTGCCCCTTAGTGTCCAAGGATGTGTAAGTTAGGTGGATTGGCCATGTTAAATTGCCCCTTAGTGTCCAAAGATGTGTAAGTTAGGTGGATTGGCCATGTTAAATTGCCCCTTAGTGTCCAAAGATGTGTAGTTAGGTGGATTGGCCATGCTAAATTGCCCCTTAGTATCCAAAGATGTGTAAGTTAGGTGGATTGGCCATGCTAAATTGCCCCTTAGTGTCCAAGGATGTGTAAGTTAGGTGGATTGGCCATGTTAAATTGCCCCTTAGTGTCCAAAGATGTATAGGTTAAGTCGATTGGCCATGCTAAATTGCCTGTTAGTGTCCAAAAGGGTGCAGGTTAGGTGGATTGCCTGTGGTAAATGTGCAAGAAATGGGACCACAGAGAGGGCTTGGATGGGATGGTCTTTTGGAGAGTCGATGGCTGAATGGCCTAGAGAATCTATAATTCTTTCACAGATCGGTGGGGGGGGGTGTCTTGGGGGAAGAAACATAAAGTGGAGTTGAGAGATGAAAGAAGAAAGAAAATGCCATTTCACTAGCTAGACTGATGGACTGTATTTACTGTATAATGAGCTGCAACATTGACCTGATCAGATGAGGAATGAATAGATTAGCATTTACAAAGGTGAGATTGGAGCCACTTAATTTGTTGCCTATGTTGTGGATCGACTGCAGAACCACGCACTTAAATGAAAATTAGCCTACGCCTGCAGCACTTCAGGGAAATCCGGATCTGGGAATCGGACTCAGAATTCCAATTTGAGGATCTCTGAAATTGAAGTGCAGTGCTCCTTAACTGTGTAATCAGCTTCACACCTAGCCTCAAGTGTTGTGCCTTAGAGAGAGGCGGCAGGAAGATTGAATTTGCAACAACTGGGCAAATCTGAACATACTCAATTCGGAAATGACTTGGAAGCCTGTTTTTGAAAGTTTATTTATTAGTGTCACAAGTGGGCTCACATTAACGCTGCAATGAAGTCGCTGTGAAAATCCCCTACTCTGGTGCCTGTTTGGGTACAACTGAGGGAGAATTTAGCACGGTCACTGCACCTAACCAACACATCTTTCAGACTATGGGAGGAATCCAGGGCACCCAGAACAAGCCCACACAGACACAGGGGTGGGGGGGAAGTGCAGACTCCACACAGACGGTGACATAAGCCAGGAATCGAACCCAGGTCCCTGGCACTCTGAGGCAGCAGTGCTAACCACTGTGCCACCGTGCCGCCCATGCCAGGGACCTGGATTCAATTCTAGCCTCTGGTGACTGTCTGTGTGGAGTTTGTACCTTCCCCCCATGTTCACGTGGGTTTCCTCCAGGTGCTCTGGTTTCCTCCCAAAGCCCAAAGGTGTGCAGGTTACATGGATTGGCCATGTTAAATTGCCCCTTAGTGTCCCAAGACGTGGGAGTTAGGTGGATTGGCTACGCTAAATTGTCCTTAGTGTCCCAAGATGTGAGAGTTAGATGGATTGGCCATGCTAAATTATCCCTTAGCATCCCAAGATGTTCAGGTTAGGTGGATTAGCCATGCTAAATTGAAACTTAGTGCCCAGGATGCATAGATTAGGGGAATTAGCAGGATAAATGTGTGGGTTTACAGGGATGGGTCCTGGGTGAGATTGTTGTCAGTGCAGACTCGATGGAGCAAATGGTCTCCTTCTCACTGTGAAGATTCTATGAATTCCCCAGGTCATCATAGACCCCTTAGCTCTGACGAAGGGTCATCCAGACTGGAAACATTGGCGCTATTCTCTGTCCACAGATGCTGTCAGACCTGCTGAGATTTTCCAGCATTTTTCTGTTTTTGTTTCAGATTCCAGCATCTGCAGTAATTTGCGATTATCTCAGATCCCTGCCTTCCTTTGATTTCGAACCTCCAAATTACTTTTTATCGAAGCAAAGCATCGCAATTGCCGGAAATCAGAAACAAAAGTAATAAATCCTGGAAAATTTCAGCAGGCTTGGCAGCGTTGGTGAAGAGAGAAACAGAGTTAATGTTTCGAACCCGTGTGACTCCTTCAGAAAGACTCCAAATGCTAACTTTTGGTGTCATTGAGGGGTGGCCAGGGGGTGCTGGATGGATGGTATTGGATGCACCCACTGGTTCAATGGTGGGAAAGTCCCACTCTTTGTATCTCTCCCAACAAATGCTGCTGAGTTTATCCAGCGTCTTCTGTCTACATTGCTCTTGCGTGGCATTGGCAGCAACACCTACAGTTGCCTGCTTCTTTAGCTCTTGAAGTCCCACCCTTAAACCTCGGTGTCTCCCCCATATCTCTCACCTTGTTTCGGGGGTCCCCAAGGAACCGTCTCCCCAAATCTGTCTGCTCAGACCTCCTCCTGTAAAATACCCCTTAAAACCTCCTGCTTTGACCAAATCGAATGGTAAGTGGTAAAAATGGCAAATAGTATGTTGGCCTCCACAGCGAGAGTATTCAAGCATGGGAATGGCTTGTAGCATTTATATTGGGCCCTAGTGAGGCCACACCTGGAATATTGGTGTCCTTATGTGAGGAAGGATGTTCTTGCTCTAGAAGGAGTGCAGAGGTTACTTACCATGCTGATTCCTGGGATGGCTGGACTGATGAGAGATTGAGTTGTTTTTTGAGTTTATTTATTAGTCACAATAGGCTTACCTTAACACTGCAAATGATGCTACTGTGAAAATCTCCTAGACGTTACATTCCAGCGCCTGTTCGGGTACACTGTGGGAGAATTCAGCATGGTCAATGCACCTAACCAGCATGTCTTTCGGACAGTGGGAGGAAACCCACACAGACAACATGTGACCTAAGCCGGGAATCGAACCCGAGCCCCTGGCACTGTGAGGCAGCAGTGCTAATTACTGTGCTGCATTGTATTCACTGGAGTTCAGTGGAGCGAGGGAGGATCTCATAGAAATCTATAAAATTCTCACAGAGCCAGGCAGGAAAGATTCAAGGAACGTGTTCCCGATGGTGGGGGTGTGCAGAGTCAGGGATCACAGTCTGAGGAAATAGGATAGATGGTTTAGAACCAAGACGAGGAGAAATTTCTTCACCCAGAGAGTGGAATTCGTGACCACAGAAAGTAGTTCAGGCCAAAAAAATTTCAAGAAGCGGTTCGATGTAGCATTTCAGGCAAGGGGGAAATCAAAGGATGGGTGCTGGAAATGATCAACCATGATCATAATGAATGACAGATCATCTCGAAGGGGGCCAAATGGCCGACACATGCTCCTATTTTCTGCATTTCTATATTTGTATCTGTCCTGCTGACTCCTCAACTGACTTGGGGTCAATTTTTGTTTGATGATGGCCTTACCTGTTTTTTTTTGTGTGATGTTCAGGGTGCGCGATAAGTTGTTGTTCCTTGAGAACAGAGTGAGAGAAAAATAGGCATAACAGCAACCATTGTGTCACCGCAGCTTGATGCGTAGACGATTTTTTTGCCTTGCTACGAGCACTCTCCAATTTCTATTGCTATTTTTTGTGACTACGAGTCTGTCTTTCTGGGGGTGGGGAACGAGCGATTGGGGGTGGGGGGGGCTTGCAAAATCCGCACCGAGAATGGTCATGAAAAGCACTATTTGCATGAAGATCAAAGCCGTCACATCAAAGGAATTTGTCAAATCCAAAACCCTTTGCTCAGATTTTTCAACACAGAAGACATGCGGTAATTAGTATTCTGCGCCAGAGACTGAGTCACTGTATTCTCAAAAGGGAGCACGCAGCCCCCTCTCAAAGATCAAATGGTTAATAGGAGCTGCATGATGAGGTTTACCATCCGAGCTGCGTATTTGTTTTTCTATTCGGCGCCGGCTCTAGTTAACGGGTTACCAAATGTACCAGGCCGGTAGAAATAATGGTGTGAGGGCAAAACCAGCAAGGGCTAGTGACTGAACTACAAGTGAGGCCGACAATGGCCCAGTGTATGAGGCAGCGTGGTGGCTCAGTGGTTAGCACCGCTGCCAGGGATCTGGGTTCAATTCTCAGCTTGGGTCACTGTCTGTGCGGAGTCTGCATGTCTGTATGGGTTTCCTCCAGGTGCTCTGGTTTTCTCCCATAGTCCGAAAGACACGCTGGTTAGGTGCATCGACCATGTTAAATTCTCCCACCTGCTTTCTGTGGCAGTGAATTCCACTCTCTGGGTGAAGAAATTCCTCCTCATTTTAGTCCTAAACCATCTAGCCTGTGTCCGCAGACTGTGACCCCTGGTTCTGACACACTCACCTTTGGGAATACCCTTCCTGCATCTACTTTGTCTCATCCTGTGAAAAATTTATAGGTTTCTATGAGATCCTCCTTCACTCTGCTGAACTCCAGTGATGCAGTGCAGTACGGTTACACAGTGGTTGGCACTGCTGCCTCACAGTGCCAGGGACCGGGTTTGATTCCCAAATTGGGTCACTGTCTGTGCGGAGTATGCACTTTCTCCCCATGTCTGCATGGGTTTCCTCCGGGTGCTCCAGTTTCCTCCCACAGTTCAAAAGACGTGCTGGTTAGGTGCTAAATTCTCCCTCAGTGTACCCAAACAGGCGGCGCAGTGTTACGATTGGCGGATTTTCACAGTAACTTCATTGCAGTGCTAATGTCAGCCTACTTGTGACATTAGTAAATAAACTGTATCACTACGCTACTGATCCAAAAAACTCATCTAATATTCTGGGGACCCGGGTTCAAATCCCACGGGGGGAATTTGAATTTAATAAAAACAAATCTGGAATTTAGAATCCATTGATGACCATGAAACCATTGTTGGAAAAACCCATCTGGTTCACTAATGTCCTTCAAGGAAGGAAATCTGCCATTCTTACCCAGTCTGGCCTACATGTGACTCCAGGTCCACAATGTGGTTGACTCTCAACTGCCCTTTGAAATGGCTTAACAAGACACTCAGTTGTATCAGCGATGCCAGAAGGTTGCTCACTGTCAACTTCTGAAGGGCAACTAGGGATGGGCAATAGCCAGTGATGCCCATGTCCCACGAATGAATTTTAAAAAATTGCCTTGATGCCCGACACCTTCAGCTTGCAATTGACCATGGTTTGCCCACACAGTCATGCGGTACCCAATGAATGGTTGGTCTAATGTATGGCACTGGGGCTAGAACTCAGACTGCAGACATGGCTGAGTAGGCCAACTCCTCCACCCAAAGGATCAAAAGATGATGAGCAAGGCCACAACCATTCAGCCCTGAGCCGACCCCCTAAAAGGCAATTCTAGATACGCGTTGACCAAGGAAGCCGTAGCAAGGTGGAATGCAATACAACGAGCAAAGAACAAAACAGCACGGGAAACAGGCCCTTCGGCCCAACGAGCCCACACCGCCACCCCGATGTTCCCACCTCTACCTACGATCCCCGTCCTTGTTTATAGATCTGTGGATTAAAAACCAAATTTGAGACAATTTAGGGAGAATTTGTTTTGCCAATTAGCCTAAGAGCACATCTTTGGGATGTGGGAGGAAACCGGAGCCCCCCCGGAGAAAACCCACACAAGCACGGGGAGAATGCGCAAACTCCCACAGACACAGGCCCAAATCCATGTATCTGCACAGCACAGCGATAGTTACTGAGCTGTCATGTTACCCATCAAATGGTCCAGGTCAAGCGTACACTAACGATGTGAAGCACTAGGATACTCTCGAAAAAAAATCCAAAAGCAGTCCTCTCACGACCCATCGCGTGTATGCCCCTTGTTAGACAACAAGGTGGACCAAAGCACCTGTAGGATAAGAACAAGTACATCAATATCATCATCTATTTACACACTTCCCAGGGACTCCCAAGGCTCATGATCTGTTATTCAGAGCAGGTAGTTAAAAAGTTGGAGTCTTCAGTTCTGATCATTGTGTTCAGTCCTGGACACTTGGTTTTATCAATCATGGCATTGAGAATAGGGGTTGTGTGCAAATGTTGTGAGCATAGCCCAGTCCATCATGCAAACCAGCCTCCCATCCATTGAATCTATCTATACTTCCGGCTGTCTTGAAAAAGCAGTCAATGACCTGAACATGCTCTCATCCACTTTCTTCCATCGGGAAAAAGATACAAGAGCCTGAGGACACTTACCAACTGACTGCCTGTTACCATCAGATCTTTGAATGGACCTACCTGATCATGGTTGAATAGAATTGTCATAGTATCCATGCAGTATAGAATTGATCTCTCTCTATACCTTAACTATGACTATAACAAGGCATTCTGCATTCGCTCCTATTCTCGCCCCTATGTACTCTATGAAAAGTATGCTTTTTCTATAAATTGTGCAAGAAACAACACTGTATCCCACTCCATGTAACAATAATAAGTTAGTCAGTCAATCAACGAGAGCGAAGAGGCAATGTTGGAGCTGTAGAGAGCAGTAGTTTGGCCACATCTGGAGCATTGTTGCAGTTCTGATCACCTCACTACAGAAAGGATATGATAGCACTAGAGTGGGTGCAGAGCAAGTTCACCAGGATGTTGCTAGGGATGGAGCATTTGCAGCCTAAGCGGAGACTGGATTAACTTGGATTGTTTTGTCTAGAGCAGAGAAGGTGAGGGGTGGGAGGGAAGGGGGTGTGGTGACGAGAGAGGGGGGGGGGGGGGGGAAACATGATTGAAGTGTGCAAGATTACGAGGGGTATGGACAGGGTGAGCAGGGAGCAGATGTTCCCTTGGTTGAGGGGTCAATCACCAGGGGACATAGTTTGAGGGTAAGCAGCAAGAGGTTCAAGAGAGGATTTAAGAAAAAAAAAATCACTCAGGAGGGCAGTGAGAATCTGGAATGCACTGCCTTGGAAGGTAGTGGAGCCCAGAAACCTACAACCATTAAAAAGCATTTGGATAATCACTTGAAGTATTATTAACATTCAAGGATATGGGACAACTGCAGGAAAATAGGATTTGCGCGATTTTAATGGTAGTTGCCAGTGCACACTCAATGAGCTGAAGGCCTTTTCTGTGCTGGAAGATTAGCATGGTAAATATGTGGGGTTATGGGAATGGGGATTGGATGGGATTGCGGTTGTTGCAGACTCGATGGGCTGAGTGGCCTCATTCTGCACTGTACGGATTCTATGGCTCTATGACTTTAACAGTTGGCTCCTCAACCTTGCTCTGCTAAGAACTTGGCTGACCTGATTATGGCCTTAACTCGCACCCCTCCCCCTCCCCCTCCCTTTCTGTCTGCTGCTGCATAACCTTTAACTCCCTTGTCAATTAAAAGTCTGTCTAACTCAGCTTCGATCGATTATGTGATCAACAGGGGTGGAAAAAAAACCATCATGGATTGGTCACAAAGGATATTGAACTGCTTGACTTGATGGCTACTTCTGAATGGCAGTGAATGATTATGTGGATGGATGGAGTGCCCACGATCATTACCTTTCAGTGACACTCAGGATGTTTTTATGGAGGGCTGTTGGCCGGGGACATGAGGCAAATTCCTCCTCTTCTGTTTAAAGTGTGTGAGAAAGCCAGGGCCTCAAGCCTGAGAGGGCTGGCAATGGGAAATGGAGTTACTCTGGTTCCAGAGTAATAGGGAGATAGATTACTACTTGAATGGGTGTAAAGAAAGAGATGGATACTCAGCAAGCCCTTGGAATCCTCGTGCATTAGGCACTGAAAGTAAATGCAGGGGTATAGCAGGCATTAAAGAAGGCAAATGGTATAGAAGCATAGAATCCCGATAGTGAAGCGATTTCCTCCCACAGTCCAAAAGACGTGCTGGTTCGTTGCATTGACCATGCTAAATTCTCCCTCTGTGCACCCGAATAGGTGCTGGAATGTGGCAGTTTGGGGATTTTCAATTTAAGCAATTTTTACTTAAGCTTATTTGTGACGCCAACAAAATAAACTTCAAAATCTATCATCAGCTTCTTTACACTCTGGAGGAATAGACATGTTTTATAGCAATTGTATAAGGCATTGATGAGGCCACACTTGGAGTATAGTGTGTAGTTTTGGTCTCCTTATCTGAGGAGGGATGTTCTTGCTGGAGAGTGAATGTAGCAAAGTTTACCCAGCTGATTTCTGGGGTGGCAGGGTCTTTCATATGAGGAGAGTCTGTGTCAGTTAGGATTGTATTCACTGGAGTTTGGAAAAGGGAGAGGGGATCTCATAGAAACTTATAAAATTCTAACAGGGTTAGACAGGGTAGATTCAGAAAGAATCTACCCTGTCTAAGATGGTGGGGGAAGTCCAGAGCTAGCGGTCATAGTTTGAGGATAAAGAGTAAACCTTTTAGAACTGAGGAGAGGAAAAATTTCTTCCAGAGAATGTGTGGAATTCACTCTTTCAGAAGGAAGTTGAAGTCAACATGTTGTGTGATTTCAAGAAGAAATTAGGTGTAGCTCTTGGGGCGAAAGGGATCAAAGGATACGGAAGAAGGGGAGGATATGAATATTGAATTTAATGATCAGCCATGATTATAGAAACCCGACAATGCAGAAGGAGGCCATTCATTTCATCATTCCTGCACTGACAACAATCCCACCCATTCCCTAACCTCACACATTTAACTCACTAATACTCTAACCTACACATCCCGGGACACCAATTGGCAATTTAGCATGGCCAAGCAACCTAACCCGCTCATCATTGGAGCAGGAGTAGGCTCGAAGGGCCAAATGGCCTGCTCCTGCTTCTAGTTTTGATGTTGCTATGATGTAAACCTGCACCCAACTCTCCTATCTCCTTGCCAAACCCTATCGCCACACGAGCCCCGAAGAATTCTCTGCTCTTCAGGGCAACCGGTCCCTCCTACTCCCTCCCTCACTCACCTCTATTTAAAATCTCACGCAGAATATAGTGCGTCCAACAGTACGACACTCCTGCAGTGCAAGCTTCAGTTGGGCGTGAGGGGACAAGAGGCTCGAACAGGCCAACAGCAGACCAGAAATTGGAAGAAACATATTAGATGGGAGCAGGAGGCCATTTGGCCCTTTGAACCTGTTCTGTCATTCATCAGAATCATGGCTGATCATCCAATTCAATAGCTTAATCTTGCTTTCTCCCCATAACCTTTGATCCCATTCGCCCGAAATGCTATATCCAGCTTTTCTTGAATATATTCAATGTTTCGGCATCAACTACTCCTTGTGGTGATGAATTCCACAGGCTCTTTGGGTGAAGAAATGCCTCCTCACCTCCGTCCTAAATGGTCTACCCCGAATCCTCAGACTGTGACCCCTGGTTCTGGACTCCCCCCCACCATCAGGAACATTCTCCCTGCA
This sequence comes from Sphyrna mokarran, assembly GCA_024679065.1. Classification (NCBI taxonomy): domain Eukaryota; kingdom Metazoa; phylum Chordata; class Chondrichthyes; order Carcharhiniformes; family Carcharhinidae; genus Sphyrna; species Sphyrna mokarran. The sequence goes on from JAGIQG010000033.1 coordinate 9,697,847, forward strand.
TCATCCTGTCTGGCCCTGTTAGAATTTTATAAGTCTCTATGAGATTCCCCCCTCATTCATCTGCACTCCAGCGAAAACAATTCTAACCTAGTCAATCTCTCCTCATACATCAGTCCTGCTGGAATCGGCCTTCGCTGCACTCCCTCGAGAGCAAGAACATCCGTCCTCAGAAAAGGAGACCAAAACTGCACCCAGGTGTGGCCTCACCTGGAATATTGCGTGTGGTTTTAGTTGCCCAATCGACGTGTGCCAATGAAGTGAAGGGGCATGAACCAGCAAAACAGCCGGGAGTAACTAAAAGGTTAAAAAGCTTCTCACTGGAGCAGAACACTAATCATCGAAAACAAAGTGACCCCAGAGATATACCAGGCCTCCGAGACACTCCAAAAAAAGAGACTTTGAACTTTTCAAGTTGAAATCCTGGAGGAGAAGGAGCCCGCAGGAGGCTGAGGCGAGAATTTAGTGTTCCGTCCCAGATATCAGGTGCAGACAGCTGCTTCTCCTTAAACCAGTCTATAGTGGAGATAACCTGAATGTGCCAAGACGCTATAGTTCTGTCTGTGCCGTGCATTATTCAGCCTTCAGCCACTTTTTGACAAGATCCATCCCTGTCACTCAACCTTGAGTTATAATGGCTGCTTTAAAATCTCAGAAGGGTCATTGAATCGTAGAATCCCTACAGTGCAGAAGGAGGCCATTTGGCCCATCGAGTCTGCACCGTAAAAAATCCCATCCCCACATGCTTACCTGGTTAATCCATTTGTCCCAGGTCAATAAGGCTGGAATTTTACCTGCATGCCAAGGCTTGTAAAATTGCGTCTGAGGGCAACATGGGATGCTATTTTGCTAGCCTTCGACGCAGGCGTGCCAGTAAAATCAGGGCCTAAAGGACAATTTAGCATGGCCAATGCACCCAACCTTTGAATTGTTTGAAGTTATATAATCCCAGCCTGATTTTCCTTTGTGATATGCAAGGATAAAACAATAGGCAAAGGGAGACAAGGCCTTTTAATAGTCACCATAGAGTGGGACTTTTCTCCCTCTCTCTCGCTGTATGTTTGCCAATGGCAGGAGGTGGCATACTGGCGACGGGGTTTCCCATTGACCTCACCCCTCACAGCCAACAAACCCCCAGCATTATTGGCGGGACTGTAAGATCCCATCGATGTAGAAGGCAGCAAGAGTACAGCATGTGAGTTGGAATGTATTTCCCCCAAGCGTGTTGGCAATAGATTCAGTCGTAAGGGAATTGGCCAAGTACTTTGAAGGAAGGGCATTATATGTTTGTTTATTTTTAACATTATTTATTTATTAATGTCACAAGTCGGCTTACATTAACACTGCAATGAAGTTACTGTTCAAATCCTCTAGTCTTCACACTCTGGCCGGCGCCTGTTTAGATATATTGAGGAAGAGTTTAAAGTTTACTTATTATTGTTGTAAGTAGGCTTATATTAACACCGCAATGAAATTACTGAGAAAATTCCCCCCAATTGCCACACTTTGATGCTTGTTCAGGTACACTGAGACAGAATTTAAAGTTTAGTCACAAGCAGGCTAACATTAACACCGTAATGAAGTTACTGTGAAAATCCCCTAGTCACTACACTCTGGCACCTGTTCTGGTGCGCTGAGGGAGAACTTAGCACAGCCAGTGCACCTAACCAGCACGTCTTTCAGACTGTGGGAGGAAACCCACGCAGACACAGGGAGAACATGCCGACTTAGCACAGGCAGTGACCCAAGCCGGGAATTGAGCCCATGTCCCTGGCGCTGTGAGGCAGCTGTGCTAATCCCCGTGCCATCCTTTTGCCTCCGTGCTGTCTGCATCTCTTCATGCCCTGCCTAATCTTTTGCAATTTCTTTCAACCAACATTCTTTATCTTGCCAACGTAAGTGGGTCGATTTGCAATCTTTGGTTTCCAAATTCTGCATCCTGATTCGAATTTGCCACCCCTGAAAGAACCTTAAATCCTCCCAAACCGCAGCAGTAGTGATTGCAGCCAATGCACCAGACCAGCACGTCTTTTGGACTAATACGTTGACAATAACCCAGGAGTTATAGTGCATTCTGTCATTTTTTTTTGGTTGTTGTTGTGCTATCTGTGTTATCTGTCTGAAAGCCTCCAAGTTTGTGCTAATGCAGCCTGCGATTCAGCAAGGGGTTAAGCAAAGGGACGCAATCTCTTTAACCTTGATTTTGTGATGAATGACTTTTAAACAGCCCAGAAGAGCAATGATTCTGTCCAGCCCATCTGTTGAAGGCACGGATCTGATCACTGCTTGTAATCCAGCGTTGCCTTGGATTAACTGGCTGGATGCAGAACGTACATTTGCAAGGCCCGATTCTCTTTCTTGTGGCTCAGGCTTGCTAGGCAGACTGACTGACAGTTAATTTAAATCCTGTGTCATCTCATTTTCCATGTGTCATTGCCCCAGCAACTACGGGATCATTACATCTAATTAAATGTGTTCAAACTGCAAATGCATATAAATGATCGTCTATTGAAGTTGGAGACTGGGCTGGTGGGGAGGGGAGGGGGTGGTGGCTGGACTTGTTGTTTGCACAGAGTACACTCCCTACTCCAAAACTGCACACTTGCCCAGTGGCTCTGCAGGCATCAGTTGTCTTGGAAAGCCGGGACGGACTTGACTATCCCCGGGTGCACTCCATTATCAGAATGTGACCTCTTTTTTCCTGTTTTTTTTTGAGTGGATAACAGAGGGTCCTCTGAGTGTAACGGCGCTCCCGTAGCTTGCATCATTCATGCGGGATCATGGAGTATTGGGGAAATGATGCCCCGTTTATCGCCGTCTTTATTTACCCTCACTTCAACGCCACTGTAGACAAGCTTAAAAAAAAATTCAAATTCCTGTGTTCAAACGAAATCTGCTGAAGGCATTATCCTCCGCCAGACCCTTCCTGCAATTGTTGCAGACAATGAGTGAGATAGTTAGTATCCAATCTGTTTCTCTCTTTATTCCAGCATTTTTCATAGATTTCGCAGAATCCCTACAGTGCAGAAGGAGGCCATTCAAAGAACAAAGAACAAAACAGCACGGGAAACAGGCCCTTCAGCCCAACGAGCCCGAGCCGCCACCTCGATGTTCCCACTTCTACCCATGATCCCTGTCTATGTTTATAGAAATCTGCATTGGAACCAAATTTGCGAGACAATTTAGGGAGAATTTGTTCTGCCAATCTGCCTAAGAGCACATCTTTGGGGTGTGGGAGGAAACCGGAGCACCTGGAGAAAACCCACACAAGCACGGGGAGAATGCGCAAACTCCCACAGGCACAGGCTCAAATCCATGTGTCTGCACAGCACAGTGATAGTCACTGAGCTGTTGTGTTGCCCATCAACTGGTCCAGTCAAGTGTACATTCAGCCCATTAAAACTGCATAGAACTTGTGAGCATCTTACCCTGCACCATAGCCACGTATCCCCACTATCCCCTCCCCCCGATCCTCTGTCCTATTCTTGTAACCCGCACATTTAGCATGGCCAATACACGTAACCTAGACATCTTTGGGCACTAAGGGGAGGCGAGGGGGAACCAGCACATCTGCCGTATGATCCCACCTGAGGCTAATGGTGAATGCCGTTCTCTGAGCCTTACCCACCCCCGGAAATGGGCCTGGCGAGCCAGCAAAATTCTGGCTTAAAAGGCAATTTTTCATAGGTGATCCACATGATCTACACATCTTTGGACACTAAGGAACCGCCGACTCCACATATCTTTGGGCACTAAGGACAATTTAGCATGGCCAATGCACCTAACCTGCACATCTTTGGACTGTGGGAGTAAACCGGAGCACCTGGAGGAAACCCACACAGACACAGGGAGAATGTGCAAACTCCACACAGATGGTCACCTAAGGCTGGAATCAAAGCAGGGTCTTTGGCGCAGTGAGGCAATAGTGCCACCATGCCATCCATGTCATCTAGAACTTTGTTGTCTGTGTCCTAATGCGCACTCCCATTCCCCTATCTCCTCTGTACTCGCTGTGCTACGTTGGCACCAACTTAAGCAAAGAATTCATTTTCAAATTCTCATCCTCATTTTCAAATTGCACATCCCTACCCATCTGTATAATCTCCTCCAGCTATTGATACCTCTCCAAGGTATCAAATAATTTTGGCCTCTTGAACATCCTAAATTTTAACTGCTCCACTATTGGGGGCCATGCCTGCAGTTGTCTAAGCTTTAAACTCTGGGATAACTTCCCTGCTCTATTCTATATCCCTACCTGGCTTTAATCAGTTTAGAGAGTCCTTAAAACCTCTCTAGCCAAGCTTTTGATTTTGATTCGATTTAAGATTGTTACATGTCGGGATGCAGTGATAAGTATTGTTTCTTGCGCGCTAGACAGACAAAGCATGCCGTTCATACAGTACATCGGGCAGAAGGAAAGGAGTGGGTGCAGAATGTAGTATTGCAGTCATAGCTGGGAGGTAGAGAAAGATCCATTTAATATAAGCTGGTTCCATGCAAAAGTCTAATGCCAGCAGGGAAGGAACTGTTCTTTGTTATTTGGCCTCATATCTCCTTACAACACAAGAAAAATGCTGAAAAATTTCAGCAGGTCTGGCAGCAAGAGAGACCCACGAAGGGTCAGCTAGACTCGAAACATTGGCTCTATTCTCTCTCCACAGATGTTGCCAGACCTGCTGAGATTTTCTAGCATTTTCTCTTTTGGTTTCAGATTCCAGCATCCATATTAATTTGCTTTTATCCTAATATCTCCTGATGTGGCCCTTATTCCATTTGATTTTATAATGCTCCTATGAATTGACTCGGGGTATTTTATGTTAAAGGCGAGATATGAATACAGGGTTTTATTCTTTGTTAATTAATCTGATGAAATCTTCATCCTGTGGTCATGTTTGACTTTGAACTTGTAGATGGTAAGCAGTGAATGTAGAGCAGCAGTTTACCTGTGGCGAAAGGAACAAGAATAAACATGATAGTATTGTGATTAAAATAAATTCACATTTTAATTTGTTTTATATATTTCAGCTTCTGCCTTAATCCCACGTGTGTGCCCCAATCATTTATCTCTCTGTTAATGATTTAGGTAAAAGCGAAGGATGATTGGTACATTTTATTTCTTTTCTTGTTCATGGGCATTGCTAGCTGGCCAGCATTTATTGCCCATGCTGAGTTACTGTGCACAATTCTAGTCACCCTATTATAGAAAGGATATTATTAAACTAGAAAGAATGCAGCAAAGATTTACTGGGCTGCTACCCGCACTTGGTGGTTTGAGTTTATAAGGAGAAGTTGGATAGACTGGGATTTTTTTTTTCTCTAAAGCGTAGGAGGCTGAGGTGTGATCTTATAGAGCTCTATAAAATAATGGGGGCCATAGATCAGCTAGGTATTCAATATCTTTTCCCAAAGGTAGGGGAATCTTAAGCTGGAGGGCATAGGTTAAGGTGAGAGGGGAGAGATACAAAACAGTCCACAGGGGCAACTTTTTTACACAAAGTGTCTGGAACAAGTTGCCAGAGATAGTAGTGGAGGTGGGTACAATTTTGTCTTTTAAAAAACATTTAGACAGTTACATGGGTAAGATGGGTATGGAGGGAAATGTGGGTAATTGGGGTTAGCTTAAAAAGGGGTAGCATGGGCAGGTTGGGCTGAAAGGCCTGTTTCCATGTTGTAAACCTCTATGACTTGATGACCTGAGCACAGTTGAGAGTTCCTCATGTCTTCCTCATGTGTGAATCACCCTAAACAACTATATAACCCTGGGGCGCTTGTGAAGAGGGATAAATCCCAAATCAAATCACATTACCAACCCTTTCATGTACCAACTCATGGGCAATAAATATTGGCCTGGCCAATGGTGCTTACATCCCGTAAATGAATAAGAAGCAATGAGATGTGCAAGATAAAGTCAGCATACTTAAAGATGTGGACACAGTGGGCCATGTCCCTGCTTCTGAGCTGGAACCTCTAGGTTCAATTCCCACCCCGGAGCTGGATGGTAAAGGTGTGTTCATAATGTGGCCAGACGCATTGACTATCAACTTTCAAATGTACACCAATGTCACCTTAACCCTAACCCTAATGCAGGCAGTAAGAGCATGGGGAAATTCCTGGTCAGCCGTGTTTTAGAAAGAATTTTGGAGCCTGTACAGTCACTGGCCATAGCTCCAGACTGCAACATGCATGTAAAAGGTGGCACACAGTGGTTAGCACTGCTGCCTCACAACTTCAGGGACCCGGGTTCGATTGCTGACTTGGGTCACTGTCAGTGCAGAGTTCGCACATTCTCCCCATGTCTGCATGGGTTTCCTCCGGGTGCTCTGAGTTTCTCCCATAGTCCAAAGATATGAGGGTTATGTTGATTGACCATGCTAAATTGCCCTTTATTGTCCAAAGATGGGCAGGTTGGATTGATGGCCATGCTAAATTGACCCTTAGTGACCAAAGATGTGCTGGTTAGATGCATTGGCCTGTGAAATTCCCCCTCACTGTGCCCAAACAGGTGCCAAAGTGTGGCACCTCGGGGACTTTCACAGTAACTTCATTGTTGTGTTAATGTAAGCCGACTTGTGACACTAATAAATAAGCACAAAGATAAAAGTCCATGCTGCCAGCGGAACATAGACTTCCTGAGTGACCTGTAACATACCACCGCTACTTGGAGTTATGACGCCGGGAATAAAGATGTGGTCTTCAAGTACGACAACATTAACTCTTCCACATAGTCACCTTAATAGATGGTACTTCTAATTTCAGTCAGTGTCTTTACTACTTTTTATTGATTAGTGTTACAATCAGGCTTATATTAACACTGCAATGAAGTTACTTTGAAAATCCCCTAGTCGCCACACTCCAGTGCCTGTTTGGGTACACTGAGGAGAATTTAGTGCAGCCAATGCATCTAACCAGCACAACTTTCGGACTGGGAAGAAACTGGAGCACTGGGAGGAAACCCACGCAGACATGGGGAGAATGTACAAACTCTACACAGACAGTGACCCTAGCCAGGAACTGAACCTGGATCCCTGGCACTGTGAGGCTGCAGTGTTAACCCACTGTGCTGCCGTGCTGCTCTATTCTCAAAGACAGTGGCTGGAATTCCCTGCCCACCACGGGAATTGGAGCGGCTGAGGGATGGATAATGTAAAGGTCCATTGACCGTGAGCGGGATTCTATGGTTTTCGGAATGATTGCGGTCAAATGTGTTTACAATCACTGTGTCCGAAACCGAGTGCTTTGAGAGATGTGCGAAAGCTGATTGGTGATGGAGCAAGGAGAGGGTGGGTGGTTGGGGGAGAAGTAGAGGGGGAAGATGGACCATGCGGTGGGGGGGGAGATAGTGAACTAGTTACAGTTTTATCATTTCATGTTGAGTTGACCGAGACTCCGATGGTAACCGACGCTTCCCCTTCACGAGGCGATGGACAAAACATTAACTACTTAGTGTCACGTTTTCTTGAGACTTTGATTAACATGGTGGGTAGGGGAGGATGGGTCGGTGCTGATGGGCTGGGGGCACTGATGGAGTGGCCGGGGGGGTGGCGTCGGTGGGGTGTGTCGGGTGGAGCTGGTGGAGTGGGGTGGCGGTTCTGTCTGTAATTAACTAGCACAAGAGAAGCACTTGATGATGGATAGAAACAGGGCAACGAGGTGCTTTGTAGAAACTGTGTGGAGGAATTTTCATCCTTGATTTGGAAAGGCAGCTAGCTTTAACTTTGTCCAAATTTCTGACCATTTCAAGCCTGGGTGGAGGCACTTAAACGTCGAGATTGTTTTATATAGTTAAAAAAAAGTGCATTTCTCTTCTTCCTTTCTGCCTTATCATTATTGCCGACTACTCCTTCTTTTAAAAGGGTGATGATGATTTAATTGGTATCCCTCGGTAGTTGGCGCCTGGTTTGATCTGATCATTTATCACGCGCTTGTCATTTGCTGGGCTTTCATTACTTTAAAGCCCCATTGTCAGCAATTAGTTTGCTTGCTATCCAGAAATTTGCGTTGACAAATATCTGAACAATAAGGGTCCTGGCTGGATTAATGGCAAAGTGAAGACTGATGGATGGTTCTCAACACAATTACAATCATAGAATCCCTACATTGTAGAAGGAGGCTCTTCAAGTCTGAGCCTGCCATAACCTCACCCATGCCCTATCCCCGTAACCCCACTTTATCTACCCTACAAATCCCCCTGACACTAAGGGGCAATTTAACACGGCTAATCAACCCGCCCTGCACGTTTTTGGAGTGTGGAAGGAAACCCACGCAGACACAAAGAGAATGTGCAAACCCCACACAGGCACAGTAAGTAGTCTCACAACATCAGGTTAAAGTCCAACAGGTTTATTTGGTAGCACAAGCTTTTGGAACGCTGCCGCTTGACTCACCTGATGAAGGGGCAGTGCTCCGCAAGCTCGTGCTACCAAATAAACCTGTTGGACTTTAACCTAGGACTGTGAGAACCCAGTTCAATGACAGCAACTCTACATCACAGCTTCCACACAGACAGTCACCGGGAATTGAACCTGGATCCCTGGCGCTGTGAGGCAGCAGTGCTAACCACTGTACCACCCAGTTATATGATAACTTTTTTTGATTGGTCAGATGCTTTGGATAAATTGTACACGGCAATTCACAATCAGTGAAAAGGCCAATACAATAAAACCCTTCCCCAATTCTTGACAGGAAAGGCTGAACGAGCTGGGATTCCTTTCTCTAGGAAAAAAGAAGGCTGAAGGGTGACCGATGGAAGTCTTTAACATTATTAAATAGCGGATGTGAAGCAAGTGCTTTCTCTGTGGAAGAACAGCCATCAATGATGTTTGATAAAAGCAAAATACTGTGGATGCCGTAAATCTAAAATAAAGACAGAGAATGCTGGAAAATCTCAGAAGGTCTGACAGCGTTTGTGCAGAGAGAAACAGAGTTAATGCTTCACATTCGTATGTGGTGATTGTCACTTTAAGGATAACACAGCAGAATAGGATCATCTGACTTGTGGGACCATTTGGGACTGAGAGTAGATTATCCATCTCAGGGGGTGGAGTCCTCTCTTGGATAAAAGAAGCATGGTGTCACTGCTGCCTCACAGCGCGAGGGACTGGTTCAATTCTGGCCTTGAGTGATTGCCTACATGGAGCTTGCACATACTCCTCTGTATCTACCTCCGGGTGCTCCAGTGTCCTCCCACAATCCAAAGATGTGCAGGTTCGGTGGATTGGCCAAGGTAAATTGCCCCTCAATGTCAGAAGGACTGGAGGGTAAATATGTGGGGTTCCATGGATAGGACAGGACCTGGGTGGGATTGTTGTCAGTGCAGACTGGATGGGCCAAATGGCCTCCTTCTGCACTGTAGACTCTATGACTCTAAGACATCTGGAAGACACATAGAGGCAGTTGACAGCTCTAGAGCTGCTGGAGACTCTGTACACTTTCTCCTTATTAATAAATACCCCTTTGTGTTCCTGCCGGAGTCTGCTTTTTGCATCATTACACCCTTCTTCAGAATTGGAGAGGATGAGTGTCTTGGGTTACAAGAAAATATATTCGAGATGGTCAAATGCGTGGATAAGTGGCAGATGAAAGTTCTGAAGAACAAAGGGACCTTGACCTGTTTGTCCACAGATCTCTGAAGTGGAAAGACAGGTTAATAGGATGGTGAAAAAGGCACATGGCACACTCACCTTTATCAATCGGGGTATAGATTACAAAAGCAGAGAGGTCATGTTGCAGCTGTGTAGAACTTTGGTGAGGCCACAGCCGGAGTACTGTGTGTAGTTCTGGTCACCATATTGTAGGAAGGATGTGAACCCAATGGAAAAGGTGCAGAGGAGATTCACCAGGATGCTGCCTGGAATGGAACATTTAAATCATGAAGAGAGATTGGGACAAACTTGGATTGTTTTTGTTGGAGCAGAGAAGACTGAGGGGTGACCTGATTGAGGTGTACAAGGTTATGAGGGACATGGACAGAGTGGATAGGGGACAGCCGTTCCCCTTAGTTGAAGGGTCAGTTACGAGGGGACACAAGTTAAAAGCGAGGAATGGGAGATTTAGGGGGATTTGAGGAAAACTTTTTTACCCACAGGGTGGTAAGGGTCTGGAATGCATTCTAGACTAAAACTAGAGGCATAGATTTAAGGTGAGAGGGGAGGGATACAAAAGGGTCCAGTGGGGTAATTCTTTCACTCAGAAGGTGGTGAGTGTCTGGAATGAGCTGCCAGAGGTAGTAGTAGAGGTGGGTTCAATTTTGGCTTTTCAAAAGCATTTAGACAATTATTTGGATAAGATGGGTATAGAGGGATATGGGTCAAATGTGGGCAATTGGGATTAGTTTCATGATTAAAAACTGGGTGGCATGGGCAATTTGGGCTGTGTTTCCATGCTGTGGATCTCTATGTGCAGGTTAGGAGGATTGACCATGCTCCCTTTAATGGGGAAGCGATGGCCTTGTGGTATTATTGCTGGACTCTCAATCCACAAACTCATCTCATTTTCCAGGGGAACTCGAATCCTACCATGGAATTTGAATTCGATAAAAAAAAATCTGGAATTAAGAATCTACTGATGGCCATGAAACCATTGCCGATTGTCAGATAGAAAAACTATTTGACTCACTAATGTCCTTTAGATAAGGAAAGTTGCCATCCTTACCTGGGCTGGCCTCCATGTAACTCCAGAGGCACAGCAACACTTGACTCTCAATTGCCCTCGGGCAACTAGGGACGGCAACAAATGTTGGCCAGGGATAGGGCCTGGGTGGGTGCAGGCTCGATGGACTGAATGGCCCCCTTTGGCACCGTAGGGATGTTAAATCTTGATGGAAGGCTGGATTGAATTGAATTCAAAAGTTGGAGGGGGCAATGTTTTAATAATGCCAGCCTTGCTCAGATTAAAAGGCAAGGGGAAGCAAGCGAGAGAGAGAGAGCGAGTATTGCTGTAGTCAGCTTGTATTGTAATGTTGCATTCTGCACATGTTGTGAAGGTCACAGTTATTTGCCTGGGTATTATGACGGTGACAACCACTGTGACAAGGCCCAGTCCTTGACTTGACATGAGTGGGAACTCAGGGCCCTTCTCCTTCTGTCACTCATTGTCCTCCAGATGCCTGCACCATATGCCTGCGTGGTGGGATTAAAGGAGGGCGCAGCGTCAACTGAAGTTCGATCAGGCAGACATGAATTAAGGGGTGAAAGCTGTCAACTAAGTGCTTCTTAGCGCCGGTAATAATTGCACAGCCAGAAGTACACAGGAATGGGGGAGCGAGCGCTTCAAATTGCCAGCGGACGCTTGTCTATTGGAATGCAGCACGTGTTGAGCTGAAGATGTAACCACCTCCCCCCCTCCCCTCGCTCTCTGTCGCAACTTAAACCCTTTAACAAATGAACATGGGGAGATAAGGAAAGACGTCAGGATCAGTGGCGTGCTGTGATAGATAACGGGGAAAGTTAGCTTGATGAATAGCAAAGTCAGTGGAGGGATAAGGTCAGTCATACAATCTTACATCGATTGTGGTGTGTTGCGAGCAGTGACTTATCCAGCTCTGACAATCACAGTATATTTTCCGGAGGAGAGCGAGATTGACATGCTGTATATTTACATGCTCTATCTGCACTGTATACGCATTTGAAACTGAGGAAGGTACAAGTGATGGAGACACAGAGGGAGAGACAGAGAGGGGGGGATTAATCTTGGAGTCCTCTGTTGAAGAGTCAGCGCCCAGTACAACGTGGGGGATTGGAGGGTCTGCTCATTCCTTTAGAATAGACATGGGCTGCACTTTTCAAAGTGATTTTCTTTATTGAATAGGGCGGCATGGCGGCACAGTGGGTTAGCAGCATCACAGCGTCAGAGACCTTGGTTTGAGTCCCGGTCTCGGGTCACTGTGCATGAGTTTCCTCCGTGTGCTCGGGTTTCCTTCCATAGACCGAAAGGCATGCTGGATGAATGCATTGGCTAAGTTCTCCCTCAGTGTACCCGAACAGGCGCCAGATTGTGGCGACCAGGGGATTTTCACAGGGGAGTTTGCACAGGATTTTCAACTCGGAGTCTGTACATTCTCCTTGTGTCTACACGGGTTTCCTCTGGGTGCTCCGGTTTCCTTCCCCTGTCCAAAGCGGGTTAGGTGGATTATAGAACATAGAACATAGAACATTACAGCACAGAACAGGCCCTTCGGCCTTCGATGTTGCGCCGACCAATATAAAAAGCAATGCCCCTCCAAACTAAACCATTCCCTTCTCTTCCATATACTTATCAACTAACCTCTTAAACGCCACCAAACTTGGCGCATCTACAACTGCTGCAGGCAGGGCATTCCACTCCCGAACCACCCTTTGGGTAAAGAACCTACCTCTGATATCCGTCCTATAACTATCACCCCTTAATTTAAAGCTGTGTCCCCTCGTGCTAGCTTTTCCATCCTAGGAAAAAGGCTATCACTGTCCACCCTATCTAAACCTCTAATCATCTTATATGTTTCGATTAGGTCCCCTCTTAGCCGCCTCCTTTCTAACGAAAACAACCTCAAATCCCTCAGCCTCTCTTCATAAGACCTGCCCTCCATACCAGGCAACATCCTGGTAAACCTCCTCTGTACCCTCTCCAATGCCTCCACATCTTTCTTATAATGTGGGGACCAGAACTGCACACAATACTCCAAGTGCGGCCGCACTAGAGTTTTGTACAGTTGCAACATGACGTTGCGGCTCCGAAATTCAATCCCCCTACCAATAAAAGCTAAGACTCCATATGCCTTCTCAACAACCTTCTCGACCTGACTGCCTACTTTCAGGGATCTATGCACATACACACCAAGATCCCTCTGTTCATCAAGACTACTAAGATTGGCCATGCTGAATTGGCCCTTAGTGTCAGGGAGACTACCAAGGGTAAATGCATGGCGGAATAGGATGGGATTGTAGAATCGATGGGCTGAATGGCTTCCTTTTGCACTCTCGGGATTCTAAGAGGGCTACGCACTGAGCCGCAGTTGACAACACGCCAAAGCAAACTCCTGCAGATGCTGGATGTCTGAAATAAACGTAGAAGAGCTCGAGAATACTTAGCAGGTCAGGCAGCAACTGGGGAGAGGGATGTGGAGCTAAGGCTTCAAATCAGTGGCCTTTTATCAGGTCAGATGTAACTAGATGACCTGAAGCGTTCAGTCTTGTTTCTCTCTCCACAGATACTGCCACACCAGCTGGGAGTTTCCAGCATTTTCTTTTTTTTAATATCACAGCTGAGGTTAGCGTGAATATTCCCTTTCACAGCTGGAGAGTTTAAAGTTACATATTCAAGCAAAGCGAATGCAGATTTTCTAACTGTTCATGTGGATAAAGACTGAGCTCAGTGACAAAGGTGTGATGTACAGCTGACTTGGTAAAAGGGGTCTGGACGCTTCTCACTATCATTTCATTCTCTTCCTGCATCGATAGCAGACTTTCCACAGCTAGTAATTAACAAATCAGGTCATTAGGGAAGCTGATGGCCTAGTGGTATCATCGCGAGACTATTAATCCAAAAACTCCACTTATGTTCTGGGGACGTGGGTTCGAATCCCGCCACAGCAGATAGTGGAATTTGAATTCAATAAAAGAAAAATCTAGAATTTAAGAATCTACTGATGACCATGAAATATTGCCAATTGTCAGATAAACCCATCTGGTTCACTTTAGGGAAGGAAATCTGCCGTACTTATCTGGTCTGGTCTACAGGTGACTCCAGAGCCACAGCAATGTGATTGATGTCAACTGTCCTCAGGCAACTAGGGATGGGCAATAAATGCTGGCCAGCCAGCGATGCCTATTTCCCATGAACGAATAAAAAAAAGATCTATTAGTCCGTTGCCAGGGGGCTTACAGGGTGCTTAGTGACACGGTAATGAGATAAGCACTGATGCTTCATAGCTCCAGTGACCTGGGTTCGATCCCAGCCTCGTGCAGTTCTACTTGTGTCTCCAGATGCTCTGGTTTCCTCCCACAGTCCAAAGACGTGACGGTCAGGTAGATTGGCCAGGTTAAATTGCCCCTTAATGTCCAAAGATGTGTGGGTTAGGCGGATTGACCGTGCTAAACTGCCCTTGGTATCCCAAGATATTTCAGTATGATGGATTAGCCATGGGAACGGTAAGGGACTACTGGGATAGGGCAGAAGAGAGGGCTTGTCAGAGAATCAGTACAGACTCGATGGGCCTAATGCCCTCTTCTGCACTGTGGGGGTTCTCTGAGGCTATGATTATAGCTTTAGGGGTATCACTCCATATCAAGCGAGGCTCCCATTCTTACCACGAGTCATTCATGTGTTTGGAGGATTTACAGCTTGATACTCCATCTATTTGGCTGTGTTATGAACTTTCTTGGCCAACAAGACCATGGGTGAGACTCCAACCCACAGCATCTTGCTGGAATTCTACCCACCCTGCCTGCCACGGAATCGGAGCGAGAGGGAAGCGGACAATGGCAATGACCATTGACCTCGGGTGGGATTATCTGATCTTGGCTCGAGTGAGGCTGTAAAATGGTGCCCTGTGGCTCAGAGGCAGTGGGGTTACCCACTGCTTCCGAGTATCTCCCTCTCGCAAGCATTGAGTTTTCAAAAAACTCTTCACTTGTCCTGTTCAACAGATGAAAGCTTCAACACACTGAGATGAGCAATAAGACAAGTCTTGGGAAAGGGAGGACACAGATAGCATTTATTTAGATAGATTATCTTCAGAAAATAAGATTTTGGGAGGCAGAGTGTGAGTAATTTGAGACTTAACATGTGATAAGTGAAACAGGCTTGGGAAGAACAGGTTAATGTGGACCTGTTCTGTATACAGCTCTTTGCCACTGGCGGGGAGGTTTGCTCATCTCATGACTGGGTCTGTTGTAAATTAATTGATAGAGATTGATCACTGTTATTCACCAAGAACTTCATTATTACCTCATTCAGGAGGTTAAAGGATAAATTGCATGAGTGTTGGTCCAACTCTTTCACCCAGTCACTGCTATATCCCAGTGTCACAAGTGTTCAGAGTGTCAAAGGTTTACCAGGCTGATTCCTAGAATGACAGGTTTGTCATATGAGGAGAGACTAAGTTGGTTAGCATTAAATTCACTGGAGTTTAGAAGCATGAGAAGGGATCTTATGGAAACTTATAAAATTCTAATAGAGTGGATTTAAAAAGAATGTTCCCAATGGTGGGGAAAGTCCAGAATAGAGGGTCATAGTTTGAGGATAAGGGGTAAACCTTTTAGGACAGAGGTGAGGAGAAATTTCTTCACCCAGGGGGTGGTGAATGTGTGGAATTCACTCCCACAGAAAGTAGTTGAGGCCAAAACGTTGTGTGATTTCAAGAAGAAATTAGCTCTTGGGGCTAAAGGAATCAATGGTTTTAGAGGGAAGGAGGAGGAAGGATGTTGATTGGATGATCAGCCATGAGCAGGCTCAAGGGGCTGAATGGCCTCCTCCTGCTTCTAGTTCCTGTGTTTGATAAGTGAGAGTTGGGGAGCAGAGCAAACTTCTAAAAATGCACCCGAATCATGGTATTGACAAATTGAGCAGCTGTTTTAAATCTTTTCTTATGATCATGGGGTGGTGGCACAGTGGCTAGCACTGCTGCCTCGCAGCGCCAGGGACCCGGGTTCAATCCTGGTCTCGGGCAATTGACTATGTGGAGGTTGCATGTTCTCTCTGTGTCTGCGTGGGTTTCCTCCTGGTGCTCCAGTTTCCTCCCACACTCCAAAGATGTGCTGGTTAGGCAGATTGGAAGTTATTCCTTTGCAAATGCTTGACAGAGGTCATAGGTTACTGAAGGGTCAAGTGACTGTGGGATGGCTAAAGGTTCTGCCCAGGTTCTGACTCAGGAAGGTTTAAATTATCAAGCACCGGACGGGAGATCCGGAATGAATTTTGACCCAGACTGAAATTATAGAATTCTACAGTGCAGAAGAAGATCATTCAGCCCATCGAGTCTGCACCGACCACAATCCCACTCAGACCTTATTCCTGTAACTCTACAAATTTACCCTACTAATCCCCCAACACCAAGATTCAATTTAGCATGGCCAATATACCTAACGTGCACATTTTTGGACTGTGGGAGGAAACCAGATCGCTTGGAGGAAACCCATGCAGACACGGGGAGAACGTGCATACTCCACACAGGCAGTGACCTGAGGCTGGAATTGAACATAGTCCCTGGCACTGTGAAGCATCACAGTGCCACCCTGCCAATGTGAATCTGCATGGATTCTGTAGCTCTGACAGCCAAGAGGGAATTTAGTGAATTAATTTGTGATTGAACGACATCCTAGTTGTCTCCACCTAGCTTGTATCCTGGGTCACCTGACCCATTCTCTTAAAGGGGCCATGCCTCCAACAAACAGGTGTGAGATGATATCATTGCCCGTCAGTGCAGTTGCACCTGAAGTGCAGAAGGAGGCCATTTGACCCATCTAGTCTGCACCAACCACAATGCCACACAGGCTCTATGCCTGTAACCCCACATATTTACCCTGCTAATCCCCTGACACTAGGATCAAGTCAGCATGGCCAATCTATCTAACCTGCATGGCTTTGGACTGTGGGAGGAAACCAGAGCACCCGGTTTCCTATAAAGTTGTTTGTTCCTCGAGGCAAAATTTACCACGTTGCAGATTCAATAGGGTCTTTTAAGAGACTTTTGGATAAATAGGTGGGACTTAGTAAGATAGAGGGTTATAGGTAAGCCTATTTGGTAGGGACATGTTCAGTGCAAGGAGGCAAGGTATTGTGATAGTGAGACTTGATGCCAACATCAGAGCTCTTAAATGAGGTCTTCCAGGCCCTTGACTGTCACAGTTGAGTTCAGCTGCTCAGGTAGTGAGAGTGTTAGAACTGGCTCGCTAAAGAGAATCATCTATAGGGAGCCTGAATCTGGGGTATGTCCTCATGGTGATGAAAGCTAACACTACATTGAATTGAATGCAGATTGATTCATTCTTGTCACTTGTACTGGGATACAGTGAAAAATATTGTTTCTTGCACTCTGCACAGCCAAAGCAAACCGTTCATAAAGAAAGAAAGGAGACTGTGCAGAATGTAATGTTACAGTCATAGCTAGGGTACAGAGAAAAATCAACTTTGTGTGAGGTAGATCCGTTCAAAAGTCTGATGGCAGCAGAGAAGAAGCTGTTCTTGAGTCGGTTGGTACGTGATCTCAGACTTTTGTACCTTTTTCCTGATGGAAAAAGGTGGAAGAGAGAACGCCCAGGGTGCTTGGGGTCCTTGATTACGCTGGCTGCTTTTCCGGGGCAGCGGGAAGTGTAGACAGAGTCAGTGGATGTGGGGAGCTGGTTCGAGTGATGGACTGGACAATGTTCAACTACCTTTTGTAATTTCTTGCAGTCTTGGTCAGAGCAGGAGCCCGTACAAAATTGTGTCGCTTTGGAATTTGGGGTTAGGAAAGACATGGAATCTGAACCCAGAGCCCCAGCTTCAACCCGACACTCTTGCTAGAAGTATCTTTGGCGCAGACCTGTTCACGACTCAGCACAATTACCTCTCACTCTTTGAAAATGATTGCTTAAATTTAAGCCTGGGGGAATGAATCCTAAAAAGGAATAAAACACATCTCCAGTCGAAAAACGAGAAGTGCCACATTTACATAACAATTCATCACGTCTCTCAGAAAGCTCTCAAAGGTGCTTCATCTAAAATGGGTTTCTTTGACTGACTGACTATTGGGGTAAACACGGCGGTCATTTTTGCGCAGTGCAATCCCTGGTTGAACAGCCCTGATGGACAGCTCTTTCCTTTGGTTTTTCCTCTGTTGGGTTGGGCGAGGGCAAACGTGAGAACCTTCTGCTTTAGGTGCAGACAAGTCTGATTACCGGGACAGTGAAGAGCGGGAGAGTTTGATTTGATTTGATTTATTATGGTTACCATACCGTGAAAAGTGTTACGTCTTGCGTGCGGTACAGACAAAGCATACCGTTCATAGACTATATAGGGGAGAAGGAAAGGAGAGGGTGCAGAATGTAGTGTTACGCACGGTGGTTAGCTCTGCTGCCTCACAACATCAGGTTAAAGTCCAACAGGTTTATTTGGTAGCAAATGTCACTAGCTTTCGGAGCGTTGCTCCTTTATGTAAGTTTATCCGGACCAACACCTGCATCTCCACATCATGCCTCACAGTGCCAGAGACCTGGGTTTGATTCCAGGTGTGGCTCAGTGTCTGTACAGAGTCTGCACGGTTGCCTGAGCAGATATACGTGACCTGAATCAAAAGACAGCACCTCTGACAGTGCAGCCCTCCCCCAGTACGGTACTGAAAGTGTCCCAGAATGTAGCTTTCACCTGGAAGCTAGTGAAACCGGTAGAGATGTGGCTAACACTCAGAGAGAGAGAGAGAGAGAGAAAGAGAGAAAGTAAAGAGAGCTGTTAGTGATGCTGGACGCAAATAGCCGAACAATTTCCATTCCTTTGCGCCAACATCGCTTAGCTTAAAACAATGAAATCTTTTAAATCGAATCACTGTCCCTGAACTGAGGAGGTGATGACCCAGTGGTGTTATCGCTAGACTGTAAATTCAGTTAATGTTCTGGGGACACGGGTTCGAATCCTGCAGATGGTGGAATTTGAATTCAATAAAAAAAAATCTGGAATTAAGAAACTATTGATGACTATGAAACCATTGCCGGAAAAAACCTACCTGGTTCACTAATCTCCTTTAGAGAAGGAAATCTGCCACCCTTATCCGGTCTGGCCTACGTGTGACTCCAGAGCCGCAGCAATGTAGTTGACTCTCAACTGCTCTCGGGCAACTAAAGATGGGCAATAAATGCTGGCCAACCCGTGACATTCATGTCCCACGAATGAATAAAATAAAGCCTTTCTTTTTGCACTAAGTGGTCTGGATTGAACTTCTCCTCCCTCCTGAAGCTAGTTTCTGCCATAATTTACATGACAAGAAATTGTCTGTGCTTTTCTGATCTGGGGACAGAAAGGAGTGAAAGTGTGCGACTTGTGTCAGGGTGATTTCTAAGAGCACAGAAACTCCTTCAGGCGAGCAAGGCCGACAAGGCCTTAGGCTTGGTAAAGACAAGAAAATGTCAACATCAACAAGTGGCACTTTTTAAGCTGTTGAGAATAAAACCAACAGTGGCAAACTGCTGGCAGGAATCAGAAGGGAGAAATTTTGTGTGATCCGGGGCTGAGAAATCTTTGGAATGACTTACAGCAAAGAAATGCCATTCAGCCTCTCTGCTCCATTCTGGTATTTATGCTTGCTGCCATCTTCACCTGACCCTGAGAACATGAGTGGCAGGGTGGCAGGTGCCCCTGTTTCCTCCCACACATGAAAGGTGTGTGGGTTAGATGAATTGGCCATGCTAAATTACCTCTTACCTCTTACTGTCCAAAGATGTGCAGTTTAAGTGGATTGGCAATGCTGAATTACCCCCTTAGTGTCCAAAGATGTGCAATTTAAGTAGATTGGCCACGGTAAATTGCCCCTTAGTGTCCAAAGATGTGCAATTTAACTAGATTGGCCATGGTTAATTGCCCCTTAGTGTCCAAAGATGTGCAGTTTAGTTGGATTGGCCATGGTAAATTGCCCCTTAGTGTCCAAAGATGTGCAGTTTAGGTGGATTGGCCATGGTTAAGTTGTCCCTTTGTGAATAAAGATGTGCAGGTTAGGTGGATTGGCCATGCTAAGTTGCCCCTTAGTGTCCAAAGATGTGCAGGTTAGGTGGATTGCTTTGCTAAATTGCCCCTTAGTGTCCAAAGATGTGCAGATTAGGTGGATTGCTTTGCTAAATTGCCCCTTAGTGTCCAAAGATGTGCAGGTTAGGTTGATTAGCCAAAGTAAATTGCCCATTAGTGTCAGGGGGATTAGTAGGAGAAATACGTGGGTTACATGGTTGTGGGGCTGGGTGGGATTGTTATCGGTGCAGGGTCAATGGGCTGAATGGCTAAATTCTGCACTGTGGTGATTCCATGAAAGCATTTGAAGGCAAAAAGAGTGACAGCGAAGTAAAGAAAGAAATAAAGAAAAAGTTCCAGAGTGTTAGACATTACAGAGCACAAATCCATTTGCAGTACCTCCTCCGAAAAGCTATAGAGAATATATAATGGTAAAATTAAGTGTTAGAATTTGCTTCGCACTGTAATTGATGGAGCCAAGAGCTTGTTACTGTGCCGGTCGACTGTATAAAATACAATTTTCAGTTGAAGTATGTCTATGCTGCAAATTCTCTTGTCAGTTTGACTAATTTCTTTAAGTCTTATCTCTCTTAATATTCTTCTCAACTGTATAAGATAGGGGGGAGTAAAATTAATGTACTGAAAAAGTACCAATATGTAATGATGTATGGATTTCTGTAGCTGTAGAAGATGTCAGTCCTTTGGGTTGAAGATAAGTTAAGAGCAATTCTTTTCATTTGACTTTTCATCTATTATCACGAGAGTGACTGTTAAGTATATCAAATACATGAAAGAGGGGCTTTATTAACCAAATTAAAGAAGTTCTCTTTACTTTCTGCCAGCATAACTGTATTAATCATTTATTCATTTCAAACTTCTGTTCCTCACTTTTATTTAAAAAAAAATTCAAGATGAAAGTTGTATTTCTTGCCTGAAGACCCTTCTATTGCCGTATGATTCTGCAAGCCCATTTATCCTCTCCCATTCTCCCCTCCTGAGTCTGTTGGCTTCATTCTTGATTGCTGTCCTGGAGCCAAAGAGATACCGGTGAGCATTGAAACTGGAAACAAGAGCAGGCCATTCAGCCCCTTCGAGCCTGCTCCACTATTCATTTTGCTGGTCATCAAATTCAATATCTCAATTATCCTCTTCCCCAATATCTATTGATCTCTTTAGTCTCGAGAGCTATGTGCAATTTCCTCTTGAAGTCACGCAATGTTTTAGCCTCACCTACGTCCAGTGTTTTGTTAGTGTTGATGTATTAGTGTCCTGAATGGATTTACATTGACGTTGCAATGAAGTTACTGTGAAAAATCCTCTAATCGTCACACGCCGGCATCTGTTCGGGTACGCCGAGGGAGAATTTAGCATGACCGATGCTTCTAACCAGCTTGTCTTTCGGAAACTGGAGCACCCAGAGGAAACCCACGCAGACACAGGGAGAACATACGTTGAACCCTGACAGTACAGAAGGAAGCAATTTGGCTGCACCACCAACAATCCCCACCCGAGCCCTATCCCCATAATCTCACGTATTTACCTTGACACTAAGGGGCAATTTAGCAAGGCTAATCCACCTAACCTGCGTTCTTTGGACCGTGGAAGGAAATGGGAGCACCCAAAGGAAACCCACACAGGCACGGGGAGAGAGTGCAGACTCCATTTGTATCAGGGAGATTAGTAGGGTAAATATGTGGGTTTACGTGGGTGGGATTGTTGTCAGTGCAGAATCGATGGGCTGAACAGCTAAATTTCTGCACTGTGGTGATTCCATGAAAGCATTTGAAGGCAAAAAGAGTGACAGCGAAGTAAAGAAAGAAATAAAGAGGTTCCAGAGTGTTAGACATTACAGAGCACAAATCCATTTGCAGTGCCTCCTCCGAAAAGCTATAGAGAATATATAATGGTAAAATTAAGTGTTAGAATTTGCTTCGCACTGTAATTGATGGAGCCAAGACAGTGACCCAAGTTGGGAGTCGAACCTGTGCCCCTGGCACTGTGAGGCAGCGGTGCTAACCACTGTGTCACCCGTGATTGTGAATTTCACAGATTCATTATTGTCTGGTAAAGAAATTTCTCCTCACCTCAGACCTAAAAGGTTTATCCCTTATCCTCAAACTATGACTCCCCCACCATCTGGGACATTCTTTCTGCATCTTCCCTGTCTAATCCTGTTAGAATTTTATAAGTTTGTATGAGATTCCCTCTCACTCTTCCAAACTCCTAAGCGACTTAGTCTCTGACAGACTTGTCATTCCAGGAATCAGCTCCTGGCAAACCTTTGCTGCTATTCCTTTTCACAAATTTAAGGAGGAGATGGATATTTTTTCAGTTAGTCGCAGGATGAAGGGTTGTGGGGAGAGGCAGGGATGGAGATGAGGCTGAGGTGAGATTACCGTATTAAATGACAGGCTCGAGGGGCCGGATTTACTACTCCCGCTCCTTGGTCTCATATTCAACCAGTCCTCACCCCAACTCTCCTTTCCAGCACTCATTCAATCCCTTGAGCCTGTTCCGCAGTTACGTCAATTCTGAAGCGTCACATTCCAATTAAGTTGGTGGCACAGTGGTTAGCACTGTGGCCTCACAGTGCCAGAGATCTGGGTTCAATTCCGGCCTTGGGTCACTGTGTGTGTGGAATCTGCATGTTCTCCCCGTTTCTGCATGGGTTTCCTCTGGGTGATCCAGCTTCCTCCCACAGTCCAAAGAGTTGCGGGTTAGATGGATTGGCCTTGCTATATTATCCATGAGTATCCAACAATGTGCAGGCTACATGGATTGGCCATTCTAAATTGCCTGTTAGTGTCCAAAGACATGTAGGTTAGGTGGATTAATCATGGCAAATTGCTTGTTAGTTTCCAAAGATGTGTAGGTTAGGTGGATTACCCATAGTAAATTGCTCAGTAGTGTCCAAATATGTATAGGTTAGATGGATTAGCCATAGTAAATTGCTCATTAGTGCCTAAAAATGTGTAGGTTAGGTGGATTAGCCATGGAAAATGAGTGAGGTTACAGAGATTGAGTCTGAGTAAGATGGTCTTTCAGAGAGTTGGTGCATGCATGATGGCCAGACCCTACTTGTCATTGTAGGGATCCAATGTTTGAAAAGCAGCCGCAATGCACTTTTGGTGCATCATTGCAAATGGAATCATCCAATTCTTCCACCCTGATTCACCTTCTCCAGTTTGGAGGCCTGTTTGCATCTGGAACTGCTTTGGAAACGTGCGGTCTGCATCCTTATCAGGCACTTGTGTGATGATGGATTAGTCGTGTGTTGTTGCTCTGGGTAAATCACAAATCTAAATACATCAGCTCCGAGATTGCAAAGCTTCCTGTTGGGGCTTTAATTACATTTGGAGAATCGCACCTAGTTCAGAGGCTTTGCAAAAAACAAATGCCCGAGTAAAGCAAAATCCATGAAGAGAATTTCACACCAATTAATCAAGGAACTTGCAGTGTTTGTGTGTGTGAGAGAGAGAGGCATGTTTGTATGTGTGTGTGTGTATGTGCGTGCGTGCGTGCTTCTGTGTGATGTATGTGTGTGTGTGTGTAATTGTGTGAGAGAGATGTGTGTAAGGGAGAGGTGTATGTCGTGTAATTGTGTGTGTGAGGTGTGTGTGCGTGTGAGGTGTGTGTGTGAAAGAGAGAGGTTTGTGTGTGTGTGTGTATGTCTGTGTGTGTGTATGTGTGAAGTGTGAGGTGGGTGAGTGTATGTGTGTGAGCATGTGAGGGATGTATATGTGACAGAGGTATGTGTGTGTGTATGTATGAGGTGTGTGATTGTGTCTGTGTGAGCGTGTGAGGTATGTATGTGTGAGAGAGAGGTGTGTGTGTGTGTGCGTGCATGTGTGTGTGCATGTGCGCGTACATGTGTTTGAGACACAAATTTCACGCAGTAAAGTTTATCATCCATGGAAAGTGACCAGCACCTTTCTGTCATGTGGCTACACATCAGGACGAAGCTAATTAATGCCAGACCTCAGGCTGCCTGCAGCCTGTCACAGTGATGGGATCATGGTCAGGTTAAGCAATGTTAATTGACGTTTATGAGAATCCAATGGCGGCAGCAAAACATCTTTTCCTTTTGCTGTTGTCCGGAAGAGCGAGGGAAGAGAACACTTTGGAGGACTGGACTCTCTCTCTCTCTCTCTCCCTAGAATGCAAGGTGCAGATTTGAACGAGAGCTTTGGCTGTGAGGCAGAGTTGATGTAAAAAGGGGGGGAAAAAACTGTCAGGAAGGAGATTGAGCTAAGCGAGACAGTTAAATTGATCGCTGCCACCATCTGGTTCCTTAGTTAACAGTTAACCCGAGCAACTGCTGCGACACACATTGCAACAGCTAAGTGGCTGCATCTTGCCGTTTATAGACTTTGCTTCACATTAAGCCCTGATGGCCCAGGAAGGCTTTGTCAGATTTGCATTGTTCACGTAACATCGTGGCAGTTAAAAGACAGGGCCGAGCTCAAAGCTAAATACGTCTCGCACCGTTCAGTTCATTGGCACGGGCTTGTCTCCATTTTGCACGGGCAGCCATTGGCCCTGTCGCTCGCACGCGCTTGGTGTAGCCAGGATCAGGGACAGCACATTGCCGTTAGGGACCTGGGTTCAATTCCAGCCTCGGGTCACCGCCTGTGTGGAACCTGCCTGTTCTCTCCGTGTTTGTGTTGCTTGATTGGCTGTGCTAAATTGCAGGGGGAGCAGTGGGGTAAATGTGTGGGGTAGGGCCTGGTTCTCGGTGTAGCTTTGTGGACAGAATGGCCTCCTCCTGCGTTGTAGGAAGATTCTATCGTCAAAAGAGTTTGCACCTTTCAATCAGGTCCTTAGTTGAAGAAAGGTGTTTAGCAGGGGTGTTAGCAAACAAAGGGCGGGATTTTCCAGATACCCAAACCCGGAAAATCCCGCCCGATAACCTTTGCATGATCCGTCCCCCGGATATACTCTCTTCCATCTTCTTCCATCGGGAAAAAGACTCAAAAGTCTGAGATCATGTACAACAGACTCAAGAACAGCTTCTTCCCTGTTGCATTCAGACTTTTGAATGAATATACTAAGTTGATCTTTCTCTCCACCCTAGCTGTGAGTGTAATACTACATTCTGCACTCTCTCCTTCCATTCTCCCGTATGAAATGGTATGTTTTGTCTCTATAGCGTGCAACATTCGATACTTTTCACTGAATCCCAATGCATGTGGCAATAATAAATCAAATCAAAGTTGAAGGAAAATTGAAGCAATTCCCCAGTTGGCTGGGGGGGGGGGGGGGGGAGAGTCAGTTGAAAATTTCAAAACTAAGATCTATCAATTTTTAATAGGCAGGCATGTACAGGGAAAAGTTACACAAACAAGGCAAAGGGATGGAGTTTGGTACAGATTTACTCTAATGAGAAAGCATGCTTGAGAGGCTGAATGGCCTCTTTCTCCTACAATTTTCCCCTGAGGGATTTTTAACCTCAGAATTGTTAAGACACAGGCAGGGTTTTAACAATGTGCCAACCTAACATGGTGGCACAGTGATTAGCACTGGTGCCTCACAGTGCCAGGGAACTGGTTTTAATTCTGGCCTCGGTTCACTGTCTGTGTGGAGTTTGAATATTCTTCCTGTGTCTCAACCAGGTGCTCTGGTTTCCTCCCACACTCCAAAGATGTTAGGGTTATGTGGATTGGCCATGTTAAATTGCCCTTTAGTGTCCAAAGACGTGCAGGTTAGGTGTATTGGCCATGCTAAAATGTCCCTAAGTATCTAAAACTGTGCAGTTTACATAGTTTGACCATGTTTAATTGCCCCTTAGAGTCCTAAGATGTGCAGGTTATGTAGATTGGCCATGCTAACTCTCTCCTTAGTTTCCAAAGATGATTAGATTAGGTGGATTGACCATAGTAAATTGCCACTTAATGTCCAAAGATGTATTGGTGGAGGACTGGCAATAGTAAACACATGGGGTTATGAGATAGAGCAGGGTGGGGGTGGGGGGTGTTGGGACAGGATAAAATTCTCTGTTAGAGAGTTGGTGCAAGCTCGATGGACCGAATGTGGCCTCCTTCTGCACTGTCAGGATTCTATGAAGAGGCCACAGTCGCAAAGTGATGGACTTTGAGGGCAGGGAGACGGTGGTTTGCGGGTGAGTTGTCTGAAAAGGCCACAAGAGCAAGTGTGAATTGTAGCAGTGGCCTAGAACAAGTCCAACGTGAGGATAACAAATCGAATAAGCGGGCTTGAGCTGCTCTCGAGGATTAGAGGGTGATTTAGCTAATTGGATTAGAAATTGGCTGGCAGATAGAAGACAGAGGGTGGTGGTTGATGGGAGATATTCATCGTGGAGTTCGGTGACAAGTGGTGTGCCTCAGGGGTCTGTTTTGGGGCCCCTGCTGTTTGTAATTTTTATAAATGATCTGGATGAGGGTATTGAGGGATGGATCAGTAAATTTGCAGATGATACTAAAGTTGGTGGTGTGGTAGATAGTGAAGAGGGGTGTTTTAGTTTACAGAGTGACTTGGACAAGTTGCAGAGCTGGGCCGAGAGGTGGCAAATGGAGTTTAATGTGGAAAAGTGTGAGGTAATGCACTTTGGCAGGAACAATAAATGTGTAGAGTATAGGGCTAATGGTAGGGCTCTTAATAGTGTTGAGGAACAGAAGGATCTTGGTGTATGTGTCAATAGATCCCTGAAAGTAGGCAGTCAAGTGGATAAAGTTGTTAAGAAGGCATATGGAGTCTTAGCTTTTATTGGTAGGGGGATTGAATTTAGGAGCCGCAGCATCATGTTGCAACTGTACAAAACTCTAGTGCGGCCGCACTTGGAGTATTGTGTGCAGTTCTGGTCGCCACATTATAAGAAAGATGTGGAGGCATTGGAGAGGGTACAGAGGAGGTTTACCAGGATGTTGCCTGGTATGGAGGGCAGGTCCTATGAAGAGAGGTTGAAGGATTTGAGGTTGTTTTCGTTAGAAAGGAGGCGGCTAAGGGGGGATCTTATTGAAGCATATAAGATGATTAGAGGTTTGGATAGGGTGGACAGTGATAGCCTTTTTCCTAGGATGGAGAAAGCTAGCACGAGGGGACACAACTTTAAATTAAGGGGTATGAGTTATAGGACGGATATCAGAGGTAGGTTCTTTACTCAAAGAGTGATTAGGGAGTGGAATGCCCTGCCTGCAGCTGTTGTAGATGCGCCAAGTTTGGTGGCGTTTAAGAGGTTAGTTGATAAGTATATGGATGAGAAGGGAATGGTTTAGTTAGGAGGGGCATTGCTTTTTATTTTGGTCGGCACAACATCGAAGGCCGAAGGGCCTGTTCTGTGCTGTATTGTTCTATGTTCTATGTTCTATGATTCTTGGGCTGTTTCCAAACCTTGGGCAGCTGTCAGGTGTGTGATTTATGATGAGAAGGAGACCAGTCATCCAATGATTTATTTACACAATGCTGGGGTTACATTTGAGAGTGCGAAATTTCATATATATATACAGTGCAGAAAAAAGCCATTCAACCCAATTGGTTTATTCTTCACCTGAGATCCTTGTAGTGTTTGTCCTCTTTGCAATTCCTTTTGCTTCATTTCTCCCTCATTGCTTACATAGTTTCCTCTCAATGTATTTGTGGACATACAGAAAATAGAATCAGGAATAGGCCATCTGGCCCTTCAAGCCTGCTCCACCATTCATTTTGATCTTGGCTGATCATCAAATTCAATACCATTGACCAGAAACTCAACTGGAGTCACCGCATTGTCTGCCAGAGCAGGTCAGGGGTTAGCGAGTAACTCACCTCCTGACTCCCCAAAGCCTGTCCACCAAATACAAGGCACAAGTCAGGAGTGTGATGGAATACTCCCCACTTGCCTGGATGGGTGCAGCTCCAACAACATTCAAGAAACTTTACGCCCTCCAGGACAAAGCACTTGCTTGATTGGCACCACATCCACAAACAGCCACTCCCTCCACCACTGACGCTCAGTAGCAGCAGAGATGCACTGAGGCAATTCACCAAAGATCCTTAGGTAGCATCTTCCAAACCCACAACCACTTCCATCCGGAAAGATAAGGGCAGCAGATACATGG
The DNA here is from genome assembly GCA_024679065.1 of Sphyrna mokarran. NCBI lineage: Eukaryota > Metazoa > Chordata > Chondrichthyes > Carcharhiniformes > Carcharhinidae > Sphyrna > Sphyrna mokarran. The sequence continues at coordinate 9,725,563 of JAGIQG010000033.1, forward strand.
GAACATGTAACTTAGTTGATAAGTTTATGGAAGAGAAGGGAATGGTTTAGTTTGGAGGGTCATTGCTTTTTTCATAATTGGTCGGCGTAACATCGAAGGCCGAAGGGCCTGTTCTGCGCTGTAATGTTCTATGTTCTAACACTACCGCCTGCAAGCTCCCTTCCAAGCCACTCGCTATCCTGACTTGGAAATATACCGGCTGTTCTTCGCAGTCGCTGGGTCAAAATCCTGGAATTCCCTCGCTAACCACGTTGTAGGTCAACCCACAGCACGTGAACTGCAGCGATTCAAGAAGGCAGCTCATCACCACCTTCCCAAGGGGCAACTAGGAATGGGCAATAAATGCTGGCCCAGCCAGCGATACCCATGTCCCACAAATGAATAAAAAGAAACTCATTGCCCCGTTGCATGACTGAGTCTGAATCATTAAATGATTTCAAGAAGGAGGTAGATATATTTAAGATGAAAAAAATGGGTTAATGGGAAATGGGGAGCAAGTGGGGAGAGATCAGCCATGATCTGATTGGACGGTAGAACAGGCTCGAAGGGCTGAATTTGCCGACTTCTGCTCCTAATTCTATCTGTACGTCAGTCTAGGCATCCCAGGAATCAGCCTTCAGCACACTGTCTCCATAGCAGGAACATACTTCCTCAGATACGTGGGATTATGTGGATAGAGGTTGGGCAGGATGCTCTATGGGAGATTCGGTGTGTGCGAGACGATGCGTGTGTGTGTGCATGTGTATGTGTGCATGTATACATGTGTGTGTGCATGTTGTGTGTCTGCGTGTGCACACGGACTGTAGCATTTCAAGAAGGCAGCTCACCACCACCTTCGCAGACAGCAACGAGGGATTGCCAGTCAGCGACACCCATATCCCACAGATGAATAAAGAAAGAATATCCTGATCTGATGTTATTCACTTCAACTGCCCCACAGGAGGGCAAATTCCAGATTCCAACTGCTCTCTGGGTAAATAAAGTGTGGTCCTGAGACCGAAATTAAAGTAACTTTCTCTCCTAAAGCATAATGGATTCAGTGGACCAAAGCCTGTTTTGTGGCTGTAATCTGCACTGGGTAAGCACACAGCTACAATGCGATGCAAAGCTTCGTCTGAACTTGGACTCGAACCAAGGCTCCCGACTGATCAGTGGGCTGTATCACTGCAGCCTGGAGCCAGTGCCTTCAGCTCCCGGGAGCACAAGATGTAGATACGGAGTTTTGGGTTGATGAGAAAGCTCTCCGCAGAGCTGAAGTGCCAATGCCTGCTCGAGCAGCTGGCAAAAAGATTAACTGGTGCAGCGCTAGACCTTATGAATACTTTATACTGCTTCCCAGCGCTGACTCGAACTGTCTGGCGCTCGCTTGTCTCAACATAATCAAAACAGGCCTGGTGTCAAAAAAAAAACATATAGTCCCTTTGCAAGATTTCTGAATCAAAGTTCTGGTGTCTCACGTGCACAGATGCATTTCTGGGGAGGATAGATGAACAAAAAACAAAGAGAACGTAGGAATTAGAAGCAGGAATGGGTAATTCAGCCGTTGTAACCCGCTCTGCCATTTAACACAATCTTATCCTGGTCTCGACTCCAGTTTCCTGCCCTTCTCCCCATATCCTGCTTTACATCAGAAACATGCAGAAATGTAGAAACCAGAAGCAGGAGTAGGCCATTCGGCCCTTCGAGTCTGCACTGCCATTCAGTCTGATCACGACTGATCAATAATATTTAACATTCAGTCCAAAAGATGTACTGGTTAGGTAGATTGGCCATGTTAAATTTCCCCTAGTGTCAGGGGGATTAGCAGGGTTATAGGAATTGGGTTGGATCGCAGTCAGTATAGACTTGATGGGCTGAATGGCCTCCTTCTGTGTGTAGGGATGCTATAATTCTATAATAGCCTGATACTCCTTCTCCCCATATCCTTTGATCCCTTTAGCTCTAAGAGCTATATCTAATTTCTTCTTGAAATCACGCAACGTTTTGGCCTCAACTACTTTCTGTGGTAGTGAATTCCACACATTCACCACCCACTGGGTCAAGAAATTTCTTGAAAGAAATAGAAGGGTAGACAGATGAGGTTCTTTGAAGATGGGTATGAGTTTAAAGTTTGTTTATTAGTGACACAAGCGGGCTTACCTTAACACTGCAATGACGCTACTGTGAAAATCCCTTAGTCGCCACACTCCGGCACCTGTTCGGGTACGCTGAGAGAGAATTTAGCACGGCCAATGCACCTAACCAGCGCATCTTCCGGACGGTAGGAGGAAACCAGAGCACCCGGAGGAAACCCACGCAGACACGGGGGAGAATGTGCAAACTCCACACAGTGACCCAAGCCGGGAATCGAAGCCGGGTCCCTGGTGCTGTGAGGCAGCAGTGCCAAGCACCGTGCTGCCCAAACGCAGGAGCAGCTGTTGTTTTGAGGGACCAGTAGCCTTTCCAACATCTGCTTCCATGCTGAACGTGGTAGCTGGTTGGGTGGGAGTAGGGGAGGGAGGTGGAGGAGGGGTTAGGGTTGCCAGTGCAAGATCTGGCACCCAATCCATGTCGGGGAATTAATATGGTTTTGCCACCCCACCGTCAAATCGACCACAGATCGTCCTTCCCCACTTTGCAGACCTGGGTTTTCTGAATTTCATCCTGTGCAGCATCTGTATTTGTGGACACGGCCTCCCAGAACACACACTAGGGAACACTTCAGCCTTGGAGCTGCAGAAAAGAAAAATGAATTAACTTTCAATGATCTTGAGCAACGATGAACTAATGTAATTAAATTTTGTTAATCAGGGCTCCAAATCCTTGTGATTTAAGTAGAGATTAAATAAGTCACGCACACTAACTCAAGAAGCCTGTTTGCCGAGACAAAAAGGGAGACAAGCCCTCAGTAATGGTGGGTGCTGGGCTCCTGTGTAGAAATCTCATCAGGTCTTCATCATCCTGGCTGTACCACCTCTGAAGCTACAAGGAGAGATTGAATAAACTGGGATTGTTCTTCCTGGAAAGATGGAGGCTGAGGGGTGACCTGATAGAAATTGATTGGCACAGTGGCAAGCACTGCTGCCTCACAGTGTCTGGGACCCAGCTTCGATTCTCGGCTTGGGTCACTGTCTGTGCGGACAGTACACGTTCTCCCTGTGAATTCCCTCTTCATTGTTCGGTTTCCTCCCACAGTCCAAAGATATGCGGGTTAGGTTGATTTGCTGTGCTAAATTGCTCCTTAATGTCAGGGAGACTAGCTAGGGTAAATACAAGGGTTAGGGGGATAGGGCTGGGATTGTGGTTGATACAGACTCAATGGGCCAAATGGCCTTCTTCTGCACTTTAGGATTCTGCCTTTATAGGAAGGGGTATAGAGTACAAGAGCTGGCCTTTAATGTTGCAGTTGTATAAAACGCTGGTTAGACCTCGTTTGGAATACTGCGTCCAGTTCTGGTCGCTTTACTACTGGAAGGACATGGAGACTCTGGAGAGAGTGCAGAGGAGGTTTACCAGGATGCTGCCTGGAATGGAAGGTCTGAGTTACGAGGAGAGATTAGGCAAATTGGGACTGTTTTCCTTAGAAAGACGTAGACTTAGAGGAGATCTGATGGAGGTGTACAAGATTTTGAAGGGGATAGATAGAGTAAACAGGGTTAAGCTTTTTCCTAGGATGGACTCAAATAGCACGAGGGGTCACGGGCTTAGGGTGAGGGGGGTAAGGTATAATTTGGATGCTAGAGGGAGTTTTTTCACACAGAGGGTGGTGGGGGTATGGAATGCGCTGCCAAGTAAAGTGGTGGAGGCAGGTACTCTGGAGTTATTTAAGAAATACTTAGATGGGCACATGAACAGAATGGGAATGGAGGGGTATAGAAAACTGATTTAAAATAGGGATCATGAGCCTTGGGAGTCCCTGGGAAGTGTGTAAATAGATGATGATATTGATGTACTTGTTTTTATCCTACAGGTGCTTTGGTCCAACTTGTTGTCTAACAAGGGGCATACACGCGATGGGTCGTGAGAGGGCTGCTCTTGGATCTTTTTCGAGAGTATCCTAGTGCTTCACGTCGTTAGTGTATGCTTGACCTGGACCATTTGATGGGCAACACGACAGCTCAGTGACTATCGCTGTGCTGTGCAGATACATGGATTTGGGCCTGTGTCTGTGGGAGTTTGCACATTCTCCCCGTGCTTGCGTGGGTTTTCTCCGGGTGCTCCGGTTTCCTCCCACATCCCAAAGATGTGCTCTTAGGCTAATTGGCAAAACAAATTCTCCCTAAATTGTCTCAAATTTGGTTTTTAATCCATAGATCTATAAACATGGACAGGGATCGCAGGTAGAGGTGGGAACATCGGGGTGGCGGCGCGGGTTCGTTGGGCCGAAGGGCCTGTTTCCCGTGCTGTTTTGTTCTTTGTTCTTTGAAAGTTATGATGGGTGTAGATAAGGTGAACAGTTGGAAGCTTTCTCCCGAGGGGGTAGCACAAGTTCAAGATAAGGGGGGAAAGGTTTACTGGAGATGTGTGGGGGTAGTTTTTTTTCACACAGAGGCTGGTGGGGACCTGGAAGGCACTGGAATGTAAGGCGATTGAGGCAGATACATTAGCCACATTTTATAATTATGTGGATAGACACATGAATGGGAGGAATAGAGGCATACAGATGATTGGTCTAGATAGGGCAAGGTGATTGATGCAGGAAATGCCGAAGGGCCTTTCCTTGTGTTCTACTATTCTTTGAAGCAATAAATAGGAAGATAATAGGGGATCTCAGTACGGCAATTGTTACATTTTTTTGTCAGGTGGGCTGGGAGATTCAACCAGATTTACATTTTGAAGTCAGTTGTGCAGGACAGAATGTTCTTAAAGAAGCATAGTATATTTATTAGTGTCAATTAGTAGGCTTACATTAACACTGCAATGAAGTTACTGTGAAAATGCCCCAGTCGCCATGCTCCAGTGCCTGTTCGGGTACACTGAGGGAGAATTTAGCATGGCCAATGCATCGAACCAGCATATTTTCAGACTGTGGGAGGAAACCGGAGCACCAGGAGGAAACCCACGCAGACACGGGGAGAACATGCAGACTCCACACAGGCAGTGACCCAAGCTGGGAAATCAAACTCAAGCCCCTGATGCTGTGAGGCAGCAGTGCCAACCATTGTGCCACCCAGTGGCTCACAGACCAACCTTGCCTCACCGTTAAGCAATGCTGTGTCTCTAAAACATAGGTCCTTTTCAGTTCCCCTCCCCCATGCCTTCGTCTATCCCTACCTCTGAACCCTCATCCAGTTCCCCCGCTCAGCCTCCGCATTGCTTCAGGATCTCCGCACTGCTGACTCACAGCGCCAGGGTCCCAGGTTTAATTCCAGTTTCGGATCACAGTCTGTGTGGAGTTTGCAAGTTCTCCCCACGAGTTTCCTCCAGGTGCTCCGGTTTCCTCCCACACTATAGGTGAATTGGTTGTTCTAAATTAACCTCAGTGTTAGGGGGATTAACAGCGTAAATATGAAGGTTACGGGAATAGGGCCTGGGTGGGATTGTGGTCAGTGATGGGCTGAATGGCCTCCTTCTACACTGCAAGGATTCTGTGATTCTACAGATCCCATCTAATTCTGGCCTCTGGGACATTCTCAGCTTTAATCAGTCATCCATTCTTAGACAAATAAGGAGCAGAAGTAGGCCATTCGGCCCTTCAAGCCTGCTCTCAATATGATCGAGGCTGTGCCTCTCTCTCAATGCCATTTTCCCACTTTCTCCCTGCTGCCATTAAAATCATAAAAATCTATCCCTTTCTTGAATACATTCAGTGACTTAACCTCCACAGCCATCAGTGGGAGAGAATGCCACACACTGACTACTCTTTAGCTGAAGAAACCTTTGCTCATTTCGAAGCAGTGGTGCAGTGGTATTGTCAATGGACTAGGGATCCAAAGGCTCAGATTAATGCTGGGGGGGTTCGAATCCCACCACAACAGATGGTTAAATTTAAAGTCAATAAAAACCTGAAATTAAGAATCTACTGATGACTAGAGAGCAATTGTCAGAAAAACCCATCTAGTTCACTAATGCCCTTCAGGGAGATGTTTGTCATCCCAGACCTAAGGTTCACACACTCGTTACAGAACTCTTCAACATACCTTACAAAGGAGGCATTTTTTCATTTTTTACTTTCGCTGCCCTCCTGACTATCTCTTCCACCCAAGAGTCAAGCTGCAGACGTTATGGGAATGCCTTTTATCTAAAGCATCCAGATTCCCATTTGCTAACCACTGTGCCATCGTGGTGATGTGGAGATGCCTGTGTTGAACTGGAGTAAACACAATAAAAAGTCTCACAATGCAAGGTTAAAGTCCAATAGGCTTATTCAGTAGCAAAAGCCACTAGCTTTCGGAGTGTTGGCTGCTGCTTTGTCGGGCGAGTGGGAGTTCTAATCACAAACAGGGCATATAAAGACACAACTTAATTTGTGTCAAACTCTCACTAACTGTCCTGCCTCTTTGACCTGTGCCTAACGCTCTCTCCACTCATATTCTCTGTACCTTTAAGACTTGATTAGCTGTAAAGACTCCAATCATTATTCTGTAAGTTGAGTTTGTGTCTTTATATGCGCTGTTGGTGATTAGAATTCTCAACCACCATCCTGTCCCTACTGGGAGGAGGAATCAGGATACTGAACCTGATGATGATAATGAATAGCAGAGCTTGCTCGAAGGGCCGAATGGCCTACTCCTGCTTCTATTTTCTACACATTAGGAAGCTGCTCATTCTAAAAATATAGGGAGATTAGGAGTGGGGAAGTGAATGTGAAATAAGCATTGGAAAAAAGATCACTTCTTCATTGTAACTGTGTTTGCAACTCAGAACCCACAAGTTCTTCTAGACGCAGTGGAAGGGGTTGGGGGTTTAAGCTCTTGTCACTCCCCTTCCCTATTGGTACATGGAGTGCGGGGGGCTGTGTTAGCAGCCGTCAAGTACCTAGGGAGCTTTGAGCTTTAGCTTGGGATGACGTTAATTGCAGACTCTATCCAGAGCTGTGAGCTGCTATTAATTAGGTTTTAGTTCACTGACCCCCACTGGAACGTTCAAACTCTCGGACCTATGTTAATTATCTGACCGAAGAGAGGATGATTTTATTTGCTCATGAAGTGTCTCGAGCTGTTCAGACAGTTAATGTGTAGCTTTTTGTTTAATGGTTGCGTTTATGACCAGAGCAAACAGTGTGCTTGCTGAAGCCGTATTGAGAGGTCGGATGGCTGCCTTGTATTTAGGAAAGAGTTTTCACAACACTTGAGAAAAGCATAGATGCTAGTGGGTTCTTGAAACAGGCCAGGTCAACTGTCGTACGAGCTCCCCTTATCTCTATCATCAGCACAGCCTCGCAGATATAGAGTCATAGAGTTTTACATCATGGAAACAGGCCCTTCAGCCCAACTTGTCCATGCCCTTTCTGTTTAAAAGCCCTAATTCACCTAACCTGCACATCTTTGGGCACTAAGGGGCAATTTAGTATGGACAATCCACATACTTTGCACATCTTTGGACACTAAGAGGCATTTTAGCATGGCCAAAGCACCCAACCTGCACATCTTTGGACACTAAGGGACAATTTAGCATGGCCAATCCACCTAACCTGCATATCTTTGGACACTAAGGGGCAAGTTAGCATGACCAATCCACCCAACCTGCACATCTTTGGACACTAAGGGGCAAGTTAGCATGACCAATCCACCCAACCTGCACATCTTTGGACACTAAAGGGCAAGTTAGCATGACCAATCCACCCAACCTGCACATCTTTGGACACTAAGGGACAATTTAGCACGGCCAATCCACCCAACCTGTACATCTTTGGACACTAAGGGACAATTTAGCATGGCCAATCCACCCAACCTGCACATCTTTGGACACTAAGGGACAATTTAGCATGACCAATCCACTACTCTGTACGACTTTGCAATCAAGGGAGTGATGCACAGTGAGACATGTCGTTATTCGGGTGAGTTCGTCAGCTCTCACTGGTGGAGAAGAAAGATCCCACAACTAGAGGACCTCCCCTTCTCTTTCCTTCACTGTCCCAGCCAACATTCATCCTTCAAGTCACATTGCTAAAACTGATAAACTGGGCATCTTCACATTGCTGTTTCTGGGAGCTTGCTGTGTACATAATGACTGCAGAGTTTCCAACCTTGCAACACTTTAAACATAAGTCATTGGGTGTAAAAGGCTTTGGGTCATCATTATTTAAGTTTATTTATCAGTGTCACAAGTAGGCTTATATTCTGTTTAATACTGCAATGAAGCTACTGTGAAAATCCCCTAGCCGCCACGCTCCAGTGCCTGTTTGGGTACACTGAGGGAGAATTTAGTTTGGCCAATGCACCTAACCAGCACATCTTTCGGACTGTGGGAGGAAACTGGAGTACCCGGAGAAAACCCACACAGATCCAGGGAGAACATGCAAGCTCTACACAGCCAGTGACCCAAGATGGGAATCAAACCCAGGTCCCTGGCATCATACGTTAGCAGTGCCAACCACTGTGACGGCCTACAGGTGTTACATAAATGCAAGAGGTTTTTTTTTAATATCTCAGTCTTCATTACATCCTGAACAGACCCCTGATGTCTCTTTTTTTCTCTGATCCAAATCAAACAAGGAAACTTTGAGAGGAGATTTTCACGAGTTCCAGAGCATTAAACGACTTGTTTGATGCTTGTTAAAATATGGTTTTAATCCTCTTATTTATGTAATCATAAAATCATTGCATCTTGCAGCCCAGAAGGCCTGTTGTGCATGTGTTTCTTTGAAAAAAGACATCTGATTTAATCACGCGCCTCACCGTCTTTGCAAACTAGTCCCCTTCAAATATATGTCCAATTGCCTTTGAAACATTCCCATGCAATCTGACTCTAGCACAACCCTCTTGTTGTTCTTCATCCTTTTGTCAATTATCTGCAAACTGTGAGCCCTGGTTACCAATGCACCAGCCCTGTGGAAATGATTCCTCCCTCCCCCCTCATTTGCCCCATTAAAATCCCTCAGAACTTTGAATGCTCCCTCAGGTTTTACACCGTAGAAAGCATCCTTTTCTGGCTGTATCACAACTTGGTATGGATCCTGCTCTATCCAAGACTGCAAGGGTCGTAAATGAAGGCCAGTTCACCATGCAAACCAGCCTTAGAATTCATAGAACCCTTTTGGCCCATTGAGTCTGCACTGACAACAATCCCACTCAGGCCCTATCTCCACAACCCCATGCATTTACCCTAGCTAGTCCCCCTGACATTAAGGCACAATTTAGCAAGGCCAATCCACACAACCTGCACATCTTTGCACTGTGGAAGGAAGCCGGAGCACCTGGAGGAAACCCAAGCAGACACGCGGAGAATGTGCAAACTACACACAGATAAGTGACTCAAGCCCAGAATCAAACCTGGGTCCCTGGCACTGGGAGACCGCAGTGCTAACCACTGTGTCACCACACTGCCCATTGACACTGTCTACACTTCCTGGTGCTTCCTATCCATTGACTCTGTCTACACTTACTTTGGAAAAGCAGCCAGATTAATTAAGGACCCCCACATACCCCGAGAATTCTCTCTTCCACCTTCACCAAGGATACAAAAATCTGAGGATAAGTACCAACTGACTCAAGAACAGCTTCTTCCCTGCTGCCATCAGACAGTTGAATGGACCTACCATACATTAAGTTGATCTTTCTCTACACTCTAGCTATGACTGTAACACTACATTCTGCACTCTCTCCTTTCCTTCTCTATGGACGGTATGCTTTGTGTGTATGGCTGGCAAGAAATAATGCTTTTCACTGTTTGTTAATACATGTGACAATAATAAATCAAATCAAATCACAGTATCTATCATCTTCTCTGCTATTGGCAGCACCATGCCAACTTTGCCTGTTCCTTCACGCAGCCTCAGCCTCTCATTCCTGTGGCATCCTGGAAAATCTCCTCTAATCCCTGTCCCATTGTCAAATCTATTGCCAAGTTTTGTTACATCTGCAAATGTTGGAATTGTACTCCTTACGCTCCAGCCCAGGGCATGCATGTCTATAAAACAGGAAGCAAAAAACAATCTGACCCCTGATCAACACAAATCCTTCCAACTTTTTATTGTTTCTTGTTTGCAAAGGGCCCATGGAGCCTTTTGGAAGAAATAACGTAAAGGATTGTTGAAATTTACTAATTTTTGAAACGTTTATATTGTCAGAGAGTTGGTACCATCGGGAGATCGGGAAGGAATGCAAGGGGTGTGTGTGCCTTTGTGTGTATTGTGTCTACCTTTGTGTGATGTGTTTGTGCGTGTGTGTGTGCCTGTGTGTGTGCATCTGTGTATATCTGTATGTGTGTGCTGTGTGTATTTTGCGTGTATGTATGTGTTTGCCTGTGTGTGTGTGTATGTGTGTGTGTGTGCCAGTGTGTGTGCATCTGTGTGTATCTGTATGTGTATGCTGTGTGTATTTTGCGTGTATGTATGTGTTTGCCTGTGTGTGTGTTGTATCTGTGTGTGTGTATGTGTGTGCCTATGTGTACGTATATGTATGTGTACTTGTATGTCGTAGAGGTTTACAGCATGGAAGCAGGCCCTTCGATCCAACTTGTCCATGCCGTCCCCTTTTTTTTAACCTCTAAGCTAGTCTCAATTGCCCACATTTGGCCCATATCGCTCTGGACCCATCTTACCCACGTAACTGTCCAACACTTTTCAACAAAACAAAATTGCATTAGCCTCTTCTGCTATTTCTGGCAGTTTATTCCAGACACTGACTCACCACCCTCTGTGTGAAAAAATTGCCCCTCTGCGCCCTTTTGCATCTTCAAACAAAAATGCCCCCTCACCTTAAATCTATGCTCTCAATTTTAGACTCCTCTACATTTGGGAAAAGATATCGACTATCTAGCTGATCTATGCTCCGCATTATTTTATAGATCTCCATAAGGTCACCCTTCAGCCTCCTACGCTCAAGAGAAAAAAAGTCCCAGTCTTTCCAGCCTCTCCTTATAACTCAAACCATCAAGTCCCGGTAGCATCCAAGTAAATCTTTTCTGCACTCTTTCTAGTTTAATAATATGCTTTCTATAATAAGTGACCAGAACTGTACACAGTATTCCAAGTGTGGCTTTACCAATGTCTTGTACAACTTCAACAAGATGTCCTAACTCGTATATTCAATGTTCTGACCAATGAAATCAAGCATACTGAATGCCTTCTTCACCATTCTGTTGACTTCTGATTCCACTTTCAAGGAGCTATGAACATGTACCCCTGAAACTCTGTTCTATAATACTCCCCAACATCCCACTATTAACTGAGTAAATGCTGCCTTGGTTTGAGCTACCAAAATGCATTAGCTTGCACTTATCTAAATTAAATTGTGTGTGTGTGTGTGTGTGTGTGTGTGTGTGTGTGTGTGTGTGTGTGTGTGTGTGTGTGTGTGTGTGTACTTGTATGTGTATGTATTTGTGCATGTGTGTGTTTGTGCATATGAATGTGTATTAGTGTGCATGTGTATGTGTGTGAATGTGTATTAGTGTGTGTGTGTGTATTTGTATGTGTATGTATTTGTGCATGTGTGTGTTTGCGCATATGAATGTGTATTAGTGTGTGTGTGTGTATGTGTGTGTGTGTATGTGTGTGTGTGAGAATGTGTATTAGTGTGTGTGTGTGTATTTGTATGTGTGAGTATGTATTTGTGCATGTATGTGTTTGCGCAAATGAATGTGTATTAGTGTGCATGTGTGTGTGTGTGTGTGTGTGTGTTTATGAAATCCATCAATAGTTGAACGATGTGTCCATGGATATATTAACTGAAGCAGTACATGAAAGAAATCAGCCTGGGAATACAGCACCGACTGAACTGACCCCACTTGCTGAGTCTGTGCTGCCTCTTGATTGGCAACTATTAATTTCTATCAGTTTTGACAAGTACCGTTGACTGTGGTATTTTCATTGAAGTCCAGCAACCTGTGAAGGCTGCTGTACAGAGCTGATTCTTAATGCTTTCTGAAACATCTTGGTGGTCCAGCGAAGGAGATGCTGTCTCCTTCCAGTCATCTGAAAAACACAGGGAGAAATTCTGACTGGCACATCAATGGCAAGATTCTGCATTCTCGCCTAGAGTTAAGAAGGGCTTGGGCTGCACTGTGATCTTGCTGCTCATTTACACAGCAACTCCCCAGTACAAGCGTAAGCATTCAACTTATCAACAACACTCAGCATTGTTATGAGAGAAAATGAGTGTGCTGTTGTTTTAATATAGGCTTTTGCTTCTGTTGGTAGCTAAAGATAGTTGTTGAAGTGGGAACCCTCCACAGGCAATCCAGTTGCTCCAGTGTCTAACAACATAGGTTGGAGCTCTGATTTCACACCAGCGTTTGCAATCTATTGTCCTAATTGGGAGTTCACTTTCAGCAGGCTGAGACAGAATAGATTTCAGATGAAAGTTTGCAAGAATTCAGATGCTTATTCCATTCAGCCCATCAAGTCTGCACTGACTCTCTGAAAGAGAATCTTAGTTAGGCCCAATCTCCCAACTGCTCTATCCTCATAACCCACACATTTCCCATGGTCAATCTAGCTAGCCTATACATCTTTGGACACTAATTGGCAATTTAGCTATGCCATTTGACCTAACCTGTACATCTTTGAACACTAATTGGCAATTTAGCTATGTCATTCCACCTAACCTGCATATCTTTGTACACTAAGGGGCAATTTAGTATGACCAATCCACCTAACCTGCACATCTTTGGACATTAATTGGCAATTTAGCTATGCCATTCCACCTAACCTGTACATTATTGGACACCAATGGGAAAGTTAGTATGGCCAATCCACCTAATCTACACATCTTTGGACACCAAGAGGCAATTTGGCATGGCCAATCCATCTAACTTACATATCTTTGGACAGGAAGGAACAATTTAGCTTGGGGCATCCATCCAACCTGCACACCTTTGGACTGTGGGAAGAAATTGGAGTATCTGGATGAAAGTAGGCACAGGGAGAATGGGCAAACTCTGCACAGACAGTCCCCCAAGATTGGAATCGAACCTGGGTCCCTGGTGCTGTGACGCAGCAGTGCTAACCACTGTGCCATCTTTTTAAAGTGCTATTGATGCATAGCCACTATGTGAAGACCAGTAAAATATTACAGAGATAAGATGCAGAAATGTTACTATGCAGACGAACTCCCCCACCTCCCACCCCCATCCCAGAAGACTGGATTACCAAGACACACATTCTTTCTCGACGGATATGAGAGTCAGGTTAGATCCTTTCAAGTTAATGCGCTAGTGAATCTATTAGTGCGAAAACAAACACAAGAAAAGGCAGGGATGCATATCTCAATGTAGGTAGAACATTATTATAATTTTAAAAAAAACGGTTTCGCTGCCTAAGATTCATAGCTACTCGGTCCCAGGTCGTATTTTTGTGGAGTGGGGAATGCGTTTAGATGCAGAATGGGTTCTGAAAGGACAGCTCCCACTCTCCTGTTTGTCTCTTGTTCGCCAGTCTGATACTGGCGTGTGGAGCCGGCGATGGTGCTGAAAGGACAGCTCCACTGTTCAATCACTGCCCTGTTCCTGCACTTTTCCAACTCTGTTGCAATCGTTCCCCAATACCATCCCCTGTTATCAAAAGATTCCATTTAATATATGTTGAATTTAAATGTCCAAATAAGCTGCTTATATTTTTCTCAGTGTAATTTTCATTGCAAAACGTACAATTCTGCCCTACCATTTATTTGCTTTTGTTTCTTTTTTGAGTTTTCAAGTTTTATTAGACTCACAAGTGGGCTTACATTAATATTGCAATGAGCTACTGTGAAAAAACCCTACTTGCCACAGTCCGGTGTCTGTTTAGGTACACTGAGGGAGAATTTAGCATGGCCATTGTACCTAACCAGCACGCCTTTCGGACTGTGGTGGAAAGCAGAGCATCCGAAGGAAACCCACGTAAACACTTTTCATGGAAACTCTACAGCACAGAAGAGGCTATTCAGTGCAATAAGTCTGCACTGATTCTCTGACAGAGTATCTTACCAGGCTGTCTTCACCCACTCTATCCCCGTAACTCCACTCATCCATCAGAGCTAATCCATTTTACATGCACAGCAAGTCTGAATCTCTCCAAAACAGCATCTTACCCAAGCTCTACACCCCGACTCCCACACCACCCTATCCCTGTAACCCCATACATTTTAGAATGGCTAATCTACCAAACCTACAGATGTTTGGACGCTAAGAGACAATTTAGCATGACCAACCCACCTGACCTGCATATCTTGGGACACTAAGGACACAGTGCCAGGGACCCAGATTTAATTCTGGCCTTGAGTGACCATCTGTGTCAGGTTTTGATGTTCTCCCCTTGTCTTGTGTGGGTTTCCTCTGGGTGCTCAGGTTTCCTCCCACAATCCAAAGATGTGTGATGCAGGTGGATTGGCCAAGCTAAGTTGCTCCTTAGTATTAGAGGGATTGGTAGGGTAAATACTTGGGGTTATGGAGATAGGGTCTGGGTGGGATTGTTATTGGTGCAGGCTCAATAGACTGAATGGCCTCCTTCTATACTATAGGAATTTTATGATTCTATTCTATGATTGTTTTGTCAATATCTTAAAGTTTATTTGCTAAGAGATGTCAAGTGATTCTATTTTCCATAGAAGTATGTGGATAATAGAATCCATACTATATTGCCCTTTAGTGTCCAAAGATGTGTGGGTTAGGTTGATTGTATATAAAGGGGCAATTTAGCATGGCCAAAGGTATGCAGGTTAGGTGGATTGGCCATGTTAAATTGCTCCTTAGTGTTCAAGGATATGTAGGTTGGATGGATTGGCCGTGCTAAGTTGTTGCCCCTTAGTATCCAAAGATGTGCAGATTAGGTGGATTGGCCATGCTTAATTGTCCTTTAGTGTCTTATGATGTGCAGGTTAGGTGGATTGACCATGCTAAATTTCCCTTTAATGTCAGGGGGATAAGTAGGGTAAATACATGGGGTTACAGAGATAAGGCCTGATTGGGATTGTTATCAATGCAGGCTCAATGGGCTGAATGGCCTCTTTCTGCATCACTTGTATTTTATGATTCTATGATGAACAATTTCTACTCATACACTCTTTCACTGACATTTGCCGTTGAACAGGTTGACTACTTAATCTAAATACATCCCTAAGATTGGTTCTATTCATAGTTCTTTGTGACGGAAGATGTGATCACAAAAATGCCAAGTATTAATTATGTAAATGCCCACTTTTCATGCAAATGAACAGAGAGGTCTTCTGTCTATTGTTCTTTTACAGTTAATATCAACAGAGAAAAAAAAACAATCTGTTGGAATCTGGCTTGCTGCATGTTAAGACATTAAAGTCGAAGGCAAAATTGCATCCAACATGTTTCTTGTTGGTGAAGAAGCAACCCAGAGTGATTTATGGGAATTGATAAAATGTCAGCTTTTGAAAAGTTGCAGGTTAAACCACTGTGGACCTCGACATTAAAGCAGTTTTTTTTTCCCAACAGTGATGTAAACGGTGTTCTGCTCACAGTTAAAGAGACAGCACATTAAATCTTGTTTCCTTCTTTATCCAAACTCTGCTGTCCATACTCTAATTCACACCAAGTGCTGTTCATCCATCACACCTCCTTCCCCTGCAATCCCCCTTGCTTAATGACCTGCATGGGCACCTTCCTTGGCCCCCATTTTAAACATTCTCTCTCATTTAAAAATCTATCCATGGCCTGACCACCTCTCTATTGGCATAATGTCCTCCTTTGGAAAGAACTCTTCAAGTGCAAAAAATAAAAATATAACAAAACTTACGCCAAAGAAAGGATTTAATAAAGAAACTTCATTACTCCAAACTTGGGGCCATGCCTTGGGCCAATCCAAGTTCCCCACAATTCCCAACAGGTTCTTATTTATACTGAGTCAGCTGACCACTTCATCATTCTGTAATTGGTTCCATGGTTTACTGGGTCAGCTGACCTTTACAGCTTGTTATCATTGGCCACAATACATCCAATGCAAAGTTGTCACCGGTTATGTTTTAATACTCTAGCCCTGAACCCACTGAGGTATCTGCATTCTTTGGCCGTGCTAAATTCTCCATCAGTGTAGCAGAACAGTGTGGTGACTAGCGGATTTTCGCAGTAACTTCACTGCAGTGTCAATGTAAGCCTACTTGTTACTACGGTGTCCTTACAGTGTTAAAAAAAGGCCATTTAACTCATCAGTGCATTGGCCATGATCAGTGTACCCAAACAGGTGTTGGAGTGTGGCGACTAGGGGATTTTCACAGCAACTTCATTGCAGCGTTAATGTAAGACTATTGGTGACACTAATAAATAAATTTTAAACTTTAAACCTTAAACTTAGAGTCTGCACTGCCTCTCCGACAGAATATCTTAGGCCCATCCATCAGCCCTTTTCCCATAAACTACGTATTTACCACAATAATCCCCCAACCTATACATCTTAAAAAACTTATTTGAATCTACCACTTTGGCCAAGTTTGTTTTTGTTAACACTCTTGTGAAACACCAAAAGACATGTTCTGCCAAGTTAAAGACACAAGATAAAAGAGCGGCACAGTGTTTAGCACTGCAGCCTCACAGTGTCAGGGACATGGGTTCAATTCCCAGCTGTCTGTGCGCATTCTCTCCATGTCTGAGTGGGTTTCCTCTGGGTATTCCAGGTTTTGTCCCACCATCCGAAAGATATGCGGGTTAGGTTGGTTGACCCTTAGTGTCAGGGGAACTAGCTGGGGTAAACGCAAGGGGTTATGAGGATAGGACTTGGGTGGGATTGGGCTGGTGCAGACTCGATGGGCCGAATGGCTCTGTAGTGATTCTATGATTTGTAATTAGTGTGATTCTTGTGCAATGGAAACATTGCTGCTTTGGAGCTAATTTTTTTTTAATGAAAAGTACTGCCTCAGAGAATATGACACAAAATATAACCATGGCGCCCGGGCATGCATAGATTGCAGTGTGTCGGATTGACTTTTTGATAAAAATCAATGGTGCTGCAAACTCACCGTATAATGTCTGAGGCAGCAAAGGATTGCATTGAATCTGTCAGCCTTGCGTACAGTGACAGATTCGGAGACGCAGCAGAGGTTCTGTAAGATATAAATAGCTTGATTTCATCAGGAACATTTAACATTTTTTTTTGGTATCTGGCAGACACTTTGCCTTCGAGGCAAAAGTGTGGGACAGAGTGGATTTGAGCCAAATGCCTCTGATAAGGTGTATCTGTCAAGGCACGTGTCCTGGCCCCAAGCAGTGAGCGAGATTTTTTTCCTTTGGCATGAACTCTCTAGATCCATGCCGTGGCCATTTGCCTCTGTCTGACCCTGCAACCTCTCAATTTGACTCCCCCTCTCCCCCCGCCCCAGCACCCCAATAGCATTTCATCTCAGTCCCCCCTTCAATCCTGGAACCCCCCACCCTGTTGAACAAAGAGCATGAAAAGTACTGCCTCAGAGAATATGACACAAAATATAACCATGGCGCCCGGGCATGCATAGATTGCAGTGTGTCGGAACAGGCCCTTCGGCCCACTAAGCCTGCACCATTGTGTGATTTCTATCCCTCTATTCGCCTCCCGTTCATGTATAAATCGTGACACACTTTGAACGTTGCTAAGCTGTCTACTTCCATCACCTCCACTGGTAGTGCGTTCCAGGCTCCCACCACCTTCTGTGTGAATAACATCCTCCCCGCATGTCTCCCCTAAACTTTCCACTTCTCACCTTAAACCTATACCCTCTTCTAGTCGACTCTTCCATCCTGGAAAAAAGCCTCTGACTATCCACCCTATCCATGCTTCTTATAATTTTGTTGACTAACCCACTGTGCCACCGCACCACACCCTCTTCTGTCCTGCTCTCTGTCCTAGTCACACATCCAGCTCATTGCCTGATTAGTACAAAGGAATAGTTTCATAGTTATCCTTTTGGTAGGCATGGAAAGCTATTTGAGATCATTATTCTTGGTTAGAATCATAAAATCGTACACTGAAATAGGAGGTCATTCGGCCCATCGAATCTGCACCAATCACAATCTCATCCAGTTTGATTGATCCCAAATAGTAGGAGTGGTGCTGTCATTTTCTGTCTCCAGCTACCCCTGGACAATATTTCTGGGTTGTTTTAAATGCTTTGAAGGACAGTTTACAGCTGGATCAAACTGGATAACCAGAAACAAAGTCACTTTTCCACTCAATTAAAAACAAGATGCCTTGTTTATTTTTGGTTACTCCACATAAAGTTATCGCAAGCATAATTTCAACCATGCAGTTTGAGAGAGGCCTATTCTTTGCGAGTCCTAGCTAGTTGTGATGATACTGTATGGTGTACAGTGGACAGGTAGGTCCATTGTGCTCAGCCCAAAGCCTTTAACTTCACGGACTCGGTTTTTGCAAATGTCCACATAGATTCATAGAATCATAGGAACCCTACAATGCAGAAAGAGGCCATTTGGCCCATCGAGCCTGCACCGACAACAATCCCACCCAGACCCTATCCCTGTAACCCCATGTATTTACCCTACTAATACCCCTAACACTTAGGTGCAATTTACCATGGCCAATCCATGTAACCTGCTCATCTTGGGAATATGTGAGGAAATTGGAACACCTGGAGGAAACCCATGCAGACACCAGGAGAATGTGCAAACTCCACACAGGCTGGAATCGAACCAGGGTCCTTGACACTGTGAGGCAGTAGTGCTAACCGCTGTACCACCACGCTGTCCTCAAGATTGAGAGATCAGCGACATCACTGCAAAACACTAATGGATATTTTTTACAGTTGGCAGTGTTTTTAAGGAGATGAGATACAGTTTATTTAGGCTTACATTACAAGTGGGCTTACATTAACACTGCAATGAAGTTACTGTGAAAATCCCCAGTTGCCACACTCCAGTGCCTGTTCGGGTACACTGAGGGAGAACTTAGCACAGCCAATGCACCCTAACTAGCACGTCTTTCAGACTGTGGGACGAAACTAGGGAGGAAACCATACACACAGACGGTGAATGTGCAGACCCTGCACAGACAGTGACCCAATTTGGGAATCGAAACCCCTGTTCCTGGCACTGTGAGGCAGCAGTGTTAACTGTTAGGTTAATAGTGGACAACCTGAATCCTGGGGGCCACATGGGGCCCATCTGAATTCTGAGTGCATTTTGTTGACCGCGCAGGGTTACCACATCCCAGCGATTTCTGTCTGTGTAGTTTTTTTCTTCCCGGTGTGATTGAAGTGATTCGCACTTAAAGCAAAGGCGAGTGAAGTGAGAAGTATGCTGCTTGCTCACAGCACTGATTGTGAGAGCCGTGAGCTCCCTCTGTATCCAAATTATCAATATTTCTTTTGTTCTTGCCATTTGAAGTTGATAGTCTTATTAATATATAAATGATTAAACATGTTTTATAAATGTTTGATTTGATTTATTATTGTCACGTGTATTAACGTACAATGAAAAGTATTGTTTCTTGCATGATACATACCATTTATAGAATCCACAGAATCCCTACAGAGCAGAAATAGGCCATTTGGCCCATTGAGTCTGCACTGACCACAATCCCATCCAAGCCATATTCTCATAACCCTACATATTTACCCTACCCAATCCCCTTGACTCTAGAGTCAACTTAGCATGGCCAATCAACCTAACCCGCACATCTTTGGGCATTCATAGAGTACATAAGAGTGAAGGAAAGGGGAGGATGCAAAATATAGTTACTATCGTGTCTAGGGTGTAGAGAAAGATCAGCTTAATGTAAGCTTGGTCCATCCAAAAATCTAATGGCAGCAGGGAAGAAGTTGTTCTTGAGTCTGTTGGTACGTGACCTCAGACTTTTTGTATCTTCTTCTCAATGGAGAAGATACTTGACTGCTTGACTGAGGCAGCGGGAAATGTAGACAGAGTCAATGGATAAAATGTATTCAGCATGCATGAAATGTATTTCATCTTACACTTGTGGGGCATGGTTAGTGAATGAGCCCGATTTCAAACTTGTGGCCACTGAGATGAAGGAGGGGCCACTCATGCGATCCACTCACTAGTCGAGATTGTCCCTCACTGCCTTAGGTGATTTTACAGCTTCTCTGTTTTTCTTTGTCCTCTTTTTCCTTCTACTCTGACCGTTTGTGCAGTTACACAGGCCTCCTTCCCTCTGGAAGGTGTGTTTTGTCTGTATAGTGCACAAGAAACAATAGGATTCACTGTATACTAATACGTGTCATAGTGTAGGGATGCCGGCGTTGGACTGGGGTAAACTCAGTAAGAATCTGGCAACTTGAAAATCCAATCGGTTGGATTTAAAATTGATTCTTACTAATACGTGTGATAAATCAAATCAAATACGCCCCCAGACAACCGGATTTTATGGTTTCCCCAGAAGTAGACAATATTTGCGTTTTGGTTACCATATTGCTAACAGGCATGAGGAATGATCAATAATAACAGGCTGTGTGTTAAGTCTACTTTAATTTTTTTCCCTTTTATGGATGACTTTGGCATCATCTGTCCCAGCTATTGCTGATCTATAATTAAAAACTTGTTGCATGTTGGAGTTTTCTCTCTCTCTCTCTTTCTCTTTTTCTCTCAGCTCTTCACCACAGGCTCTCTCCTTCCTATCCCATCTCTATTTTAGTGAGGTGGAACATCATCCAAGAACTTTACATGGGAGACAAATGTGAGCAAGGGAGGAGTGTTGAGTGCTATTGCTATCTTTCCCCACTGAAGCTCCGGATACCCTCTCCGTTTGTTTATTTCTATTCATTCCTGGGGTGTGAGCATCACTGGCAAATGTCAGGATGTGTTGTCCATCCCTTGTTGCCCATGAGAAGATGATGGTGAATTGCCTTCTGGAGCCATTGAAATGCAGGGCAGCACGGTGACACAGTGGAGGCGGTATGGTGTCACAGTAGTTACCACTGCTGCCTCACATCACCAGGGAACCCGGGTTCAATTCCAGCCTTGGCTGATTGTCTGTGCGAAGTTTGCACATTCTCCCCGTGTCTGTGTGGGTTTCTTCCGGGTGCTCCGATTTCCTCCCACCCTCCAAAGATATCCAGTTAGCTGGATTGACCATGCTAAAATTGCCCTTTAATGTCCAAAGATGTGCGGGTTAGACAGATTGACCATGCTAAAATTGCCCTTTAATGTCCAAAGATGTGCGGGTTAGACTGATTGACCATGCTAAAATTGCCCTTTAATGTCCAAAGATGTGCGGGTTAGACAGATTGACCATGCTAAATTGCCTCTTAATGTCCAAAAGTGTGCAGGTTAGGGGCATTAGCCATATTAAATTGCCCCTTAGTGTCCAAAAATGTCCTAAATTGCCCTTGAGTGACAGGGAGATTAGCAGCGTGAACACCTGGGGTTACGGGAATAGGGCCTGGGTGGGATTGTTGCCAGTGCAAACTCAATGGGCTTGAGTCACTGCCTGTGTGGAGTCTGCACATTCTCCCCGTGTCTGCGTGGGTTTCCTCTGGGTGCTGCGGTTTCCTCTCACAGTCGGAAAGACATGCTGGTTAGGGTGCATTGGCTATGCTAAATTCTCCCTCAGTGTACCCGAACACGCACTGGAGTGTGATGACTGGGGGGCTTTTCCTAGTAACTTGACTACAGTGTTAACATAAGCCTAAAAATAAATAAACTTCATGGCCTCTGCAAGGACTCAATGATTCTTTGCGTTCCTGCATGGTTTGTTATTTGCATTGAAAATGGGTAAAGTTAATGTTTAGATGCTGTGTGGACAGATGCGCTGAGTTCAAGGTTGGCTGTCAGTGGTGCTTGGGGAAGGGGTTAAATAACTTGGCTGTTTTCCGAGGAACTGCCTTCGTGAATGCAAGATTCTCGGGTGGAGTTGCGCCACCCTGTCCCCCTCTAGTGGTCATATCTAGTGATGCAGCAAACGTTCATCTTCCCAAAACCAACAAGACAGGCCCAAATTCCGATTTCTTACCCCGTTGGACAGTTCCAGAGCAAATCAACTCACGGCAGCATCAGATTCTCTTTCTGATTTCATGTTTTGATTTTTTTTTTTAAAACAAGATTTTTTAAGAAAGGCATTTCTTGTGTCGGCAACATGTTATTGAAGGCTCTGCGCGGAAGGGTTCGATTGGTGAGGTAATTTACTCACCCAGAGGGCAATTTTAAATCTTCAGGGGAGTGCGGTCGAATAAACCCCAAAGTTAAAACCGTCGCGGTAAATCTTGGGAGTCATCACAGAGTGCCTGGATGCTAGGATAGGGCGTACACTGCTTTGTATAGGTGAATTAAGATGGGCTGAATGGCCTTCCTCTTTTGTGTCTTGACCTGGAATCATAGAATCCCAATAGTGCAGAAGGAGACCATTTGGCCCTTTGAGTCTGATAAAGCATCTAACCCAATAACCCCACATGTTTACCTTGCTATCCCCCTAACCTGCACATCTTTGGACACTGAAGAGTGAATTAACATGGCTAAACCCCTAACCTGCTAATCTTTGGATACTAAGAGGCAATTTAGCATGACAATACCCCTAAGCTGCAGATCTTTGGACTCTAAGGGACAATTTAGCATGGCAATCCCTCTAACTGGCAGATGTTTGGACTCTAAGTGGCAATTTAGCATGGCAATCCCTCCAAACTACAGATCTTCGTACTCGAGGGGGAAATTTAACATGGCCAATCCATCTAACCGGCCATCTTTGGACACCAAGGGACATTTTAGCATGGCCAATCCACCTAACTTGCAGATCTTTGGACGCCAAGGAACAAATTAGCATGGCCAGTTTTCCTAACCTGTAGGATCTGGGCAGCAAGTTTCAGGCACCCACCACCCTCTGTGTAAAACATTGTACAAAGAACAAAGAACAACACAGCACGGGAAACAGGCCCTTCAGCCCAACGAGCCCACGCCGCCATCCTAACGTCTTAATGACATATAGGGACCAATTTGTTACCCAATCAGCCTAAGAGCACATTTTTGGGATGTGGGAGGAAACCAGAGCACCCGGAGAAAACCCACGCAACCACGGGGAGAACGCGCAAACTCCCGCAGACACATCTGCCCAAATCCATGTGTCAGCACAGCAACAGCGATAGTCCCTGAGCTCTCATGGTGCCCATCAGATGGTCCAGTTTAAGCATACACTGACGACGTGAAGCACTAGACCACTCCTGAAGCAACATCCAAGAGCAGCCCTCGCACGATCTGCTGCATGCACGCCCTTGTTGGTCAACAAGGTGGACTGAACATCCTGTGGAAACAAATAAGATATTTAAACAGTCATACTATATCCCTCTATCTGCAGACCGCTCATGTGGCTGTCCAAGAGACCATCTCCTTTAAACCTTGCCCCTCACACTTTGAACCTGTGCCCCATAGTAATTGACTCTTCCACCCTGGGAGAAAGCTTCTGACTATCCATTCTGTCCATGCCTCTCATGATCTTGTAGACTTCTATCAGGTCATTCCTCAACCTCTGCCACTTAAGTGAGAACAAACCAAGTTTTACCAAACTCTCCTCATAGCTAGTGCCCTCCGTGCCAGGCAACATCCTGGTAAATCCTCATTCAGGAGTCGCAGACAACTAGCATGCGGGTAATAAAGACAAGGAAGTTGGCATTTATAGCTAAAGGAATAGAATATAAAGGTAAGGAAGTATTGTTGTAACTATACAAGGCATTGGTGAGGCTGCACCTGGAGTACTTTGCACAGTTTTGGTCCCCTTATTGGAGGAAAGATGTGATGGCATTGGAGGCAGTTCAGAGAGGTTCACTTGATTGATTCCAGAGATAAGAGGTTTGTCATATGAAGAGAGATTGAAAAGTTTAAGCCAACAATCTGTGGAATTTAGAAGAATGAGGGGAGATCAAATTGAGGTAACAAGATGATAAAAGGTCTGGATAAAGTAGACATGGAGCAGATGCTTCCTCTTGAAGGGCGTTCTAGGACGAGAGATCATAGTCTAAGAATAAGGGGCAGCAAGTTTAAAAGAAAGTTGAGGAAAAACAGCTTCTTCCAAGGGATTGTGAATCTGTGGAATTCCCTGCGCCAAAGTGCAGTAGATTCTGGGACAGTGAATGAATTTAAGAAGGAGTTAGACAGATTTTTAATGGGTCAAAGGATAATGGGGAGAAGGCAGGAAAATGGGGAATGCGGAGCATATCAGCCACGATGGAATGGCAGAATGGACTCGATGGGCCGAGTGGCCTAATTCTGCTCCAATGTCTTATGAACTTATGAAAAGTTCCTCAAATCTTTCTCCAACAAATTCTTGAAAGCAGCATCACGGCCCCTTTTAATTGCTGAGTGCGGTTGAGAATAAAACAATGGGATAGTTCATTCTCAGCGTGATCAGCGCTTCTTCCCCCCACCCCCCTCCCCTGTTTCCATGTCAACCATGCTGTGAGGGCCAGGGCAATTAATTAACAATTAATTCCTACTTGGGCACCGAATAGTCCCAGGAACTCTTCACAGGGACAGGAGAGGCTGCTGAATAGTCCCAGTGCAGGTGAGTAATATCATCTCCTACCTTCACTGCTCCGGTAAGGCCGGTGAGATTCCCAGGCATTCAGATATCCGGCAGCAAACTCCGGAGGCTAGCGAGAACCTCTGACCGAGTGCCTGGATCGGGAGTTTGTCATTACGTGTGAGAAAACTATTTGATTAAACTTCGATGATCTATTGATGCACTGTTGCAATCATCTTCCTGTCACAGTGCAAAACATGTGCATTAAATGCATTAGCCGTGCTGAATTCTACCTCAGTGTACCCGAACAGGCTCCGGATTGTGGCAACTAAATGATTTCCACAATAACTTCATTGCAGTGTTAATGTAAGTCTACTTGTGACACTAAGGAATAAATTAAAATCCCCTATTCACCACACTCTGGTGCCTGTTTGGGTACGCTGAGGGAGAATTTAGCACAGCCAATGCACCCTAACCAGCACATCTTTGGATACAAACGGACAAGTTAGCATGACCAATCCAGTTTAGTTTACTCCTTTGTGTCGCAAGTAGACTTGCATTAACGCTGCAAAAAAATCCCCTAGTCGCCGCACTCCCGTGCCTGTTCGGGTACATTGAGGGAGAATTTAGCATGGCCAATGAATTGTTAAGATGATCACGGTCATGCTAACAATTCCCTTTGTATCCAAAGATTGTGCTGGTTAGGGTGTGTTGGCTGTGCTAAATTCTCCCTCAGTGTACTCAAACAGATGCCAGAGTGTGGCAACTAGGAGATTTTCACAGTAACTTCATTGCAGTGTTAACGTAAATCTACTTGTGACACTAAGGAATGAACTAAACCGGATTGGCCATGCTAACTTGTCCTTTCATATCCAAAGACATGCTGGTTAATTGCAGTGGGCCATGCTTAAATTCTCCCTCAGTGTACCCGAACAAGAGTGTGGCAACTGGGGGATTTTCACAGTAACTTCATTGCGCTGTTAATCTAAGCCTACTCATGACACTAATAAATAAAGTTAAAAAAACTTGGAAAAGAAACTTTGAAAATCTTTTACCTTCATTTGTCTGAACTCAAGAAAGTCCAAACCTAATCGGCTCAACCTTTCCTTTTATGTCAGTCTGATATCCCAGGAATCAGTCTGAACCAACATTATTGAAAGAAACAGATTATCTAGCCGTTTATCACATCATGGGATCTTACTGTGTTGAAAATTGGCTGTTGTGTGTACTGCATTGCAACAGTGCTAACACTTTGTTGGTGTAAAGTGGGTTGAGATGTCTTGTGGTACCACAGTTCTATCTTCCTGCACTTCCAAAAGGCAGATTTTAATTTTCCTTAACTGACTTTGTTTCTAACAAATTATCCAGCCCTGCTGTGTATAGGTTTACTGGCATGGCTTAGAATGATATTCCTTTTTAAGAAATCTACTTACCCCTCATTTGCAATAACGAACTGTAAGTTAGAACAATTAACAAGACACCGGGTGATTTGATTTGAGAGGTAGAACGTGTCACTTGAAATCCCTAATTTTTTTGATTTGATTTGATTTATTATTGTCACATGTATTAGTGTACAGTGAGAAGTGTTGTTTCTTGTGTGCTATACAGACAAAGCGTAAGTTCAAGTTTTAAGTTTATTTATTTATTAATCACAAGTAACAATGACCTGTTGTTGGATGGATGAGGTTTAATTAGGGAGCAAGAAGAATAAAAAAGGAATACTCTACGAGTTTTAGTTTTTATTGTGAGATACATAGAGCCATTGAATCTTACAGTGCAGAAGGAGGCCATTCGCCCCATTGAGTCTGCACTGACCACAATCCCACCCAGGCCCATAACACCATGCATTTACCTGGCTAATCCCCCAACACTAAGGGGCAATTCCGCATATCCAATCCATCTAACCTGCACATATATTTGCACGGTGAGAGGTGACATAAGAATGTAAAGAATAGGAGCAGGAGTATCCGGCCCCTTGAGCCTGCTCCGCAATTCAGCCAGATCATGTTTGATTTTTTTGTGAACTCAGCTCCACTTTCCCGCCCTGCTCACCATAACCCTTAATTCCTTTACTGTTCAAAAATTTATCTATCCTTGCCTTAAAAACATTCAATGAGGTAGCCTCAACTGCTTCACTGGGCAGGGAATTCCACAGATTCACAATCCTTTATGTGAAGAAGTCCCTCCTCAACTCAGTCCTAAATCTGCTTCCTCTTGTTTTGAGGGCATGCCCCCCAGTTCTAGTTTCACCTGCCAGTGGAAACAACTCCCCTGCTTCTATCTTATCAATTCTCTTCATCATCTTATACATTTCTATAAGATCTCCTCTCATTCCTCTGAATTCCAACGAGTATAGCCCCAGTCTACTCAGTCTCTCCTCACAAGCCAACCTTCTCAACTCCAGAATCAACCTAGTAAATCTCCTCTGCACCCCCTCCAGTGCCAGTATATTCTTTGTCAAGCAAGGAGACCAAAACTGTACACGGTATTCCAGTACCTTATACAGCTGCAACACAATCTCGCTGTTTTTAAACTCCATCCCTCTAGCAATGAAGGATAAAATTCATTTGCTTTCTTAATTACTTGCTGCACCTGCGAACCAACTCCTTGAGATTCCTACACAAGGACACTCAGGTCCCTCTGCACAGCAGCATGCTGCAATTTTTTATCATTTAAATAATAGTCCATTTTGCTATTATTTCTACCGAAATGGATGATCTCACATTTACTAACATTGTACCCCATCTGCCAGAACCTCGCTCACTCACTTAGATTATCTATATCCCTTTACAGACTTTCAGTATCCTGCCCATCTTAGTGTCACCAGCAAATTTTGACACACTACACTTGGTCCCCAACTGCAAATCGTCAATGTAGATCATAAACAATTGCGATCCCAATACTAATCCCTGAGGCACACCATAGTCATTGATCACCAAACAGAAAAACACTCATTTACCCCCACTTTTTGCTTTCTGTTAGTTAACCAACAGAAACCGGAGGACCCAGAGGAAACCCACGCAGACATGGGGAGAATGTGCAAACTCACCACACACACACACACACACACACACACACACACACACACACACACATACACACACACACAGACCCGAAATCAGAACTGACCGTGGGTCCCTGGCAGTGCTAACCAATATGCAACCCTGTCTGTGTGGAGTTTGCACATTCTCTCCGTGTCTATATGGGTTCCCTCTTGATGCTCCGGTTTTCTTCCACAGTCGGAAAGATGTGTAGGTTAGGTGGGTTGGCCATGCTAAATTGCTCCTTAGTGTCAGAGGGACTAGCTAAGGTAAATGCATGAGGTTATGGAAATGGGGCCTGGGTGGGATTGTGGTCGGTACAACCTTGAATGGCTTCCTCCTGCACTGTGGGATTCTATAATTATATGGCTGGGTAAGATGCTTTGCAGGTGACTCAGTATGCAATAGATAGGGTGCACTACTGGCATGGTATGGTTCTGTAGGATTGTATGATGTCCAGGACTCGATGAGATGCTATGCAGGTTAGTACATGGGCTGTGACATGCTATGCAGCTGAGTTAGATGGGCTGAATGTCCTCGACTGTGTTATTGGCATAGTATGACTCTGTAGGATTGTGTGATGTCCAGGATTGGGTGAGATGCTATTCAGGCGAGTCAGTACACCCTAGAAAGGCTGAATGGCTCCTTTGCGCTATGGGGATTGTGTGTTCTATGTAATGGACCTTGGGGAACATTAGCCAATTCTAGAAATGGCTAGGGGGAGAAGGATGGTAAAACATCATAACCTGGTGTAATTATCATCCAATCATTTTGATCCCCATATGGTCTGTTTGACTGAATAATCCTATATGGTTTCTTTCATGCATAGTTTTGCTAAATGCAAGTAGAGTTACTGCGTTCTGGGATGGCCTCACTGTGCGGTGGAGGCAGATTCCGTAACAACTTTCAAAAGTTAATTGGATAAATAATTGAAGCGGAATAAAAATTTCAGGACCGCAGGGGGAAATGCCAGAAGCGAGACCAATTAGAAAGCTCTGTCAAAGAGCCGGCATGGCTTCGATGGGCCAAACGACCTCTTTCTGTGCTACGTGATTCCAAGCTTAAAAAGGGCGCCGCATCCAATTCCCTGGAAATGGGATACCTTGACTCCAAGGTTCTCAGGCGAGTCGGGTCAGATAAAGTCGCTCTGAATTAGTGAAAGGTAAAATTTAAAACCAGCATGAAGAAGAATTTTTGATAAACTGGATACTAAAAGCATTTGAACGCGCATGCCAAGCAGTGTATTGGAAGAGCCATGATTGGAGTCATTTAAAATGCAGCTGGATGCTAAACTTGGACAGTGAGGTTGTCAGAGGAATAAGCTTTGATAGGCAAACTAATGGCTCAGCTGCTGCCATTCTCTTAGAAGTGTAATAGGTTCAAATCCAGCTTCGGGATCTGAGCATGCCTTCTTGGCTGACACTTCTGCCACTGAAGAGGCTTATTTTCCAAATGTCACTCCGTGGACGTTTGAGCAAGGAAAGCTTTTGTTTGTTCCTGTGGACGTGGGTGATCCGGGGACTGCGTCAAAGGATCAGAAGGTTCTCCCGCTGTAACTAAAGACGGGAAAACCACTTTGGAGTTGGTCCGGTGGCATCAACAGAAACCCTTCACGAGAGGTTCTGCCAGCACTTGGAGCCAGGCTTCACTTCCTCCACATCATGGAAACAAATTAATTGGTCATTTGTCTCAATTTGGTGAGGGAATGGATTGGCAATAACTGGCTGCCATTCCTGTTTCTACAACAGAAATGGAGTGAATCAGCGGATGTGACATTCTTCGAAATATCAGGAGGATTCGGTAAAGGTGACGGTACACATTTATGGGGCCTTCTCATTGATTTTGATTTTGGACTTTTGATTTGATGTGACTCAAATCTATCCAGTCTCTCCTTATAGCTCAAATGCTCCATCCCCAGGCAACATCCTGGTGAACCTCCTCTGCACGCCCTCTAGTACAATCACATCCTTCCTCCAATGAGGTGAACATAACTCTAGCTGTGATCGAACCATCTCTCTGTACAGTCCAACATAAACCCCTTGCCAAAAGAAAAACTATTGGAAAATCTCAGCAGATCTAGCGCTGTCTGTTAGGAGGGAAAAAGAGCTGACATTTCGAGTCTGGATGACCCTTTAAAGGATTATCTCAACTCAAAACATCAACTCTTTTCTCCCCTCACAGAAGCTACCAGACCTGCTGAGATTTTCCAACATTTTCTCTTCTGGTTTCAGATTCCAGCAGTAATTTTGCTTTTATTAACTCCTTATCCAATGGTTGACTGATTTATTTGTTATTGTCACGTGCATTGGCATACAGCAAAAAGTATTGTTTCCCACGTGCTATACAGACACAGCACATTGTTCATAGAATACATAAGGAGAAGGAATGGAGAGGGTGCAGAATGTAGTGTTACATTCATTGCTAGGGTGTAGAGAAAGATCAGCTTAATGTATGGTAGGTCCATCAACAGTGGGGAGAAGCTGTTCTCGAATCGGTTGGTATGCAGTCTCAGACTTTGGTATCTCTTTCCCAACGGAAGAAGGTGGAAGGAGAGTGTCTGGGGTGCGTGGAGTCCTTAATTATGCTAGCTGCTTTTTCGGGATAGTGGGAACTGTAAACAGAGTCAGTGGATGGGAGTGTGTGATGGACTGGCTACGGTCACAATCGCTTGTAGCTTCTTGAGGACTTGGTCAGAGCAGGAGTCACACCAAACTGTGATACATCTGGAAAGGACGCTTTCTATGATGCATCTACAAAAATGGTGAGAGTCGATTAAAGTTTAAGGTTTATTTATTTGTGTCACAAGCAGGCTTAAATCAATACCGCAATGAAGTTACTGTGAAAATCCCTAGTCGCCACACTCTGGTGCCAGTTCAAGGACACTGAGGGAGAATTTGGCACGGCCAATGCACCTAACCGGCTTTCGGGATGTGGGAGAAAACCGGAGCACCCGGAGGAAACGCACGCGGATACAGGGGAGAAAGTGCAACCTCCGCACAGACAGTGACCCAAGTCAGGAATCGAACTGGGATCCCTGTCGCTAAGAAGCTGCGGTGATAACCACCGTGCCGATGTGACCAAATTGTAGCCGGCTTGCCATAAATCTTCAGCTTCCTGAAAAAAGCAGCGGCGTTAGTGGGCTTTCTTCACTGTAGCACTCCACTAGAGCAGCCATGATCTGGTGGAGAATACTCGATGGGCTGGATGGCCCGCGTCTCACGGAACAGCAGAAAGCCCCAGCAGGATTCCGATGTCCAATTTGATTCACGTCTCTCTCGCAGGAAATTGGATTCCGGGCTTCAAAGCAGGGAATCTATTTTGCTGTTATATCCCTTCAGAGGCAGCCACTGTAAATATAACGTGACTTTTTTATTTACTGAATGTGTCACTAATACCACATCACGTAAAGTGGCAGAACATCAATACTGTCCCAATCTTTGTTTTTTATTATATTGACAAGTTGTCTAATGTAAGCACCTTAGAATGCTATCTGCTACATTCAATTGGAATGCTAATTGTTCAATGAATAATCGGACATTTAGAGAGATGTTCACTCATTGCTGTGTGGAAATGCTGCACTTGTTTTCGCTTTCTCACGTCTGGTGAGATTGGAGGAGCATTCTGAAAAAAATAGATTTAAATTGACATCCGGGGGGGGAGCTTCTCTCCTGCTTCAGAACATGAAGCAATCGCGGGAAATCTTCCCCCTTCTAAACACAACTCTCGACAGTCCACCCTTCCCTCCCACCCCCTTCCAATAAGGGTTATAATCCAGGCCCGTGTCCCAGCAGACACAGTGGCAGAGTGGTTAACATGACTGCCTCACAACGTCAGGGATCAGGGTTCGATTCCCGGCCTTGGATCGCTGTCTGTGTGGAGTTTGCATGTTCTCCCCATGTCTGCGTGGGTTTCCTCCGCTTGCTCTGGTTTCCCCACACACTCCAAAGATTTGCAAGTTAGATTGATTGGCCATGCTAAATTGCCCCATAGTATCAGAGGAATTAGCAGAATAAATAAATGGGGTTACAGTGGTAGGGCCTAGGTGGGATTGTTGTCGGTGCAGGTGCAATGGGCTGAATGGCCTCATTCTGCAGTGCAGAGATCTTGTGCTTCTATGTGTGTGGAATGGTCATGCTAAATTGTCCCTTAGTGTCCCATGATGTGCAGATTAGGTGAATTGACCATGCTAAATTGTCTCTTAATGCCCCAAGATGTGTTGGTTAAGTGGATTGCCCATGCTAAGTTGCCCCTTCGTATCCCAAGATGTGTTAGTTAAGTGAATTGGCCATGGTAAATTGTCCATTAGTGCCCAATGAAGTGACCAAAGCCAGGAATTGAACCTAGATCCCTGGTGCTGTGAGGCAGCAGTGTTAACCCTGCGCCACTGTGTCACCCCATGCGATAATAATAGTCCTCCTGACCTCAAAAGCGACACATGTCACTCCTAGCATGATATTTATCTTTTAACAAGCTGCATTATATCAAAAATCAGTCAGCCAACCAATTGTGTTCAAGCGGCCTTGTCAAGCATAAATCAACATGTGTTGAACTCACAGTTGACGGGGCAAACTATACATTATTCAGCCTGCTGAAACCCATCCCAACTGAGGGCAGTTTCTATAGGTGTGCCAGATGCTACAATATTTACACCAGTCAAGCTTTCGCAGCTTAGTGATAAATCCAATATCCAACAGACACAGATGCCACAGCGCATTTATGGGCAGCACAGATACACAGTGGGTTAGCACTGCTACCTCACAGTGCCAGGGACCTGGGTTCAATTCCCAGCTTGGGTCACCGTCTGTGCAGAGTTTGCACATTCTCCCCACATCAGCGAGGGTTTTCTCCACGTGCTCTGGTTTCCTCCCGCAGCCCGAAAGACATACTAGTTGGGTGTTAAGTTTCCCCCTTAGTGTACCCGAACAGGTGCCAGAGTGTGGCAACTAGGGGATTTGCACAGCAACTTCATTGCAGTGTTAATGTAAGCCTACTTGTGATCCCAATAAATAAACATTAAACTTTAAATTCTTCCTCAGTGTAACCGAGCAAGTGCCAGAGTGTGGCGACAAGAGGATTTGCAGAGTAACTTCATTGCAATGTTAATGTACACCTGTTACACCGAGGGAGAATTTTAGAATGGCCAACGAACCTAGCCAGTAAGTCTTTCGGAGGAAATCAGAACATCTAGAGGAAACCCAGGCAGACACAGGGAGAATGTGCAATCTCCACACAGAGGGTGACCCAAGCCGGGAATTGAACCTGGGTCCCTGGCGCTGTGAGGCAGCAGTGCTAACCCGCAGTGCCAGAAAATCCTGCCCCACAGTTAACGCTTACAAGTCCAATCAATGTGACTTCTGCGGCGCGCCAGGGGCGGACACAGCTGCTTCCTAAGCGTGGGTTCGCTTCCCGGTGTCGCAGCCTGTGACCTTTCAGCCACACAAATCAGAAACTCCAAGCATGAAACTAAGGTTGATGGGCAGAGATTTAAATCTCTCTCGTTCTGCGCCTCTTTAAGCCCTACCTACCCGCCTGAGATTGCTGCTCTGTGGCTTGTGTTGTTAATGAGTGTTGTCAGACAGGGAGCAGTTTGACGCGGTGATGTCATCGAACACCGTTTTCGCACATTTGCCATGTTGTGAAGATGTTGTTATAACAGTTAGATGCCCAGAATGTTTAGCATCTGTTGTGGATTTTCAGTAGTATATGCTAATGAGCCACTCACAACTCGAGCAGCGAAGCCAGAGGAGGAATATTAATGCACTTGGCTCTCTCTCCAGGTCTCCATAGAGACATCCCATCGACTGGATGCCAGCACCATAACTACAAATATGACACTTAAAGGGCCGCAGTGTTTCTCTGATTTGTTTCCCCCACCCCCTTTACATTTGGCCAGCAGTCAATGCAGCAAAGTTACACAGTGTGGGAAAGTGTGAGGTGATGTAAGAGATGCAAACTATTTTCTGAGTGGAGAAAGGCTTCATTCACCTAAAGCGCAAACGGACTTGGGATCCCTGGATCTCTTAAGGTTAACATGC
This sequence comes from Sphyrna mokarran, assembly GCA_024679065.1. Taxonomy (NCBI): domain Eukaryota; kingdom Metazoa; phylum Chordata; class Chondrichthyes; order Carcharhiniformes; family Carcharhinidae; genus Sphyrna; species Sphyrna mokarran. The sequence goes on from JAGIQG010000033.1 coordinate 9,759,111, forward strand.
AGTGAGGAAGGCAAATTCAACATCAGCATTCATTTCTAGAGGGTTAGTTTACAAGAGCAGGGATAGAATCCCATCTATCATCGAGTCCCTACAGTGCAGAAGGAGGCCATTTGGCCCATTGAGTCTGCACCAACCACAATCCCAACCAGGTCCTATCCCACTATAGTTACCCTAGCACTGGCGACACAGTAGCACAGGGGTTCAATTCCTAGCACGGGTCACTGTCTGTGTGGAGTTTGCACATTCTCGCCGTGTCTGTGTGGGTTTCTTCCGAGTGCTCCAGTTTCCTCCCACAGTCCAAAAATGTGCTGGTTAGGTTGATTGGCCATGCTAAAATTGCCTCTTAGTGTCTTGGGATGTGTAGGTTAGAGGGATTAGCCAGTAAATGTGTAGGGATATGGGGATAGGGCCTGAGTGCGATTGTGGTCGGTGCATACTCGATGGGCCGAAGGGCTTGTTTCTGCATCTTAGGGTTCTATGTTCTATATTCTATGACATTAAGACGCAATTCATCATGGCCAATCCACCTCACCCACACATTTTCGGACTGCGGAAGGAAATCGGAGCATCCCAGAGGAAACTCACGGGGACAATGTGCAGACTCTGCACAGACAGTGGCCTGAGCCGGGAATCGAACTGGGGTCCCTGGCACTGTGAGGCAGCAGTGCTAACCACTGTGCCACCGTGCCACCCAATCCAATGCTTTCATTCATTTCTGGAGGGCTAGAATACAAGAGTAAGGATGTACTTCTGAGGCTGTATCAGGCTCTGGTCAGACTCCATTTGGAGTATTGTGAGCGGTTTTGGGCCCTGTATTTCTGGGCTTTGGGGGGCCTCAAGAGGAGGTTTACAGGAGTGATCCCAGGAATAAAGGTTTGTCATATGAGGAGCAGTTGAGTAGCCCGAACCTAAACTCAACAGATGATGGGGGGATCTAATTGAAACTTACAGAATACCACGAGGCCTGTATAGAGTGGACGTGGAGAGGATGTTTCCACTTGTGGGAGAAACTTGAACTTGAGGGCACAAGGGATGGTCCTTTAAAACAGAGATGGGGAGGAATTTCTTCAACCAGACAGTGGTGAAAATGTGGAACTCATTGCCACACAGGGCCGTGGAGACCAGGTCAGTGAGTGTTTGTAAGACAGAGATAGATAGATTCTTGATCAATAAGGGGATCAGAGGTTATGGGAAGAAGGCAAGAGAATGGGGATGAGAATCATATCAGCCATGACAGGATAGCAGAGCAGACTCGATGGGCCGAATGGCATCTTATGGTCTACATCAAGGTGCGTGATTATGTCTCACACGTTACCTTGAAGTGCCTGACTTCCTAAAGTTAGCCCATCATTCTAGAATTGATTGAGGAAAAATCTCATTGCTTCCCAAAGCTGAGCGACATGGATAATGCACAGGAATCAGGATATTTTCTTTGTCGGGAAGAAGAATCAGGCTCCCAAGCCTGGCGTTTAAGATTCTATGTTTAAGATCATAGAATTCCTACAGTGCAGAAAGAGGCCATTCGGCCCATCGGGCCTGCACTGACTCTCTGACAAAACATCTTACTCAGGCCCTCTTCCTATAACCCACAGTCAATCCACCTCACTTCATCTTTTGGGAGGAAACCAGAGCACCCAGAGCAAACCCATGCAGACACGTGGAGGACATGCAGACTCCACACAGACAGTCACCCAAGGCTGGAATTGGAACCCAGTCCCTGAGGCAGCAGTGCTAACTACTGTGTCACCGTGCCGCTGAGAAAACTCATCATACCGGTTATCAAGAAAAGCTTCAAAAAATGGTTTCAAGTTCAATATTTTGTAATATCTTTAAATGACTGTAATTTTTACTTGAATTTATGCCAATTATCAGCCTGGAGTATTCCTTCTGAGGAAATATCCTTCAATCTATACCCTGGGCAATGTCATTGCTGGGATCAGAAGACCCCACTGATATGAAGAAAATTCTGGCATTTGAGTGAGATTCTGAGTTAGGTTCTAATCTAGCGGCTCTGGGCAGCAAGTGGTTAGCACTGCTGCTTCACAGCCTCAGGGACCCGGGTTCGATTCCCGGCTCGTGTGGAGTTTGCACGTCCTCTCTATGTCTGCGCGGGATTCCTCCAGTTTCCTCCCACAATCTGAAAGTCGTGCTGGTTAGGGTGCGTTGGCTATGCTAAATTCTCCCTCAGTGTGCCTAGAGTGTCTAGGGGATTTTCACAGTAACATCATTGTAGTGTTAATGTAAGCCTACTCGTGACGCTCATAAATAAAGTAAAATTCTGATGCCATTACCGAATTGACCAAACATATTTTCTCAACTGATGTCCCGCAAGAACAATTTGCAGTTAGACAATTGCTGTTAATATAGTAAAACACTGTGCCACTGTGTGGTGGCACAGTGGTTAGCATTGTGCCTCACAGTGCCGAGGACCTGGGTTCGATTCCCAGCTTGGGTCACTGTCTTTGTGAAGTCTGCACATTCTTTCTGTATCTGCGTGGGTTTCCTCCGGTGCTCTGGTTTCCTCCCACAGTCCAAATATGTTGACTGGCTGTGCTAAATTGACCTTAGTGTCAAGTTAATAGGGTGAATAAGTAGGGTTATGGGGATTGTGATTAGTGCAGATTTGATGGGCTGAAAGGCCTCCTTCTTCATTGTAGGGATTCTATCCGAAGGAGCCGTATCAAGCACAATTTGAGTATAGCTGTCTCAAGCGATTTTTTTTAATATTTATTTATGGGACATAGGCATTGCTTGCTGACCAGCAATTATTGCCCACCCCTAGTTGCTCTCAAAACTAAATAACTTGCCAGGCCATTCCAGAGAGCAGTTGAGAATTGACCACATTGCTATGGCTCTGGAGTCACCTGTAGGCCAGACCGAGTAAGGATGCCAGATTTCCTTCTCTAAAAGGGCATTAGTGAACCAGATGGTATTTTCCAACAATGGTTTCATGCTCATCAGTAGATTCTTAATTCCAGCTATTTTCTTTTATTGAATTCAGATTGCACCACTTTCCGTGGTGGGGTTCGAACAAATAGCTGAGTTTCTGGATTCATAGCCTAGCGATAATAACCATGAAGTATTATATGGGGTTTGTGGACATCCAGGTAATGTAGTAGCATGGCCCTTTCCGGGGTGGGGTCCCAAGGGTCACGTGATCAGTGAGGGATCATCCCAGCCGAAAGCAATGCCATGTGTCATGTGCCGAGGAGGGACATTCCTACTCGGGGCCAGGAAGTTGAGCAGAACAAACATATTTGTAATCTGGTCTGACCTTGTTGTACATATCTTGGTAATAAATATCCTTATCGTTAAAGCTACATCAAGTCACCCACGATCTATTCTAGATGAATAACCTACATCTTTGTCAAAGAGATTTTATGTTTTCAAGGACTAAACTAAATGAGGAGAGAGAGAGGGAGGGAATTCCAAATTTTAGGCCTTTGGCAACACTCAAATCCTGGGCCAAATGTCTTCGGAATCTGGGTTCAAATCCCACTACAGCCAGATAGTGGAACTTGAATTCAGTAAAAAAAAATTGGAATTAAGAATCTACTGATGACCATGGAACCATTGTCGATGGTCATAAAAACCCATAGACAGCATGGTGGCACAGTGGTTAGCACTGTTGCCTCATAGAGCCAGGGACCCAGGTTCAATTCCAGCCTTGGGTGACTGTCTGCCTAGGGGTTTACATTCTCCTGCGTGGGGTTTCCTCTGAGTGCTCCGGATTCTTCCCACACTCCAAAGGTGTACAGACAAATTGGCTATGCTAAATTGCCCTTTGGTGGGCAGGGGCATGGCATTTGGTGCATTTCTCGATTGGAGAGTCAGTACAGAAAAGATGGGCTGTATGGCCTTCATTTGCATTTTAAATATACTGAGAATCCGCAATTTGTTTAATGGGTAATTAATGATTAGACTGAGGGAATCTCCTCAGCTGGAAGCACTTTGTACACCTTGGTACATGTTGGATGAACAGTCCACTTGTGAGGACTTAGTTTACGCTTTAGGCAAATCTCAGTCTGGACTAATTTCTGAATGAATTATTTACTTTCAAGAATGAGGAGGGTCGAATGAACGCAGGCCATTAGAGAAGAAGATTAATTTTGAAATAAAGAATTTACGACGGATTAAGCTATTACATTTGGGCATTGTGGATTGGTTAGGGGGATGTGGGGATGTCTATTATCCAGATATTTTCAAAAATTAATTGCCTCAAAAGAAAAACAGACTTCTAATTGTGGAAACCCAGCAATGAAATAAATCATTCAAACATGAAGAAAATTAGTTAGCAAGAAAAAAAAAATGGAATTGCTCCAATTCTTGCCCAAGTTGAGTGGCACAGAAGCACAATGATTAGCACTGGTGCCCCATAGCGCCAGGCACTGGGGATTGATTCCCCACTCAGGTCACTGTGAGAAGTTTGCACGTTCTCCCCGTGTCTGCATGGGTTTTGTCCGAATATCCTGGTTTCCTCCCACAGTCCGAAAGTTGTGTTGGTTAGGGTGCAATGGCTGTGCTAAATTCTTCCTCAGTGTACCCGAACAGGTGCCAGAGTGTGCCAACTAGAGGATTTTCACAGTCACTTCGATGCAATGTTAATGTAAGTCTACTTGTGACACTAATAAATAAACATTAAATTTTATGCTTGCTAGATTTTTTTTCTAAACCATCAAATGATCTCACACTAATTAATGCAGCACGGTGGCACAGTGGTTAGCACTGCCACCTCAAAGTGCCGGGGATCCGGGTTCAATACCCAGCCTTGGGTCATTGTTTGTGTAGAACTTGTAAGTTCTTTCTGTGTCTGCGTGGATTTCCTCCCGTAGTCCAAAGATGTATGGGCTAAGTTGATTAGCCATGCTCAATTACCTGACGAAGGAGCAGCGCTCTGAAAGCTCGTGGCTTTTGCTACCAAATAAACCTGTTGGACTTTAACTTGGTGTCATGTGACATCTTACTGTGTTTACCCCAGTCCAATGCCAGCAACTCCACATCATGGATTCTATGATTACGGGGATAGGGCATGGGTGGGGTTGTTATCAGTGCAGATTCGATGGGCCAAATAGCCTCCTCCTACACTGTGAGATTCTATGATTACAGGGGTAAGGCATGGGTGGAATTGTTATCAGTGGTGACTCGATGGGCCGAATGGCTTCTTCTGCATTATAGGATTCTATGATTACAGAAATAGGGGCTAGGAGGGTGGGATTGTTGTCGGTGCAGGCTCGATGGGCCAAATGGCCTCCTCCTAAGCTGTGGGGATTCTATGATTTTAATGATAAATGAAAATCAAATCCACTCTACCAGCCATGAACGTGTTGCTAATGTTTCCAACTCTGGGTGGGAAGGTTACGTGCTCAAATTTGCTGTTGCGTTGCGAGTTGTCGAGGAGACAGAGGTATTCTGTCGTTTTTGCTTTAGCTCTTCTGCTGAAACGTATTTCTCTCCAGGAAGCCTAACCGTCCTCTCTTTCTTGCTTCTTTTTTTTTGCAGATGAACCGCCCAATTCAGGTGAAACCTGCAGACAGCGAAGGTCGAGGAGGTAGCTATCAAATCCAAAATTAGTCTTGCACCTTTTTTTTTCCCCTTGTAATGGGCCTCCGTCAGCCCCAGCAGCCTGACCCTGACAAGTCACCACATTGTGTTGTGTGCAGCGAGCTAGCCAAGAGATTTAATCGCTAATCATGGGCTTGCATTCACTGAGAGATAGCAGAGCGTGCCAAGTGCAATTTAATTTGCCCACTTAATGTCCCTTCTCTCAATTGGCAGATACACAAATGTGTCGCTTTACTGACAGTCGGGAGTACTGTTTACAAATAATCCTTTCTTTTCCCTCTCTCACCCCCCTCCACCCCAGTGTTGGCAAATGTCAGAATGTGAAAGCAATTGCTGTAAGCATCAAAGCTGACAAATCTTAAGGTGTTAGTCTAGGCCTCTGTGCCTGGCTTGTTGGGGGGGTAGTTCTGGTTAACCGCTTGTGGGCTTTTGTTACCTCTGCTTGTTGGTGACATCAAGCGTTGTTCCTTGTCAAATGGAGAGTGAGACCATCTTCTCCTTCCATAAGGGACAGAATTCATGAGAGCTGGGAATGACATGCATGCGAAACTAAGGACTTAGCCTAAAACAGCTCTGGTTTAAGGGGAATTTACTTCAAATGCCATGCTTTAAGAGTGGTTAGACCCCCTTTGTACAACTCGATCCTGGTGTCATCATCCAATTTATTGGTAAATTATTGCACTAATTGTGGTCAATGTTCTTGTTTGTCAATGCACTTCATTCATCACCTAATATATTTCCCTATTTGTGATAGATCTGTAACTGTGTAGACTTCACCCAAGTGCTTTGTTTGATGTTGATTGCAGACGTGTTGGAGTTTGACAAAAGAGAATCTGTGGTTGTCCCACTGAGATTTTTTTACAGTTCAGGTTGAATTTAGCAGAAGGATTTTACACTTGCGCCATCCCGCATTGCTGAAAGCTTAGAACTCAAAACAACATGTTGTTTCTTGATGTTTATTCCCCTCTGTTTTTTTTTAATTTGTGATTCCTATGTCTGCCTGGGAAGGAAGTGAAGATCAAAGTTCAAAGAACAAAGAAAATAGGAACAAGACCTTGTGCTTCCAATTACTGGTCATGATGCCCTGTGTAAATTAAAAAAAACTTCTGCCCTTACTCCGTCTATTCCCGCCCTATTCACGTATCCATCCAGGTGCCTCTTAAACGTTGCTAATGTATCTGCCTCCATCACCCCCTCTGGCAGCATATTCCAGACACCCACCGCTCTCTGTGTGAAAAATGTCCTCTCTTAAATATTCAACCTCTCACTTTGAATCTGTACCTTTTGTGATTGATGGGACAGTGGTTAGCACTGGGGCCCCAAAGTGTCAGGGACTGGGATCGTTTCCCAGCTTGGGTCACTGTCTATGCGGAGTCTGCACCTTCTCCTCCTGTCTGTGTGAGTTTCCTCCAGGTGCTCCAGTTTCCTCCAGCAGTCCGGAAGCCGTGCTGGTGAGGTGCATTAGTCAGGCTAAATTCTCCCTCAGAACCTGAAAAGGCGCTGGAGTGTGATGAATTGGGGATTTTTGCAATAACTTCATTGCAATGTTGATGTCAGCCTACTTGTGACATTAATGGTAATAAATCTTCAGAGGCAGAAGTCCCTTCACCTTTATTTACAATTCCAACAGCAGTGTACAGAATGCTATCAGTCAACAGTCAGCCATCGGGAGTGCCAGAGGAACTGACACGCCCGGCTAAATACATGGAAAAGACTCTTGGTTGGGCTATCAATTGACTCCTTACTCAGCGAGTTCAATAGGCCAACCTCAATGGCCTCATTGAAGTCATTGCACTAATAAATAAACTAAAACTTGAAGTTTTTCCCATCTTGGGAAAATAAGATAACATCGATTGATGATTACTTCCCCAGAATGCAATTAAGTTTCTTTTTAGCATTTCGACTGCACCACACAACAGTAGTTCAACACAAGGTCAAAGTGAATGACTCAACTAAGATGGACACCTTGGCAGCCAAGTTATTTGTTGAATGTTGTTATCAAACCAATTTCACCATAATTGTGCTATCAGCATCCAAGTTTTTCTTCCCTCATTTCGCCTGCTTGCTGCCTCTCAATGATTATTGGTTCAACTTGGGGTCTTCTTCCGAATGGTGGAACCCAGTGACATGTCTCTCAATCCTCAACTCCACCTCTGTACCATTGGACAAGTCATGCGCAAGGCAAAATGCTTGCCAACTAAAGCCACAAGCTCTGCCTTCCTGACTCCACCCTCTTCAACATTGGCTATATCAAATCTCTTGTGTCCTCCGATCAAAGAATCACAGAGTCCCTACGGTGCAGAAGAGGCCATTCAGCCCATCGTGCTTGCACCGACTACAATCCCACTCAGGACCTATTTCCGTAACCCCACACGTTTATCCCCATTAATTCCCGACACCAAAGGTCAATTTAGCATGGCCAATAAACTTAACCTACACAATCAACCTAACCCATGGTTAGCACTGCTCCCAAGGACCCGGGTTTGGTCCTCAGCTTGGGTCACTGTCTGTGTGGGATTTGCACATTCTCTCCATGCCTGCGGTGTTTCTCCCGGGTGCTCTGGTTTCCTCCCACTTCCAAAGATGTGCAGGTTAGGTGCATTGGCCATGTTAAATTGCCCCTTAGTGTCTGGGAGACTAGTTAGTGCAAATGCATGGGGATAGGGCCTGGATGGCATTTTGGTCAGCGCAAACTTGAGGGGCCAAATGGCCTCCTTCTGCAATGTAGGTTTCTTTGTCTTTATCTTTGGAGTGTAAGAGGAAATGGAGCATCCAGAGGAAACTCACACAGACACAGAAAGAACATGCAAACTTCACACAGACAGTTACCCAAGGCTGGAATTGAACCGGGGTCCCTAGTGCTGTGCGGCAGCAATGCTATTTGCCATCGGGGATGTAGGTTAGACTGGAATGCAGAGCAGGCTGTCCCCAGTTACTCTGTTGTTAGAGGCTGGGACTGTTCCCTCCAGACCAAAGAAAGTAAAGTCGGATTTAATGAGCATATGGCACAGGTCCCTGGCGCTATGAGGCAGCAATGCTAACCACTGTGCCAGCATGCTGTCCTGTTTGACCCAGAGCTGAGTTTCAAAGCCTGAGTTCTATCCATGCACCAAACCCATTTCTTTCCAAATCAATAGTATTGCCTATTTCTAACCCTATCTTAGTCTGAAACAACTCCAAAAATGTTTGCATTTTTTCATCCCATTAATATCTAATTTCTCCAATGCTGGACGCTTCTCATAGAGTCATAGAGGTTTACAGCATGGAAACAGGCCCTTCGGCCCACCTTGTCCCATGCCATCCTTTTTTTAAGCCCCTAAACTAGTCCCAATTGACCCATATCCCTTTATACCCATTTTACCCATGTAACTGTCTAAATGCTTTTTAAAAGACAAAAATGTACCCACCTCTGCTACTACCTGTGACACCTCATTCCACACACTCACCACCCTCTGAAAAAATTGCCCCTCTGGACCGTTTTGTATTTCTCCCCTCTCATCTTAAACCTATGCCCTTTAGTTTTAGACTCCCCTACATCCAGGAAAAGTTATTGACTATCTAGCTAGCCTGTGCTCCTCATTATTTTATAGACCTCTATAAGATCATCCCTAAGCCTCCTACGTTCCAGCGAAAAAAATCCCAGTCTCTGCAGCCTCTCCCTGCAACTCAAGCCATCAAGCCCCAGTAGCATCCTAGTAAATCTTTTCTACACTCTTTCTAATTTAATAATATCTTTTTGTAATAAGTGACCAGAAATATGCAGTGTTCCAAATGTGACCTTACCAATGTCTTGCACAACTTCAACAAGATGTCCCAACTTCTGTATTCAATGTATTTTTCTCTTGTAGAAACTGTAAATATGCCAATACGTAGATAGCTAAATCATGTTTGTTGCCTCACCTATATTATTGTTGGTTCTCATCTACTCATCTGCGAACACATTGAGGTTAAAGCCTTCATGGCACCCAATCTCCACAACTTCTTTCAATTCAGCCTAATTTCATAGCATTCCTACAGTGTGGAAGGAGGCCATTCAGCCCATTGAGTCTGCACTGACAACAATCCCACCCAGTCCCTATCTTCAGAAACCCAGATATTTGTTCTACTAGTCCCTTTGACATTAAGTGGCAATTTAGCATTGACAATCTATCTAACCTACACATCTTCGAACACTAAAGGGCAATTTAGCATGGCCAATCCACCTAGCCTGCCTCTTCAAACCTTCCTGAAGTCCACTGTTTTGACCAGGTTTTCAAGTATTTTCTACTTTTTCACCCTCGTCCTTCCTCTATTGCCATCTTTCGAGTCTGAGAGGAAACCAGAGGACCCAGAGAAAACCCATGCAGACATGGGGAGAACATGCAAATTCCACACAGTCACTGAGGTTGGAATTGAAACCGGGTCCCTGGCATCCTAAGGCAACAGTACCAACGCTAAAGTTTTAAATTTTTTATGAGTCACAAATTGGCTCACACTACACTGCAATGAAGTTACTGTGACAATCCCCCAGTCGCCACATTCTGATGCCTGTTCAGGTATATTGAGGGAGAATTTAACATGGCCAATGCATCTAATCTATATATCTTGGGGCTGTGGGAGGAAACCAGAGCAACCGGAGGAAACCCACACATACAGAGGCAGAACACAATTCTACACAAACCTAAGCCGGGAATCGAACCTGCTGTGAGGCAGCAAAGCTAACCGCTATGCCTCCGTGCCACCCCAAATCAAATCAACCCTAACTTGCTCCCTAATATATTGTGGCATCCTTTGACCTGCTGACCCTCCTTCCCTCCTCATTTGTAGTCACACACCTCTCGCTAAAACCGGCCGTTATATCCTCTTCGATTCTCTCTTCACCTCTTCAAACCTTCATGAAGACCATTGCTTTGACTAAATTTCTACTTCTTCGCCCTCGTCCTTCCTCTATTGTCATTTATTCACTCTGGCTTCATCCCAAGCGTACTATGGGACATTTTTTGTGCTGAGGACATCATGTACAAGCAAGAGCTTGCTGGTGCTTGCTGAAGATACTATCGTTACCCCAGCTATTTGTCCAACAATGTGTATCAATTTCCCTGATGATGTTTTCTGCTCTTCAGCTACCTGTGACAATGTCATTAGTGCATAAGTCAATCCGTATCTGCAAGTAAACATGTTGAAAACGTCAGCAAAAATGAAGAATGAACAATTATTCAGTCACCATGTCAACGAGTTTAATATTGTGATGAGGTTTATATTTGCTTTTCTGAATTTTTAGGAGGGGATTGTCTTCATAGAAAATTGTCTTCAGAATAATTTGTTACTTGCAGAGGGAGAAGAACTGGAGAATTCATTGTTTCTCTTGCAATAACACAACGGGGGCAATGCCATGTGATGCTGACCTTGCATGGACAAGCAAAACACAAAGGTCTCACATGAGCAAAAACTGACCATTCACTTTGAGCTGTATAGTTTTAACCTCTTCAAGAAAGTCATCTCACTGCTATTCTCCCAAGTTCAATTTTAGCTTGCAAACATTTAGGTTTCTTCATGAAGATTTAATCGTTTTGGTTAATGTTTCAACCCTATTCTGGCCAGCGCATACTCTTTGGTGTCAAATCCAACCATTTGGGTGCCAGACTGCAACATTCAGTCTCTCTGACACATGCTATCATTCACTTACATTGTGGCTGTTGTATCTAAGTTTCAGTTGCTCGGCACCAAAAAACTATTGATAGTTGTCTTGTCAATTCCAATTGTCCTCGCATTTTGGGAGCGAGGAATCTATCTTTCCATGTGAAGAAGATGAACCATCAGAAATATTAAGCTAACTCACGTTCAAGACTACTTCTGTAAGATATGCAAGCATAAGACTTCCCTATTCTGCGTAACACTTAACATTCTTCTTTGAGCCATAGTTATTATGGTGATAGTTATTGATTGAAAAGAGGTTTTACACGAATCACATAGGCCGATGCATAACGAAAAGTGCCATGCAACCGTGGCAAATATCAATGTTGAGATCTGTGATTCCATGAAAATCATAGCTTGTACACCATATAGACCACTCAGTGACTTTAACTCCTGTCGATCACTGATGTCATATGGATGCTGATCTGATTACATTATATTAACCACGCGTAGCCTTTTTATACATGGTCAATGTTTGCCTTAGACTTTGAGTTACTAATTATCTAACATTTCAGAAAGAGAGTTTCCCCACCCCCCTCTTATTGTTATGCAAATGAAAAGCTGTTAAGTGAACCAATGAAGCAGGACTTGTCATAAATTGGGCAAACTTCGCCACTGCTTAAAAATGGTATAAGGCCAAGTGAAATGGGAGAGTCTGAGGACAGATATTCTTCAGCGCATAGAGCAGAACCAGTCCTGTCCTGCCTTTTGCTTGCTTTTGCCCTCTCTCTTACCCTCTCTACCTCTCTTGCCCCATCTGTCTCTCGCTCTCTTTCTCTTACGCCCTCTCACTCGCCCTCTCTCTGTCTCTCACCCTCCCACTCTCGCATTCTTCCTCTCATACTCTCCATCTTGTCCTATCTCTTCCACCCTCTGTCTCTGTGTCTTCCTTCCTCACACTCTCTCACTCTCACTCTCTCATGGTGCATCTGTAAAAATTGGTCAGAGTCATAGCAGGCATTTTGAATTTCTTTAGCCTCCCTTAGAAAGTAGGTGGGCTTTCTTAACTACAACATTGGCGTGGAGAGACCAAGACAGGTTTTTGGTGATCTGCACACCAGGAAACTTGAAGCTCTCGACCATCTCCATTTCATCCCCATTGATATGGACAAGGGCATGTCCTCCATTACACCTTCTGAAGTCGATGACTGTCTCCTTAGTTTCACTGACATTGAGGGTAATGATGCTATGAAAATATCAGGCATAAACCCTTGCTCAATAATATTCGAGGAAGGTAGAACTGCAAATTCTTGAGTAACAGTAATATATCTTCAACAAAGAAGAGAAAAACTGCAGACAAACAGCTCATGAAGAAGCCACATTCTCAGGCAAGATATGAATGGCAACAAATGCTTCTTATAGGATGTAATGATGTAAGGTGCTCACTTTCTCAAAAATTATTCGTCGGATATTCCCTTCTTTTGTGCTTAACCCTTAAAAGTGCAACGTTGTCTCTCCTCCTGTTTTCTATCATCTGTTAATGATACTCCAATCAAACAGTATGCCTGTTTAAAAGGCCAAGTCTCCAGCTCAGTCCCTTCCCATACAGCATCAATTAGCCCCTGTACTGCGCTGTAATGTTCTATGCTCTATAACCCCATGCACTTACCCTAGCTAGTTCCTCTGACACTAATTTAGCAAAGCCAATTCACCTAACCCGCACGTCTTTGGACTGTGGGAGGAAACTGGAGGAAACCCAAACAGACACGGGGAGGACATGCAGAGACAGTGACCCAAGCCAGGAATCCAACCCAAGTCCCTGGCGCTGTGAGGCAGCAGTGCTAACCACTGTGCCGACAGGTTTATATCGATTCAAGTTTCTCTCTCTTTGAATTTCAAAGTATAATTTTGCTTCCAGTGGCAGAATCAAAATCTGCCAAAAAAAAGGAAGCATCCTGAAAATGCACTGTTGCCCATTGAGTGGCATGTGCAGTTTGCCATGCGGACAAGGGTGTGATGGTGCCAAGTGGTGACAGGGATAGTTTGGGATCAGAAGGCAGGAATCAATCCTCTTAACCTTGAGCTATACCAGAGAATCCTATTTCTGCATTGACATTGCAGGAATTGATGGTTATCTTGGCCGGACCATGTCCAAATGGGAAAGCTCGAGGTACAAGCCAGGATAAAAGAATGAGCTCTTTAATCATACAATCCAGGATAAAATAGCTGTCAAAAAAAAATAGAACAAAATAACTAAAACAAAGAATAAGCGCCGATTTTCCTGGGGCATTCTGCCCTCTTGTTGACCTGAATGGCTATCTGTCATGCCCACTGAGATTTAGTGTCGTTTGCAATACTTATTTTCTCAAGGTTGGCATTGTCTGCCTGGATACAATTGGGGAAGGGCAACTCAAGCGGTTTCTCGTGCGTTTTACAGACGAAGCATACCATTCATAGAGTATATAGAGGAGAAGGAAAGGAGAGTGTGCAACATGTAGTGTTACAGTCACAGCTAGGGTTTGATTTGATTTGATTTGATTTGATTTACTACTGTCACATGTTTTAACACACAATGAAAAGCATTGTTCTTTGCGCGCTATACAGACAAAACATACCGTTCATAGAGAAGGAAACAAGAGAGCGCAGAACGTAGTGTTACAGTCTTAGCTAGGGTGGAAAGAAAGATCAACTTAATGCATGAAGGTTATGGGGATAATGCCTGGGATTGTTGTCAGTGTAGAATCGATGGGCCGAATGCCCTCCTTCTGTAGGGATTCTATGATTCTGTGAAAGACTTGTGAATGTAGGTAAGGTAAGTTCATTCAAAAGTCTGATGGCAGCAGGAAAGAAGCTGTTTTTGAGTCAGTGAGCTCAGACTTTTGTATCTTTTTCCCAATGGAAGAAGATGTAAGAGAGAATGTGCATGGTCCTTAATTATGCTGGCTGTTTTTCCGAGGCAGTGGGAAGTATAGACAGAATCAATGGATGGGCGGCTGGTTTGCTAGACGAATTGGGTTACATTCACAATCTTTTGTAGCTTCTTGCGGTCTTGGGCAGAGCAGGAGCCATAGCAAGCGGTGATACAACCAGAAAGAACACTGTGTGGAGAAATGGTGTGGAGAATATGTGATGGGTCCATTCAAAAGTCTGGTGGGAGCAGGAGAGAAGCTGTTCTTGACTCGGTTGGTACATATCCTTGGATTTTTGTATCTTTTTCCTGATGGAAGAACATAGAACATAGAACATAGAACATTACAGCGCAGAGCAGGCCCTTCAGCCCTCGATGTTGCGCCGACCAATTAGGAACAAGCAGTGACCCTCTAACCTAAACCATTCCCTTTTCATCCATAAACTTATCTACTAACCTCTTAAACGCCACCAAACTTGGCGCATCTACAACTGACGCAGGCAAGGCATTCCATACCCTTACCACCCTCTGGGTAAAGAACCTACCTCTGACATCTGTCCTAAAACCACCACCCCTTAATTTAAAGCTATGTCCCCTCGTGCTAGCTTTCTCCATCCTAGGAAAAAGGCTATCACTGTCCACCCTATCTAAACCTCTAATCATCTTATATGTTTCAATAAGGTCTCCTCTTAGCTGCCTGCTTTCTAACGAAAACAACCTCAAATCCCTCAGCCTCTCTTCATAAGACCTGCCCTCCATACCAGGCAACATCCTGGTAAACCTCCTCTGTACCCTCTCCAATGCCTCCACATCTTTCTTATAATGTGGGGACCAGAACTGCACACAATACTCCAAGTGCGGCCGCACTAGAGTTTTGTACAGTTGCAACATGACGTTGCGGCTCCGAAATTCAATCCCCCTACCAATAAAAGCTAAGACTCCGTATGCCTTCTTAACAACCTTATCGACTTGATTGCCAACTTTCAGGGATCTATGCACAAATACACCAAGATCCCTCTGTTCATCAACACAGAAGGCGGAAGAGAAAATGTTCGGTGTGTGGGGGGTCCTTAATTATGCTGGCTGCTTTTCCAAGGCAGCGGGAAGCGTGGACAGAGTTGATGGATGGGTGACTGGTTGTTGATAAACTGGACTACATTCACAAGTCTTTCACAGAATCATAGAATCCCTACAGAAGGAGGGCATTCGGCCCATCGATTCTACACTGACAACAATCCCAGGCATTATCCCCATAACCTCCATGCATTAACCCTGCTAATCCTCCTGACACTAAAGCACGGTCAATCCACCTAATCTGCTCATCTTTGGACTGTGAGAGAAAACCCACAGATATGGGAATAATGTGCAGACTCTGCACAGAAAGTGACCCAAGCCAGGAATTGAACCCGGGTCCCTGGGTTTGTGAGGCAGCAGTGCTAACCACTGTGCCACCATGCCGCCTTTTGTAGTTTCTTGTGGTCCTGGTCGGAGCAGAAGCCGTACCAAGCTGCGACGCATCTGGAAAGGGTGCAAAAAATAGGGGAGTGCTGTAGTGGACATGCCAAATTTCCTTAGTCTCCTGAGAAAGTAGAGGCATTGGTGGGCTTCCTTAACTGTAGCGATGGCATGGAAAGGCTAGGGCATGTTGCTGCTGATCTGGATGCCTTGAATGAAAGGGAAACCAGGAAGTTTGATTACCACATCTTTTAATCTGTGGTAAGCAACTGCGTGCGCGACTAACTGCAGAAAGGAACAAAGTGGCGTTAGAACAACTTCAAACCCATTGCATTAGACTTCATTAGATTGTAAAATGGAGGCCATGCGAGAGGCTGGATGCAAATGCATTATTTTCATCTGATGATTATGTTCAAAGCTTTTCCTTTCATACACGAGCACTTTGGAAATGATTTTAAATGAATGTATTCTATTGACTGAAATCAAGCCGCATTGATGTTATTCAGATGAAAATTATTGCGCAAGTCGTGAGGTCAAATCGAACTCTCTAATCCTGGAACTAATGCAATATGTTACCAGGGAAAGGCCGTTCATAACACAACGGTTCCGGAGACAGCTGAAAGTGTTTAAGGAGGGAGACAGAATTGGGGGACATAAAGGTAGATTAGATAAATAACCCGGGAGTCTTGATCGATGGGCATCCGGGATTGGAAAATGGAATTCTGAGGTCAATGTTCCAGATTTTCAGTCATCCAGGTTTTTCCAGTCGTTAATTTTAATTACAGCAGAAGAACCATTTTCATAGAAGCTAGGAGCAGGAGGAGGCAATTCGGCCCTTCAAGTCTGCCCCATCATTCATTAATATTATGCGGATCATCCAACTCAATAGCCTAATCCTGCTTTCTCCCCATAACCTTTGATCCCAAGTGCTATATCCGGCCTCCTCTTGAATACATTCAATGTTTTGGCATCAACTGCTTCCTGTGGTAATGAGTTCCATAAGCTCACCACTCTTTGGGTGAACTAATGCCTCTTTACCTCTGTCCTAAATGGTCTACCCCAAATCCTCAGTCTGTGACTCCTGCTTCTGGACTCCCCCACCATCGGGAACATTCTCCCTGCACCTATCCTGTCTAGACCTGTTAAAATTTTATAAGTCTCCATGAGATCCTCCCCTCATTTGTCTGAACTCTAGCGAAATCAATCCCAACCTAGTCAATAGCTCCCCGTACATCAGTCCTGCCGTCCCCGGAACACCCTGATAAACCTTCACTGCAAGAACATCCTTCCTCAGAAAAGGAGACCAAAACTGCATACAATATTCTAGGTGTTGCCTCACTGAGACGCTGTATAATTGCAACAACGCATCCCTGCTCCTGTACTCAAAACCTCTCGCAATGAACGTGCCATTTGCCTTCTTTACTGCCTGCTGTAACTGCATGCTTACCATCAATGAACGGTGCATCCATTGCAGGACCCACTGCAGACTCCTCTCTTCCAATTTACAACTATTGGCTCTAAACTGGGAGACGGGAGTGTGCCATTGGCTGTAAATTGGGAGAGGGGAATGTGCAATGGGACCTGGGTATCCTTGTGCACCATTTGCTGAAGGTAAGTATGTAGGTACAGCAGGTAGTAAACTGCCTTCTTGTTTTTGCTTCCAAAGTAAATAACCTCACACTTATCATGCGGACCACAGGGTCCCATTTCCTTCCATCTCGGTCTTTGTGACTTGATTTGATTTATTATTATCACGTGTATTGGGATACAGTGCAAAGTATTGTTCCTCATGCGCTGAATGACAAGAGTGGTATCGATCGATCTTGGAGTTGGAGGTATGGTGAGCAGTCCAATTGGGGTAAAGGGCATTGGTATTAGCTGGGTGGGCAGACTTAGGCAACAGAAACCCCCATACAACTACAGTATGGAAACCTGCATATGCGCAATTGTGCTCTCAGCTGTTATCAGCCGGCTTTGGAGTGATTGAGGCACTGCCCACTCCCCCAGCTGGATTTAAAGTTTTGCTTCTTTTTTTGACTGTAAGGTGAAATTGAACTCTTAATTTGTTAAAAAAAGGTGTTAATTTCTCTAGTTTTCACACTCGTTTGATCCTTCGAGTTATTTCGGTAAGCTCGCCCCGTTATGCTTTGGCCTTGGTAGTAAATTCCACAGGCTAGCACTCTCTGGCCCATCAAGTCTGCACCGAACACAATTCTTATCCCCCATAACTGCAAGCATTTGTCATAGGTAGCCCCCCCTCCCAAACCCCAACCCACTGCCCCCGCCCACGATGCTAAGGGGCTATTCCACATGGCCAATTCACCTAACCCACACGTCTTTGGACTGTGGGAGGAAACCAGAGCATATGGAGGAAATCTAAACAGACAATGTGCAAACTCCACACAAACAGTGACCCAAGTCATGAATCGAACCCGGGTCCCTGGCACTGTAAGGCAGCAGTGCTAACTACTGTGCTACCATGCCGCCCTGTAAGAATTGTTGCCTTATCTCAGTCCTCAAAGGTTTAGTCCATATCCTTAGGCTATGATCCCTAGTTCTGGACACCCTTGCCATTGGGAACATCCTTCTGGCATCTACTCTGTCTGGTCCTTTAGAATTCTGGCTTTACTAATAATGTCTATTTCTTCAGACATTATTACAATAAAAACCTGCTTGGTCTGCTGTCTGTGAAGGTCCATATTGAAATGAGCTTAGTTTTTACTTAATCCACCTCTGAGTGGCTGGAGCCTTGATCAGAAAGAGATGTTTAGCTGAATGATGGCTTTCTAATTCAGAGAAAGAGTGGCCACAGAAAGAGCACATCAGAATTGGGAAGATCTTATATTAGTATTGTCAGGCATGTACTTTATAGGGGTTGATGCAGAGCAAAGGGAGAAATGAGAAAGTTTATTTATTAGTCAGAAGTAGACTTACATTAACATTGCAATGAATTTACAACGAAAATCCCCTAGTCGCCACACTTAGCACTTGTTTGGGTACACTGACAGAGAACCGGTCTGTCTTACGGACTATGGAGGGAACCGAAGCTCCCAGAGGAAACCCGTGCAGACATGGAGAGAATGTGCAGACTCCACACAGACGGTGACCCAAGCCGGAATCAAATCCGGATTCCTGGCGAAGTGAGGTAGCAGTGCTAACCTCTGTTACATCGCTATGTTTTGCATCAGCCCGTTATATGACTCTAACCCAAATGTTTACCGAAAATTATCCACACATGAGGAACTTCAGTTCCGAGGACAGTTCAAAGAGATTGGGACTGTTTCCCTTAGAGACGAGAAGACAAAGAGGAGGTTTGATAGAGATGGAGAGAGTATATAGAGAGATACAAGGATTGAGAAAGAGAAGGAGTAGATTTGCACATTCTCTGTGTCTGCATGGATTTCCTCCGGGTGATCCAATTTCCTATCACAGTCCAATGATCATTGGCTATGATAAATTGTCCCTTAGTGTCCAAAGATGAGCAGGTTAGGTGGATTGGCCATGCTAAATTACCCCTTAGTGCCAAAGATGGACAAGCGAGGTAAATTGGCCATACTAAGTATCCAAATATGTGCAAGTTAGATAGAATAACCATGATAAATTGTCCCTTTGTGTCCAAAGATGTGCAGGTTAAGTGGCTTGGCCATGCTAAGTTGCTCCTTAGTGTCATAAAAGTGCAAAAGGAGGCCATTCAGTCCATTTAGACTGCACCAATAACAATCAACTCAGGCCCTATCTCCATAACCCAATGCACTTGCCCTGCTTCATCCCTGACATTAAGCGGCAATTTAGCACGGCCAATGCACCTAACCTGCACATGTTTCGGCCGGTGGGAGGAAACTGGAGCACCCTGAGGAAACCCACACAGAGACACGGGGCGAATGTGCAAACTCCGCTTTGGCGTCCAAAAATGTGCATGCATCTTCGGTGAATGCATAGGTTGGATGGATTAGCCATGATGAATGTATGGTATTACGGGGTCAGGGCGAAGGAAAGGTCCTGGCTTGGCGAGTCAGCACAGACCCGATGAGACTATGGGGTTAGGACTGGGGTGGGACTGGGTAAGATGCTCTTTCAGAGAGTTGGTGCAGACTCATGGCTGAATAATGACCTCCCTCTGCACTCCAATTCAGATGATGCACGATAGAAGCAAATATAATGTCACTAACAGAAAAACTTAGTCACACGACAAGCAGTTGGGGGGCAGTCTGGACGTGAGTTAGCGGCCCTTCCATCTACAGTTCACCATTGGCGTTGACCAACATGCCTGATGAAAGGATGTGTAGGTTAGAGGGATTAGTGGGTAAATGTGTAGGGATATGGGGATAGGGCCTGGGCGGGATTGTGGTCAGTGCAGACTCGATGGGCTGAAGGGCTTGTTTCTGCACTGTAGGGGTTCTATGTTCTGTGTTCTATGTTCTAAAGAAGCCTCAACTCGCCATGATTTAAGAGGTTGGAGGCAAGGAGAAGGGAAGGCAGTACGTTGCAGGCGAACAGGCAGATAAAGAGTTAAGAGAGAGGAAGTTTTCTTTGCCTTTGTGAGCGTCCAGTCATTATAACATCTGATGGACGTCACACACCAGTGGAAGCAATTAATTTAATGGCTACCATGCACTTTAGCAGCGAAGAACTCATTTATCCTTTGTTTTCCCTTCTCATTCCTTTTCACACGAGATTACATGTCTAATCAAGCCTGAAGGCACCAACATTAATGCTTATTGTAGTTACAATAGAAAAGAGCCCAGAATGAAAAGTACTCAATGTCACAGTCTCTCTCTTAATTTAATATATTTTGTATTAGTTGGTGCAGGAGGGGGAAATAAAGACTTTTTTGTACAACAGCTAAAGAATTGCATTTCCACCCCCCCCCATACTCCTTTTCCATTACAAGACAGCCTCGCCCTCCCCTTGCTGACCCCACCCCGTCCCCCATTCCCCAAAACTAATCTTGATGTCCACAGTGATGGTCGACATCAAATGGTTTTAGTCTTTCCACCTCACAGGATTGGGTGGCACGGTGGTTAGCAGCACCAGAGACCCAGGTTCGATTCCGGCCTTGGGGTCACTCTCTGTGTGGAGTTTGCACATTCTCCCAGTGTCTGTGTGGCTTTCCTCCAAAGATGTGCGGGTTTGGTACATTGGCTGTGCTAACTTGACGCTTAGCATCGGGGGCAGGGTGGTTAGCTAGGGTAAATATGAGAGGTTATAGGGATAGGGCCTGGGTGGGACTATTGCTGATGAAGGTTTGATGGGCCAAATAGTTACTTTCTCTCAAGATTCTATCTTATCTATTCTCTTCATAACTTTAAATGTTTCTGTAAGATCCCTCCTCGTTGTAGGCCAGACCAGGTAAAGACAGCAGATTTCTTTCCCAAAAAGACATTAGTGAACCAGGTGTGTTTCCAAGAGAAGGAGAAGTGATGGCCCAGTGGTATTACTGCTAAATTATTAATCCTAAAACTCAGTTAATGTTCTGGGGACACAGGTTCAAATCCCGCCATGGCAGCCACTAGAATTTGAATTCAATAAAAAAAAAATCTGGAATTAAGAATCTACTGATGGAATCATTGTCGGAAAAACTCGTCTCGTTCACTGTTGCCCTTTGGGGAAGGAAATCTTCAAACTCCACACAGACAGTCACCCAAAGCTGAAATTGAACCCAGGTTCCTGGGGCTGTGAGATGGTAGTGCGAATCACTGTCCCACCCATCTTAATGGAGTGACGGGAACAGGTTTGAGGGGAATTCTCCTGATCCTGTATTCAAGGCAGTCTCATCTGAACAGTAGAAAGATGGAGTGGGGAGGCGATGATAATAGTGGTATTATCCCTCGACTATTAATCCATAAACTCAGCTAATGTCCTGGGGATCCATTTTCGAATCCCTCCACAGCAGATGATGGAATTTGAATTCAATAAAAACAATATATGGAATTAAGAATCTATCAATAACCATGAAGCCCCCCCATGGCTGATTGTCAGAGAGATTTGTCTAGTTCGCTATGGGCTGGCACAGTGACACAGCGGTTAGCACTGCTGCCTCACAGTACTAGGGATTCAGGGTCAATTCCCGGCTTGGGTCACTGTCAGTGTGGAGTTTGCACATTCTCCTCGTGTCTGTGTGGGTTTCCTCCGGATGCTCCAGTTTCCTTCTGAAAGACATGCTGGTTAGGTGCTAACTTCTCCCTGAACAGACGCTGGAGTGTGGTGACTAGGGGATTTTCATAGTAACCTCATTTCAGTGTTAATGTAAACCACTCGTGACGCTAATAAATAAATAAAGTTTAATGTCCTTTAGGGAAGGTTTGGGCTCTTGTGACTTCAAAGCCACAGCAATGCAGTTGATTCTCAATTGCCCTCCAAGGACAATTAGGGATGGGCAATAAATGCTGACCAGCCAGCGACGCCCATGTCCCACGAGCGAATAAAAAAGATCAGTGGCTGCGAAAAAGGGATAGAATAAAAAGAAATTTGATTTTCGGTCAACGTTCCACTCTTTATAAATGAATGACAAAGTTAGGATGAAAGAACAAAGCAAATTACAACTCAGGAAAAGCTCCTTCAGCCATCTGAGCCTGCACTAACCATGCTGCATGTGTGGACTAAAACCTCCCTACTCTCATAGGAACCATAATCCCTCTATCCCCAGCCTATTCTTGTATTTATCACTATTGTATCTGTTTCCACTACCTCCCATGGCACCGAGATCCAGGCACCCACTGCATTCTGTGTAAAAGCTTGACTTGTACATCTCCTTTAAACCTTGCCCCTCACATCTCTGAACCTAGTGATTGGCCCTTCCATCCTTGGAAAAAGCTTTTGACTTTCAGAAGCAGCACGGTGGCACAGTGGTTAGCATTACTGCCTCACAGCGCCAGTGACCCGGGTTCAATTTCTGAATTGGGTCACAGAGTCTGCACATTCTCCCCATGCCTGTGTGGGTTTCCACCGAGTGCTACGGTTTCCTCCCACAGTCCAAAGATGTGCGGGTTAGGTGGATTGGCCATGCTAAATTTCCTCTTGGTGTCAGAGAGACTAGCTGGATTATGGGGATGGAGTTGATGCATTAAATGCATTATGGGGATAGAGTTGGGTGGGATTGCAGTTGGTGCAGACTTGATGAGCCAAATGGCCTCCTTCCACACTGTTAGGATTCTATCCATGCTCCTCATAAACTTGTAGACTTCTAGCAAGTCAACTTCTCAAGCTCTGTCGTTCCAGTGAGAACAAGCCAAGTTTCTCCAACCTCTCCTCATAGTTAATGCCCTCCATACCAGGCAACATCCTGGCAAACCTTTTCTGTAGCCTCTCCAAAGTCTCCACATCCTTCTGGTAGAGTGGCGACCGGAGTTGGGCACAGTATTCATAGAATCATAGAACCCTACAGTGCAGAAAGAGGCTCTTCAGCCCATCGAGACTTCACTGAACACAATCCACCCAGGCCCTATTCCCATATCCCTACATATTACATCCACTAATCTCTCTAACTTATGCATCCCCAGACACTAAGGGGCAATTTCTTAGCGAGACCAATCAGCCCTAACCCGCACATCTTTGGACTGTGAAGGAAACTGGAGTATCCGGAGGAAACCCACACAGACATGAGGAGAATGTGCAAACTCCACACAGACAGTGTCTCGAACTGGAAATCGAACACAGGACCCTGGAGCTGTGAAGCAGCAGTGCCAATCCACTGTGCTACCATGCCGCTCCAACTGTATTCCAAGTGCAGCCTACCTAAGGCTCTATGAAGCTGCAGTGTGACTTGCCAATTTTGCCAGAAGCATGATGATGACATTGTCAATCCCCTTCCACAGCTGAAGAACTGGTGGCATTCTATGTTTACTCAGTTAACAGCAAATTGACTGTTGTAATATCGCAGCCCTCCGTCACAAAACATTGCCTGGGATAACCCAGGGAGATGGTAAAATAACTGGACAGCATGGCAGGCTATTAAAAACCCTTTCCCAGCTTTAGAAATGAGCCTATTACTATTCCCCTGTCCTTCACAGAATATAACGTGGCTTTGCCGCAGAATACCAATTCCATCCTGTAATTAGAATGAAAGCAGTGGGATTTCTCTTAAAAGTTGTGCAAATATTTTACAAGGGGGGGAGAGTACAAATTTTATCACCGGGTCTTGATAAATCTAACCTCATTCTCTTTGCCCCTCTTGGTATTAAATGGTGGCTCCCTCCTTAATCACGTCTGATTGTAAAGATTTGCTACCTGAACAGCAGCTGTTTATTTCCTTCCTGGATAAGGTTCAGCAAGCATCCTGACGTCAAATCTGTCCAAGCACCATTGCGGCAAACAGTACCCCCCCACCATTCCCCTGCAATCCCTGGGCAGACTCATCAACCCAAAGATGTGCGGGTTAGGTGGATTGGCCATGCTAAATTGCCCCTTAGTGTCCAAAGATGTGCTGGTTAGGGTGGATTGGCCATGCTAAATTGCCCCTTAGTGTCCAAAGATGTGCTGGTTAGGGTGGATTGGCCATGCTAAATTACCCCTTAGTGTCCAAAGATGTGCAGGTTAGGTGGATTGGCCATGCTAAATGCCCCTTAGTGTCCAAAGATGTGTCGGTTAGGTGGATTGGCCATGCTAAGTTGCCCCTTAGTGTCCAAAGATGTGCTGGTTAGGTGGATTGGCCATGCTAAATTTCCCTTAGTATCCAAAGATGTGCAGGTTAGGTGGATTGGCCATGCAATATCACCCTTAGTGTCCAATGATGTGCAGGTTAGGTGGATTGGCCATGCTAAAATTGCCCCTTAGTGTCCAAAGATGTGCAGGTTAGGTGGATTGGCCATGCAAAATCACCCTTAGTGTCCAATGATGTGCAGGTTAGGTGGATTGCCATGCTAAATGCCCCTTAGGTCCAAAGATGTGCAGGTTAGGCGCATTGGCCATACTAAATTACCCCCTTAGTGTCCAAAGATGTGCTGGTTAGGTGGATTGGCCATGCTAAATTGCCCCGTCCAAAGATGTGCAGGTTAGGGGATTGGCCATGCTAAATTACCCTAGTGTCAAAGATGTGCAGGTAGGTGGATTGGCCATGCTAAATTACCCCCTTAGTGTCCAAAGATGTGCAGGTTAGGTGGATTGGCCATGCTAAATTGCCCCTTAGTGTCCAAAGATGTGTCGGTTAGGTGGATTGGCCATGCTAAGTTGCCCCTTAGTGTCCAAAGATGTGCTGGTTAGGTGGATTGGCCATGCTAAATTATCCCCTTAGTATCCAAAGATGTGCAGGTTAGGTGGATTGGCCATGCAAAATCACCCCTTAGTGTCCAAAGATGTGCAGGTTAGGTGGATTGGCCATGCTAAATTGCCCCTTAGTGTCCAAAGATGTGCAGGTTAGGCGCATTGGCCATACTAAATTACCCCCTTAGTGTCCAAAGATGTACGGCTTTGGTGGATTGGCCATGGTAAGTTGCCCTTTACTGTCCAAAGGTGTGCAGGTTAGGTGAATTGGTTGTGCTAAATTGCTCCTTAGATGTCCAAAAATATGCTGGTACGGTGGCACAGTGGTTAGCACTGCTTCTCACAGCGCCAGGGACCCAGATTCGATTCCCAGCTTGGGTCACTGTCTGTAGAGTCTGCACATTCTGCCCATGTCTGTGTGGGTTTCCACCAGGTGCTCCAGTTCCTTTCCACAGTCCAAAAATGTGCAGGTTAGATGAATTGACCATTCTAAATTGACCCTTAGTATCAGGGGTCTAGCTAGGGTAAATGCATGGGATAATGAGGATAGGACCTGGGTGGCATTGTGTGTGGTTAGTGTGGACTTGATAGGCTGAATGGCCTCTTTCTGCATTGTATGTTTCTATGATTCTTCAATTCTATGAGGTTAGGTGGATTGACCATATGAAATTGCCTCTTATGTCTAAGAATATGCAGGTTAGGTGAATTGACCATGCTATTTTGGCCCTTCAGTGTCCAAAGATGTGTAACTTGGTGGAGCGGTCATGCTAAATTGCTCCTTAGTGCCTCAAAATGTGCAGGTTAGGGGGATTAGTGGAGTAAATATATGGCGTTATGAGGATAGAGCCTGGGTGAGATGCTCTGTTGGAGAGTCAGTGCAGACATGATAGGCCTCTTTCTGCACTGTAGGGATTCTACAAATCTGTCCTTCCTCATCTGATGGGTTCCAAATGTCCTCGCTTGGGAGCTGTAGATGCCAAGGAGAGTGAACAATGTGTTTTACATAGAAATATTGCAGCTAGAAGCAGGAATAGGCCATTCAGCCCTTCGAGCTTGCTCCATCTTTCATTTTGATCATGGCTGATCATCAAATTCAATATCCTGACCCTGCTTTCCCCCCCCCCCCCCGTATCCCTCGATCCCTTTAGCCCCAAGAGCTACATCCAATTCCTCCTTGAAATCAGACAAGGTTTTGGCCTCAACTATTTTCTGTGGTAGTGAATTCCGTACATTCATCACCCTCTGAGTGAAGAAATTTCTCCTCACCTCAGTTCTAAAAGATTTACCCCTTATCCTCAAACTGTGACCCTTAGTTCTGGACTCCCCCACTCAATCTTTTTGAATCCACCCTATCCAATCCTGTTTTGTGTCCCGACTCATCCGTATGTGGGTTCCTACCCCTCCCAGCCAATGCCCTGCCTGACGTGTAGGCAATTATGTGTTTCAAAAAGACAAGGGGTAGGGGGGATGGAAACAAATGAAAATTAAGTTTATTTATTACTTCACAAATAAGGCTTATATCAACACTGCAATGAACTTACTGAGAAAATCCCCAAGTTGCCACACTCCAGCGCCCATTCAGGTACACTGAGGGAGAATTTAGCACAGCCATTGCACCATGAGTTCATAAGGTATAGGAGCAGAATTAGGCCATTCGACTCATTGAGTCCTCTCCACCATTCGATCATGGCTGATATGCTCCTCATCTCCATTCTCCTGCCTTCTCCCCATAACCCTTCAACCCATTCCCAATTATCTAACTCTTCCTTAAATGTCTCAGCATCCACCGTACTTTGGGGTAGCGAATTCCACAGATTCGCAAACCCTTTGGGAGAAGTAGTTTCTCCTCAATTCTGTTTTAAATTTGCTACCCCTTTTCCTAAAACTATGACCTCTGGTCCCAGAATGGCCCACAAGAGGAAGCACGTCTATTTTAACCGTACCTTTTTATCAGCTCGTATACCTCAATTTGACCTACCCTCATTCTTCTAAATTCCAGAGAAGGTAGGTCAGAGAATAAAGCCCTCATCCGTGGAATCAATTGCATGAACCTCCTCTGAGCTGCCTCCAATGCTACCCCACCTTTCCTCAAATCTTTCAGAGTTGTGGGAGGAAACCCACGCAGGCACGGGGAGAATGTACAAACTCTCCACAGAGCCGGGAATCGAGCCCGCATCCGTGGCACTGTGAGACAGCAGAATTAGCGGCTGCGGACTAAGAAGAGAAAACTTTAGCTACGTGCAACTTTAAGACCCCCTCCCCCCACCTTTCCCCCCCACTCAACCCTTTGCACACAGTGGTAAAAGAATAACCTTTGTGTGTGAGGGTGAGAAGAAGTTGAGAATAAAAACTGGGCGGACGTGTTGCTAAAAGTCTAATGGTTGTGTTAGCATTCTGCCCCACACAGCACAGGGTGATTGTAGCTTGATAGAGAAACCCATGATTGGTTTGTGATACAGCCTTGTTTTTTTTTCCTTCCCCTTAGCTCTTGTGAGATAACCTAATTTGAAGTCTTCCCAGACAATCTTGATTGTCTCATCACATGCAGTTTTTCTCTCTCCCTCTCACCCCAGTGAGTCCTCTCTCCTGCCATTGTGCCTCTTCAGCTTTCCAATTTCATGCTTTCCCATTTCAGACCCATCATTTTGTCCGAACACATCTCGCTGCTGCAGCCGTCGCTCGGAGCACAGCTCCGACGTCGTAACCGTGACAGCTCGCTAATAGGACCGAGCGCTGACGGTCGTGACTTCAGGTCTTTAATTCTCACTGCTGCCTGCGTGGAGAGAGAGGCCGCTGAACCCTGGCGTTGCCGAGGAGCTCACGCTTTAATGTGAAAAATTGGATGTGTGTGTTTGTGCAGTTCAGCCGAGTGAATGTCTGAGACAGCGACGTCTGCAGAATGGGGATCTATCTGCCTCTGATCTCCAGCGCAGTCCATTTCCCTCCAGTTGTTTACCCAACTGAATGAGTATTGACACAGCCGCTTGCAATAGATTCAACGGTGTGTTTTTTTGCATCTTGTTACCAAGAGTGTCACAGCATAGAATCAGGCCATTTGGCCCAACTCATCTACGTGCCAGCACGGTGGCAGTACTGCTGCCTCAGGGTCCCGGGTTTGATTCCCGGCTTGGGTCACTGTCTGTGCAGAGTCTGCATGTTCTCCCCATGTCTGCTTGGGTTTCCTCCAGTTTCCCCCCCACTGTCAAAAAAAAAACGTGCTGATTCGGTGCATTAGCAATGCTAAATTCTCCTGAGCGTACCCGAATAGGCGCCGAATGTGGAGATTTTCACAGTAACTTTCTTGCAGTGTGAATGTAAGCCTATTGTGAATCATAAATGAACTTTACTTTTCATTTACATAGCAGGGTAAGGTCCATGCTAGCCTCTTCCCATCCCTATTTATACAGAAACAGGATGCAAAGAGACATAGGAGGTGGAAGTAGGGATATGCCATTCGGCCCTTCAAGCCTGTTCCGTCATTCATTTGGTTCCTGGCCCTCTCTGCACTGTAGGGATTCTAGATTTAAGTTCAAAATCCTGATGTGCCCTTCTCCCCATATCCCTTGATCCCTTTAGTCCCAAGAGTTATATCTAATTTGTTTGTGAAATCATACTACATTTTGGCCTCAATTACTTTCTGTGGGAGTGAATTCCACACATTCGCCACCCTCTGAATGAAGAAATTTCTCAGTCCGAAAAGGTTTACCCCTTATCCTCAAGCTATGACCCAGAGTTCTGTACCAACCCCCCCACCCCCGCCACCATTGGGAATATTCTTTCTGAATCTACCCTGTGTAATCCTGTTAGAGTTTTATAAGTTTCTATGAGATCCTGTCTCACCTTTCTGAACTCCAGTGAATATAATCCTAACTGACTCAATCTCTCCTCATATGACAGACCTGCCATCTCAGGAATTAGCCCAGTAAACCTTTCCTGTGCTCTCTCTATAGCAAGGACATCCTTCCTCAGCTGATCAACAAATCCTTTCTCCCTTGTGCCCTTATCCAGCTTCTTCTTAAATGTGTTCACACTAATTGGTGCAAATATTCCACGCAGTGGTTAAGGTTCACATTTATTTATTTATTAGTGTCGCAAGTAGGTTTATTAACACCACTACGAAGTTACTGTGAAAACCCTCAAGTCGCCATATTCCAACACCTGTTCGGGTACACGGAAGGGGAATTTAAAGTTTCATTTAGTAGTGTCACAAGTAGGCTTATGTTAACACTGCAATGAAGTTATTGTGAAAATCGCCGAGGTGCCTGTTCCGGTACACTGGAGGAGAATTTAGCATGGCCAGTACACCTAATCAGCACAGCCTATAAACTATGGGAGGAAACTGGAGAGCCCAAAGGAGTCACAGATAAGATCAAGAGGAAGATCAGTATAATGGATCCATTCAAAGCTCTGATGGCAGCAGAGAAAAAGTTGTTCTTGACTCAGTTGGTACATGATCTCAGACACTTCAATCCTTTTCCCAATGCAAGAAGGTGGAAGAGAGAATGTGCGTGGCTTCCTTGATTAAGTTTAAGTTTCTCAGTTTATTTGTTAGTGTCGCAAGTAAGCTTACATTAATATTGCAATGAAGTCACTGTGAAAATTCCCAAGTCACCACACTCCAGCTCCTGTTTGGGCACCCCGAGGGAGAAATTAAAGTTTAAAGTTCATTCACTAGCGTCACAGTTGGCTTACATTAACACTGCAATGAAGTTCCTGCGAAAATTCCCTACTCGCCACACTATTCGG
The DNA here is from genome assembly GCA_024679065.1 of Sphyrna mokarran. NCBI lineage: Eukaryota > Metazoa > Chordata > Chondrichthyes > Carcharhiniformes > Carcharhinidae > Sphyrna > Sphyrna mokarran. Next base: position 9,788,593 of record JAGIQG010000033.1, read on the forward strand.
GTGCACTGAAGGAGAATTTAGCATGGCCAATGCACCTAACCAGCACGTCTTTCAGACTGTGGGAGGAAACCGGAGAAACCCACGCAGACACGGGGAGAACATGCAGACTCAGCACAGAGAGTGACCCGAGCCAGGAATTGAAACCAGTTCCCCATTGCTGTGAGGGAGCAGTGCTAACCACTGTGCCACCATGTGGAATGGCAAGGAAGGGTTATTAGTCTGTGCCTGGTTGGTGCACAAGATACCAGATTCAATTTGCTGCCAAGGTAACCTGCCACTAAAATGCCCTCAGAAGCAGCTGTATCTTTGAAAGTAGACTGCTTTTTACTGTAAATAACCCCTTCAAGCTCTAATTATATCCTGCTTCATATTAAAGACACAGGTGACTTTGGAAGACCTGGGTCGTCCTGGGATTTTATTGCAAGGCTGTTGTTCTTGTAGTTACGTCATGTGGCATTGCTCCTGAGGGAACAGGTTAGTAATAGCTAAGCTGTGAATAAATAGATTGCAGAGCTATCACTGTTGTTACATTAAACATCTCTTTGGACAGTACGAGCATTATAAATCTGTTTTTATGAAGATCTCTGTCTCACCACTGTCCAAAATGTACTCTGTCTTTTAGAACTAAATTACCTCACACTTTCAGGATTTAGGTTGGCCCAGCCAAGAAAGGGAGCTTGGGGTATCGAGAGAAAATAAACGCGGTAATATTCCGGAAGCATTGGGCAGGTCTGGCAGGAGAGAGAAATCGAGTTGGTGGGCGGAATGGTTGGGGCGACACGGTGGCACTGTCATTAGCATTGCTACCTCACAGCGCCAGGGACCCGGGTTCGATTCCCGGCTTGGGTAACTGTGCGGAGTCTGCATTTTCTCTCTGCGCCTGCATGAGTTTGCTCCGGTTTCCTCCCACAGTCTGAAAGACAAGGTGGTTAGGTGCATTGACCGCGCTAAATCCTCCCTCAGTGTACGTGAACAGACACCGGAGTGCGGTGACTAGGGGGTTTTCACAGTGACTTCACTGGGAATGGCACAGTGGCACAGTGGTTAGCGCTGCTGCCTCACAGCACCAGGGACCCGGGTTCAATTCCCAGCTTGGGTCACTGTCTGTGAGGAGTTTGCACCTTTTCCCATGTCTGCGTGGGTTTCCTCTGAGTGCTCTGATTTCTTCCCATAGTCCAAACATGTGTAAGTTAGGTGGATTGGCCATGCTAAGTTGCCTCTTAGTGTCCAAAGATGTGTTGGTTCGATGGATTAGCGATGGTAAGTTGTCTCTTAGTGTCCAAAGAACCATAGAATCAAACAATGCAGGAGCCTATTCCACTCATTGCGTCTGCACCAAGCACAATCCCACCCAGGTCCTACCCCCAAAATCCCATGCATTTACCCTAGCTAGTCCCCCTTGACACTAAAGGGCAATTTAGCATGGCCAGTCCACCTAATCCGCACATCTTTGAACTGTGGAAGGAAACTAAAGCATCCGGGGGAAATCCAAGCATAGTGAGAACGCGCAAACTCCATGCAAGCAGTGACCCTAGCTGGGAATCGAACCCGGGCCCTTGGCGCTGTGAGGCAGCAATGCTAACAGCTGTTGACCAAGATGCGCTGGTTAGATGCATTGACCGTGCCAAATTCTCCCTCAGTGTACCCGAACAGGAGCCAGAGTGCAGCAAGTAAAGGATTTTCACAGTAACTTCATTGCTGCGTTAATGTAAGCCTGTTTGTGACACATTTTAAAAGAATCTTGCGGAATCGAGAGGGGTCTTGCCTGCCTGCTAGGGGTGGGTTGGCTATGGGACCCCCGGTGCTTCTCTTTGGTTATATTCTGCCAAATCACGAGGCAAACGGGCAATTGGGGGGAGGCCACCCAGCCTAGCCTTAATGTCCAAAGGATCAGGACCCCCCTCCCCCCAGAAGCCAATCAGTGCCTGGCAGCACTATTGGTGAGACTGTGATTTGGCCAAACTGAGACAAGCCAGACACTCAGGATTGAGGAGTGATCACCCCTGTTCCACCTCCCAGAGGTCAGGAATGGTTGGTATGCCACCATGGGGTAGAGAATCTGGCAGCAAATAAGGGCAGGGACATTGGCAATTATGGGCATCCGTGGCATTGGTCCATGATTGCAATTGGCAAAGTTCTGCAGTGGTTTGCCATTGTTTTGGGCAGAATGGCTGACCAGGGAACGTTACCACTCTCCACCGCCCACCATCCGGAGTATCGAAAGGTCCTGATTTGTTCACATCATGCACTCGCCTTCCATGTCCATCAAATGGGACTTCAACCCAGAGCTTCTGAGCCCAGTGGCTACCCACTGTGCCACATGACCACCCTCCCAAAATGCTTCACAAAAGTGTCATCAGACCAAATTTGACATCAAACCAAAGAAAGGACATATTAAGACAGGTGACTGAACATTAGTTAAAAGTGGTTATCATGAGAACCTTCAGAAGGGAGAGAGTGGAGGTGGTTTAGGGTGGGAATTCCAGAGCTTAGAATGAGATGGAATCATTGAATCCCTACAGTGCATAAGAGGGCCATTCAGCCCATCGAGCCCACACTCCCAACAATCCCAGCCAAGCCCTATCCCCGTAACCTCTCTTATTTGCCCTTCCTCTTATTTACACTAAGGGCCAATCCCCCAACCGACACATGTTTGCACATTAAGAAGCAATTTAGCATGGTCCCAATTCCCCTTAACCGACACATTTCTGGACAGTGAGAGGAAAACTGGAGCACCTGGGGAGAATGTGCAAACTCCACTCAGACAGTAACCCGAGGCTGGAATCGAACCCAGATCTCTGGCACTGTGAGGCAGCAGTGCCAACCACTGTGCCACCATGCCTCTTTTTTGGTTGTACCCCGCCAAATCTTGAATCTAACCGGCCGTTGAGAGGCCACTGCCCTAGCCTTTCTACAGGATCAGGACCCCCCTGCAGAAGCCAATCAGAAACAGCAGCACCATTGGTGAGGCCATGATTGTGGGAGCTAAAGGCACGGCTGCCAATGGTAAACTGAAGAGAGTTGGAGAAGTAGAAGAGGCCAGAATTACATCAAGTAATGGGAGCAATCCCGTGAAGCAGAGCGTATCAGCTACGTTCTGAAGGGCCCAATAAAAATAGGATTTAGCTCTTTGCATTCCAGAAATGTTTTGACAAATGGGATGAAGCAAATGTATATTTGTTCTATTATTCCCTCCGCATCAGTATTGTAAACACTATGGAGATTAATAAAACCCAGAGGGTAAATGAAACCTTGTTAATCTCCTGCCTGTTTGAGACAGCAAAGCTTATTAGTTGAGTTTTACGTGCAGCCAAGAGTAAGTCCCCCTTTTACATTGCAATTTGCAGTGAATCCAAACTGGATCGATCCCCAGAGTAGAACTTTCAGCAGGATAAGTGTCCAGAACTTCTGGCCCTCGAACCGTGATCAAACTGTTGTCATTAAAATGGCTTCTCATATCAGTGAACTCACGTTCTCCTTGCATTTCAGTACTTTTAAAATAAATCATTGATCCTAGAGTGCAGGAGGAGGCCATTTGGCCCATTGAGGCTGCGCCACCACAATCCCACCCAAGCCCTATTCCCTTAACCCCATGTATTTACCCTGCTAATCCCCTATTACTAGGGTCAATTTAACATGGCTAATCAACCTAACCTGCACATCTTTGGACTGTGGGAGTACACGGGAGCACCTGGAGGAAACCCACACAGACATGGGGAGACTGTGCGAACTCCACACAGACAGTGATCCAAGCCAGGAATCGAACCCAGGTCTCTGGCGTCGTGAGGCAATATGCTAGCCATTGTGCTACCGTGCCGCCCAAATTGATTTATTAGTCATAAGTAAGGCTTACATTAACACTGCAATGAAGTTACTGTGAAAATTCCCTAGTTGCCACAGTCCGGCGCCTGTTTGGGTCAATGCACCCTAGCCAGCACATCTTTCAGACTGCGGGAGGAAACCGGAGCACCCAGAGGAAACCCACACAGACATGGGGAGAACATGCAAGTTCCATTACAGACAGAGGCCCAGTGACTGTGGTGTTTGAAATGTCCAAATGGCAAAACTTTTATTTTGGTTGTTCAGTATGGGGGTGTTGGCAGTTCTTGTGGTGCAGCGGAAGTGTCTCTACCCCTGGACCAGGAGTGCTGTTATTCATTCATGAGACATGGATTGACCCGCATTTATTGCCCATCCTGAAAGTTTAAAGTTTATTCATTTGTTAGTCACAATTAAGCTTTCATTAACAGTGCAATGGAGCAACTGTCTGCTAGTCATCATCACACTCCCATGCCAGTTCGGGTACGCTGAGGGAGAGTTTAGCATGACCAATGCTCCTAACGGGCACGTTTTTCAGATTGTGGGAGGAAACCGGAGCACCCGGAGGAAACCCACAGGGAGAATATACAAACAGTGACCCAAGTCAGGAATTAAATCCAGGTCCCTGGCACTGTGAGGCAGCAGTGCTGACCACTGTGCTACCGTGCTGCCTGAGGGTTCTCCCTGACTGCCCGAGTTCAGTTGAAAATCAACCACAAAGCTGTGGCTCTGGAGGCACACGTAGGCCAGTTTGAGTAAGGATGGCAGATTTCTTTCCCTAAAGGATATTAGTGAACCACATGGGTTTTTCTGACAGTGGTTTCATGGTTATCAGTAGATTCTTAATTCCAGATATTTTTTATTGAATTCAAATTCTACCATCTGCCGTGGTGGGATTCAAACTCAAGTCTCCAGAACATTAGTTGAGTTTCTCAGTTAATAGTCCAGTGATAATACCACTGGGCCATTTCCTCCCCTAATCCAGCACCAGGACTTGTTGGCCATGGGAAGAGCATTCATAATGTAGTTCAACAGGCTGATAATCAGCACAGAAATCCTTCCCCCCTTCCGCCGGCATTCCCACCTATTCCCCAATGTGTGTGGGTGAAAATACGCAAAAGGAAAGTACCAAAGGTGGCATAGTGGTTAGCACTGCTGCCTCACTGCGCCAGAGACTCGGGTTCAATTCCTGGCTTGTGTCACTGTCTGTGTGAAGTTTGCACATTCTCCCTATGTCTGCGTGGGTTTCTTCCGGTAATTCGGTTTCCTCTCACAATCCAAAGATGTGCAGGTTAGGTGGATTGGCCATGCTAAATTGTCCCTTAGTGTCAGGGGGAATGCGCAGTGTAAATGCATGGGGATATGGGGATAGGGCCTGGGATGGACTGAATGGCCTCCTCCTGCACTGTAATGATTCTAAGATAAAAGACAACAGTTTGCAATCAGTATCTTCAGTGTATTGGCTAAATTCTGAACCTAACTGTGGCAATCTTTGAGATTATTTCCCTCATTGGGTACAACTCTCCTTGGTCTGGAGGTTTGAGGGGTGGTTGGATAAACTTGGATTGTTTTCACTGCAAAGACAGAGTCCGAGGGGCGACCTGATCAAAGTCTACAAAATTATGAGATGCGTACAAAGGTAAATAGTCACAGGCTGTTTTTCCCAGGGTGGAAAGGTTAACAGGAGGGTATAGGTGAGACGGGGAAAGTTTACGGGAAGTTTTTCACACAGAGGGTGGGGGTACCAGTGGAGATGGTTGAAGGAGGCACGTTAACAATGTTTAAGGTATATCTTGACAGACGTACGAATGGGTGGTAAGCAGAGGGATAGAAACTGCATGTTGTTTGGTGGTGAAAGGGCCTGTTTCTGTGCTGTATTGTTCTTTGTTCTTTGATTCCACTGACAGGACGGGGGTTCAGAAATCAACAGGAATCCAAGAATCAGTGTGAATTTTCCATGGGATAGAACAATGAACGAAGAACAGTACAGGACAGACCCTTTGACCCTCCAGGCATGATGCCTGTGTAAACTAAACCCGTGTGCACATACTTATCCTTCTATTCCCATTCTTTTCATGTATTTGTCTAATGCCTCTTAAATGCCACTATCGTACCTGCTCCCATCACGTCCCCGGGCAGTGCGTTCCAGACATTTACCATCCCCTATATAAAAAATCTTGCCTCGCACATCTCCTCTGAACTTTTCCCCCCGCGCCTTTAGCCTATGTCCCTTAGTACTTGGCTTTTCCTGAGGAAAGAGCGTCTGGCTATCCACTCTGTCTGTGCCACTCATAATCTTGTAAACCCCTATCAGGTCGCCCCTCAACCTCCAGTGAGAACAAACCAACTTTACCCAACCTCTGGTCATAGCTCCAGACTAGGCAACATGCTGAGTCTTCCAACACTGCCCACCATGGTGGATTGGGAAATCTACAGGAGTGTGACATGAAAGTGAATTGCATTTTCTGCCAATGGAATGCAGTAGAAGGCCCGATTGGAATCCCATCCCCCCCTCCCTTCGCCTCCCCAACATACACCCGATTCTCCACAAGCACACCCCTCCGGATCACGCCTAGAGCAATGTGGCATGCTTGATGTCCCCTTGTAGTCAATTCTTCCACCCTGGGGAAAAAAAACCTCTGACTATCCATCCTGTCTATGCCTCTCATAATTTTGTAGGCCTCTATCAGGCTGCCCCGCCCCCATACCCCGAAGCCCAGCCTCCATCTTTCCAGTGAAAAGAATCCGAGTTTATCCAACATCTCCTCGAAGCTTAAACCACGGAGAATTCCACCCAATCCTTGGGGCTGGCTCCAGAGTTCAGGGTAGCAACTTGGTGACCCTGGAAGATCCCCATATGGGGGTGGGAGGAGCAGGGAGAATTTCCTGGATTCAGTGCTATCGAGGAAATCCGTCTTCCAGCCTCAGAGTGTTCCTGGAGATCCATCTTCTGTCTTTGGAAGATCTAGCATTCTTCAATGCTTGCGTCGGTCAAATCATAGCATAGAATCATAGAATCCGTAAAGTAATGAAAGAGGTCATTCAGCCTCATCGAGTCTGCACTGACCACAATCCCATCCAGGCGCTACCCCTCCATATCCCCATATATTTTACTCACTAATCTCTCTAACCTACACATCTCAGGAGCAGAAATTGGATGTCTTTTCAAAATGGTGCCCAGATATGATGGCGTGACTTGTGCCATCAGGCCTGTCCTGTCACAGAATGCGGTGCTAAACTTTTGGGTGCATAATTAATAAGGTCAGAGCTGGATGATGTGGCAGGGCTTCCCATTCTCCTCAGCTGGTATCAAAGAACAAAGAAAAGTACTGCGCACGAACAGGCCCTTCGGCCCTCCAAACCCATGCCAATCATAATGCCTAACTAAAAGAAAAATCTTCTGCCCTCACTGGATCCATATCCCTCTATTCCCTCCCTAGTCACACATGTCCTTCAAGGAAGGAAATCTGCCATCCTTACCTGGTCTGGCCTACATGTGATTCCAGAGCCACAGTAACGCAGTTGACTCTCAGCTGCCCTCTGAGGGCAACTAGGATGGACAATAAATGCTGGTCGGCTACCCATTTCCCATGAATGAATAAAAAAGAACGTGTTCCTACCAAGAAGTCTCTTAAATGTTGCTAATGTGCCTGCTTCCAATACTTCCCCTGGAGCACATTGCAGGTACCTACCACTCTCTATGTGAAAAACGTCCCCCGCACATCTACTTTACACTTTCCTCCTTCTCACCTTGAACCTCTGCAGCCCCCCCACCAATCTTTCCCCCGTTCTTGGAATCGACACTCCCACCTTGGGAAAAAGCCTCTGACTATCCACCCCTCAAAGTTTTGTAGACCCCTATCAGGTCTCACCTCTTTCCAGTGAAAACAATCCTAGTTTATTCAACCTCTCCTCATAGCCAATGCCCTCGAGAAACCAGGCAACACTTCATGTTCCCGCCACTGCAAAGGGAGTCACTCCCTGGATGGTATAATTCCTCCCATTGTTACGAAGATATAATGGGATAATTGATCCTCTACGCTTCATTAACATTTCAGGATGTGCATGTTGTTTTCTGCAGAGACTATTTATACAACATAACAGGATTGTTAGGTGAGACCAAAATGTGTGAGTCAGTATAAGATTAGAACACAGTGATCGCTGATGCATTGGAATCTCTTAGTCTAATTTTGGCTGTGGTGTCATTGGTATTGTTACTAGACTGGTGATCTAAAGACCCAGGGCAAGATCTGGGGATCCGGGTTCAAATCCCACAATAATAGATGGTGAAATTGGACTGTGACTTCATTGTAGTGTTAATGTAAGCCTTCTTGTGACACTAATAAATCGAAACATAGAAGATAGGAGCAGAAGGAGGCCATTTGGCCCTTTGAGTCTGCTCTGCCCTTCATTATGATCATTGCTGATCATCCAACTCAATCTTTTTCCCTATAATCTTTGATCCCATTTGCCCCAAGTGCTACATGTATTCTTGAATACATTCAATGGTAAGGCATCAACTATTTCCTGTGGGAATGAATTCCACAGGTTCATCACTTGTTGGGTGAAAAAAATGCCTCCTCAGTTCTCTCCTAAATGGTCTACCCCAAATCCTCAGGCTGTGACCCCTGGTTCTGGACCCACCCCCACCATCGGGAACATCTACCCTCCCTGCATCTACCCTGTCTAGACCTGTTAAAATGTTATAAGTCTCTAAGAGATTCCCCCCTCATCCGTCTGAACTCCAGCGAAAACAATCCTAACCTAGTCAATCTCTCCTCGTACATCAGTCCTGCATCCCCAGAACGAGTTTGGTGAACAACACACACGCTTTGACAGGACACGTTTGAACGCATTGATTCAGGCTAGATTTTGGAATACAAAAGAGGAAATGCTGGAAAATCTCAGCAGTTCTGGTAGCCTCTGTAAGAGAGAAAAGAGCTGATGTTTCGAGACCAGGTGACCCTTTTTAAAAGCTTTGACAAAGGATTGTCTGGACAACAGTTCTTTTCTCTCCTTACAGAGGCTGCCAGACATGCTGAGATTTTCCAGCATTTTCTCTTTTGGTTTCGGATTCCAGCATCCACTTTTACCTGCTTTTCTCCGGCTTTTCGAACTCTGTGCTTGAGTGATAAGAACTCAGTAAGAATTTAGCAACACCAATTTATAATCCAACCGATTTATTTGATAGTAAAAACGCGAGCTTTCAACACTCTGTGTCTTGAGTGATAAGGCAGAGGGGCTTACGTTGTGCAAGCGATTGTCTGCGTGGGAGTGGTCACTGTACCGGAAAGGGAAATGCAAAGGGTAGACAGTTGATGAGATTATTTCAATTTGCTACTGCCCCCAAAATGGGATCAAAACATTGATAGCAAAAACCATAATAAAATGGGAATTATTGGAAGGTCTACAAAGCCGGACTATAGGGGCAATGCAGCATGTGATCGCAGGCTGATGATTTTCATTTCTACTGGAGTGGGTGAGACTTACCATCACTTCAGAAGTTAAAAGGCAAATTGTATTTGAGCCACTCCAGACTGCCACCTCCTGCCAGCGTAGAGGTGGGATGCAATCGATTGTTCAATACATAATACTCAAATGGACTCTCAAAGGGACGATAGATAAACTGCCCTGTAATCCTCAATGTTGAAGGGAAAATAACTGAACAACTTGTTCCCCTCCTCTTAAAACACTGTTTATGCGTTGGAATTGCTTATTCAAGTCCGCCCACAGTGAGACATGTTATACAGAACTCTCCGTGATGTGACATGATGAAGTTATGTTCCAGCTACATCATGAATAGTGTGAGTGGGCTGTGTACATATTGTTCAATGTCCTATCCGCTTCCCTTGTGCACAGCCAGCAGCTCCAGACTCACTTACATCCTCTGTTTATCTGGGCCATTCTTGGTGAGTGGACTTTGGCTGTGACAAAGTATAGGAGAAGCTAAGGGCATCTTTACGAGGAGACGATATCCCAGTGGGATTACCGCCAGACTATTAATCCAGGAACTCAGCTCATGTTCTGCGGACATGGATTGAAATCCTGCCACGGCAAAATAGAATCCCTACAGTGCAGAAGGAGGTCATGTAGCCCATTCAACCAGCATTGACAACAATCTAATCTGGGCCCTTTCCCCTAATCCCCCTGATATTTTAGGATAATTTAGCAGAGCCAATCAACCTAACTTGCGCATCTTTGGACTATTCACTATTTTTTTAAAAAACCTTGATAAAAGTCTATTCAATACAGTTAATCCTCTCAAATACTCAATTCTTTTATAAAAACAAAGATTTGAATTCATAGCCCTACATGAAAATCAGCTAACCCCACAATATTTCTTAGAACTCTCAGTCAAACTGTGAGCTTATAATCCCCCACTGTAACAATGATAGGTTGTGAAATCAATAAATCCATAACAATACTATTATTATAGCCCTTAGGTTAACGTTGACAATTATAGAAACTTAAAACTGATTTTTTTTAAAACTCAGGCTGTTTCTTTCACCTAAACTTTAAAGGGCAGGGGATTAAAATAACTCAGTAGCATGGCAGTTCCGGAGGCCGTTTTACAGCATTCATGTTCCCTTAAAAAATTGGAAGGCACATACTGCTGGAAATGGTGTCGCTCGAGTAGGAATGGAGCCTATTTTAACTGGACAATGAATTGAAATGGTCATGCTGGATTCAAGATTTTCCCAAGTGTGAATGCCGATCCACTCCCTTTTCCTGACCAGTGAAAATGGGGATGAGAATTTCTGGTCCCCTCCACCCTAGGACTAAAATTCCCACAGTAGTGGGATTGGGAGGTATAGGTCAGGATCGTTTGGAAATAAAAAGTGGAATTTTGGTTTTGTTGGCTTTTTTTTTGCCTTAAGATGCTGTATGGCCTATTGAGTCTGCTCTGCCATTCAATCATGGCTGATAAATTTCTCAAACCCATTTTCCTGTCTTTTCCCTGTGACATTTGATCATCTTACCAATCAAGAATATATCTATCTGTGTCTTAATTACACTCAATGACCTGGCCTCCATAGCCTTTTTAGTAGGGGGGGAACTTTCCTCTCGTGCCCACCAAGGGAATCATGGTCCATTGTCTGCAAAGGTTTGCAAAGTCCATTGACCTCAGGTGGGATGTTCTGGTTTTAGGGCAAGTGGGCTGGAAAATCGCACCCAATGAATTCCATACATTTACCACTCTCTGGCTGAAGGAATTCCTCCTCATCCACTGTGAAACTGTGAAGGAAAATGGTTCGCACCAGGGATCCAGGTATAATTCCGTGGTTAGGTCACTGTCTGTGCGGAATTTGCACCTTCTCCCTATGCATGCGTGGGTTTCCTCCAGATGCTCCGTTTCCCCCCACACTCCAAAGATGTGCAAGTTGGGTGGATTGGCCATGCTAAATTGCCCTTTAGTGTCCAGAGATGTATAGGTTAGGTGGATTGACCATGCTAAGTTGCCCTTCAGTGTCCAAAGATGTGCAGGTTAGGTGATTGGCCGTGCTAAATTGCCCCTTAGCGTCCAGAGATGTACAGAGTTGGTTATGCTAAGTTGTCCCTTTGTGTCTGATGAAGTGCAGATTAGGTGGATTGGCCATGCTAAATTGTCACTTAGCATCCAAAGATATGCAGGTTAGGTGGATTGGCCATGCTAACCTGCCCCTTACTGTCCAAAGATGTGTAGGTTGGACGGATTGGCCCATGCTAAGTTGCCCCTTAGTGTCAGGGGGATTAGCAGGGAAAATATTTGGGGTTATGGGGATAGGGGTTTGGTGGCATTGTTGATGGTGCAGATTCGATGGGCCAAATGGCCTCTTTCTGCACTCCAGGGATTCTATGATTCTATGACCTCAGTTCTAAAGGGACATCTCTTTACCAGGACTCTGTGGAAATGTCAACCTTCCCAGTTTGCATAGGACGAGTTACAGATAGGCTTCGTCAAGTAGACAGTCAAAGAAGTGCTTTTTGAAGTCTCATTAGTTTGCAAACAAAAAAACTCACTGTGGCTCAGAAGCACAGCTTTTCCACCAGGTCAATCATATCAGCATTAAGCGTGCAATTGAGGCGGACACAAAAGGACAGAATGTCCACTTGAAAGCAAAAAAAGGGTGATAATTGAACTTCTGAAAAAGGTCTATCATTAAGAAAGGTGAGGGAGGAAGGTGTGGAAGTCTGAATTGACTGGCTGTTCCTGGCATAGATTGATTTTGATCCTTGGAGAATGAATCATTCAATGTTAGATGCGATTCAATTGCCTCTGTCGCTGAATCTAACCTTGGCTGACCTTGGAAAGCATAGACACATGCGAGCTGATGAAACCCTCAAGAAAGCAGACAGAATCCCCACAGTGCTGAAGGAGGCCATTCGGCCCATCAAGTCTTCACTGTCCACAATCCCGCCCAGATCCTATCCTCATAACCCCAAATCTTTATCCCTGATACTAGGGGCAATTTAGCATGGCCAATCTACCTAACCCACACGCCTTTAGACACTAAGAGGCAATTTAGCATGATCAATCCGCCTAACCAGCACACCTTTGGACACCAGGGGCAATTTGGCACGGCCAATTCTTCTAACCCGCACATCTCTAGACTGTGAGAAGAAACCCAAACACCTGGAGGAAACCCACGCAGACACGGAGAGAAAGTGCAAACTCCACACACAATGACCCGATGTCAGAATTGAATCCAGGTCCTGTGAGGCAGCGCTAACTACTGTGCTACAGTGCCACCCTAATTTATTTGTTCCTGCATCTCATTTCAAAATAACTGTGCACAGCTTTAAGATAAATGTACACAAATACACAAATAGGTACATTAATATTTCGCCTCGAATTTTGTTATGGAAATCGAGCCTGCCAACCTGTTGGTTGTAGGATTTAGTTTAGTTGAAGTTTGAGGATTAAATTTCTCAAAGTTTTTAGGTAGCATTGAACCCTGCATTCCCTCACTGGCAGATGTTCCCCCTTGCATGGCTAGCAATGAAGCTTCTTACCCAACCCAGTCTCTGGCCTGCTATACAGCCAAAATAGCTCAGTTGGGAGAGCATTAGACTGAAGACCTAAAGGTCCCTGGTTCAATCCCAGGATTCTGCATTAGCCCATTTGTGGTTTTGTTCACTATCTGTTCATGGTAGCACAATGGTTAGCACTGCTGTCTCACAGTGCCAAGGACCCATCTGAACTGTAGGGATTCTATGACCTGGCCATTGAATCTATATCGAGCACATCCCACTCATGCCCTGTTTCGGTAACCCCACACATTTCAGTAACCCCCCAACACGAGGGTCAATTTAGCATGGCTAATCAATCATGGCCGAATCAGAGTCATCGAATCCTTACAGTACAGAAGTTTAAAGCTTATTTTATTAGTCACAAGTTGGCTTACATTAACACTGCAATGGAGTTACTGTGAAAATCCCCCAGTCACCACACCCTGGCACCTATTTGAATACACTCAGGGCAAATTTAGCATGGCCAATACATCTAACCAGCATGTTTTTCAGACTGTGGGAGGAACCGGAGCACCCGGAGGAAACCCATGCAGACACGGGGAGAATGTGCGAACTCCATATAGGCAGTGGCCAAACTGTGAATCGAACCTGGGTCCCTAGCCCCATGAGGCAGCAATGCTAACCACCGTGCCATCATGCTGCCTCACACTTAAAGCAATATAATATAATATAGTGTTGACTCAATATCTAACCAGCAAATAAAATCTGACAATAAGGCTAATTTTTGGGGCTGTCACAATTCAGTGTAAATCTGCGTTTGTTTTGATTTCCTGTGCTGTCAGTGTACATGGTAGATCACAGAAACCCCACAGTGCAGAAGGAGGCCATTCGGCCCATCAAATCTGTACCAATGCCAGAATCCCACCCAGGCTCTATTCCCACAACACCATGCATTTACCCTGCTAATCCCCCCTGATACTAAGGGGCAATTTAGCATGGTCAATTAATCTAACCTGCACAGTGTGGTGGGAAACCAGAGCACCTGGAGGAAACCCACACAGACAATGTTCAAACTCCACACAGCCAGTGATGCAAGGCCAGAATTGAACTTGGGTCCTGGGCACTGTGAGGCAGCAGTGCTAACCACTGTGCCACAGTGCTGCTCTTACTTCTGGTGTTGCTCACAGAGTTGGATATTTCTCCAGGGGAGCTGTATTTAATCTGCTCTGTCACTGTATATACAATTGCTGCTGTAAATATCCTGAGGCCAATTAATTGCTGCCACTGAGGCAAACACTTATAGATTTCCAACTCCAGGGCAAGAGAAAGCAGTGTGAAATGGCTGCCTTTCATTCTCTATTTTAATACTTCCAATACATTGAAATGTTCCATCTAATGCAACACGTGTGCTCTGACTCTTCCCCGTATATGTACATGTGTAGCTATACGCATATGTGTGTGGCATGGTGGTTAGCACCACCAGGGACCTGGGTTCGATTTTGACCTTGGGTCACTGTCTGTGTGGAGTTTGCACATTGTCCCCGTGTCTGCCTGGGTTTCCTCTGGGTGCTCCGGTTTCCTCCCACAGTCCAAAGATGTGCAGGTTAGGTGGATTGGCCATGCTAAATTGCCCCTTAGTGTCCAAATGTGTTCAGGCTATGTGATTAGCCATGGGTAAATTGCCCCTTAATGTCCCAAGATGTGGGGGTTGGGTGGATTGGCCATGCTAAATTGCCTCTTAGTGTCCAAAGATGTTCAGGTAATGTGATTGGCCATGCTAAATTGCCCTTACTGTCCTAAAATGTGCAGATTATATGATTGGCCATGCTAAATTGCTCCTTAGTATCAGGGTGATTAGCAGGGTAAGTTACAAGAGGTTACAGGGATAGGGCCTGGGTGAGATTATTGTAGGTGCATGAATGACCTCCTTCTGAAGAACAGGAATTCTATGTGCGCATTTGAATCTATCTTAGAGCTATACACTGTCATTGTGAAATTAGATGCGGTAACAATTCAGTTGCATACGTATTATGTAACATAGTTTTACTGATCATCCATCTCAATCTGTGGATAGGATTGGTACACAATGGCTGTTGCATTAGTCCACATAAGTCATTGCATCTTTTGTCTGCAAAACACTTCGAGAGCTTTCTAAGATGTTGGCCTTTGTCATATGCTGGAATTTTTAATCATTTTCTCACAGAATAGATTTGGAAGATTGCCACATAAACGTTCTCTTTTTTTAAAAAAAAAATTAAAAAGAAAGATGTTTTAAAACATTCTTTTATTTCCTCAGGTGTTAAGGATAATCTTGTGCAGGCCAAAAGCAGTGACAAATCTGGTGACCTCACAAGATCATAGAATCCTTATAGTACAGATGGAGGAAGCCATTTGGCCCTTCGAGTACAGCAGCCACAATCCCACTCCAGGCTCTATTCCCATAACCCTTAGAAATCATAGCTGTCTGATCATGTTAAGAAGCCACCTGGTAAGGGTGGACTGGAATAAGAATTTTCCTGCTGTTGAAAGCAAGAGAAAATAAAATTCCAGGACAGAAACACAGGGATTTTCTGCAGAGAACTGTTAGGTTTTGTTTGTAATTGGTAAATGTTATCTCTAATTTTCTTATTTTACATGTTAACTATATTCTTAAATAAATTTTGTTTGGCTAAAGCTCCCTAGTGAGTCATTTGAATCACCCCTGGAGTGAAACATACCCTAGCCAAATTCAAAGTGCAAAACTTATGAACTCGGCAGATTTCATAAAATACTTTGGAATTTCTGACCTGAATTATAACAGAGAGGAAACCGGAGCACCCAGAGGAAACCCACGCAAACATAGGGCAAAGAAGTTTTTATACAGTCACACAAGACCGGAATTGAACTCAGATCCCTGGCACTGTTAGACAACAGTACTAACCAGTGTGCTACCATGTCACCTCAATATTGGATAGGTCGTTGTAATTGCTTGAAATTTGGTATTCTTGTGATTGTCCTGATGGGTGCATGATGAAAAGCTTCAGTGACATGCCTTTTTCTTCCACAACACTTAAGTTCTGTACAAACCATTTTAAGTTTATTTATTAGTCTCACAAGTTGGCTTCCATTAACACTGCAATGAAGTTATTATGAAAATCCCCCAATCGCCACATTCCAGCATCAGTTCGGGGTCACTGATGGAGAGTTTAGTATGGCCAATGCACCTAACCTGCGCGTCCTTCAGACTGTGGGAGGAAAGAGGAGGGAACCCATGCAGACATAGTGTGAATGTGCAGACACTGTGCAAACAGTGACTGAAATTTTACTATCCTGCACGTCAGGGGAATCGGAGCGGACGTGTGGTAAGGGGACGGCGATTAAAATGTCCATTAACCTCAGGAAGGATTTAAGGTGAGGCTTTAAAACCTCTCCCATTGACCCAAGCTGGGAATCAGAACCTGGGTGTCTGACTGTGTTCAGCCAGGTAAACAAAAAAAAAACTTAAATTCCCTAAGAAGGAAAATAAACCGTCCAAAAACACACAATTGCCAGCCAGTCTTCTTCTATATAATGCAGGGTCATATAAATTCCCAGGATAAAAAAAAATTAAACCAATAAAGTAGCAATAAAATGACTTCTACAAGCAACCTGGCAACAATGAGAGCTGAGGCTGTGAGAGCTGCAGAGAATATGATTTGAAAGAAACTTCTAGAAGGTACACTAACATCACACTACCGCAGTTCGAAGATGTGCAAATTAGGTGGAATGGCCATGGAAATTGCCGCTTAGTGTCCCAAGATGTCTAGGTTATGTGAATTGGCCATGGTAAGTTTGCAAGGTTGCAGGGGTAAGGCGGTGGAGTGGGACTGGCTAAGATGCTCTTTGGAGAGTTGATGCAAACTAAGTGGAATCCTTCTGCACTGTAAGAACTCTATGATTCTAAGGCAGGAGAAAAGGGTGTCAATTGCTTCGCACGTTGACTCAGGAATTTCGGTGCTTGTCTATTTATAGACGTGATTGAGTGATTGAGCTGCACCTGCTGAATAATTCTGAGTGTACCAATAGTTACACTAACAACCGATTGAATATAACCTGTAAGATTTGTACCCTTGCGAGAAGGGAGGCACATTCATGCACAGAACTGGTTCTGCACAAACAAAAGGATCATCTTCAAGTCTTGAATCATTTATGAAGAAATCCGTGAGTCTCTGGAGTCTGTAGTTCCTCACTACTTTCTCCATGGCAATGCCTCAGCCAATCAGACTTGACTTGCTAACAATCACAATCCTTTCTTCCTGTAGATGAAGTTGTTGTAACCACTTAAAACTTGACATTCTTGTTTTTATCCTGATGTATGAGGGGAAAAGGTTTTGGCAACATGTCTCTTTTTCAAGACTATTAGGCAGTCTTTAACCTAGTTATAAAGCTTAGGGTGTGGGAGGATCCTTGTAAACTATTTTGCTAAATAACCCTAATCTATCCAATCTCTCCTTTAGCGAAACTTTTCTACCCTTGGTAACATTCTTCTAACCCTCCACTGCACTCTCTCCAGAGCAAGTACATTCTTCCTTTAACATGTTCAAAGTTTATTTATGAATGAGGCTTATATTAACACTACAATGAAGTTACTGTAAAAATTCCCTCATCGCCACAGTCCAGTTCCTGTTCGGGTACACTGAGGGAGAATTTAGCACAGCCAACGCACCTAGCCTACACCTCTTTCAGACTGTGGGAGGAAACCAAAGCAACTAGAGGAAATATAAGAAGGGGCAATTTAGCATGCCCAATCAAAAAAACCCACACATCTTTGGGGTGTGGGAGGAAACCAGAGCACCCAGAGGAAACCCATGCAGACACGGGGAGAATGTGCAAACTCCACGCATACGGTGGCCTGGTTCAGAGTCAGCAGTGTAATCCACTGTGTCATCATGCTGCTCTTGGTGACCAGAAGTGCACATAGTATTGCCACACTCCGGCACCTGCTCAGGTACACTGAGGGGAGAATTTAGTATGGTCAATGCATCCAACCAGCACATCTGTCTGACTGTGGGAGGAAAGCGGAGCACCCAGAGCAAACCCATGCAGGGAGAATGTGTAGACTCTGCGCAGACAGTGACCCAAGTCAGGAATCGAACTTGGGTTTTAGACATCAAACCAGTTCTAAGTCATTCCTAGATTTTTAAAGATACGTTAAGGATGTCAGGTTGCTAACCCATCAGCGTGAATGTTATTGTGTAGCAGTAACACAGTGGACTTACCCAGTGACTGACACTGACTCGAAACCTGGTTTCACTGCTGATTTGGCTGTTTATTATCTTCGCATGAACAGATGTGAAAAGCAGAGATATTTCAGTGAAAGGTATCACATAGCATTCTGACACTATAATCTGGCATTCTGAGATATTACTGACTCAAATGTTATCTCATTTGGCGTCTGATTCTCCTCTTCCAGCAAGTATTTTTCTCTTTATTGCTTTTTGATAGCCCCATGCAACATGTGCCATCCTGGGCTGAGAAATGTGTAGGTGCGTGATGGACAGTATTACAGAGAATTATTGACATTACAGTAGCAGGCCCTTCAGCCCGACTGATCTGTTCTGCTGTTTTTCCTCTACTAACCCTCCTGCTGCCCTCATCTTCTCGTTCCATCCGTTAAACCTTCATCTCTTCCTGTGGCTGCTCCGTAAATGCATCTAACTTATTTGCCATGTGATAACAAATGTCACTATGCAATTCATGTGTGTATATATAGAGGCAGCACAGTGGTTCGCACTGTTACCTCACAGCATCAGGGACCCGGGTTCGATTCTCTGCTTAAGTCACTATCTGTGTGAAGTTTGCGTGTTCTCCTTGTGTCAGTGTGGGTTTCCTCTGGGTGCTCCAGTTGTTCCGAAAGATGCACTGGTTAGGTGTATTGGCCATGTTAAATTCTTCCTAAATGCCCCTGAACAGACACCGGAGTGTGGTGACTAGGTGAGTTCCGCAGTAACTTCATCACAGTAAGCTGATTAATAAATAAACTTAAACTTATATATTGGGTATTGCTGAAAATGAAACATGTCGAAGCACTTTGTCTTGCACTCATCAGCACATTTTGCAAGAATAAGGGGAAAACAACAATTTACACCGTATGAGAAGAGAGTGCTGATTGATTGTCTGAAACATTATCATGGAAAATGCACAAGTTGACGCTGACTGACAGCTAACTGCCAAGCATTGTTTGAAATTTCAACCAGGCAGCTTGACCCTGATTGGTCAAGGTCCTGGGAATGAATCAGTGAATGGCTGTCACTTATTTTGTTAAGCTAAAACAGGCGCAATGTGTCTACATGTTCTTTCTGTCTATAGAAAAATGGTCCCCATGTATTAATATATGTAGCTTCCAGTATATGCAAATGCACAATACTGAGGACCCAACTGACAATTTTAGATTGCTTGTCAGTGTAATGTTTTGCACACTAAGGATTATTTAACAAATATCTACATGTCTCTTTTTGTTATAGTTCAGGTCAGGAACACCGAAGTGTTTTATGAAGCCCATCTGAATCATAAGTTTTGCATCTTGAATTTGGCTAGGATAAGCATGACATGTTTCACTTCAGATATAACTCAAGTGACTCATTAGGCAGCTTTTAGCAAACAGAGTTTATTTAAAAATATAGTTAACATGTATAGTAAGAAAATTAGCAACAACTTTTCTCAATTACAAACAAAAGCAAAACAACCACAATAACCTTTAACCATTATATATACCAAATAGTTCAATCAAAACCAAAATCTAATAAACAAAATATTTTAAACACATTTATCACTGCGCAGGCTAAAGCTCTCAAGATATTAGAATACAGTTCCCTAGGTTGAATGCTGATTTCAAATGATCTTGAAAGCTCAGAGAAGCTTGTAGCCTTCAGCTCCTCGAAACATCAAAACATAGACATTTTATTGCAGAATAGCAAACAAAATGTGCTTTCAGCTAACTGATAAATTTTCAAAATAAAAGCAGAAGGAGAGACTTTTTATAGCTTTACTTCTATCACTTCAGCCAAAATGAAATGAAAACCAAGTCTTGACATCTGAGCTGCACCCAGTTTTTTTTTGCTCCTCCCACCAATGACAACACCTAAGGTTGTGAGCTGAGAAACACTGACTGTGAGAGCTGCAGAGATCATGATTTTAAAAAAAAGTATTCTTTCAAAGGAATATTAAGGCCACATTTTTACAGCCATACTTCAGTTGGGTGCTACCAAATAAGTATACTATGTATGTTTAGAGAAGTGTATTTTTGTGAATACAGCCATATAAATGTATTTCACAGGGAAAACCTATAGTTCAGGCAGAGGAATTGATAGACAACCAGCCTACTTCTGGCCCATGCAGTGCAATCTTTGAACTCCATGAATAGATTTTAATGAATGCTTTAACTGGATAATCTTTTTGTGTTGTCTTAGTAGCCTCAGTGTAATCTATCAGTGTGACTTGAAGCATGCTCGTGCTGATACCAGTGACATTATATTGTATGCATCTCAGGGCTCATAGAACAATCTGTGATGGTATTTCTTCCCGCATGATCTCTCCAACTAACCCAGTTTGTTCCTGCTGCCCTTTGAGATTCCTCCTTTCAAGCGACTGTCTAATCCTCAGTTAAAATAATTTGTGAACTTCACATCAAAACATCAGTCCCTGGTCATGAATTCCAGATCCCCATCGCTTTTTGGCTAAATAAGGTCGGTTTGTGACCTTTTCACACATGATCTCATCTCGCTAACTAATTTAAACTATCTGCTACTATTTGATTGCCTAAGCTTAAAAAACTCAAAAACCCTTCTCAGCTCAAGAGAAATGGGCCCCCACTCTCTTTGTAAGTATATAGCCCCACTGCCCCCATCTCTAGTGAAATCTTTGTCAATCTATTTTCATCACTCACAGAATCACTACAGTGCTGAAGGAGGCCATTCGGCCCATCGAGTCTGCACCAACCACAATTCCAGGACCTAACCCTGTAGCCCCACATATTTACCCTGCCACTAAGGGGCAATTTAGCCTGGCCAATCCACTTAACGTGCACATCTTTGGACTGTGGGAGGAAACCAGAGCACCCAGAGGACACCCACGCAGACATGGGGAGAACATGCAAATTCCATACAGATAATGATCTGAGCCATGAATTGAACCCGGGTCCCTGGTGCTCTGAGGGAGCAGTGCTAACCACTGTGCCACCGATTGCGAATGATAGAATCCCTGCAGTACAGAAGGAGGCTACTTGGTGCATTGAATATGCACTGACTCTCCAATAGACCATCTTTGTCAGACCCTATCTCTATAACTCCACATATTCACCCACCAATCCCCCCAACCTATACATCTTTTGGAAACTAAGGGGCAATTCATCATGGCCAATCCGCCTAACCTATACATTCTTGGGAAACTAAGGGGCAACTTAGTACGTCATAGAGGAGTAGAAGGGTAGTCCTGGGTAAGATGCTCTGTCGAAGCATCAGTGCAGACCTGATGGGCCAAATGGCCTCCTTCTGTACTGTAAGGTTCTATGATTCAATGATGACTTGAATACAAACAATATATATAGAGGTACACAAAAAGCAGGGGAGTGGCACTAAGTCATGATGTTGATTTGAATCATTCTGCTTTGATTTATTAGTGTCATATATATTGGGATAGAGAGAAAAGTATTGTTTCTTGTGTGCTCTGCAGACAAAGCATACCATTCATAGAGTAAATAGGGAAAATGAAAAGGAGAGGGTGCAGAACGTGGTGCTACACTCATAGCTCAGATGCAGGGAAAGATCAACTTAAGCTGTTTTTGAGTTGGTTGATACTTGACCTCAGACTTTTGTGTCATTTTCCCCATGAAAATGTGGAAGAGGATATGTGCTTGGGATCCTTAATATTGCTGACTGCTTTTCTAAGGCAGCGAGAAATGTAGACTGAGTCAATGGATGGGTGGTTGGTTTGCGAGATGGACTGGGTTACATTTGCAATCCTTTATAGTTAGCTGGTCAGAAACAATGGGTCAAATGGCCTCTTTTTTGTGCTAATCTGTCATTCAGTATGCTGCAACTCCAGATGGAAAGTGAAAGATCTTTCATTTTTACGACCCTGCCGACTTGTTCTGACTCTCCTGTTCCTGCGCTCTGAGCTCCATTTCCATCTCCATTAAAACTGCATCGCCTCTTCCGAATCTTCAACTTACCCTATAAAATGAAACTGTCAACTCTTTCACTTAACATTTTCTTTCTGTGAAGAGATTTATCCTGAAAATCTTATTGATGTCTGTGCAACAAGAAATGTTTCCACTGAGTGTGTGTTTGGAGATTGAAAGAGAGGTGGCTTTGCAACATATTCATACTCAAAGAATCGTAGATTTTTACAGCATGGAAAGAAACCCTTCGGCCCAACTTGTCTGTGCTGCCCCTCTTTTTAAACCCCTAAGCTAATCCCTATTGCCTGTATTTAGTCCATATCCCTCTATCCCCATCTTACCCATGTAACTATCTAAATGCTTTTTAAAAGACAAAATTGTACCTACCTCTACTACTACCTCTGGCAGCTTGATACAAACACTCACCACCCTTTGTGTGAAAAAATTGTCCCTCTGGACCCTTTGCATCTCACTTTCAAGCCATGCCCTCTGGTTTTAGACTTCCCTATCTTTGGGAAAAGATATTGACTATCTATATGATCTGTGCCCCTCATTATTTTATAGATCTCTATAAGATCATCCCAAAGATTCCTGTGCTCCAGCGAAAAATGTCCCAGTTCTATCTAGCCTGTCCTTATAACGCAAACCATCAAGTCCCAGTAGCATCCTAATAATTCTTTTCTGTACTCTTTTTAGTTTATTAATATAATTTCTATAATTGGGTGACTACACATTGAATTACACATTGTATTCCAAGTGTAGCCTTACCAATATCTTGTACAACTTCAGCAAGATGTCCCAGTTCCTGTATTCAATGTTCTGACCAATAAACCAAGCATGCTGGATGCCTTCTTCACCACTCTACCTGTGACTCCACTTTCAAAGAGCTATGAACATGTACTCTATAAGTTTCAGATCCCATAATTAAACATAGTATTCAAAAAGTTTAACAGAAAATGCTGAAACACTCAGCAAGTGAGGCCACATTTGTAAGAAAAGAAGTTACTAATGATACAGATCTTTAGGTTGTTCATTAAAAAATTTGCAGTAGACATGATAGTGAGGCTTTTATTAAATCCCATGTATGTAAGTTTATTTATTAGTCACAAATGCGCTTTTATTAACACTGCAATGAAGTTATTGTGAAAATCCCCTGGTTACCACACTGCTGTTCAGGTACACTGAGGGAGAATTTAACATGACCAAATCACTTAACCAGCACGTCTTCTGTGGGAGGAAACCAGAGCATCTGGAGGAAACCCATGCAGACACGGGGAGAATGTACAAACTCCATAAAGACATTGACCCAAGCTGGGATTCGAACCTGGGTTCCTGGCGCCATGAGGCAGCAGTGCTAACCATCTACAAATGTACAGAGAATCACAGAAAATCAAAGGTCTCTGCCCAATTTGCCTTACTCCACAACAAGCTTCACTTTGCTATTTCCTCGCCAAGAAATTTGGTATATCAGCTATGAATTATGTTATGGTACTTATCTTGTGCTAGAAAATGTGGCAGCAAAAGTTGGCAGTTGCCCATTAAAGTGTAAGTGATTTTCTTTTAACTGGGTATGATAAGCCTTAATTGCTGACAAACAACCTCTTTGGACATAAAAATTTACAAGTGTGGAGTCTCATCCCTGCAGATTTGAACTGAAAAATTTACAGTTTATTTAGTCACAAGTAGTCTTACATTAATACTGCATTGAAGTTACTGTGAAAATCTCCTAGTGCCAGACTTCTGTTTGGGTATGCTGAGGGAGAATTTAATGTGGTCAATGCACCTAACCAGCATGTCTTTTGGATTGTGAGAGAAAACCCACAAGACACAGGGGGAGAACATACAGACTCCACGCAGATAGTAATCCAAACTGGAAATCGAACCCGGGTCTCTGGCGCTGTGAGGCAGCAGTGCTAACCACTGTGCCACCATTCCACCTTACTGCTTGAAAATTAAAACACAATCTATTTTTACTTTCTGTTTTTTTTTCCCTTTTATCTCTCTTTCTTAACTGTATCATAGGTGGTACAATGGCACAGTAGTTAGCAATGATACTTCACAGCTCTAGGGGCTCGGGTTCAGTTCTGGTGACTGTCTGTATGGAGCTTATACATTCTCCCCGTATCTGTGAGACTTTCCTCCTGGTGAACTGGTTTCCACCTATAGTCTGAATGATGTGCAGGTTAGGGTGATTGACCATGCTAAATTCCCACTTAATGTCCTAAGATATGTAGCTTAGGGGAATTAGTGGGATAAATGCATGGGGTTATGGAGTTAGGCCTAGATAAGATACTCTGTTGGAAATCCAGTGCAGACTGGATGGGCTGAATGGTCCACTTCTGCAATGTTGGAGTTCAATGATTATATAATCCTTACTCTTTAATCTCTCTGTTATAATCCTGTTCTTTTCTCCCCTCTTCCATTCTGCATTCTGTACGTGAGTTTGCATTGAAGTAAATTTTCTTTATGTCACTCCTGGCATAGATTCTGAATGCCTGCGTGAGATTCTTCAGTCGATTTGCTTGGAGAAACACACTGGCAGGAATCCTCCAGCAGGTCACACCCCACATCATTACAAGCGAGGATGGAGAATTTGGCGCTCAGCCCAATCTTCATTCACCGCAGTGGGACCGGAAAATCCTGTTGGTGTCAACAGCTAGAAAATTCCACCTACTGTTCCCAGATTCCCTGTGAACATTGCCTTTCCTCCTGTTTGAACAATTGTGGAATTCATTCTGAAAGGAATTCTGACTGTTTCAGATCCTCGCTGGCAGTAACTATCTGCTCAAAAGCCCAGAAAGATTCTGTGAGTAGCTGTTAGCATGATGGACGTGGCTGCTGTTTGCTCACCAATAACTACAAAACCTAGGGCAACACACCTGCAGTATTGGTCTGAAGCAAAATTTTGATTATGATGCAGGCTAAGAGAATATTATATATTTAAGTGGTTGCATGATTGCTTTAAGAACAGGTCACATAACCTGGCCATAAGGCCATTGATGTTTCACACTTTCCTAGAATCCTTACAGTGCAGAAAGGAGTCACTCAGCCCATCAGATCTGCAATGACAACAGGCCCTATCCCCATAACCCCACATATTTACCATGTTCATCCATCCAACCTACGTATCTCAGAGCTTCTGTCAGAAGCACAGGCTCCTGTCTGAGTTTTATTTTCTGTTCTGTGCACAGAACATCTCTTTCAACAAGCCTGTTGTGTCTTACTTTGACTTTATGTGTGCAAACCTCATCTTTTCTTTTTATTTAGAACCCACAACACTCTAACATAGTTTGGATATTACTATAAGGATTCAATGGTTCTGTCTGAACTTCCTGATATTTGTATTTTCGTAATTCTGGTAACATTCTTGTAAATACATGGGTTAATCAAGAAGATTATATCTTCCGAATAGACAGTAGTTAATTCAAAAGTTGACCATCGATGTAGTTTACAATCTCCATCAGTACTTCTATCTTTTTATGATCATAAAATTCCTACAGCGCAGATGAAGCTATTCAGCCCATTAGGCCTGTTACGACTCTTTGGCAGAATATCTTACTCAGGACCTCTCCCCTGTTTATCCCCATAAGGCCACACATTTTACCATTGATAATCCACCTAAACCTGCACATCTTTGGACACTAAGGAGCAACTTAACATGGTCAATCCATCTACCCTTTGGACACTAAGGGGCAATTTAGCATGGCCAGCCCACCTAACCTACACATCATTGGACACTCAGGGATAATTTAGCATGGTCAATCCATCTAACCTGCACACCTTTGGGCACTAAGGGACAATTTAGATGGCCAATCCACCTAACCTTAGGACAGTAAGGTGGTCAATTCACCTTATCTGCACATCTTTGGATACTTCAGAGCATTTACCATGGCTAATCCACCAACCTACACATCTTTGGACAAGCAATTTAACATGGCTAATCCACCTAATGTACACATCTTCTGGAGTATGGGAGGAAATAGGATCATCCGGTGGAAACCCATGCAGACACAGGGAGAATGTGCAGAATCTGCATAGACAGTGACCCAAGGTGGGAATCAAACCTTAGTCCCTGGCACTGTGAGACAGCAGTGCTGACCACTGTGTCACCCAAAGAGGAATATTCATTGAAATGAAGATCAGTATATGGGGGAGAGGAGCTGGATTAATCAGTGAGGAAAAGGATAAACTGAAGATAATAATAGAATTTTGATTATTTTTATAAAATTATAGACTAACACAGTGCAGAGAGGCCCTTCAGCCCATCAAATCCACATCAACACATTAGAAACACCTTAGCTCCTACCTAATTCCATCTGCCAGCAATTGGCCCGGAACCCTGAATACTGTAGGGATTATTGTCAATGCAGGCACGATGGACTGAATACTGTAGGGATTCAATGTTATGATGTGTGAAGTGCTCATTCATTTTCAGATGGAGTGGGGAAAAAGATAAGTTTGTTCCAGAGTTGGATGTCAACAGATGTTGGATAGGGAGAAAGATGGCAAAATAATGTGGACAAGGTGAGGTTGACCAGCCTTTTCTTGCTTAATTCTTAAAATTCTGAAGGGAGAACAAGGCATGAAAAGGAAGTCAGAAACTCTGACAAATCGCTTCCTCTGACTAGTGTCTCATAAGGAGGTTGCGAATTGCACAAATTGCAGGTGGGAAAGAAACCATATGTTGCACGAGAGATATTTCCAGTCACAGCAACACTTTGCTTTTCTCCTGCTATACCTACTGGCACAACAGATACCACTTGACAAGAATGGCAAAGCATAGTACAAAGTCAGCATTGGAGGTGCTACACTTCTTAACAACAAAAGGGGAAAACTATTAAGTGCTGTTGGACTCGGTGAAATCCTCTCCTGCAGTAATAAACCGTACGAGGTTTGCATCGGGCAGTACTGTGGCACAGTGGTTTAGCATTGCTGCCTCACAGCGCCACGGTCCCCGGTTCGATTCCCAGTTAGGGTCACCATCTCAGCGGAGTCTCCACATTCTCCCCGTGTCTGTGTGGGTTTCCTCCGGGTGCCCCGGTTTCCTTTCTCGGTTGAAAGACATGCCGGTTAGGTGAATTAGCCATGATAAATATGCCCTCAGTGTACCTGATCAGGTGCTGGAGTGTGGCGACTCAGAGCTCTTCACAGTAACCTCATTGCAGTGTTAATGCAAGCCTATTTGTGACACTAACAAATAAGCTATTACTAAATTAATTCATCGACAATTATTCCATTTAAACATGGGAGAGGCAATGACCTTGTGACATTATTGCCACTTAATTGCTCCTTAATGTCCAAAGATGTGTAGATTAGGTGGATTGGGGCTATGCTAAATTGTCCCTTAATGTCCAAAGGTAAATATTTTAAGGGGATTGGCAGGTTAAATATGTGGAGTTACTGGGATAGGATCTGGGTAAAAAGCTGTATTGGAGAGTTAGTGGAGACTCGATGGGCCAAATTAGGTGGAGGCAGAGAATGTGCAGTTTAGGTGGATTGGGCATGCTAAATTGCCCCATAATGTTGAAAGATGTGAAGGTCAGATGAATTGGCCATGCTAAATTGCCCTCAGGGGTATTAGAAGGGTAAATACATGATGTTACGGGGATCGGGCCTGAGTGGGATTATTGTCAATGCAGGCACGATGGGCTGAATACTGTAGGGATTCAATGGTTCTATATATCTTTTACAGAATGATTTAAAAATAGATCCAACTGAACTTCAACAAAGGCATTTGTAACGTAGGAGAGACTTGGATAGGAATTTCAATTTGGACCGTATGATAAAATGCACATTATTCAAATGACGTCGCCTCTTTAGTTTGGAGTCTCCCACTGTTTTATCCCATTAGTGAATGCTAATAGGTTTTTAATTGCTCAAGTATATCTGCTTCGACTGGGCTGAAAAACTCCACTTTGTCTGGGAACCCCAGTGCCGGATAAGCGTGGACCTCCCTGGAGTCAGATGCATCTTAGTTCTGAGGGTAAACAGTCAGATTGAATGACATTTGCCCTTCCTTTAATGGACACTTGTCATTTGTAATGTCACCTTGATGCTCGTTGTGTGAGTGCTTCTGAAGTTCCTGCCAAGTTTGATGTTGTAAACGTTCCCAGGAAGACAATTCAAGGTTAGAATGGCGAATAGATTGAAAATCTTTCCGAGAGTGCGGTCAGTTGTCGACATTTACTAGTCAGGATAGGCTGGCAGGAACAATTGTCTGATTACAATTTTCTTATTCTCCCCCGCCCCCCCTCCCCCATCCCTGGCCACTTTTTGATTTCATTTATTAAGCAGAGAGAATATAAAGATTACCAAAACTCAGTGGATATTTAAAAAATTAAGAATCTACTGATGACCCTGAAATCATTGTCGAAAAAACCCATCTTTGGATATAGTAATGAGTAATTTAGCTTGGCTAATTCATCTAGCCTAAACATTTTTGGACATTAAGGACAATTCAGCATAGCCAAAGCACCTAACCTATGCACCTCTGGATACTAAGGAGCAATTTAGCATGACCAATTCATCTAACCTGCACAACTTTGGACGCTAAGGGGCAATTCAGATGGCCAGTGCATCTAACCTGCACATCGTTGGACACTAAGGGGCAATTTAGCATGGCCAATCCACCTAATCTACACATCTTTGGACACTAAGGGGCAATTCAGCATGGCCAATTCATCTAACCTGAACATCTTTGGACACTAAGGGGCAATTTAGCATGGTCAATCCATCAGACTGGCACATCTTTGGACACTAAGGGACAATTTAGCATGGCCAATCCACCTAATCTACACATCTTTGGACATGAAAAGGCAATTAATTGGCAGTAATGTTATTAGGCCATTGCCTTCCTCTATTAACATGGAATAGCTATTGATTAATTAGTTTATTTATTAGTGTCACAAATTGGCTTATATTAATACTGCAATGAAGTTACTGTGAAAATACCCAACTGGTCACAATCCGGTGCCTGTTCGGGATAACTGAGGGAGAATGTAGCACCTAAGTGGCACGTCTTTCAGACAGTGAGAGGAAACCAGAGCACCCACACAGGCATGGGGAGAATGTGCTGACTCCGTGCAGAACAGTCCCCCAAGCCAGGAATCGAACCCGGGTCACTGGTGCTGTGAGGCAGCAGTGCTGAGCACTGTGATTCTCGGATGTGAATGTCCAAGGTTACAGAGAGGTGAAGCCACTGATTTGGACAGACGGGATGCAAACCCCGTGATAGAGGGGACGCAGTTTTGTTAGAGCATTTAACCAGACGCCAGCATCCTCTGCAATACCAGGTGTCCTCTGCTTCCAACCAGGAGCCAGTTTGTACCGGTTATATACTCAATGTAATAGATGCTGTGCACTTTTGTACTCTAGTATTATTATACCAGTCATGTCTATCCCAGGACATTTTTAAACTCTAATTATATACTTAAAAAAAGGGGGGAAATAAATTGCAACAGCTTGCAGTAGAACAGATTTAGCATCTGCTGCAGTTCAAACAGACCCCAGTGACTGAATTGTTGGACCGTTTGAAGAACATTATCTGCCAGAACCTCCCCTACCCATGTGGCAACACTTTTAAACCTGCCTTAAGCCTTCTGTTGTTCTACTGTTGCACCAGAATGCTGCCACAAACTGGGAAATGAGGCCCAGTGTTTCAGAGAGGATAAATCTCCACCTGAAGATTGAAACTGGAGGCGTTTGAGAGAAGAATGCTCATCTCACTTTTCCAGGAAGCCATGTGGTCACTTCTATTCCACCTCCCTTCGTACAGTGGCTAGCACTGCTTCCTCAGAGAGCCACAGACCTGGCTTCGATTCCCGGCTTGGGAGACTGTCTGTGTGGAGTTTACACCTTGTCCCCCGTGTCTGTGTGGGCTTCCTCCAAGTGCCCCGGTTTCCTCCCACAGTCCAAAGGTGTGTAGTCCAATAGGTTTTTTTGGTAGCAAAAGCCACTAGCTTTTGGAGTACTCCTCCTTCATCAGGTAAGTGGGAGTTCTGTTCACAAACAGGGCAAATAAAGACACAAATTCCATTTACAAAATAATGGTTGGAATGCGAGTCTTTACAGGTAATCAAGTCTTAAAGGTACCAGTTGGCAGCAACTTGCAGTTGGTGCAAATTGGCAGTCTGTTTCCCCTCTTTCTTCTGTTTTGCTGGAATGTAAGTCCTCCAAAGCAGCAAGAAGAGGAGTTGGTGTCAGTAGTCTCCTGCTGAGCCAGCACTTGGGCAAGGAAAGAAAAGCAGTGAGCTGGAATTCTCCCAAACAATTTCGAAATGTTGAATTTGCGTGAGAACCGGAGTAATTTACGCTGGTTTCTCTCACACTCTGTGTACTCCCAAACTCAGCTAATGAGGCAATTTTTCCTATTCCACCCCGTGACGGGAATTCTAGTGGGTGATGAACATACCATGAAAAGGTCGTTGACCTCAGGCAGGATTTTCCAGTTTCGGGGTGAGCGCGAGTGTTCTGGAGACCTGGGCACATCAGGGCAGATGGTGGAATTTGAATTCAATAAAAAATAAAATCTGGAGTGAAGAATCTACTATAAAACCAATGTCAATTGGTGGAAAGAAAACATCTGATTCCTTCAGGGAAGGAAATCTGCCATCCTTACCCAGTCTGGCCGACATGTGACTCTAGAGCCACAATAATGTGCTTGCCTCTCAACTGCCCTTGGGCAACTAGGGAGCCCAGCCAGCAATGCCCATGTCCCACAAATGAATAAAGAAAAGAAAATGGGCTAAATGCTACTGCCATGTACCTAGAGAATGCAGGATAATGATGCCTGAATGCCAGTAGGAGCATGCACAGAAAGTTTAACCTTATCTATTAGTGTCACAGGTAGGCTTACATTAATACTGCAAAGAAGTTACTGTGAAAATCCACTAGTTGCCATATTCCAGCCGCTGTTTGGGTACACTCAGGTCTAATGCACCTAAACAGCATGTTTAGACTGTGGAGCATCTGGAGGAAACCCTCACAGACATGGGGAGAACATGCCAACTCCACACAGGCAGTGACCCATGTGGGAATTGAACCCGGGTCCCTGGTGCTGTGAGGCAGCAATGCTAACCACTCTGCTAAGTTTATGCACAATACACAGAGTTTGAGTGCTTCTCGCCTCTTTCTTTCCCCTCTTCAGCTCACCACACAACTTGCATCGAGGACATCACTCATTGCACAACAGCCACGGATGCAACATACCAGTGCCTGCATTTTCAAAGCTATTTTAATATTCATATCTCGAGGCTTTGAAATGACTCCTTGGGGTCTTCGGAATCGAACTTCGGGTGTTCAATCGAGATTCCTTCCATCAGTGACATTTATCTGCTTCAAGGTACAGAAACAGGCTTCCGCTGTTGTTTGCAGGCATCCTGCTAGATAATTCCAGGCCATAAGCTTAATATCGGACTTGAAAATAGTTTGTAATAGTTGATGCAATTGATAGCGTGAAGCGATTCTCCAGTTGCATAGTGCCTCCCTCCCATTGCACTGCTGCCTGTATGAACCCCCAGTCCAACACTGACATCTCCACATATATAAACACGGTGCTGCGTCCTATCAGATACTGTCCCACAGTGTCTTTGCAGACCCCAAACACACCAGTCCACTCAAATTCCGGATAAGCAAAGATTCAGAAATTTGCTGTCTTGCAATTTTTCTGTTCTCTCCATGGTTGGCAAAGGTAGTTCTTTTGCTTAAAAATAAAACTGCTGCGATAAGGTATATTTAAAAGCCCAAAGTGTAATTTCACACATAATGTGATAATTGCTGGGTTTTATTCGAAATTCATCTTGATCCTTTCCTTTCACCTTCTTGGTGACACTTCACCCGCATTCAGCTCTTTCGATGATAACCCTAGTTCATACAATCCCTACAGTGCAGAAGGAGTCCATTCAGCCCATCGAGTCTACACCAGCCTTCCAGGCCCTATCCCCATAATCCCATGCATTTATTCTAGCTAGTCCCTCTCACACTAAGGGGCAATTTAGCACGGCCAATCGATCCAACCCGCACATCTTTCG
The DNA here is from genome assembly GCA_024679065.1 of Sphyrna mokarran. NCBI lineage: Eukaryota > Metazoa > Chordata > Chondrichthyes > Carcharhiniformes > Carcharhinidae > Sphyrna > Sphyrna mokarran. The sequence continues at coordinate 9,820,528 of JAGIQG010000033.1, forward strand.
GTCTGTGGGAAGAAACCGGAACATCTGGAGGAAACCCACTCAGTCACGGGGAGAATGTGCAGACTCCGCACAGACAATGACCCCAAGCAAACCAAGGTCCCTGGCGCTGTGAGGCAATAGTACTAACCGTGCTGACACCCATCCACCCCTTCCCCCCTCTCCGGTGATCTCTTACCATTTCAATGTCATAATCATAGAATAGATTCATAGGAGCTTTTCAAAGATCTAAGAATTGAACTTTATCACCTGCCTGGTCAGAACGTTGAATACAGGAGTTGGGATGTCTTGTTGAAGTTGTACAATTCATCAGCAAGGCCACACTTGGAATACTGAATGCAATCCTGGTCACCCTATCATAGAAAAGACATTATTAAACTAGAAAGAGTGCAGAAAAGATTTACAGATGCTACCGGGACTTGATGGATTGAGTTATGAGGAGAAGCTGGATAGACTGGGACTTTTTTCTCTGGAGCGTAGGAGGCTGAAGGGTGATCTTATAGTGGTCTATAAAATAATGAGGGGCAATGATCAGCTAGATGGTCAATATCTTTTCCCAAAGGTAGGGAGTCTAAAACTAGAGGGCATGGGTTTAAGGTGAGAGGGGAAAGATACAAAAGGGTTCAGGGAGCAATTTTTTTTCACAGAGAGAGTGTTGAGGTGTCTGGAACAAGCTGCCAGAGGCAGATGCAATTTTGTCTTTTAAAAAGTGTTTAGACAGTTACAGGGGTAAGATGGGTATAGAGGCATATGGGCCAAACGTCGGCAATTGGGACTAGCTTAGTGGTTAAAAACTGGGCGGCACTGACAAGTTGGGCCGAAGGGCTTGTTTCTGTGTTGTAAACCAGTGCAGGTTAGGAGGATTGGCCATGTTCTCCTAGCGGGGTAAATACATGGGGTTATGGGGATAGGGCTTGAGTGGGAATATTGTCAGTGCAGGCTAGCTGGGCTGAATAGCCTTCTTTTACATTGTAGGGATTCTGTGCTTTGGTGGAGGACAATAGGACTGGATTGAATTGAATTCAAAAGGGCGAGGGGAGTATTATTGGTGTTGCACTCATCCAGGCAAGGGGAAAGTACCCCATCACTCTCCTGTCTCATGTCTCGCAGATTGTAGACAAGTTTTGGAGAGTGAAGAGGTAACTTACTCATCACAGGATTCCTAGCTTCTGACCTATTCCTGTGGCGCCAGGATTTATATGGCTAGTTCTGGTCAATGGTAGTCCCCAGGATTTATAGTGTGGGGGATTCAGTGATAGGAATATCATTGAATGCCATGGGGGTGATGATTAGATCCTCTCTTGTTGGAGATGGTTATTAGTTGGCACTTGCGAGAATGTTACTTGCCATTTGCCAGCAGTGCAAGCCTGGTAATTGCCCAGGTCCTTCATAAGTCATGAAAGAGGCTATATAAATGCCAGAAGCTGTTTATTTCAAATGAAGATTAAAAGGGGTTTGTTGAGATTTGGTTAGTATTCACAGAATCATAGAATTCTTGCAGTATAGAAGGAGGCCATTTAACTGCTACACTATGTGTTTAAGCCTGCCATATAGATAGCATATACATATGCGGGAATGGGCCAACATTTGGCAGATGGAGATTCATGTGGACAAGTGTGAGACAGATAAAGTAGAAAGGCAAATTATTATCTAAATGGAAAGCAGATTCAAAATGCATCGGGGCAGAGGGATCTGGGTGTCTGTGTCCATGAATACAGGTAGCAGTAAATTGACAAATGGGATGCATTTGTTGCAAAGGTTTTGGAGCATAAAGATAAATAAATGTTGTTGCAACTGTATATATAGGGGGTTGGTGAGACCACATCTGGAATATTGTGTCCACATTTCCTTATTTGAGGATGGATGTGGTAGCAATGGAGGCAGTTAAGAGGCGTTTCACCAGATTGATTCTGGGGATGAAAGGGGGCTGAGGTACGAGGAGAGATTAAACTGTTTGGGGACTTGTACTTGCTGGAGTTTAGAAGGATGGGGGGGGGGAGTGTGATTGAGATATATAAAATACTAAAAGGCATTGATAGAGTAAATGTAGACCAAATGTTTCTCCTTGTGGGGCAGTCTAGAATAAGAGGTCTCGCATATAGGCTGAGAGGTGATGGATTTAACACTGAGATGAACAGAAACTACTTCTCGCAAAGGGTGTTGAATTTGTGGAACTCGCTGCCCCAAAGCACGTTGGAATCTGAATCATTGAATTGTTTCAAGAAGAAGATAATAGCTTTCTGATTTTAAAAATGGGTTAAAGAGAAATGGGGAACAGCTGGGGAGGTGGATTTGAGACCAGGGAGAGATCAGCCATGGTATGATTGAATGGAGAGGCAGGCAGAATTGCCTACTTCTGCTCCTAATTCCTATGTTCCTAAATTCCAATGCCATGAGTAACACAATGGACCTTTCAGACCTGCTCCTCTGTTAAGATTAGGTCACAGGGAAAATTTTCAGAAAGTGGTTTCTAAGTTCAGAATGTTTATAACAGCTTCAAACCTGTTTGGCATCACTGATTGCATCATTGCTCTCTACTTTATTTTACTAACCCAATAAACAGGCCTGTAAAACAATTTACTTGATGAGAATTGCCCTTTAAATATATTCCACTTGAATGTCACTTCTTGTTTTACATCCTCTACAGGCTTCTAGTGAAGGCCCCAGGAAAAATAAGGATTGAGAACATGCCTCTTGCCCTATTGAGACCATCTCTTTCCATTAGCCTGCATACAATCTCTACTCTTGTGGAATCAAAGTTTTTTTATTAGTCACAAATTGGCTTACATTCACACTGCAATGAAGTTACGGTGAAAATCCCCTAATCCCCCTAATCTGGCACCTTTTGGGGACTCTGAGGGAGAATTTATCATGGCCAATGCACCTAACCTGCACATCTTTGGATTGTGGGAGGAAACCAGAGCACCCGGCGGAAACCCCTGCAGACACGGGGAGAATGTGCAAACTGCACACAGCCACCTGAGGCCGGAATTGAACCCGGGTCCCTAGCGCTGTGAGGCAGCAGTGTTAACCACTGTGCCACTCTGATCTGTGACCTAACTCCATATACCTGCCTTTGGCCCATATCTCTTAGTACCTTTGCTGAACAAAATATTATCTATCTCAGATTTAAACATAGCAAGTGATCTAACATCAACAGCCATTTGTAAAGATGGTTCCACACTTTGGGTGTAGAAGTACTTCCTAACTTCTCTCCTAACCGATTTGACCCTAACTTTTAGAATATGCCCCCAATTTGAAAATCTCCAACCAGTAGAAATAGAATCATAGAATCATAGAAACCTTACAGTGCAGAAAGAGGCCATTAGTCTATCTTTATCTACTCTCTCTTTTTCTGTTAATTTTTGATTTGATTTGATTTGATTTATTATAGTCACATCTATTGCGATGTTACACAGACAAAGCTTACCATTCAGAAAGTATATAAGGGAGAAGGAAAGGAAAGGATGCAGAGTGCAGTGTTGCAGTTACGGATAGGAAAAAGAGAAAGATCAGCTTAATATATAATGGGTCCATTCAAAAGCCTAATGACAGCAGGGGAGAAAATGTTCTCGAGTCAGTTGGTACGTGACCTCAAACTTTTTCCCAATGAAAGAAGACATGTACAGGTTACTTGTGGTCCTTTATTAAGTTTAAATTAGTGTCACAAATAGGCTTACATTAATATTGTGAGGCAGTTACTGTGAAAATCCCCTAGTCACTGCAGTCTAGCACCTGTTTGGGTACACAGAGGAAAATTTAGTGTGGCCGAAGCACCCAACCAGCACGTCTTCCAGACTGTAGGAGAAAATTGGAGCACCCAGAGGAAACCCCCAGAGACACACGGAGAACGTGTACGGTCCACACAAACAGTGACCCAAGACTGGGAATCAAACCTGGGTCCCTGGCATTATAAGGAACCGTGCCATCCCATTATGCTGATGCAGTGGGAAGTGTAGACAGAATCAATGGATGGGAGGCTGGTTTGCATGATGGACTGGGTTACATGCAGACGTTTTGTAGTTTTTTTTCTGTCTTGGCTGGAGCAGGAGCCATACAAAGCTGTGATAAATCTGGAAAGGATGCTTCGAACAGACCTAATTTGTGAAAACTTTCCTCATAACTTAACCTTCGAATCCTGAATCTTGTATCCTGCATTTCCTACATAACAGGAATGACGACATTTTAAAAATCACATTAGTTGTAGAGCACACTGTGATATAATGAGGGTGCGAAAGATGCCATAGAAATATGATTCTTCCTGAGTTCTCTGCCTAAGTTCAGGTCCTTGGTGATCAGCAGTAAATTGCCTCAATACATTTTCTTAACTATGAGCAGGGCGAGGAAGCAATCCCTCGAATCTACCTAATCCAGAAAGGGGACTGAAGCTGTCGACATGAATCTGATCCGCATGGCAACCATCCACTCTCCACAAATACCAAATTTCCAGCCACTGTAATAATATCGGAAGTTAGCCAGCTATAACTTCGATAATGTAAACAGCTGAGAAACACTCAACTTGTAATAAAATGCAAATGTTTCAGTTTGGGGGAAAAAAAAGACCATTGTGGCTGGCTTCAAAGTTCTAAATGTGTTAATAATCATAAAATCACATAGTGCAGAAGGAGGCTATTTGGCCCATCACCTCTGCACCAACTCTCCAACAGAGCATCTTACCCAGGCCCACTCCCCACACTATCTCCATCACCCTTCACATTTACTTAATTAATCTACATAACTTGCACATCTTTGGATATTAAGGGGCCAATTTAGCATGGCAAATTGTGTATCTTTGGACACTAAGGAGCAACTTGTCATTGCCAATTCTCTTAACCTACACATCTTTGGAAAATAAGACGCAATTTAGCATGATCAATTCATCTAATTTACACATCTTTGGACACTAAGGTACAACTTAGCATGTCCAATCCGCCTAACTTGTACATCTTTGGACACGAAGGGGCAATTTAGCATGGCCAATCCACCTAACCTGTACATCTTTGGACATGAAGGAGCAATTTAGCATGGCCAATCCACCTAATCTGCACATCTTTGAACACCAAGGGGTAATTTATTATGGACATTCCACCTAATCTACACATCTGTGAATACTAAGAGGCAATTTAGCTTGGCTAATCCACCCAAACTGCATATATTTGGGCATTAAGGGGCAATTTAGCATGGACTAATCCATCTAAACTGCACATCTTTGGACATTAAGGGGCAATTTAGCATGGACAATCCACCGAATCTACATATCTGTGGACACTAAGGGTCAATTTATCATGGGCAATCTGCCTAATCTACATATCTCCGGACACTAAAGAGCAACTTAGCATGGCCAATCCACCCAGCCTGCACATCTGTGACGTGTGGGAAGAAACTAGAAACCTGGAGGAAATGCACGCAGACATAAGGAAATTGTACAAACTCCACATCCTCACCTGAGGCTGAAGTTGAACCCAGATCCTTGGCGCTGAGGCAGCAGTGCTCACCACTGAGCTACCGTGCCACCGCAAAGTCAGAATCTGGAGTAGCTCTGACAGTCTCAATAGACATACAGGTGGGACTTCCCAATTGGGCAGGCAACCATTACCTCACAACACCAGGTTAAAGTCCAACAAGTTTATTTGATAGTAAACGCCACAAGCTTTTGGGACGCTGTTCCTTTGTCAACTGAATGGGAAGTTCTGATGATAAACAACTAATCAGATTGATCCAAAAGCTTGTGGCGTTTACTACCAAATAAACCTGTTGGACTTCTTGCTGTGTTTACCCCAGTCCAACACTGGCATCTCCACATCCATTGTTACCTCAATCAGACAGCTTGTACCCCAAGAGGCCAATCTCATGGATCTCACAGAACAAAATATATTTTTATTTAGCAAGTGCAAAAGGAGAACAAGCATAACACAGTGGGATAACAGTGTCTTATATAATTTTACTCGTGATTCAAGATCAGGTACCAATTATTTTCCTATTTTAAAATGATGATCAAAATGAAACCTTTTTTTTGGTTAAAGAACAAATCAGGTGACAATACTGAAGTTATGCATCTGTTTAGATATTGAGAAGGTTCACACCAGCTGCTTACATTCCCATGAATCGAAAACTAAACACTGTGATATCTGAAATTTTTTGCTTTGATGGCTCAAAGCTGTTAAGTTTTATCTGCTTGCAGTTCGCTCCTTATAATCCCATCATTTAGACTTTTATGTGCCCCCGGCACTCTGCACCAAAGGAAAGAGTGTTTCAGCAAAAACCAGAGGTTGTGCACCACTGCACAGTGGTAAACTCTCCCTCAGTGTACCCAAACAGGCATTGGAGTGTAGCAACTTGGGAACGGGGTGGTGGTTTCACAGTAACTTCATTGCAGTGTCAATGTAAGCCTACTTGTGACACTAATCACTAAAGTTTCAACTTTTGAAGTATGGTCACTGTCATAATGTAGGAAACGCAGCAGCCAATTTGCGCACAGCATGCTCTCACAATGGAACAGCAGCACAGTGGTTAGCACTGCTGCCTCAAGCACCAGGAACTCGGGTTCGATTCCCAGCTTGTCTGTGTGGAGTTTGCACATTCTCCCCGTGTCTGTGTGGCTTTCCTCCAGGTATTCCGGTTTCCTCCCATATTCTGAAAGATGCGCGGGTTAGGTGCGCTGATCCGAATAGGTGCCAGAGTGTGATTACTAAGGGAATTTCCTCCCACAATCTGAAAAACGTGTTGGTTAGGTTCATTGACCCAAACAGGTGTTAGAGTAGAGGAATTTCACAGTAATTTCATTGCAGCGTTAATGTAAGACTTACTTGTGACTAATAAATAAACTTTAACAAGTTGTCATCAAAACGATGACCTTCACTTTTGAGTGATGATAGATTAGTCTTTTTTTAAGACTTCCCTCTTCGAAGCTATTCCTCTTCAGGCGGGAAGTGAAGATCAAAGCTTGGCTGATGTCCAGCAGATTTGTGCTGAATATCTCAAGAGCAGTTTGCAAAGCATTTGGAGGTTTTTTTTCATCTGAGAATCTTTCCTGCATTCCTTTCCGAGAATGCACAATTACTTGCTAGTCGGAAGGTGGAACAAAAACCTTGAGGATATGCCGCAGAAAATAAGGTAATGTCTGATCTTATAAATGTTACAAAGCAATAACATGTACATGGCTTGTTCAAAGTTCAAACTACCTCAAGTCAAATCATGCAATGCTATTATGGTTCGTTCCATCTCTCTAACATTACCAAGTTGCTTCCTTGTCTATTATGTGTTTCTTCATTTGCTACGACTTTATTTTCATTGATGCATATGTACAAAATGTCCAGGAATATGCTTCAGGGCATGAACCAAGCTCCACAAATGATGGAGCATCTCTTCTTTAACAGAATCGCACAGTTGTTATAGCGTGGATCGAGGCCATTTGCCCCCTCCACCGCGACTGTACCTCTCTCTTCAAATGAATGCCATTTTCTCATGTTGAGGGAGAATTCAACACGGCCAATGTCCCCAACTAGCACATCTTTTGAACTGTGGGAGGAAACAGATACATCTGGAGGACATCCATCCAGACATGGGAGAAAGTGGAGGCTCTGCACAGACAGTGACCTAAGCCAGGAATCGAACCCACGTCCCTGGCACTGTGAGGCAGCAGTGCTAACCATTGTGCCACTGTGCGCCTGCTCACCCTCTGCTCGCCCACCCCTTGCCACCCCATGCAGCTTACCTGAAGTGGCTATGCTAAATTGCCCCCCAAACTGTCCAAACATGTATAGGTTAGGTGTATTGATTGCACTAAATTGCCCCTTAGTGTCCCAAGATGTCCAAATTAGGTGGATTGGCCACACCACCAGAAGAATGTGGAAACTTTGGAGAGGGCACAAAAAAGATTTACCAGGATGTTGCCTGATATGAAAGACATTAGCCGAGAGGAGAGATTGGAGAAACTTGATTTGTTCTCATTGGAACGATGGAGGTTGACAGGTGACCTGATAGAAGTCTACAAGATTAGGAGGAGTATAGATAGTCAGAAGCTTTTTCCCAGGGTAGAAGAGTCAATTACGAGGGAGTGCGAGTTTAAGGTGCAAGGGGCAAAGTTTAAAGGGGATATACGAGGCAAGTTTTTTATACAGAGGGTGGTGGGTGCCTGGAACTCACTGCGAGGGAGGGTAGAGGAAGCAGGTATGATCGTGATTTTAAGGTGTGTCTTGACAAACACTTGAATAGGATGAGAATGGAGGATATGGTCCTTGGAAGAGAAGGGTGTTTTTACTATCGACAAGATGCACTGCAACAATTCACCAAAGCTCTTTACACTGCACCTTCCAAACCCATGACAACTTCCATCTCGAAACACAAAGGAAACAGCTACATGGGAACACCACCACTTACAATTCTCCTCCAAACCTCTCAGCATCCTGACTTGGAAATATATGGGCCGTTCCTCCACAGTCGCTGGGTCAATTCCTGAAAGTCCCTCCATAATGGGATTGTGAGTCAAGCTACAGAATATGGGCTGCAGCGTTTCAAGAAGGCAGCTCACCACCACCTTCTCAAGGAGCAACTAGGGATGGGCAATAAATGCTGGCCAGCCAGTGACGACTATATCCCACAAATGAATAGAATCAAAATAAAATTAAAAAAGGAAAAATATGCGGACCCTGCAACAGAGGAGGGACGGTCGATATATTTCCAAGTCAGGATGATGAGTGACTCAGAGGGGAACCTCCAGATGATGGTGTTGCCATGCGTCTGCTGCCCATGTCCTTCTCGATGGTAGTGATCATGGGTTTGGCAGCTGCTATCTAAGGAAGTGGCCATGGTTTGGGAAGGTCTGGTATCGGTACAAAGACGAGGCAAAATTGTAACCCCCACTAGACTGTCCCCATCCACTGGGCAGCACGGTGGCACAGTGGTTAGCACTGCAGCCTTGCAGCACCAGGGACCGTGGTTCGATTCCCAGCTTGGGTCCCTGTCTATGCGGAGTCTGCATGTTCTCCCTGTATCTGTGTGGGTTTCCTCCAGATGCTCCGGTTCCCTTCCACAGTCCAAAGATGTGCAGGTTTGGTGGATTGGCCATGCTAATTTGAGTCTCGTGTCTGGGGGATTAGCTGGGTAAATGTGTGAGTTTATGGGAATAGGGCCTAACGGGGATTGTGCTCGGTAGAAACTCGATGGGCCTAATGGCCTCCATCCGTACTGTTGGGAAAATATGAGTTGATGATGATTCTAAGCATGGCACGGTGGTTTGTAGTGCTGCCTCATTGCGCCAGGGTTCGATTCCTACTTTGGGTCACTGTCTGTGCATTCTCCCTTTGTCCTCTCCTGTTTAGGGTGCATTGACCCCAACAGATGACAGAATGTGGCAGCTCGGGGAATTTCACAGTAACTTCATTGCAGTGTTAATGTAACCTTACTCATGACTAATAAATTAACTTTTCTTTCCGTTTACATTTGTCTGTTTGGGGAGGTTCCTCATTGTCAGTCTGTGATACTGAATGGAGTTGGCTCGTACTTTTATAGTTGCAATTTATTTTAATATGTGCATCGTCATTTGGGGGTTTGGTGGGGTTGACTTTGGGGAGCCAAAATATTTTAATTCCAGGCTGTTATCGTTTGACCTCGGCAGAAAGGGCACCCATAGTGACATTTAGAAAAATGCTTCATTTGACATTTGCTTCCAATTTAAAAGTCTGCGGCTAACATTTACAAATATTATAGCTGGTTGTCATGGAAAACTTAGCGCCTTGAACTTGCATCCTGGTTTTGCACCAAATATTTGCATTACAGATTTTAATTGGAATTTTAATATGTCATTAATATCTGATTAATATTGCGTTTTAATACCAGAAGTATTTGTGAGGCAAACTTTCAAATAAGGGGAACTTGGATGTCTACGCTTCTAGTTGCATTTGAAAGTCTGCTAAAAGCTGTGATTGCCATGAGAGGGAGTATAAACGTTTTTATGAAATACCTGCATTTATATAGCAACTTTCATAGCTTCAGCGTATCCCAAAGTGCTTTGCAGCCAATAGGGTAAGGGCAACACTGCTGCCTCATAGAGCCAGGGACCCGGGTTCAATTCCAGATTTGGTCTGTACGGAGTCTGCATATTCTTCCCGTAGGGGAATTAGCCATACCAAATTGTCCTTTGGCATCCAAAGATGTGTAGGTGAGGTGGATTTGCCATGCTAAATTGCCCCTTGGTGTCCAAAGATTTGATTTGATTTGATTATTATTGTATTAGTATACAGTGTAAAGTATTGTTTCTTGCAAATTATACAGACAAAGCATACCATTCATAGAGAAGGAAAGGAGAGGATGCAGAATGTAATGTTACAGTCACAGCTAGGGTGCAGCAAAAGATCAACTTAGTGCGAAGAATGTCCATTCAAAAGTCTTAACAGCAGCAGGGAAGAAGCAGTTCTTGAGTGGGTTGGTACGTGACCTCAGACTTTTGTATCTTTTTCCGACAGAAGAAGGTAGAAGAGAGAATGTCTGGGGTGCGTGGGGTCCTTGATTTTGCTGGCTGCTTTGCTGAGTCGGTGGGAATGGTTGGGGGGGCTGGTTTGTGTGATGGATTGGGCAACATTCACGATCTTCACGATGTGTAGATTAGGTGGATTGGCCTTGCTAAATTGCCCCTTATTGCCCAAAGATGTGAAGGTTGGATGGACTGGCCATGCTAACTTGTCCCTTAGTGTCCAGAGATGTGAAAGTTAGGTGGATTGGCCATGCTAAATTGCTCCTTAGTGCCTAAAGATGTGCAGGTTAGGTGGATTGGCCATGCTAAATTGCTCCTTAGTGTCTAAAGATGTGAAAGTTAGGTGGATTGGCCGTGCTAAATTGCTCCTTAGTGCCTAAAGATGTGCAGGTTAGGTGGATTGGCCATGCTAAATTGCTCCTTAGTGTCTAAAGATGTGCAGGTTAGGTGGATTGGCCATGCTAAATTGCTCCTTAGCATCTAAAGATGTGCAGGTTAGGTGGATTGGCCATGCTAAATTGCTCCTTAGCATCTAAAGATGTGCAGGTTAGGTGGATTGGCCATGCTAAATTGCTCCTTAGCATCTAAAGATGTGCAGGTTAGGTGGATTGGCCATGCTATATTGCTCCTTAGTGTCTAAAGGTGTGCAGGTTAGGTGGATTGGCCATGCTAAATTATCCCTTAGTGTTCAAAGATGTGTGGGTTAGGTGGATTAATGGGGTACATATGTGGGGGAATGGGGATAGGGCTTGAGTGGGATTGTTGTTGGCGCAGACACGATGGGCCAAATGGCCTCATTCTGCACTGAAGGGATTCTTTAATTCTATGGTGCTCCCATTTCGTCCAACATGACAGGTTGCGAGGAAACTCCCACCCTGTAATCTTTGATACCTTTGGCTAGCAAAACTTGACTGGGCTCAGAATTAAAATGGTTGAGATGCAATCTTTAAGTGGAGTGAGTTTCAATATCCATGACTCATCGCGTGAGGATATATTTCACAGCTTTAAGTTTTGCATTTATAGTGTCCCAGGTAGGCTTAATTAACGCTGCAATGAAGTTACTGTGAAAATCCTCGAGTCGCCACACTCCGGTGCCTGTTCGGGTGCACTGAGGGAGAATTTAACATGGCCAATGTACCTAACCAGTGCTTCTTTCAGACTGTGGGAGGAGCACCCATAGAATTTTACAGTGCAGAAGAGGCCATTCGACCCATCAAGTCTGCTCCAACCACAATTCCACCTAGGCCCTATACCCACAAACGCATGATTTCCCCTCTGCCTGACACCAAGGGGAAATTTAGCACGGCTAAACCACCTAGCCAGTACATCTTTTGGACTGTGGGAGGAAACCGGAGCACTCGGAGGAAACCCACTGAAATACGGATTGCAATTTTCATTCACGGGAATCGGAGCGGGCGAGAGGAACGGACCACGGAAAGGTCCATCGACCTCGGGTGGGATTTTCCGGTTTCGGGGCGAGCGAGGCTGTAAAATTCGAAAGGGCGCTTGATTAAAAACTCGGGCTCTTCTGAGTAATGCGGCCTGGATGCAAGGCTGCTAAAGAACCTCTGGATTCATTTGCGCCAATTTATTTTAATGGCAGCACAGTAAAAGTGACATTTTGTCAATAAGTTTTACTCCGTCAATAAAAGAAAAGTTTTGCGATTGGACGCAGGCTGGCCCAAAGTACTGAAATGAAAATGTGACCTTTAAGTGGGGGGAAAGGGAGAAAAAAAAACCAAGGAGAAAGACGTTAATAACCATGAAATATAAAAGAAAATTCAGTCAAAAGATCAGAACTACGACATGAAACAATTTGCCTCTCTAAAGGGCGCTCGGTCCCAGCGCGTTACTTTTGCAAACACATTAACCGAAACATGGCTTTCTGGATGCAAAGGGACGAGATGTGCTGTTAAGATTAAAAATGTTAAGTAAGAAAAGCAAAATGACATTATAATTTATTGGGCTGCCTTCTCGCATAATACAAAAATGTCAAACTTGTCACTTGACCTTTTAAAGAGTAAGTTATGGAAAGGAATGTGGTTAATAATGCAGCATAAGAAATGTGTTCACCAATAGCCGCGCTGCCTCTTAGACCTCATCGATCTGAGGCAGGGTACTTTTTCTCCAATTAGGTGCGGGGGAATTGAGAAGAGAAAGATGTTTTTCCACCACCATCCCAGCCATCGAAAACTTCTCGAATTTCTGTTAGAAAGTTGGATCTAAGCTTAAAGGGTGGCCAGGTGCAACAGTGGTTGGCACCGCAGCCTCACAGCGCCAGGGACCTGGACTTCGGTTCCTAGCTTGGGTCACTGTCTCTGTGGAGTTTGCACGTTCTCCCCATGTCTGCGTGGGTTTCCTCCAGGTGCATCGGTTTCCTCCCACAGTCTGAAAGACGTACTGGTTCGGTGCGTTGACCTGAACAAGTGCCGGAGTGTGGTGACGAGGGGAATTTAGTAACTTCATTGCGTTGTTAATGTCAGCCTTACTTGTGGCACTAATAAATAAACTTTAACTTTAAAATCAGAGACAGGAGGTGGCACAGCTGTTAGCACTGTTGTGTCATGACGCTAAGGACTGGGATTTGATTTCCGGTTTGGGCCGGAGTCCACACATTCGCTCTGTAGGCGGGATTTCCAGCCCCACTGATTACAAAACCAGAAAATCCAACTCAAGGTCAATGGACCTCTGCATGGTCCATCCATCGGCCGTTACAATTCCCATGGCAGGTGGTGGGATAGTTATCAGTGCAGTCTCAATGGGCTGTATGACCTCCTTCTACTATGTAGAGATTTTATGATTCATGACGACAGCGAACTATCATCAATCGCAGCTCCTTTTGTTGTCAAGCAGCAGATTCCCTGACTTGCCATCAGCAGCTGAACACTGGGTCCCCAGAGCTCATGGTGGCTTTGTAAGAAGCCCTGTTTGCTTCTGAGTCAGGAGATTGAGGTCCAAGTCCCACGAAGGGGGATTAAATACTCCCTTCCCGTCAGCCCCAGGGAACATCAGGGGCCGGACAGAACGTTTGACTGACCATTTAAAGGGTTAAAGCAATTTCCAATCTCAGGGCTAGTGTGAACTGCAAGTCCCATCCAAGGAACTACCTGCAAATTTCAGGTTGAAATTCCAGTACAAAGAAAGAGCTTCACTGTCAGAGGCATCGCTTTCAGGATTAATTTGGACGTACATCTGCTCTCTGGTGTGGATATAAGATACCCCATTATGCTATTTTGGAGAAGATTTCACCCCGGCCAATATTTGGCCCTTTCACCAACGTTATTAAAACCAACCAAATTATCTGGATTATTATCATCGAATCATTACTGTGCAGAAAGAGGTCATTTGGCCCATTGAGTCCGCACCAACTCTCCAAAAGAGCATCTCACCCAGGCCCTCCTCTCTGCCCTATCCCTGTATTCCATCCAAGTTACACATCGTTGGACACTAAGGGACAATTTAGCATGGTCAGTGCACCTAACCTACACATTTTTGGACACTGAGAGGCAATTTAGCATGGCCAATCCACCTAACCTGCACATCTTTGGATTCTAAAGAGTAATTTAGCATGGCCAATCTACCTAATCTGCATATCTTTAGATTCTAAGGGGCAATTTAGCATGGCTGAGCCAGCTAATCTGCACATCTTTAGATTCTAAGAGACAATTTAGCATGGCCAATCCACCTAAACTGTGCATCTTTGGACATTAAGAGGCAATTTAGCATGGCCAATCCACCTAACCTGCATATTTTGGGACACTAAGGGGCCATATAGCATAGCCAATCAGACTATCCTACACATTTGACGTGCACATCTTTGTACTGTGGGAGAAAACCAGAGCACTCAGCCAAAAACCACGCAGACATGGGGAGTATCTCTTTTGGATGGAAAGTACTTCTTTCCATCCAAAATGTGTGATCTGACTGTGAAACAAAGAACAGAGAGTGTTAAATGAATAAAAACACACAGCAGACCTTCCAGCAACTGCGGGGAGAGAAGCAGTGCTAACGTTTCGCGTTGTTCAGGACAGAAGATGACTCAGAAGAATAGCTCCGCGTCTATTCTCCCTGCAGATGGGCTGAATGGCCACCTTCCACATTTCTATGCTTTTACCACATGAATAAGATTGTTTTTTATTTAACAGGGTGGAATTTCAAAGCAGACATTCAGGCTCTGGGGACGGTTCGAAGGCATTTGTGTTTCGCTGGCCTTGTGCGTAGATTGCCTGAACCCCCTGATTACATTCCGTTCCGTATAACCGCTGGCAAGCACCCATTACTCTCCATTTCGGCTGAGGGTCAGCGGCAGCTTTCAAGGTTGCCCCGTACCACTGCATAATTGCACTTGCCTGACTGCCGCCTCTCTCTCTTCGCTCACCGCAAACCGCAAGCGTCCTCATAAAATGACCTATTTCATTCTGATCTGGGTATTGTCAAACATTTTAAATGAAGCAGCCACTTGCATTACCTCCAGAGAACATCCCCGGCATGTGGAGGCTATTGACTTGTGGCTGATTTAGTGCAGAAATCAAAAAAGTGCCCTTGGTTACACCAGTTGAACGAGAGACTATAAACACTCTGGCATTATTGGTAAATAATTTATGTTTTGATAATTGTTGTTTCTTTTTATCTGTTTTATGTCTCAATAAATATTGTAGCTATTTATCTCCATTAAGGAGGGCCCGTTCTGCACAATAATTCCTTTATCTTACAGAGACATACGGGAGGCGCTACACCCAGCGCAGTAACCTAAAATGAAGTAAATTTGTATACGTTAAGGGTTGCTCCGAGTTTTTGTAGCTCCTGGGCTTGGCAACCGCCCAGAATTAAAAACCTATTTCTCCCAATAAAACTCACCATCAGCCGCAAGACAATCTCTCCCTGATTTACCTCAGAGACGACACAAAAAGAAATCAGAGCACCGAGGGCTCCGAAAATCAGGATCGAGATAGTCTCATGTGGAGACGGATGGATATACCTTTTCTCGTTGTGTACTGTTGGCACGTGTTAGTCTCATTACCCTTGGCGCTGGGTAAACTCATGGTGCCTCATATGGCGTTGCTAATGGTGCACTACACCATTTCATGCCTTGTTTAATGCATTTGTGGGACGCAGGCATCGCTGGCTGGGCCAGCATTTGTTGCCCACCCCTTGTTTGCCTGAGCGAAGTTGAGAATCAACCACACCGATTTAATTTGATTTGATTTCTTATCATGGCATGTACAGTGAAAAGTATTGTTTCTTGCACGCTATACAGACAAAGCATCCCATTCATAGAGAAGGAAAGTAGAGGGTGCTGAGTGTAGTGTTACAATCGTAGCTCGGATGTAGAGAAAGATCAACTTACTGTGAGGTAGGCCCATTCAACAGTGTGATGGCAGCAGGAACACATGTAGGCCAGACCCAGTAAGGACAGCAGATTTCCTTCTCTAAAGGACATTAGTGACCCACATGGTTTCATGGTCATCAGTAAATTCTAAATTCCAGATTGTTTTTATTGGATTCAAATTCCACCATCTGCCATCACCAGATTTGAACCCAGGCTCCCAGAATGTTAGCTGAGTTTCTGGATCGATAATACTCTCCCCTTTCCTTTTCTATGTATGGTATGCTTTGTCTGTGTAGAATGCAAGAAATAATACTTATCACTATATACATGTGCCAATAGTAAATCAAATCAGATTAAATTTGGGGATTGGGGGTGCCATCGCTGTCCACATGGGTTCATCTTTTATTTATTCATGGGACAGGGGCATCGCTGGTTGGCCAGCATTTATTGTCCATCCCTAGCTGCCCGAGGGCAGTTGAGAGTCAACCACATTGCTGTAGCTCTGGAGTCATATGTAGGCCAGACCAGGTAAGGACGGCAGATTCCCTTCCCTGAAGGACATTAGTGAACCAGATGGGTTTTTCCGATATTCAGCAATGGTTTCATGGTCACCCGTAGATGATTAGTTTTTATTGAATTCAAATTCCACCATCTGCCGTGGTGGGATTCGAACCCAGATCCCCAGAACATTAGCTGAGTTAATAGTCTAGCGATAATGTCACTGGGACATTGCCTGCTCGATGTGCCATCTCTCACTGGCTGTAGTTTAACATTATGTGTCCCACTGGACTCTCCCATTCTCCGTGTGTGCCCAGCATTAACTGAATGCTGTAGAGAGGCCAATTATTGCTGTTTCCTTCAGTCCAGCCTGAGCAGCTATCCTCACCCTTCGTTACTGGCAAATATACTTCCCAGAAGAGTTTGATTTGGATTAAGCTTCAATGAAGGCGGCACTTGGGATGTTTTACACCTCTTGTCTATGAGCCTTTACGAGTTAAACATTAATGAGTCAAGTTTAATGGTGTATCGAGAGAGGCTGATGCTTTTAATGTTTACTCGCTTGAGACATGGTTGTTGCATGTATGTATGTGTGAGTATGTGTGTGTGTGTGTGTGTGTGTGTGTATTGTGTATGTGAGAATCGTGTGTGTGTGCATGTGTGCGTAGCTGTGGTGTGTGTGTGGGTATGTTTATGTATGAGTCGTGTGTATTGTGTGTATGTGTGCGTGTGTGTGAGTGAGTGTGTGTGTGTATGTGTGCGTGTGTGTGTTCATGTGTGCATGTGTGTGTGTGAGTGTGTGCATATGAGTATGTGTAATTGTGTGTGTGTGAGTGTTTTTCAAGCATTCACATGCACACACATATACGTGCGCGCTCACACACACAAGTACACATTCACATGCACATATTCATACGTACACACATAGGCACACACACGCACACACACACGCACATGCACATACATGACTAATACATACTCACACAAACACACATGCACATGCACACATGTAATAACTGTGATGCCAGTGAGTAAACATTAAAAGCGTCAGCCCTCTTGACATACTATTAAACTTGATTCATCGATAGAGAGTTATAAAATTTCAAGCCTGTAACTTTCCATCTCGGGGCTACTTCTTCCAATAATGTCTTCAACGATCAAGCTCTTTAGAGAAGAGAGAGATGCCTTCATTGGCAAGATGCGAGATTTGAAATGGGTTAAAGGCTGCTGAATGGATTGTTTACCCAAACCAAAATCAGGAGAAGCATCAGAGGTTTAAATAAAGCATTATGAATCTATATTCCTTTCGAAAGCAGTGTTAGATGTTTATAGGAGAGAGCACTTAGAACCACGTAGTATTTTCACACAACATTGTCCTTTCCCAAACACTAAAGCTGCTTTCAGTGGAACAAATATTTCCCCTGGTGCCAGTAAATAAATAGTTTACCAGTCAAAAAAAAACCAAAAGCCTTCCAATGTAAGAACCACAAATAAAAACAATGTCTCTTTTCTCTGACAGATTGAACTTGTAATATAAATATCTCTGAGGGCGGAAAACTGCAATAAGAACCCAACTCTTGTGCCACGCACTTCTTTTTTATTCTCAGAATGCCAGATTAAAGCCCAACAGGTTTATTTGGTATCACAAGCTTTTGGAGCATTGCCCCTTCATCGGGTGAGTAACTAACCTCACTCACCTGATAAAGGAGCAGTGCTCCAAAAGCTCGTGATATCAAATAAACCTGTTGGGCTTTAACATGGTGTTCTGGAATTTCTTACTGTCCCCATACCAGCCGGCATCTTTACTCCACATCTTGCAAAGTTTGCAATAAATTTTGGTCTTGCTGTGACGTAGATGATGTGGCAACAGATTGGGGCACTGGACAGCATCAGAGAGAATCATAGAATCCCCGCAGTGCAAAAGGAGGCCATTCAGCCCATCAAGACTACACCAACAACAATCCCTACCCAGAGCCTAGCCCCGTAACCCCACGTGTTTACACAGCTAGTCTTCTAGACACACAGGGCAGGATTTTCCTGTCCATGGTCAATGGGCCTTTGCAAATTCCACCCCACCCACTACAAATCCCATGCTGGGTTGGATGGGAAAATTTGTTCCTAATCAAACTAACCTGCACATCTTTGGACATTAAGAGGCAATTTAGCATGGCCAATCAATCTAACCTGCAAATCTCTGAGCACTAAGGGCAATTTAACATGGCCAATCCACACAACCTACACATCTTTGGACGCGAAGTGACAAATTAACTTGGTCAATCCACACAACCTACACATTTTTGGACACTAAGGGACAATTTAGCTTGGCCAGTCAACCTAACTTGCACATTTTTGGACACTAAGGGGCAATTTAGCATGCTAATCCAACTAACCCCACATTTTTGGACATTATGGAGCAATTTAGTATGGCCAATCCACCTCACCTACACATTTTTGAACACTAAGGGGCAATTTAGCATGGCTAATCCAGCTAACCCCACATTTTTGGACATTATGGAGCATTTTAGTGTGGCCAATCCACCTCACCTACACATCTTTGGACACTAAGGGGCAATTTAGCATGGCCAATCCACCTAACCTGCACATTTCTGGACACTAAGAGGCAACTTAGCATGGCCAATCCACCTACCTAACACATCTTTGGACTGTGGGAAGAAACCAGAGCACCCATAGGAAACCATGGGGAGAACGTCCAGACTCCACACAGACAATGATCCAAGGTGGAAATTGAGTCTGGGTCCTTGGCAATCTCTCCTCATTGCTGCAAGTTTCAAGCCTTGGCAGCATGCTTGTAAATTTGACATTGGTCAGCCTGCAAACCGTCTTGTCTTATCCCTGATGTGGAGATGCCAGCATTGGATTGGGGTGGGCACAGTAAGAAGTTTCAGGTAAAAGTCCAACAGGTTTATTTGAAATCATGAGCGGTGCTCCTTTATCAGCTCAGCCTGGTGTTACCTTATCCCAGAGTTGCTCCCATATCAGAAAGACCTTTTTCACATGGACTGCATGAGAGCCTGCATCACAAGCGCTGACCAGAAAACTATCCAAAGCCAATCAATAACTTGAAAAAAAAAAGCTAGTGCCGTCGGGGAAAGGCTGACAGCCAAATAAACAGCCCTTAATGTGGACTCCCTGACACATCAATGCACTGAAAGTTCACTCAGATACAATCTTGCCATAACTTAAATCGAAAGTGGAAGTAGTCACCCCGGAGCAATCAATTATCGAGAAATCTGGGAGCGCGCCAGCTCCTGGCCCGTGATCTAAGGGAATGTGAGAAAAGGGGTGAAAATTGGAGAGGGCAAAATGAATAGTGAAACAACAGCCGGTTTTACTGGCTTTGGGAGACTGGTTGTGTTCCGACACAGTTTCAAATTGACAAGTGTGATTCAGAACCGTCACTGACTCAGTAAGAGTGTTCTTATTATTGTAGACAAATCTATAGACAATACAAGAAAAAAACCCTTTCATTTAGTTAGGGAATTTTATCACTGTTGGACACCCTCACCCGCATTAGTAGCTAAGGAAGCACTGTCAGAATGTAGTCACTATAGGAAAGAAGGCAGCTAATTTTCCTGAATCCCTATAGTGCAAAAGAGGCCATTTGGCCCATCAAGTCTGCACTGACTCACAATTTATCCAAGCCCTCTTCCCCACCCTATTTCTGTAACCCCACGCAGGTACTTCCCATGGTTAATCCACACAGCTTTATACTGTGGAGGAAATTGGACTCAGAGGAAACCCACATAGACACGGGGGAGAATGTGCAAACTCCACACGGACAGTGACCCGTGGCCAGAATTGAACCGGGGGTCCTAGTGCCATGAAGCACTGTGCCACCGTGCTATGCTAATTATGTATAGCAATCTGCTGCACACAGCAGTGTGTTAGTGGATTATCTGATCGATGGAGGTTGAGGGGCAGATTCTGTAGAGGACAGCGGGGAGAACTCCACCACTCCTCCCCCTCCCTACTCCCTCACCACCCCACCACATCCTCTGCCAACCTCTTCCTCAAAGGTAACTAGGGATGGGCAATAAATGCTAACCCGGCTAGCATCATCAACGTCCCACAAATGAATTTTAAAAAAAGGTGGGCTCCCTTTTAGGATCAGTAGGCAGGTCTGCAGCAGTGGTATGTTAGCAACTCCATGGTTTGCAGTGGACATGGGTGAGGGAGAGAGAAGGAGTGCAGCACTATGGCTGACTCTTCTAAGGAGAAGTTCAAAATCATTCATGTTAAGAAGGCCCCAGGTGCCAGTCCATCTTTGTAGAAGGGCATGATGGACAGCTTTTGGCAGGTATGGCGTGTGGGAGAGGGGAAGGGGTGTCTTTAGCATGCTATTACTATTTCATCCCCCTACCCCCACTCCCTCTGCCTTCCCCAGCTATTTTTCCACCTCAATGCAGGAGGTCCCAGAAGCCAATGTAAGTTTCAGCCAGCTTCTACTGCATGGACTGAATGGGCCATTTAGTTGCCTGTTTGAGGACCATTTCTCCAACCAGCCCCTCCCACTTCACATCCTCAAATCCAGTCCTTCTAAAGAAAAAAATAACTTTGAGGTGGGACGCAGCAGGTCACTCCGGGAGGCCAATTTTCAAGACTGGAGAATCTGCTGCCTCACAGTGCCGGGGACCTGGGTTTGATTCCTGGCTTGGTTCCTGGAATGTGCAGACTGCTCATTCTCCCCATGTGCTCCGGCTTCCTCCCACGAAGATTCAATTGATTGGCCATGCTAAATTGTCACTAAGTATCAGGGGATTAGCAGGCTCAATACATGGGATTACAGGGGATTGGGCATGGCTGGAATTGTTAGTGCAGGCTTGATGGGCCAAACGGCCTTCTTCGAGAAGACATTAGATATGGCTCTTGGAGCTAAATGGATCAGGATATTGAATTTGATGATCAGTCATGATCAAAATGAATGGCAGAGCAGGATTGAAGAGCCGAATGGCTGTTTCTATGTTTCTGCATTACAGGGATTCTATGAATCATAGAATCATTACAGTGCAGAAGGAGGCCATTTAGCCCATCAAGTCTGCACCAACAACAATCCCACTGAGATCCTATGCCCATGTATTTACCCTAGCTAGTCCCTTTGACACTAAGGGGCAATTTAGTATGGCCAATGGACCTAACCCACATATCTTTGGACCGCGGGAGAAAAGCGGAGCATCCAGTAGAAACACGGGGTGAAAGTGCAAATCCACACAGACAATGACCCAAGGCCAGGAATCGAACCCAGGTCCCTGGAGCTGTGAAGTGGCAGTGCTAACCACTGTACATGATCTGCCCATCTCCCCATGAGACATCCAAGTGAAGGAAAGCCACACAAAGCAGATAGAAATGCTTCAGCATTTCTTCATCTCTGCACTAAAAATAACGACTCCTCTTGCATTTGGATGAATATTTTAGTCGAAAAACCTTATATTTTTTACCATTTTCAAATTACAGTAAAATTAAATGGACATCGTCATGGAAAATTGACTATGGATTGATCCGCACCACCAAATCCATTGCATTGTGTGGACTTAAGCATGAATTTAACCATGTGCCATCACATCATGTATATTTTATGCAAAAGTTGGGTGTAGGAACAATGTATAAATAGCTGGGTGATTATTGTACTGCAGTAGTTTATAGGGTGAGCCTGCCTTTAGCATTAGCAGAATGCTACATCAGATTAAAACTGATGAGCATTATTTTTCTTGTAGTGTAGAATCATAGAATCACACAATGCTCAAGAGGCCCTTCAGCCCATTGAGTCTGCACCGGCACATTAGAAACTCCCACCTTATTGATTTGATTTGATTTGATTTATTATTGTCACATGTATTAGTATGAAAAGTATTGTTTCTTACGTGCTATACAGACAAAGCATACCCTTCATAGAGAAGGAAACGAGACAGTGCAGAATATAGTGTTATAGTCATAGCGTTTACCAGCACTCGACCCATAGCCCTGAATGTTACAATGTGCCAAGTGCTCATCCAGGTACTTTTTAAAGGACGTGGGGCATCCCACTTCCACCACCCTCCCAGGCAGCGCATTCCAGACCCTCACCACCCTCTGGGCAAAAATATTTTTCCTCGGATCCCCCACTAAACCTTCCACCCCCTCACTGACTGACCTTTCAACTAAGGGAAACAGCTGCTCCTTCTCCACACTGTTCATGTCTCTCATCAGGTCACATAACCCCCCCTCCCCACCCCTGTACCCTGTACCCTCAATCTTCTCTGCTCCAACAAAAACAGCCCAAGCCTACACAAACTCTCTCCGTAACTTAAATATTCCATCCCAGGCAGCATCCTGGTGAATCCCTGCTGCACCCCCTACATCGGTGGCGAATGAGAGAAAGGTAGCAGATAGAATGGGGGAGTGGGCTGAGGTGGCAGGGGGATGGGGCAGGGGGTGCCTTGTAGAATTGATATCTATAATCAAGTCAGCAATAGAGAGTCAAAGAATTAGCGATATCCAACTCCAGATATAAACAATATGCCACCTTCCACTGACGAGAAACATATGGCTGGGAGGCTGGAGAGTCACATCCATCATGTAACAATTACATGCTTTAAAATCTTTACTGTATCAAATGACTAAAAACACTGTTGAACAAAGAAAATTACAGCACAGGAACAGGCCCTTCAGCCTTTCATTCCTGCACTGACCATGTTGCCCGACTGTTGCTCCCTACCCTTCAGGGGCCATATTCCCATCCCATTCATGTATTTGTCAATAGGTCCCTTAAAAGTCATTACTGTATCCTCTTCCACTAGTTCCCCTGGCAACGGGTTCTAGGCATGGGATCTATTGTGTAAAATATTTACCTCGTACATCTCCTTTAAATCTTGCCCCTCATGCCCTCTAGTAACTGACTCTTCCACCCTGGGAAAAAGCTTCTGACTATCCACTCTCTCCATGTCTCTCATAACCTCGTAGACTTCTATCAGGTTGCTCCCTCATCCTCCGTTGTTCCGGTGAGAACACACCATTGAGAGGCAGACTCCAGAACAGATCACCTGGCCCCTCCATTTTTTTGATTTGATTTGATTTATTACTGTCACATGCATTAATATACAGTGAGAAGTATTGTTTTTTGAGTGCTGCACAGCCAAAGCATACAGTTCATAGAGTGCACGGGGGGATAGGAAGGGAAGGGTGCATTATGTAGTGTTACAGTGACAGCTGGGACTGAAGAGAAAGACCAACTTAATATAAGGTAGGTTCATTCAAAAGTCTGACAGCAGCAGGGAAGAAGCTGTTCTTGAGCCTGTTAGTACATGACCTCAGACTTTTGTATCTGTCCTCGATGAAAGAAGGTGAAAGAGAGAATATCTGGGGTCTTTGATTTTGCTGGTTGCTTTTCCAAGGCAGCGGGAAGTGTAGACGGAGCCAAAGGATGGGAGGCTGGTTTGAGTGATGGACTGGGCTACGTTTTATAGTTTATTATACTCTTGAGCAGGGCAGGAGCTGTGATACAATCCAAAAGAATGCTTTTAATGATACGTCTTAAAAGTTGGTGACAGCTGTAGTGGACATGCTGAGTTTCCTTAGTCTGAGAAAGTCAAGGCGAATTTAAAGCCACAGTCCCAAATGCTATCAATCATGTCAACCATAAGATACAATCCTAAACAATGATCATCTTATAAAGCTCGCAGTTATAACAGCAGCTTTAATGCTTTCCCCAAATGCTTAAAGTGATGTCTCCAAACAGTTAAGCAATTAATTTCTCAGAAGCCACTCTCCATAAATCCGAGTTTGTGCAAGTAAAAAAATGTATCCCTTAAGGACATAGCAGCCTGCAAAAGATATGAGGACTTGAGAGAAGCTGAGAATTGCATCGCCTGGTCTGTTTTGTTCCTTTAATGATCTGGAAGAATGTTAAATAAGAGGGAGGCTAGAATGACAATCTCTAGGTATGATAATGGTTGATTGCAAAAGGGTAGACAATGCAAGAGAAATATATGTGGCTTTCTGCTGGGAGCACTAGCTGGTTAGAAAGTCCTGTCACCGTTTGCGATACTGGTGAATTCCAATATAACCGGTTCAAAGCTTTGACAGTGAGCACAGTAAGAAGTCTCACAACACCAGGTTAAAGTCCAACAGGTTTATTTGGAATCACGAGCTTTCAAAACTGCTGCTCCTTCATCAGGTGAGTGGAGAGTTAGCTTCACAAACACGGCATATATAGACAGAGATACAACTGCAAGACAATGGTTGGAATGCGAGTCTTTACAGGTAATCAAGTCTTTACAGGTGCAGATAGTGTGAGCGGAGAGACGGTTAAGCACAGGTTACAGAGTGTGAATTGTCTCAAGTCAGGGCAATTAGTAGGATTTTGCAAGCATAAGTTAAATGGTGGGGGTTACACATAGTTTGACATGAACCCAAGATCTCGGTTGACGCCGTCCTCATGCGTGTGGGGCTTGGCTATTGGTTTCTGCTCAGCGATCCTGCATTGTTGACAACACAGAATTGCTGAGTTGACCCCAGCCCAACACTGGCATCTCCACATCTTTTACAGAGTGGTGCAAACAACTTTACATGCCACTTGATCCAAACACTTAGATGCAATATATAAAGATAGCAGTGGAGGGTCAGTGTAGCTGAGGGCCTTTTTCCTCAGATAATGATGACTAACACGAGGGGACATGGCTTTAAATTGTTGGGTGATAATTATAGGACAGATGTCAGAGGTAAGTTCTTTACTCAGAGGGTAGTCAGGGCATGG
The DNA here is from genome assembly GCA_024679065.1 of Sphyrna mokarran. Lineage (NCBI taxonomy): Eukaryota > Metazoa > Chordata > Chondrichthyes > Carcharhiniformes > Carcharhinidae > Sphyrna > Sphyrna mokarran. The sequence goes on from JAGIQG010000033.1 coordinate 9,845,572, forward strand.
AATGCCATGCCTGCAGCAATAGTGGCTTTGCCAACTTTAAGGGCATTCAAATTGTCATTGGATAGGCATATGGATAATATTGGAATAATTTACGTTAGAGGGTCATTAAATTGGGTCCACTGGTTGGCGCAACATCGAGGGGCAAAGGGCCTGTACTGTGTTGTAATATTCTGTGTTCTACATTGCTATGGCTCTGGAATCACATGTAGGCCAGAGCAGTTAAAGACAGCAGATTTCCATCCCTAAAGGACATTAGTGAACCAGATGGGTTTTTCTAACAATGGTTTCATAATCATCAGTAGATTCTTAATTCCAGATTTTTTTTTATTGAATTCAAATTCCACCATCTGCCGTGGTGGGATTCGAACCCAGGTCCCCAGAACATTAGCTGAGTTTCTGGATTAACAGTCTAGCGATAATACCACTGGACCATCGCCTTCTCTTAAAACCTAAGATGCAGGAGCGACGGAAATGTCTTTGTGACACCTGATGCTTTCACGCATCACTATGTAGAACATTGAGGTTTGTTAGGTAATTTAGATAATTATACTGCCCCTTTAATTGCACGCAGTGAGAAATAACCTTTCAATGTGCTATAATTTCACATAGAGGCGCTACACTTAAATCTAAAAATAAATGCAACTCTGTGGGCAGGTTACATGTATGATCTTTTCACTGAAGATTAGGCAATTGTTCTTTCCTTTGTGAGAGGGCAGATAACCAAGCCCATGAAATGTTTAAAAATGTAGAAACTACAAGCAGAATAGGCAAGCCCTGCCCCCCCACTCATTCTGATCATCAAATTCAATATCCTGATTCCCCCCTCCACCCCTCCCAATATCCCTTGACCACTTTAGCCCAAAGAGCTGTATCTAATTTCTTCTTGACATCACACAGCACACAAATCAATTTGATTATTTATTGGTGCCACAAGTAGGTTTACATTAACACTGCAATGAAGTTATTGTGAAAATCTCCTAATCGCCACACTCCGGCGCCTGTTTGGGTACACAGAGAGAGAATTTAGCATGGCTAATGCATCTAACCAGTCTTTCGGACTGTGGGTGGAAACCGGAGCACCCAGAGGAAATCCACGCAGACGTGGGGAGAATGTACAAACTCTGCACAGACAGTGACCCAAGCCGGGAATTGAACCCAGGTCCTTGGTGCTGTGAAGCAGCAGTGAACTATTTCTATGACTTCCCTAGACTTCCCTGGCTCCCCCACCACCATATAGAACATTCTTTCCGAATCTACCCTATCTAACCCTGTTGGGATTTTATAAGTTTCTATGAGATCCCCTCTCTTCTAAAGTCCAGTGAATATAATCTTAACCGACTTACTCTCTCTGCGTATGGCAGACCTGCTATCCCAAAGATCAGCCTGGTGAACCTTCACTGCATTCCTTCTATAGCGAGGGCATCCTTCCTCAGATAAGGAAGCCAAAACTGTCAGTGAGTTTCCCGTGAGTGAGTTTTGTATGTGAAAAAGAGAGGATAATGAGAAGAATAGAATAGTTATATCAGTGATATGGATGATTGTTGCAGAGAACATGAGAGAGAAAGGAATCACAGCACGTATCGATAGTGTTAGATGAAGGAAGGTGGATGAGGTTCAGCACTATCTGTAAAAGAATGTCAAAAAGAGATTCTTACCCAGCCTCTCCGTGGAAGCGGCAAAGAATGAATCAGAGGAGACAGTATAGAGGAGAGTGTCCCAAACTGAAGCAGTGGTAATTACAGGTCAATCAGCTGAAATGTTACTGCAACATTTAATATACCAAGAAGGCTAAAAATACAGGTCCCTAAATCAAAAAAAGTGCCCAATCATTTGGAGCAGAGGGGGAGAAAAAAGACATCATGCGAAATGCTTTTAGCCGCAAGGCCTTTTTTGCTGACTTAATTTAGCGAAACATAAAATATTTTTCTGCAGTGTCTTTGCAAGTAAAAGCAAAGCTGACAAACTGTATTCAACGCCAATTTGCAAAACCGGGGCCGTAGTGGGTGGTACTGCAACGCTGATGTGCCAACCTGGAACCAAGGGAAAGGGGGAAGGGGCAGGAGTGATCTCCCAAATCCGCAAATTGGGACCACATTCCACCACGTTGGAATATCTATATGGGGAAGTGATGTCCTAGTGGTATTATCGCTGGTCTATTAATCCAGCAACTCAGCTAATGTTCTGGGGACCTGGGTTCAAATCCCACCACGGCAGATGGTGGAATTCGAATTCAATAATAAAAATCTGGAATTAACAATCTATTGATGACCATGAAACCATTGTCTGAAAAACCCATCCGGTTCACTAATGTCCTTTATGGAAGGAAATCTGCCGTCCTTATCTGGTCTGGCCTATATGTGACTCCAGAGCCACAGCAATGTAGTTGACGCTCAATTGCCCTCTGAACAAGGGCAACTAGGGATGGGCAATAAATGCTGGCCAGCCAGTGATGCCCATGTCCCATGAATGTAGAAAAAAAATCTACATGTGTGGCGGCAAGTTAGCACAGTGTTTAGCATTGCTACTGCATAGTGCCAGGGACCCAGGTTCAATTCTGACCTTGGGTCACTGTCTGTCCACAGTCTGCACATTCTCCCCGTGTCTGCATGGGTTTCCTCCTACACTCCAAAAATGTGTGAGTTACGTTGATTGGCTATGCTAAATTGTTCCTTAGTATCAGTGAGGTTAGCAGTTTATGTTTATTTATTTATCAGTGTCACAAGTAGGCTTACATTAACAGTGCAATGAAGTTACTGCGAAAATCCCCTAGTCGCCACACTCTGGCGCCTGAAAATGTTTCTGGCCAGAGTCAAACTGGGAACCTTTTGCATGGAAGGTGAACTTGATAACTGCTACTCTTCAGAAACACTGGCGGCAGCGTTGGTTAGTAGGGTGTCAATAAATATCCATCTGGCCACAGGATCCAAAGAGGAAACAAGAGACATAGCCCGGATTTGCCTGCTCTCTAGAAATATCTGGCACAGTGGTTAGCACTGCTGCCTCACAGAGCCAGGCACCTGGGTCCGATTCCCGGCTTTGGGTCACTATCAATGTGGAGCTTGCACATTCTCTGTCATGTGGGTTTCCTTAGGGTGCTCCAGTTTCCTCCCACATCTAAAAATGTGTAGATTAGGTGGATTGGCCGTGCTAAATTGCCTCTTAGTGTCTAAAGATGTGTATGTTAGGTGAATTGGCCATGCTAAATTGCCTCTTAGTGTCTAAAGATGTGTAGGTTAAGTGGATTGGCCATGCTAAATTGTTTCTTAGTCTCTAAAGATGTGTAGGTTAGGTGGATTGGCCATGCTAAATTGCCTCTTAGTGTCTAAAGATGTGTAGGTTAGGTGGATTGGCTGTGCTAAATTGCCTCATAGTGTCTAAAGATGTGTAGGTTAGGTGGATTGGCCATGCTAAATTGTCTCTTAGTGTCTAAAGATATGTAGGTTTGGTGCATTGGCCATGCTAAATTGCGTCTTAGTGTCTAAAGATGTGTAGGTTCGGTGAATTGGCCATGCTAAATTGCCTCTTAGTGTCTAAAGATGTGTAGGTTAGATGGATTGGCCATGCTAAATTGCCCCTTGGTGTCTAAAGATGTGTACGGTAGGCGGATTAACTTGGACAAATTGCACATCAGTGTCCCAATATGTGTAGGTTAGGTGGATTGGCAGTGCTAAACTGCCCGTCAGTGTCTCAGTATGTATAGGTTCGGATGATTAGTGGGATTAATACATGGGGTTCTTTTCTTTGAATATCTCACACATAGTTTGAGCACCGTGAAGTAGACCCAAGGCCCGGGATAGGATGCTCTGTCAGAGAGTTGGTGCAGATATGACAGCCTTCTTCTGAACTGGAGGGATTCTATGATTCCGAGGCGGAGGGGTGAAGGGGTGGATGGAGGGGCGTGGGTGGCATCTGTCCTATCTGATCCTCAGCCTCCCTGGTCAGTCCTACGCAAAAGCCTTTCCAACTCTCAAGGAAGCAGGGATGAGAACCCAAATGCTGCCTTTTTGTTTTAACCCAGATCCCAAGGAGAAATTGAACAGTTAAAAGGGTCAGCCGCCGCCATCCACGATGTAAAATTCAAACCTTTCATGAGCACAAATCTTCACATTGCGAGGAACATTTTCACCATCTTTTTTGAAGAAGTTGCCGCCCTCTTCTGAAACACTGCTGCCTTCAGAGCAATCCGTCTTGAAAGCGTGAAATACATTTTCAAAGACGCATTGATTTTTGCCAGTTCGGTGCAACTGTGACTTGCCACAGTCAAAGTCACTTAACAACTGAGAACCCGTTCGTTCCAAACACAGCGACAGTGTTTGTGAGTGCAACATATCATCTGGCTAAACACACAAAGGCGGGGGGGAGACCGGACTTGAGGGTGTCCTCAACGGTTGTTTGAGCTTTTGTTCATTTATTCATTTGATGGGATGTGGGTGTCGCTGGTTGGGCCAGTATTTATTGCCCATCCCTAGTTGCCCCTTGAGAACATGGTGGCGAGTTGCCTTCTTGAATCGCTGCAGTCCACGTGCTATGGATTGACCCACAATCCCATTAGGGAGGCAATTCCAGGATTTTGACCCATCTCAGAAGGCAGTTGACAGTCAACTGCTTTTCTGTGGCTCTGGAGCCACATGTAGGCCAGACTAGGCAAGGATGGTGGATTTCCTTCCCTAACGGACATTAGTGAACCAGATGGGTTTTTCCAACAATCAACAATGATGCTATGCTCATCATTAGGTTCTTAAATCCAGAATTTTTTTTATGGAATTCAGATTTCACCATTTGCCATGGTGGGATTCGAACCCAGGTCCCCAGAACATTACCCTGGGTCTGTGGATAAAAGCAAATTATTGCGGGTCCTGGAATCTGAAACCAGGAGAGAAAATGCTGGAAAATCTCAGCAGGTCTTCCATCTGGAAAAAAGAGCTGATGTTTTGAGTCTAGATGACCTTTTGTCAAAGACAAAAGGCATAGAAAGTGGGAGATATTTGTATCGCAGGGTGTGAGAAGCCTCCAAAATAGTCATCAATATACTAGTAAAGAAGTTGTGGGAGGGAACCTGAGTAGGCCTGGAAGAAGGAATATTCCACATATCCCATAAAAAGAAAAGCATAAGTAGGACTCACCTGGATCTATGGATTATCAGTCCATTGACAATACCATTATGGCACTGTCCCCAATAATACACAGCTGCCTCTCACGTAAAGTGGGCAGGATTTATCAGTTCTTCCCACTGGTGGTATCTTCCTGTCCCCAGTTGGGAATTGGTTGCGTTGCATTTCTCCTGTGGCAGGATAGATAAGATCCCCCACTCGTTATTCTGAATTCCAATAAGTATAGCCCCCAACCTACAGAGCCTCTCCTCATAAGCCAACTCTCTCATCTCCAGAACCAACGTCATGAATCGCCTCTGCATCCCCTCCAGTGCCAGTATGTTGTTTCTTGAATAAGGAGACCAAAACGGTACACAGTAGCCTCACCAGCATCTTATACAGAGGCAATATAATTTCCCTAAGGAAATTTGGCATATCAGCTACGGTCCCCACCAAATTTTTCAGCTGCACCATAGAAAGCATTCTTCTTGGTTGTATCACAGCTTGGTATGGCTCCTGCTCTGCCCGAGACTGCAGAGGAGCTGTGGAAAGTTGTGAATAAAACCTAATCCATCAGGCAAACCAGCCTCCCATCCATTGACTCTGTCTATACTCACTAGATCAGCAAAGCAGCTGGCGTAATGAGGCATAATCTGGGGATACACTCGCTGGAATTTAGAATAATGACAGGAAGATCTTGCTCATCCCACCAGAGGAGAAATGTGCCATGGCCAATTGCCAACTGGGGACGGGAAGATACCACCAGCGGGAAGGTCTAGAAAATCCTGCCCACTTTAAGCGAGAGGTAGCTGGGCATTACTGGGGAATCAGTGGCATAGTGGTATTGTCAATGGACTCACGCACCCCGGACATTCTCTTTTCCACCTTTTTCCATCAGGAAAAAGGAACAAAAGTCTGAGATCACGTGCCAACTGACTCAAGAACAGCTTTTTCCCATCTGCTGTTATAGACTTTTGAATGGAGCTACCTTGCATTACGTTGATCTTTCTCCACAGCCTAACTATGACTGTAACACCACATTTGCACTCTCTCATTTCCTTCTCTATGAACGGTTTGTATAACGTGCAAGAAACAATACTTTTCACTGTATGTTAATAGTGTATGTCAACTGTATTTTTCACTGTATGTTAATACACTCAATAATGAATCAAATCAAATGAATTCAAAATGAAAGGAAAAATGCTTTGGGAAAGTTATACTTCTCCAGCAGAGCGAGCTCTGAGGGAAAAGGAACGTAGACGGGGGGGGGGGTTGGTATTTGAAAGAGATTCTCTCGGCCAGAGTTTCAGTTGCTGTCCCGTCAGGTTTGATTAGTGTTGGTTTGAGGGAACATATTGTTCAAGCGAAGAATGTCACGTCGCTTGGAATCAGTGTCCGCACCAATGCACAGACCCAGGCGTTTAACTTCATCTCAGCTTGTTTCTCATTAAAAATAAATAAAGGCTGGAATCACTGGATCCCAACCCCCCTGGGTGCAGGGAGGAGGGGAGGGGGCGTGTGGGGTGAGGAGGGGTGGGAGGTAAAGGGTGGGTTGTGGTGGGGGGAGTGACAGGCAGCAGGACAGCAGAGAGGGAAAGGTCACTTTTGAAGGGACATTGGCTTGTCTTTGGAGGCCAGTGTGCACATCGATGGGCTATCCGTCATCACTTTCAGCCAGAATTGCTACGGTTAGTTCCCGGTAAAATTCAATTCCGGCACAAAAACAACTCATTGGCATCCAACCAGTGGTGAGTGGGTCAGTCAGATCAAAGAGCAAACCCACTCATTGCCCAGTTGGCATCGGGTATAGATGGTCCGCCACTTCCTCCACCAGCCCAGTCACTGTTTGAATGTTTATTTATCAGTGCCACAAGAAGGCTTACGTTACCACTGCAATGAAGTTACTGTGAAAACCCCTAGTCACCACATTCTGGCACCTGTTCAGGTACACTGAGGGAGAGTTTAGCAAGGCTCACGCACCTAACCTACACATCTTTTGGACTGTGGGAGGAAGCAGGAGCACCTGGATGAAACCCATGCAGACACAGGGAGAACATACAGACAGTGACCCAAGCCGGGAATTGAACCCGAGACTCTGGCGCTGTGAGGCAGCAGTGCTAACCACTTGCCACTATGCCACCCATCCACACTCATCTTTAAACTTTGGGCCCTCTTTTAACGTGGGCCTTTGCTGGCTATGTTATCAGCTCTTAACCATAGAATTTCTATGGCGCTGACCATTCGGCCCACCTGCGCTGACTCTCCAAAAGAGCCCCTTATGCAGACCCACTGTTCAGCTCTCCTGGATAATTCCTGTAACTCCGCACATTTACCATTGCTGTGCCAGCTAACCTAGGCAGCTTTGGATATCAAGGGGTAATTTAGCATGGCCAATCCACCTAAACTGCACACCTTTAGACACTAAATGTCAATTTAGTATGGCCAATCTACCGAATCTGCACATCTTTAGACATTAAGGGTCAATTTAGCATAGTCAATCTACCTAACCTGCACATCTTTGGATACTAAGGGACAATTTAGCATGTCTAATCCTCCTCATCTGCATATCTTGGGAAACTAAGGAGCAATTTAGCATGGCCAATCCACCTAACCTACATATCTCTTGGAGACTTGATGGTAATTTAGCCAATACACATGACGGGCAGGATTTTACCGTCTCTTATTGAGTAAGTCTAGAAATTCCCACCCGAGGTTCATGGATTTCCATTGTCGGATTGTCACCTGCTCCAATTCTGAGGCAGGTCAGGTGGTAGAGTTCCGACCAATATGTATGCAAAGTTTGATGACATTAGGGAAATTTTTAGCATAATTGGGAAACTAGCCCCAAAATATTGAGCCTAAGTAATAAAAACACAATCAACCTGTGTAACCTCACAGATCTTTGACTTCCCTTGCAATAGTCCAGAAATTTTCTTCAATCTTTTTCATTTCAAAGTGAAAATCTTCCAGCCATTCCCAAATCCTGGCACCAGAATTAAAGCCACACCAACTGCAAACGGGCACAATTCCTTCGTCAGTGAGGACAGCAGAAAATGTAGATTTTCTTTTGATTTGGTGGGATGATGGGGGGGGGGAAGTGGAGTTATTTTCTTTATGATGCACTTTGTCGAGGGTCAGCAAGAAGCAAAGGGAGATCTCCAGTCCTGCCCTGTGTTTACAGCAATTTTTGTGCATTCTTCTTCCCCCTGCCACTGTACGTGGGTGTTTCTTTGGAGTAATTGTAGTTTGTCATGGCAACAAGAGGCTGATCATTGTGGGGAGCAGCAGTGGTCCAGCAGAATTATAACAGCTATTAATGGAGACAGTTCCTAGATATACTTTTACTGTTTCTGCCAATCTCAAGGCCAGACGCACATGCGTGTGTGTGTGTATGTGTGTGTGTGTGTGTGTGTGTTTGTATGTGTGTTTGTGTGTGTGTACACACATGTGTGTGTTTATGTGTGTTTGCGTATGTGTGTGTACACGCATGTGTGTGTTTGTATGTGTGTTTGTGTGTGTGTACACGCATGTGTGTGTTTGTATGTGTGTTTGTGTGTGTGTACACACATGTGTGTGTTTATGTGTGTTTGCGTATGTGTGTGTACACGCATGTGTGTGTTTGTATGTGTGTTTGTGTGTGTGTTTGCGCATTTGTGTGTTTGTGTGTGTGAGTGCATGTATGTGCATGCATGTGTTTGTGTGTGTGGTGTATGTGCATGTTTGTGTGCTGCATGTCTATGTGTTTATGTGTGCACGTTTGTGTGTGCGTGTATGTGTGTGCGTGTGTGTATATTTGTGTGTGTGTGTGCGTGTGCGCATGTGTGTGCGTGCAAGTATGTGTGTGTGGGGCAATTTAGCATGGCCAACTCCCCTAACCTACACATCTTCGGGACTGTGGGAGGGAACTGGAGCACTTGGAGGAAATCCATGCAGACACGGGGAGAATGTGCAGACTCCATACACTTAGAAAGCACCTTTCATACTCCAAAAGAGCTTCCCAGACAGTGGATTAAAGTGGAGTCAGTGTTGTAATGGAGGAGCCAATTTATGCACAGCAAGCTCCCACAAACAATGGTGTGATAATGTTCACATAATGCTTCTTGGTGATGTTGTTTGAGGGTACGGGCCAACTCCATCTTGTTCGAAACTATGAGCAGAATTCACCCGTGCCTCAACCGAACGGGTTCAATAATGGATGAGCTGGTGGGTAGGGAGCTGCGATTTAACAGGAGGGCCAAAAATCAGTTTTACACCAATAGGAATTTCCTGTGGAACCTTCTGCTGGTGCCCTCCAAGGCAGAGCCCTGAAAGCCATTGAAGGTCCCATGCATCCCGGCTAATAGGAAGGAGGTGAATAGAATGTCCCCCCACACCCAATTCTCCACGATGCCAGAGGGGAAGACATGTTGGCCAAAGCACATGGGTCCACAGAAGAAGGGATTAACCTGAACAGTGGCTGGGACTACCTCCAGATTTCAGAATGGAAGCCACCGGCAACCCTGGACTCTGGAAAACTATTGCGGTGAAGAGTGGGAGCACCGGCATGTGGACCTTCACGCTTCGGTGTCAACAATGAGTCCAATCTTCAGAGCCTCCCTGGAGATCTATTTCCTTTCTTCAATGATGACTCAGTGATATTGGGTGTCTTTTCAATATGGCACTCAGATCCGATGGTGGGATCCATGCCATCAGGTCCGCCCCCCTATGCCATGGCACTGAACCCCCAGGTACCTGATTACTGATTTTGGGCCAATGGTACAGTGGTTAGTCTCCCAGTGCCAGGGATCCGCATTCGATTCCTGACTTGGGCCACTCTCTGTGTGGAGTTTGTACATTCTCCCCGTGTCTGCGTTGGTTTCCCCCCCATGCACCGGTTTCCTCCCACACCCCAAAGATGTGCTGGTCAGGTTAAATTGGCCATGCTAAATTGCCCCTTAGTGTCAGGGAGACTAGTTAGGGTAAATACACGGGGTTATGGGGAGAGGGGCTGGGTGGGACTGTGCAGACACATTGGGCCAAATGGCCTCCTTCTGCATTGTAGGGAATCTGTGGATTCTATGAAGCTAAGGCTAGAGTGTGCTTACTATCCAGTGGGAAACACTCCTCTTTTCCACCACCTCTGCCCTAACCCTTTCCTCCCTGGATGGGTGGAATTCTACCCAAAGTCTTGTGGGGGTTGGCCGGGGCTGGTGGAGTCAGCGTGGCAAGCCAGTGAGATGGGGAAAGAAGCAAAAAAAAAGGGTGCAAATCCAATTTTCCCCCACATGCCCACTGAACCACAATTCGGTTACGTTCACCTTAGTGATGGACAGGGATAGGCATGAAGCTGGGGGCTGTAGTTATAGCTGGGGGAAGGGTAATTATGAGGCCATCAGGAGAGAATTAGGGTGCATAGATTGGACTAGGGAACTACAGGGACTGGGAACATCTGGAATGTGGTGCTTATTCAAGGAGCAGCTGCTGCGAGTCCTTGATAAGTATGTCCCTGCCAGGCAGGGAGGAAATGGACGAGTAAGAGAGCCTTGGTGTACGAAAAGAGTTGATTTGCTGGTTAAGAAGAAAAAGGAGGCTTATGTCAGGATGAGGCTTGAAGGCTCAGTTAGTGCAATGGATAGCTATAGATTAGCCAGAAAGGAGCTAAAAAGTGAATTGAGGAGAGCTAAGAGGGGACATGAGAAGATGTTGGCTGATAGGATTAAGGAGAATCCTAAAGCTTTCTTTCGATATGTTAAGAATAAAAGATTGGTTAGGGCAAGATTAGGGCCAGTCATAGACAGCAGTGGGAAGTTGTGCGTGGAGCCTGCAGAGATTGGTGAGGCACTGAATAAATATTTCTCTTCGGTATTCACGCAGAGTGCTGGAAATGTAGCTATGGAGAGCACTGAGGTACAGGGTTGCAAATTGGGAAGTATTGTAGTAGCTAGGGAGGATGTGTTAGAAATTCTCGAGGGTTTGAAGTTGGATAAGTCCCCTGGGCCGGACGGGATTTACCCTAGGATTCTCTGGGAGGCAAGAGAGGAGATTGCAGAGCCTCTGGCTCTGATCTTCAGGTCTTCGTTGGTTACGGGTGTGGTTCCGGAGGACTGGAGGATGGCGAATGTGGTCCCATTGTTTAAGAAGGGGCAGAGAGACCTTCCTGGGAATTATAGGCCAGTGAGTCTTACTTCTGTGGTGGGCAAGGTATTGGAGAGAATTATTAGGGATAGGATTTATAGTTATTTAGAGAGAAATGAATTGATTGGGGATAGTCAGCATGGTTTTGTGAAGGGTAGGTCACGCCTTACTAACCTCATTGAGTTTTTTGAAAAAGTGACTAAAGAGGTGGATGGGGGTAAGGTGGTTGATGTGGTATATATGGACTTTAGTAAGGCGTTTGATAAGGTGGCCCATGGAAGACTTCTGCAGAAAATGCAGATGTATGGGATAGAGGTGATTTAGCTAATTGGGTTAGGAATTGGCTAGCAGATAGAAGACAGAGGGTGGTGGTTGATGGGAGATATTCATCTTGGAGTTCGGTGACAAGTGGTGTACCTCAGGGGTCTGTTTTGTGGCCCCTGCTGTTTGTAATTTTTATAAATGATCTGGATGAGGGTATTGAGGGATGGATCAGTAAATTTGCAGATGATACTAAAGTTGGTGGAGTGGTAGATAGTGAAGAGGGGTGTTTTAGTTTACAGAGTGACTTGACAAGTTGCAGAGCTGGGCCGAGAGGTGGCAAATGGAGTTTAATGTGGAAAAGTGTGAGGTAATGCCCTTTGGCAGGAACAATAAATGTGTAGAGTATAGGGCTAATGGTAGGGCTCTTAATAGTGTTGAGGAACAGAAGGATATTGGTGTATGTGTCAATAGATCCCTGAAAGTAGGCAGTCAAGTGGATAAAGTTGTTAAGAAGGCATATGGAGTCTTAGCTTGTATTGGTAGGGGGATTGAATTTAGGAGCCGCAGCATCATGTTGCAGCTGTACAAAACTCTAGTGCAGCCGCACTTGGAGTATTGTGTGCAGTTCTGGTCGCCACATTATAAGAAAGATGTGGAGGCATTGAGAGGGTACAGAGGAGGTTTACCAGGATGTTGCCTGGTATGGAGGGCAGGTCCTATGAAGAGAGGTTGAAGGATTTGAGGTTGTTTTCGTGAGAAAGGAGGCGGCTAAGAGGGGATCTTATTGAAGCATATAAGATGATTAGAGGTTTAGATAGGGTGGACAGTGATAGCCTTTTTCCTAGGATGGAGAAAGCTAGCACGAGGGGACACACTTTAAATTAAGGGGTATGAGTTATAGGACGGATATCAGAGGTAGGTTCTTTACTCAAAGAGTGATTAGGGAGTGGAATGCCATGCCTGCAGCTGTTGTAGATGCGCCAAGTTTGGTGGCGTTTAAGAGGTTAGTTGATAAGTATATGGATGAGAAGGGAAGGGGTTAGTTAGGAGGGGCATTGCTTTTTATTTTGGTCGGCACAACATCGAAGGCCGAAGGGCCTGTTCTGTGCTGTATTGTTCTATGTTCTATGTTCTATGTTCATTACAGTTTATTGATTCGTCACAAGTAGGCTTACATTAACGCTGCAGTGAAGTTATGTGAAAATCTCCCAGTCTGGCATCTGATCAGGTACACTGAGGGAGAATTTAGCACGGCCAATGCACCTAATGCATGATGCACTGGGAGATCAAGGCACTGTGCAATGGCACCTCTAAAGCTCAGTAAGAAGTCTCACAACACCAGATTAAAGTCCAACAGGTCCAACCTGGTGCTGTGAGACTTCTTACTGTGTTTACCCCAGTCCAAAGCCAGCGTCTGCACGTCATGATCTCTAAAGTCCAGCAGCCGGCTTCCTGGCCAGAATAGGCTCCGCCCACTCCCACTGCTGGTGGGAATCACATCCAGCCTCCTTTAATTTTCTAAGTACCGTAAAGTTGTGCCCAAAACAAAAGGATGCAGTTCTCTCCCATGTTCAAGCTCATTCAAATCTTTTTGGTAAGATTGCCTCTTGGAATATTTCCGATCCAGCTGAGTGGAGAAATGGAACATCTCATCCGAAAGATAGCGCTTCCGACATTTACAATAACCATTCATTTTATTTTCTGTCTCCTGCTGTACAACTTGCAATTAATGGGACATTGAAATGTTAATCGACTACAGCTTAGAGTGAATCGATCAATAAATCATGCAGTTCTTATAGACATAGTCACAATGGCACCTGCAATCCTCCTTCTATGGGTTACACCACCACAGAGGAGCAAGTGAAAATAGACTGTCAGTGGTGAAATGATTTCTTTTCAATTTCTCAGCCTTTGCCCGGGACTAAATGAAAACTCTAAATTACAGTCCCTGCTCCCTGTTCACCGAGTAATCCCGAGTATTGTTGAAGTGATTGTGATGGAACTTCTCCTGAAAAATGCTATTATTTTCCTCCTCACTCACTTCGGCCAGGCATAGGAAGGTCTCAATGGGTAGCCTTAGCCAGAGCAGGCAGATATGGTGGCGCTTGCCTTGTGAGAGGAGTTGCTTTCCGAATGTTCGACAAAGAGGGTTAGTAAATTGCAGCACGTTTTTGCCACTGTGTCAACTCTTGAGATTCCTGTTCTGCCCCTGGCCTTACAGCCGCAGTGATCCCGAATATTCCCCCTATGATTGTGGTGGTGATTTGTACCAGTGTCATCAAAGTGCCCGCTCAAGCGTGCGTTTCTTCCCACAGGTGGCACAATAGTTAGCGCTGCTGCCTCACAGTGCCAGGGGCCCAGAGTTCAATTCCAGCCTTGGGTCACTGTCTGTGTGGAGTTTACACATCCTCTGCATGCTCCTATATGCTCCTTACATAGTCCAAAGATGTGTGGGTTAGATTGATTGGCCATGTTAAGTTGACCCAAATGTCAGGGGGATTAGCAGGGTAAATGTGTGCGTTTATGGGAATAGGACCTAGATAGGATTGTGCTCAGTCGAGATCTGATGGGTCAAATGGCCTCTTTCTGTACTGCAGGGTTAATATGAGTTGATAATGATTCTAAACATGGCAGCACAGTGGTTCGCACTGCTGCCTCACAGCGCCAGGGTCCTGGGTTCAATTCCCAGCTTGGGTCACTGTCTGCGTAGGGTATGCACATTCTCCCCATGGGTTTCCCCTAGGTGCTCTGGTTTCCTCCCACAGTCTGAAAGTTAAGTATATTGACTGAACTAAATTCTCCCTCAGTGTGCCCAAACAGGCGCCAGAGTGTGGTGACTAGGGGATTTTGACAGTAACTTCATTGCAGTGTTAATGTAAGCCTACTTGTGACTCATTAATAAACTTTAATGAGCTTTGGACTCGGTTGGCATGCTTGTCTGCGAGACCCTCTTCTGCCTTCACTGATTCAAGATGGAAAAATAGCAGGGCATCTGATTAAATACCACTGACCCCCCCCAACACCACTCTGAACTCCGACACCATTAAATCTGCACAGTGAATCCCGTTTAAAATAAATAGTTGGGTGCAGGTGAAGATACAACAGGTGGGATTTTCTGCTCCTCCTGCCACCCCCCTCCCCCCACCCCCCACCCCTTGGTATGTTTTCCAGTGGCAGAAAGAGAGGGTTTTCCAGGCCTGCTGAAAATCAGTGGCTTTTTGCGTGCCCCTGCTACTGGGGAACAGGGGAGCAGAAGTGGGCAACTCAACCCTGCTTCACCCTTCAATTGGATCGTGGCTGGTCTCTGCCCCCGATCACCAATCCACCTCCCCATCTGTTCCCCATGTCCCCATTTTTAAAAATCAGAAATATATCCTTCTCAAAACCATGTAATGCTTCAGGCTCCACGTGACTCTGCAAATTCACCACTCCCTCGAGAACCTGTCATGAGTGAGCGGGGATATGGGAACGCAGATAGTGGTGGCGTTGTTGACCGTTGCAGGACTGGAAGCCCCAACTGGCTGGAGACAGGGCTAAGAACCCCAGCCAATGACACAGATCTAAAGCCGCTTTCCTGAAATTCATCAAAGGCCTTCGGCCGCAAGTAACCATTGGACCCTTGTATCAATGCGGAATGAGCACCTCCTGATCCTACTTCACACGTACTGCGCCATTCTTTTCCTTACCTCTGAGGGATATATTAAATTTTCTTGACATGCATGAGAGGTGCAGCTTTGTGGAGCAGAGTTGAAGTGAGGGAAGCGCAAAAAAATATATTCAGTTAGGTAGAGCGAGGCGCAGATTCAGGTTGCCAAGTTAATATTAATTCGCTCATTTAAATGCATTCCTGCTGTGTTTTTCAGTTCACTAATCTGGAATTACATTAATAGGCAGTGGACTTGGAAACAAGCACTTTGAACAGAATGTTTTCTGCATCCTGTATTCTCAGTTCCCCAGTAGGCAGAGGTAACTGAGCTTTGGGCAGGATGATTCACCCTAATTGTACGAACAGGAAACTGGCTGAAATAAGTGAGCTAGAAGTGAGGTGGGATACTAAGGGGCAATTTAACATGGCCAATCCCCCTAACCTGCACATTTTTGGCACCAAGAGGCAATTTAGCATGGCCAATCCACTTAACCTACACATCTTTTGGACACCAAGGGCAGTTTAGCACGACCAATCCACCTAACCTGCACAGCTTTGCAGTTTGGGAGGAAACTGGAGCACCTGGACGAAACCCACGCAGACACAAGAAGAACATGCAAACTCCACACAGTCACCCAACACTGGAATTGAACCCAAGTCCCTGGTGCTTTTTATCACAATTTTATGTTCACAACAATGCTGCAGTTGTGAACATAAAATTGTAGTGCTGCTTCACAGTTCCAGGGACCTGGGTTCGATTCCAGCCTGTCTGTGTGGTGTTTTGCACATTCTCTCCATGTCTGCATGGCTTTCCTGCAGTTGCTCCAATTTCCTCCCACAGTCCGAAAGACACATGAATTAGGCGCATTAGCCGTACTAAATTCCCCCTCAGTGTACCTGAATAGACGCCGGAAGGGGATTTTCACAGTAACTTCATTTGCAGCGTAAATGTAAGCCTACTTGTGACACTAATAAATAAATAAACCTTTTGTCTATTAGTTCACTGCTTACCTTTGGGGTTGTGGAGAGAGTGAGGGAGGCATCTTGGCTTGGGAAAGGAGACCATGTTTGGACTAAGAATCCAAAGGACCAAAGGTTAATGTAAGCACAAGATCACTAAACACTTCCGCATGCGAAGAATGATTTTAATAGAATAAAAAATCCAGCTGCTGTATAAAAGCTAAAACTTTGGAACCACTTACAAAATTTCAGTGGAGAGATCTCTCTGAACAAAGAACAAATTACAATACAGGAACACGTCCTCCGGTTCTCCAAGCCTGCACTGATCATGCTGCCTGACTGAATTAAAGCTTCTGGGGACCATATCCCTCTACTCCCATGCTATTCATGTGTTTGTCCAGATGTCCTTAAAACTCACTACCATATCTGCTTCCACGACCTCCCCTCCCGGAGGGAGTTCCAGGCACCCACCACCCTCTGTGTAAAAAATCTGCCTCGTACATCTCCTTTAAACCTCACCCCTCGCAGCTTAGACCTATGCTACCTAGTAATTGACTCTTCAATCCTGGGGAAAAGAAGCTTCTGACTATCTACTCTGTCCATGATCTTCATAGTCTTGTAGACATCATTAAAGTCACCTCTCCTCCATCCCCCACCTCCACAAACCTTCCATCGTTCCAGTGAGAACAAACCAAGTTTCTCCAACTCTGGATAGAAGAACTGAGATTAACCAAGTGTAGCTGACTTGTTATGTCCGCACAGTCAATGGACCTCCCAGCCTCGTGCTGTCTGCCAGTGAGACAGGGTACATCGTTTGCTAGCGGCGAGATTCTCCAGTCCCGCCGCTGCTGGATGGGAATTCCCATTGATGTCACCCTGCTGCCGGCAGGACTGGAGAACTCTGAACAGCTGCTGAATTCCAGCTAATATGTTTCAAGCTACCATTATTCCTTATGTGTGTTCTGTTCTATTTAGTACGCAGTCAACTCTGAAGGGTTAACTCTTAAGGTTTAACGACTGTGAAAGTAAACGTTCAAGTTTCCCCAACAAGTGCCAAAGCCCACTGTTGGGCAATTTTTCACACAATCTGATTAAAAGTCTCAGCGATGCTAAGTGCTCACGAACACTTAATTATCGAGGACAGCTCAGGAAAAGGCCCTGCTAATTTGACACTGGGATAGGAAATTAAAATACGCGGCCTGCTTCCAGGGTTGAGATTAGGGGCAGCACCGTGGAACAGTCATTAGCGCTGCTGCCTCTCAGCGCCAGGGAGTGGGGTTCGATTCCCAGCCTCGGATCTGTGTGAAGTGTGCACGTTTTCCCCCCTCCGCTGCCCCCACACTCTAAAGATGAGCAAGTTTGGGTGGATTGGTCATGCTAAGTTGCCCCCCAGTGTCCGGGGAACCGGCAAAGGTAAGTGCATGGGATTACGAGGAAAGAAGCTGAGTGGGTCGCTGCAGACTCATAGAAACCCTACATGCAGGAAGAGGCCATTCGGCCCATTGAGTCTATACCGACCACAATCCCACCCAGGCCCGACCCCAATATCCCTACATATTTTACTCGCTATTCCCTCTAACTTACGTACCTCAGGACACTAAGGAGCAATCTTAGCATGGCCAATCAATCTAATTCGCACATCTTTGGACTGTGAGAGGAAACCGGAGCACCCAGAGGAAACCCACGCAATCATGAGAAGAATGTGCAAATCCATAAAGACAGCATCCCGAGCCGGGAATCGAACCCAGGTCCCTGGAGTTGTGAAGCAGCGGTGCTGACCACTGTGCTGCCTATGGGCTAATGGGCTGAATGGCCTGCTTCTGCAGTGCAGGGATTCTATGGTTCTGAGGAAGGTCAGGTTTCCTGCCTCGTTCTAGCTGGCTGTGCTGGAGCGGGTAACACTAAAAGGCTCAGCGGTTCATAGGAACATCGGGCAACGATTTGCCAGCTGTGGCACGTGTGTGTGTGCCAGGCACCTCTGTCATGAAGATGTAAAAGGGCCAAAAGGGATAATGAAAGCCAGGAGGAGTTGGGAACAGTTCAACCCACAATGGGTGCCGGAAAAGGCTGACTATACCAGAAGTGAAGTCCTGATTTGGGGATGCATTGTCAAACTGAGACTGTTTGTTCAGCTGAATGTAAGAGACTTCCCAGCACTTTTACCCCTCAGTGGCAATATCCTGTACGAGGAGTCCTCCTTTTGCAAATCAGCTGTTCTTTGATTAGATTTGGTTTGATTTGATTTGATTTATTATTGTCAGTTACATTAGTATACAGTGAAAAGTATTATTTCTTGTGCGCTATCCCATTCAAACAGAAGAGAGTGCAGAATGTAGTGTTACAGTCACAGCTAGGGTGCAGAGAAAGAACAACTTAATGCAAGGTAGGTCTGTTCAAAAGTCTGATGGCAGCAGAGAAGCAGAGTCAGTTGGTGCGTGACCTCAGATGAAAGAAGGTAGAAGAGAGAATGTCCAGGGTGCACGGGGTCCTTGATTATGCTGGGTGCTTTTCCGAAGCAGTGGGAGGCGTAGACAGAGTCAATGGATGGGAGGCTGGTTTGCGTGATGGATTGGGCTACATTCGCGATCCTTTGGAGTTTCTTGCTGTCTTGGGCAGAAGAGAAGCCATACCAAGCTGTGATCCAATCAGAAAGAATACTTTCTATGGTGCATCTGTAAAAGTTGGTGAGACTTGTAGTTGACGTGCCAAATTTCCTTAGTCGCCTGAGAAAGTAGAGGTGTTGGTGGGCTTTCTTAACTATAGCATCGGTACGGGGGAGGGGGACCAGGACAAGTTGTTGGTGATCTGGGCACCTAAGAACTTGAAGCTCTCGACCATTTCTGCTTCATCCCTGTAGATGTAAACAGGGGCATGTTCTCCACTTCCTAAGGATGGATATATATTGTGGGGTGCAAAATGGAGGCTGTTGACTAACTCAAGACCTATAAGAGAGAGTCAAATATATGCAACAAAGAAATTTTGTTGTCTGGGAAAATAGATTGGCCTGAAATGTCAGGTCAACTTATTAAGATTAAGGAAATTTAACATGTCAGCTACAACTCTCACCAACTTTTACAGATGCACCATAGAAAACATTCTTTCTGGTTGTATCGCAGCTTGGTATGGCTCCTGCTCTGCCCAAGACCGCAAGGAACTACAAAAGGGTTATCAATGAAGCCTCGTCCATTATGCAAACCATTCTCTCATCCACTGACTCTGTCTACATTTCCTGTTGCCTTGGCAAAGCAGCCAGCATAATTTTAAGAACCCCACAGACCCTGGACATTCTCTCTTCCATCAGGAAAAGATACAAAAGTTTGAGGTCACGTACCAACCAACTCAAGAACAGCTTCTTTCCTACTGCCATTGGACTTTTCATGGAATCATAGAATCTGTACAGTGCAGAATGAGGCCATTCAGTCTATCAAGTCTGCACTGACCTCAAACCCACCCAGCCTGTATCGACATAGCCCCACATATTTACCCTGCTAGACCCACTGATACTAATTTAGCATGGCCAATCAACCTGCACGTCTTTTGGGTTGTGGGAGGAAACTGAAGCATCAGGAGGAAACCCACGTAGACACAAGGAGAACATGCAAACTCCACACAGACAGTGACCCAAGCCAGGAATATGAACCCCTAGGTCCTTGGCACAGATGGCAGCAGGTCTAACCAATGTGTCATGTGCCGCCCAAGTAGACCTATCTTATGTTAACCTACGATGTAGAGGTATTGGTGTTGGACTGGGGTGGGCACAGTAAGAAGTCTCACAGCACCAGGTTAAACTCCAACGGGTTTATTTGGAATCACGAGCTTTTGGAGTGCTGTCCCTTCATCAGGTGATGAAGTTTTCCACTCACCTGATGGAGGAGCAGCATCCCAAAAGCTCCTGATAATAAACCTGTTGGAATTTAGCCTGGCGTTGTGAGACTTATTACATTAAGTTCATCTTTCTGTGTGCGCACTCCCCTTTCCTTCTCTATGAACGGTATGTTTTGTCTGTGTAGTGCGCAAGAAATGATACTTTTCACTGTACGTTAATAATGACAATAATAAATCAAATTTAAAAAAAAAAAATTTCTCTGAGGTGCCCCAATCATTGAATAAACATATCTCGGTTTTAAAGATAAAATAGGTCTTGCTTGTCAGTCAGTTGAATTACATTTAACATCGGGATAATCTATAATCTGATCAAAGACGTGAACAGTTGGCTGTTCATTCGGTTGGTCCACACAACATGCACAGCTAGGTTTTTGAGTTATTGTGTCGCCCGGATTATACTAATCCACCATAGCAACGACAGCCTCGTCTTTAGACTGTGTTCAAAACTTAAACAGCTCCATAGCAACCGCTTACCGACCGCTATCGGCTCACTGGAAGCAGGCTGTTGATTCTTTCGCATTCACAGGTTAAACAGAGACGGCCAACTCTCTACTTATTTAGAATGCGCATAATTGATGGACACTGATTACGGAGAATAATCGCTGACTCGATGGTGCAATACAATGTCGGGGGGTGTGAGAGAGAGTCAAAAAATAGTGCATTACTTTTGGGGAATGAGTCTAACCCCACCTGTGCTCCCGTGACATTGGGCTGAATGGCGTACTGAGGCTCTGATAGTGAATTGATTTATTATTGTCACACGTACTGGGATACAGTGAAAAATATCACATCTTGCACGCAAAGCGTAGGGCAAAAGGAGTGGTTAGGGTGCGGAATGCAGTGTTACAGTCATAGCTAGGGTGTAGAGAAAGATCAACTTAATATTTAATTTGATCTGAGCTTGCTTGCATGCTTACATGTTCTCCCCATGTCTGCTTGGGTTTCCTCTGGGTGCTCTGGTTGCCTCCCACAAAGGTGTGCAGATTAGGCGGATTGGCCATGCTAAATTGCCCCTTAATGTTGGAGAGGCTAGCAGAGTAAAAATGGCAGGTTGCTGGGATAAGGCCTGGGTGGCATTGTAGTCAGTACAGACTCGATGGGCCAAATGGCCTCCTCCTGCACTGTCTGAAGGATTCTATCTCTAAAGTGAGCACGGTAAGAAATCTCACAACGCCAGGTCACCTGATGAAGCAGCAGTGCCCTGAAAGCTCGTGATTCCAAATAAACCTGTTGGACTTTAACCTGATGTTGTGAGATTTCTTACCATCTGAGTCCAATGCCGGCATCTCCACATCATATTCTAAATTGGTGACTGTGCCTCCAACATCTCAAGGTCCCAAGTTCTGTAATTGCTCCCAACTGAAACCTTTCTGTCTCTTTATCTCTCTCTATTCCCCTTACCATCCTCCTTAACACCTATTACTTTGTCAAGATTTTGGTCATCTGGCCTAATATCTTCTGTAACAGTGTGGCACCACCTGGGGTGATGTCAAGGCAATTCAGTTTTCATTCCTATCTTTATTTATTAATAGTGAGAATTTGAGTATTGTAGCCCATGGTTGGCAGAAACAGAGCTCCAGACTTTTCATGTTGACTCCAGGACTGCCTGAAGTATTCTGCCTGAGAGAGGACTCCACCCTCTGGGGTGATCACTTTGCCCTCAGTTCCCATTGGCCTCTCAATCTAGGCAACCATCTTCTGCTGTGCTGTCTTAAAGAGAAAGACTCCCCACAGCGACCCTCTTCGTAGAACAATAGAATCCCTAGAGCGCAAATTGAGGCCATTTGACCCATCTGTACTAACTCCCGTCCAGGCCCTATCTCCATAACCCCTCATATTTGCCCTACTAATCCCCTGACATTGGGGTTAATTTATCATGGCCAATAACCCGTATATCTTTGGAGGAAACCGGAGCAGCCGGAGGAAATCTACTCTGATGCGGGGAAAAACTCTACACAGACAGTGACCTGGAATCGCACCTGGGTGATTGGCGCTGGAGGCAGCAGGGCTAACCACGGTGTCACCTGCTGGGTTGTCTTAAAGAAACAGTCCCCACAATCGCTATGCCTCTTTTGCAAAGTCTCGGGAAAGGCTTGACAGATGTGGTTCACGGTTCCGCAGACGTTAGCGCGTCACTGAAATGGCTCGGAGTCGAATTCTGTTTAAAAGCACCCTTACGAAATGCTTTGGAACATTCTCCTCGTGGTAAAGGCACTATATAAATACAAATTACTGTTATCCAGTGACACGGCTGCAGATCCTTGGGTTTTAACGTTGTAAGGGCATAATTATACCGAGAGTTGTCAAAATCCAAGTAAGAGATGAGTTCGAGAGTGGGTACTGGGGAATATCAACCGTGCAATCATTGTATTATTAATCTTGTGAGTCACGTAATTTTGGAAGAAATAAGCATGAAAGCGCTAGTTTTTCTCGTGACACTGACTCATCGCTGGAGAGAAAGGCAGCATTATCAGACAGAGTTAATTATCAGTTTATTGTAAGGGCTTTCAGTCAGCTGTGTGTTTAAGAATTTTCGTGTTGGTATTGTCTAAGCCTTCATCTGGTACCTAACCGAAGCTGGCTTTAAAATCAAAATGTCCGACAATTCTCGGCCGTGCTCCTGTTGCAGTTTTCTTCTCCTTTGCAAAGCCTCGGAAAAGGACGTGGTTCACAGTTCTGCAGACATTAACATGTCACTGAAATGGCTGTTCTCAATATCCCAAGAGGACCATTCAGCCCTCTCTGCCATTCAATAACGTCATGGCTGATTTAGTATTGGCCTTCATGCCACCTTCTCCCGTAATCCATGTCGTCAAAATCCTGTTTAACTCAGGCTTAAATATATCGTAGAATCATAGAATCCCTCCAATGCAGAAGGAGGCCTTTCAGCCCATCAAGTCTGCACCAACATCAATCCCACCCGGGCCCAATCCCCATAATCCTACATATTTACCCCACTAATCCATCTAATTTACACGTCCCAGGACACTACGGGGCACCTTAGAACCCAATCCGCACGACTGTGGGAGGAAACCGGAGCAAAACCCACACAGGCACAGGGAGAATGTGCAAACCCTATACAAATAGTGACCCAAGTTGGGAATCGAACCCAGATCCCTGGGTCTGTGAGGCAGCAGTGCTAACCGCTGTACCACTGTGCCACCCACTCTATGAGTCAAATTTCACCGTTCTCCGAACAAGAGAATTCCAAACACTGGGAGTGAAGAGGTTCCTCACCATGTGTCTGAAATGGGAGGTCCTTTGGGTGGAATTTTCCTGCTCCAGCCCACCCGCCACAGGGATCATAACAGACAGAACATGGATTATGCAAAAATCAGTTGGCCTCAGGTAGGATTTTCCGGCCTTGGGGTGAGCGGAGCTGGAAAATCCCGCTCAATCTTTAAAGCAAGCCCTCATGACATGAAACATTAGCCGCAGTTCTCTGACCCTCCCATGACAGGATTCCATGATGGGGGATGCAGTGGATCTGGACAAAGAACTTTCGGTGGGTCCAAAAAAAATCCCAGACAACATCCGGAGCATCAACTCTGTCAAACTCCCTGAAATCTTATTTGTTTCACTAAGATCACCTCCCCTTCTTCTAAACTCCAATGGTTGCACACACAACCTGATCAGCCTCTCCTCATAAGACAATCCCTTTATCACAGGAATCAGTCTTGTGATTAGGGATAGCATGGTGGCACAGTGGTTAGCACTGCTGCCTCACAGCGCCAGAGACCCAGGTTCGATTTCTGCTCAGGTCACTGTCTGTGTGGATTTTGCACATTCTCCCTGTGTCTGTGTGGGTTTTGTCCAGTGTTCCGGTTTCTTCCCACAGCCCAAAGATATACGAGTTACATGGATTGGCTATGCTAAATTACCCCTTAGTGTCAGAGGTTCTAGCTAGAGTAAATATGTAGGGTTATGGGGATAGGGCCTGGGTGGATTTGAGATAGGTGCAGACTTGATGGGCTGAATGGACACCTTCTGCACTTTAGAATCCTATGAACCTTCTCTGAAACATCTCCAAGGTAAGTAGTGGGGTTGGGTGACTGTTTGCCTGTTCGCCCCTTGGCACATAGTTGACAGTGACAAACTCCAGTGGTCCTTTTTCTAACCTGGGCATCCTAGTCAGTTCTGGCAGCTATAATACGTCGGATTTTGATTTGATTTGATTTATTATTGTTACATATATTAATTAGAGGGAAAAATATTTTTTCTAGCATGCTATACAATTTCTGCTATTGTTGTACGCTATACAGACAGAGCATACCATTCATAGAGAAGGAAAGGAGGGAGTGCAGAATGTGGTGCTACAGTCGTAGCTAGGGTGTAGAGAAAGATCTACTTAATGCAAGGTAAGTCCATTCAAAAGTCTGACAGCAGCAGGGAAGTAGCTGTTCTTGAGTTGGTTGGTACGTGACCTCAGACTTTTGTATCCTTTTTTCAACGGAGGAAGAGAGAATGTCCGGGGTGCGTGGGGTCTTAAATTATGCTGGCTGCTTTGCTGAGGCAGCGGGAAGTGTAGACAGTGTCAGTGGGTGGGAGGCCGGTTTGCCTGATGTATTGGGCTACATTCATGACTCTTTGTAGTTCCTTGCTGCCTTGGGCAGAGCAGGAGCCCATACCAAGCTGTGATGCAACCAGAAAGGATGCTTTCCATGGTGCGTCTATAAAAGTTGGTGGGGGGTCGTAGTGGAGGCCTTTCTTTCAAAACACTGCCATCCCTCTGTAAGGACTTGTCCTTCGAAGGAACCACCCTGTGACACTCCCTGATCCAGCTATCTTTTCAGTTGCACTGCATGGAGGCATTTCTTGCATTTATGTTTCTGTTATGTTCCGCACAGCTTTGGCCCATGTTAACACTCCTCGCTTTTTACGTGACAAGAATAGCCCCTTCTCTTGAATCTGTGCAAAATTATCAGACTCCGCACCAGCAGAGCTTGCAGATGCGAATCTCCGGCGCTGAGACAAACTCTAAGCCTTATTGTACAAAGGATATAGAAGCCCTGGAGATGGGTGAAGATAAGATTTACAAGGGTGATACTGGAAATGCATGGTATACGTATCAGGGAAGGATTGGCAGGCTGGGCCCTTTTTTTTCTCTTCAGTAAAGAACACCGAGGGGTGACTTAATAGAGGTCAAATGAACATACAAGTACAAAAGAGGAGCAGAAGTAGGCCATTCAGCCCGTCATGCCTGCTACACCATTTGATAAGATCATGATCGATCCAAAGGCGATTCAAGTTATACATTCCCATCCACAAAGGTGGCAGAGTGGCTAGCATTGCTGCCTGTGTTCAATTCCCAGCTTTTGGCGTGTGTGTGTGTGTGTGTGTGTGTGTGTGGTAGAGTCTGCACCACTCTCGGAAAGCACATCCCAACCAGGTCCTTCCCTCTCTGTCCCTGCAACCTCACACATTTACCGTGGCTAATCCACATAACCTACATGTCTTTAGACTCTGGGAGGACACCGGAACGCCTGGAGGAAACCAACACAGACACGGCGAATGTGCAGACTCCGCACAGACAGATTCTATGATTTCGGGGATACTTGTCGCAGAATCATAGAATCCCCACAGTGCAGAAGAAAGCCATTCGGCCCATCGAGCCTGCACTGACAACATTCCCATCCAGACTCTATCCCCATAACCCCCACATATTTACTTCGCTAATCCCCCGACACAAAACAGCACGGTCAACCCACACCTCTTTGGAGCATGGGAGGAAATCGGAGCACCTGGACGAAATGCAGACAGACACAGGGAGAAAGTGTGGATTCCACACAGACAGTGACCCAGTCCAGGAATCGAACCCGGGTCCCTGGCGCTGTGAGGCAGCAGTGCTAAGCACCATGCCATTCATTTCACCAAGGCACATGAGGCAAATCAGACTCCCCGATTCGAGCTCCCCATCTCAGTAACAATAATCCAGCCCGTGATCTCCTCCCCTCTGTCTCTGGTTGCTGTCTGAACTGAATAACGTGTACATGTTTCCTTGGGTCCCCTGCTGAATAAGGGCAATGTGCCACTGATTCCATTATCATAGAACCTTACAGTGCAGAAAGAGGCCCTTCAGCCCATCAAGTCTGCACCAAACACAATCCCACCCAGGCCTTACCCCCATATCACACCCACTAATCCCTCTAACCTATGCATCCCTGGACACACTAAGGAGCAATTTCTTAGCATGGCCAATCAACCTAACCCGCACATCTTTGGACTGTGGGAGGAAACCGGAGTACCTGGAGGAAACCCACGCAGACGCGAAGACAATGTGCAAACTCCACACCCACAGTGACATGAGCCAGGAATCGAACCCAGGACCCTGGAGCTGTGAAGCAGCAGTGCTAACCATTGTGATACCATGCCGCCCTTCTACACTCAGGGGATGTGTAATGCACATCCCCTGAATGTGGTACGGCTTCCAAATGGGCATTTAGCTAATATATTTGTAATGGAATGGAAGTGCAGCTGCTACAGTCATTACTCCAATGTTTATTTGACAGACAGAAAGAGAGTAACCTCCTCCAATCATCTTCTGCTGGGTTTTTACAGCTTTCAAAGGAGGTTGTTTAATATATCCAGCTGTGTCTCGACTGCTGGATGGGAAGATACTTAACGCACTTCATGTTGAGTCAAGAGTCCCTAAAGACTCATCCGTATTTATTGTACAGTAACTGCCAATGAGTTATTCTGCGAATTGATTTGCCAGATTGTAGTCTACAGATAGCTTTCATCAAGAACCATTACTTTATAAGTTATCCTTTCAACTTTCCAGGGTAAGGATACATGAGGTTTTAACGCTTGCAACACCTCAGAGTGTCTGCTTCTCTTCCTTGCAAATTGGGAGAAGTTATACCTTCCCAAATAAACTGGTGAGTCTCAGATAGGGCTCATCTTTGGCAAGTTAGAAGCAATGTTCTTTGCGTTATGCATAACAAGGTCATTACACACCACCTCCTCCCATATGCCTATAATTGAGCTAATAGCCAACTATATTAATGGGACTGTTTATAAACCAGCGTCAGAATCAGAGTGAGATGTTTTATCTGGTCAACCTACCTCCAAGGTTGTTCTGTTAAAACATCCCGTAGAGTGAAACAGATCCATTTATTGCCAGAGAGGAATTTCTACAAACGGTCATTAACATAGCCCAGTACATCATGAAAACCAGGCTCCCGTCCATTGACTCCTTCTATCCTTCTCGTTGCCTCGGGAAAAGCAGCCAGCGTAATCCAGGACTGCATGCATGTACGACCCTGGGGGCACAGTGGTTAGCACTGCTGCTTCACAACAGCAGGGACCCAGGTCTTAGGTAACTGTATGTGCGAATGTTCTCCCCTGTGTCTATGTGAGTTTCCTCTCCGGTTTCCTCCCACAGTCCAAAGATGTGCAGGTTAGGTGGATTGGCCATGCTAGATTGTCCCCTTAGTGTCCAAAGGTGTGCAGATGAAGTGGGTTAACCATGATAGATTTCCACTTAGTGCCAGGGGGCATTAGGAGGGCAAATATGCGGGGTTACAGGAATAGAGTCTGGGTGGGATTGTTGTCAGTGCACGCTTGATGGGCCGAATGGTCTCCTTCTGCACTGTAGATTCTATGATTCTACTCTTTTCCATCTTCTTCCGTTGGGAAAAAGATATAAAAGTCTGAGGTCACATACTAAGAGACTCAACAACAGCTTCTTCCCTGCTGCACCCAGACCTTTGAATGGTCTTATTACATATTAAGCTGCTCTTTCTCTTCACCCTATAGGTAATGTATAGAATGGATGTCAGAGGTAGGTTCTTTACTCAGAGGGTAGTAAGGGCGTTGAATGGCCTGCCTGCAGCAGTCGTGGACTCGCCAACTTTAAGGGTGTTCAAATGGTCATTGGATAGGCATATAGATAATATTGGAATAGTTTAGTTAGAGGGTTATTAGATTGGTTCCACTGGTCAGCGCAACATCGAGGGCCGAAGGGCCTGTACTGCACTGTAATGTTCTATGTTCTATGTAATTCTATATTCTACACCCTATCATTTCCTTCTCCCTTATGTACTCTAAGGAATTTATGTTTTGTCTGTATGGTGCGCAGCGTATACCAATTCACGTGACAAATCAAATCAAACCATGTCACAACCATCACTCAATTCCCCCACTATCAACATCCTGGAAGTCAGAATTGACCAGAATTGCAACTGGACTAGCGATATAAATGATTCAGCCACAAGAGCAGGTCAGAGATAAGAATTCTGAAGATAATAATTCTCCTAGGGGGAAGCAATGGCATAGTGGTATTATCGCTAAAAATTCAGACTCTTAGCTAATGTTCTGGTGTCCTAGGTTCGTAATCCCATCACCGCAGATGGTGGAATTAAGAACCCACTGATGACCATGAAACATTGTCGGTTGTTAGAAAAACTCATCTGGTTCACTAATGCAGCACGGAAGCACAGTGGTTAGCACTGCTGCTTCACAGCTCCAGGGACCTGGGTTCGATCCTCGGCTGATATCACTGTCTGTGTGGAGTTTGCACATTCTCATCGTGGGTTTGCTCCGGTTTCCTCCCACAATCCAAAGATATGCGGGTTAGGTTAATTGGCCGTGCTAAAATTGACCCTTAGTACCCCTGGGATGCAAAGGTTAGAGGGGTTTGTGGGTAAATGTATGGGGGTAGAGCGTGGCTAGGATTGTGGTCAGTGCAGACTCGATGGGCCGAATGGCCTGTTTCTGCACTTTAGGGTTTCTATAATTCTAATGTCCTTTAGGGAAGGAAATCTGCCGTCCTTACCTGGCCTGCCCTACATGTGACTCCAGAGCCACAGCAATGTGGTTGATTCTCAACTGTCCTTGAGCAACTAGGGATGGGCAACAAATGCCCATATCCCACAGCTGAAAAACAAACCTCCTAACCTTCAAAAGCCTGCCGCCAAGGCACAGGTCAGGAGTGTGTTGGAATAATCTCTGCTTGCCTAGATGTGTGAAGCTTCAACAACACTGAAGAAGCTCGACACCATCCATGGCAGCAATCTGCTTGATTGGTACCCCTTCCACCACCATCAACATCCACTTCCTTCACCAGGAGTGCAGAGTGGCAACAGTCTGTATCATCTATAAGTATGTCATGGCTCCTTCAACAGCATCTTCCAAATCTATGTGTGTCTGCTACTACCTAGAAGATCAAGGACAGAAGATGCTTGGGAACACCCCCTTCCAAGCCGCAAACCACCCTGACTTGGAACTATTTTGCTGTTCCTTCAAATCCTGGAACGAACAACTGCATCACTTCAAGAAGGCAGTTTTCTACAATCTACTCAAGGCCAATTAGGGAAGGGCAATAAATGCTGGTTTAGCCAACAATCCCTCTTTTTTTTTAATTGTTCTGTGTTTGATTATATGAGTCTGGTAACTGATCGATGCTCACTGTGCTCGATTGGCTAAGCCAGGATGTTGATTAAGAGATGGGTAAAGAGTTAGCACTGGAAGCTGAACTAACAGCATGGGGTGAGTATTTTAAAGAATTCTATAAAACTCTGTAAAATAAGTTCCTATATAATTAGAAACCTATATCTTTTTTTGAGGCATATTTTGAGGAGGTTGTTGAGGCAAACTCACTGAGGTCTTTTAAAAGACTTCTGGATGAGTATATGGAAAAGAATAGGGGGTTATAGATAGGTCTGTGGATTGGTAGATGTGATCGGCACAACTCGTGGGCCGAAGGACCTGTTTGTGCTGTATTGTTCTACATTCTGTATCAAACATTTTGTTTTTTTTTAATTTGCTTGTGTCATGAATTGGCTTATGTTAACACTGCAATGAAATTATTGTGAAAATCTCCGACTCACCACACTCTGGTGCCTGTTCAGGTACACTGAGAGAGAATTTAGTACGGCCAAATGTCCCTAATCATTTTCAGACTGTGGGAAGAAACTGGAGCACCCAGAGGAAACCCCTACAGACAAGGGGAGAACATGCAGACTCCACGCAGACAGTGACCCAAGTGGGAATTGAACCCAGGCCCCTGGCACATTTACTAATACTAAGCACTGTGGCATATATAAATGTTCAACATTTCACAAGTCTTCCTGGATGGTGGCACAGTTGTTAACACTGCTGCCTCACGGCGCCAGAGGCCTAGGTTCTATTCCAGTTTGGGTCAAGCCTGTGTGGAGTCTGCACATTCTCCCCATATCTCTGTGGGTTTCATCCAGATGCTCTGGTTTACTTCCACAATCTGAAAGATGTAACAGGTAGGTTCATTGGCTGTACTAAATTCTCTCTCAATGTTCCCAAGAGATGCTGGAGTGTGGCGATGAGTGGATTTTCACAGTAACTTCATTGCATCGTTAATGTAAACCAAATTGTGATACAAACAAATAAAGCCCTGATGTGGAGGTGCTAACATTGGACTGGGGTGGGCCCAATAAGAAGTCTCGCAACACCAAGTTAAAATCCAACAGGTTTATTTGGAATCACGAGCTTTTGAAGCACTTCTTCATCAGATGATTAGAGAACCTCGTCATGATTCCAAATAGAACTTTAACCTGGTGTTGTGCGACTTTTTAACAATAAATAAATTTTAACTTTAAATTTTATCTGTCTTGCTACAGCGGGCGGGATTTTACAGCCTGCCTCGAGGCGAGAAATTCCTACCGAGGTCATTTCCGTTGTCTGTTCCTTGCCCGCTCCTGTCCCGTGGAGGTAGAATTCCGACAATATAAGTAACAGACTGGAGGAAACTACCCTTGCCTATTCTTGACGCAGTTTTAAAAGAAAAATATTTTGCAGCCTTGAAGAGATGTTTGCCGTGAAAGAGGCTGGGGTAGAGAATGAACACTTGGCAGCGAAGCCGTGTCTTTGAAAAGGCCATATGAATTTTTCATATTGTTTGCCGGCAGATTGAAAGGCTAGGCTAAAAATCCGTCGGTAAACGTGCCGTGCTTTATGGAGATGCGACGCTTTATTTGTGGGCTTGCCTTTGCCATTTTAATTTGCATCCTGAAGATATCGTTCAAGTTTGTGTGGCTCTCTCTCCTTTGTCTTTTCCTCCCTGCCTTTCTTTCTCTCTGCAAAATAAGCAGCCTCTGGATGCTGGGAAAGGTTATCAGATTGCCGGTGATTCCATCTGCAGTTGTCAGCAAGATCACTGATAGGAGCAGATGAAGTTTTGAACAGCAGTTATTCTTGTTATGATGGAGGTCGATGCCTCTGCGCCATCCTTCCTTCTGATTTGTGCTGGATATTTTGCAATGGGCCTTCAAACACCTGGGGCTTGGGTCCAATTACTTTGCAGCCATGAGTGTTGCTGTCTAGAAGTGTTGGCACAAATGGAACCCTCTTGCTTTTAACTCTTTTCTTGTCTGGGGTCTCGCGAATCCATCCCCCAGGCGGGCATTGCTGCCTCAGGTAAGCAGCCCCCTCTCTGTCCGGCCATCTTGGATCACTCACGGCACAGTGGGGGCAAATTTGACAAGAAGGTTACAATATAGAATCCCTACAGTGCTGAATGAGGCCGTTCAGCCCATCAAGTCTGCCCTGATGCCAATTCCACCCAAGCTCTATTCACGAAAGCTCACATATCTACCCTGCTAATCCCTCTAACATACACATCCTGGGATACTAAGGGGCAATTTCGCATGGCCAATCAACCTAACCCATACATCTTTGGACTCTGGGAGGAAACCAGAGCATCCGGGGGAAACCCACGCAGACATGGGGTGAACGTGCAAACTCCACACAGGCTGGGAATTGAACCTAGATTCCTGAATCTGGGGGACAGCACTGCTAACCCACTGTACCACGATGCTACCCCGATTATTTATGTAATTATTAGTCACAAATTAGGTTTACATCAACGCTGCAATGAAGTTGCTGTGAAACTCCTTAGTCGCCACACTGCAGTGCCTGTTCGGGTTGATGCACTAACCAGTATGTCTTTCAGACTCCACAGAGACAGTG
Source organism: Sphyrna mokarran (assembly GCA_024679065.1). Lineage (NCBI taxonomy): Eukaryota > Metazoa > Chordata > Chondrichthyes > Carcharhiniformes > Carcharhinidae > Sphyrna > Sphyrna mokarran. Next base: position 9,877,474 of record JAGIQG010000033.1, read on the forward strand.
ACCCAAGCCAGGAATTGAACTTGGGACCCTGGCGCTGTGAGACAGCAGTGCTAACCACTAGTGCCACCTTGCCACCCCAGGTGGTGCGCACTGATGTTACAGTGCACCAGTGATGGAGGGATTGGGTGCCAGTCAAACAGGCTGCTTTATCCTGGATGGTGTCAAACAAAACTCTTGAGCCTGCTACAGCTGGGGTGGCATGGTGCCACAGTGGTTAGCACTGCTGCCTCACAGTGCCAGGGACCTGGGTTCGATCCCAGCCTTGGGTGACTGCTTGTGTGGAATTTTTACACTCTCCCTATATTTGGATGGGTTTCCTCCAGATGCTCCAGTTTTGTTCCACAGTCCAAAAGACATGCTGGTTAGGTGCATTGGCCGTGCTAAATTCTCAAACAGTGTACCTGAACAGGCACCGGAGTGTGGCAACTAGGGGATTTTCACAGTAACTCCACTGCAAGCCTACTTGTGACACTAACAATCAAATAAAATACTTATCTGGGTGGCACAGTGGTTAGCACTGCTGCCTCACGGCCCAGGGACTAGAGTTCAGTTCCCAGTTTGGGTCACTGTCTGTGTGGAGTTTGCCCGTGTCTGCGTGGGTTTCCTCCGCATGCTCCGGTTTCGTCACGCAGTCCAAAGATGTGTGTGTTAGGTTGATTGGCTAAGCTAAATTGACCCTAGTTTTAATGGGATTAGCAGGGTAAATATATGGGGTTACGCAGGTAGGATGTGATTGCGGTCGGTGCAGACTCGATGGCCGAGTGGCCTCCTTCTGCACTATAGGGATTCTATGACTTGGAGTGTATTCCGTCACTCTGTTGATGGACAGGCTTCAGTGGGGGTGGGATCATTCACTCCATTGGACCCAGCGTCTGGCATTTCCCCATAGTTGAAGTACCTTGTGGCCGGTTCCCACAGGGAATCTCACAGAAACTCATAAAATTCTCACAGAATTAGACAAGAGAGATTCAGAAAGAATGTTCCCAATAGCCCAGAGCTAGGGGGTCATAGTTTGAGGATCAGAGGTTTTAGAACTGAGGTGAGGAGAAATTTCTTCACCCAGAGGATGGTGAATGTATGGAATTCACTCCCACTGGAAGTAGTTGAGGCCAAAACGTTGCCTGATTTCAAGAAGAAATGAGATATAGCTCTTGGAGCTAAGGGGACCAAGGGATGTGGGGGAAAGGGAGGGATCAGGATATTGAATTCGATGATCAGGGCCAAATCCTGCTTCTAGTTTCTATGTAGCCCTTGAACTGAGTGGTTTGCCTGGCTTTTTCAGAGGGTAGTTGAGAGTCCACATTCATGGGATGTTGGCATCTTTGGCTGGCAGTTAATGCCCATCCCTGAGGGCACTTTTAAGAGTCAACCACGTTGCAATGGAGTCACATGTAGGCCAGACTGGGTAAGCATGGCAGATTTCCTTCCCTAAAGTGACATTAGTGAATCAGATTGGTTTTTCCGACCATGGCTTCATGGTCATCAGTAAATTCTTAATTCCAGATATTTTTTATTGAATTCAAATGCCACCAACTGCTGAGGTGGGATTCGAACCCAGGTCTCAAGCTGTGATTCGGGAGTAATAGGCTAGTGATAATACCACTAGGCCATTGCCTCCCCCTAATCATTTTATGCTCATGCACTGCAAAAAGGCAAATCCCACCGCAATTATCAGACAAAAGAACTGGCAGTTCGTCAAACCATAAGCTTGAAAATTTAGAATCTTGAAAGAGCTTAAAGGGCGACACAGGGTTTAGCACTGCTGCCTCACCAGGGACCCGGATTCAATTCAGCTTGGATTATTTCTGTGTGGAGTTTGCACGTTCTCCCCATATCCATGTGGGTTTCCTCCTGGTGCTCCAGTTTCCTCCCACTCTCCAAAGGGTTATGTGCATTGGCCATGCTAAGTTGCCCCTTAGCGGGGCTTGCTAGGTTGAATGCATGGGGTTATGGGGATAGGGCCTGGGTGGGTTTGTGCTCAGTGCAAACTTGATGGGCTGAATGTCCTCCTGCACTGTAGAATTCTGTGATAAACGCCTAAACTATTATCTTTCTTGTTAAGATGTTCTGGGCCCCATATCTGAGGAAGGATTGTGCTGGCCTTGGAAAGGTTCCAGAGGAGATTCACAAGAATGATCCCCGGAATGAAGAGCTTGTCATATGAAGAAAGGTTGAGGACTCTGGGTCTGTACTCATTGGAATTCAGAAGGATAAGGGAGGGATCTTATTGAAACTTACAGGATATTGCGAGGCCTGGATAGAGTGGACATGGGGTGGATGTTTCCACTTGTTGGAAAAACTAGGACCAGAGGGCACAACCTCAGGTTACTGGGACAAAACAGAGATGGGGAGACATTTCTTCAGCCAGGGAGTAATGAATCCGTGAAACTCTTTGCCGCAGAAGGCTGTGGAGGCCAGATCATTGAGTGTCTTTAAGATAGAGATAGATAGGCTCTTGATTAATGAGGAGATCAGGAGTTATGGAGAAAAGGCAGGAGAATGGGGATGAAAAATATATCAGCCATGATTGAATGGCGGAGGAGACTTAATGGGCTGAGTGGCCTAATTCTGCTCCCATGTCTTATGGTCTTGTGACATTTGACATATTGAGGTTCAGCCATATTTGGGGAATATGCGTACCCAACACAATAGTAGCCAAAGATAGAGAGAGCATTTATCTCAAGGGTTTTGTCTCCCCCTTGTAAAAGTGCTGTGACAACACATCAACCACATTCGGTTAATGGGTAGTGACTAGAACCAAACAATCATATATTGAATCTGCGAACACCATAACTCACCAGCGTATCATCAGCATTATCAACTGAAGTTGGTTGGAGAAGCTCTGTCATTCATCATGCCCAGATATTTCCCCTGTCAGGGAGCTGCTGACGAATTGTGGCAGCTTAAACCATTCGTCAAGAGGAGAAGGCCACCTCTTGCGACGTGCAGTTTCAAAGGCCGGATTCGTACAGCTGCCCGGGACTGGGATTCCCGTTTGCCATCCCATCGTGTCAATGTCCAAGGGTGCAGAATCCAGGTCAGGCTTCCTGTGTCCAAGGGGGTTGGAACGAAAGCAGAAAATGCTGGAAAATCTCAGCGGGTCTGATTGGCTCTGACCTCCCTCCGAAGATCCTATGTTTCCAGTCTGGATGACTCTTTGTTAGAGGCTGGATGACATTAATGCACATCTCTCCACAGATGCCTTCTCCCACCCCACCTTCCCCAATCATGTGCCTAGTGCTCTAATCATAGAATTCCTACAATGCAGAAGGAGGCCATTTGGCCCATTGAGTCTGCACCAACAACAATCCCATCCAGGTCCTAACCCCACATATTTACCCTGTGAATCCTCCTGACATTAAGGGGCAATTTAACGTGGCCAATCAACCTAACTAGCACATCTTTGAACAGTGGGAGGAAACCAGAGCGCCTGGAGGAAACCCATGCAGACATGGGGAGAATGTGCAAGCTTTATACAGACAGTGACCCAAGCTAGGAATTGAACCCATGTCCTTGGCGCTGTGAGGCAGCAGTGCTAACCACTGTGCCACCCCGTCCTCTATTGCAACTCCATTGCATTCTCTGGCCAACCTGATTTCGATAAAAGTATTCCAATTAAAATGATTCCAATTACTTCAAATCGGAGGCACAGTGGTTAGTGCTGCTGCCTCACGGCGTTAGGGACCTGGGTTCAATTCCCAGCCTGTGTCACTGGCTGTGTGGAGTCTGCACATTCTCCCCGTGTCTGCTTGGGTTTCTTCTGAGGGCTCCAATTTACTCCCACAATCCAAAGACGCATGGGTTAAGCGTACTGGCCATGACTCTGGTTTTCGGGGGACTAGCGAAGTAAATATGTGTGGTTACAGGGGTAGCATGGGATTGTGTAAGTTTGATGGATCGAATGGCTTCATTCTGTACTGTAAAGATTCTATGATTCTTAAACAATTGCACAATGCATTCCTCCATGTGTTATTTTTCCATACATTTTTGGATAATCATTTGGGAATATACGAAATGATTGTCCATGAACTTTGCCATGGAAGTTCTGCTTTGCAGAGTACAGTATCTTATCAATTTCCCAACGGGCCCCAATCAGACCATCTTTCTGAGACTGGAAGGCTTGAATTATAAGGGGAGGCTGGATAGGCTGGGGTTTTTTTTGCCTGGAACGTAGGAGGATGTGGTTTGAGTTATAAACTTATGAGGGGCATAGATAAGATGAATAGACAAGGTATCTTCCCCAGGGTAGGGGAATCCAAAATTGGAAGGCATAGGTTTAAAGTGAGAGGGAAAAGATTTAAAAGGGGTCCGAGGGGGTACATACAGAGGGTGGTGAGTGTGTAGAATGAGCTGCCAGAGGAGATTTGATTCGCTTTATTATTGTCATGTGTATTGAATACATGAAAAGTATTGTTTCTTGTGTGCTATATAGACAAGGCATACCATTCATAGGGTACACAGTACAGAAGGAAAAGAGAATATAGCGTTACAATCGTAGCTAGAGTGTAGAGAAAGATATAAGGTAGCTCCATTGAAAAGTCTGACAGCAGCAGGGAAAAAATAGAGTAGAAGGGGTACAATTACAACATTTAAAAGACAGATACATGGATTGGAAAGTTTTAGAGGGATTTGGGCCAAATGCAGGCAAATAGGATTGGTTCAGTTTAGAAAATTTGGACGAGTTGGACCGAAGGGCCTGTTGCTATATATCTCCATGACTCTTTGGCCAGAATTTTACCAGTTCTCCCCATCAACAGGAATCGGAGAGGGCAAGGGGCTGGCCATGGAAAGGCCCGTTGACCTCAGATGGGATTTGCAGTTTCAGCATGAGCAAGGCTGTATTATTCCTCTTTCAAATAACTCTTTCATTCACACCACAAGTTCACTCCAACACCAAAAAAGCAATCCCCTCATCTCAGAATAATTGGTTCCATATGGAGCAGACGAACAAAAGGTGATGGGAGGCACAGTGGTTAGTGCTACTGCCTCACAGCATTAGGGACTCAGGTTCAATACCGGCCTCAGGTCTGTGTGGAGTGAGTATGTTCTCCCCGTGTCTGGGTGAGTTTCCTCCGAGTGCTCCGGTTTCCTCCCACTCTCCACAGATCAGATAGATTGGCCATGCTAAATTGACCCTAATGTCAGGGGGTTTAGCAGGATACGTGCATAGGCTTGCAGGAATAGGGCACAGATGGGATTGTGGTCAGTGCTGACTCGATGGGCCTCTTTCTGTACTATAGGGATTCTATTGGCGTTTTTCCCCATTCAGAAATTGCAGCCCAAGATTGTTGAGATAAACTGAGGTAGAAATGTTACATGCAGAGTTCTAAGCCTTGCTTCCTTTTAGTAAGAGGTTGATTGCTCCCTGACCAAGCAACTGTGTAGCTTCAATGTTTGCCTTATGTGTCTTAAGTTGTATAATGCTGTGCTATTGATCTAAATGCCATTGTAAATCAACCTCTCAAAACCAAATGACTCACTGTTGGCCTGAATATGATTCAGTAACTTGACTCTTGGTCAAATACAATTGAATTGGGTGAAGGGGTGAGGCAGAATCCCAGGGGTGTTGCGGCCTACTTGTAGCCAGGTTGTGAAGTCCCAACTGTGAACATTCATTTCTTAGTTTAAACTTTTGGAGAATCATTCTTCTTAAGCAGCACAGATGTTACTGAAACAATAACAGAAAAATTGCTGGAAAGTCTCAGCAGTGCCGACAACATCTGTGGAGAGAGAACAGAACCAATGTTTCGATTCTGGGTGACTGTTCATCAGACCCTTTGTCTGAACAGCATGACAAAGCTGGGTCATCCAGACTCATACGGGGAGAATGTTGGCTCAACTCTCTCTCCACAGACATCCTGAGACACTCCAGCAATTTTCTGTTTTTGTTTCCGATTCCAGCACCCTCAATATTTATATAGATGTTACTGATCCAAGGTTATCCATTATCAGCAGAATACCTCAGAACTGGCGTAGTTGGGTGGCACAGTGGTTAGCATTGCTGCCTCCCAGGCACCTGGGTTTGAATCCCGGCTTTGGTCTGCGCGAGTCTGCGTGTTCTCCCTGTGTCTGTATATGTTTCCTCCCAGTGCTCCAGTTTCCCCCCGTGGTCTGAATGACATGCAGGTTAAGCGGATTGATCTTATAAATTCTCCCTCAGTGTCAACGACCTGTAGGTTAGATAGATTAGCCATGCTAAATTGCCTGTTAGTGTCCAAAAAAGCACAGGTTAGGTGGATTGACCATGTTAAATTGCCCCTTAGTGTCCGAAGATGTGCAGGTTAGCTGGATTGGCCATGTTAAATTGCCCCTTAGTGTCTAAAGATGTGTAGATTAGTTGGACTGGCCATGCTAAATTGCCCCTTGGTATCCAAAGATGCACAGGTTATGTGGATTAGTCATGCTAAATTGTCCATTAGTGTCTGGGGGATTAGCAGGGTAAATATTTGGGTGGATAGGGTCTGAGTTGGATTGTAGTCCATGTAGGCTCGATGGACCAAATGGCCTCCTTCTACACTGTAGGGATTCTGTGATTCTGGTTTAAAGTTCATTCACAAGTAAACTGACATTAACACTGCAAAGAAGTTAAGTAAAGGGGAAAGCAGTCTATGGTCATCTGGGACTGTGGCGACTTTACTTACTGAACTCAGTGCTGCTGGGGCCAAAGCATTGGTGTGGAATTATTGACTGGAGGATCTCAGTGCACCAAATCACTTTCGCTAGAAATATACACGTCTCCTGATTCCAAAACTCGGGCTGGGAATATATCTTTGAGGCACATTGCTCAGAACGTCAACTCCATTTCTCCTGACTGTTTTCTTTGCCTCACTGCTTAACACAAACCTTCGCAAAGCTATGTTTCCCAGCCCCTCGTCCACTGCTTGTCCTTAGCACTGAATTGTAAATGCCTTTGACAGCATCAACCCAGTAGAAAATTAGCCCTGACAGCATCTGCCTCTTAATTAAATGTGACGCGTTTTCCTGGGTCAGCGCGGAATTTGCGATGTTGACCCTTACTTTCTAACTAAGAGATGTATTGTCAGAGCGTGCTGAAAACCCATCCTGCAGTTGTGCTAGAACTGGAGATATCTACTTAATTTTCTTTTTGAACAGAAATGTGTTGCCTTTTTTCTTCTCCTTATTTGAATCATAGAACAGAATCTGTGTGGAGTCTGCACATTCTCCCTGTGTCTGCGTGGGTTTCCTCCAGGTATGCCAGTTTCCCCCCACAGTCCAAAGATGTGCGGGTTAGGTGGATTGGCCATTCTAAATTGCCTCTTAGTGTCCAAAGATGTATACATTAGGTGGATTGGCCATGCTAAATTGCCTCTTAGCATCAAAAGATGTATAGGTTAGGTGGATTGGCCATACTAAATTGCCCCTTAGTATCAAAAGATGGATAGATTAGGTGGATTGGGCATGCTAAATTGCCTTTTAATACCAGGCAGATTAGCTAGGGTAAATGCATGGGGTTATAGGATAGGGACTGGGTGGGATTGTGGTTGCTGCAGTCTTGATGTACCAAATAGCTTCCTTCTGCACTGTAAGATTCTATAATTCTACGATGATTCTATGAATCATGGAACCCTTACAGTATAGAAGGATTTCAATCAACCCATCGAGTCTATACTGGCCACAATCCAACTCAAGCATTATTCCCCCATAACCCCACACGTTTACCCTAGCTAATCCCCCTGACACTAGGGTCAATTTAGCATGGCCAATCCACCTGACCTGCACATCTTTGGATTGTGGGAGGAAACCAGAGCACCCGGAGGAATCCCACGTAGATAACCATCAAGTCACCAAGTGTGAATATGGGATTGGTGAACACAAAAAGAGAAAGTATCATTTATTAACCCTTTGAGAAGTTGGTAGCATTGCACAGTTGATGAACCTGTACACATAGTTGAGTTTCTGGTTTCAGATTGAGACTCTCCAGCACAGTGGCACAACAGTTAGCACTGTTGCGTCACAGCACCAGAGATGCGGTTCGATTCCCGGTTTGGGTTTGCACTGTCTGCGTGGAGTCTCGCGTCCTCCCCATGTCTGCGTGGGTTTCTTCCGGGTGCTCCGGTTTCCTACCACACTACAAAAATGTGCGGGTTAGGTGAATTGGACTGGCTCAACTGCCCACTTAGTGTGGGCCTGAGTAAGACTCTTCATCGGTGCTGACTGATGGGCTGAATGGCCTCCTTCTGCAGAGTAGAGATTCTATGATTCTTGCCAGCAGAATTTTATAGATTTAAGGTGAGAAGAGAGAGATGCAAAAGGGTCCAAAGGGGCAATTTTTTCACACAGAGGGTGGTGAGTGTCTGGAATGAACTGCCAGAGGCACTAGTAGAGACGGGTACAATTCTGTCCTTTAAAAAGCATTTGGACAGTTAATGGGTAAGATGGGTATTCATGGATATAGGCCAAACATTAGTAATTGGGACCAGCTTAGAAGTTAAGAAAAAGAGATGGCATGGACAAGGTGGGCTGAAGGGCCTGTTTCCATGCTATAAACCTTTATGACTCTGGGTGGGATTTTTCTTGCCCACACCATCCTGCATTGGCAGGAGATGGCACACCATTCGCTGGTGATGGGATCGTCCGTTCCTGCCATTGTCAATGGGGCTTCCCTTCGAATGCACCCTTGGCAGCCAGGAAACCCACAGTGGGTGAGTGCCACAAGATCTCGCTGAGATAAATCGGTGCAAGATTGCAGTGTAAATCTGAATCACACGATGCATTTCATTGTTTCCCCCCTGTAACCATAAGCAGACTCAGTTAGATGTGTACTGCATCTTTACTGTGCACCCTTGAAGCATCTCTCATGCCTCTTTTTAAAAATGCAGGCTTCTTCTCTGATTGTTTTTTTTGGGCAAATCCACTGAGGTCATGCAGAACAGATCCTCCCACCTCCAAGTTGAGCTGCCTTAATGTTGCCAGGACAACACTTGGCATTGGTCTCGACTTATATGGGCTGGAGGGGAGAGAAAATATCAGGCTGATCCCGATCACAACAAGTACGTGTGTTTGCCAGAGAGCGATGGGGGTCAGAGAGTGAGAGTAGGTGGGAGTGTGAGTGAGGAAGCAAATGGGCTGGAGAGTGAAAACGTGTCGGAATGTGAGTGAGAGTGTGGGCAAAAACTGCGTGTGCGAGAGCTAATGGGATGGAGAGTCAGAGCGTGTGAGAGTGGGAATGAGAGTGTGTGCGTGAGAGTGGGTCAGAGAGTCAGATGTCTGAAAGCGTGAGAGACAATGTGGCAGCGAGTGGGCCAGACAGTCAAAGTGTGTGAGACAGAACGTGGCAGCGAGTGAATGTGTGTGAGAGAGTGAATGGGTCAGAGAGTCAGATGTGTGAGAGAGTGTGTGTGCAAGAAAACGAGAGAGCAAGTGGATTGGAGAGTCACAGCATATCAGTGAGAGAGAATATGGCAGTGAGTGAATGTATGTGAGAGAGCGAGAGACGAGTGGGTCGGAGAGTGAGAACGTTGCACAAAAGAGTGTTTTGCAAGCGAGTGAGAAAGCAAGTGGGTCGGACAATGAGAGAGCGTGAAGCAAATGTGTGCACGCGAGAGAGTGAGTGGATCAGAGAGTGAGAGCGTGAGAGAGAGTGTGGTAGCAAATGAGAGAGTGAGTGGGTCAGAGATTCAGAGTATGAGTGTGTGAGAGAGAATGTGACAGTGAGTGAGTGTGTGTGAGAGAGTGGGTCGAAGAGTGCGAAAGAGAGTGTATGCGAGAGTGAGAGAGCAAATGAATTGGAGGATCAGAGCATGTGAGAGTGTGACAGAGAACGTGGCAGCAAGAGAGTGTGTGTGAGAGAGTGAGTATGGGTCAGAGAGTCAGAGTGACTAAGAATGTGAGAGAGAGTGTGTGCGAGAGAGTGAGAGAGCAAGTGGGGGGTTGGAGAGTCAGAGCATATGAGAGCATGTGAGAGAGAATGTGGCAGCGAGTGAGTGTGTGTGAGAGAACCAGTGGGTCGGAGAGTCAGAGCGAGTGAGAGTGTGAGAGAGAATTGTGTGCACGAGAGTGAGAGAGCAAGTGGGTTGGAGAGTCAGAACATGTGAGACAGGACGTGGCAGTGAATGTGTGTATGTGAGAGAGCGAGTTTACACAGCTCAGTGTGAGTATGTGTGAGGGGAGGACAAGATGTGAGTCCCCCATAGAACAAAACCCAGGCTGTGGATATGGAGCAGTGCTACATGTCCCAAGAGACAGAGAGCAGAGCTCCACTGGGACCACTGACAGAGATAAAATGTGACAAAGATACCAAACCAAACAATTCCTCAAATAAAAATGATGATGAGACACCTCACATTTCCTCTTTGTATATTTTTTTTGCTCAGTGCACAATGGAGTATTTAACAAACTGCACAATCCCCATGGTAGCGATCCAAGCAGTATTATTAAATGATACTGTATTATGTTTGATTCTCTGTGTGGCTATATGATTCCCTATTGAAATGCATATCCCTCTGCCATCAGTACCCCCACAGGGAAACTACGGGATCGCTGGAAGAATTGGAAGTCTTTTTCATTAACATATAAAATATACCTTCCTCTTTTCAACGTGGGCAAGTATAGGAGTGCTGAACAATGGATTGTCGATTTTATTTTAAATCCCCCTTACATTGTTCCCTTCATCACTTCTTTTTGCCAAAGAACTGATTCGTGCTGTTTCATGAGTGACTGAATTCCCCCTACACTACTTGTTGTTACATTGCAATAATCTGTGCTGAAAAAATTCTGATGATGTCCTCTAGCCAAGCCCTATTCTAAATTTTGGGGACCTGGTTCCAGTTGGCGATTGGACCATTATTTTGGTTTGATTTGTTGGCCAGAATCATAGCAGGCGGGAGACAGAAATGGTAAATGTTATTGACCTGGGGCAGGATTTTTTTTGGATTTGGGGTGAGCACAGCCAGAAAATGCCACATATTACTCTCACATGTATTAGTGTACCGTGAAAGGTATTGTTTCTTGTGTACTACAGACAAAGCATACCGTTCATAGATTACACAAGGGAATAGACAGCACAGCAGAATACACAGTATTGTAGCTGACCATTATAGTCGATTTGATTTACTTTGTCACGTACTGGGATACAGTGAGAAGTATTGTTTCTTGCACACTATATACACAAAGCATACTGGTCATAGATTACACAGGGGAAAAGGACAGAACACAGAGAGTATTGTAGCTGATCCATTGCAGTTGATTTGATTTATTATTGTCACGTGTATTGGAATAAGTGAGAGGTATTGTTTCTTGCACGGCAAACATACCGTTCATAGGGTGCATAGGGGAGAAGGAAAAGGAGAGGGTAGTGTTACAGTCATAGCCAAGGTGTAGAGAAAGATCAACTTAATATATGGTGGGTCCATTCAAAAATCTGATCGCAGCAGGGAAGAAGCTGTTCTGAGTCGGTATGTGACCTCAGACTTTTGTACCTTTTTCGCAATGAAAGATGATGAAAGGGAGAATGTCCCGGGGCTCCTTGATTATGCTGACTGCTTTTCCGAGGCAGCGGGAAGTGTAGATGGAGTCAATGGATGGGAGGCTGGTTTGAGTGATGGATTAAGCTACACTCATGACATTTTGTAGTTCCTTGGTGTTCTTGGTCAGAGTGGGAGCTACACTAAGCTGTGATACATTTGGAAAGATGCTTTGTACATGCACGTGTAAAAGTTGGTGAGAATCGTACGCCGAACATGTCGAATTTCCTTAGTCTTCTGAGAAAGTAAAGGTGTAGGTGGACTTTCTTAACTATAGCGTCAATGCATATTCCTCCAGTGATAACAACAAATTCCTGTTAACTTTAAGGAGCAGTATATTACTAGACTAGTTATCCCCAGACTAATGCTTTGGGGATATGAGTTCAAATCCCATCATGATAGCTGGTGGAATTTAAATTAATTCTGGAATTCAAAGCCAGTCTAATGAAACTAAAATTGATTATCATAAAAAACAGTTTCATTCACTAATATCTTCTGAGGGAAAGGAATCTGCCGTCCTTACACAGTCTGGCCAACATGTGACTCCTGACTCACGGCAACGTAGTTGACACTGAAGTGGCCAAACAAGCTCAACCAGTTACATCAAACCATCTGATATCAACCCAGATAGGAAATGACAGCGCTGACCTGCAAATCCCCCCATTTGGACATCTCCATGACATATTCAAATACTCACCCTACTAGTCCCCCTGACACTGAGGTGCAATTTAGCACGGCCAATCCACCTAACCCGCACATCTTTGGGGATTGGGAGGAAACCAAAGCACTCGGAGGAACATAGAACATAGAACATTACAGCACAGAACAGGCCCTTCGGCCTTCGATGTTGTGCCGACCAAAAAAAAAGCAATGCCCCTCCAAACTAAACCATTCCCTTCTCTTCCATATACTTATCAACTAACCTCTTAAACGCCACCAAACTTGGCGCATCTACAACAGCTGCAGGCAGGGCATTCCACTCCCTAATCACTCTTTGAGTAAAGAACCTACCTCTGATATCCGTCCTATAACTCATACCCCTTAATTTAAAGCTGTGTCCCCTCGTGCTAGCTTTCTCCATCATAGACACGGGGAGAATGTGCAAATTTCACACAGACAGTCACTGGATGCCAGGAATTGAACCCAACTCCTTGGCACTGTGAGGCAGCAGTGCAAAGGGCCTAGATGGGATTGATGTGGGTACAAGCTTGATGGGCTGAATGACTTCCTTCTGCACTGTAGTGACGTTATGGTTCTAAAAACTTTTTGGATTTGATTTGATTTATTATTGTCACATTTATTTGTATACAGTGAAAAGTAGTGTTTCTTGCGCACTATACAGAGAAAGTATATCGTTCATAGAGCAGGAAAGGAGAGAGTGCAGAATGTAGTGTTACAGTCATAGATTTGGTGTAGAGAAAGATCAACTTAATGCGAGGTAGGTCCATTCAAAAGTCTGATAGAAGCTGTTCTTGAGTCAGTTGTTACATGTCCTCAGACTTTTATATCTTTCCCTGATGGAAGAAAGTGGAAGAGAGAATGTCCGAGATGCGTGGGGTTCTTGATTATGCTGGCTGCTTTTCCGAGGCAGCGGGAAGTGTAAGCAGAGTCAATGGATGGGAGGCTGATTTGAGGGAAGGACTGGGCTTTGTTCATGACCCTTTATTCATGATCTTGGTATTTGTATGAAAATTGAGGGAGTTGTCCCCACAGACTGATATTGTCATACTTACTGAATTATACCCACTGATTGAGATTTCCACACCATTATTCCTGTGTATGACCTGTCTTGTTGGATTGCAGAGCTGACAGCACAGTGTGATACAGTGGGGAGAGGGTTGCGCAGCAAGTCCTTAACATTGACTCCACGAAGCCTCGTAGCACCAGTAAGCAAATCCCCTGCTGATTACCATCTACTGCACCTCCCTGCCTCACCACTCAATTGATGAGTCAGTGATTCCCTATGTGGTAAACATCAAAATGGCTTGGGATAACCAATATTGGATGAGCAAGTAGGATCCTCAAGTCCATAAGACGTAGGAGCAGAATTAGGCCACTCAGCCCCACTGAGTCTGCTTTGCCATTCAATCATGGCTGATACTTTTCTCATCCCTGTTCTCCTGCCTTTTCCTCATACCCTCTGATCCTCTTATTAATCAAGAACCTATTTAAATCTGTCTTAAAGACACTCAATCATCTAACCTCCACAGCATTCTGCCACAAAGAGTTCCACAGATTCACCACTCTCTGGCTGAAGAAATTCATCCTTGTCTCTGTTTTAAAAGATCGTCTCTTTAGCCTGAGGTTGTGCCCTCTGCTTCTAGTTTTTCCTACTCATGAAAATATCCACTCCCTGTCCACTCCAATGTGTGCAGACATTGCAGTATCATGTAAGTTTCAATGAGATCCCCCTCATCTTTCCAAATTCCATTGAACACAGAAGCAAGATCCTCAACCAATCCTCATATGACAAAGTCTTCATTCCAAGGATCATTCTTGTTAACCTCTGTGGACCCTTTCCAAGGCCAGCATTTCCTTAGATATGGGGCCCAAAACTGCTTGCCTTCAATAAAGTTCATAACTGTGTCTGGGCCAGGTGAGAGACAGTGCAGACTTGTTGGAACATACTGGGCTTGCAGCAGGGAAGCAACAAGGAGCAAAAACCTACTTGACCTCATGCTCATGAATCTATGTGTTGCATCTGTCCATCATACAATACTTTTGAGCTGAAGATCACCTGTTACCTCAGACCACCCCCCCACCCTCCTCAGTTGAACCACTGCTAGGGGAGCAGCTTAGGTTCAATGAGGCATGCAGAAGAGCATGCTGGAAGTAGCACCAGGCATCTCTGAAAAGGACAGGCTAACCTGATGAAGCTCAAGGCCTAGACAGGACTATATGAATAAGCAGAAACAGCATGTGATAGACAGAACAATCCCAAAAACAAGAAAAGGTCCAAACTTCTACAGTCCTGCCATTGGTGATGGACAACAACAGAGACCATAGAATTATTACAGTGCATTGACTCATCCCCGAAAGGCCATTTTACCCAGACCCATACCAGCTCCATACATTCAATATGGCCAACCCACTTAACCTGCACACCTTTGGACACTAAGAGACAATTTAGCATGGCTAATCCCCCTAACTACATACCTTTGGATACTGAGGGGCAATTTAGCATGGCCAACCCACTACCCTGCACATCTTTGAACACTAAGGGGCAATTTAGCATAACCAATCCACCTAACCTGCACACCATGGACACTAAGGGGCAACTTAGCATGACCAATCCACCTAACCTGCACAACTTTGAAAATTAAGGAGCAGTTTAGCATGGCGAATCTCCCTAACTGCACATCTTTGAACACTAAGAGGCAATTTAGCATGGCCAACCCACTACCCTGCACATCTTTGGACACTAAGATGCAATATAACATGACAAACCCATCCAACCTACACATCTTTGGCCACGAATGCTCAATTTAACATGGCCAATTCGCCTAATCTGCATATCTTTGGATATTAAGGGACAATTTAGCATGGCCAATCACCTAACCTACACGCCTTTGGTGTGTGGGAGAAACCTGGGGCACTCAGAGGAAGCCCATGCAGGCAGGGGGAGAATGTGCAAACTCGACGCAGACAGTGACCCGAGCCGGAATTGAACCTTGGCAGTCTGAGGCAACAGTGCTAATCACTGTATCACTGTGCCATCCACAAATCTGATACTCTAATCCTCCACACAAGTGACCCAGACCAGTCTGAACTAAGCCCAGGTATAGCCTAACTGTTAGCTTGTCAGGCCATTTGCTGAAGAATCTCTTCAGCTAGAGAGTGGCAAATCTATTGAATTATTGCCACAGAAGGCTGTGGAGGGCAGGTCATTGAGTGTATTTAAGACAGAGATACATAGGTTCTTGATTAGTAAAGGGATTGAAGTTTCGAGAGAAAAGGCAGAAGAATGAGGTTGAGAACTTACAGATCATGATTGTATGGTGGAACAGGCTCAATGGGCCAAATGGCTTAATTCCGCTCCTATATGTTATGGTCTTATCTTCCATCTGACATGATCTGAGCTCCTATTAAGAAATGCTGCAGCTCACTTTTAATGGTTTAGAGAATTTTAGGGCTCTCCATATCACACATCCATCAATAATTAAAATTTAGCACTCTCCATCTCTTGTCCTTCTAAGCACAATATTCTCACACAAAAAAAAAGACAAAGCATTTTTGAAAGATGCCTCAACTTGCAGGCAGGATTAGATGTGGAAGGGTTCCGTAGAGTAGGCCGCAGAATCCTGTTGAGTTTCAGAGTTGCAAAAATTCAAAAGTCTTGCAAAGTGTTAAAGTAAAGGTCAAAACATGTACAAATCCCTTGGTGAAGCATGGTTTGGAAAAAGGCCAGTTAATTCATTGAAGGTACTAAGTGTACAAGGCAAGCTGTCAATGGGTATTAGTCTTAACACTCAAGTAGACCCAATCTAATTCCACATGTGTTTAGCACAAGTTGATTGAATGGAAGTGTATGAAAATTGCTTTTGTTCTGTCGAGATCTCCTGAAGGAGAGTAAATAAAGAGGAAAACACTTTTTTTCCAAAGGAACATATTCACTCTCAGATTCTGTGAAGAGATGCTGAAAACCTCTTACCTAAAAATACAGGGTTAGCTCCGTCATGGAATCTTAACAGTGCAGAAAGAGGCCATTCAGTCCATCTGCACCAGCCACAATCCCACCCAGACTGCACCCCCATACATATGAGAAGATCAGAGGATTAGATAGGGTGGACAATAAGAGCCTTTTTCCTCGGATGGAGATGGCTTGCACGAGGGGGGCATAGCTTTTAGTTGAGGGTGGTAGATATAGGACACATGTTAGAGATAGGTTTTTTACTCGGAGAGTAGAAAAGGCTTGAATACCCTGTCTGCAATAGTAGTGGACTCGCCAACATTAAGGGCATTTAAATAGTCATTGGATAAACATATGGATGATATTGGAATAGTGTAGGTTAGTTGGGCTTTAGATTGGTTTCACAGGTTCAACATCGAGGGCTGAAGGGCCAGAACTGCACTGTAATGTTCTCTGTTCCATACATTTACCCCAGCCAGT
Organism: Sphyrna mokarran; assembly: GCA_024679065.1. Classification (NCBI taxonomy): domain Eukaryota; kingdom Metazoa; phylum Chordata; class Chondrichthyes; order Carcharhiniformes; family Carcharhinidae; genus Sphyrna; species Sphyrna mokarran. Next base: position 9,894,067 of record JAGIQG010000033.1, read on the forward strand.
CCCTCTGACAGTAAGGGGAAATTTTGCCCATCCGCCTAACCAGCACGTCTTATGGAGTGTGGGAATAAACTGGAGCACCCAGAGGAAACCCACACAGACTCGGGGAAAGAATCTGCAAACTCCACACAGACAGTGATCCAAACTGGGAATCGAACCCGGGTCCCTGGCGCTGTGAGGCAGCAATGCTAGCTACAGTGCCATCCCCATTCGTAGCTTCCTGCATTCACCTTGAGCACCACTTAATTGAGGCAGCACCAACAGCAACTTGTAATTGTGTAGCACCTTTAATGTAACAAAAGATCACCCATATGGACAGTACAGTGGCATAGTGGTTAGCACTGCTGCCTCACGGTGCCTGGGACCCAGGTTCAATTCCCAGCTCGGGTCACTGTCTGTGCGGTAAATGGGATGGTGAGACTGTCTGTAAAATTTGAGTTCAAGTCTCGAACCCCTGGCAATCCACTTGCTGAACTCCCCGTGGTTTCGTGGGTTTTCTCCGGGCGCTCCGGTTTCCTCCCACAACCCAAAAATTCGCTCTTAGGCTGATTGGGAAACAAATTGTCCCTATAGTGAGAGTCTTCCATATTAGGAATAACCTAAATTTAGAATAGGATAATGAAATTGCTACTATATAGTTATGACAGCGGCGCAGGCTCGTTGGGCCGAAGGGTCTGTTTCCCGTGCTGTGTTGCTCTTTAAAAAAAAAACTGTGCCTTGAAGCTAGATTCAAAGTCTTACACTCAGTCATATTGACACTTCTGGATTTCTATGAAGAATGTAACAGTAAAGATATTGTACAATTGGATAAATGAATGAGAGACCATGAGTTCAAATCGGGCCAAGGCAAATTCCGAAGTTACCAAGGCTCGACCATATGACATAGAAGCAGGAGTAGGCCATTCGGCCCCTCAAGCCTGCTCTGCTATTCAATAAGATCTGATTGTACCCTCCTGTCTACCCCCATGACTTTTACCCCTGTTGCTCACCGTAAATCTATCTACCTTTGTCTTAAATGTATTACAAGACTTTGCTTCCACTGCCTTTTGAAGAAGAGTTCCAAAGAATCATCAAATCACAGAATCCCCACCGTGCAGAAGAGGCCATTTGGCCCATTGAGCCTGTACCGACAACAATGACTCCTGACCCTCTGTGGAAAAAAAAGTCTCTTCACCCTGCCTTTAATGACTGACCTCTTATTTTTATAAACTGACCCCCTGGTTCTACATTCTCCGATAAGAGAAAACATCCTCTTCACATCCATCTTGTCAAGACACTTCAGGATCTTAAAAATTCCAATCAAGTCCTGTCCTACCCTTCTAAACTCCAGTGGCTACAGCTCAGTGGCACAGTAGTAAACACTGCTCTTCACAGCGTCAGGGATCCAGGTTCAATTCTGGCCTCGGGTGACTGTCTGTGTGAGGCTTGCATGTTCTCCTCATGTTTGCGTGGGTTTCCTCAGGATGCTCTGGTTTTTTTCCGGAAGATGTGCAGGTTAGGCAGATTGGCTCTGCTAAATTGCCCCTCAGTGTCCGAAGATGTGTGGGTTAGGTGGATTGGCCATTCTAAATTGTCCCTTACTGTTCAAAGATGTATAGGCTAGGTGGATTGGCCATGCTAAATTGCTTCTTAGTGTCCAAAGATGTGGGAGTTAGGTGAATTGTTGGGCTAAATGTGCAGGGTTATGGGGATAGGATCTGGTAAATTGCTCTGTCGGAGAGTCAGAGCAGACTTGATGGGCCAAATGGCCTCCTTCTGCCGTAGGGATTCTATGATACAAGCCTAGACAAACCCCCACGTTGTGAAGTGTGCTGCACAAATTTAGAATCATAGAATCCCTACAGGGCTAAGGAAGGCCATTTAGCCTGTTGATTCTGCACTGACCAGAATCCCAATCAAGCCTTATCCCCAAAACCTTACTTATTTACCCTACTAACCCCCCAACACTAAGGGACAATTTAGCAAGGCCAATCAACCTAACCCATATTTGGACTGTGGGAGGAAACTGGAGCACCTGGAGGAAACCCACACAGACACAGGGAGAATGTGCAGACTCCGCTCAGACAGTGACTCAAGCCAGGAATCGAACACGGATCCCTGATGCTGTGAGGCAGCAACGCTAACCACTTTGGTAAGTTATGGGCAGGGGAAAAGAATATTTTCTGCTGCACTTCTTAAAAAAAAATACATAGAAACACATGGGCATGGTAGCATGGTGGTTAGCTCTGCTGCGTCACAGCTCCAGAGTCCTGGGTTCGATTCCTAGCTTGGGTCACTGTCTGTGTGGAGCCTGCACATCCTCCTCGTGTCTGCATGGATTTCCTCCGGGTGCTCCGGTTTCCTCCCACAGTCCAAAGATGTGCAGGTTAGGTTGATTGGCCATGCTAAGAAATTGCCCCTTAGTGACCAGGGATGTGTAGGTTAGAGGGATTAGTGGGTATAATATGTAGGGATATGGGGGTGGGCCTGGGTGGGATTGTGTTAGGTGCAGACTCGATGGGCTAAAGGGCCTCTTTCTGCACTGTCGGGTTCTATGATCTTACTGTATCTGAACATAGGAAGCCCTAATCTGGCACTACCCAGTTGACTCACTACACCTTTGAAAATCACACTTCAGGGAAGAATTGTTTAAGAAACTAAGGATGAGCAATAAATTCATATCCCACACACAAGTTCTGAAAAGCAGATGTGGCATTATAAATTGAAAACCAGCCCGACATCAAAGCTGCCATGGAATTTTCCAGTCACACTAGCCCCCGCAAAGCTGGAAAATCAAGGTCGTTTAACTTTTGCATGATCCATGTTCCCGACCCCCACGATTCCCGTGGTAGGTGGGACAGGAGAGTTCCGCCCTTGAACTTTCAAAGTGGGAGAGTGTGTGATTGGATTCACTCCTGGTGTAAAGTATCCATCACGTGGGGAGATGTCCCCCACACATCTGTAACAAGCCCGGGTTCATTTTGAGGTGTCGCTAAAAAGCTGTGACCCAAAAGGTATCCAAAGTGAAGAAGCTATGTATGTAGGGGGTTTGCTAATGGTAACCGCGCTCCACAATTTAATTGTGGATGTCTAAGCTATGTTTAGATGAAAATATTGGATGTGATTCAAGAAAGTGATTTTGCACTAATTCTGGCAGGGTATCCTTTAAGGAAAAACTAGATAAACACAAGTGGGGGAAAGGCAGAGAAGATTATACTCATTGATTGAGATGGAAAGGGACGGGAGAATGGTTTCATCAGGGAGTTAGATATATTTCTGATTTTTAAAAACAAGGTTAAAAGGTTATGGGGAACAGGTGGGGAGGTGGATTTGAAACCAGGGATCAGCCATGGTTGAATGGTAGAGCAGACTTGATGGGCTGAGTTTAAAGTTTATTTATTGCTAAGTAGCTTGTGTTAACACTGCAGTGAAATGCAACACAAGTGACTGACCCAAATGGAGTACCGAACCAACAGTCAGATCCTGCACGGACTTGTTGGTGGGCTATTCGCAGACATCTTCAACCTGTCTTTGTAACAGTCAGGGTGGCATGATGGCACAATGGTTAACACTGCTGTCTCACAGCACCAGAGACCGGGGTTCGATTCCTGGCTTGAGTCATTGTCTGTGTAGAGTTTGCATATTCTCCCCATGCCTGCGTGAGTTTCCTCCGGTTTCCTCCCACAGTCCAAAGATGTGTGGGTTAGGTGGATTGGTAACGCTAAATTGCCCCTTAATGTCAGGGGGACAAGCTAGGATGAATGCATGTTATTATGGGGATAGGGTCTGGATTGGATTGTGGTCAGTGCAGACTCGATGGGCTGAATGGCCTTCTTCTGCACTGTGAATTCTATGAAATCTGAGGTTCCAATCTGCTTCAAGAAGTATCAAAGAAAAGTCAGTCAGTGTGCCTTAATAATTTTCACCCAGTGGCTCTGATATCCATCGTTATGAGGTATTTTGAAAGGTTACTCATGGCAGATTCAATTCCGGCCTTTCTGGATCCACTAGAGTTTGTCTACCACCACAACAGGTCACAACAGATGCCATCTCCCTGGTTCTGCGCTCAATCCTGGAACACCTAGATAACAAAGACACCTAAATCAGACTCCTATTTATTGACCAGAACTCAGCCTTCAACACCATTATTCCCACAAAACTCATCTCGAAACACTGTGGCTTGGGCCTCGGCACCTCCCTCTGCGACTGGATCCTGAACTTCCTAACTCACAGATCACAATCAGTAAGGATCGGCAACAACTGTCCCAGTCCCCCTCATGCCAACACTACAGTTAAGAAAGCTCACAAAGCCTATAAATCTCAGGAGGTTAAGGAAATTTGGCATGTCAGCTACGACTCTCACCAACTTTTACAGGTACACTATAAAAAGCATTCTTTCTGGTTGTATCACAGCTTGGTGTGGCCCTTGCTCTGTCCAAGGCTGCAAGAAACTACAAACAGTCATGAACGAAGCCCAGTCCATCACTCAAACTAGCCTCCCACCCATTAACTCTGTCTACACTTGCTGCTGCTTCAGAAAAGCAGCCAGCATAATTAAGGACCCCACGCACCCCAAACATTCTCTCCTCCACCTTCTTCCATCAGGAAACAGATACAAAATTCTGAAGCCATTCATCAACCAACTCCCTTCAGACTTTTGAATGGACCTACCTCACCTTAAGTTGATCTTTCTCTACACCTTAGCTATGACTGTAACACTGCATTCTGCACTCTCTCCTTTCCTTCTCTATGAATGGTATGTTTTGTCTGTATAGCACGCAAGAAACAATACTAATACATGTGACAATAATAAATCAAATCAGTTACTGTGAAAATCCCCTAGTCACCACACTCCACCACCTGTTTGGATTACACTGAGGGATAATTTAGCATGGCCAATGCACCTAACTGGCTCATCTTTCGGACTGTGGGAGGAAACCAGAGCACCCTGAGGAAACCCGTGCCGAGAACTCGCAGGCTCCACGCAGACAGTGACCCAAGGCTGGGGAATTGAACCCAGATCCCTGGCGCTGTGAGGCAGCAGTGCTAACCACTATGCCACCGTGCCTATTTCTGCTCCAAATGCCTATGTTACTATGAATCCTCTAATTACTGAGGTGGGTTTGTTTCCAGTCTGTAAAATACCAACATGTTGACTGAAAAAGACTCTTCAAAATGATGCCAGGTCTGTACCTATAATGCCAGGTGTTGCGAAGTAGGACTGGGGAGTGACGCTGAACTCCAAATCATTTCTGAATTCGTGTCATGGAATTTGTTTTAAAAAAAACAGTTATATCTTGGTGCAGGGATGTTGATGCCTTGGCCAGGAAGATGTTAAACATTAAATGCACCAGTCCATCCCAGCTAAATCCTCACAGTATTTTGGAATGGCAGCACCATCTACAGATCAATTATGGATGTGCAGTAGATGCTTCCAGACAGAACGCTGAAGACATTTTCAATTGAGTTCAACAGATCTTGTTGGTAGTAATGAGAATGTCATTGAAAACCTTACTGTTGTCTCTATATTGGAAGTAAACGTGGGGGGAAAAAGCTGTAGCTTTAAAGAACATGTTTATTTCAATGTGTCAAAGGAGAAGAAGTGGCACGGTGTTAGTGTTCCTGGATTACTAATCCCAAGAGCTGGTTTATAATCCACCCCTTCCTTCAGAGCTCTGGCAATGCCCACCTCCACCCTCTCTCACAGCTCCCTACTTTTTCTCAGTAAGAGTGGTTCATCCTGGCACAGTGGTTAGCACTGCTGCCTCACGGCGTCACTGTCTGTGCTGAGACTACATGTCCCCCCCCTCCCCCACCACCACCCCGCCCCCGTATCTGCACAGGTTTCCTCTGGGTGCTCCAGTTTACTCCCAGAGTCCAAAAGATGTGTTAGTTAGGTGCACTGGCCATACTAAATGTTCCCTCAATATGCAAAGATGTGCAGGTTAGATGGACTGGTCATGCTAAAGTGGGCAACACGCTCTTACCTCACAGCGTCAGGGACCTTGGTTCAATTCCCAGCTTGGGTCACTGTCTGAATATTCTCTCCACATCTGCGTGAGTTTCTTCCAGGTGCTCTGGATTTCTCCCACAGTCTGAAAGACGTGCTGTTAGGGTGCATTGGCCATGCTAAATTCCCCCTCAGTGTACCCGAACAGGCGCCAGAGCATGGTGACTAGGGGATTTTCACAGTAGCTTCATTGCAGTGTTAATGGAATCCTGCTTGTGACACTGATAAATAAACTCTAAACTGATATCAGCCAGTTCTACCTGAGAAACTTCTCCCTTGAACCCTTCCGAGGTCTCTCATTTGTTCTCAAAGTGTGAAGGATTGCAGCCATATATCCATTTCAGCAAAGCGCTGGCTGTATTCAACTAGTCCATGGTGGCAAAGCTCAGCACACACTATTGAATGCTTGATTTATTATTAGCACATGCTTAGTGAAAATTATTGTTTCTTACGTACTATACAGGCAAACCATACCATTCATAGAGAGCAAAGGGAGAGAGTGCGGAATGTAGTGTTACAGTCATAGTTAGGGTGTAGAGAAAGATCAACTTAATGCAAAGCAAATCCATTCAAAAGTCTGATGGCAGGAGGAAAGAAACTGTTCTTGAGTCGGTTGGTACGTGACCTCAGACTTTTATATCTTTTTCCCAATGGGAGAAGGTGGAAGAGAGAATGTCCAGAGTGCATGGGGGGTCCTTGATTATGCTGGCAGCGGGAAGAAAAAGTGGAGTCGATGGATGGGAGGCTGGTTTGCTTGATGGACTGGGCTATGGTCATGACTCTTTGTAGTTTCTTGCAGTCTTGGGCAGAGCAGGAGCCCATACCAAGCTGTGATACATTTGGAAAGAATGCTTTCTATGTTGCATCTGTAAAAGTTGGTGAGAGTCGTAGCAGACATGACAAATTTCCTTAGTCTGAGATAGATGTGATGTTACTTATCATATGATAGGTGTTACAGATAATCTCATGATTGGGCAGCTTTTGTTGAAAGGGTGATTTAAGAATGACATGCGCAGCTAAATTAAAATGATCAGCTAGGCTTGTACCATGACTCATGTATGCTTGCCAGAAGCTACATATATTTATATGCATGGACGTGCACTCTGCAAAAGAAAGGAATGTGTGTCAATGGCATTGCATCCTTTTGAAATAAACAGAAGCATGGGGGACAGAAGAATCATAGATCCCCACAGTGCAAAAGAGGCCATTCAGTCTGCACTGACCACAATCCCATCTAGGGCTTATTCTCATAACCCCGCCTATTTACTTTTCTAATCCCCTGATACTAGGGTCAATTTAGCATGGCAATCCACCTAACCTGCACATCTCTGGACCATAGAAGGAAACTCATATTGACAGGGGGGGGTGGGGGGAGAACATGCAAACATAGCTACCCGAGGCTGAATTGAACCAGGCTCTCTGGCACTGTGAGGCAGTAGTGCCAACTGCTGTGCTAAATGTACTGTGGATAGAGGGTGTGAGGGCAGTGAGCAGAGCAAGGTATCTCTCTCTCTCTCTGTGTGCCTAAGTAGTTCCCCTGGCACATCTCCATGGCAACACCTGACCAATCAGAATCCATCTCCTCGCCAATCAGCAGCCTGTTATGACGCGGCATTAATTATTGCCCGCTTTGAAATTTGGTCTGTCCTGGTGAGTGCAAGATGAAAAGATTCAGCAGCATGTTTCTTTTTCAGGAAAAGATCGATTTCTATTGGATTTTTCGCACTAATCTTACATGTCACCGTGTTACTTTAAAAGGGAACGGCTGGTACTGAGTGATAATAGTTTCCTGGGCCATGCTAGCAGCAGCGAGGTTAACATGCAGGGCTACATTCTTCACAGAATAAAAAGAACCTATTACAACAAAAAAAAAATCTTAGAGGTCTAGAGTCTGTTTATATGCAAATTAAGAAACATCTGGCCCATTGTGTTGCATTGTAATCATACCTCTGAATAATCCTGTCATTATGTGCGTGGAATGAGATGTGAGCAGGACAATATTTGCAACATTGGATAATACTGTCACTTTATTGTACAAATGGAATGAGGTGACAGTGTCACCCTAAACCAGCCGTAGGATAATCCCTTTATTGTACGCACAGACTGAGGTGTGACCACCCTTTCTCTGTTACACATTTTCTTTTGTCCAAAGTATCCTGTTGTTGGAGGAGCTTTAGGAATATTAGAAATTAGATAACAGTGACTCAGGCAAACTCGGTAGCGACACACCATCATTTTATCCCCTCTGCCCATGAGGGTTTAGGTGCCTATTTATCTTCAGTTGCCAGATCTTTCCCAGCCGAGCTGGCATCTCCTTGCAGGCTACACGGTGGCACAGTGGTTAGCACTGCTGCCTCACAGCATCAAGGTCCCGGGTTCAATTCCAGCCTCAGGTGACTGTGTGGAGTCTGCACATTCTCCCTGGCTGTTCCAATTTCTTCCCACACTGCAAAGATGCCTAGTTTAGGGTTGGATGCATTTACCATGATTAATTGCCCCTTAGCATCCCAAAGGTGTGCAGGTTAGGTAGATTGTCCATGTTAAATTGCCACTTAGGATCCAAGATGTATAAGTTATGTAGATTGTCCATGCTAAATTATCACTCAGTGATCAAAAATGTGCAGGTTAGGTGGATTGGCCATGCTAAATTGCCCCTTAGTGTCCAAAAATGTGTAGGTTAGGTGGATTGGCCATGCTAAGTTGCCCCTTAGTGTCCAAAGACATGTAGGTTAGGGGGAATTGGCCATGCTAAATTGCCCTTTAATGCCCAAAGATGTGTAGGTTAGAGGGATTAGTCATGCTAAATTACTCCTTAGTGTCCAAAGATGTGCAGATTAGGTGAATTGACTATGCTAAATTGCCCCTTAGTATCAAGAGGATTAGTTGGATAAACACATGCGTGTTATGTGAAATGTGACTGGATGGGATTGTCTGTGGAGACTCAGTGGGCCAAATGGCCTCTTTCTCTACTGTAGGGATTCTATGATTATTGAGCACTGACAGAGCCAGTGCACTAACAGTCTCCCTAAATGAGGGCATCATTTAAGGATAGGCTGGGCCATGATTCCATTCTTTTTCCTGGACATATGAAAAACTGAGGTACCAAAGTTCATATTCCCTGTCCGAGGACTCAAACTCAGCATCATACAGCATCTTCAGACAAGACGGGATGATGGACCAGAATATAATGTGTAGCTATAGCTAAGAAATAGTCTTGAAGTAGTTGAACAGAATACGTTGACAGAAATGTGAGCATTAAGGTGAGCTGTATAGTATTTGTGTTACTGGGCTAGTAATTCTGAGGTTGGACTATAGTACTCCAGATCATAGAGTCATAGAACCTTACAGTACAGATGGAGGCCATTCAGCCCACTTGCACAGACAACCATCCCACTCAGGCCCTCTCCCCATAACCTCACGTATTTACCTAGCTAAATTTACCCACCGGGCAGCATGGTGGCACAGTGGTTAGCAATGTTGCCTCACAGCGTCAGCACAGGAACTCAGGTTCAATTCTGCCTTGGGTCACTCTCTGCACTTTCTCCCCATGTCTGCATGGGTTTCTACCAGGTGCTCCATTTCTTCCCACAGTCTAAAAGATGTGCTGTCTAGGTGCATTGGCCGTGCTAAATTCTCTCTCATTGTACCTGAACAGTTGCCGGAGTGTGGCATCTAGGGGATTTTCACAGTTACTTCATTGCAGTGTTAACGTAAGTCTATTTATGTCACTAATAAATAGAGTTAAACTTTAAAAGCTTAGCTAATAATCTTGACACTGAGAGGCAATTTAATATGGTCAATCCATTGAATCTGCACATTTTTGGATTGTGGGAGGGAACTGGAGCACACCCATGCAGACGTGGGGAGAATATGCAAACTTCACACAGACAATGACCCAAGCCAGGGATTGAACCTGGGTCCCTAATGCCATCAGTAGCAGTGCTAACCACTGAGCTACCGCTAACATGGAACTGGATTTGACCGGCCTTCTGGGGGTGAGTTGGAGATGGATGCCTTTGAGTGTCTTTAAGACAGAGAGGGGTAGATAGAATAAGGCAAGAGAAAGGGGATGAGAAAAATATCAGCCATGATTGAATGGCAGAGCAGACTCGATAGTCTAACCCTAATTCTGCTCTTATTGTCCTTATGGCTGTGACAGATGTTGGGCAATTACATTTCATCTTTTACCCCAATTCCAATAGCCCTATTCTCAATAGCCTTGTCATTAGTTGTTTAGATCACAGGCTCTGGTTTTGCCCCCCTTACAATCTCTCCATCGCTCTCTCTCACTCTCCTCTTTTAAGCCAACTGACCCAAAACGTGTCATAGTTTGCTTCGTACCTCTCCTGCGAAGTATATTGGGCCATTTTGCTACCTTAAAGCTGATGGATAGACGAGTATAAGGTCATTGCTGTTTTGGGGGTCATTTATGGATGGATGCATTGAAATGGACTGAATGGTGTTCCTCAACTTATTATCTTATCTTATATAACGTATCAGTTATGTAGATACAATGCAGTTTATATGTGTGACTTTTTTGCAGATGGCTGGTCTCTTCCAAATTCCCTGCTGTTAACAGGTAAGAAGGCCCTTGTGAGAGATCAGATGCCTTAGGCTTTCTGTATGTGAATGTGGGCAGTTGGATGATAAGCAATGAAACTATGTTTGCAATAAATTGGCAGGTAGCGAACCTAGGTGAAGGCACATGATACTCCTTGCTAAAGTCACCACAGAGCCAGATTTGATTTGATATGCCCCATGTATGAGTGAAAGTATTGTTTCTTGCATGTTGTGCAGACAGAAGCATACCGTTCATAGAGAACAAAAGGAGAGGGCGTAGAATGTAGTGGTACAGGCGCAGCTAAGGTGCAGAGAAAGACCAACGTAATATACGGTAAATCCATTCAGAAGCCCGATGGCAGCAGGGAAAGAGCTGTTCTTCAGTCAGTTGGTACGTGAGCTCAGGCTTTTGTATCTTTTTCCCAATGGAAGAAGGTGAAAAGGAAAATGTTTTAATTGTTAGCATTACAAGTAGGCTTACATTAACACTGCAATGAAAATCCCCTAGTCTCCACATCTATCTGGTGTGTGTGTGTTTGTGTGTGGTCCTTGATTATGCTGGCTGCTTTTCCAAGAGAGAGGGAAGTGTAGATGGAGTCAATGGATGGGAGGCTAAGGGAATTGACCCCATGTTGTTGGCATCGCTCTGCATTACAAACCAGCCATCCAGCCAACTGAGCTAAACCAGCTCCCAATTTCCTGTGATATTAATGTAGTTGTGTGTGTTATTTTCCTGCAACGCTGTATACGTGTAACATTCATCTCATGATTCACTGTTGTTTAAGTGTATTTATCAGTGTCACAAGTAGGATTATAATAACATTGCAGTGAAATTACTGTGAAAATCCCCTAGTCGCTACACTCCGGCGTCTGTTCAGGTACACTGCGGGAGAATTTAGCACGGCCAATGCACCGAACCAGCACGTCTTTTGCACTGTGGGAGGAAACCAGAGAACCTGGAGAAAACCCATACAGACACAAGGAGAATGTGCAGGCTCCGTGCATACCCAAGCCGTGAATTGAATCCTGGCGCTATGAGGCAGCAGTGCTAACCACTGTGCCATCGTGCTGTCCTGTTTCATTTGGGTATCATACACTCATCAAAGTGAGGGAGGTTAACGCTGAGAATTGGAACAGTTTCCATTTCCAGCATCTAGTTTTTAGCTGCAAAGACCATAAGATATAAGATCAAAATTCAGCCCATTTAGTCTGCTCCACCATTCAATCGTGGTTGATAACTTTCTCTACCCCATTCTCCTTCCTTTTCCCCGTATCCTTCGATCTCCTTGCCAATTAAGAAACCATCTGCCTCTGTCTTAAATAGATTCAATGACCCAGCCTGTACAACTTTCTGTCTTTTAAGAAGCATTTAGACAGTTACATGGGTAAAATGGCTATAGAGAGATATGGGTCAAACACGGGCAATTGGGACTAGCTTAGTGCTTAAAAAAAGGGTGGCATGTACAAGTACATGTATAAGCTGGGCCGAAGAGCCTACTTCCTTGCTGTAAACCTCTATGACTCTATGAAATATATCATGATGAACATTGTCAGAGAGTACAGAAGGATACAGATAGGTTGGAAAATTGGATGGAGAAATGGCAGATGGAATTTAATCCAAATAAATGCAAAGTGATGCACTTTGGTAGATCTAATGCAGGGAGGAGCTGTAGAATAAATAGCAGATCTATCAGGAGTATAGACACACAGAGGGATCTGGGTGTGCAAGTCCACAGATCCTTAAAGGTGGCTTTGGATCCATGGCCACTCGCAACCAGATTAAGACTCGCGTAAGGCAGGGATAAGCCAACAGAGAGGTAAGACTTCTTTTTATCCCATGCCTGGATTTGAAGCAAGATCCCCGAGATTGGCAGCCAGTGGTGGCTTGCTCAAGGCCTAAGTTTTAATGAAAACTGGAAAGGTCTCCACAAAATGCCTTGCCCCATTGCCTTTATATTACATGCCTCATGTCTGAAGGATACTAAAACCTATCATTTCCAATTCACATGGGAGTTTATTTAGCATTTTACTGAGTTTAAATTAAAGGTGTCACACCTCTTGTCCTTTGACTTCATTTCTTCCTGTCATCATCCTTTAAGCAAACAGGAATCAAACTTTCCTCAAACAAAACTTCTGATGGTCAGAATTCTCTTACTTGTTTGACCCAGTATTGTATGTTTTTATTCAAATTACAATGCCCCATAAGGAGACTGCACCCAATTTTGTATGCCAACAGTACAAATACTTTTGATCTAATTTCTGACCATGTCAAATTTCATCCCAATAGTGCAGAAGGAGGCCATTCGGCCCGTCGAGCCAGCACCACACCTAAGCCCTACTCCCGTAACCCCACATGTTTACCCTGTTAAATCCCCCTGATGCTAGGGTCAATTTAGCACAGCTAATCAACCTAATCAGCACCTCTTTGGAGTGTAGCGAGGAAACTGGAGCACCCAGAGGAAACCCATGCAGACACGGGGAGAGTGTACAAACTCTGTGACAGTGACCCAAGCTGGAATTGAACCCAGGCACCAATGCTAACTACTGTGCCACCCTCATGATGCCCTTTACCTATGGTTGGGATGATGGGGGGGTCCATTGAGGGTGTGTGGGGGATGGGGGATGGGGGTGGATAGCAGAAATGGTAGTGGCTCAATTTATTCACTGCACGAACATTCAGCACAGTACGGTGGCACAATGGTTAGCACTGCTGTCTCATAACTCCAGGGACCTGGGTTCAATTCCGGTCTTAAGTCTGTACGGAATTTGCACATTCTCCCCATGCCTGCGTGGGTTCCCTCTGGGGTTCTGATTTTCTCCCACACTCCAAAGATGTGTGGGTTAGGTGGATTGGCCGTGCTTAATTGCCCTTTTAGTGTCAGGGGCATTAGCAGCATAAATATACAGGGATAGGGCCTCAGTGGGATTGCTGCCAGTGCAGGCTCGATGGGCCAAATGGCCCATGTGAGGGTGCCATGATTCTATGATCCCAGATACAGAAAAATGCTGGAAAAAAAACTCAGCAGATCTGACAGCATCTGTGGAGAGAGAGAGTAGAGCTCCCCTCTCTTTTGTTCTATTCTGTCTTCACGGATGCTGTCAGACCTGCTGAGCTTTTCCAGCTTTGTTTCAGATTCCAGTATCCGCGGGTATCTTGCTTTTATCCATCGACTTGTCTGTGATATGATCAAACTCCAGGGCCAACCAATGATCATCCATCTTAGTTGAGATACTTAGAAGATAGGAGCAGGAGGAGGCCACTTTGCTCTTCGAGTCACAATCATTGCTGATCGTCCAACTCAATAGCCTTATCCTGCTTTCTCCCCGTAATCTTTGATCCCATTTGCTCCAAGTGCTATATCCAGCCGCCTTTTGAATACCTTCAATGTTTTGGCATCAACTATTTCCTGTGGTAATGAATTCCACAGATTCACCACTCTTTGGGTGAAGAAATGTCTCCTCACTTCCATCCTAAATGGTCTCCCCGAATCCGCAGACTGGAACCCCTGGTTCTGGACTCCCCCACCACCTGGAACATCCTCCATGCATCTACCCTGCCTGGTCCTGCTACAATTTTATAAGTCTCTCTGAGACCCCCCCCAACATTCGTCTGAACTCCAGCAAAAACAACCCTAACCTAGTCAATCTCTCCTCATAGATCAGTCCCGCCATCCCCGGAATCAACCTAACCAGCTTGTCATGGAATCCATACAGTGCTGAAGGAGGCCATTCAGCCCATCAAGTCAGCACCGACCACAATCCCACCCAGGCCCTATCCCCATAAACCGTCACCACAAACCTCTTTTTGTTTCCCAATCAGAAAATCAATGGCATCATTCCTTTAATGGGTTATAATCGCTCAGGTGCACTTTTCTATTTCTCCAATATACACTGAAATTGAAACAATTAGTAGCCCCGAATGCCAATAATTTGACAAATCCTCCCTTTGCGTTTCTGTTTTCCACCGCTGTGGGTCAGGTTCTAAGGATCTCCCGTTTCAATTCTTGTGAAATTCTAAACCCTTTAGGACAAATCTAAACAGAAAGATAAGCGTTAGTGAGTGAAATGGAAATTTGGTTAATTTGAAGTGAAACTCATTGGAGTGTGACTAAATACCTTTTGACTCTGGAACCGTTCCAGCTTATGAATGAAATTAATGCAAAGGATCCTTCCTTCTGTCTCGCAAAATGGTACTATTTACACAACGTATACCACCCCCCGCTCATCCCGAGCGCACTCTTTTATCCGTATTTTGGAAAACAATCTCAGCTGTTGAGTCCAATGTGTCTTAGAATAATGGTGGCACTAAATGACACCACTATTCCCGGACAGACAGCAGATGATTGGGTAATTGTCATACCAATCAATGGGGGAGGCAATGGCCTAGTGGTATTGTCGCTATATTATTAATCCAGAATCCCAGCTAAAGCTGGGACCTGGGTTCGAATCCTGCCACCGCAGAATTTGGATTTGGTAAAAAATATCTGGAATTAAGAATCTACTTAATTACCACTGTTGATTGTCAGAAAATCCCACCGGGTTCACTAACGTCCTTTAGGGAAGGAAATCTGCTGTCCTTACTTGGCCTGACCTATATGTGACTCCAGAGTCACGGTGGCACAGTGGTTAGCACTGCTGCCTCACAGCGCCAGGGACCTGGGTTCAATTCCAGCCTCGGATCACTGTCTGTGTGGAGTTTGCACGTTTTCTCTGTGTCTACGTGGGTTTCCTCCGGATGCTCCAGTTTTCTCCTATAAAGTCCAAAGATGTGCGGGCTAGGTTGATTGGTCACGCTTAAATTGATCCTAGTGCCGGGGGATTAGAAATATGTGGAGTTACAGGAATAGGGCATGAGTAGGTTTGTGAGCGGTGTAGACTCGATGGGCCAAATGGCCTCCTTCTGCACTGCAGGGATTCTATGACTGTATGAAAACTGCCACCTTTACCTGGTCTGGCCTACGTGTGACCCCAAAGCCAAGGTAACTGCCCTCAGGCAACGAGGAATGGGCAATAAGTGCTTGCCCAGCCCAGCGACACCCGTGTCCCGCGAAACGAATGTAAAAGAAAATCTACAGTTAACTAGGATGGATTCTACACACATAATTTCTTTGACGTAACTGTCCTCCACTGAAGAAATCACCTTGTTTCTTTTTGTCTGGAAAGTTGCTGTAGTTTTGTCTGTGAGTTCTGTCGTTTGTGGAGGTCACGTCAAATAGACTCTGTAAATAGACCTTGCTTAATTTGCTGCTGGTTTTGCGTGTTGTAAGCTGGGCTCTGCAATTGTACAGATTTATCCACAGTGCCTTTCCCATTAAATTAGGATCAAAAAAGCTCCGTTTATGGTACTTTGGTTCAGGTTAGTTCACATTTTTGGAGTTCTTCAGACTGAGGACCTTTTTTTTTCCTGGAACTCTTTATTTGATCCATCGATTTTTCATTTTAGCAAGCCTCAAAATAGCCTCCAAATATTTGTTCTTGTTTTTCCATCTCAACTTGTCCTTGAGAAGGTGGTGGTGACCAGCTTGTTAGACTGTTCAACTTTTGCCAGGCCTATCCCTGGGACAGCAGGCCTGTCGTACGAGGAGAGACTAAAGTCGGTTAGGATTATATTCAAATTTTAAAAAAGGCAAGGCGACCTCTCACACCAACTTATAATATTCTAACTGGATTAGACAAGGTGGATTCAGAAAGAAGGTTCAAACTCCACACTGTCTGTGTGCATCTGTTTGTATGTTCTCCCCATGTCTGCGTGGGTTTCCTCTGGGTGCTCCAGTTTCCTCCATAAATGTGCAGGTCGGGTGGATTGGCCATGCTAAATTGACCCTAGTGTCAGGAAGATTAGCAGGGAAAACATGTGAGATTGCAGGAATAGGGCCTGGGTGGGATTGTGGTCAGTAAAAACTCAGTGGACCAAATGGCCTCCTTCTGTACAGTAGGGATTGTATAATTCTATGATTCTATGAATGTTCCCGATGGTGGGAGTGTCCAGAACTGGGGTCACAGCTTGAGGATAAGGAGTAAACTTTCTAGGACTGAGTTGAGGAGAAATTTCTTCATACAGAGGATGGTGAATGTGTGGAATTTACTACCACAGAAAATAGTTGAGGTCAAGACATTGCATGATTTGAAGAAGAAATTAGATATGGCTCTTGGGACTAAAGGGATCCCTGTTGGGCGGGGGGGGGCGGAATCAGGATATTGAATTCAATGATCCGCCATAATCAAAATGAATGACCTATTCCTGCATCTATTTTTTATGTTGGTGCACTCATGGAGAGAGATGAGGGGGTTTGACTCAACGGCAGTGATGGAATGGTAATATAGTTCCAAGTCAAGATGGTGTCTGATTTGGATGGGAACTTTGTAGATGGTGGTGTTCCCATACAACTGCTGACCTTATCCTCCTGGGTTTAAGTTTGAAGTTTATTTATTAGTGTTGCAAGTAGGCTTACATTAACACTGCAATGAAGTTACTATGAAATCACCTGGTCGCCACACTCCAGCACCTATTCGGGTACACTGAGGGAGAATTTAGCATGGCCAATGCACGTAACCAGCAGGTCTTTTGGACTGTGGAAGAAAACTGGAGCATCTGGAGGAAACCCACACAGACACGGGGGGAATGTACAGAGCCGCACAGATAGTGACCCAAGCCAGGAATTGAACCCAGATCCCTGGAGCTGTGAGGCAGCAATGCTAACCACTGTGCCACCGTGCCGCTCTCCTGGGTTCGAAGGTGCTGTCAATGGAGCCTTGACAACTTACTGCAGTGCACTGTATAAATGGGACACACTGCTATCAGTGCATGGCAACTATTAATTAGATGTTTAGATTAGATTAGAGGGAATTAGATGTTTTAAGCTGGTGGGCAGAGTGCTGATCGAATGTCCTGGATGGTTTCAGAAGAACAAGTGACATTGATAAAAATAGAAAATGCTTGAATTACTCAGCAGTTTGGACAGTGTCTGTGGAACAGAAACCTGCTTCCCTCTCCACATATCCTACCAGACCTGCTGAGTATTTGGAGCCCTCCCTGTTTGTCATCATCTGCAGAATTTGGGTTTCATGTACTGGCATAAACTTGACTTTTGCTCCTTGTATATAAAAGAGAGCGGGGTCACCTGTTTAAATTGTTGGCACGATTTAATGATTAGGGCAGTATGGTGGCACAGTGGTTAGCGCTGGTGTTTCATGGATGCCAAGGACCCGGGTTCAATTGGATTCTGGCCTTGGGTGACAGTTTGCAAGATCTGTGGATTTTTGGAAGCTCCAGAGATGAAGATTGATAAATGACTGTTCGGTGAGCGTATTGAAGGACGTAAAGTGAAGGCAGGTCAATGGATCTGAGATACCCATGAGTCATGACTGAACTGAAAGGCAAAGCAGAGGGGCTGAATGGTATCTTTGAGTCCATTCAAAGTGGTATCAGTTTAGTTCTCTTTATTTGATATAGCTCAATAAGAGATTTTTTTTATTTTTAGTTTTTAATCTAACAACTGGTAGAGGGAGAGAGATGTCGATTGGAAGGGCTGTGTGCTGCGAGATGGGGGATATTGTGGATACTTCAAATGTTATCTGTAGAAGTGTATCAAGTTACAGATACTCACCGATGGATTGGTTAGTGCTGGCGAGCACGCAAGTAGCTGAAATTGTTACAGATAATAGCAACAGAGATGTGGCAACACTTAAGGTGCAGGAAGGTAAGATGGGTAACTTCCAGACAGGGTAGGCATCCAGTGCCGGGGTCCTCTATGGTTGTCCCCCTATCTAGCAAGTATGCCATTTTGGAAACTGATGAAAGGAAAAGTCCATCAAGGGACAACAGCAGCAGTGGCCAGAGCAAAAGCATCATCTGCTGTACAGATTACAAAGCATGGCAAAGGCAAATAGCATTTTAGCCTTTGCATTTTTTGGAGTACTTAAAGTTTTACTGCAATGATCTCGATTTTGATGAGACTACACTTAAAGTTTTGGTTTTCTTAGCTAAGTTAGGATATGTTTGTCTTGTACAAGATTTGATTCCCAGAATTAAATATCCTGGGGATTAAATAGTTAGAGGCACAGATCGGCGCTTCTGTGGCCCCGTGAAAAGGACTCCAGGATAGAAATTTGCCTCCCTGGTGCCTGGATGTCGCTGAGGGAGTACAAAGCATCTTAAAAGGAGAGGGAAATCAGATAGATGTTAGGCGGAATATAACTATAAGGTTCATGATGGGAGATATAGGAGGGATGTCCGAGGTAGATTCTTTACTCAGAGAGTGGTTGGGGTGTGGAATAGACTGCCTGCTGTGATAGTGGAGTCAGACGCTTTAGGAACTTTCAAGCTGTCATTGGATAGGTACATGGAGCATTCCAGAATTACAGGGATGGGATAGCTTGATCTTGGGATTGGACATAGCTTGGCACAACATTGAGGGCTGAAGGGCCTATACTGTGCTGTAATGTTCTATGTTTCTATATCATTGTCTACATTGGCATGACATAGAAAGAATAGTGAGGCCCTGCAACAGCAATTTGGGGAGTTAGGTAGAAGATTAAAAGGCAGGACCTCTAGGGTAGTAATCTCAGGATTACTCCCCATGCCATGTGGCTAGGATCAGGGAGATAGTGCAGCTCAATATATGACTAAAGAACTGGTGCAGGACGGAGGGCTTCAGATTTGTGGATCATTGGGATGTCTTCCAGGGAAGGTGGGGCCTGTACAAGAAGAACGGGTTATACCTGAAATGGAGGGGCATCAGTATTCTGGCTGGGAGGTTTACTATTTTGGTTCAGGTGGATTTAAACTAATGTTGGGTGGGGTGGGTGGTGGTGGGTTGGAGGTAGAATGGGAATCAAAACAGTAGGTCAGCAAGTGTAGAGTTTGAGAATGAGTATGGGACTAAGGCCAGACTAGCTCAGAGGAAGAGCAGGCTGTGGGAGGTCAAACTCAGGAGGACATGGAGAGGACGTTTCCACTAGTAGGAGAAACTAGAACGAGAGAGCACAGTCGCAGACTAAAGGGGCAATCCTTTAAAACACATAAGTAGGAATTCCTTCAACCAGAGATTGATGAATCTGTGGAACTCTTTGCCACAAAAGCTGTGGAGGTCAGGTCATTGAGTGTCTTTAAGAAAGAGATAGATAGGTTCTTGATTAATAAGGGGATCAGGAGTTATGGAGAAAAGGCAGGAAAATGGGGATGAGAAAAATATCAGCCATGATTGAACGGCGGAGCAGACTCAATGGGCTGAGTGGCCTAATTCTGCTCCCATGTCTTATGGTCTGGAGCGCTTCTGTTTCAATGCAAAGAGTATCAAGATAAGACAAATAAACTCAGATTCATGCGTGGAACCTGGGATGTGGTTGCAGTAACAGACACTTAGTTAAAAGGGGGATAGGAATGGCAGCTAGATATTCAAGGATGCAGATATTTTAGCTGAGACAGAGGGGAAGGAAAAAGATGTGGGAGAGTTGCAACGCTGGTTAGGGAACATGTTCCAGCTATACAGAGGAGGACACCTCGGAAGAATCATGTTAGGAGACACTGTGGGTAGGGCTCAGAAAGAGGAAGGGGGCAGTGACTGTGATGGGGGTGTACTACAAAGCTCCCAACAGCCCATGAGAAGTTGAAGAATGGATATGTGAGCAGATTCTGGACATTTTCCTCATATTTATTGGAAATCCCTTAGGACTAGGGTCAGGATGGTGAGGAATTTGTGGTTTTTTTGGCTTTTTGAAATGAAAATCACAAGGGAGCACAAGTTCAAGAATAGTGGGGGAAATGTTCAGTGGAGATGTGCGGAGGAAGTTTTTACATAGACGGTGGCAGGGGCCTGGAACGCACTGCCAACTGAGGTGGTTGAGGCAGACACGTTAGCCACATTTAAGACTTATCTGGATGGACACATGAACAGGCGGGGTATAGAGGAATACGGGTGGTTGGTCTAAATAGGACAATGTGATCGGCGCAATGTTGGTAGTACTGTTCTTTGTTCTTTGTTAGATGCAGTTCTTGGGGCGAAAGACATCAAGGCATATGGAGGGGGGAAGTAGGAACAGATCACTGAGTTGGATGATCAGCTGTGATCATTGGTGGAGTAGATTCAAAGGGCTGAATGGCCTCCTCCTGCACCTATTTTCTATAAGTGAGGCTCACTGCAATCACAAAACATTACAGTACCATCTAATTGGTATTGGTATTTTTCTCTCTCCAAGACCTCAGCCTAATCTTTCTTTTAACATTATTCTGTTTCAAGCAATGCTTTGTTGATGTGTTATCAAAACATCTGGAAAGAAATCACTTCAATCTTTTTAAAAATCAAGTTAAATCATGTGTGTATCTTTATTTGGGTTACGTTTCTGTAATGTAACTGAGATGACAGGCTCTGGTTCATTGCTTGGAAGACAGTAAGAGGGGAGGTGATGGCCTGGTGGTATTATCGCTAGACTATTAATACAAAAACGCAGCTAATATTCCAGAGATCTGGGTTCGAATCGAATGGGTGGCATTTGAATTCAATTAAAAGAAATCTGGAATTAAGAATCTACTGATGAGCATGAAACCGTTGTCAGGAAAAACCCATCTGGTTCACTAATGTCCTTTAGGGAAGGAAATCTGCCGTCTATACTTGGTCTGGCCTAGATGTGATTCTAAGACACAGCAATGTGGTTGAATCTCAACTGCCCTCTAAACAAGGACATCTAGGGATGGGCAATAAACGCTGGCCAGATACCTATGCCCCACGAATGAAAAAAAAGTAAAGGATGAAATGATTCATTTGTATTCATTCCTGAGATGTGGGCGTCACTGGTTAGGACCAGCCTTTATTACCCATCTCTAACTGCTCTTGAGAAGGCGGTGGAGAACTATCTTCTTGAACCACCTGTGTGATGTAGGTACACCCACTGTGCTGTTAGGGTGGGAGTTTCCGGATTTTGACAGCAAAGAAATGGCTGATATATTTCCAAGTCAGGATGGTGAGTGACCTGGAGGAATACTGCTCTTGTCCTTCTCGTAGATCTGGTAGAGATCACAGTTCTTGAAAGGTGCCGCGAAGGGAGACTTGCTATTTTGCAGGTAAAGTCACTATAATCCCAGATGACCACAGGCTGTGACTGGTGATGATTTAACCTGAGGGTCACCACGTCTCAGGCAAGAGGCAAGGATGAGAGGGCAGGCAGGTCCTTTGTGAATAACCTTAACCAGTGTGGGAATTGAACCCATGTTGTTGGCAGCACTCTGCATCACTAACCAGTTGTCCAGCCAGCTGAGCTAAACCAACATCCGCTACAATGCATCTTGTAGGTGGTACAGCCTGCTGCCACTGTGCGTCAGTGATGGAAGGAGTGAGTGTTAAAGATACTGGAATACTTGTCAATCAAGAGGGCTGCTTTGTGGTATCAAGCTTCATGAGTGTGGTTACAGCCTCACTAATCTGGACAAAAAGAATGTGCCACCACACTTCTGATTTGTATCTCGTAGTTAGTCGACGGGCTTAAGGGAGTGAATTACTCACCTCAGAACTCCCCCACTTTTGCCACAGTATGTATAATGTTGGCTCAGTTCAGTTCCAGATCAATGGTAACCCGCAGGATGATCATATGGAGCTTTTAGCAATGTTAATAAAGTTAAAGTTTATTTTTTAGTGTCACAAGTAAGCTTACATTAACACTGCAATGAAGTTATTGTGAAAATCCCCTATTCACCACATTCCGGCACCTGTTCGGAGTCACTGAAGGACAATTTGGCATGGCCAATCCATCTAAACTGCACATCTTTGGACACCAATGGGCAATTTAGCATGACCAATCCTCCTAACCTACATATCTGGACACTAAGAGGCAATTTAACATGGCCAATCCACCTAACTCGCACATTTTTGGGCACTAAAGGGCAATTCAGCATAGCCAATCCACCTAAAGTGCATATTTTTGGAAACTAGAGCACATAGAGGAAACCTACACAGACATGGGGGTGAACATGCAAACTTCACACAGTGACCCAAGGCCAGGAATTGAACCTGGGTCCCTTTACACTGTGAGGCAGCAGTGCTAATCACTGTGCCACTGTATTGCCTGTTTTGCCTAACAACCTGGAAACCTTCTGATTGGCCCTCTATCTTTAAGAGACTGTTCACCACCCCTTGGTTCGACCCATGTCCATGTTAATTAAGAGTGCCTGCCCCCTCCTCGCTACCCCCACATCCATGCCCCCTCCTCTTCAGGAGCTGGAAACCGTCCCGCTCCTGTCCATTCCCACCCCCTGCAAAGCAGCCCAGACAACAAACCCATCGAAGGTGTGCCTAAAAAGTTCTCAGCAACCTGACATAACACCTCGGTTAAGGATGGTGGAGGAAGGAAGATGTTTTTGATGCAATAATGTCGCGCCTTCTGATGACAGCCCAACGAATTGACGCACAACTCTTGATTAAAGTCGTGACGATTCCAGTTTCTGTAGCAGCTGGATAATAACAGTTCTTTGATCTGTCACCAAAGATAATGCCACAGCTAAACAACCCATCAGCTGTTTTTTTTTATTTATCTTGATAGTGCAGGGGCTGTTTATACTTGAGAGGTGCCTTCTATTGCTAGTTTTCATTTAATGTAATTATCTGTGGATAATTAGTGCACCGTGCTTACTATTAAACAAACAAGGCGATAAGAACATTGTGGACGCAGTAGAAACCAACAGAGTCTTCGGAGGCAGAAGTCCCCTTCACCAGAATTCCTTTATTTAACAATTCCAAGAGCAGTGCACAGAGTGGTCTCAGTCAACAGTCTACCTTCAGGAGTGCCAGAGGAACTGACAGTCCTGGTTAAATACAAGGAAAGGACTCCCTTACTGGCCCATCAATTAACTCCTTAATCAGGGAGCTCGTATTCCAATAGGCCAACCTCAATGGCCTGATTGAAGTCAATAGAGTCAAGTAGTTCTAAAGCTGGCTAATGAATTAAATTCAGAAGGGTCACGTTTGGGCCTCTTGCAGCTGACAGACATGAGAGCATCATCGTCTGACTTCCTCTGACAGGTTTGGCATTAAGGTATTGCTGTTACCACAGCAACAGAATAGCACGACCTCTCTGCAGAGAACGGGGTAGATCAGGCCAACCATCACTAACCCTGGGGTCCACAGGGTATGCCCAATTGCCTCAGGTACAGAGAGAACGAGAGAGAGAGATAGTTTGGTCTGCTTGCTGAGCTCACACCCTCTATCCACAGTACATTCAATACAGGGGGCATATGGATAGCATTGCTGCCTGAAAGCACTAGGGACCCAGATTCGATTCTGGCCTATCTCTGTGGAGTTTGCACGTTCTCCCTGTGTCTGCATGCATTTCCCCTGAGTGCTCCGGTTCCTTCCTACAGCCCAAAAAGATATGCATGTTAGGTGGATTGGCCATGCTAAATTGCTCCTTGATGTCAGGGGGATTAGCAGGCTAAATGTGTGGACATGATCTCACCACTCGGTGACACCACATTCCCACTGTGCCGAGGTTGGAGAATTTGGCAGCTAGCCAAATCTCCATTCACTGCAGCGAAGAGCAAAGTCCCATCGGCACAAACGGTGGTAAGATTCTGGTCATTGAATGAGAAGGTCCACCTGGGTGGGATTGTGGTCAGTGCAGCCTCAGTGGGCTGAATGGCCTCCTTCTGCGCTGTAGGGTTCTATGATTTCAGGCAGGATGTTCATCCAACAATGCCCTCTGCATCGTGAACAGGTTATTATCTCCTTGGATGAGAACAGTTCCTCTGTATTTGGTAACAGTAATTGGTACATGTTTCCAGGAAAACTCTTGATTGACCCAGTTTGTGGTCCATCACAAGCCATTGTGTGGCCTCTTGTGAAACACATGACAAAAGTGGAAGATATTTTGATAAAATAAAGTGTAGAAGTGAAAATAATTTTTATGCATGTGTGTCCTCCCTTGGTTTGTGAATAACACACTGGAATCGTGTATGGTTTATGAGTTACTAGGTTTTTTTTTTAAAAAAGCTTTAATTTCTTGCAACTAAACCCCACGCCAAGGTGCTGGGAATAATTGTCGCCAGTCAGAATGCGGACCCGAGTCAAGGTGTGCACAAAAACCATGGGAGAGAAGGAAGAATTTTTTTTTTCCCTCACATCCGGAATTCTTTACCACAGCTGTGGAAGCTGGATCATCAATAAATCCCAATAATGCAGATCAATAATCCCACCCAGGCCTTGTCCCCATAATTCCTTGTATCTATCATACTAATCCCTGCCTGAAACTAAGGATCAATTTTGCACGGCCAGTCCACAGATGCTGCACATCTTTCGGCACTAAAGGGCAATTTAGCATGGCCAGTCTACTTAACCTGCGCATCTTTGGATGCTAAAGGGCAATTTAGCATGGACAATCCACCTAACTTGCACATCTTTGGACACTAAGCTGCAATTTAGCATGGTCACTCCACCTGACCTGCGCATCTTTGGATGAAAAAGGCCAATTTAGTAATATCAATCCACCTAATCTACACATCATTGGACAATAAGGGGCAATTTATCATGGCCGATCCCCCTAATCTACATATCTTTGGACAATAAGGGGCAGCTTAGCATGGCCATTCCACCTAACCTGCAGGTCTTTAGACAATAAGGGGCAATGTAGCATGACCTATCCATCTAACATACATATCATTGGACACTTAGGGGCAATTTAGTATGGCCAATACACCTAATCTAGTCATCTTTGGATAATAAGGATCAATTTAGCATGGCCAATCTACCTTAACTGCACATTTTTGGACTGAGAGAGGAAACTGGAGCACTACACAAACATGGGGAAAGCATGCCAGCTGCACACAGACGATGACCCGAAGTTGGAATCGAATCCATGTTGCTGGCACTGTGAGACGGTATTGCTAACCACTGTGCCACCATGCCGCCCTCTCTTCGCTTGTGTAAATGTTAGTGAGATTGCATAGCTTCCGAAGGTCAGTGAACTCTGCTCCCTTCCTGCAGTGACCTTCATTGAAGGCCTCATCAGAATATCGGACCCAAGTTGTCCCCGGACAGTGCCACACTTCACACATTGCCTCTGCAAAGAAAGCAGTCATCTTGCAACTGAAGTGTGGGCATATGAATCATTACTCTATCAGAGGGTCAGTGCAAACTCAATGGGGTCAGTACAAAATGGCCTCCTTTTGTACTGTGACATTATGACAGAGGCAGATGCTAGTTTTATTTGCACAGTATAATAACTCCACAGAGATGAAGATCCTGTCATCAACAGTTCCCTTATTTACAAGACATACCAATCAAGAGGGTGTATATGTGTGCCCTGCTTCAGCAGGCAGAGAGACTGACATGCCTGCTTTAAATAGGGAACGTGCAGCTCCCTGATTAGGCTATTAACTAGGACTCAAGCAGGGGATTATTTGATGTGGACTCAGTCAAGGATTTCTTCTGACAAATACATTAATACAAAAACAGTTACAAATATTCAAAATATAAATATGAAAGATACAATGGCAAACACCATCCATTTATCAAGAACCTGCAGATACTATCTTCTATTTAGGAAGAGTTAATTGTCAGTTATAATTTTCCAGGGCATTGCCCAGGACGTAATCAGGGAGCTCATAGTCCAGCAGGCCAACAACATTTGCCTGACTGGAAGTCATCACACACAGTTAATTCCCTCATTTTTAACTGAATTTCAATTCCACAATGATGACATTAATGGGCCAATGGTTCCCCTCCTCCCAACCACGTTATAGATTTTCCCCTCACTTCTTGGAGAGCTGCAGGATTTGCGGCAATTCTTCTCACGTCTCCAATTTGGTGATAATCGCGATGCTGGTGATTATTTGCGCGATGGCCATTGGTTTCCCAGAGGGTTAAGATCTCTCTTCTTTGTTTCAGAAGACAGAAAGCTCTTTGTGGGCATGCTGGGTAAACAGCAAACAGAGGACGATGTCAGGAGATTATTTGAATCCTTCGGCTCGATTGAAGAGTGCACCATTCTCCGAGGACCAGACGGAACCAGCAAAGGTTAGTAATCCCCTTTCTATTCCGAAACAGACTGTCTCCACTTGCTATCCAACTTGGACTTGAACGCCAGCCATACGTTGTGTAGATAAGGTTAGCAAGTTAACCCAAAATCAGTGACATAGTATAAATGTTAACGTTTATCTATTAACATCGTAAGTAGGCTTACATCACCTTTCATTTCTGTACCTCCCACTTCACCCACTCGTGGTGGCACAATGGTTAGCACTGCTGCCTCGCAGTGCCAGTGACCTGGTTTGATTCCTGGCTTAGGTCACTGTTTGTTTACACATCCTCCCCCGTGTCTGCGTGGGTTTCCTCTAGATGCTCCGGTTTCCTCCCACAGTCTGAAAGATGTGCTAGTTAGGTGCTTTGACCCGAACAGGTGCCAGAGTGTGGCAACAAGGGGAATTTCGCAATAACTTCATTGCATTGTTAATGTAAGCCTACTTGTGACTAATAAATTTAACTTTATCCAGCTCAGTGTGATGATGTGGAGATGCCAGTGTTGGACTGGGGTGTGCACAGTAAGAAGTTTCACAGCACCAGGTTAAAGGGGCAGTGCTCCGAAAGCTTGCGCTACCAAATAAACCTGTTGGACTTTAACCTGGTGTTGTGAGACTTCTTGCCCACCTCAGTGTGTCCAGCCTATCCCTTCCAAATATTTCCAAATCCTCTTCTCCTGCCTCCTTAACTCCAATGTCTCACTTTTACGTTCTTTACTCCCAGCCCACCTCCAGACCGGTACCAACGCTTATCCCCAATTCTATTTCAATAGCATAAAAACAGAGCGTTCAAGTTTGTATTTCTCACTATGGAACTTCAGAGTCATCTCAAAATAAGTTTAAAAGTTTTATTTATTTGCGTCACGAGTAGGCTTACCTCGACACAGCAATGAAGTTACTGTGAAAATCCCCTAATCGCCACACTCTGGCGCCTCTTCGGGTACACTGGAGGAGTATGTAGCGCAGCCTAACTGGTACATCTCTCGGACAGTGGGAGCACTCAGAGGAAACTCCAGGCAGACACACGGGGAGAATGTGCAAACTCCGCACAGACAGTGACCCAAGCCGGGAATCGAACCCGGGTCCCTGGCGCTGTAAGGCAGCGGTGCTAACCACGGTGCCACCATGGTGCCCTCACATCATTAGGTCACTTCAAGTGATTGACAACTGACAAGATTGACAATGGCTTACTAATTTGCTGATTTTGTGAACCATTTCAGAGGTTAGCCAGCTTTGTTATTAAATCAAGATTAGCTTTGGATTTTTATTTATTTGATTTGATATGATTTAATTCAATTTGATTTGATTTCATAGATTCCCTACAGTGCAAAAGGAGGCCATTTGAGCCATCAAGCTTGCACTGACTACAATCCCACCCGGGCCCTATCCCTATAACTGTATGTATTTACTTTGATAATCCCCCTGACACAAAGGGCCAATTCACGTAACCTGCACATCTTTGGACTGTGGGAGGAAACTAGAGCACCTGGAGGAAACCCACACAGACATGGGGATAACATGCAAATTCCACGCAGACAGTGACTCAAGCCAGGAATTGAACCCAGGTCCCTGGCGCTGTAAGGCAACAGTGCTAACCATTGTACCGCCGTACCTTCCATTTGATTTGATTTATTATTGTGACATGTATTGGGATACAGTGAAAAGCATTGTTTCTTACTCACTGTATAGACAAAGCATACTGTTCATAGAGAAGGAAAGGAGAAATTGCTGAAGGTAATGTTCTAATCATTGCTATTGAGAGGGATGTGGGCCAAACGCAGACAGATGTTACTAGTTCAGTGCAGAAAATCTAGTTAGCTTGGACAAGTTGGGCTGAAGGGCCTGTTTCCATGTTGTATATTTCTGTGACTCTGTGACTCTATACAGACAGAATATTCATAGAGTACACAGGGAGAAGATACGGAGAGGGTGCAGAATGTAGTGTTACAGTTAAAGCTAGACTCTAGAACAAGATCAGCTTAAAGCAAGGTAGGTCCATTCAAAAGCAGTCTCGTTTAAACTGGGATCTAATTGATTAAACGATTGATTCATTATTGTCCACAACTGAGGCTGTTGACTTTCCTTTTGTTCATTTACGTGTTGTCAGCATCGCTGTCTAGGCCAGCATTTCCTGCCCATCCCTAATTGCCCTTGAGAAACTGATGGTGAGCTGCCTTCTTGAATTGCGGCAGCCCATGTGGAGCAGGTACACCCACAGTGCTGTTAGGGAGGGAGTTCCAGATACTCCAGTAGTCAGCACGGCTGAATCACAGCACCAGGGACCTGGCTTCGATTCCAGTCTTAAGAGACAGTCTGTATGGAATCTCCCCCTGTCTGCATGGGTTTCCTCTGGAGTTTTCCGGTTTTGTCCAAAGATGTGCAGGGAAACAGGCAGGAGAATGAGTTGAGAAGCTTATCAGCCATGATTGAATGGCAGAGCAACTCAATGGGCTGAATGGTCTAATTCTGCTTCTATATCTTATGGCCTTTATGTCTTAGGTTAGTTGGATTGGCCATGCCAAATTGTCCCTTAGTGACCAAAGATTTGTAGGTTAGGGAGATTAGTAGGTAAATGTGTAAGGCTGCAGAGATGTTGCCTGGATATGATGCTCTGTCAGAGAGTCTGTGCTGACTTGATGGGCCAAATGGCATCTTTTGGATTCTATGATTCTATCTGACCCAGCAACAGTGAAAGAAAGACAACACAGTTCAAAGTCAGGATGGTGTGAGTCTTGGAGGGGAATTTGCAGATCGTAAGATGTAGGAGCAAAATTAGTCAACTCAGCCCATCAAGTCTGCTCCACTATTTAATTGCATTGATACATTTCCCCTTCTCCCGACTTATCCCCAGAACCTTTAATCCCCTCACCAATCAAGAACCTCTGTCTTAAATACACTCAATGACCTGGCTTCCTCGGTGGCAAAGAATTCCACAGATTCACCATCCTCTGGCTGAAGAAATTCCTCCTCATCTCGGTTCGTCCCTTTACTCTGAGGCTGTGCCCTCGGATCTGCAACTAATGGAAACATCTTCCCCACGTCCACTCTTTCCAGGCCTTTCAACATCCTGGAAGTTTCAATGAGATCCCATTTCATCTGAACTCCATCGAGTATAGACCCAGAGTCCTCAAACGCTCCCTGTATGTCAAGCCTTTCATTCCCGCAATCATTGAACCTCCTTGGGATTCTCTTCAGGGAAAAGAAGGCAGGGGAGGTGTGGTCTAGATGGAGAGAGTGGGGTGAGGCGGTGTGGGCATTGAAGGGTGTTGCTGCGGTAACCTTCATGAGTTGCTGCAGGACACGTTGTACCCTACTGCCACTGGGACTCAGTAGTGGAGAGCGCAGATGGCTATGTTGATGGATAGAACAACAGTGTGTGTTGTTGGAATTGTGCTCGCTCGGGCAATTGGGCATATTCCATCACACTCCTGTCTTGTTTGTTTCAGATGGTGGGAAGCCTGGACATGCATAACTCTCCCCAGAAAACCTAGCCCTCTGACCTACACTTTTTCTCAGAGTAAAGGGACTATTTATAAGGCTCAAACCAAAAGAGAGAATGGTAGAAAATCTCAGCAGGTCTGGCAGCAGCTGTAAGGAGAGAAAAGAGTTGACGTTTTGAGTCCAGATGACCCTTTGTCAAAGCTAAACGGCACAGAGAGTGGGAGATATTTATACTGGGGAAGTGGGGAGTGGGGAAGGGAATGAAAGATGAGTCATAGTCACAAAAACCTGGGGAAAGGCTGCTAATGGCAGCCCGTAGAGAGAAGACAAGGCTAAACAGCAGAGAAGCTGAAATCAGAGGAGAAACTGTGACAGATGAAGATATCGGGCGAGGAAGGAGAGAGGCAAAATTGAGAAAAAGAGGGAGGGGGGTTAAGGGGAAGCAAAGGGGAGAAAAGATAAAGGAAGGGGATAATATAGGGGGAAAGAAAAATAAAGAAAGATGATAAAGAAATAAAAGGTGCAAAATAAAATTGATATAGTTGGTCCAGTTAGTAATCTGATCAATAGTAACCCAAGATTTTGATCTGAGGAGAGAGGAGGCTGAGGCGGGGTGTTGGGGGTGGGTGGGGTGGTTATTTCAGTGATGGTAATGCCATTAAAGGTTAAATAGAAGTGATCGTTGCCTGGCATTCATTCAGTAAGGTGAATAAGTCTGCTACTCGACAGGTTAAGTTGATACAGCCATGAACCGATATTCACCCATGTGCTGCACGCTTTTCGAGAAAAGGTTGCAGGATGACCAAAGAGATACAGAGGATGTGTCTCTTCTTGTAGGCAAGGGTTATGAATATAAATAGTGGACGGGCTTTTATAGCCTTGCTCATCCCGGAACCATAAAGTCATGCCCGAGGTCAACAGAACTTGGCACGTTCCAGCCAAATTTTCTGTCCTGCCCATTATGATTCCTGTGGCAGGCGGGATGGGAAAATTGCACCCAGGGAATTACTCTTTTGTGTGGAACTTGCTACCACATGAGGTGAATAACGTAGATAAACGTCCCAAGAGAAAGTAGCCCAATAAGAAGTCTCACAACACCAGGTTAAAGTGCAACAGGATTATTTTTGGAATCACGAGCTTTTGGAGTGCTGCTCCTTCATCAGGTGAGTGGGTCCCACCCACTAACCTGAGCTTCTCCCAGACTATTTATATAGCCCAGCCCAAAAGAGAAAATGCTGGAAAATCTCAGCAGGTCCGACAGCATCTGAAAGGAAAGAAAAGAGCCGACGTTTTGAGTCCCTTTGTCAAAGGGCCAACTGATGAAGGAGCAGCTCACGACTCCAAATAAACCTGTTGGATTTTAACCTGGCGTTGTGAGATTTCTTGCTGTGCCCACCCCAGTCCAACCTCCGCATCAAAGAAAAGTAGACTACTAGGATTAGATGAAGAGACAGTAACAGGAGATGGCAACGGTGCTAGGAATGGAGCAGTTGGGCCGAATGGCCCGTCCCTGTGCTGTAGACGGGATGGGTAACTCACAGTCACATTCCCAGTGTGTCGCGATTAAGGGCCTGCAATTTGTTGAGAGTGGGACATCATGAGCAATAATCTCGCTATCAGATAATTTTCTCTGCTTTCTTGTCTCTTGTTTTTTTTTCCCCCTCTCCTCCCAGGCTGTGCTTTTGTAAAATATTCCTCTCACGCAGAAGCCCAGGCAGCCATTAACAGCCTGCACGGAAGCCAGACTATGCCAGTAAGTCAGACGCGAAAGAAACAAACTCATGAATAATTTGAGGCTTGTCGAGCACTCTGATGGTATTTACTTACCTTGCGTTGTCGCCGATATTATAAAAGTCTCTGCAGCATGTTTATCTGTGCTTTGCTTCATTAAAAATAATGCAATATGCATATATATATAGTTATCTGCAAAGCCTGGACCTGGAATGCCATCTTTATTTTTCAATCCAAATTATCATCGTTAATCTCCTCCCCTCAATTGCATAGACAGTCCTTTCAATAGCATAAAACCAGAGGGTTCAAGATTATCGTTCTCACCATTAAACTCATTTCGAAATAAGTTTAAAAGCTTATTTATTAGTGTCATAAGACTTAACTTAATACAGCAATGCAGTCACTGTGAAAATATCCTAGTCACCACACTTCAGCACAAGTTTGGGTACACTGAGGGAGAATTTGAAGTTTAAAGTTTATTTATTAATGTCATAAATAAGCAAATTTAGCCTTGCAATTCAGTTACCGTGAAAATCCCTCAGTCAGCACACTCTGGTGCCTTGTCGGGCGCACTGAGGGAGATCAACAGTTTGAAGTTTATTTATTTGTGTCACAAATAGGCTTACATTAACATTGCAATGCAGTAACTGTGAAAATCCCCTAGTCGCCACACTCAGGTACACCAAGGGAGAATTTTACACAACCGATACACCTAACCAGCGCATCTTTCGGATTGTGGGAGGAAACCCACGCAGACATGGGGAGAATTTGCACAGACAGTGACCCAAGCCGGGAATTGAACCCAGGTCCCTAGCAGTGTGAGGCAGCAGTGCTAACCACCTGCCACCATGGTGCCAAAGTCCAATAACTGTTTTATTCCTCTCTTTATTCCTCAGTTCCCCGTTCTTCTTTCTTGACGTTGTTTTCCCTTGGTGAAGAAATTATTCTGCCATGTTTCCAGAGAAGCATAGAATTGTTGCAGCACAGATGAGGCTGTTTGGTCCTTTCTATCCCTACTGGTTCTGCGCAAGAGCAAATCAGCTCCTTAAACTTTGGTTGGAGCCCTGCAGATATGATTCGAGATGTTTATCCCATTTTCTTTTGAAACCCACAATTGAATTTGCATCCTCCACATTCTCATTCCAGATTCCAGCCAGCCACTATGTTAACAAAATATGCTTTTCGTCATGTTGTCACTATTGCTTCTTTTGCGACTCACCTTATCCTGGAGTCCTCTGTGAGCTTCTGTCGCGGACTCCGTTGTCAGACTTTTAATTGTTCACAACTCCACCCTTCCAGTAACCAGATCAAGTCACAGAGTTCTCTTAAACAGATATTTCTAATCAAGATACAGCAAGGATGCTGGAAAGCTACAGCTCAAAGTCCGTAACTAGCCAGAGCCCAGAATACATGAGCAATTATAGTTTCAAATTCAAGTACAAGTAATTAGTCAAACACCAATCAAGGTATAGGAACGACTTCTATCCATTCACACTTATTATGGGTGGCACAGTGGTTGGTATTGCTGACTCACAGCGCCAAGGAAGCAGGTTCAATTCCGACCTCGGATCACTGGCTGTGTGGAGTTTGCACTTTCTCCCCTGTGTCTGTGTGGGTTTTCCTCCGGGTATTCCGGTTTCTTCCTACAGCCCAAAATAGAAACGTAGAACAGTACAGCACAGTGCAGGCTGAGCTGTGTCCGAGCTCAGGCTATCCCACTCCCTATCATTCTGGTGTGCTCCATGTGCTTATCCAACAACCGCTTGAAATTTCCTAAAGTGTCCAACTCTGCTATCACAGTAGGCAGTGCATTCCACACCCCAACCACTCTGAGTAAAGAATCTACATGGGACATCCCTCTGGTATCTCCCACCATGTGCGGATTAGGTTGATTGGCCATGCTAAATTAACCCTAATGTTAGGGGGATTAGTAAGGTACATGAGGAGTTATGGGAATAGTGGGATTGTGGTCAGTACAGACTCGCTGGGCCAAAGGGCCTTCTTCTATACTATAAAAAATCTGTGATTCTATAATTAAGGTTACATCATTAATAAGGTACTGGTATTAAAATTAATCACAATCACCTCATGCCTGCTTCATTATAATATCCAATCAACATTAATATTTAATCTGTTAGTTGACCTAATTCAGCATAGTTCCAAGTTATTATTGATGGCCCAGTTTGTATCGGTGTCCATGGATATCACTCCCTTATTCCACTTCCAGGTGTTGGGTTGAATGAATTCTCTCAGACTAAAGACCTTGATGCTTATCTGTGAAGACTTGTACAATGACCGTTTTTTTCTCATAGCAGCTAATGCGACTTTTAAACTTATATGATCATTAACCCTTTCCAGTCATGAGAGTCAGGTACACCTAACGAGGCAATCGTAACCTAGATTGAACAGGTAGAGTCAGTGGTGGGCCACCAGTGACCTGGGGGTCATGTGTGACCTATCTGGGATCTGAGTGTGGTCCACGAGATACTTTGTTGACCATTGCCCTGTATAGTGATGCCACAAATCTGCTGGTTTCCACCCGTGTAGTTTTATTTTCCTTCCAGTGTCTGAAATGATGCATGAAGCAAAGGTAAGTGAAGTAAAGTGCATGCATAGCACTTTTTAAAGATGAGCTGGTAAATCCTCCTGTTATCATGGCCCAGTATAATCCTTCAGGTAATAACAGCGAAATACATCCATTGGTTGCTATCTGTGTGAGCTTGCTGTGTGCAAATTAGTTGTTGTGTTTCTCACATAACACTTCAAAAGTAATCAATGGACAATAAAGTGCTTAGGTGGAAAAGTATGCGTACCGATTTCTTTTGTGGGTGGCCTGGTGGCACAGTGGCTAGCATGGATCCCTCACAGCACCAGGTTCAATTCCACCACCTTAGTGTCCCTAGATTGGTAGTTTAGAGGGATTAGTGGGGTAAATGCGTCTGTTTCAGGGATAGGACAAAGGGTGGGGACCAGCGTTGGATGCTCTGTTGGACAATAGGTGTGAACTCAATGGGCCAAATGGCCTCCTGTATGGATTCTATGCCACGTTTGTCATCTGGAGTTTTTCTATCTACCCTACCTGAACAAAGAACAATATAGCACAAGAATAAGCTCTTTGACCCATTATGTCTGTGTTGACATAGATACCTCTCTAATCTAATATTTTCTTGACTCTATGTGGTCCAAATCCCTCTATTTGCTGCCTATTAATATATTTATTTGATGTTGCTGTAGAATCTGCTTCCACACCTCCTCCAGCAGCGTGTTCCAGTAATTCACCACCCTTTACGTGAAAAACATGCCTCTTACATTTACTTTAAACTTCCCCCCTCCACCTGTGCCACCGAGTAATTGATCCTTCCACCCTGGGAAAAAGACTCTGACTATCCACTCTATCCAAGCCTGTCATAATCTTGTAAACCTCCATCAGGTCCGACGCTCCAATAAAAACAACCCAAGTTTGTTCAACCTTTCTCAATATCCTCCAAACCAGGGCAACATCCTGGTAAATCTCTTCTGCACCCTTTCCAATGCATCAACATCTGGTAGTTTGCTATCAGAATTGTATGTTAATTGGATTGGGGTAAATACAGTAAGAAGTAGCTAAAACATAAACCTGTTGGACTTTAACCTGGTGTTGTGAGACTTCTTACTGTATCAGAATTGTACACAATACTCCAATTCTGGCCTAACCAAAGTCTTACACAGCTGCAGCACGATTTTCCAATTCCTATACTCAACATCCTGACCGATGAAGGGCAAAATGCCTTCTTCACCACTTTGTCCACCTGAGTTGCCACCTTCAGAGAACTGCGGGCCGAGATCTCGCTGTATGCTAATATTCCTAAGGGCTCTACCATTTTACTGTCCCTCTGCTGTAGACCTTCCAAATTCCATCACCTCATATTTATCTGGGTTAAATTCCACCTGCCATCTTTTGGCCCAGATCTCCAGCTGATTTGTATCCTCTAACAATCCTCCTCAGTATCCGCTACTCTCCCAACGTTTGTATCATCTAAAAATTTCCAATTCAGACCACTTACATTTTCCTCCAGGTCATTTATATATATATATATTATAAACAACACCTTCCTTAATACCTTGAAAACTATGAGCAGGTCCCTCCATTTCCTTTAAATTCCCAGGACTCACCCTTGTATAAGTAATCTCCCTTTGTAATTTAACCCCTATCTCATAACCTGTCCTCAGCATCTTTAACGATACTGCACTTTCTCAT
This sequence comes from Sphyrna mokarran, assembly GCA_024679065.1. NCBI lineage: Eukaryota > Metazoa > Chordata > Chondrichthyes > Carcharhiniformes > Carcharhinidae > Sphyrna > Sphyrna mokarran. The sequence goes on from JAGIQG010000033.1 coordinate 9,930,022, forward strand.
TCCAGCACTTGTTTGGGCTGGATTTCTATTGACAAATCCTTCAATTCCAGTGAATGGAGTTTTGTTTGTACCCCACAAGCTTCCAACTCAGAAATGGGAGTGCTACCAACTTCAGGGAGGCGATGGCCTCATGCTACTATTGCTGGACCATTAATCCATGAACTCAGCAAATATTCAGGGGATCTGGATTTGAATCCCACCACGGCAGATGGTGGATTTTGAATTCAAAAAAATATTTGGAATTAGGACGACCGTGAATGAAACCATTGTCGATTGTTTCGATAGTCGATTCGCTAATGTCCTTCAGAGAAGGAAATCATAGCATCATGCAGTGCAGAAGGAGACCATTTGACCCACTGAGTCTGCATCAACCACAATCCCACCCAGGCCCTAGCCCTGTAACCCTATGCATTTATTCTAGCTAGTTCGTCTGACATTAAGAGGCAATTTAGCATGGTCAATCCACTTAACTCACACATCTTTGGACTGTGGGAGGAAGCCGGAGCACCCGGAGGAAACCCATGCAGATACAGGAGAACATGCAAAATCAACTCAAATCAAATTAATATTAAGCTGATCATTCTCTATATCCTGATATAACTGTAACACTGCATTCTGCATCAAATCTGCACATCTTTGGACACTAAGGGCTAATCCAGCACGGCCAATCCACCTAACCAGCACATCTTTGGACTGTGGGAGGAAACTGGGGCACCTGAAGGAAACCCATGCAAGCACAGGGAGAATGTGCAAACTCCACACAGCCAGTGACCCAAGCTGGGAATCGAACCCGGGTCCCTGTCGATGTGAGGCCGCAGTGCTAACCACTGTGCCGCCCCTAAATCTGTTGTCTTTACCTGGCCTGACCTACATGTGACTCCAGAGCCACAGCAATGTGGTTGACACTCAACTGCTGTCGAGCAATGAGGAATAAGCAACAAATGTTGACCCAGCCAGCGATGCCCATGTCCCACAAACGGATGAAGAATGAAAAAGTGCAGCTGTAGGAGCTAATGAAAAATGCATTAACTTGCATGTGATTGCAAGATGCATCGAGGAGCGGCCAATATCATTGATGGTCTGGTGTGAATGTGCGTCATAGCCTTTTGTCTAGTGGGTTTCTTACATCAAAGCCCTCTCTGATCTATATGGGTTATCCCAATTGGCCACTGCCATTACTTCTCACAACCGTGAGATTCAATCATTTTGAGGGAGTATCTGACTTACGTCAAAAAAAATACAAAGAGGCAGCCTGGTTTAAAAAAAACCTGGCTGCAAACACAGGCAGGTGGTGAAGCGAAGTTCGAGAGGGTCATATTTCACTGCAATGTATTAAGCTATCGATCTTCAGTACTTAAGCCTCAAAGCACCAGTGTTCACTCTAACCGTGTGATATTCTGCAATTGATCCTTAAGCATATCGTTGCCAAAAGTCTCTTGCGTTACTCAAATGGGAAAGGAAAAGCAGCATTTGAAGTATTGGGGTGGCACAGTGGTTAGCACTGCTGCCTCACGGTGCCAGGGAGCCAGGTTCAATTCCAATCCCTTCAGGGTAGCTGTTGGAGATTTGGAGGGATAGTCGGGTAAGGAGATGAGGGATAGTTCGGGGTAAGCCCACAGGTTAAGAGCCGGTGGGGGGAAAGGGGGGGAGGTTAGTCAGATAGCGTGGCACAGTAGCAGAGTGGCTAGAACTGCTTGGCACCAGGTTTCAATTCTGGTCTCGCGTGACTGTGTGGAGTTTGCACATTCTCCCCGTGTCTGCATGGGTTTCCTCCCACAGTCTGAACGACGTGCTGATTAGGCGCATTGGCCACGCTAAATTGTCCCTCAATGTGGTTTGATTTTACATGTATTAATATGCATGGAAAATATTGTTTCTTGCGTGCTATACAGACAAAGCATACCATTCATAGAAAAGGAAAGGAGAGAATGCAGAATGTGGTGTTACAGTCATAGCTAGGGTGTGGAGAAAAATCAACTTAATGCAAGGTAGGTCTATTCAAAACTCTGAAGGCAGTAGGGAAGAAGCTGTTCTTGTGTCAGTTGCTATGTGAGTTCTGTGTACGCAAACAGATGCCAGAGTGTGGCGACTAGGGGAATTTCACAGTAGCTTCATTGCAGTGTCAATGTAAGCCTACGAATAAATAAACTTTAAAACTTGTAACTCTGCAGAGTTGCAAAGTGGACGGGAGTCCAAACAGCGAGCCAAGGTCCTGCTGAATGTCCCTTTCTCTCCTCTCTTCCAGGGTGCATCGTCCAGTCTGGTGGTGAAATTTGCAGACACAGATAAGGAGCGCACTCTGCGGCGCATGCACCAGATGGCAGGGCAGCTTGGCATCTTTAATCCGATGGCAATCCAGTTTGGCGCATACGGAGCATACACTCAAGCGGTAGGTAAACCAGCCACCTGCCAGCCTCAATACGCCAACACCACAGTCCACTAAATCAGACGCAGATGGCATGATGAGTTTATTTTGATCCTTCATGCCAGGGACTTCACAGCCCTGGATCAATGGACTGGAGGACATTCAGCCCGTCACTTTCATGCTGTCCCTCCAAAAAATGTATTTATTTCACACCAATTGCTTTATGGATTAGTTTTTTCCCTCTCTCTGGAATTGTGCTTCCCGTGCCAACAGCTGCCCATGTTTGAGAAATTCCTTCCAACATCTTCCTTTGATCCCTCAGTGCTAAATTTTAAATGGATGCACTTTGTTGTACCAGATCTCAGACCGATAGGCATCACTTTTAATTGGCAAAGTGCTCTACAATTCTGAACCTTTCTATCAGACCACCAATTAACCTTCTGTTTTCATCTGAAAAACGCTCCAGTTTCCCTAGTGATCTTTCATTAAGAAAAGACAATTGACAAATTACTAAGTGTGCTCTGTGCACCTAAAATCTGGGCCAGTGTTAGGGTCCAGGTCAGAAACACCTGGGTAGCATGGTGGCACAGTGGTTAGCACTACTGCTCCACAGCACCAGGGGCCTGGCTTTGATTGCTGGTTTGGGTCACCCGCTCTGCAGCGTCTGCACGTTCTCTCCGCATCTGTGTGGGTTTCCTCCAGGTACTGTGGTTTCCTCCCACAATCCAAAAGTCATGCTGGTTAAGTGTATTGGCCAATATCCAGGTTCGATTCCAGCCTTGGATTACTGTCTATGTGGAGTTATTCCCATGTTTGTGAGGGTTTCCTCCCACAGTCCAAAAGATGTGCTGGTTAGGTGCATTAGCCATATTAAATTCTCCCTCAGTGTGCTTGAATAGTGCTGGAATGTAACAACTAGGGAATTTTCACAGTAACTTCATTGCAGTGTTAATGTAAGCTTACTTGTGACACTAATAAATAAACTTAAAAAAAAACCCGACATATGTTCTGGAGTTAACCTAAGCCCGAACTTTTTTAGATTTTGGCATTAGGGTGAGCATAAGATGTTTCACTCCATATATGATACAAATGACCCATTAGGGAGCTTTTACCAAAACAAACTTTTATGTTTCACAATACAGTTAAAATATAAGAAAAAGAATTTGTGTATATTTTACCAATGGGAAATACTTACACATGACAAGGTATAATTCTTACCAGTTATCTATTTCCAAAGTTCCAATGTAAGCAATATCTTCATAGACATAAATCCCTTTTTTTAGGCACACAAAGAGAAATGTGCTGTAGCTGGGCAGATGCAAAAAGATATGACTCTTCTGCCTCCTACGCAACAACCTCCAGAGAAATATATACCCCCAGTTGCAGAATCTCAAAGGAAGAGACTGATTTTTTTTACAGAATCAAATCTCCAAATCCAGGGAGAGAAAGAGAGGTGTTTATAGAACATAGAACATAGAACATAGAACAATACAGCACAGAACAGGCCCTTCGGCCTTCGATGTTGTGCCGACCAAAATAAAAAGCAATGCCCCTCCTAACTAAACCATTCCCTTCTCATCCATATACTTATCAACTAACCTCTTAAACGCCACCAAACTTGGCGCATCTACAACAGCTGCAGGCAGGGCATTCCACTCCCTAATCACTCTTTGAGTAAAGAACCTACCTCTGATATCCGTCCTATAACTCATACCCCTTAATTTAAAGTTGTGTCCCCTCGTGCTAGCTTTTTCCATCCTAGGAAAAAGGCTATCACTGTCCACCCTATCCAAACCTCTAATTATCTTATATGTTTCAATAAGATCCCCCCTTAGCCGCCTCCTTTCTAACGAAAACAGCCTCAAATCCTTCAACCTCTCTTCATAGGACCTGCCCTCCATACCAGGCAACATCCTGGTAAACCTCCTCTGTACCCTCTCCAATGCCTCCACATCTTTCTTATAATGTGGGGACCAGAACTGCACACAATACTCCAAGTGCGGCCGCACTAGAGTTTTGTACAGTTGCAACATGATGCTGCGGCTCCTAAATTCAATCCCCCTACCAATAAAAGCTAAGACTCCATATGCCTTCTTAACAACTTTATCCACTTGACTGCCTACTTTCAGGGATCTATTGACACATACACCAAGATCCTTCTGTTCCTCAACACTATTAAGAGCCCTACCATTAGCCCTATACTCTACACATTTATTGTTCCTGCCAAAGTGCATTACCTCACAATGCACTTGTGAGGTATCTCCAACAATTCCAAACAGCAACTGAGCCTTGATATCTATGTGTAAGCCTAGCTCCACCCAGTACTGCTTGCTTTTTTTTTTGTTCTTTGTACTCCATAGTCATTTGCTTCAGCCTGGCCCATCAGTATAATAAAGCTCATTCTGCCCAGCCTCCTTAATCATCAGTATATACTATTTCTTCATCCCCTTTCCATATATACGGACTCCCTTGTGGCCCAGAGAAACTAAAATCCCCTCTTGATAGCATTTCTAGCCAAGAGATAGCTGGGTTGAGGGGAAGATTGTCAGTGTTGGGAGTCGGGGAGGGTGGAGGGACAGGTTGGATTCTTCTTGCCAGACATGGAGAAGATAGATTCCCTGTTTCTCAGTGGAAATATTCGGTTCTGTTTCTGAGGCATATACATTGGACATTAACCAAGATGTAAGTGCGAAAATTAAGTTGTAATTCCAGCTCTGGCCAAATATTTAATTCACTTTGCCCTGCAAGATTAAGGATGCTCTCTTCAAATAAAGCACCATGAGGTTGCTGTGAAACTGTAGTTAAAAACAATTAGAAACTGCAGATACTGGTATAAAAAATTAAGTTACAACAATTAGGCAACTCTATCAGCGAGGATGGAAAAAGTGAGGCCTTCAGTGAGACCAGCAGTTGTGCATTCAGGATAAACGACTAATCTAAACCTTGTGTTAGTTTCGTAAACACTGCGTTCCTAGCCTTGAGCATGAGATGGAAAAAAAAACAAGTTACCATAACAAATACCAACAAACAAGATATTTGACTGTAATAAGTTCTCGGAGGTAGAAGTCCCTTTACCAAAATTCCTTTATTTACGAGATCCAATAATACAAAACAGAGCGTTCGTAGTGTGCAGTCTACATCCGGAGTGCCAGAGGAATTGACACTCCTGTTTAAATATAGAGCCTGGGGCTCCTTAATCAGGGAGCTCATAGTCAAGCAAGCCAAGCTCAATTGCCTGATTAAAATTGTTACATTGACAATGAAGGAGACGGTTTTCTGTGGGATAAGAAAGAGCAAAAAACTGTGCTATGGTTGGTGGACAATGTATGCAAATGAAGGATTATAAACTTGCTCTCTCATTTGTTGTAATTAATTATAACTGTTAATTATCTGTATGAATCAACAGAACATCACAGTGAAATTCACTGTATCTTTTCTCCTTGATAGCACATAATGAAACCTTAGATGATTTGAGTACTCACCGTGCATTGTCTGGTTAATGCACAACATAAGCACCCACCCTCCCAGTGAAACATACTGTGTTAAAAGTCTTGTTTCATTTCTCTTTCAGTTGATGCAGCAACAAGCAGCTCTCATGGCAGCAGCGCAGGGCACTTACTTGAATCCCATGGCTGCAATTGCAGCAGCACAAATGCAGCAGATGGCGGCCTTCAATGTGAACGGACTAGTAGCGACGCCAATGACGCCATCATCAGGTACGTCACTGACCCATGCCAGAACCCCAACGTCATAACTCCCTCTCCCCCCCCCCCCCCCCCCCCCCCCAGGTTTCTCAGGGGTGGTGGCGATTCCCATTGGGATCGAGCAGCACGGCGGTTACCACTGCTGCGTCATGATGCCAGGAACGATTCCAGCCTTGGGTCGCTGCTTGTGCGGAGTTTGCACATTCTCCCTTGTCCGCGTGGGTTTCCTCTAGTTGTCCCCGGTTTCCCACCCACAGTCCAAAAGATGTGCAGGTTAGGTGGATAGGCCATGCTAAAATTGTCCCTCAGTGTCCAAAGATGTGTGAGTTAGGTAGATAGGCCATGCTAAAATTGCCCCTTAGTGTCTAAAGATGTGTGGGTTAGGTGGATTAGCCATGGTAAATTGTCCCTTAGTATCAAAAGATGTGAAGGTTAGATGGATTAGCCATGGTAAATTGTCCCTCAGTATCAAAAGATGTGAAGCTTAGGTAGATTAGCCATGATAAATTGTCCCTTAATGTCCAAAGTCTAGGTATCATTCTGTTAAATGTATATTGTATTCTCTTCAAGATGTAGGAGAGGCAGTGTCATAGTGGTATTGTCACTGGACTATTAACCCAGGGACCCATACTCTGATGACCTGGGTTCAAATCCCACCATGGCAGATGTTGAAATTTGAATTCAAGTCTAATGATGATCACGAAACCATCACTTATTGTCAATAAAAACCCCATCTGGTTCACTAATGTCCCTTCAGGGAAGGAAATCTGCCGTCCTTACCTGGTCTGGCCTATATGTGACTCCAGAGCCACAGCACTGCGGTTGACTCTCAACTGTTCCCCCCAAAAGTAGTGTAGCAAGCCGTTCAGTTCAAGGGTAATAAAGGATGGGGCAACAAACACGGGCCCAGCCCTATGAGCGAAATAAAAAAAAAGCAAATGGGCTAACTGAGGTGGTCTAGGCAGGCATTGTAGTGATGAAGCACTGAGAATACATGCAGGAGGAGGCCATTCGGCTCTCTGAGCCTGCTCTGCCAGCATCATGTTTTGTATTCAACAATGCTAGTGTTAAATAAACTTAGGCAGGAATTTACTAAGAGCAAATTACTGCTGAAAGAGGAAGATTGCTGATAGGGGTTGCTTGTATTATCATCATAAATGTATTTATAAAGACCTTGTTATTTTCACTACAACAGTGAACCTCTTCACTATTTAATTATTGTAGCAACAAAACACGTCTGACTTTGTACTTTGCTTTAATATTGTTATATTACATTGAAAACATGGCGCAAGATTCCTCTTTGCTCAGCGTGCCTCCAGTTCAGTGGGACTATATGGGTGGTACAATGGTTAGCATCGTTGGCTCACAGCTCCAGGGACCCAGGGTCGATTCTCGTCTGGGGTCACTGTTTAAGTGGAGTCTGCACTTTCTCCCCCTTGTCTGTGGAGTTTTCCTCCGGGTTCTCTGGTTTCCTCCCACAGTCTGAAAGATGTATTAGTTGGGTAGGTTGGCTTTGCTAAATTCTCCCTCAGTTTATCCAAATAGGTGCCAGATATATCACTGGTGTATCATAGAGTCATTGAAGCTCTACAATGCGGAAGGAGACAGTTCGGCCTGTTAAATCAGCACTAACTCTCTGACAGAGCATTCAAATTCCCTGCCACCCTGTTCTCGTAACCCCAAGCATTTATCCCTAATTACTCCTAACCCACACATCCTGGCACACAAAGGGCAATTTAGCATGGTTAATCCACCAAACCTACACGTCTTTGGACACTGGGGGGTAAATTATCATGGCCGATCCTACACATCTTGGGAAAATCAACGATTTAGCATGGCAATCCACCTAATCTTGATGTCTTTAGACACAAAGGGGCAAATTAGTTTGGCCAATCCACCTAATCTTGACATCTTTGGACACTAAGGGGCAAATTAGCATGGTCAATCCACCTAATCTGCACATTCCAGGACACTAAGGGGCAAATTAGCATGGTCAATCCACCTAACCTGCACATTCCAGGACACTAAGGGGCAAATTAGCATGGTCAATCCACCTAATCTGCACATCTTTGGACTGTGGGAGGAAACTGGAGCACCTGGAGGAAACCCAGGCAGACACGGGGAGAACAGCAAGACTCCACACAGATAGTGATCTAAGGCTGGAATTGAACTAAACAGAGAGTTAGTGCTGATTTAACAGGCCGAACGTTCTCCTTCCGCATTGTAGAGCTTCTATGAATCTATGATACACCAGTGATATATCTGGCACCTATTTGGCACTGTGAGGCCGTTTCCTCCCACAGGCTGGAAGATATGCTGGTTAGGTGCATCGGCCATCTTAAATTCTCCCTCAGTGCAGCCGAACAGGTGCCGGAGTGTGGCGACTAGGGAATTTTCCTAGTAGCTTCATTGCAGCGTTCATGTAAGCCAACTTGTGATACCAATAAATAACAAAAAAAGACCTTGCTATTTCCCACTAACGTCGGCAAACCCCTTCAATATTTAATTACAAGTAGCAACTAAATGTGTCTGACTTTGTGCTTTGTATTAATATTATTAAATTATATTGAAAACATTGCTCCAGATATCTCCCTTGCTTGACTTGGCTCCAGTTCAATGGTAATTCTACTACTTGGGGGTACACCTTGGTCTCATTTTAGCTCACACGAGGAAAGCAAAGTGACATTTTCTATCTTAAATTCCTGTCCATCATTGGAGCCTACAGCCTTGCAAGGGGGTGAATGGCAGCCACTATAAATAAACAGCCCAGTTTTGCTTCAGGCCTCCACTTACGGGAGTGTATTTTCTTCACAGATTGTTGTTCATTTTCCTCTATAGGCACCAGTACACCCCCTGGCATTAACGCAGCTGCTGTACCCAGCATAGCTACGCCCATTGGGGTTAACGGGTTCAGTGCCATGCCACCACAGACCAACGGGCAACCAGCATCAGACACCATCTATGCCAATGGCATCCATCCGTACCCAGGTACGTGCAAAGAAACCCATCACACATTTATGGGCACTTGATTTGGAGGGTGGGGGGGGGGGGTTGAAGGGTGGCTGTGAGACTGCAATTCTAAAGCAGAAGAATGCACATTGGGTCAGATGTGGAGTTGAGCGATACATTGAAACCTTCCCTGGTATCTTTGAGTCAAGACTGAAGAGCAAGTTGCGAGAGAGCGAGCGAGAGACGGGACGGATGCCATCAGGTAATTAGTCCCTGAAACTTCTGTAGATAAATGAGTGTGGATTCTTCCAATTCTGCGTGTAGATGTTCTGCATTGTCATTGTGCGTTGAAAATAAGAAATTCTGACAATAGCCTGCCTATCCGGCAGCACGGATACTTCTGTTACAAGCAACAAAAGAACTTATTCCACAAAGTAAATCAAAGAAGATGGTTTAATAAAGAAACTCCATTACACCAACACTTGGGGCTACACCCTGGGCCACACAACCTCCATCTACTTTCCATTTATACTGGGCCAGCTGGTCAGCTGACCACTGCATCATTTTGCCTTTGGTTACCTTCTCTACTGGGTCAGCTGACCCACACAGCATGTTACCATTGGTTACATTGTAACAGATTCCAGTGTTACTATTGGTTACAGTATAACAGATTCCAGTGTTCTATTGGTTACAGTATAACAGATTCCAATGTTATGATTGGTTACATTATAACAGATTTGTGTTACCATTGGTTACATTACAACAGATTCCAATGTTACCATTGGTTGCATTACAGCAGATTCCAGTATTAGCATTGGTTACATTATAACAGATTCCAATGTTACTATTGGTTACATTGTAACAGATTCCAGCATTACCATTGGTTACATTATAACAGATTCCAATGTTACTATTGATTACATTGTAACAGATTCCAGTGTTACCATTGGTTACATTATAACAGATTACATTGTAACAGATTCCAGTGTTACCATTGGTTACATTATAATAGATTCCAGTGTTACCATTGGTTACATTGTAACAGATTCCAGTGTTACCATTGGTTACATTATAATAGATTCCAGTGTTACCATTGGTTACATTGTAACAGATTCCAGTGTTACCATTGGTTACATTATAATAGATTCCAGTGTTACCATTGGTTACATTGTAACAGATTCCAGTGTTACCATTGGTTACATTATAATAGATTACATTGTAACAGATTCCAGTGTTACCATTGGTTACATTATAATAGATTCCAATGTTACCATTGGTTACATTGTAACAGATTCCAGTGTTACCATTGGTTACATTATAACAGATTACATTGTAACAGATTCCAGTATTACCATTGGTTACATTATAACAGATTCCAATGTTACCATTGGTTACATTGTAACAGATTCCAGCGTTACCATTGGTTACATTATAATAGATTCCAATGTTACCATTGGTTACATTGTAACAGATTCCAGGGTTACTATTGATTACATTGTAACAGATTCCAATGTTACCATTGGTTACATTATAATAGATTCCAATGTTACCATTGGTTACATTGTAACAGATTCCAGTATTACCATTGGTTACATTATAATAGATTACATTGTAACAGATTCCAGTGTTACCATTGGTTACATTATAATAGATTCCAATGTTACCATTGGTTACATTGTAACAGATTCCAGTATTACCATTGGTTACATTATAATAGATTACATTGTAACAGATTCCAGTGTTACCATTGGTTACATTATAATAGATTCCAATGTTACCATTGGTTACATTGTAACAGATTCCAGTGTTACCATTGGTTACATTATAACAGATTACATTGTAACAGATTCCAGTATTACCATTGGTTACATTATAACAGATTCCAATGTTACTATTGGTTACATTGTAACAGATTCCAGCGTTACCATTGGTTACATTATAATAGATTCCAATGTTACCATTGGTTACATTGTAACAGATTCCAGGGTTACTATTGATTACATTGTAACAGATTCCAATGTTACCATTGGTTACATTATAATAGATTCCAATGTTACCATTGGTTACATTGTAACAGATTCCAGTATTACCATTGGTTACATTATAACAGATTACATTGTAACAGATTCCAGTATTACCATTGGTTACATTATAACAGATTCCAATGTTACCATTGGTTACATTGTAACAGATTCCAGCGTTACCATTGGTTACATTATAATAGATTCCAATGTTACCATTGGTTACATTGTAACAGATTCCAGGGTTACTATTGATTACATTGTAACAGATTCCAATGTTACCATTGGTTACATTATAATAGATTCCAATGTTACCATTGGTTACATTGTAACAGATTCCAGTATTACCATTGGTTACATTATAATAGATTCCAATGTTACCATTGGTTACATTGTAACAGATTCCAGGGTTACCACTGGTTACAGTATAATGTAGTGAATGCATGCCCATGTGAGTGCCCCACCGTCTGGTGAAAAGAACGATTGGCACTTTTGTCGGCACACCTGACTGACTCGGCATCTCTAATATCCAGACAGAGCAGCCGCGTGGCTCGGTAAAGCCATTTCAACATGCCTTAGATCATAAACGATATATCAAAGGATGCCATCGAGAGGGCGCTTTTGCATTATATTCCCATTAACAGTGGAGTAGCTGTGATCATTCTGCATCAAGAAACTTGTGCGAGGAATTTTGTCTGCTCACAGTTTGATGCTCTGCACAAAATTTGCTTTTCAGGGTCAGAGGATAGAGCAATGGTTTGTTCCCTTATTTATTTTTTCTTCAAAACAAGGAAAGTGGAGAAGAAGGTACACTGCAACAATAGGGAGGAATCAGTTTTGCGTTAATATGTAATAGAATTGTGACTGGAGAATGCACGATGGTGTGTTACTTTCAATCTATAAGTGCAAACCATTGCTTTTCTTTTTATTTAAAACTCACAACCACCTAAATTAAACAGAAAAAATGCTGGAAAATCTCAGCAGGTCTGACAGCATCTGCAGAGAGAGAATTGAACCAATGTTTTGAGTCTGAATGACCCTTCATTAGAGTTCAAAATATTGGCCCTATTCTCTCTCCACAGACGCAGTCAGACCTGATGACATTTTCCAGTATTTTCTGTTTTTGGTTCAGATTCCAACATCTGTGGTATTTTGCCTTTATAATCGCCTAACTTAGTGAGTGCATTACAGAGAGATTGATGACAATAGAGGGAGACAGAGAAAAACAGCCTGGTACAGTGGTTAGCACTGCTGCCTCACTGTGCATGACTCAGGTTCGATTCTAGGCTTAGGTCACTGTCTGTATGGACTCTGCATGTTCTTCCCAGGGTATGCGTGGTTTTCCTCTGAGTGCTCTGGTATCGTCCCACAGTCCAAAGATATGTGGGTTAAGTTGATTGGCCATGCTAAATTGTCCCTTATTGTCTAAAAGATGTGCATGTTAGATGGATTCGCCATGTTAAATTGCCCCTTAGTATCTCAAAAGATGTGCAGGCTGGGTAGTTTGGCCTTTAGTGTCAGGGGGCTTGCTTTGGCTTGTCATTGGCTCCACTTACGTCTAGTTGAAGATGAGTCCATTGGAATGGCACATTGGGCTAGTACTGCAGGTTCACAGGTCCAGGGATTTGGATTCAACTCCAGTCTCCAGTGACTGTATAGAATTTATATGTTTTCCCCCATGTTTCCTCCAAGTACTCTGGTTTCCTCCCACAGTCCAAACATGTGCAAGATGGGTGGACTGGCCACACTAAATTGCTGGATTTTCCAGTTTTGGGGCAAGTGTGGCCAGAAAATCCTATCCAAGGTAATCCTTTCAATGCAATTAAAAAATAAACAGGACTCGCCCTCATCTTAAATGATAAGAGTTGATGTGTCTCTTTGGGGTATCATTGGCTCCCACTTGAGTCCAATTGGCTGGACGTCACCTCTCAGAGTTGAACTCACCTCAGGCAAATGATAGCCTGCCCGCACTCTCGAGAATGCTGGGTGTACGCGCGCCAATGTGTTTGGGTTGGTTCTACTAAGACGTGTAATTTTTAATTAAGGCAGAGCAATTTCCCTTCATTATTCAAGTTTGCACTTGTTTTCCACTTTCTGTGAAGTTACCCAGCTATGCTTGGCTCAGTTTAATAAGATGTGTTCATTTTCATAAACCCACTAATACAACTTAGAACTCTTCTATAATTACAATCATTGAGCACAAAATTGCAGCGATGGAATGCAATTGCATCTCATTAAAATAGAAACTATCAGTCAAATGGATTTTTAAATGGTATAATTAGACAGAATTTATTTGCTCAAAAGTAATTGAGGTTAGATGTCAGCAGAGCCTGAGTGTATTTTGTAGCCAGCAGCTGTTTTGGTGCAGAAAAGTTTTGGTCAGTCACGATTAATGATCTATGATCTGGTCTAGTTGCTTGTCTACTTTGATTTGTACCCGTGTATTATTTTTTTTAGAAGTGGATGGCTTTGTAGATATATTAGCTGTCGAAGCGGGGGATGGATAAATGGATTAAATAAATAGACGAAACAACAGCTAGATAGTTAGTCAGGTAGACATACAGCTGAATGGGTAGGCTGAGAGAACATTGTAAGCAATTCTGGGCCTCTGTGTCTAAGGAAGGATGCACCAGCCTTGGAGAGGATCCAGAGGAGGTTCACGAGAATGATCCCAGGAATAAAAAGCTTCAAACAACAAGGATAAAGGGCAAAGAAAATTACAGCAAGGGAACAGGCCCTTCAGCCCTCCAAGCCTGCACCGACCATGCTGCCTGACTGAACTAAAACCCCCTACCCTTCCAGGGACCATATCTCTCCATCCCTATACTATTTGTGTATTTATCAAGACACCCCTTAAGAGTCACTACTGTTTCTGCTTCCTCTATTCCCCAGCACCCTCTGTGCAAAAAAACTTGCCTCGTACATTGCTTTTAAAATTGGCCCCTTGCACCTTAAACCTATGCTCCGTAGTAATTGGCTTTTTCACCCTAGGAGGAAGTTTCTGACTATCCACTCTGTACATGCCTTCCATAATCTTGTAGACTTCTATCAGGTCTCCCCTTAACCTCCATCTGCCAGTGAGAACAAACCAAGTTTCTCCAACCTCTCCTCATAGCTAATACCCTCCATACAAGGCAGCACCCTAGTAAATCTTTTCTGTACCCTGTCCAAAGCCTCCACATCCTTCTCGTAGTGTGGTGACCAGACTTCATGAAATCAAAGAGGCATACAGAGTAGAAGAGGCCTTTCGGCCCATCGACTCTGCACTGAGAGATTAGAAACACCTCAGCTCCCACCCAATTCCTGCACTTGGCCCGTAGACCTGAATTTAATCACATGCCAAATGCTCATCCAGATATTTTTCAAAGGATGTGAGACATCTTGCCTCCACCACCCTTCCAGGCAACACATGCCAGACCATCATCACCCTCTGGGTAAAAAAGTTTTTCCTCACATCCCTCCTTAGCTTGACGTATGAGGAGTATTTGAGGATTCTGGATCTGCACTCAATGAAGTTTAGAAGGAGAGGGTGGGATCTTAGTGAAACTTACAGAATATTGAAAGGCTTGGATAGAGTGGACATGGGGAAGATGTTTCCATTAGTCGGGGAGTCTAGGATCTGAGGGCACAGAATTGGAGTCAACTGATAGTACCGAGATGAGGAGGAATCTCTTCAACCAGAGTCTGTGGAATTCATTACCACAGAAGGCTGTGGAGACCAGGTCACTGAGTATCTTTAAGACAGAGATAGATAGGTTCTTGGTTGGCAAGGGAATCAAACATTGTAGGGAAAAGCTGGGAAAATGGGGCTGAGAAACTTATCAGCCATGATTGAATGATAGAGCAGACTCGATGGGCTGAATGGCCTAATTCTGCTCCTAAAACTTATGATCTGCAAATTCCCCTCCCAAGACTCACACCATCCACTACATTGACGTTCTTTTTCTGTAGCAGGATCAAATAGAACCAGAGAACCACAGAATCCCTACAGTGCAAAAAGAGACCCTTTGACTCATCAAGTCTGCAATGACTTCAGACAGAGCTCCTTATCCAGCACCCACCGCCCCACCTTCCCCCCCCCATAACCCCACACATATGTATCCCACTAATCTCCCTAACCAACACATTTTTGGTCACTAAGGGACAATTTCGACAGGCCCAATGGGCTAAATGGCCTAATTTTGCTCCTGCAAAAAATGGTCTTACGGAGACAGACTGAGAGGGAGGAGAGGGATAGTTCTCCCTCAGAAAGAAGCACATCAGGAAATAAATAGAAAATGGATGGAATAACGACATTAAGGAATGCCTGGTTAAATAGAATACCTAGATGAATTGTCAGACAGAAAAGTGGAAGCCTCGATGATATTGCACTGGCGAGACAGATGTGTAGATCAGATAGATAGATTGGAGAGATAGATGTACTAAATAGAAAAATAGGCATATGGGAAGGCTTGATTGAATGCTGCTGTGCAGAATTACCTGGATAGATTAATGGATGGATGATTAGATGAATGGTCAGAGTGGACAGATTGTCAAGATAGATAAATATATTACTTTGATAATTGGAGGCAAGGCAAGACAGAACCCAGATGGATTTATTGATGTGGATGTGTGTGGATGGATTGCTTGATTAAAGATAGACTACCAACTTGAAATAAATTTCTGTCTTCTCCTTCCAAACATGTAAAGAAAATATGATTGAGCTGCTCAACTTCTATTCCGTAATGGTTGTAAAACTAAGCGTGGCCAGGTATTGACAAAACGAACAATTACTGTTATCAAGCAGTGCTGGGGAAGAAACACCAGAATGGATTTCAATTAGATATGCGTTGGTTTGATGGCATAAAAATTGACCAGATTCAGTGAATTGATATGCCAGCACTTCAGAGGAACTGATACTCTACTGCTGTTTAAAATATTTATTCTCCAACTTTATTACAAATCAGATGCCCAATCTCTCTTCTCAGTCACAAGGCTGCTGAAGGTGTTCCATTTCTGCTATGGTAGCTTCGATCCCTGGCTTGAGTCACTGTCTACAAGGAGTTTGCACATTCTCCACATGTCTGCGTGGGTTTCCTCCCAGTGCTCCGATTTCTTTCCATAATCTGAAAGACGTGCTGGTTAGGAGCATTGGCCATGCTAAATTCTCCCTCAATGAACTCAAACAGGTGCCAGAGTGTGGCCACTCAGAGATTTCCACACTAACTTCATTGCAGTGTTAATGTAAGCCTATTAATGACAACAATAAATAAACTTACACTTCATTACCATTGCCGATATATACCGTCTTCCCAACGGTATATATCTTTTTTCCAACTTCGATCCACATCCATTTTTCTTCCCATGTACACTCATTTTGCACCTTTTGCAGATCTTCTGTAAGACTCAAAGCTTTTTTGAAGTTTATTTATTAATATCACAAGTAAGCCTTACAATAACACTGCAATGAAGTTACTGTGAAAATCCCCTAGTTGCGACACTCCGATGCTTGTTCGGGTCAATGCACCTAACCTGCATGTCTTTGGACTGTGACGGAAATTTGGAGCACCTGGAGGAAGCCCACGCAGATGTGGGGAGAATGTGCAGACTCCACATAGGCAGTGACCCAAGTCTGGAATCAAACTCAGGCCCCTGGCGCTGCGAGGCAGCAGTGCTAACCACTGTGATGCTATTCCATCCATAAAGTGCTCCTAGTCTGCACATCTGGATTGCTTCTTCCGACCAGGCTGATTGTAGGGCAATCTTTGGCTGTCTGGTCTCCTGGGGCATTTTCCTTTGCTTCCTTGATGTTTTCCTTTGTTTGGGCTTTGCACTTGAAAATGGATGTAGTCCACGCAGCTACAATTGTTTAGCTTAGCAATTAGTTAACCCCTAACTCTTAATTATAAGTGTGCAAAAAATATCTTAAAATGAAAATTCTGTGTAGACTGACACAAACAGGACTAAGCATACACAGGCTCCCTCGGATAATAATATATAAACTTTATGTCTGTAAATGCAAATATACATACATGTAATAGGAAAACAGTTTAATTACATTTTAGGTGTTTGATTTGTATGCACTCAAATAAGGACTTCATTTCTGAATTCATGTTGTAATATTAGAACATCTGAGTGGCTATTTCAGTGCGAGTTGAGGTTAATAAAATTTTTTTAACTGTAAGCAATGAGGGCATTGAGGCTCCAGGTTTTACTGGTGGCTTCCAACTCAAATCTCACTCCAAACTGATGACTGACATGGAAGTTTTATGTCAAAAGCCTATAAATCCACCTCTTGCAGATCATTACAATTCACCACGTGGAATATTAAGCTGTGCAATCTGTGTGTTATTAAGCTATAATTCCGTGACTATCATTCCACTGGCACATTGCGACTACATTTTATTGACTCGGTTTTAAGTATGTGTTTGAATCTGAGATTACGACATCTCGAGGTATTTCTTGTCAAGTTCTCAGTTGGAAGAATTGCATGGAGTTATTTTCAATGGTCCGTTCGATCCAATGGGTGGGATTTTGCCACCTCACTTTGCCCAGCGCTCGATCTCGCCCAAGGCTGATGGAGAATACCATTCTGCGTTCCAGTGAATTCCAGCCAATGTGTCATTTCATTTATGGGACATGGGCATCACTGGCTGGACCAACATTCATCTCTTGTAGCCCTTGAGAAGGTAGCAGTGAGCTGCCTTCTTGAATCGCTGCAGTCCATGTGCTGGGAGTTGACCCAAATGCCACTAAGGGAGGGAATCCCAGGATTTTTAATTCTGTGAAGGAACGGCCAATGTATTTTGAAGTCAGGGTGGTGAGTGGCTTGGAGAGGAGCTTGCAGGGTGGCTTTCCCATGTATCTGCTGCCCTTTGGGCGGCACGGTAGCACAATGGTTAGCACTGCTGCTTCACCGCTCCAGGGACCTGGGTTCAATTCCCGGCTTGGGTCACTATTTGTGTGGAGTTTGCACATTCTCCTCGTGTCTATGTGGGTTTCCTCCCACAGTTCAAAGATGTGCGGGTTTAGGTTGGTTGGCCGTGCTAAATTGATCCTTAGTGTCCTGAGATGTGTAGGTTAGAGGGATTGCTGGGTAAATATATAGTGGAGTTAGGGCCTGGGTGGGATTGTGGTCGGTGCACACTCGATGGGCCGAATGGCCTCTTTCTGGGATTCTATGATTGTTTTTCCAGATGGAAGTGGTCGTGGGTTTGGAAGGTGCTGTCTAAGGATCTTTGGTGTATTTTATGGAATTTCAGAGTGTTCCTATTGATTCCGATTCTGTGGAATTCCAGTTTGCATCTCATCCCTCAGAATACGGGGCATTTAATCGCCGCCCATGTGTAGAATTCCGAAATGAGGGATCTGAAATATCCACCAGAACTCTACACGCCATGGAATTGGAGCGGGCGAGCGTTCCACAACGGAAATCTCCGTTGACCTCGGACAAGAGTTTCCAGTCTCGCCCGAGTGAGGCTGTAAAATCCCGTCCATCCTCTCCTAGACCTTTTGAGCCCCGTGTAATTAAATACTAACCAGCTCAGAAAAAACATGACAACCGCCACTGCTCTATTCAGAAGTGGTGGAAAGTTAAGCATGGTTTCCCTCCAAATGAAGATGCAATGAGTTCAAAGGTAGGTTGCTGAGTGAAGCCTGGACCAAAGCAGTCGCTGCTCAGTATCAGGTCATATGGGACAAAGAGAATGTTAAGGGATGACCTAAGGCAACAGTTCCTATATTGTGTGGTACATGAATCTATGGAAAGGCCAGTAGGCCTGTCAAATCCCAGCCCCACGCTCCTGGTGGTTGCACCACAAGCAATCCCAGCAATGGAGTCTCTGTGGAGGCAACAAGGAATCTGGGAAACATTTCCCTTCGCTCCTGATCAAAACCAGTGCGATGACCCATGTGTGTGTGTGTATGTGTGTGCTCCTAGATTACCTGCTTGCCTTGTGTTTCCTTGTAGTTACAATATGCTAAAGATTCTATGCCTTTGGTGTGGCCACTCCTCCTCTCTCACTCGCTCTCTCTCTCTCTCTTACCCTGTGGCTCCATTCTGCTTTAGAGGTGGGGGTGGGGGGTGGAGGGGGGGGGGTTCATGACTTCCCTGGTGTATTTTACTCTGACCAATCTGCCTTATTCATTCTCTGCTTTTCCCTCCTGTTTTTTTTTCTCCTCAGCACAAAGCCCAACAGTGGCCGACCCCTTACAGCAAGCTTACGCTGGCATGCAGCACTACACAGGTCATTAATATATTGCCTTCCTAATTTTGGCCATTTTTCTCTGTTTGGTTTGGGAAAATGACCTGTTTCGCCTCGGTTCTCTTTCTCGTGAAAAACTCAAACTTGGCGTCATGCTAATAAGTCAAAGCCAGTAACGCTACAGCGGCAGGGGAATCACTGCAGTGAGAAAGGGTCTGGCATCGGGTTAAAGAGTTTGTTTTTCTATTATATCCAAGTTTAATGGGGATACTTGGATGGCATGGCACCACGGTGATTATCACTGCTGCTTCACAGTGCCAGGGATGCGGGTTCGATTCCCAGCTTGGGTCACTGTCTGTGTGGAGTTTGCATGTTCTCGCCGTGTTTACATGGGTTTCCTTTGGGTACTCCAATTTCCTTCCACCTAACAAAGATGTGTACATGGGTTAATTGGCCATATTAAATTGACTCTTAGTGTAACTGGGGATAGCAGGTTAAATACATGGGGTTATAGGGTTAAGGCTTGTGTTGGATTGTTGTAGGTGCGAACGTGAGGGGCCAAATGGCCTCCTTTGGTACTGTAGGCATTCAAGTTCTAGGAAAAAGGTATAAGAGCAAAGTGTAAGGAGTGGCATGCTCTACCAACGAGCCAGCACTGGCACAATGGGCCAAAGGTCTTCCTTCTGAGCTGTATCATTCTGAGGTTAAGATTACAAGGCTTCCAAATTTGATCCGTGATCTATGTTGCGTTAGCTGAACTGAGCCACACTCACCATCAGGCCCTCTGCACCAGGGGACAAGGTCGTCTGGGAAGATACCTGTCCAATTGCAGTTGCCCAGTGTCTCTGTGTGGGAAATGATGGGGGCATCGAGCGAGGGCTGGGCCAGGCACCACTCTCAGTCAAGTAGGACCCCAGCACCTGGAGCTCGAGCTCAGGTACAATCAGTGATGGTTGGGATGAATTGCAAGTGAGACCCCAACCCCAGACAAGAATCAACTCTTCCAGGGGGTGGGAGAAAATGTGAAGATAGACTTTGAGAAGCATTAATCTCAGGGTGACTTCTCATACTGTGGAAAGGATATTTGAGTCTGTTATCTTGAAGAGATATATTGTGATCTGTTGCCTATATAAATGCACTGAAACATGCAATGGGACAGCCTTGGTCTGTTTTGTTGGCATTATAATGATGACCAGATCATGATGAAATTGGTGAGATCTATTCTACAGACTAATTGATTACCAGAACTTAAAGTATTGTTAAGTTGACAGAACATTAGAAGAACACTGAAGTGGGTGGGGGGAAGGTTACAGCAGCCTTGTTGAAGCAAAACGCTTAACTTTGCGGCAAATCTAATTTTGTGACATAATTGAAAGTTGCCAATAGTGTGCACGAGGACTGTGATGCGCCATTTCTGTTCCATATGCTTTTGATTTTGTTTGGAGTCTTATCAAATCACTATTCATACACCCAACTAGCTTGGCTAATCAATCAGAACAGGACTAATCAGTATCATAATTCTCTTTTCCCACTTTTGCTCCATATCATTTGATATCCATACGGTGACACAATGGTTAGCACGACACAGATTCAATTCAAGTCTCGCGTCACTGTCAGTGCAGAGTTTGCACATTGTCCTCATGTCTGCATGGGTTTCCTCCGGGTGCTCCAGTTTCCTCCCCCACAGTCCAAAAATGTGCAGGTGGACTGGCCATGCTAAATTGCTCCTTAGTGTCCAAGGATGTGCAGGTTAGGTGCATTGGCGATGCTAAATTGCCCCTTAGTGTCCAAAGATGTGCAAATTAGATGGATTGGCCATGCTAAATTGCCCCTAATGTGCAGTTAGGTGGATTTGACACGCTAAATTGCCCCTTAGTGTCCAAGGATGTGCGAGTTAGGTGGATTGGCCATGCTAAATTGTTCCTTAGTGTCAGGGGCATTAACAGGCAAATAAGTAGATAGAACATGGGTGGAATTGTTGTTGGTGTAAACCCAGTGGGCCAAATGACCTCCTTCTGCACTGGAGGGATTCTATGATCCTCACTGAAACATGAGCGCATCAATCTCAGCCTTTGATGAGCCCAGTATCCTCAATGGGCTGGGCAACGGTGGGTGCTGATGTAGTGAATCCGGCGGCAAACTTGGACAGGAAATTCCAGGCTACCCGGGCGGGATCAGTGAGGTTGAATGGCCTCACTGCGGATTATCCAGAAGGGAACGGGATAGAAGGCAGCAAACAAAATAAGGAGAAAAACAATCAAGAGAATTCCGCTCTGACAAGAAGTAAAGTTTAGACTTGTAAGTTGAGGCAGCAAGAGCTGGCATTTTCCTGACAGGTGTGCGGAACAGATTGTAAGCTCATTCTGCGCATCCTTCATTCAACCCAGGTCCCTGTGCAGTGAATCTTTGACATGACTACCTCCAGTCTGCGTCAGTCACTCTACCCGAGCCAGAGGGCCCTCGAAAGACTGGCTTGGCATTCAATTCTCTTGATTTTTTTTTTTCAACCTCGGATTAAAATGAAGGAAAACTTTCCTCCCGACCAACCACTCCCCTCCTCCCCAATAATTGTCACACCGCCACAGAAAAGTGCAGCAGCGAAACCAAAGCAGTCTGTTGCATTCTGAGCCCGTTTGACACCTCAGTTGCCTTGAGCCAAGGGGAGTTGGCACTCTGCTGCTGAGTAATCGTGTGGCAGAACTGGCATCAGCTGGGCACCACGCCACAGTCTACTTTTCAAAGAAACGAGCAGAAATTAAAAATCCCTGGTCTGACAGCGGCCTGCTGTCACCCTGTCAATCCGCGCAAAGATTTAATATCCCAATCAGAAATTAACAATAACTCAAACAGCATCCTGAATTTTTATTGCGCAGTAACAATGTCCCAAGTCTCTTCTCCGAATATAGGAAGGGGAGTTAATTATTCAGCGCCCTGGGGCCTTCAGTTGGATCGCTGTCCTGGCTATATCGCAACTCTTTACAGTTGCCCCTTAATTTTCAAAGATTTACAAAGAACAAAACAGCACAGGAAACAGGCCCTTCGGCCCAACGAGCCCGCGCCGCCACCCCGATGTTCCCACCTCTATCCGATGGTCACTGAGCTGTCATGTTGCCCATCAAATGGTCCAGGTCAAGCGTACACTAACGACGTGAAGCACTAGGATACTCTCGAAAAAAAATCCAAGAGCAACCCTCTCATGACCCATCGCGTGTATGCCCCCCGTTAGACAACAAGGTGGACCAAAGCACCTGTGGGATAAAAACAAGTACATCAATATCATCATCTATTTACACACTTCCCAGGGACTCCCAAGGCTCATGATCCCTATTTTAAATCAGTTTTCTATACCCCTCCATTCCCATTCTGTTCATGTGCCCATCTAAGTATTTCTTAAATAACTCCAGAGTATCTGCCTCCACCACTTTACTTGGCAGCGCATTCCATACCCCCACCACCCTCTGTGTGAAAAAACTCTCTCTAGCATCCAAATTATACCTTACCCCCCTCACCCTAAGCCCATGATCCCCCGTGCTATTCGAGTCCATCCTAGGAAAAAGCTTAACCCTGTTTACTCTATCTATACCCCTCCTAATCATGTACACCTCTATTACGGGTTAGATGGATTGACCATGCTAATTTGCCCCTAAATTTCCAAGATGTGTAGGTTAGATGGGTTGGCTATGCCAAATTGCCCCTTAATTTCAAAAGATGTGCAGGTTAGGTGGATTGGCCATGCTAATTTTCCCCCTTGTGCCTAAAAATGTGTCGATTAGATGGCTTAGCCATGCTAAATTCCCTCCTTAGTGTCCAAGGGGCAATTTAGCATGGCCAATCTAACCTGCACATCTTTGGAAATTAAGGCACAGCATTTTCACAATTCTTTCAACCCAATCAGAAGTCATCCAAACACAATTTTGAAACTTACGAGTGAGTCCCAGAGTGGGATTTTCCAGCCGTGCTTGCCCTGAGACTGAGAAACCATGCCTGAGGTCAACAAGCTTTTGCATGATCCTGTCCCACCTGCTACCATTTCCATGGCAGGCGGGACAATCAAATCCCCCTCAGTCTCGACAGGTTTATCAGGAGACACTTCCAAGTTTCCGCTGGCTTTTCTGTGAAGGAATGCTTCCTGATATCTCTCCCTGAATGGATCTTGGAATCACAGGTAGTGTAGCGGAAGGCCATTTGGCCCATCGGATCTGCACTGACTATCTGGCAGCATCTTCCCCAGGCCTTTTTCATCACCCTATGCCTGTAAACCCACACAGTTACTTGGCCAATTCATCTAACCTAAATGTCCTAGGACATTAAAAGTTAATTTAGCATGATCAATCCACCTAACCTGCACATGTTTGGACATTAAGGGGCAATTTAGCATGGCTAATCTACCTAAACCTGAGGGGCACTAAGGGGCAATTTAGCATGGCCAATTCACCTAACCTGCACATGTTTCGACACGAGGGGAAATTTACCATAGCCAATCTACCTAAACCTGCACATCTTTGGACACTAAGGGCCAATTTAGCATGGCTAATTCCCCTAATCTACGCAGCAGGGGGGTGGTGGAATTTTCTTGTCCCACCTGCCACAGGAATCATAGTGGGTGAGATAGGACCATGCCAAGGTCCATTGGCATTGGCTAATCCATTTTCCGACCTTGGGATGAGCACGGCTGAAAAATCCAGCCCATAGAAAGAGTCGTGAAGTCTTAAGGAAAAGAACAAAGAAAATTACAGCACAGGAACAGGCCCTTCAGCCCACCAACCATGCTGCCCAACTGAACTAAAACCCCCTACCCTTCTGGGGACCAAATCCCTCTACTCCCATCCCATTTATGTATTTAAAAGAAGATCTCTGTCCCATTTTGTCTACACCAGCTGTCAAATACTATGTTTTCTAATCCCATTTTCCAGCACTTAGTCCGTAGTCTTGTGTGCCACGGTATTCCAAGTGCTCTTTTCTTCAATGTTGTGAGGGTTCCTGCCTTGCGGGCAGTGAGTTCCAGATTCCCACCACCCTCTGGCTGAAAAAGCTTTTCCTCAAATTCCCCCTAAATCTCCTGCCCCTTCCTTTCAATCTATGCTGTGGAGATGCCGGCGATGGACTGGGGTAAAGCAGAGAGAAATCCCACAGCACCAGCTTAAAATCCAACAAGTTTACTTGCAGCAAACGCCCCAAGCTTTCGGAGAACTCCCAGCCATTTGACGAAGGGACAGTCTGTTCCAAAAGCTTGTGGCATTTGCTACAAGTAAACTTGTTGGATTTTAAACTGGTGTTGTGGGATTTCTTTGCGAATTAAATCTATGGCCCCCCCCTACCCAGTTACTGACCCCCCTGTTAAGGGGAAAAATTTCTTTTCATCTACCTTATCTATGTCCCCTCACAATTCTATACAGCTCAATTAGATCTCCCCCTCCCTCAGCCTTCTCTGCACCAAGGAAAACAACCCCAACCTAATCAGCCTGTCTTCCTGTCTGAAATTGAACATCCCAATGAACCTCCTTTGCACCCACTCCAATGCAATCACTTCCTTCCCATAATGTGCAATCAGAACTGCATTAAAACCTCTAGCTGTGGCCGAACAAGCATTTTATACAGCTCCATCACGACTTCAATGCTCTAATATTCTATGCCTTGGCTAATAAAGGTAAGGATGCCGTATGTCTTCATAACCGAAACTAGAAGCAGGAGTCGGCCATTCTGCCCTTCAAGCCCACTCTGCTATTCATTTTGATCATGACTGATCATCAATATCCTGATTCCCCCTTCCTTTGATCCCTTTAGCCCCAAGAGTTATATCTAATGAAATCACACAACATTTTAGCCTCAGCTACTTTCTATGGTAGTGAATTCCACACATTCACCACCCTCTGAGTGAAAATATTTTTTCCTCACCTCAGTTCTACAAGATTTATCCCTTATCCTCAAACTATAGCCCCAAGTTCTGGACTCGCCCACCATCGGGAACGTTCTTTTTGAATCTACTCTGTCTAGTCCTGTTAGAATTTTATAAATTTCTATGAGATCCCCTCTCATTCTTCTAAACTCCAGTAATTAGAATCCTTATCTACCTGTCCTGCTGCCTTCAGGGATCTTTGGATATGCTCCCGAAGGTCCCTCTGGTCCTCCTAATCTTCATCTGTCTCTGCAATTAAGATTCAGAATTAGTCTTGTGGGAAAACCTGGGCCTGAAGTAGCATTGTGCTATTACACGTAGTAATAATAACATTCTGATATGACTGAACATTGGCGTGGGAGGTTCGGGAGGATGGTAACAACAGGCACCAAAGCAAAAAAAAATCACAAATGACTGTCACAGGACCTTGTGCACACTGTCAGGCCCATCAAAACACTGTCCACAACCTCAAACTCCTAAATTTGATTTCAAAACGTAACATTGTTTTGACAATATTGCCTATGAAAAGCCAAAATAAGGAGGAAAGGAGAAAGTATTTGGTCTCTAAAGGCCGCAGGCTTTTTAATTCGAGACAGGATTTGGGATGTTGTATTATTGTTGTTTTTATTTGGAAGGCCGCAGGCTTTTTAATTCGAGACAGGATTTGGGATGTTGTTTTATTGTTGTTTTTACTCTGAAGGCCTCAGGCTTTTTAAATCGAGGCAGGATTTGGGATGTTGATTTATTGTTGTTTTTACTCTGAAGCCCTCAGGCTTTTGAAATCAAGGCAGGATTTGGGACGTTGTATTATTGTTGTTTAGTCTCTAAAGACCTCGGGCTTTTTAATTCAAGACAGGATTTGGGATGTTGTATTATTGTTGTTTTTATTTGGAAGGCCTCAGGCTTTTTAAATCGAGACAGGATTTGGGATGTTGTTTTATTGTTGTTTTTACTCTGAAGGCCTCAGGCTTTTTAAATCGAGACAGGATTTGGGATGTTGTATTATTGTTTTTACTCTGAAGCCCTCAGGCTTTTGAAATCAAGGCAGGATTTGGGATATTGTATTATTGTTGTTTAGTCTCTAAAGGCCTCAGGCTTTTTAATTCGAGACAGGCTTTGGGATGTTGTATTATTATTCTTTAAAGGCCTTGGGCTTTTCATATCGAGACAGGATTTGGGATATGGGCCATAACTCAAACACCTTGCCCACCATGGAATCAGTATGGACAAGGGTCCAACAACGGAAATCTCCATTGACTCCCAAGTGAGTCTGTAAAATTCCACTCAGAGTGTTATTGCTGTTGAACCAAATATTCTCGTCCACACTAGTTGTGATTAAACTTCATTTTCTAGTGAAAGGTTGTCCCTGATTTCATTCTAGAGTGCCACATAATGTGCCAACAGTCTTGGAGATTTTCCTGTCTTACTTTTTAATGACAAATGATTATTGACATTGTCTGAATATGCTGAAGGAAATTAAGTGGCTGATGAGACTGACTTGTTCTTTTGCAACCCAACAGCGGCCTATCCTGCAGCCTATGCTCCTATTAGTCAGGCGTTCCCACAGCAACCCCCCATAATTCCTCAGCAGCAAAGAGAAGGTAAGACAATGGAGGCTTTGCCTAATTTTACTTCAATGTCCTTGCCACTTTTGAAACAGCATTGTTCAAAATATCCATCAAAGGAAGATGCAGCATAGGATACCCATCAACAAAGGTGTGTCTTTATTCTGTTACTGTCAGGTGAGGAGGGGGTGAAATGTCTCCCCCCTCATTTCCTTCTCTGAGTTTGACCGCAACAATTTTGAAAAGGATTTGCTTGTCGCTTTAGTGGGTACTTAAATATTAACAGGCTGCGATCGTAAAGGAATGAATCAATTAGAGTTTCTTGATTTGGACAAAGAAAGACGATTGCTTTGTTCTACTTAAACCGATTTAAGTAAAACAATAAAATACTGACACACCTATACATACACAAGCCTACACACACGCACACGCACACGCGTGCGCGCACACCTAGAATTACAGAAACAGTGCAGAAGGAGGCAATTCGGCTCATGAGGCCTACACCCATCACAATCCCACCTAGGCCCTATCCCCTAAATCCATACATTTACCCTAGCTAGTCCCCGAGGCGCTAAGGGGCAATTTAGAAAGAAAATGCCGAAAAATCTCAGCAGGTCTGGCAGCATCTGTGAGGAGAGAAAAGAGCTGACGTTTTGAGTCCGGATGACCCTTTTGCCATCCTTACAGATGCTGCCAGACCTGCTGAGCTTTTCCTGCACTTTCTCTTCTGGTTTCAGATTCCAGCATCTGCAGCAATTTGCTTTTATAGTTTAACATGGCCATTCCACCTAATATCTCAAAGCTTGCAGATGATACCAAGCTGAGTGGGAGGGTGAACGGTGATGAGGATCCTTCAGCACGATCCGGGCAGACTGGGTGAGTGGGCAAATCAATGGCAGATGCAGTATGATTTGGGTAAGTGTGAGATTATTCACTTGGGAAGCAAAAACAAGAAGGCAGATTACTACATGAATGGCTGTAAATTGGGAAAGGGAAGTGTGTAGCAGGATCTGGGTGTCCTAGTGCACCAGTCACTGAAGGTATATCAGTCGGTAAAGAATGTTGGCCTTTATTGCGAGAGGTTTTGAGTACAGGAGCAGGAATTAGTTTTGCAATCATATAGGGTCTAGTTAAGGCCACACCTAGAATATTGTGTGCAGTTTTGGTCTCCTTTTCTAAGGAAGGATGTTCTTGCTCTCGATGGAATGCAGTGAAGGTTTACCAGGCTGATTCCAGGGATGGTGGGACTGATGTGTGAGAAGAGATTGACGAGGTCAGGATTGCTTTTGCTGGAGTTCAGACAAATGAGGGGGAGGGAATCTCATCGAGACTTATAAAATTCTAACAGGATGGGACAGAGTGGATGCAGGGAGGATGGTGGAAGAGTCCTGAACCAGGGGGTCACAGTCTGAGGTTACTAGTAGAAAAAGCTGGAACCAGAGGGCACAACTCAGGCTAAAGGAACAAACATTTAAAACAGAGACGAGGAGGAATTTCTTCAGCCAGAGATTGATGAATCTATGGAACTCTTTGCCACGAAAGGAGGCCAGGTTATTGAGTGTCTTTAAGAAAGAAAGAAAGTTATAGCACAGGAACGGGCCCTTCGGCCCTACAAGCCTGCAGCAACCATGCTACCTGATTGAACTAAAACCCCTCTACCCTTATGGGGACCATATCTATCTAATCCTATCCTATTCACATATTTGTCAAATGTCCCTTAAAAGTCACTATCGTATCTGGTTTACATTACTTCCCCAGCAGAAATGGATAGGTTCTTGGATAATAAGGGGATCGGAGGCTATGGGGAAAAGGCAGGAGAATGGGGAAGAGAAAAATATCAGTCGTGATTGAATGGCAAGAGAGAGACTCGATGGACCGAGTGGCCTAACTCTGCTCCTATGTCTTATGGTCTTGTGAGTCATACCCTCATCAAATGCTGGCCAGGCAGCGATGCCCATGTCCCATGAATGAGTAGAAGATGAGTCATATACTCATTATTTGTGCTGACTGACAGTATCAGCGCGCTCGTAGTTAATCGGTTTGAAGCTAATGCCATCTGCTATTTATAAATGGATAGGAACTAAGACGTTACAATGGAATGGTTGATCCAGAGATAAATCACTGAGGTATGAGGACACACTTCTTGGTGCTACGCCGATGGATGGTACCCATCGGGAAAGCGGTAGTAACTCCACCGCCTCCGCATTCTTGAAAACGCAGCGATGTGAAACAGTTTAATCTTCAGCACTCTGGCACTCGGCTACTGTAAGCATCTAATGGCATTATTTGTTTTCCTTCAGGGCCAGAGGGTTGCAATCTGTTCATCTACCATCTGCCGCAGGAGTTTGGAGACGCTGAGCTCATGCAGATGTTCATGCCTTTTGGCAACGTGATCTCTGCCAAAGTCTTTGTTGACCGCGCCACCAACCAAAGTAAATGCTTCGGTGAGTGAAATCCTTCATTGACTTGGGAGGGAGTGGATGGGTAGAGGAGGGGAGTGGTTGGATGAGGGAGGGAAGGGTTAGTATAGCCGGATCATCGATTATGTCTGAGATGTTGGGGCTACGTTGGGGAATGAAGATTTTGTGATATTTGCAGCATTTTCTACTGAAGCATCTTTATCAAGTGAATTCATGTTACGAAGCATAAAGTAACCAGTATCAGGTCTTGGTAGACAACACACCGTTTCGTTTAAGGCCACGATCTTTGCATCAGATGCTGGCGTTGGACTGGGGTGGGCACAGTAAGAAGTCTCACAACACCAGGTTAAAATCCAACAGGTTTATTTGGAATCACGAGTTTTCGGAGCACTGCTCCTTCATCACCTGAGGATGGAACTGCACTCCGAAAACCCTTTTTATAATTTATTTATTAATCACAAACTTGCATTAATACTGCAATGAAGTTACTGTGAAATTCCCCTAGTCGCTACAGTCCAGCGCCTGTTCGGATCAATGCACCGTACCAGGACATCTTTCAGACTGTGGGAGGAAACCAGAGCAGCCGGAGGAAACCCACGTAGACATGGGGAGGACATGCAAACTCCACACAGACAGTGACTCAAGGCGGGGAGCGAACCCGGTCCTGGCACTGTGAGGCAGCAGTGCTAAGCACTGTGCTGCTTGTGATTCTAAATAAACCTGTTGGACTTTAACCTTGTGTTGTGAGACTTCACACTTCACATCAGAATTCATCTGAATCTCGAAATACAATTGTTCGCGTGTGAATAAATGTACATTTCTTTTGTGAGTGTTTCGGCGATTGATTGGGGAACGTGCCTGGGAGGACTTGCTGAACCTGGAAGTGTGAGAGAATTGCTCCAGCTTTATTTAAAAAAAAGGCCATCTGCATTGAAACATTAGCATCAGTCAGTATGCCTCCTGCTTGTTATCAAGGATTAACATTAGTGAAGATCTCAGATGACTGAAGTGCTAGACTGGAAGAGCTCAGAAGGAGAGTGTTAGAGGACAGAGTCAAACTCAGGTGTAGACGGCACCAGGAAAAGGTAATTGCAAGATGTTACTGGCAGTAAAAGGAGAAGGCACAGGCTTCAAAGTAGTTTTCCTTAACACCACAAGAGATCAGTTTTTGAATTGACCTTCCAGGTTGGTCAATAGCTCTTGCATTCGTTAAGAAGGCGACTGATGCTCAGATGGGAAGGAAATATTGCTATCTAAGTGAGTGAACTGAGATGCATTGGAAGGGGTGACTTTGCAAGGCTACACAACTGATGCATTTGATAAGAAAGTGGGGACATCGATCTGTCCGCTCCTGATTTGCACACTGATAGCTGATCTGTACTCTGCTGTGACGTTATAACCTGAGATCCATCAATACCATTTGTAGGATTTGAACCCCTAGTCCTCCTCCCTTGTAAGACTAATGCTAACGGAACAAAGACCTTTATATTCTAGGGTGTGCTAAATGGAAGGGTTTGTTGATAGGATTGATAAGGTTCAATGGACAGAGGTGTCATCAAGTCATAGGAGGTTAACAGCACGGAAACAGGCCCTTCAGCCCAACTTGTCCATACCACCCTTTCTTTAACCATTAAGCTAGTCCCAAATTGCCCACATTTGGCCCAAATCTCTCTATATCTATCTTGCCCATGTAACTGTCTAAATGCTTTTTAAAAGACAAAATTGTACCTGCATCTACTGCCCCCTCTTGTTCCAGATACTCACCACCCTGTGTGTGAAAAATTTGCCCTTCTGTACCCTTTTGTATCTCTCCCCTCTCACCTTAGACACCTCTACCTTTTGGAAAAGATGTTGCCTATCTAGCTGATCTGTAGGTGGGAGGACATTCGCGCGAACAGTATTGATTAGCTGGGTTGAATGGCCTGGTTCTGCATTGTAGGTCCATGGTAATTTTGGTGTAACAACTACCTCGCTTACTGGGACTGAGACGTATGTTGTGCTTGCAGTTCCTTGCCGTGGTGGAGTTTGTGGTGTGGTTTACGATGCGGGTAAACTAATTGTGAAATTGTGACTGTGTCACGTATGGTTGGGTGTATCGGTAAAGTGTCTGTATCAGCGAGGTTTTTGTGACACCCGTACTTGCCGTCAATTTCCTGCCTGTTCCGGACGCATGGTAAACTGAGGCACGTTAAACTACGTAAAACCAACTGAAATTTGAGTGAGGCGAAATAGCAGGAGAAATAAATTAATCAGCCGAATGTTCTCGAACGATACAGTGTCAAGCTTCAGATGTTCAGTAAGGATTTCAAAAGTAACTCTTTATTGAGCATGAAGAGGCCAATTTTATTTAAGAGTAATTTTCAGTCCAGTTTTGTCTTGGGTTCTCAGTTGGATAGCAGATCCTTGGGCTCACCTCAACTTCTCCAATCACTGACCCCAGTTCCTATCTTAAAACTAGTGAGACTTCTTGAGCTATTCGCCCAGGCGGGGCATCACAGTTCAGCCCTATCCACTCCACAAATGCACACGTTTCAGCAGGGAACGCAATGGCTTATTTCTCCCACCTCTCCAGGTTAGATAGCAATCACACGAGGCCGGCACTGTGGTTAGTACTGCTGCCCTCACGACACCAGTTCGATTCCCGGCTTGGATTGCTGCCTGTGCGGAGTCTGCACATTCTCCTCATGTCTGCGTGGATTTCCTCTGGGTGCTCTGGTTTCCTCTACCGAAAGACGTGCTGGTTAGGTGCATTGGCTGTGCTAAATTTTCCCTCGGTGTACCTGAACAGGAGCCAGAGTGTGACAACTAGGGTATTTTCATAGTAACTTCATTGCAATATTAATATGTCTTATTTGTAACTCTAATAAATTATGGTCATTGTCAGTTTCCAAAGTTAACATGGCACTGCTGCCTCACAGCAGCAGAGACCCGGGTTCAGTTCCAGCCTCGGGTCCCAGTCTGTGTGGAGTTTGCATGTTCTCTCCGTGTCTTCCCACAGTTCAAAGATGTGCAGGATAGGTAGATTAGCAATGCTGAATTGTCCCTTTGTCTCCAAAGATGTGAAGGTTTAGGGGAATTAGCGGAGTAGACACATGGGTTGAGAGGGTTAGGTCAGATACGCTGTTGGAGAGTTGTGCAAACTCAGTGGGCTGAATGGCCTCATTCTGCACTAGATGGATTCTGTGATTGTACGATACCAATAATGAATCCAATGGGGAATTCTACAGCATGGAGAGAATGTGAACCTTGCTACTAAAAAGTGTAGATGAAGTGAATGGTATTGAAGGGAAGTTCGGTAAATAGAATTTATTTATTAGTCATAAGCAGTCTTACATTATTGCTGCAATGAAGTTACTGTGAAAATCCCCTGTTCGTCACACTTCAGCACCTCTTCAGGTACACCAAGGGAGAACTTAACATGGTCAAATGCATCGAACCAGCACGTCTTTGGGATTGTAGAAGGAAACTGGAGCACCCGGAGGAAACCCGCGCAGACAAGGGAAGAATGTACAACTCCACACAGACAGTGACACAAGCCGGGAATCGAACCCGGGTCCCTGGCGCTGTGAGGCAGCAGTGCTAACCAGTGTGCCACCGTGCTGCACCAATAAGCACATTGAGGGTGACAGGAATAGAAGGGTTTGCTCGATGGACAGGGGTGAGAGGAGACTCGCACGAAACAGTGTCGACTAGTTTGATTGAACGGCCTGGTTCTGTGTTGTAGTTTCAAAGTAATTTGCTGTAACACCTCCCTCACTTACTGATACTGAGAACAATGTTTGTACATTCACATCTCGGCCATATAGCGTTCAGCTAATCAGCAAGATCAAATTCCCAGCCTTCTAGTATATGTGATCCAGATATTTAAAAAAATGGTGCTCATTTCCCTTCAATACTGGTAGGGCACAGTGTAAGAACTGTTAAGAATGACTTACAGTTTATCGTGACTATCTGTAATTTTTAAATGGAACTGATTAAGTTGATTTATTATTGTCACATGTATTGGTATACAGTGAAAAGCATTGTTTCTTGCGCATTATACAGACAAAGCGTACTGTTCGTAGAGTACATAGGGGAAAAGGAAAAGAAAGGGTGCAGAATATACTGTTATAATTCACATATATTGGGATGCAGTGAAAAGTATTGTTTCTTGTGCTATGCAGATAAAGCATACCATTCATAGAGTACATAGGGGAGAAGGAAAGGGGAGGATGCAGAACATAATGTTTCAGTTACAGACAGGGTGACAGCAGCAGGGAAGAAGCTGTTCTTGAGTCGGTTGGTACGTGATTTCAGACTTTTGTATCTGTCTCTCGATGGAAGAAGGTGGAAGAGAGAATGGTCGCGGTGCGTGAGTTCCTTGATTATGCTGGCTGCTGTTCCGAGGCAGCGGGGAGTGTGGACAGAGTCAATGGATGGGAGGCTGGTTTGCATGGTGGATTGGGCTACATTCACGATCTTTTGTAGTTCCTTGCGATTATGGGCAGAGAAGCAGCCATATCAAGCTGTGAAACAACCAGAAAGAACGCTTTCTATGATGCATCTGTAAAAGTTGGTGAGAGTCCAAGCAGACAATGCCAAATTCCCTTAGCCTTCTTTCCTTTAAATAACCACAATGTGACTTTATAGAAGCTTTCTGAGGTATTCTTGAGGTCATAAAGAATAATGTGGCAGTGAGGAGAAGACAAGCAGATGCCACTTTGATTGCACCGTTGTGAAATAATACAAACATAACTAGCAGGTGGGTGCTAGTGACACTGAAGACTTATTGTGAAATTATGCAGGAATTATGAACCAAACGGAATCGTCAAACGGCATTGAAAGGCACTTTCCTCGCGCAAATTTGGTTAATGAGTGTGAAGGTAGGCAGTTCCCATCAAAGAAACATCAGCCACTTGGCACAGAACATTGTAAATGGGAGACAAGAAGGTCTTGAAGTAGTGATTAGTTTTAGGTAGAAGGGTTTGCAAATGGAGTTAGCTGAAGTAGGGAAGGAGGAGATGTGTGAGTAGTATGAAGTCCAGCATGGATCTGCTGGGCTGAATGGACTGTTGTAAATTTCTTACAATGCAAATGGCAGGATGGGCTGGGTCATCTGTCTCTCTGTGGGCCGCCCCTTGCCTGTAAGGCATTGCTGTTTGTGGGATCTTGCTGTGCACATGTTGTGTTTCCCGTGACGAGAGTGTTTCATTGACGGTCTGAGACATCAAGTAGACATGAAGGTATAAGTCAAAGAGAAACTCAGTAAGTCTGACAGCGCCACAGTAGCACAGTGGTTAGCACTGCTGCCTCACGGCGCCAGGGACTCAGGATCGATTCCTGGCTTGGGTTACTGTCTATGTGGAGTTTGCACATTCTCCCCATGTCTGCGTGGGATTTTTCCAGGTGCTCGGGTTTTCTCCCACACTCCAAAGTCATGTGTGTCATATTGATTAGCCATGCTAAATTGACCCTGCTGTCGGGGGGGGGAGGTCTAGCCAGGGTAAATATGTGGGGTTATGGCGATAAGGCCTGCGTTGGATTGCAGTTGGTGCAGAGTCAATGGACTGAATGGCCTCCTTCTGCACTGTAAGGATTCTGTGAGAGAGAATAGAGCCAACATTGAGTCTGGATGACCCTTCATCTCTCACTTGGCTCCATTCTCTCTCCACAGATTTTGTCAGCCCTGCTGGGCAGGATTTTCAAGGCGCGCAGGCCCCAAAATCCTGCCCTAGGTCAACGTGGTCTTGAGTCACCACTGCGGGCGGGATGGGGAAATTCCATCCATAGAATTTCTCCGGCATTTCCTGTTCTTGTTTCCAATTCCGTAGTATTCTGCTTTTATCTAGATGAGAATATAAATGTTCCTCTTTCTTTTCTTTTTTTCATGACAATATCACCCCTAAATCTAATTCCGTATAAAGGCGAGGTTAAGACCATGCATTTGAAGTAGAGTGTTGAGGGGAAGCAGGGCGAGATAGATTGCAGATATCTGAAAGAAATGTGCCACCTTCCCTTATTGGATTCCTCCATTTCCATTAGTCTTCATGAAGACATTAGGATTCCGAGCTTTAGTTGGCTTTGCTCTCCTGAGGACCAAGAGCAATGATAATCGTGCGCAAACAGACAAATGCATACACATGAGGACCCGCTATTAAGCACGGTAGTTAACAACTATTGAAGCGATAAATGTGTCTCGCACCAAACAAAATAGCTGGGGAGAGAGCAAGGATTCCTAACATGGAAACAGACCTTTCTGAAGCTATGCTGTTTCTGAGTAATTACTTCAGAGTGTGAAAGGAATTGGACACTGCAATGCGGTAGCTCATTTTAACCTTCAGAACCTGGGTTTGACTCCAGCACAGGCAGTTGAGATGAGGTGGGCTTCTCCAACTGGAAACTGGAGGATCCCACCCAACTAAATGGACTTTTATGTTGTTTACCCCCTCCCACAGCCGCCTGTTACAATTCCCATGGGAGAACCACTTTTTCCATTTTCTATAAGGGTTCTAATTCTGGTCACCACACTAACAGAAGGATGTGGAAGTTTTGGAGAGAGCACAGCAAAGATTTACCAGGATGTTGCCTGGTATGGAGGGCCCTTAGCTATGAGGAGAGATTGGAGAAACTTGGTTTGTTCTCACTGCAGTGACAGAGGTTGAGGGGAGACCTGATAGAAGTCTGCAAGACTATGAAGGGCGTGGACGGAGTGGATAGTCAGAAGCATTTTCTCAGGGTGGAAAAGTCAATTACTAGGGGAGTAAATGTAAGGGGCAAAGTTTAAAGGAGATGTACAAGGCAAGTTTCTTCAGACAGAGGGTGTGGGTGCCTGAATTCGCTGCCGGGGGAGGTAGAGGAAGCAGATACGATAGTGGCTTTAAAGGGGCATCTGGACAAATACATGAATAGAATGGGAATAGAGGGATATGGTCCCTGGAAAGGTAGAGGGTTTTAGTTAAGATGGGCAGTATGGTTGATCAAGCTTGGAGGGCCAAAGGGCCTGTTCCTGTGCTGTAATTCTTTTTTCTTTGAAATGATTTTGGATGTGCAACACAGTTCCGCAGATGGTGATAAGTCACAGGGTTCACTGGTATTAATGTAACCCTGGAATCTTTACATGCTTGCTTATGTATGTGCATGTTAAAGATAGTACAAAGAGAGGAGAGATTGATTTGTCAAACACCCTGCAGTGAAGGTGCATCTCGAAATCTATCAATTGTCTTCACTCTGGAGTCTTGCTATTCACTTCTGTCTGAATCGGTTTGTAACATTTGCTTACGTCCAGATCGGAAATTCCATGGTATATAATGCAGTTAGCCCAGAACACAGCTCTTGCATGTCATTTTGGCCATTAGGGGGAGGTAAATTGAACTGAGTCAGGTATGGTCCAAATGACCCACTGGGAAGCTTTTATCTTGAGCTGACCGCACAGCCTAATGGATAAGGTGCCTGACTTTGATGCCGTAAGTGGTGATATCAAAATATTTGCAGCTTCAAGTCCTGCCATTTTGGGACAGCATGGTGCCACAGTGGTTAGCAGTGCTGCCTCATAGCACCAGGGGCCCAGGTTCAGTTCCCGGCTTCGGTCACTGTCTGTGTGGAGTTTGCACATTCTCTCCGTGTCTGTGTGGGTTTCCTTTGAGTGCTCCAGTTTCCTCCCACACTTCAGAAATGTGTTGATGGGTGGATTGGCCATGCTACAAATTGTCCCTTCATGTCAGGCTGATAAGCTAGGGTAAATGCATGGAGTTATGGGGATAGGGCCTGGTTGGGATTGTAGTTGGTGCACACTCACTGGGCCAAATGGCCTCCTTCTGCCTGTAAGATTTTATGGAAAACCAACTTTATTTTAATGTGTTCTTAAATAATGTGTATAATCCTTAACAGCTGGCTATCTCTGTTGTTCCTTTTTAAAACAATATCCCAGAGACATATACCTTTCTTCAGAATTAGTCAGCACTAAATCAAGATTGCTCACATGACGTTGGATTTTCAGTCCTTTAACACTTCTGGACAGAGATTCAGACAGCAGGTTCCAAAGCAGCACCTCTCAGACAAAGATCAACTCTCATATAACAGAATCTTCAAAAAAAACTTATCTCCTGGCAGATTCCAGTCTCCAACTTCAGAGAGGGGTAAAGAGAAAGATTTTTCTCTCTCCACTCGAAAAGCAGCATTTAGACTTGAATATTCAGTGTAAACCCAACTTCCTGTCACAAGACTATACCTACCAATCATCCTAATCAAGCCCCACTCTGCAAAGTCCCAGGGGAAAACAGCAGAATAGCATTAGTTCAGATTAAAACCAACATACAAGTCGTTGGAAGCAATTATGTTGATGCAGCAACAGTGTAGGATTGTGGCAGCCAGGACATCTCTGAGTGCATAAAAAAACTGCTATAACAGATCCTGCACAAGGACATGATGCAAATACATTTCTTAAAAGTACAGTGCCATTACACATTTCCGAGGAGAAGTCTCTTGACTCGTCAAAGAGTCAATGGGGATAAATGTCTGGTACAATTCGATTGTGATTTTCTAATGTTGAGGAACAGTCACGGATTATGGTTAGTCAACAGTATGGATTATCCAAAGTTCTCAATCTCTCAACAATACCAATCCGCTTTGAATTGATTAGGTAGCAGCTCCCAAATCTGATTCCACTGACTCCCCTTGTCTACGTGTGTTTCCACTGGATGATCCAATATCCTCCCGAAAATGTGCAGATTAGATGGATTGGCCGTGCCAAATTGCCCCTTAATATCCAAGTATGTGTAGATTAGGTAGATTGGCCATGCTAGATTGCCCCTTAGTGTCTAAAGATGTGCAGGTTAGGTGGATTGGCCATGGTATATGCAGGGATCGATAGTCTTTTGAAGAGTCAGTGATATCTCGATGGAGCGAATGGTCCCTTTCTACACTGTGCTGATTCTGTGGTTTTAGTTTAGGTGAAGATTTACTCTGAGTGTTTATTATTAGTGTCACAAGCAAGCTTACATTAACACTGCAATAAAGTTACTGCAAAAATCCCTTAGTCGCCACAATCTGGCACATGATTGGATACACTGGGGGAGAATTTAGCACTGTGAATGCATCTAACCAGCATGTCTTTCAGACTGTGGGAGGAAACTGGAGCATCCGGACGGAACCCATGGGGAGAACATGCAAACTCCACACAGATTGTAATCCAAGTCGAGAATCAAACCTGGGCCCTGGGGCTGTGAGGCAGTAGTGATAACCACTATGCCACTGATGGTCCTCCTTAACGGCTTTAATAAATCAAATGTACAATGAGAAACTCATTTGACATTGTCAGCTTTGATGATGCACTCTCCCTCAGGGATCGAACTGTCAGAGCGAGCATGGTGTGAATGAGTTGTTGCACCATCAGAGGGGAAATCCTGTGGCCCCATCACAAACCCATTACCCCCAGCGCGGAGGCCTTTGAAAGCGCCAACCCCAAAAATCTCTCGTTGACGTCTTAGCACCGTGGTGTGGGATCTTGCTGTGCACCTTTGAAGTGATTCTCTCCAGGTAAATCATGGAGTCCTCCCGTGAAGAAAGAGGCCATTCAGCCCATCGTGTCAGCACCAAACACAATCCCACCCAGCCCTATCCTCATAACTCTTTGCATTTACCTCACCTAGCATTCCCTGCTCCCCGCTTTCCCCCGCCAGAAGCAAGGAGCCTGGAGGGGACGCTTTTAAAATTTTGCAACAGAGAATTCCAGGGAAAATGAAATAACTTGCCTGTTGGAAGCCAGGAAGGTATTGTTATCGAAGTGCCACTCAAAAAGGGTAACATTAGCATGTCTGTCCGCCCATCGTTGTAACGTGACCTGCTGTTATGTGATTTGATCTATAAATGGCAGCTGGGAGTTTGATAATTCATGCAGTTAGGCACGGAGATGTTCCAGCCCGTGAAAATGAGCTGTCAGTCACGCTACTTGATATCTCCATATCACTCGCTCCTGAATTTCCAACAGCTTGGACCACAATATAACGGTAATACTTTATTCATACGGTCAGGTCATGGAAAAATGTCACTGCCATTTTCAAAACTGAAATATGCACAATTCCCTGGCCACATCAAGTCAGATTCACTGTCAACTATCAGAGAACAACAGTGCACTCTGCCTACTCCAAGAATATTTGGGCTTTTGTGAATCCCATTGAGACTCTTTGTCGGAACCACTCCAGTTTATTGTTCTTTTGTTGGCTCCAAGGCCACAAGCTACACTGCCCGTTTGCAATACAATGCCAGGATAAAATAGTCATCTCACTCTCTTTCTCTCTCTCTCGGTTTCTCCCGCTTTCTCTGTCTCTCAGTTTTTCTCTCTCTTTCTTCATCTCACTCAGTTTTAGTCTTCCTCTCTCTTTCTCTCTCTCTTACTCTGTTATGGAATCCCTCCAGTTCAGGAGACCACCCAGCCCATTGAGTCTGCACCAAGTCTCCAACAAAGGCCCTATTCAGGCCCTTTTTCCATTGCCCCTGCTAATCCCCCTAACCTACACATCTTTGGACATGAAGGGGCAATTTAACATGACTAACCTCCCTTACCTACACACATTTGGACACTAAGGAGTAATCTAGCATGGCCAATCCACCTAACCTGCACATCTTTGGACACCAAGGGGCAATTTAGCATAGCCAATCCACCTAATCTGCACAATTTTGGACACTAAGGAGCAATTTAGCATGACCAATCCACCTAATCTGCACAATTTTGGACTCTAAGGGGCAATTTAGCATGGCCAATCCACCTAATTTGCACATCTTTGGACACTAAGGGGTAATTTCCCACGGCGAATCCACCTAACCTGCACATATTTGAACACTCAGGAATAATTTAGCATGGCCAATCCACCTAATCTGCACAACTTTGGACACTAAGGGGCAATTTAGCATGGCCAATCCACCTAAACAGTGCATCTTTGGAGTATAGGAGGAAACCGAAGCAGAAGAGCGTGCAAAATCCAACCAGTCACCTGAGGCTGGATTTGAACCCAGGTCTCTGCGCTGTGAGGCAGCAGCGCTAACCACTGTGCCACCATGGCATCTGCAGACTATTCCTTCACTGTCACGGGGTAAAAGTCCCCTTTCTAACAGCAACCTGGGTGTAGCTACACCACACAAGCTGAAGCATTTTGAGAAAACAGCTCACCCCCATCACCTTCTCAAGGGTAACAAATGGTGGCATAGCCATTGGCGCCCACACCCTGTGAAAGAGTAAAAATACAAGTGGCTTTGAGTTAGATAACATGAAGCAGTAATACTGTCCCAATGATCTCATTGAGCCTGGGCATTAGCTGTAAAAATAGATAATGTGATTATCTGTCCTGGCAAATGATGGTGTTGAATTATCAATTGGCAAGAACGGGCAATGGAATATCACTCGCCAAAAGATATTAGAAATGCATAACTCCTAATCTCGATAACTGGTCAGATAATCTACATCAGGATAAAAACAAATAATGATTATGAAAGGAAGGTCAAGGTGAAAGCCCAAAACAAACCAAATTTAGGCATTTTGAGTTTGGGTTAGCATCAGCCTAGCTCATTGTGCTGTGAAGATTTTTGACAAGAAAGATCACAGAGTACCATCGCAGGGTACACGACCTGTAGGTTCACTGCCATTCCTTCCTTACCTCAAGGTGAAATCCTGAAATCACTATCTCGCTTTGTGAGTCCAACCTAACTACAGAGACTGATTCAGTTCAAGAATCAGCCACTATCACCCTCAGGAGGGGCAATAGTTACAGCTTTGCCAACATTGTCCATGCCCAAGGACTCGCCCGTTCTCCCCATGTCCGCATGGGTTTCCTTCGGGTGCTCTGGTTTCCTCCCCCAGTCCAAAAATGTGCAGGATTGGCCACGCTTAAAAGTTAATTTATTAGTCACAAGTAAGGCTTCCATTAACACTGCAATGAAGCTACTGTGAAATTCCCATATTCCCAGGTCACACTCCGGTGCCTGTTTGGGTACACTGAGGGAGAATTTAGCATGGCCGATGTACATAACCAGCACATCTTTCAGACTGAGAGAGGAAACTGGTGCGCCCAGAGGAAACCCACCCAGACACGGAGAGAACATGCAGATTCCACATGTTCTGTGGAACGTGACCCAATCTGGGAATCAAACCCAGGTCCCTGCACCGTGAAGCAGCAATGCTAACCACTGTGCTACCGTGCTGCCCCTTTCTCACAAAACTGAAGAAATTTGGCTTGTTTAGTACTACTCTCACCAACTTTTATAGATGCATCACAGAAAGCACTCTTTCTGGTTGTATCACAGCTTGGTCTGGCTCCTGTTCTGACCAAGACTGCAAGGGATTACAAAGGATTCTAAACGTAGCCCAGTCCATCACTCAAACCAGCCTCCCACACATTGACACTGTCTACACTTCCCACTGTCTCAGAAAAGCAGCCAGTATAATTAAGAACCCCATGCATTCCAGCCATATTCTCTTCCATCATCTTCTGTTGGGAAAAAGATACAAAAGTCTGAGGTCATGTAGCGACCGACTCAAGAACAGCATCTCCCCTGTTGCCATCAGACTTTTGAATAGACTTACCTCACATTAAGTTGATCTTTCCCTCCACCATACTTATGACTGTAACATTATATTCTGCACTGTCTCGTTTTCTTCTCTATGAACACCATGCTTTGCCCATATTGTGTGCAAGAAACCTTTCACTATATGCTAATACATGTGACAATAATAAATCAAATCAAACCAAAACTTGTCCCTTAGTGTCCAAAGATGTGCAGGTTAGTTGATAGGCCATGCTATTTTGCCTTTAGTGTGAGATTAGCGGGATAAACATATGGGGTTTTGGAGGGGTAGGATCTGATGGGATTGTTATCAGTTTGGGCTGGATGGGCCAAATCGCCGCCTCCTGTACTGTAGGGATTCTATGATTCTAGGGCAGCATGGTGGAGGGAACTTGAACTTGGTAATTCTCGTGCATCTGCATGCATTGTCCTTCTCATTGGTAAAGACGGCATACTCATAAGGTACTATCAAAGGATCCTTAATGATTTGTTGCAGTGCATCTTATATATGGTAAACACTTCTGTCACTGCACATCAGCATTGGGTAGTGACTGACCTTTTAAGCTTGTGAATGGGGTACCAGTCAAGCAGATCGTTTTATCCTGGATGGTGTCAAGCTTTTTGAGTGTTGTTGTAGCCACACTCTTCCAAGAAAATGGAAGATATTCTTTAATTTTTCTGACTTGTAGATAGGGGACAGGCTTTGGGAATCAGGAGGTAAGTTACTCATAGAATTCCTAATTGCAAAAGGAGGCCATTCGGCCCATCGAGGCTGCGCTGACCACAATCCCACCCAGGCCCTATTCCCATAATCCATGATAGTTCCCCCTGCTACTAGGGTCAGTTTTGCAAGACCAGTCAACCTAACCAGTACATCTTTGGAGTGTGGGACGAAACCAGAGCACCCGAAGGAAATCCACGCAGGCAATATGCAAACTCCGCACAAAGGCTGGAATCGAATCCGGGTCCCTGTGAGGCAGCAGTGCTAACTACTGTACCACCGTGTTGCCATAGAATTCCCAGTATCTGACCTGTTCTTGTAGCTACAGTATTTATAGGGTATCCAGTTAAGTTTCTATTCAGTGGTGTTCCTTCTCCCCGGGATATTGATAGAGATGGGAAAATGAGCGTAACCCTTTGGACAGTTCTAGGACACCTCACTGTTATTCAGGAGCAGCAGACCTGTAAAACTTATCAAGGTAAAACAGAAAATGCTGGATAATCTCAGCGGGTCTGACAGCGTCTGTGGAGAGAGGAGAGATGGTGCGGAGATGCTGGCATTGGACTTGGGTAAACACATCACGACATCGGGTTAAAGTCCAACAGGTTTATTTGTAGCAAGCATCACTAGCCTTTAGAATTGGTTGTTCCTTGGTCAGAGAACTCTCACCCACCTGACGAAGGAACTGCCAGCCCCAAAAGCTAGTGGTGTTTGCTACAAATAAACCTGTTGGACTTTAACCTAGTGTTGTGAGACTTCCTACTGGGAGAAAAGAGAGCCAACGTTTTAAATCTGGATGACCCCTGATCAGATTCGTCAGCCCGTGATGTTGGCTGAGGGACAAATATCAGCTACTCTGTTACTCTTGTCTGAAAGAGTGAGATGGGATCGTTCGTATGCACATTAGAGATTCAATGTCCCATCTGAAATACGGCATCTCTGATGGTGAGCTGCTCCCTCAGTGCTGCCCTGGAGTGCAGGCCTAGATTGTGTGCTCAGATTTCTTGCATGGGATGTTGTTAAAATCTTCTGATTGGAATCTTTCTTAAACCTACAATCATTATTATTCTGTGGGAAAGTGCTCCAGCCATTTAGCTCCGATCTGTAACTGTATTACCAATGCCCAAACTGTCACGCATGTGAGCACAGGGCAAGACTCCAATTAATGTCCCTCAGCAAAATACCATCAATCAATTCAACTAACACACTGGGCTAATACTGGGTTAATGCACAGAGCTGCAATAGAGTGCCATTTTGACTCATAAAACATAGAACAGCACAGGCCCTTCGGCCCTCAATGTTGTGCTGAGCTATGTCCGAACCCAAGATCAAGCTATCCCACTCCTTATCATTCTGTTGTGCCTGTCCAATAACCGCTTGAAAGTGTCTGACTTCACCTTCGCAGCAGGCAGTGCATTCCACGCCCCAACCATTCTCTGAGTAAACA
Source organism: Sphyrna mokarran (assembly GCA_024679065.1). Lineage (NCBI taxonomy): Eukaryota > Metazoa > Chordata > Chondrichthyes > Carcharhiniformes > Carcharhinidae > Sphyrna > Sphyrna mokarran. The sequence continues at coordinate 9,973,827 of JAGIQG010000033.1, forward strand.
ATCTACCTCGGACATCCCTCCTATATCTTCCACCATGACCCTTATAGGTATGTCCCCTAGGAACAGCGACATCCACCTAAGGAAGTAGTCTCTGTAAGTCCACTCTAACTATCTCCCCCATCAGCTTATAAATTTCTACAAAGTCGCCTCTCATCCTCCTCCGCTCTAAAGAGAAAAGCCCCAGCTCCCTCAACTTTCCTCATAAGACCTACCCTCCAAACCAGGCAGCACCCTGGTAAATCTCCTCTAATTCGAAACATTGGCTCTATTCTCTCCTCAGACTTGCTGAGATTTTCCAGCATTTTCTGTTTGTATGTCAGATTCCAGCATCCACAGTTTATTTTTTTTGCTTTTATGTTGAACTCCTAAACGTGTCTGGATACAAGTGATAACTGGAAAATAAAGCAGATGGTCAACCTTGGATTATTTCCATAGAGCAGCTTACTAATAAAATTAAGTCGTAAGAACTTTGGAACGCCAAACAGCATTCTCATTTTTTCTGTCTGTGAGACACCAATTAGCATGGCTCAGAAGTAGAACGCTCTCATCTCTGAGTCGGAAGTTTACACATTGAAAGCATCATTCCCAAAGGCTGGAACATATACTGTAGGCTAACGTTCGAGTGGAGTGCTACACTGCTAGAGGTACCATCTTTTAGCAAAGGTATTTTTTTCCCTACAGGTGGATATAAGATGGCTATTATAAAGAAAGGCAAGGAACTCTTTTTTTATTCCCCAAGTGCGCATGGGCTAATCCCTCAGCCAGCATTACAAAGAAACACATTATTTTGTTGCCTGTGGGATCTTACTGTGCACAGGTTGGCAGCTGAATTTTGAGCTTATGACATGTGGAGATGCTGGCATTGGACTTGGATGGACGCAGGAAGAAGTCTCACAACACCAGGTTAAAGTCCAACAGGTTTACCTGGCAACACGAACTTTTGGAGTGCTGCTCCTTCATCAGGTGAGTAACTCACCTGATGAAGAGACATTCCACAAGCTTGTGCTACCAAATAAACCTGTTTGACTTTAATCTGGCATTGTGAGACTTCTCGCTGAGCTTATAAGAGTCACTGCAAGGAAGTGGGGAGGCAGTGGTGCAGTGGTATTATTGCTGGACTAGTAATGCAAAGAACCAGGGGAGTGTTCTGGGAACCAAGGTTCGAACCCCACCACGGCTGATGGTGAAATTTGAATTTGGTTAAAAAATGCTGGAATCTACTGATGACCATGCAAGCAATTGTTGTAAAAATCCATCTGGTTCACTAATGCCTATTAGGGGAGGAAATCTATTGTCCTTAACTGGTCCAGAACCACAGCAATGTGGTTGATTTTTAAATGCCCTCAGGGATAGGTCCAGATCCCATGAATGAGTTTTTTAAAGGTTGGCCGTAATGTGATTTCCTGATGTTGTGAACTTATTGGTGCCTATTTTACATTTATCAGCCCTAGTTTGGGACTCCATCACATGTAGAAAATTTCTCAAACCCTGTCAAAATTTTAACGACCTCTTGTTAGCTCACTCCTCGGTCTTTTGTGTTTTGTACAGAAGATGATGCCATCTTTCTTGATAGGTAAACACTCGGTTCCTCTTTTTTGTGCTTTTTTCAGTGCCTATTTGTCTGTTTTGTTCCCTGTCTTATGAAGACCAGAACAGTCCCAAGTGTTATCCAGCCAAGGTTCTTTACAATTGCAACATCAATCCTCTGCTTTTCAACATTCTTCCTTCAGAATAATGATGGAACAAGGATAAAAAGTTTATTTATTTCACACAAGCCTTGTCCCATCATGTCCCAGACTGTCGCATTTGATGTCACACTTCAACAATCATATTCAACACATCACCAGGGAGCCTGTCAGTGCACAGGTATACTTTAATGAATAAGTATTGTAAAAAAGAAATTGGAGAAAGAAAGCCGATTGTTACCAATGAGCCTTCTTAATCTGGCTTCTTTGTGCTGAAGAGCTGTGGGTAAGTAAGTTGCTAATCATCTAAGGAACTGAGGAATGACTGAACTAGTTTCTTCTGTGCAGTTTCTGCAGGGTGGAAACATAATGCTCCATTGTAGGATTTATTCACTGACCCCTTTCCCCAAAATTCACTCCCCCCGAAGCATTTATCATGATTAGGTATTGTGATGTTCTTCCCCCAAAGGGTGCCATTAGCCTTAAAGGGCCAGCCCATTTTAAGCAGCGTGCTATTTCAGGCCGTCCTTTCAAGACAGTCCTCTAACATCCGTTAAGAAAAGGGGCTTATTCCTGCACTCATACATTGTGTGTTATGGGGCGTAAACCTCCTCTCGTTACCAGACGACCTGCCCTCTGAGATTCCGTGATGAGAAACGCATGGGTACTTGGACAAGAAGGTTACCATGGTGGTCATGAGGACTGAAAGAGTTTTTCTAAAATGGTGAGGATTTTACATTGAGGATGTGACTGACATTGTCCAAAGGTGTGCCGGTTAGGTTGATTAGACATGGTAAATTGCCCGTTAGCTTCCAAAGATGTACGGATTAGATGGAATGGCCATGCTAAATTACCCCTTAGTGTTCAAGGATGTATAGATAGGTAGATTGGCCATGCTAAGTTGCCCTTTACTATTCAAAGATGTGCAGGTTAGGTGGACTGGACATGCTAAATTGCCCCTTAGTATCCAAAGATGTGCAGGTTAGGTGGATTGGCCACGCTAACTTGCCCTTAGAATCCAAAGATGTATAGGTTAAGGGAATTGGCCATGCTAAATTGCCCCTTATTGTCCAAAGAGGTATAGATTGGCCATGCTAAATTTCTTCCTAGTGGCCAAAGATGTGCAGGTTAGTTAGATTAGTCATGCTAAATTGTCCCTCAGTATTCAAAGATGTGTGGGTTAGGCGGATTGGCCATGCTAAATTGTCCGTTAGTACCAAAGATGTGTAGGTTAGATGGATTGGCCATGCTAAGTTGCCCTTTAGTGTCCAAAGATATATAGGTTAGGGAGATCAGTGGGCTATATCCATGGGATAACAGGGAAAGCCTAGGTATGAGTTGGCGCAGACTCAATGGGCCAAATGGCCCCTTCCGCATTGTAGGGATTCTATAATTCCAAGCAAGTGTATCTCAGTGTTGAAGTTAGTCTGATGAAAGGAAGGTAAAGACGTGTCTTTGGGCATTTTTGAGAAGAGGTAGGGTATATTAAAGCTCTGCCCCCTCCCACCCACCCCTTTAAATCTTCCAGTCACAGTGACACAGTGGTTAGCACTGCTGCCTCAGAGCTCCATGGACCAGGATTCAATTCCTGGTGTAGGTCACTGTCTGTGCACAGTCTGCACGTTCTCCCCCGTGGATTTCCTCTGAGTGCTCCGGTTTCCTCCCACAGTCCAAAACGCACAGGTTAGATTGGTTAGCCATGCACAGTGGCACAATGAGGTTAGCACTGCTGCCTCACAATGCCAGGGACCCAGGTTCGATTCCCGGCTTGGGTCACCGTCTCCCCATGCCTGCGTGGGTTTTTTTTTCCGGGAGTTCCGGTTTCCTCCCACAGTCCTGGTGTCTGGTTAGGTGGATTGGCCATGGTAAATTCTCCCCTTAACGTACCCTCAAAATTTAAGGGCGATGCGCGTGGGGATTGTTTTCACACAGAAAGAGGTGGGTGCCTGGAACGCACTGCCAGAGGAGGCACATTAGCAACATTTAGAAGATCTTTGGATGGGTACATGAATAGGGAGGGATAGAGGGATACGGACCAAGTAAGGTTTAGTTAGGGCATCATGATCGGCACAGGCTTGGAAGGCCGAAGGGCCTGTTCCTGTGCCGTGCTTCCTTGTAATTTTCACAGTAACTTCATTGCAGTGTTAATATAAGCCTACTCTGTGACACTAACAAACACATTTAAGTTGCCCCTTAGTATTAGGGGGGAGGGGAAATTAGTCGAGGTAAATAAATATGTAGGGTTACAGGGATAGGGCCTGGGTGGGAGTGTGGTCGGGTGCAGGTTCGATGGGCCGAGCGGCCTCCTTCTGCACTGCGGGGATTCTATGATTTGTGTCTGAACCCCCCCTGGCCCATTGCCTCCGGGAGCTCAGTAACTGGGGCAACCAGTAGCTTTCACCATTCTGAAATGTATCTTTTGCTATTTCCAGGGTTTGTGAGTTTTGACAATCCTACCAGTGCTCAGGCTGCCATTCAGGCAATGAACGGCTTTCAAATTGGGATGAAGAGGCTAAAAGTACAGCTGAAACGGCCAAAAGATGCTAACCGACCATACTGACCTTCCCACCGCTCCTAAACAGGTAGACATCCCAACGCTGTGTGGGCATGGGGCAGGCACGAGAGTATTACCACAGGTTAACTCACTCCAGCCACGTGAATGTCAGAGTATCACTTGCTTTACAAGAGGGAAAAAAAAATAATCCAGTTGTAGTTAAAGGAAAAGTGAACGCATTTTAAGCACTTTGGTCTTGGCGGGGGTGCTGGTGGTTGGGGGGTGCGCGGGGGAAATAGAGGCAAGGCAAAGAGAGATTCGCACCTTGAAGCCAAATTTAATTCCCGTCCCGCAACTTAAGAACTGAGACGTACTTCCGGCAGAGGGCGGTGAATTTGCGGATCTCACTGCCCAATGGAGTCATAGAGATTTGGAGCGTGGAAACAGGCCCTTCAGCCCAACTTTTCCATGCGTCCCCTTTTTTTAAACAACTAAGCTCTCCCAGTTACCCAAGTTTTACCCGTGTAACTGTCTAAACGCTTTTTAAAAAACAAAATTGTACCCGTCTCTACTACTACGTCTGGCAGCTTGTTCCAGACTCTCACCAGCCTCTGTGTGAAAAAAATTTCCCCTCTGGACACTTTTGTATCTCTCCCCTCTCACCTTAAACCTAAGTCTGTGCTGTTGAGTTGTTTCAAGAAGGGGTTAGATAGATTTTTGATTTTTTTTTAAGAAAAGGGATAATAAGGAGATATAGGGAATAAGTGGGTTTGAGATCAGGGAGAGATCAGTCATGATCTGAATGAATGTGGACAAGAGATTTAAAGGGTTGAATTTGCCTATTCCTGTCCCCACCTTTCTAAATCAGGGATAGTGAATGGGATTTGATGCTTGGGCAGTGCAAGGGAACGAAAAGAGGGGTCCCAGAAGTGGAAATGAATTACACCGAGAATATTAAGACTGACCGCGACATTTGTGTTCAGAAAAGAGACATCTTGCCAAAGCTTTTCACCCAACACTCATCAGGACAAATGCAAAAATGCCAAATTTCAAATGACCGCCACAATTTACACTACCCATAGTTCTCCACTGCTTTCACCATGGGAAAGCCTTGGCTGATTAGATTCAACTGATTGCCAACCAATCAGCATCCTTTCTTCTCCGGTAGTTTGCATGAAAGGCCTGGATAAAGTGGCCATGGGGAAGATGTTTCGGAGAGACTGGGATCCGAGGGCACAGCCTCAGAGTAAAGGGACGGCTCTTTAGAACCAAGATGAGAAGGAATTTCTTTTGCCAGAGGGTGGTGAATCTGTGGAATTCATTGCCAAAGAGGAAGCTGGGTCATTGAGTGTATTTAAGACAGAAATTGATAGGTTCTTGATTGGTAAAGGGGTCAGAGGTAAAAATGAGGAGAATGGGGTTGAGAAGCTATCAGCTATGATCGAATGGTGGAGCAGATGGGCTGAATGTCCTAATTCTGTTCCTATATCATTTGAAATTTGGCGTTCTTGCATTTGTCCTGATGAGTGCAAGATGAAAATCTTCGACAAGGTGTCTCTTCTTGCAGCAATGTTCAAGTTATGTACTGCCAAGTGGTTGATGTAATTCTAAACTATTTTTATATTCAATGCAAGATATTGTAGCATTCTTTTTCGGGAGCCCATCAGAATTGCGGCCGTTTTGAATATCAAGATTCTTGATATTATTTTGAATAGCGATATGACCCCCATCAGCGTCACACCATCTCAGGGAAACCGGAATTCTGGTTTTCCAATCAGATCTATGAAAGAGACAGATCAGTTTAACCATATGTTGACAGAGCAATAACCCAAAGGTTGACATTACCTGACAACACGTAGTTCAAAGAAGGAGAAGACCTTTAGTGGCACTGCAAGATTACCAAGTTGGGGTTAATAGAGTGTAGAATCTCTCCAGAGAATGTGCAAACTCCACACACCCAAGGCTGCAATCGAACCCAGATCCCCAGTTCTGTGAGATGGCAATGCTGCCCTTTGGCATTGTGCTATCCCCCTTTCAGGTTAGAACGAAAATGAGCAAAAAAATACACTCCAAACATGAGTAAATGAGTAAAATGAACCTTTTGGGAAGATAACAAAAAAAAAGTTGACCTTGGAAATTGGGAGGGTTACAAGAGAAAATATTTCAGTTGAGTTCTTAGATTTTGGAAGAGGTGAAACGTTTTTCAGGGAAGAATATGAAGAGAACTAGTCCACTAAATGAACCTGTTCTTCATAATTAGCAATCTACCAGACAGCATGACTGACTTTGAGATGAATGAAACGTGGGTGGGAGACATGAGGCAAAGCCGAGTGAATCTCAAAATGGATAGTGCTGAAGTTTTTAACATTAAATCTTACTTATTAGTCACGAGTTGGTTTACATTAACACTGCAATGAATTACCATGAAATTCTCCATGCACAGAAGGTACTATTTCTTCACCGCGCTAACAATTTTGTCAACGATTGTTAAAGTTTAAACTTTATTTATTTGTGTCACAAGTAAGCCTTACATTAACACTGCAGTGAAGTTACTGTGAAAGTCGCCACACTCAGGCACCAGTCTAGGAAGCACTGAGCGAGAATTTAGCATGGCTGATGCGCCTGACCGGCACATCTTTCAGACTGAGAGGAAACCCATGCAGACATGGGAAGAACATGCAGATTCCATACAGACAGTAATCCAAGCCAGGAATTGAACCCGAGTCCCTAGCGCTTCGTTCACTTTATTTATTAGTGTCACAAGTAGACTTACATCAACATTACAATGAAGTTACTGTGAAAATCCCCTAGTTGCGACACTCTGGTGCCTGTTTGGGTACACTGAGGGAGAATTTAGCATGGCCAATGCACCTAACCAGCATGTTTTTCAGATTGTGGGAGGAAACTGGACTACCAGGAGGAAACCCATGCAGACATAGGGAGAACATGCAGATTCCATACAGACAATAATCCAAGCCAGGAATTGAACCCGAGTCCCAGGCACTGTGTTCACTTTATTTGTTAGTGTCACAAGTAGATTTACATTAACACTGCAATGAAATTACTGTGAAAATCCCCTCATCACCACACTCCAGTGCCTGTGTGGGTACATTTAGCATGGCAAATCCTCCTAACCTACACGTCTTTCAGACTGTGGGAGAAAACTGAAGCACCCGAAAGAAACCCACGCAGACACGGGGAGAATGTGCAGACTCCGCACAGACAGTGACCCAAACCGGGAATCGAACCTGGGTCCCTGACGCATGAGGCAGTAGTGCTAACCTCTGTGCCACGCATATCTGAAAGCACCCTTACAATGAGCTGTTTCACAAAATGTGTCCGAGTCCTGTCTGTATGAGGATCTACCAATTACCCATCTGTGTGAGGATCGCTCATCTACCTTGGCTCCCCATGTGTCAACCTCCTGATTTAGAAATTCCCTTCCTCTTCTACTGGCGGTGTGTCTCTCTTGCCCTTCCCTGACCTCAGCTGCTAAGCTCTGTCACTTCACCTTCAGGCTTGCTGCCTGCCTGAGCGGTTACCCTAGCAATGAGCAACAATCAATCAAGCTAGCAATAAACTTCAATACTTTACATAGAAACATGGAAGATAGGAGCAGGAGGAGGCTACTCAGCCCTTTGAGTCTACTCCACCATTCGTTACGATCATAACTGATCGCCCAACTCAGTACCCTAATCCTGCTTTCTCCCCATAACCTTTAATCCCATTCACCCCAAATGCTATATCCAACCATCTTTTGAATTCATTCAATGTTTTAGCGTCAATTACTGCCCGTGATAATGAATTCCACAGACTCATCACTCTTTGGGTGAAGAAATAAACGAAGACAATGGTTTGGTGGTATTATTGCTAGACTGTTAATCCAGAAACTCCGCTAATGTTCTGAGGACTCGGGTTCGAATCCCACCACAGCAGATGGCGGAATTTGAATTCATTCAAAAAAAATCTGGAATTAAGAATCTATTGATGACCATGAAACCATTGTTGGAAAAACCCATCTGGTTCACTAATGTCCTTTAGGGAAGGAAATCTGCCATCCTTACCCAGTCTGGCTTACATGTGATTCCAAACGCACAGCAATGTGGTTGACTTTCACCTGCCCTCTGAACAAGGGACAACTAGGGATGGGTAATAAATGCTGGCCAGCCAGCGACGCCCATGGCCCACAGATGAATTTTTGTAAAAGTCTCTCACCTCTGTCTATATGGTCTACCCTGAATTCTCAGACTGTGACCCCAGTTCAGAACACCCTCACCAGGAACATCCTCCCTGCATCTATCCTGGCGGCCCCTGTTAGAATTTTGTAAACCTCTGTGAGATTCCCACTCATTTGTCTGAACTGCAGCGAAACAATCCTAACCTAGTGAATCTCTCCTCATACATCAGTCCCGCCATCCCCAGAATCAGCCCGGTAAACCTTCACTGCACTCCTGTGCAAAGTGTCCTGCAGAAGCCATCATTTTCATCTTTATAAATGAAAGAGATTGAAACTTCCCCCGAGAAACTTTCCCTTCGTAAAAGTAAAGGCACGTGCGAGAGAAACAGACCAGCGCAACAGGGGAGCTGATCCTGAACATTCGATCAATATTCCTGATTGAAGCAATAGCTCCCCTTTTAACTCACATTGAGGGAGAATTTAAAGTTTAAAGCTTGTTTATTTGCGTCACAAGTAGGTTTACATTAACACTACAATGAAGTTACAGTAAAAATCCCTTAGTCGCCACAATCCGTCACCTGTTTGGAAATACTGAGGGAGAATTTAGCATGGCCAATTCCCCTAGCCTGCACATCTTTGGACACTAAGGGGCAATTTAGCATGGTCAATCCAATTAACCTGCACATCTTTGGACACTAAGGGGCAATTTAGCACGGCCAATCCAATAACAATATTTATTTCTTTATTTTCGCAAGTAGGCTTATATTAACACTGCAATGACATTACTGTGAAAATCCTCTAGCCCACCACATTCTGGACCCTGTTTGGATATACTGAGGGAGAATTTAGCATGGTCCAATGCATCTAACCAGAGGTTTTTTTTGTACTATGGGAGGAAACCGGAGCAGCCGGGGGAAACCCGCGCAGACACGGGGAGAATGTGCAGACTCCTCAGAGACAGTGACCCAAGGCCGGGAATTGACCCTAGGTCCCTGGCGCTGTGAGGCAGCAGTGTTAATCCACTGTGTCATAAAATAACAAGTGTCTTTTCCTCAAAGTGCTGAGGTTGTCTCCAAAGAAGACTTTAAACTTTTAAAGATTGATTTATTAGTATCACAAGTCGGCTGACGAGTGTTGTGATGAAGTTACTGTGAAAACCCCCTAGATGGCGCCTAGGCTCACTGTTCTGGCAAAGTTGCAACTATTGCTCCTGTAGAGAAACTCGGCCTTTGGCACCCAAGCAATGCTGAAAGCCCCAAACCTTTTCTGCGGCTGGGGACTCTTCCCCCGTACCGCTGAGTTACAGCTTGGAACGCTAAGCAGAGGGGGGAAAGCATGGAAAGGATTGGAGAACCCAGTTTACAATAGCCTTACTCCTTAACTAGAGTAACCAAGAATGTACAATTCAGAGAACAATGTCTGTCTTTATCTGGAAACTGTTTTGTGTTTATACTTGACATGTTTGTTCATTTTAAAATCACTTCAAGGGTACATTTGCTTCCTGATTTATGCATAACCTGTTTCTCCTGAGTGCACGTCCTCCTTGTGTTCGATCTTGAGACTGGGTAGCAGAGCAATAACTTGTCCATGTTTCTGTGTGTTTGTATGTGTGTGTGTTGTGCATCTCCATATTTGAGGTACTTTCACTTATAACATCAGACAGTGTGGTTCATGGAGAATTAAAACAAGCCCAGCTTTTATAATTGTTATCCAAGATGATGAGGAAACATTAACTCACTTGACAGCGAGGCTGTTTATTAAGGAGAAATTCTGATCAATTTCAGAGAATGGACATTCTCATACAATCCCTACAGTGCTGAAAGAGGCTATTCAGCCCATCGAGTCTGTACTGACTCTCTGACTAGGTGGGACAGAGCATCCCACCTAGACTCAATCCCTATAAACCAACGTGTTTACTCTGCTAATCCACCTAACCTGCACATCTTTGAACACTAAGGGGCAACTTAGCATGGCCAATCCACCTAACCTGCACATCTTTGAACACTAAGGGGCAACTTAGCATGGCCAATCCACCTAACCTGCACATCTTTGAACACTAAGGGGCAACTTAGCATGGCCAATCCACCTAACCTGCACATCTTTGAACACTAAGGGGCAACTTAGCATGGCCAATCCACCTAACCTGCACATCTTTGAACACTAAGGGGCAACTTAGCATGGCCAATCCACCTAACCTGCACATCTGGGAAGAAACCAGAGCAACCAAAGGAAATCTATGCAGACAGGGAGAAAGTGTAGATTCCACATAGACAGCGACCCAAGCTAGGAATTAGTGTCACAAGTAGGCTTACATTAACACTGCAATGAAGTTACTGTGAAAACCCTGTAGTCGCCATACTCCGGCACCTGTTTGGGTACACTGAAGGAGAATTTAGCTTAGGCAATGCACCTAACCAGCATGTCTTTCGGACTGTGGGAGGAAACCAGAGCACCTGGAGGAAACCCACGCAGACATAGAGAGAACATGTAGAGTCCACACAAACAGTGACTCAAGCCGGGAATTGAACCCGGGTCCCTGGCACCATGAGGCAGCAGCGCTAACCACTATGCCGTGGCACATTGCTTGTAGATTCCCTCAGTAATCCAAAGCCCCAGGGTCCCTCCCTGGTTCTGTCTACCTCCCTTATCTCCTTTATGGTGCTCCCAACAAGAAAGTGCTTGACCAAGAATTGCATCAAATCCTTGTTAGCCAGCTCAGAGTCACCTTTTGTTGGACCAAGCACCTGTAAAGCACCTTGTTACTATGTCAAGTGCACTGTAAAAATGCACGTTGTACTCATTAATCTCATTGTGAATCCAGCAGACAGAAACTTAGTTAACCAGTGAGGGGTGGGGGAAGTCAAATATAATGTTGACATGGAAGAAGTGTTTTGTGTGAGTTAGCAGTAGGGGCAAAAAATCATCAGAAATACAGTGCAGTTTGAGTGGGTTTTATTCTGAAGGGATACGCATGCGAGCTGGAAGAGAAATGTAAGTTTTAGCTACACCACAAGAGGGGGCAATTGCTCCAACCAAGTCATAGAAACTGAGAAATGCCTGTGTACTTTGGAGATTAATGTGCATTAAAGGGGATTAATTAATTATCCACTATTGTACACTGGCCAGAGTCCTGAAGAAAACAGCTCTGTCCTTCTGTGACCCAGAATCTTCATGAGATAGTGAAAATTCTGCCCTCCAGAATTCTTAATGTCCTGCATGCAGGATGCAGGATATATACAATCCATGGAATCCTTACAGTGCAGAAGGAGGCCAGCAATTACAATCCCACCCAGACCCTATTCCCATAATCCTGACAATCCCCAGACACTAAGGGACAACTTAGCATAGCCAATCAATCTAATCAGCACATCTTTGGACTGAGAGGAAACTAGAGTACATGGAGGAAACCCATGCAAACATGGGGAGGATGTGCAAACTCCAAACGGTCACCCGATACCAGAATTGAACCAAGGTCTCTGCCACTGTGAGGCAGCAGTGTCACTGTGCCGCACCATATACTGAGTAGACCATCGAGACAGATAAAATCAGATTTTCAAAAGCCATAAAACTAATCGTGGACAGGCAGAGGCTGATAATGAACTTTCTCTAGCATAAATCATAGAATCCTTACAAAAGGCCATTGAATCTGCATCAAATCTGCGATTTGGCGTATGGGAAGAAACCAGAGCACCCAGAGGAAATCCACGCAGACACGGGGAGAGTGGCAAGACTCCGCACTGACTGGAATTGAATCCACGTCCCTAGATCTGTGAGATGGATTCCTCCCATAGTCTGAAAGACATGCTGGTTAGATGCTAAGGTCCCCTTCAGTGTATCCGAACAAGCGCTGGAATGTGGTGAATAGGGGAATCTCATAGTAACTTCACTGCAGTGTTAATGTAAGTCTTACTGGTGAGATTGCGCCATTAGCGTCCCTTTAAGAGATGGCTAGACTCTTCTTAGCTGTTATCCTTGTTTGTCTCTGTCTCTGGCTGCTAAAGAGTTGGTTTCCAAAGTACAAAGAACAGGGAAAATAAATATTTATCAGAGTCAGTGCCTGCTCAGCCTATAATAATTCAATTCTGTAACAATTCTATAATACTCTTGGAGAGGCCATTTCTTGACAAGTGAAAGTACCATCAAAGAGATATATTGATGTGAGCCTTTGATTCACTCAGGTCTGAGTCTGTGTCTGATTGTGCCGTGTTGTCTTTTGTATTTTAATTGGAGCTCCATAACCCGTATTTTTTTGGGGGGGAATGAAGGGTTTGACTTAAAAACTCGAGTAACAAATGTAAAAGGTGGGTGGGAAAGGGTTGGGTTCCATCGATCAGTTAACCAACTAAAAATAGAAATGAAATTTGCTACCACCCAAATAGTAATGGGTGCTGGCGGCAAGAGAATGAAAAACGAGGGCCTATATTTTGTTGGGAAGAGATGGTTAATGACTGCAATGGTGGGACATAAAAGCAAACCTCTTTATGAGAGACCATTGATGTTGTTTCTTCGTGGCTTTCTAAATGCCTGATTTTCAAATAACAAAGATGTATACATATTGCACACAGGTGGTCTCTTCTCTTGATATTGAATTGGAAAGCATGATTTGATGGGTTCGAGTTCACCTCAGCCTTCTTTATTAACGCTTTGTGCTTTGACACTTGGCCGCGATGCCACAAAATGGCAGCCGGCGTTGGGGAAACGACCAACAGTTGGCCCACGCTGCCAGCCCCAGACCCCAGTGGCCACCAACTACCAACCGCAGCAGGGCCCGGTAATGCCAGAAGCTGACTGGAGGAGGCAGTAGACGTGATTGGCCTCCAGTGGACTCTCAGCCGGGCCTCACTCCTGGGGTCAGATCTCATGAGACTATCTTTCAGGACTGTAGCAAAGCTTTTAATGCCTTTAATTAGTGGTCGCAAATTAGCTCATTATTGTGTGCCCTCTGTCTTTTCATAAAATCATGTTAACTCCAGCACAGAATGTGGCTATTCAGTCCATCTCGCGTGCGCCAGTTCTAGCACCACATTGTGGCTCTCCAATTCACCCCAAAATCCCTTCTCTTCTCACTATGTTTTCAAATTTATTCGACTTTATTCATTAGTATCACAAATAGGCTTACACTAATACTGCAATGAAGTTACTGTGAAAATTCCCTTGTCACTGTTCGGGAGATGGAGAGTTTAGCACGGCCAATGCACCCTAACCAACACGTCTTTCAGACTGTGGGAGGAAACCGGAGCACCCAGAAGAAACATATGCAAACATGGGGAGAATGTGCAGACTCTACACAGACCTCGAGCTGAGGCTGGGAATTGAACCTAGGTCCCTGGCACTGTGAGACAGCAGTGCTAAACATTGCGCTGTCGTAAGATGTGTAGGTCAGGTGAATTTTCCAAGCAAAATTGTCCCTTAGTGTCCAAAGATATGCGGATTAGAGCGATTGACTTTGCTTGTGGTCGGTGCAGACTCGATGGGCCGAATGGCCTCCTTCTGCATTGTAGGATTGTACTATTTCGGCTGATCATCCAACTCAATAGCCAGATCTCACCTTCCCTGCATATCCTTTGATCCCCTTCAACCCAAGAGCTGTCACAGAATCACTACAATGCAGAAGGAGGCTATTTGGCCCATCAAGTCTACACCAATAACAATCCCATCCAGGGGCTATCTCCACAATCCCACACATTTGCCCCATTAATCCTTCTGTCCTACACATCCTGGGGCAATAAGAGGCAATTTTAGCATGGACAACCCACCTAACCAGTACATTTTTCGGACTGTGGGGGGAAACTGGAGCACCCGGAGGAAACTTCGCACCGATATAGGGAGAACATGCAAACTTCCACACAGCCGGTGAGTGACCCAAGCCAGGAATCGAAACTGGGTCCCAGGCCCTGTGAGGCAGCAGTGCTAACCACTGTGCCACCATGCCACTACATCTAATTCCTTGAAAACACACAATGTTTTGGCCACAACTGCTTTCTGTAGTGTAGATTCTATAAGCTTTCCACAACCTGAGTGAAGAAATGTCTCAGTCCTAAAAGATTTGCCTTGTATCCTTAGACAATGATGCCTGGTTCTGGAAACCCCCAGCATCAGATACATCTACCCAGCATCTATCCTATCCAGTCCTGGTAGAATTTTATAAGCTTCTATAAGATTCCCCTCCCCTCCATTCTTCTGAACTCCATCGAATACAATCCTAACCAACTCAATCTCTGCTCATACATCAGTCTCTCCATCCCAGGAATCAGTCCAGCAAACCTTCGCTGCACTCCCTCCATAGCAAGAATATCCTTCCTCGGATAAGGAGGCCAAAACTGCGCGCAATATTCCAGGTGCGGCCACACATGTGCCTCAGGGACTCAGTTCAAGAAGGCAGCTCACCACCGTGTTCTAGAACAATATAGCACAGGAACAGACCCTTCGGCCCACTAAGTTGTGCTGCATATATGACGCCAAATTAAATTAATTAAATTAAACTAAACCCTTCTGTCTGCCTTTGGTCCGTATCCCTCTATTTCTCGCGTATAACAGTTTATGTTAGATTAATTGCGATTGCCCTATGGAATTGAGTTCCAATGAAATTGGATCAGGATGTAAAATTATATTTTTATTATCCATTCATGGGATGTGGGTGTTTCTGTCTGGGCCAGCATTTCTTGTCCATCCCTGAGGGTATTTAAGAGTCAACCACATTGCTGTGGATCTGGAGTCATATGTAGGCCAGACTGAATAAGGATAATAGAGGGATCAATGTCCTTCAAGGGCATTAGTGAACCAAATGCATTTTTGCGACAATGATTTCATGGTCATCAGTAGGCTTTTAATTCCAGATTTTTATTGAATTCAAATTCCACCATCTGCTACGGCGGGGTCCTCAGAGCATGGCTCTGGATTGGTAGTAAGAAGTCTCACAACCCAGCTTAAAGTCCAAACAGGTTTATTTGACAGTAAATGCCACAAGCTTTCGGAACGCTGTACGTGCTACAGTTTTATCCCACAGCCCCAAAGGTGTGCAGGTTAAATAGATTGGCCATGCTAAATTGTTCCTTAGTGTCCAGATTTGTGCAGGTTCGGTGAATTGGCCAAGCTGAATTGCCCTTTAGTGTTCCAAGGTATGTAGGTGGTGGATTATCCATGCTAAATTGCCTCTTAGTGTCCCAAGATATGCAGGTCAGATGGATTGGCGAAAGCTTGTGGGTTTACTATCAAATAAACCTGTTTGGATTTTAACCTGGTGTTGTGAGACTTCTAACTGTGTTTACCCCAGTCCAACGCTGGCATCTCCACATCCTGGATTAGTAGTCCAGCAATAATACCACTATGCCACTGCCTCCCCTTGTTTGACTGTGGAGAAGGGTGACATAGAAGGGCTGTTTCCAGGGTAGACCAGGAAGGTGGGAATTGATTGAAAATAGATAGATGCAGTGGACTTGATGGTTCATTTCACATACTGAAAATATTTTTATTGTTACCTGTCAAAAAGGTAGCCAAGACAATCAAATCTTCATTATCCGACGAGTGCAGGAAACTGGTTAATAAAGACTACCAATCAATGAATGTCTTATTTGCCAATAGCGCAATGTGTTCCACATTGTGCAAATACCCAGGGAAGTAAAGAACTGTATTCTGTTCACTTCTAATTTTCCTCAGTATATCCAAATTTACCTTAAAATATAAAACAGTATAGTACCCAGGTATGGGCTTCATAGTAACTTCTAGTCGAAAAAGTGACAATTTGTAGCCAGCAGACAGGAAGGCACAGTGGTTAGCACTGCTGCCTCACAGCACCAGGGACCCAGGTTCAATTCCGGCATTGAGTGAATGTTATGTGGAGTCTGCACATTCTCCTTTACGTGCTACAGTTTTATCCCACAGTCCCAAAGGTGTGCAGGTTAGATGGATTGGCCATGCTAAATTGTTCCTTAGTATCCAGAGTTGTACAGGTTCAGTGAATTGGCCATGCTAAATTGCTTCTTAGTGTCCCAAGATATGCAGGTTCGATGGATTGGCCACGCTAAATTGCCTTTTAGATCCAAAGATATGCGGGTTTGATGGATTGGCCATGCTAAATTGCTCCTTTGTGCCCCAAGGTGTGTAGATTAGGTGGATTAGCCCTGCAAAATGTGTGGAATAGGGGTGGGGGAGACGGGTAAGATCACCTGTCAGAGAGTGAGCCAAATGACCTCTTCTGCACTGTAGGGATTCTATAATTCTATGAACATCAGCGATTCCGGTGAGTCGGGAACTTTGGTTGGTGCAGTGCCGGAAAACACATGGGCTGAAATTCTTCCATCTTGCCTGCTGCATAAATCACAGTGGGCCAGACAGGTTCTTTGGGTGGATTGTGTAAAGATGAGCTCGGGTGGGAATTTCTGGTCTTGGGGGGCAGGCACAGTTAGAGAGTAGTTAACTTTAACTTGGGAAAATAACCTTTTTATTTAGTCGTTGAATCGTTCTGTATAGGAGGAAGTTATTTAGTCACTCAGAGAGCTACCTACATTCTTTGCTCTATTTCTGTAGCTATGCATTTGTTTAACCCCTTTCAAGTATATAACCTCATCCTCTTTTGGAAGTTATAGAGTCATAGATAGAGTCGTAGATATTTACAGCATGAAAACAGGCCCTTCGGCCAACTTGTCCCTGCCACTCTCTTTTTTAAATCCCTAAGCTAGTCCCAATTGCCTGCATTTGGCCCATATCCCTCTATACCCATCATACCCACATAAAAGACGAAATTGTACCCATCTCCACTACTACCTCGCAGCTTGTTCCAGACACTCACCACCCTCTGTGTGAAAATCTGCCCTTCTGGACCCTTTTGTATCTCTCCCCTCTCACCTTAAACCTATGCCCTTTAATTTTAGACTAATCCTTTGCGAAAAGATATTGACTATCTATCTGATCTATGCTCCCCATTATTTTATAGATCTCTATAAGATCACCCCTCAGCCTCCTACAGTCCAGAGAAAAAAAGTCCCAGTCTATCCAGCCTCTTCTTATAACTCAAACCATCAAGTCCTGGTAACATCCGACTAAATCTTTTCCACACTCTTTCTGTTTAATCATATCCTTTCTATAATAGGGTGACCAGAACTGTACACAATATTCCAAGTGTGGCCTTACCAATGATGGAGTCAACCTCATAGAGTCGTTGGCCAGAACACTAACCACCTCGCCCGCCACGCAATCAGGAAAGGGTGAGGGAATCTCCCTTCAGCCCAATCGTTCCATGCCGGCCCAGCTAGTCCCAGTTGCCCACAGAGCTATTCTCCAAGATCCTCCCCAAAATGTGGTGCTCGGAACTGGACGCGATGCTCTAACTGAGGCCTCAGGTGGTTGAATCATTCTTCTGAGAAATAGCAGAGATGATGCATCACTTCCCAACCTTTTGGCTAAGATCAAGTGCAGTCCTGCACTTGATAGGAATCAATAAGGTTACCCTGAGGATTCATTGAAAGCAATTTTTTTTAAGACCTTTTGCCTAAGATGCAAATGAGATCAAATACTGAAGGGAGGGCGAAATATCTGCTTGGGGGTCATGCAAATCAAGCCCAGGACAGAAAGAGGTTTGCCCGTCTTGTCAGCTTGGATTGCGGGTTGAGACTTTGAATTGGACTTTGATTGGACATTGCTAAAAAGAAAAGTCACGTGAAGTGAAGCTTTGGTACAGTCCTACTGCCCACTGGGGTTGGTCAAATGTTGAGCCCAAGGGTGTAAAAATGCCCCGTGAATGCATTATCTCGTCCTGTTGTCTAAGTTATGTTGTCGCGCCTTTGTTGAATGTCTTTCGTTTTTTTTTTGTCGTTGTAATAGTCATGTGCAACCGAGGTAAGATGCTTTGTAAGAACAGAAAGTCAAACTGGAGAGAGATTAAGAAAAAAAAAAGCAAAAAACTAAAATCAAGATAACAGCTACATATCCAAACATTTTTTCTTCTTTTGCAACTAACCACTACCAAACCAGGCAGGGCCTAATCATAGCCCCAGATGACCACAAGTCATACTCAAAACTCTTGACGTTACCTAGCAACTCTAGTGGGGGAGACATTTCCCGACCCGTAAGTTGCCCGTTTGCAGTGAAGGTGTCATTTGATGACGTCATGTGACAGACTGTCGCTGCGTTGCATGACGTGGGGTCACGTTTTTTTATTTGCGGTTGTGACGTGCGTGAGTAGTACTGCCCATGGTAACCGTTAGTGGTTGTTGTAAGTAAACTTGGAGTGCTGATTGGTCTACCTTGACCAGAACGTGACCTTTGACCTTTTGCTGTTGTAGTGTGAGTTCCGTGTTGTGGTGCCTTATTAAATGTGTGATTATATCATTGAGAAAAAAAAATAGATATACAATCGGCTTTTCTTCCTGCAATCTCCTTGCTATTTCACCACTGGTTATGAGTATCTATGTCAGCGAGTGATGCCTTCTTCATGTCTCCATTTTTAATGACTATCTACCCAACTATTGAAGAAATTCAGGGACCTTTTTCACTTGATTCATAACCCAGTGCCTTATTGTTCACGCGGTTCCATTCTACGGCATGCCATCCCATTGCATCAAAGTTCTTTTTGAAATTAAAAACAGTGACGCAAAATTGCCTGTATGCTCCCCTGAAGCAAAATCCCTGGCCGGAATTGTACCACTGCCTCGCCACGGGAATCGGAGCGAGAGATCTTAGGAAGATGAATCTTTGGAATTCTCTGCCCATTGAAGCAGTGGAGGCTACCTCGTTAATGTGTATAACTAACAGGTAGACAGATTTTTGATCAGTAAGGGAATTGAGGGTTATGGGGAACTGAACCACTATCAGATCAGCCATGATCTTATTGAATGGCAGGGCAGGCTCGAGGGGCTAGATGGCCTACTCCTGCTCCTATTTCTAATGTTCTTATGTCCATTGACCTCGGATGGGATTTTATGGTTTCAGGACAAGCGAGGCTGAAAAATCCCCCTCCTTTGATGTCCTGGCGTCCGTTCTATCTCAGATTAACAAACAGTGATGCTAGTGTATAAAAAAATTAGAACTCAGGCTTTGAGATTCATGTATTCAATATATCCGATTCCTTCATACCTCTTCGCTCAATCTTACCATCACTGTGTAACTTGGCTACAGTAGCAGAGCTTCAATCACGGAGCAGAAATTTGTCTTTTCTTGCTACTTCCAGTCCGAGACTCACTAAAAATTCATTACCGCATTGATGAGATGCAGATGCTGGAATCACTAAGTGTAGAAAGAGACCATTCAGTCCATCAAATCTGCACCAACTCTCCAATAGAGTATTTTACACAGCCCCTAGCACTGTAAATCCCACATATTTACTCACTGAACCCCAAACCTTCACATCTTGGGACACTAAGGGGCAATTAGCATTTGGACACCAAGGGGCAATTTAGCATAGCCAATCCACCTAACCTACACATCTTTGGACACCAAGGGGTGATTTAGCATAGCCAATCCACCTAACCCACACATCTTTGGACACCAAGGGGCAATTTAGCATAGCCAATCCACCTAACCTACACATCTTTGGACACCAAGGGGCGATTTAGTATAGCCAATCCACCTAACCCACACGTCTTTGGACACCAAGGGGCGATTTAGCATGGCCAATCCACCTAACCCACACATCTTTGGAGACCAAGGGGCGATTTAGCTTGGCCAATCCGCCTAACCTGCACATCTTTGGACACTACGGGGCAATTTAGCATGGCAAATCCACATAACCTATATATGTTTGGACTCTAAGGGATAATTTAGCTTGGCCAATCCCCCTAACCTGCATATCTTTGGACACCAAGAGGCAATTTTGAATGTCCAATCCACCTAATCTGCACATCTTTGGACTGAGAGAGGAAACCAGAGCATCTGGAGAAAACCCACTCAGACACGAGGAGAACACTTCCGACATTTCTTCTTTTTAATCAGCCAGGAATTTTATTGATTCTGTTAACATAGAAACATTAAAAAGAAAGGAGCAGCCGGCCACTCAGCCCTTCCAGCCCTGCTCCACCATTCATTACAATAGTGGCTGATTGTCGAATTCAGTATTCTGATTCCCCCTTCCCCCCATACTCCTTTTAACCCCAAGAGCGATCTCTCATTTCTTCTTGACATCACACAATGTATTGGCCTCAACTACTTTCTGTAGTGGTGAATAATTCCACACATTCTCCACCCTCTGGGTGAAGAAATTTCTCCTTACCTCCGTCATAGAAAATTACAGTGCAGAAGGAGGCCACGATAATCCCACCCTGGCCCCATCCCTGTAACCTCACACATTTACCCTACTAATCCTCCTGACATTCCCCTAACACGAAGGAGCAATTTAGCATGGCCAATAAGCCTAACCTGTAGACCTTTGAACAGTGGGAGGAAACTGAAGCACTCGGAGAAAACCCACGCAGACATGGGGAGTATGTGCAAACTCGTTGCAGACCCCATGCCAGAATCGATCCCTGGCGCTGTGAGATAGCAGTGCTAACCATTGTGTCATCGTGTTAACCCAATAAGATTTACCTCTTATCCCCTAATCACCCCACCCCGGTGCCTATTCTGAGGGAGAATTTAGACAATGACCAAAGCTGGGAAGCAAACCCGGGTCGCTGCCACTGTGAGGCAGCTGTGCCACCATGCCAAAACTATGCCACAAGTATGCGGGCACTGAGGGAGAATTTAGCATGGCCAATGCACCTAACCAGCACGTCTTTTGCACGTGGAAGCCCGTGCAGACACAAGGAGAATGTGCAAACTCCACACAGACAGTGACCCAAGCCAGGAATCGAACCCGGGTCCCAGGCGCTGTGGGGAAATGGTGCTAACCACTGTGTCACCATGCCTCCTACCCAGAGATAGAGAGAGAGAGAAACAGGGCAGTGGCAGGTGCGAATGGGCTCAGGGCTGCATACTACATGGCAATTTTGTGGTACCTCATCTATTGAACTCATCCTACCACCGTGAAGATCGCAAAGCAAATGAAAAGGGTCCCCCGATGGATATTGGTGTTGCTGTGGGGTTTGCCAGTTGTGACTGTGTTTTATTTCTGACATTAGAAAGAGCTGCAGTGTGTGCGTTCAATGGAATTTAAAAATGAGCATGATTGTTCCTTCAGTCCCAGCATGCCTCAGTACCAGCATATGAACCGATTAATTTGTTCTCCTTTCTTTTCAAAATTTGGTTTTTTTTGGTGAAAATCCTTCATTTAACCAGCTTGGTTGTACCTGTAACCTTCAGGTGAAGTGGACCTGTGAGACTGGATGAATTAAGCTCAATGTTATTCAGTGGCAGAGCCAGGTTATATGACAATGCACAATTCCTGAAAGAAACATCATTCCTTTTGTCCGCCGAGTCACCGTACATTCGATTTCACAGCGGAGAGGTGGTGGTGTAGTGGTATTGTTGAAGGTTATTTTATCAGCGTCACAAGTAGGCTTACATTAACCCCGCAATGAAGTTACTGGGAAAATCCCCCCAGTTGCCACACTCCGGCGCCTGTTCAGATACACGGAAGGAGAATTTAGCACGACCATTGTACCCTAACCAGCATGTCTTTCAGACAGTGGGAGGAAACCCACTCAGACATGGGGAGAATGTACATTTACCATGAAAATCCCCACTGGGCCATCTGTCTCTTGTTCTTAAATTTCGTTTTCGCCCAGCCCTGAATTTTGTTCTCCCCTGAACACATTCTGCTATCTTACCTCTCTGCCACTTTTAGTACCTTCTTTAGCCTGCCTCACTGCCGTTAAAGTGTCTTCTGTCTCATGACTTTGTTGCAACCTCTCCTGCCTCACACTTATCACTGACCCGCTATTAAAGTTTAAAATTTACGCAAGTGGGCTCACATTAACACTGCAATGGGAAAATCCCCCAGTCGCCATACTTCCGGCACCTGTTTGGGTACACTGAGGGAGAACTTAGCATAGCTAACACACCTAACCAGCACGTCTTTCGGTCTGTGGGAGGAAACTGGAGTACCCGGTGAAAACCCAAGCAGACATGGGGAGAACATGCAAACTCCACTCAGACAATGACCCAAGCTGGGGATTGAACCCCGGTGCCTGTTATTGTGAGGCAGCAGTGCCAGGATAATGTTGGCAGCTCATACACATACAGAGTGGTGGGTGCCGGGAAAGCGCTGCCAGAGGAAGTGGTGGAAAGCAGGCACATTAGCAACATTTAAGAGACATCTGGATGGATACATGAATAGGGAGGGAATAGAGGGAGATAGACCGAGTAAGGGGATCATAATCAGCACTGACCTGGAGGGCCGAAGGGCCAGTTCCTGTGCTGGAACTTTCCTTGTCCTTTCACGACATTGCCAGCTAGAGACCTAATCCCAAACTGCAAGGAATTTCAAGGGTTGGACACTAATCTCGCAGCAAAAGAGCTCACAAGAGCCAGATCTTGTGATAATATATATGCCAAATATTCAAAAAAGTTTTGGAAGCAATTTAGAACTTAGAAGAGGGACTATGAAAAGTTTAAATTTAAGAGTAACAAGTGTTTGAGACTGTGCCAGTGGAGTTTAGTGATTGGTGGGCAGGAGGGGCGTGATGACTATCTTAGCAAATCAAAGAGAGTGTTGGAAACATACTCAACCCCCACAAACAGTTAACCTTTTCTTGACTTATTATTTCATGAGATGTGGGCATCATTGGCTGGCCAGCATCTATTGCCCATCCCTGATTGCCCTCAGAGGGCAGTTGAGAGTCAACCACATTGCTGTGGCTCTGGAATCACATGTAGGCCAAACCGAGTAAGGACGGCAGATTTCCTTCCCTGGCGGAAATTATTGAACCAGATAGATTTTCAGACGTAGTTAATTCCAAATATTTTTTTACTGGATTCAGATTTCAACATCTGCAATAGTAGGATTCGAACCCAGATCCCCAGAACATTAGCTGAGTTTCTGGATTAATAATCTAGCGATAATACCATGAGGCCATCGCTTCCCGTAGGCTGAGTGGCTTGCTGGGCCATTTCAGAGGGCAGTTACAAGTCAACCTGATGGTTGCTATGTGGGCCTGGGGTCATTGGTAGTTTAGATTGGATAAGGACAGTAGATTTCTTTCCCTAAAGAGACATTAGTGAACCAGATGGGGTTTTCTTTAACAAACAAGGACATCTTCATCGTCACCATAACTAAGAATATTTATATTCCAGATTTTACCAATTGAATTGAAATTTTACCAGCTGATGTGGTGAGATTTGAACCCATGCCCTCAGTGTGTTAGTCTGTTCCTCGTCCACTGTTTGAAGGACTCAGGAGAACTATTGTAAGATCTGAGATTTCCTCGAACTGGAACTAGAATACATTGGTTATTTCTGCTCCTGTACATAGAATCCTTACAGTCTACATTCGGCCCATCAATCCTGCACCACAACAATCCTACCCAGGCCCTATCCCCGTAACCCCACATATTTACCCTGATAATCCCCCTCACTAAAGGGAAATTTAGCATGGCCAATCCACCTAGCCTGCATATAGAATCCCTACAGTGCAGAAGACCATTCGGCCTGCGCTGACAACAATCCTACCCAGGCCCTATCCCCTTGACACTGGAGTTAATTTAGCATAGGTCAATCCAGCTACACCCGCACATCTTTGCATTGTGGCGGGAAACCGGAGCACCCGGAGGAAACCCACGCAGACACAGGGAGAACGTTCACACAGACAGTGACCTGCACCGGGAATCGAACCCATGTCCCCAGCGCTGTGAGACAGCAATGCTAACCATTGCGACACTGTGCCTAAACCATGCCATTAGGCAACTCATTCAACCACTAACCTCAAGTCCCCAGGCACATTCTTCACATTTCATTTCAGGCCAGTAAGTTAATCCCACCTTGGATCGAGATTCGCATTAAGACATGCCTGACAGTGCATATCTGTCTTATAAGAAACTGTCTCCTGGTTCTGAAGGAAGACACTTAAAACCTCTTACAAAGATATTTATCAAAAAAAAAATCCTTGGTCTTTGCTGTGAAGTTTGTGGTCAGAAGGTCACTCAAAAATGGACTTGAAATTATCACTTGTGCATACTTATTAAACTCATGATATTGCCTTGTTTGCTTTTTTAAATTTATTGTAAAAGAGGACCAAGGATTGCCATCTAAATGCACTTAAATATTTGATATCTTATGCCACCAATAATTTCAGGCAGAGGCTAGAATCGAACCTGGACCCCTGGCGTTGTGAGGCAGCAGTGCTAACCACTATGCCACCCTGCTGCCATCCCAGTCTTCACTCTTTACAGTACAACCATCCAGTGATAGAGACGTCAACACAATAGTATGCAGACCACCCTGACTTACATTTTAGTGCTTTCACCCCCTTTGCAACTCTTCAGCAGCAGCTGAACACCTTCTACTGACATGTTAATGAAACTCTCTTTCATCTCAATCAAGTTCCTCTTCTTTTAAATCCCTACTTTTTTTTAAAGGAGCCCTTTTAATATCACAAATGTAACTCCTTCACCTGGAAAAGCAAATTTGGTAAAAAGCACGTTGATCTATTTTAAGAGTAGGACAAAAGGGCTGATTGAACACACTGTGGTCCCAATAAGATGCCTCATTGACTGGGAGAGTTTATTGTGCACCTGCCATGAGTTTTTACCTTAGCTGACAGAAACAAAATCAACAGAAAACGTGTACCTAATTATAGGATTTTACCACACTTGCTGAGAACTTTGACAGGATATGTAGGTTAGGTGGATTGGCCATGCTAAATTGTCCTTTTGTGTCCACAGATGTACACTTCAGGTGGATTGGCCATGTTAAATTGCCCCTTAATGTCCAAAAATGTGCAGGTTAGATTGGTCAGCATGATAAATGTGAGCAGTTACAGGAATAAGGCAAAAAACTTTTGGAGAGTTGGTTTTGTCACAGAGTTGACGCAGACTCTTTTGTCTGGATGGCCTGATTCTACACTCTAGGGATTATGTAATACAATTGGGTTTAGAAAAGCTAATGAATACAAATATCTTTTCAGCTAACTACCAGACGTAGTTGCTCATGAGTAGTTATGTTGGAGAAAATCAGAAAATTTCCCAGTACAGTGGGGCGTTGAAGAGGAAAGTTAGGGCCAGGGAGACTTGAGGTTCAATTCTCTGCCCACCAATCATCGACACAATTTTTTACTTTACAATTTAGTCAGTATTAATATCCTTGCTCTCCAAATAAACACCCGGTCTTTTGTTCCTAACTTTGTTTACTATCACTATGAAGAAACCTAAGACAAGATGGGTATCTGCCATATGTCTAACTGTGCTGGGTATTATGTATTTGGCGTAATTAGTCCCTATAGTCTCAGAATTTTAAGCATCCACTGTGTGAAAAGGCTATTCAGCCCATCTAACACATTCCATCAAACTCCACATACTAAGTTTAAGTTTGAAGTTTATTTTTAGTGCCACAAGTTGGCTTACATTAACACTACAATGAAGTTACTAGTCACCATATTCCGGTGCCTGAGGGAGAATTTAGCATGGCCAATGCACCTAACCTTTTGGACTGCGCAAGGAAACCAGAGTAAACCCACGCAGACACAGGGAGAATGTGCAGACCCCGCACCAATTGTAACTCAAGGCCAGAATTGGACCCGGGTCCCTGGCACTGTGAGACAGCAGTGCTAACCACTGTGCCATCATGCCATTCAAATGTTGGCCAAATCTTAATGAGGCTCGTAATACTTTTTTTTAAGATTCATTTGTGGGAGATGGACATCGCTGGCTGGGCCAGCATTTATTGCCCATCCCTAGTTGCCCTTGAACTGAGTGGCTTTCCAGGTCATTTCAGAGGGCAGTTGAGAGTCAATCCCATTGCTGAGGCTCTGGAGTCACATGTAGGCCAGACCAGATAAGGACGGCAGATTTCCTTCTCTAAAGAACATTAGTGAACCAGACAGGCTTTCCCAACAATGATTTCATAGTGATTAGTCAATTCTTAACTCTAGATTTTTTTTAAAAAAAAAAATCTACTATCTGCCATGGCGGGATTTGAACCCAGAACATTAGCTAAGCTTCTGGATTAATAATCTAAGTGATTATACCACGAGGTCATCACTCTGGTGCTGCGGAAGTTTTCAGATTCTAGCATCAGCCCATGGCTGGATTCGAACTCTGGTCCCCAAAACGTTAACTGAGCTTCTGGATTAGTAGTCTATGGTAATACCACTAGGCCATCACCTCCCTTACTGTTGTAGGGGGAAAGATAGATATATATTGAGGGTAATCTTCCCAATGGGCCAATTTTGAACACCCGTTTGAGATCATTCCAGGGCCTAGCTTTGCCACTGAATTGTTTTGTGATTGTCGCCAACGGTCGCTGTTTTCCCCTCGTACTAACTTGCCCCTTTCTCTTTTCTGTCCTTCTCTCTTTCCTTCTCTCTCTCTCTCTCTCTCTCTCAGGATGGAAGAATCGCCGCATTCAGTGATCCTTTGTCACAAGTGCAGTCTGAAAACTCTGACTTTTATTTTGCTGTGTATCACTGTGGAAGATGACAAATTAGATCTCAAAAACAAAAAGGGGGAAAACTTTTCAGGAGCGACTTGAGAGTAGGGGAGGGGGTTGGGGGTGGGGGGGGGGGGGGGGGAGGAGCGAGGGGAGGGGGGAAACCAAAACAAAAAGAGAGAGGAAGGAAGTTGGATGGAAATACAAAAAAAAAATGACAAACAAAAACACAAAAACAAAACGACAAAAAAAAAAATCATATTCGCACTGGAACTGTGATGAAGAAATTGCGACAAACCACCATGGTTGACTTTAATTCGCAAGTACTGAAAACTCTTGTTCAGAGGATTAAATGGTAAATACTGACTTTTAAAAAGAAAAAAAAAACCATACCAAAGCCAGCTGGAGAAGATTGTGTGCCTATAGCCAACATCCTTGTCTCCGAACCGAGAAGGATATCAACTTAGGTAGTTAAAAAAAAAGGACATTACAAAAGCTGGCACAGGGATTTAAAAAGTTCTAATACTGTAAAGTCATATCATTCCTTAGATGATTAGGGACCAAAGGACCAAACTTTTTTAAATCTTATCTTATAGTTGTAAGGAAAACAAAAATAGATCATAACATTTCATGGTGATTTAGAGGGGGAGGGGGAGGGGGGGGGGGGGGGGGCTGGTGCGTACAAGAAAAGGCTTCATAGGATTTAAGAGTCATTTTAGGACCACTTCTGTAATTTGGGAGGCGGCTCAGACAGTCAAGAGACAATCGATTCTGCAAAATATACGTGAGCGGAACATTCATTTTATATTACTGAGGAGCTGGCTCGTGAGCTATGTCCTGGGATGCTGAGGAGTTCACCACAAAAGCACTAGCGGTTACTTGTAACATATCGAAATGCTGTCGTTGCTGTTCCCAATGTGTTTATTTCACGGTCTAGACACTCAAGATTGTTCATAGTTAGACCCCGCCGCCGCCCCGTACGATGACTGATGTTTATGTTTCTCGGGCAAATGTGGCCGCTCTGGGGTGTTGGTTGTTTTAACTTTGGGAGCTGGTGGTGGCCAAAGTGGAGGAGGCGTCCAGCTCGGCGGAAGAGTAAGCGGAGGGGATGCGCTGGCTTCCGCGGGCAGAGGCGACAAGGACGGGGACCACGGAGGATGGGCCGCCCAGCTGCTTCACACCGTGCGGCGCGTTTGTTCTGCTTGCGTTTCGACGGGACGCTCGACAGGTACCGATGAACGGAATATCTCTGTGCTCTTTCTCCTGCCTTGTTAGTACCAGTGCATCCTGCCATTTCCAAACCACTGGGTGAAATTCCCAAACTGTGGTGGGCGGGAGACGTGGACCATTGACCTCAGGTGGGAATTTACCGGCCTCGGGGAGAGTGAGGCTGGAGAATCGCATCCAATGTCTTTTGTGTACACATCAATCTGAACCTTGCATTAACAGCCCCCACTCAATACCTCCTACTGTTGTGAAGATACCATCAAATGTAGCACTAATGTTCCTTGTCCACTGCCCTGCCACTCAGCACTTCAAATGCACCAACTTGATTTGATTAGATTTATTATTGTCACATGAATTGTGATACAATGACAAGTATAGTTTCTTGCGTACTGTACAGGCAAAACATAGAGTCTCTCGAGTATATAGGGTAAAGGGAAAGGAGACGGAGCAGAGTGTAGTGTTACACTCAGCTAGGGTGTAGAGAAAGAACAGCTTAATATAATTTTTCATGATCATTCTTAGGATCAAGTATGACCAGACCTTTATCATAGAGTCCCTACAGTGCAGAAGGAGGCCATTCAGCCCATTAAGTCTGCGCTGACGACAATCCCAAACAGGCCTTATTCCCGTAACCCCATTTATTTACCCTGCTAATCCCCCTAAGGGGCAATTTAGCGTGGCTAAACTCACACATCTTTGGATTGTGGGAGCAAACCTGAGCCCTTGGAGGAAACCCATATAGACACGGGGCGAAGGTGCAAAGTCCAATCTAGACAAGTTATCCGAGGCAGGAATTGAACTTGGGTCTCTGGTGCCGAGAGACAGCAGTGCTAACCACTGTGCCGCCTACTTAAACGTCAAAAATAAATTTGAAACAAGACTGATTGAATTAACTAATCTCAGAATCTATTACATTTATTTAATCAGGGACTCTAAAAATGAATGCTGCGTAAATTGCTGTCCCTTTCTTGCCCTCCAATGGGAAAAATGAGGTGGCCTTCCTTCAAATACATTTGCTAAGCAGTGTTTAAAAGTACTAAATCTCTTTTGGGGAGGTGAGATGCGTCTGGTGTCAACGGCTTGTGGAAGGATGGGTCAGCACACATAGAATCATAGAATCCCTACAGTGCAGAAGGAGACCGTTCAACCCATTGGGTCTGCACCGACATGCTTGCAAATAGTTCTTAAGAGGGCATGTGGAGATGCACTAGTGTTAGTAGATTCAAAACACTCATTTCTTTAGCCATCAACAAGCACTTTGTGTCACAGACTGAGCAGTGATAATACAACTGATGGCAGCAAAATAATATGAAGGGCCAATCAACTACGGATGGTAAAAGTCACCTCAGGAAAACAGTGGTTAAAATTATTTGGAGTTTTTTTTTTCCTGACGCCAAAGAATATTTAGCTGAAACTTGCTTTGAAGAGTTACCAAGCCAAAAAATAATAGGTTAAAATCCTAGCAGTGTGCTTTGTATGCAGTGGTTAAACCCACCAGAGGATCACGCACCGGATTTTTACCGCCTCACCTGCTCGCGGATCGTAAGATCCCACCTGAGGATTAATGCCATTCTACAAGCCTCACCCATCCCGGAATCGGGCCAGGCGTGCTGGTAAAATTCCTGCCAATTTGCCACCCTTAAGAGTTATTTTCAGAAGTCGCTTTCACCTATTGTTCTAACCTTGCTGGTTTCAAACGGACTTTATTGAAACTTTTAAAGAAAAAAGAACAAAGAACAAAACAGCACGGGAAACAGGCCCTTCGGCCCAACGAGCCCGCGCCGCCACCCCGATGTTCCCACCTCTACCCGCGATCCCTATCCATGTTTATAGATCTATGGATTAAAATCCAAATTTGAGACAATTTAGGGAGAATTTGTTTTGCCAATTAGCCTAAAGAGCACATCTTTGGGATGTGGGAGGAAACCAGAGCTCCCGGAGAAAACCCACGCAAGCACGGGGAGAATGCGCAAGTAAAGGTACAAGTTTAACATTCCGATCCTTGTGATTCTCTCATGAGGCTCCAAGGTCTGTTGGGAGATAAGACCAGGGAGAGATCAGCCATGATCTGATTGAATGGCGAAGCGAGCTTGAAGGGCTAAATTTGCTCCTAATTCCTGTGTAAAACATTCCCCTTGGGCAGTGCGTTTAATCAAAGGGCAATTAAGCTCAAAGAATATCAAACACTGACTTAATCAACAAAGGTTTTCTGCTGTCAGTAACAAAATTACTTAAAACCTCGAAGCTTTTCTTCTCAACTCTCCTCAGCTAATCCCACTGTCCCAACTGAGCAGGTGCCCAGAGATGTATATTCAGACTAAATTGCCAATCGCATTCCCCCCACCAACAACCCCCATCCCCCGTTCCTACAAATAGCCAACAATCATTTGTATCAGAATTCATTGCAAGCCGACTGAGAAACTATCATAGAACCTCAACACAGGACACTGGCACCTGCTCACCAATTGAGACTAAAGGCAGTAGTTAGCACTGCTGCCTCACAGCACCAGGGACCCAGGTTCAATTCCTGGCCTCGGGGCACTGCCTGCATGGACTTTGTACATTGTCCCCATGTGGATTTCCTCTGGATGTTCTGGTTTCCTCCAAATATGTGTGGATTTGGCACATTAGCCATACGAACTTACCCCTTTAGTGTCCCGGGATGCATAGGTGAGTGGGATTAGCAGGATAAATATGTGGGGGTGTGGGGATGGTGAGATGGTTGTCAGTGCAGGCTTGATGGGCTGAAAGGCCTCCTGCTCTTTCAGATTTCTATGATTCAATGAAATCAGTCAATTCTAGACACTCTGCCTCGTCTAGACACAGACGAGGCAGATATCATAGAATTATAGGATCCTGACAGTGCAGAAAGAGGCCATTCAGCCCATCAAGTTGCCCCCAGTAACACTCATACCAAGACCCTATGCCTGTATTTCACTTGCTAATCTCCCTGACACGAAGGGGCAATTAAGCATGGCCAATCCACCTAACCCACACTTCTTATGTTCATCCAGCAGAATGCACACTTCATTTATGGGCAATAAAATTAAAACATAACTTACTCAGATAACTCAAAGAAACAGGTTTAATAAACATTACTTCATTACTCCAATACTTGAAGCATCACCCTAAACTCGTTCAAGCTCATTCACAATTCCCAACAATATTTATATTGAGTCAGCTGGTCAGCTGATCATCACACCGCTTTGTCATTGGTTACATAGTTTGCTAGGTCAGCTGACCCTTACAACTTGTTGCGTTGGGTCACATGCAACAGATCCAATGTTATCATTGGTTACACCCTGACATTTTGGACTACGGGAGGAAACCGGGGCACCTGAAGGAAACCCATGCAGACATGGGGAGGATGTGCAAGCAGACACTGACCGAAGCTGGGAATTGAACCCAGATACCACGAGGCAGTAACGCTAATGGCCATGCCAACATGCCAAGCCTCTGCATTGTTGCATCTTCTGAAATTTGGTATCCAAAATTAGCAAAGAAATGTGGGCTTTGTGCAACATGTCTGGTGGACTTCTCAAACCAGTTCCTTACAGATTCAAACATCACAATAAAT
The DNA here is from genome assembly GCA_024679065.1 of Sphyrna mokarran. Lineage (NCBI taxonomy): Eukaryota > Metazoa > Chordata > Chondrichthyes > Carcharhiniformes > Carcharhinidae > Sphyrna > Sphyrna mokarran. Next base: position 10,005,437 of record JAGIQG010000033.1, read on the forward strand.
TGTTTTATTTCGGCAGATAGGTCAAACATCCCAGAGAAATATAGCTGGACCCTCAGTGACTCTTATCTGCATCAGTTGCCTTTCAACATTGGCCAGTAATTCTCTTCTCATTACTCCAGTAATCTAAGCTCCAGCTTAGATACTGACCCCTTTAAACGGATGGCAAATCCAAGGAAAAATTAGATAGTTCCCATAAAACAGCAAGAAAAACACAAATCTGCCATTTCTCAGCTGACTGACTGTGACTCTAATGAAAGGTCATCCAGGCTCAGACCATTGGCTCTATTCTCTATCCACAGACCCGCTGAGATTTTCCAGCTCTTTCCATTGTTTTCTTGACATCTGACTGTCTCCTCTGTGACTTTATGAGTGACGCTTCACTTTCAAGTATCACATAAGTAGAAACACGACGCTGGAATTATGGAGAGAAGGTGGCTGGAATAGTCTGCAGGAGAATGGGAATCCTCAAGCAATCTCAGCCTTGTTTGCCACTATCAGTGTTGTCTACCAAAGCCAACGATGCTGCTTAAAACGCCTCATCTTTGGTCACTGGACTTACCCAAAGCAAAACACTGTGTTAATACCTTTATGTATTCGATGTGGTAGGAAACATGTTGGAACTGTCAGTTTTGGGCACGATTATAAGTGGAGAGGCACCACAAGAATTGCTAAGCAGACACCTACATACGATTGGAAAGTTGGAATGATTGCAGTTTGCAGCTTAACATATTGTACAAGCATTGGAACATGCAAGAGTGTCAGACAAGAAAGAGATAAGCTAGTCCATGTGCCATACAGTTAAGACACTTGAAGATTCTTTACACCCAACTCAAAATATCAGCACAGAATCTCTAGAGCAGATTCAAAATGATATTTCTTCTGCCTATCACACCAATAATGTTTAATACTGAACAAATCATAGAATTCCTACAGTACAGAAGGAGGCCATTCAGCCCATCGAGTCTACACTCACCGTTATCCCATTCAGGCCCTATCCCCATAACCTCATGCATCTATCCTAGCTAGTCTTGCCAACACAAAGGGGCAATCTAGCATGGTCAATCCACCTAACTTGCACATCTTTGGACTGTAGAGGCCATTCTGTGGCATAGCATCTTATCAAGACCCATTCCCCTCATTTTTAACCTTCTAACCAACACATCTTGAGGCACTGAGGGCGGGATTTTCCAGTCGTGTTAGCTCCCAAAAAATGGAAAAATCATGCCCAAGGTTAACGGACCTTTGCAAGGTCTTCCCAACAGCCATCCCCACTTGGCCCCCGCCCGTTATGATTCCCATGGCGCTCAGGATGGGAAAATTGTCTCCTAAGTGTCAATTAGTGAAGTGGAGACGTAAATTCTTCTGTTATAGGCGGTTGTTTTTGGATCGAAGAGGGCTACTGTTTTTCCTGGCCAACGTCAGCTCACCCTAGATACGGATTCTTTCCCGCTGGCAATTTTCCACAAGATCTGGCCGTCGCAAGACAAGTATTGAAGTATTGAAGAGTGACTTGAAGATAGCTGCTTGTGCTCAAATTTTCCGACTGCTCAGGGAATGTTACAGCATCGACAAGGTGTGTGTTACAAATCGAGTTGCAGGTGTGTTGCACTCTTAAGAAAAGCAATAGGCCTCACAAAGCCTTACAAAATGCTTTCCAACCCACATCCACGAAGTCAAGATTAAAGTGTGCCACAGTGTCAGGGACCCAGGTTCAATTCCAGCCTCAGGGGACTCTGTGGAATTTGTATATTCTTGCCATATCCTCCCAGTGTCTGGAACACCTCTTTTTAGTTTAGAAAGGAGACCCTTTATTTTGAAACTGTGCCCACAGATTCTAGACTCTCCCATGAGGAGAAACATCCTCTCATTAACTAAGCCCTTCCAAAATGTTTTTTTCCAAAATCATCACCTTTCATTCTTTTAAACAGGTATAAGCCCAGTAATTAACCTTCTCTGAACTACTTCCAATCTCTCTCTTTAAGTAAAATGACGAAACTGTACACAATACTCCAGTGTGGTCTCACCATCGTTCTGTACAGTTGTAGCAAGACTTCTCTACATTTGAAGTCAGAGAATCTCTACAGCACAGAAGGAGGCCATTGAGCCTGCACTGACCACAATCCCAGCCAGGCCCTACCTCCATTACCCCTACTTACTTGCCTTACTAACCCCCGATACTCAGGAGGAATTTTTCATGGCCAACCAACTTAATCTGCACATTTTTGGAGTGTGGGAGGAAACCCACGCAGACATGGGGAGAATGTGCAAACTCCGCACAGACAGTGACCCAAGCCAGGAATCGAACCCCATCACTGATGTTTTGAAGCAGTAGTGCTAACCATGCCACCTTCCACCCTCCTCGCAGTGAAGTCCGGTATTCCATTTGCCAGCCTAATTACTTGTTGTACCTGCACACTGCCTTTCTATGATTCATGTGCAAGGTCACCCAGGTCCCTCTGTACGGCAGCAATCTCTAGTCACTCCCCATTGAACACGTATTCTGATTTTTTATTCTTTCTGCCGAGGTGGAAAATTCACATTTTTTTTTGCAAATGGTCTTAAATGCAGTTAACAAATTTAAGGATTATAAACTTTTGCATCAAAATTGATACTTTTGAATCCACTATATAGTTTTATTTTTTGGTGGGGACATTTTTACATCAGTATATTAAATTGCATCAACTTTTAAATTGCATCAATTCATGGCATCTCTGTCATGTCTTAATAAATTCTTACAGCTGCCCATCTACAAAAATGTTCTCTCTGGTCTCAGTTGTGGTCACTCTTTTCTGTTAACTTCTCCTGGTATAGATTTCTCTGTCAGAGTGAAGGGTGACTATGTAAATGGGTCACCCTGCATTCTCTGACTTCCTCAGATTTGCAAACAATCCTCTGCACACCAACTAACCCTTATGCTGTCTAGATTCTCATAAACTCACACCTTTGAGCCCTGGGTCAATTCCTTGATTTTCACTTGCTGGCCAGGCTTGAATTTACCTCCCGTGGCTAATAATGGATGCACTGGTATAATACAATGCACACATCATCGTTTTGTTGCACAGAATTTGAATAATGCTGAAAAAAGACATATCGTCGAATCTTTTCATCGCGCACTCATCAGGATAATCGCAAGAATGCCAATGTCAGGAGGAGGAACAACTCAACAGGTATAAGAGGGTTCCGACTGGTTGGGAAATGGACTCTGATTAGTCGAGGCATTGCTGTTGACAACACACTAGTTGATGGTGGCAGTCAGTTAACTGCCAAACAGTTTCAAAACTTAAACCAGGCAGCTTGATATTGATTGGCAATGATAGGGCAAAGATATTGATTTCTGTGCGATTGTCTTGATGAGCACAAGATGAAAGATTTCAGTGAATTGTCTCTTCCAGCAATACACAATGCATATGAGGAATTTCACTCCTGCTCAGTCAGTGCAAAGCACAGTTTGATGCTACCTAAAAATGGAACTTAATTTTTAAATCCTTTACCTTGGGTTCAGTTTGGCATATTAAAAGAAACAATGCCAGAGCAACTTATAGATTGCAAGCTAAATATCCTTGTATACAAACAGCAAAATGTTTAATTGTATTATTACCGTGTGCCTCAAAGCATTTGCTTTCTGTGTTATTTTGTGATTTCATTCTTGCACCAAGGGAAAGAAAAGGAACTCAATCTGTCTCTTATTGTCCAAAAGCGTTGGAAATGTTCTCAGCAATGAGAGTGTTGTGAAGTTACTCCAAGAAGTTCCTGAAGATTAATGTTCAACTTTAATGGGAAGTGCACCTATGAAATAGTTCTCTCATTGTACACAACTCAACCGATTTACCTATCATTGGCCAGCTTGGCTAGTATAGGTACTTACGGGTGATGGTAAAGGGAGTTCTCGGAGCAAAGCATCTTTAGATATCTTGGGTTGTGAGGTTGCTCTTCAATATGCAAGGAAAAATTTCCATAGGGATCTCCTTCCATAGGAGTCTTCCCTGCAGAATTGCCAGAGAAATGGCATAGGTGGTGGCATTTTTCCGAAATGGTGAGTTGGGGAGTAGGTTCCGTTGACCCCCCTTGGTTCCAAAGGGTATTAGGTGGATTGGCCATAGGAAATTGCATCTTACTGTCAGGGGAACTAGGGGGTAAATACATAGGGCTACAAGGAAAGGGCCTGGGTGGGATTGTTGTCAATGCAGACTCGATGGGCCGAATGGCCTCCTTCTGCACTGTAGGGATCCTATGCTTGGTGGGAGATCTTTGGCAGAGATTTTGAGTCAACCCACCCGCCAAACCTAAGACCGGAAGAGATGGAAGTATTTCCCATTCTGGCGCAGTGTCATGTTGTGGGAGGGGAAGGGGCGGGATTTAGTGAAGATTCTGCTCCCTTGGTTTTAGAATGGGAAAAAAACAGATACTTCACTATTTCAAAAGAAAGGTCCTTTACAAACCCGTAGAGCAAGTCAAAAGGATATGAACCATCTGCTCATTTAAACTGTTGATGTCATGTATGAAACCATTTCTAATGCCTATGTCCATGCATGGAGGCTCTGTGGCTCAGTAGCAGCACTACCACCCCTTAGTTGAGAAGACCCAGGTTTTCGTCTCCAGGATTTGAGGGGACATTGAGGATGTGTCTCAGAGTGCTGTTGCTCAGTGTATAACTCTTTCCAGTTTTTCCCAAACGAGGGACAAAGGGTCAGATTAAGTAAAAGGGTCTCCTGCATTACCCAATCACTCTTTGCAAACTAAAACTGGGGCAAGGTGGGGGAAGCTATGAGGCTCTGTTCAGGTGAACAACGTGGCTTGTTAATCAATTTAGGACAGCAACGATCTTTGTCGCAAAGGACGAGTCAGGCCTCGCTGAAGATCACATTCAATACCTGCTGCACGTTGTGGAAGTGCCCAACAGAATGAGCGAGTTCCATCACGTCTGCTCATGGTGCTGAGATGCCTCCTACTCACCCTCCTGCCAAACTGCCAAGATGGTGTTTGGACTCACATTTTCTGGATTACTAATCCAATAATGCAACCGTGACACTCCCCAGATGATCCAATTTGTCAAAGGGTGCACCGCCAAGATTGTTTGCTTACTAATTATAATTTATCAGGTCTTGCCGACGCAGTGGGGTTAGCGTGCCTGCCTGTGAGCCAGAAGCTCTCACTCCCCAGGACCCGATGGCCAAGGAAGGCGTGTTCGTGACGTGGGTCAAACAGGTTCGAGGGACGGTCATTCCCACACACGCCAACGAGGTGGAAAAGAAGCTGGCGCCTCTGTTGCCAGGCCACAGCGCAGAGATGAATGTACAAGTTGCCACGATGACTCAGACTCCCTGGATGAATGGCCACCAACCACGATGTATACAGAATGGAAGGCAGATTTGTCCAGATCAATGGTGTGGAATCAGAACCACGTTGCCCGAGAAACATACAGTTTAGCTTGTAGCATCTTATTTTAGTCATTTTCGATTACAAAGAGAAACAGTAAACAGCAGTAACGTGTAAAAAGAAGTCAGACATTAAGGAAGAGGGATAAACATATCTTACATTACCACAGATAATTGTAAAATGCCTTTGCTTCTGCTCTGCATAGACTTTACAGTAATGAAGGTCAGCCAGAATAAAAGGCTATCATATTTCCATTAAGCCAGCGAGAAAATACATACAAATAAAAGCTTTTAATCAACAGATTCCTCTAATTACAGGTACTGGAAACTAGCTACTGAGATCTTGCTGCACTTGTATATATATATACGAAAGCATATTTTTCTTTCTTTATCAATGGTTTTCTTTATAACTCACAGAAGAAGAAAAGAATTTAAGATTTTCAGTGTTTTACCATGAGGAATAATATTAAATGAAATGAAAAATGAAATCCAGACCACGACAAATGGTCTGTCTATTTAAATCCAATATTTAAATAATTTATTATTTGCTATTTATGGATCAGGTTTAAAAGTATTCTGGGTGTAAATTGTTATTATTGTTGCTTCTCGAATTCCAATAATTTAATTGTCACCATCACTTTTATTTATTTTTTTATTTCGGGGGAGATCTTCACTGCTCCCTTCCCATTTTCTTTCCTGCCAGAGGTTGTAACTTAAGTTAGAGGTTGTATTCACAAGCAGAAGATGCCCTGTAATTCTGACAATTTAATGTAGTGTAAAAATTCAGTAGTTCTGTAGTTAATGCTATTCTGCTTTGACTGAAATAAAGCACAGGCCAGTGGAAAGCTTCACCCCATTGTGTGGTCTCCTGTTATTCAAATGTTCACCAGCAAATCTTTTTCATTCATTCATGGGACGTAGGTGTCACCGGCTGGGCCAGTATTTATTACTCATTCAGCAGAGCTGCTGCCTCATGGCGCTAGGCACTTGAATTCAATTCCTGGCTTGCGTCACTCTCTGTGCGGAGTCTGCATGGATGTGATGACTTTAATCGGGCAATTACTGGGGTAGACAGAGTAAGAAATCTCCCAAAACCAGGTTAAAGTCCAACAGGTATATTGGGTAGCACAGTGCTTAGAACTGCTGCCTCACAGCTCCAGGTACCCTAGTTTGATTCCTGCTTCGGGTCACTGTCTGTATGGAGTCTGCACGTTCTCGTGTCTGCATGGGTTTCCCCCAGGTGCTCCGGTTTCCTCCCATAGTCCAAAGATATGCTGGTTAGTTGGATTGGCTGTGCTACACTGCCCCTCAAACAGGTGTTGGAGTGTGGCGACTAGGGGATTGTCACAGTAACTAAATTGCAGTGTTATTGTACACCTACTTGTGATGCAAATAAATAAACTTTTAAGTTTAGTTGCCCAGTGGGCAGTTAAGTGTCAACCACATTGCTGTGGCTTAGGAGTCATATGTAGGCCAGACCAGGTTAGGATGGCAGATTTCCTCCTATAAAGGACATTGAGTGAGATTTTGCAGCCTCACTCATCCCGAACAGGGATATGCTGCCCGGGGTCAACTGAACTTTCCGTGGTCCGCCCCCTTGTCTACTCTGATTCCTATAGCAGGCAGGATGGTAAAATTCCAGTCATGAAGTTTTAAGTTAAAGTTTATTTATTAGTGTCACAAGTGGACATACATTAACACTGCAATGAAGTTACTGTGAAAATCCCCTAATCGTCACACTCTGGCATCTGTTTGGGTACATTAGGGGAGAATTTAGCACGGCCAATACACCAAACCAGCACATCTTTCGGGCTGTGGGAGAAAGCCGGAGCACCTGGAGAAAACCCACGCAGATACAGGGAGAACATGCAAACTCCACATGGACAGTGACCCAATCAGGAATCAGATCCGTGTCCCTAGTGCTGTGAGGCAGCAGTGCTAACCACCATGTCACCTAGACCTCATTATTGAATAAGATGGATTTTTCCAACAATCGACAATGGTTTCATGGTCATCAGTAGGTTCTGAATCCTCCAGATAATTTTTTTTTAATTGAATTCAAATTCTGGTGGCTGCCGTTGTGGGATTCGAACCCTCGTCCCAGAACATTAACTGAGTTTCTGGATTAATAGTGTAGCGATAATATCACTAGGCTTATGGCTTCCCTGGCCCAATGGAAAGAAGGAGATTTACAAACAATCCCCAATACCTCTGTATTGCAAATACTGAAACCAAAGGTTTAGCACAACACTAAAGTTGAAGATGTTCTCCTCATGTTTTTTTTCTCCAACCCATGACTATGCAGATTATCGGAGCTGTATAGAATTGAGCAACCTTTATTCAGATTATTGTGGTTTTTAGGTCATTTCAGATACCACACATAAACTTGTATCACAGCAGTCTATAACCCTCAATGTACAAGCAAGTCCTTGCCTTTCTGACAATCAGTTTAAATTACATTTATTAGTAGGCTTACATTAACACTGCAATGAAGTTACTGCGAAAATCTCCTCGTCGCCACATTTGGTGCCAATTCAGGTACACGGTGGAAGAATTTAGTACGGCCAATGCACCCTAACCAGCACAACTTTCAGACTATGGGAAGAGGCCAGAGCACTCGGAAATAATTCCAGGTCATGCCACCATCATGGCCTTTGACGTCTCCCATTTCCCATTGGAAGGCTCATTCAAACCAATGCTTTGGTGCCTGTTTTATGTGATGTTTGTGGCTGGTTAGATGTATTGGCCGTGCCAAATCCTGTACCTGAACAGGCACCAGAGTATAGCGACTTGGGGCAGCTTCCCGTCCAGTTCAGGTGGGAACTTAGTGATTATTGCAAACCATTCTTTCCAATAAAATAAGTGGGCTTGAAGCCCCAATCAAACTCCTCCCATCTCCCAGTGGGATCTTCACTGGGCGGGCGTTAGGTGCTGTTCATGAGCATCGTGTACCTGGCACACTGGACCCTGAGGTAAGGAATTAAAGAGGTAAGTGCAATGCTCGTGTGTCCTTCTGCTGTTGCCAGGGAGGGTTCCCCAAGGGCCCTCAGGGATAGGTGGGCAGGGTCTGGGGGGGAAAGAGTTGGATTGCTGCACTCTCTTCCAGGATGGTGATCCAGTGGCCCCACTGCCCCTTCTGGCCTTGGGAAACCTGGACATCACTCCTGATTTCAGGCATCTTTCTGATCAAAGTCTTCATTTCAGTCTGTCAACTGTGAAAGCTTTGAAGTGGCCTGGTGACTTCGATCTCCATTTGTCCCGAACACATGGCAATCTTTGCAATCGCAGCAGCACTTCATTCAATAGAATGGTCCTCCCTGTTCTCTGTATAAGAAGCTGGATGTGTGAGAAGATCTTTCAGGTTCACTGGCAGAAGTCAGTTGCTTTCATTGTGCCTTCTCCACAGTTGCTCACACAGCCCCATTCTTTTAACACAGCATTTACTTCAAGTTTCTGAGCCTTCATAGAAAGTACAAAGCCTTTGAAATCTCTTCAATCCCTTTGAAAAATTTAAGGTCCTATTTTGATTCTAAGTGCTGGGTGGACTTGAAACTGGGAGTGTTTCGACTTTTTGTTTTCAGGGTGCCCTCATGTGCATTCTGTGTGGGAAAAAAACATCAGTGCTTCAGAATTACGCTGTAGAAGTCTTGAGCACTGTTTAACGTACCCAAAACCCCGCAGCTCCAACCGGTGCCCCCAACTGCACATGCACAATAAAAAAAAGATTGAATGATTTCCCCCCCCCTGCCACATCCTTCCTGGGTCAGATAATGCCTCCCCCTGCCCCACGCTCAGAACTTACTGACCCCTTATCTCCCCATCTGCCTACCACCCAGGACTTATCTTGGGGCCCCTCTCTCCCTTCCCTGCCACTGATCATTGGCAGAGTTGCAATGGACTTGCTTTCCCCTCCATTGATCTCAGGCACAGTGGCACCGAACCCCTCATTCACCCCCATTGATCTCAATAGAGTGGCAGTGGACCCATCTGTCCTCCCCACCCTCCCCCCACCCCCATCCACTGATCTCAAGGAGAGAACTATCTGATACCAGGCACCTATTGCCACACTAACTGCAGCATATCTGTTTTCACGCCAATCCTGGATGGGTGAACACGGTGGCAAAGAGGAAAGTGCCGGTAAGGTTGAGCGGGTAGCTAATGTCAATTTAAATGCATGCAAATACATTTAAATTGACGTTGCACCTATTTCATTTGTAGTTTCGATTTTCCATTGGGCCATTTTCAGCCCTTGGTAAAAGGGGGAACCGGTGGGGAGGCGGGTGTGGATGGCACTACTTGCCTCATGCCCAACATTACCAGGTTTACGTGCACGAAAATGGGCCCTTTGTTTCCCGTCAATTTCAGTCCAGATCTTGGCAGCGTGCAGTAAACCATGTTTGTTTGTACTTTCCTTCACAGTTGAATGCAACCTCTCGCCTCCCCTTTTCTGTCTAACCACAATGTTTACACAAAGGAGGACTTGAACAATCTTAGCTGCTTTAACGTTCAAAAGCAACTAAGTACTTTCAGTCTCTCTTTTATGTCTGTTTCCCATTCCCGGGTATGCCAGTAGGGAAGCTATGGCAGGAAGCTCGCCCTAAGAGAAACGGGAAGATCCCGCAAGTGGAAATGCACGGACAATCCTACCCAGCACTTCTAACAGTGCAGTCTTCCTTCAGTTCAATGTCAGCCCAGACGTCATCCAAGCTGGCATTGTGATTCAGTGGTCAGCACTGCTGCCTCACAGAACAAGGGATCCGGGTTCGATTCCCAGCTTGGGTCACTGTCTGTGCAGAGTCTGCACATTCTTTTCATGTCTGCGTGGGTTTCCTCCAGGTGCCCTGATTTCCTCCCACAGTTCAAAAGACGTGCTGGTTAGGATGTTTTGGCCGTGCTAAATTTTCCCTCAGTGTCCACGAACAGGGACCAGAGTGTGAGCGATTTTCACAGTAACTTCATTGTACTGCGAGTGTAAACCTACTTGTGAAGCAAGTAAAATAAACTTGAACCTGTGCTTGGATCTCGAGAGTGGGATCGGGATCACAGCCATGGGCAACATTGTCACCAACTGGACCAACCCATTTAACATGCAAAATTATCGGTAAACATTCTACTTTAACGAGGCTGACTGACATCAAAGTGCTGCAGTTCATAGCAAGAGTCAGAGAAACCCTACAGTGCAGAAAGCGGCCATTCGGCTCATCAAGTCTATACCAACAACAATCTTACCCCAGGCTTTATCCCCACAATCCCATACAATTTCCCTGCTAATCTTTCTAACCTACACATCTTTGGACACTAAGGAGCAATTTACACGGCCAATCAACCTAACCCGCACATCTTTGGACTGTGGGAGGAAACTGTGTCAAAGAATGAGGACCGATCTTATCGATCATATAAGATTATGAAGGGAATAGATAAGATAGATGCAGTGAAGTTGTTAGAACGAAGGCTCAGAATAAGGGTAAGTAGATCTATGTCTGAGTTGAAGAGGAACTTTTTCATCTAAAAGTTTGTGAATTTGTGGAATTCCCTGCCCAGTGAAGCAGTTGAGGCTACCTCATTGAATGTTTTTAAGGCAAAGGATAGATACATTTTTGAACAGTAAAGGAATTAAGGGTTATGGTGAGCAGGTGGGTAACTGGAGCTGAGTCCATGAAAAGATCAGTCATGATCGTATTGAATGGCGGAGCAGCTCAAGGGACCAGATGGCCAACTCCTGCTCCTAGTTCTTGGGTTCTTATTAAACCGGAGCATCCAGAGGTAACCCCCACAGACACGGGGGCTGGGGGGAACGTGCAGACCCCACACTGACAGTAACCCAAGCCAGGAATTGAACCCAGCTCCCTTGTAGCTGTGAGGCAGCAGTGCTAACCACTACGTAAGTGGTCTCCTTACTAGAAAAAGGATATGCTGGCACTGGAGGGGGTGCAGAGGAGAATCACTAGATTGATTCTGGAGTTGAGAGGGTTATGAGGAGACTGATTAGACTGGAGCAGATAATTGAAAGAAAACAGGAGAAGCAAAAAGAAACTTCTGCTAATGGATTTCTCTGTCCTAACAGGCAGAACTTTATTGAGGATTGAGGATTATGGAATCCTCAATGTTGCACTTTTAGAATACCTAAAACGATTAAAAATTTCACATATCCAGTCAAAATTGTGCAAAATATTTATTTTCTCAGACAGATAATTTAATGAAACCGATGATATTTTCTTGTCAAACATACACAATACAGTCATACAAAAAAAGCACAATTATATATATATTTAAATATATATCATTATATTACTTATATAATATATATATTTAAATATAAAACACCATTACAGCACTGATGCATCATGAGGACAAACTAATTCTGACCTCTCTCTTATCCTGGCTTTTTAAAAAAAAACGCTTTTCTGCTGAAAATATTTATAAAGAATCATTGCAAAAACCAGGATAGGAAGGTTGGGAATGATCGTGATGGGTACAAGTCTGTGGGGAATCCTTTGGAATTTTTCTTAAGCAATCCCTCTGGGTCTCAGCTTGTATAAACCTGAGTTCCAATCACACGCATTATTTCCTTCTGGATTTTGGGGTCCTGAGTATTGATGTTGGCATCGCCAACTTGCCCATCTTCATACCTGCAAAGGATAGAGTCATGGAGTCATAACAATGCAGCACGGAAACAGGCCCTTCGGCCCAACCATCCATGCTGACCGCGGTCCCTTTCCAGCTAATCCCGAGGTGTATAAAACTATGAGGGGCATAGATAAGATGAAAGCATGTGGGGTAGAAATTTTCCTCCATGGGAATTGGGATCATGAGCCTTGGAGTCCCTGGGAAGTGTGTAAATAGATGATGATATTGATGTACTTGTTTTTATCCTACAGGTGCTTGGTCCACCTTGTTGTCTAACGAGGGGCATACATGCGATGCGTCGTGAGAGGACTGCTCTTGGATCTTTTCCGAGAGTATCCAAGTGCTTCACGTCGTTAGTGTATGCTTGACCTGCACCATTTGATGGGCAACACGACAGCTCAGTGACTATCGCTGTGCTGTGCAGACACATGGATTTGGGCTTGTGTCTGTGGGAGTTTGCGCATTCTCCCCGTGCTTGTGTGGGTTTTCTCCGGGTGCTCCGGTTTCCTCCCACATCCAAAGATGTGCTCTTAGGCTAATTGGCAAAACAAATTCTCCCTAAATTGTCTCAAATTTGGTTTTTAATCCATAGATCTATAAACATGGATAGGGATCGCCAGTAGAGGTGGGAATATCGGGGTGGTGGCGCGGGCTCGTTGGGCCGAAGGGCCTGTTTCCCGTGCTGTTTTGTTCTTTGTTCTATAGTGGGTGGATGTGAGGAGGGGAGGTTGAGGGGGGTGGAGAGGTGGGGGGCGCAGGCCATGCAAAGGTCCATTGACCTCGGATGAGCGTTTTCCGGTTTTGTGGGGAATGCGGGCAGTAAATCCCATCCATAGTCTTTTTCCCAGGGAAATGCTGTTGATTGGCCCAAATCATAGAATCATTGAGTCTCTACAGGACAAAAAGAGGTCATTCAGCCCCGTGACACGGGGGTCAACTTAGCACGACCGATCAACATTACTCACACATTTCTGGACTGTGGGAGGAAATCGGAACACCCAGGAGGAAACCCACCCGGACACGGGGAGAACAGACTGTGCCCAGACAGACTGTGACTCAAGCCTGGAATTGAACTGGGGTCCCTGGCGCTGTGAGGCAGCAGTGCCAATCCATCAAGACCTGTCAAGCCTGGACCTTGGGGAGCAAATGGGCCAATAGCACTCCCAGCTCTTTTTTAATTCATTCCTGGGACACGGGCATCACTGGATAAACCAGCATTGTTGCCTGTCTCTAGTTGCCTTTGAATGGAGGGCCTTGCTAGACTATTTCAGGGGGCAGTTGAGTGTCCACCACATTGATTTGGCTCTGGAGTCACATGTAGGCCAGACCAGGTAAGGACAGCAGATTTCCTTCTCTGAAGGGCATTAGTGAACCAGATGGGTTTTTCTGACAATGGTATAATAGCCATCGGTAGATCTTGAATCTGGATTTGTTTTTAGTGAATTCAAATTCCACCATCTGCCTCAATGGGATTCGAACCTGGGTCCCCAGAATATTAGCTGAGTTTCTGGATTCATAATCAAGCGATAATACCACTGGGCCATCTCCTCACCTAGCTTCGAGTCAGAATCTTAAAATCAGACCAACTTATCTTGGCAAACTCAGTATGATCAGCGAGATTAGACTCAACCTCACTGCAGTGTGTGGTACTCACATGAAAAAGAAGCGAGTGCAAACATGATCAGACACAGGGCAGACCCAGATGTTCCCATGTTTCTGGAGATCTTTCGAAGTTATAACTAAGGGATAGAGAATAAAAAGCACCCGGGGGCTGGTTAAAAAGAAACATCACATTCAGTCATACTGACAATGTTGCTTCACTGTAAATTCTTTGACAATAAGAACATAAGAAATAGGAGCAGGAGTAGGCCCATCTAGCCCCTCGAGCCTGCCCCGCCATTCAATAAGATTATGGCTGATCTGATATTGGTTCAATTCCACTTACCCGCCTGTTCCCTATAACCCTTAATTCCCTTATTGATTACAAATCTATCTACCTGTGACTTAAATACATTTAACAAAGTAGCCTCCACTGCTTCAATGGGCAGAGAATTCCAAAGATTCACTACCCTCTGAGAGAAGAAGTTCCTCCTCAAACTCTGTTCTAATTGTCCCCCCCGCCCCCTTATTTTGAGGCTGTGCTCTCTAGTTCTTGTTTTCTTTCTAAGTGGAAAGAATCTATCTGTCTCTACCCTATCTAGCCCCTTCATTATCTTATATGTCTCTAAGATCTCCCCTCAGCCTTCTAAACTCCAAGTACAGGCCCAGTCTACTCAATCTCTCCTCCTAAGCTAACCCCCTCATCTCCAGATAATCTCAGTTATCATACAAAGTTTTAAGACAAAAAATGTTGCTGGGAGACTAGCAATTGCTCACCAATTTTCCAACAGTTTTGTCCTTGATTAGTAACGATAACACGCCAACGTTCAGCACAAGTAGATCAGGTGGTAAAAACAGGCGTGCGGCATGCGTGTGTTTATTGGTCAGGACATTGAGTACAAGAATCAGGATGTCATGGTACAGCTTTATAAAACTTTGTTTAGGCCGCATTTAGAGCATTGTGTTCAATTCTGGTCGCCACATTACAAGAAGGGCGTGGAGGCTTTGGAGAGGGTGCAGAAGAGGTTCACCAGGGCGGTGCCTGGATTAGAGGATGTGAGCTATAAAGAGAGGCTGGACAAACTAGGGTTGTTTTCTCTGGAGCGGCGAAGTCTGAGGGGAGATCTGATAAACGTCTATAAAATTCTGAGAGGCAGAAATAGGGTTAACATTCAGAATCTTTTTCCCAGAGTTGAAATGCCAAATACTAGGAGGCACGCACTTAAGGTAAGAGTTTAAAGGAGCTGTGACGGGCAAGTTTTTTTTATACAGAGAGTGGTAGGTATCTGGAATGCACTGCTAGGGGTGGGGGTGGAGACAGATACGATAGATTTGTTTAAGAGGCTTTTAGGTAAGCACATGAATATACAAGGAATAGAGAGATATGGACCAAGGGCAAGTAGAAGGGATTAGTTTAATTTGGAGTCATCTTTAGCACAACATTGTGGGCCGAAGGGCCTGCTCCTGTGGTGTATTATTCCAGCAGTTTTTAAAGTACATGTGGCTCCATTGTAAAAAAAAAATGACATCCCTTCATGAGTTTCCTGCAAATACATATGCACTTCCAGAAATCCAAAGTTGTTAAATCAATGATCGATTTTATGCACGGACTACTTAATTTTGAGCGATCTGGAGTGTTCCGATTCCAGGTGGATAGCACAGTGGCACAATGGTTAGCACTGCTGCCTCACAGTGCCAGAGACCCGGGTTCGATTCCCTGCTTGGGTCACTGTCTGTGTGGAGTCTGCACATTTTCCCCGTGTCTGTGTGGGTTTCCTCCGGGTGTTCCAGCTTCCTCCCACAGTCCAAAAATGCGTGGGTCAGGTTGATTGGCCATGCTAAATCAGGTGAGTGATGATTGAAGGAGCAATACTCCAAAAGCTCGTGATTCCAAATAGACCTGTTGGACTTTAATCTGATGTTGTGAGACTTCTCACTGCGTCCACCCCAGTCCAATGCCAGCATGTCCGCATCATGTCATAGCAATGTGAGGGAGTTGTGGATTTTAAACAAAAAGACCAATATTTTATGGAAAGAGACATTCTCTGCACTGCTGCTTAGCATCCCAAGATGTTTAGATTCCGGGGATTATCATGATATACGTGTGGGGGTGTGGGTTTAGGGCGGGGAAAAGGACGTAGGGAAAATACTCTGAGAGCTGAGGCAAACTCGATGGGCTGAATGGCCCCCTTTTTGCACTGTTGGGATTGTATGGAGACTTCTTATAGTCACGCAAAGAAAGACAATTCCTACCTTCACAAAGTGCTATACAGTTCAGGTTTCGACTCTGTAAGAATCTGGACTGAATGGGTCTCGTCTGTTGAAGAAACATTCAAGGATTAGTCAGGGTAACACAAAGAATAAATCTACTCCGGCAGATCGGGAACAGTCCTTTTGTTTTACGACTTGGCGGGGGAAGGATAAATTCTTTCGTGAAGTTTGGATGCCCGCTGACAGCATTCGCAGTGCACTTCCTTGTGAGTGACACCATTTCAGAGCAGCAGTTAAAGAGTCAAACACAACCTGGCCTGGAGTCACACGTCGGAGAGTCAGTGCAGACTCGATGGGCCGAGTGACCTTCTTTTGTACTGTAGGGGTTCTATGTTTGCCAGAGCAGATAAGGCTGTCAATGAGATGTGTTGTATTCAACAATCAATGATAGTTTATAGGACTAGCTCCATTTATCTTGTTTCCATACAGTGCAGAAGGAGGCCATTCAGCCCACTGTGTCAGCATCGATTCTCTCACAGTGTACTTCCCCCAGGCCCTCTCCCCCACCCTATCTCTGTAACCCCACACATTTGGATGGAAGGGATTGTTAAATGTTCTAACGTTCTGTGTTGCATACCTCGATACTGTATGATGCTAAAAATGGCACACCACTGCACGTTTAGCAACATAATGCAGCCTACTGGAATATGGAAAGGAGACGAGAGTTGAACTGGAAACAACACCAGGAGAAGACTTGACGTACACACAGTAACGCTGCTTAAATCACAGCGACAACACTGCGGAACAATCTGCCAGGAAATCAACGAGGAATTCACTTACCTGGGAGACCTGCCGCAGGTACGCACCCTGATAATCCACAGGGGCTCCCTCCTAATTCTCAATGTGATTTATGCAGTGCCAAGTACAATCAAGCATGGAAACACTCAATTAACCAACACTGCTACCCACTCCAATGTGTAAGGACTTGACCACCTCATTAAAGCAGATGATGCTTCCCTACACACTCCCCACCGGAGCTCCTTACACTCCCCTCGAGTTCCCTACGCCCACCTGACTCCATCCCCCCTCCACCACCGGATCCCTCTACATTTTCCTTCCCCGAAGCTCCTTACACTCCCCCTTGTCTCCTCCCGGAATTTCCTATACCCTCCCACCTGCAGCACGTACACTCCCCCTCCCGGAACCCCCTACACTACCTACCACCCCCCCCCCCCCCCCCCCCCACTTCCCCACCTTCTCCAGAGCTCCCTACACTCCCCCACAGGAGCTTCTTACACTGTCCACCCCGGAGCCCCCTAACTACCCCCACGTTCCCCCCCTCCCTTCATCCCCAGTGCCCCCTACACTATCTTTCTTCTGCACTGCACCACCCCCACCCCCTCCTGGAGTCCTCTACACTACTCCCGGAGCCCCTACAGTCTCCCCTGCATTCACTACACTCCCCCCCCCGAGCCTCCTACACTCCCATCTGGAGCCCGCTATACTCTCCCCCGGAACCGCCTTTACTCCCCCCCCTATCCCTGGAGCTCCCTAAACTCCCTCCCCCCACCACCTCCCGAAGCCCCATATACTACCCACCCACCCTTCACCAGCATCCCCCACCCCCCAACAGCACCGCTCCCCTCCGCTCCCCACCCAGAGTGTCCAAACTCTCCCAGAGCTCTCTACATTCCCCTAGAGCTCCCTACACTCCATCCCTCCAGAGTACCTGCAACACCCCACCTCCCCCCATCGAGTACTCTACACTCCCTTTGAGCTCCCTACACTCTCCCTTGCCATATTTGCTTTTTAATTCATTCCTGGAAGTTCAGCATTGCCAGCAAGGCTGGAATTCATTGACTATCGGCATCAGTGAAGACAGAATGGAGCCCATGTTGTGAGACAGGATGACCCAGGCTCAAAATGTTGGCTCTATTCTCTCTCTGCAGATGCTGCCAGACCTGCTGTGGGGTCCTTTGTGTGGTTTTCTTCAGTTTTAATGCAAAGAATCATTTGAAGATATTTCTGCCTATGTGACTAACTCTGCTGGGCTTTAAAGTTAACTTGGCCACATTTTAAAACTTGCTGGGATAGCTTAGAAATTGACTGGACTTTTGAAAGGTAAACAAGCTTTTCATAAACCACGGCTACAAAGTAAAGTCAGAGATAGTATGTACCAAACAATTTCATAACACAAATAAGGATTAACTTATATTATAATCACAGCTCTTATGTTTAGTTAGCTCAGTCCAGAATCTGCTTGGAATTCAAGATCATCTCAATGTTTTGATTAGTACAAGACAAGATTTTCTCTCTCTCTTTTTCTCTCTCTCCAGTCTTTTTAGTTTTCTTTAATGTATTAATGTTATTTATTAATTAACTTATGGGATGTGGGCAACGTTGGCTGGGCCAGCATTTATTGCCCATACTGAGCATAATTAGGAATCAACTGCATTGCTGTGGATCTGGAGTCACATGTAGGCCAGACCAGGTAAGGACAGCAGATTTCCTTCTCTAAAGGACATTAGTGAACCAATGGGTTCTTTCCAACAGTCGGCAATGGTTTCATGGTCATCATTAGACTTTTAATTCTGGATTTTTTTGGTTCAAATTTCCTCATCTGCCGTGATAAGATTTGAACCGGGTCCCCAGAGCATTCTCCTGGGTCTCTAGATTAATAGTCCAGTGATAACACCACTACGCCACTGCCTTCCTGTAAAATTCTGCCCAATAAAAGAAATTCAACATGTCAGTGCTGTCTCCGTCTATTCTGAGGAATGAATGGATCTTATACCTGCTGAGATTTTTCCGGCATTTTCTCTTTTTGCATCGGCAGTATTTGGCTTTTATCCTAGACTATATGAGATGGTGCTGTTAGATCCGAGAAAAGCCAGAAGTCCTTATTTCTACTCACTCATCTGCCTTAACAAGAATTCTGTATCATACGTGTTAACAAATAGTTACGACGCTTGGTAGTCAGGGTCTTGCTCGCAGAGACCGAGGAGGAAATGAGGTACTAATACCTGGGGAATCGTGTTCATTCGGTTATATCGGAGTACTAGTTCATCCTTTGACGGCATGCGATGCTGTCCTTTGCCCATTCCTACAAAGGAAAGTCATGTTTAATGCCCTGTTTCGAAAAAGAAAGAACAATCACCACGCTATTTATCTTTCTTCCCTCCAAATGATTTCAGCGAACTAAGGAGAATGCGATTTTTCTGTTTTCTGAGATTTCCTTCCCTGAAAGACACTAGTGAACCAGATGGCTTTTTTTAAACAGCGGTTTCATGGTCATCAGTAGATTCTTAATTCCAGGTTATCTTTTATTGAATTCAAATTCCACCATCTGTCGTGATGGGATTCGAACCCCGGTCCCCAGATCATTAGCTGAGTTTCTGGATTACCTGTCTAATAATAATATAACTAGGCTTTCACCTTCCTACAGACTGGGTCTGCATTCACTGGAATTTAGAAGGATGATCGGGGGGAATTTAATTGAAACTAATTAAATTCAGACAGGGCTGGACAGACTGGATACAGGGATGTTGGTTCCTCTGGCTGGGGGAGAGGGAATATATAGAACAAGGGGTCACAGTCTCTGGATACGAGGTAGGCCATTTAGGACTGAGATGAGGAGAAATTTTTTTCACTCAGAGGGTGATGAACCTGTGGAATTCTCTATCACTGTGGAGGCCACAGAATCATAGAAACCCTACGTACAGAAAGAGGCCATTCGGCCCATCAAATCTGCATGGACCACAATCCCATCCAGATCCTACCCCCACATGCCTACATATTTACCCACTAATCCCTCTAACCTCTGCATCTCAGGACACTGAGGTCAATTTTTAGCATGGCCAATCAACCTAACCCGCACATCTTTGCACTGTGGGAGGAAGACAGAGCACCCGGAAGGAACCCACGGTGACACGAGGAGGATGCGCAAGCTCCACACAGTAAGCGACCCGAGCCAGGAATCGAACCCAGATCCCTGGGCTGTGAAGCAACATTGCGCTACTGCGCCTCTATGTCACTGAATGTATTTAGAAAGGGAATAGATCATTTCTGGTCATCAAAAGCATCGAGGGGTATGGGGAGACTGCGGGAGTATGGTGTTGAGATAGAAGATTAGCCACGATCACGTTGAATGATGGAGCAGGCTGCAAGTGCCAAATGGTCTACTCCTGCTCCGATATTTTATGTTTCCCATCTGTTGACTCCATCTATACTTGCATGAAAGCAACCAGCATAATCAAGGACCCCATCAACCCTTACCAATTTTTACAGATACGCCATAGAAAGCATTCTTTCTGGTTGTATCACAGCTTGCTATAGCTCCTGCTCTACCTAAGACGACAAGAAACTACAAAGGTTAGGTACAAAGCATAATTAAGGAGCCCACGCACCCTGGACATTCTCTCTTCTACCTTCTTCCTTCAGGAAAAAGGTACAAAAGTCTGAAATCACGTACCAACTGACTCAAGACCAGCTTCTTCCCTGCTGCCATCAAAACATCGAACATTCTGAAACCTTATATTAAGTTGAACTTACTCTACATCCTAGCTATGGCTGTAATGCCATATTCTGCGCTCTGGCCTTTCTCTCTCTCCTATGTACTCTATGAACAGAATGCTTTATCTGTGGAGCATGCAATAAACAATACTTTTTACTATATCCCAATACTTTCAGGCTTTTGAATGGACCTACCTCGCATTATGTCAATCTTTCTCGACACCCTAGCTATGACTGTAACATTATATTCTGTACTCCTTTCTTTCTCTATGAACAGTATGTTTTGTCTGCACAGCGTGCAAGAAACAGTACTTTTCACTGTATCCCAATACATGTGACAGGAATAAATCAAATCAAATTCTATCTACTGCAATAAATCCCTGCATTTGCTTCTACAGGATCAAAATGGGTAGACCATTTGAAACAAAGGGGGTAGTTTTGTATACAAGGGCTGATAACAGACTAAGCTTGCCTCGAGAGCAGCTGAAGCGAGATGCAGAGAAAGCTCACTTACCTGAGTATCCAAAAGAAATGCTGGAGATTGGGCTGAGATAAATTCCTTTTCCATAGGCTGCACCGTGCAGCTTGTAAGAGACAGCAGTGTGATCATTACGACTATAGATGAGCAAATATTTGGACTTAATCAAAGGCTTAAAGTATATCACAGTATTTGCAAGGACAACAAACTGCATTGGAGTGAGAATGTCACACTGTCTACTCAATAAAACGTATGGAGCTGTGATGAAATCCGAAAACTCTTAAGAGGAGACAACTGTTTGGATTAATTATTTCTTATTATTTACAAAAGAGTAAATTCCACTGTGCTCTGCTCCTTTAATGATCAACCCATTATTATTTGGAAACTATTTAATTTCAAAACTTTGAGCTCAAAGATCAATATTATAATTTGGATTCCGCCCTGTTGGCATTTTGTTCTATTCATTTATTTATTAGTGTCACAAGTAGGCTTACCTTAATGCTGCATGAAGTTACTGTGAAAATCCCCCCAGTCGCCACACTCCGGCATTCATTTGCCGTGATGGGAAGTGATGGAAATTTAGCATGACCCAATGCACCTAACCATCACATCACTAAATCACAGAATCCCTACAGTACAGAAGCAGGCTAATCAGCCCATTGAGCCTGCACTGACAACAATCCCACCCTATTCTCATAACCCCGATGTATTCACCCTGCTAATCCTCCTGATACTGAAGCTCAATGTCCCCTTCTCACAACACTCTGGTGCCTGTTCGGGTACACTGAGGGACAGTTTAGTATAGCCAATGCACCCTAACCAGCACATCTTTCAGACTGTGGGAGGAAACCTTCGTAGACATGGGGAAACATACAAACTCCACACAGACATTCTTGGACATGGGTGTTGCCGGCTAGGCCAGCATTTATTGCCCATCCCTAGTTATCTTTGAGAAGGTGGTGGTGAGCTGCCTTCTTGAGCCGCTGCGGTCCCCAAGATGTAAGTATGTCCACAGTGCTGTTAGGGAGGGAGCACAAGGATTTTGATCCAGTGACCCAGTGAAGGAATGGTGAGATATTTCTCATGATGTAAAGATGCCAGCGTTGGATTGGAGTGGTAAGAACTCAGTAAGAATTTAGCAACACCAATTATTAATCCAACCGATTTATTTGATAGTAAAAAAGCGAGCTTTCAACACTCCCGTGTCTTCATCAGGCAAGTGCAGTGTTCACTGCACTTGCCTGATGAAGACACGGGAGTGTTGAAAGCTCGCCATTTTACTATCAAATAAATCGGTTGGATTAATAATTGGTGTTGCTAAATTCTTACTGAGATATTTCTCAATCAGGATGGTGAGTGGTTTTGGAGGGCAACTTGCAGGTGGTGGCGTTCCCATCTATCTTCTGCCTTTTCCTTCTCTAGATGATAGTGGCTGTGGTTTGAAAGGTGTTGGAGAGGCTTTGTGAGTTCCTGTATTGCATCTTGTAGATGGTACACATGGCTGCCATTGCATGTTGGTGGTGGAGGGAGTGATTATTTGTGGAGGGAGTACCAAACAGGAGTTGCTTTGACCTAGATGGTGTTGGACTTGTTGAGTCCTGTTGGAGCTCATTCATCCAGGCAAGCAGAGAATATTCCATGCTATCATGCATAAAGCATTCAGTCTTTGCACAGTATGGAGCTCTTTTCCTATACCTTACTTGCTCACACAGCCCCTCCCTCTTTCTCATTTTTTACCACTGATTTGGTTACCTTCACCAAGACTTCTGCTCCATATCCAATCCTTAGTATCTATATATACTGTGGAAGTGGGTGTGTCTGCGGAGATGGTCAGGAGGCTTGAGCCAAGAGATGGTCATTAGTTCTGTTACCCTCATACAGGTCCAGTTCTTGTCATCTGATTTCAATGTAAGATTACAGCAATTGTCCTCAAGTCCACAGATGAGTCTTTCCCTCATTTGGTTGTTGGAGGAATTGGGGGAAGGACTGGACTCTCATGTTCAATGTTCTATCATAGAATCCATACAGTCCAGAGGGAGGCCATTCAGCCCATCGAGTTTGCACTGACAATAACTCCATCCAGGTCCTATTCTCGTAACCCCACATATTTACCCAGCTAGTTCTCCAGACACTAGAGTGCAATCAACCCAACCCACACATCTTTGGGCTGCGGGAGGAAACCCATGCAAACATGGGGAGAACATGCAACTTCCACACAAACAGTGTCCAAGCCGGGAATCGAACCTGGCTCCTTAGCGCTGTGAGGCAGCAATGCTAACCACTGTGCCGCCAATAGCTGAGAGTGTGAAATTGAGCAGTTAAGTCGTTCTCCCCTTTGAGAAGGACAACTGACCGGTGGTGATTTAACCTGAGGGTCGCCACAACTCAGGCGAGAAGTAACATTGAGAATGAATAACCTCAGCCACTACGGGAATTGAACTCATGCTGTTGGCGTAACTCTGCATCACTAACCAATCAACTGAGCTGAACCAACTGTAGAGAGCAGTTAGGGTCTCATCCTTGCCCCTCGTCTGAGGTGTAGTGTGGGACTGAACTGGTGTCTATTGGGAATTGGCAAAGGAATCAGAAAGAAAAGTAACAGTTACTCAACAGCAAGCGTATTAAACAGACCTCTAAATAAACGTCATCTTAACAATTGGCTACTTATATTCTCCTCAGTTTGGGTCGCACTTTCGAATTTTTTTCTAAGAGGTGTTTATAGCTGGAACATGGAGCAGAGAATATCACACTGCTTGGGTTCAACACCATCTGGAGCTTAATTAAGAAGTTGCAACAAATTTGGCAGAGAAAATACTCGACGGGTGGGAACCTCTTTCGAGAGTATCTCGATTACGGGAAATCCAATTCTCTCTCTGCAAGATACAAGACAGCCAAGAATGGAACTGTGCCTGTGTAGAACTGCCCATTGATAAGGCTACGCTAGACAATATCAATAGGGAAAGGCTGGAACCTTATTGCTAGGCTAGTTGAAGATCTAATCACATAGCAAGATTAATCATTCAGACAACCTGTCATATTAACACGATCAAGCCGAAATCATAGTGCTCTACAGTTTAGATCAGGGTTGTTCAGTCCTTTGCACCTAGCCTCTCAGAGAGTGATAGAACAAATGATTGGGTCATTCTCCATAGAATGATAGAATCCCTACAATGCAAAAGGAGGCTATTTGACCCATTCAGTCTCCACTGCAAACAATCTCACCCAGGCTCTATCCTCGTAAACTCATGGGCAGCATGGTAGTACGTAGTTAGTACTGCTCCCTCACAGCATCAGGGACCTGGGTTCAATTCCTGGTCACTGTCTGTGTGGAGTTTGCATGTTCTTCCTGTATCTGCGTGGGTTTCCTCAGGGTACTCAGTTTCCTCCCACATTCCAAAGATGTGTGGTTAGGGTAATTGCATAGGGTTATGTGGATAGGGCCTGAGTAGGATTGTGGTCAGTGCAGGCTTAATGAGCCAAATGGCCTCCTTCTGCACTCAAGGATTTTATGATCTATTCTGTTAATCCTTTTGACACTGAGGTACAATTTAGCATGGCCAATTATGCCAACCTGCACATCTTTGTATACTAAGGAGCAATGTAGCATGACCAATCCAACTAACCTACATATCTTCGACTGTGGGAGGAAACCAGAGCACCCGGAGGAAATTCACGCAGACACGGGAAGAATGTGCAAACTCCACACAGACAGTCACCTGAGGCCAGAATCGATCCCACATCCCTGGCGCTGTGAGGCAGCAGTGCTAACCACTGTGCCACTGTCCCACCCCATTTCATACCATTTTGTTTTCTTGTTTTTCAAAAGCTTGTCAATTTTGTTTATACAAATTATGGTGGATCATGCTTCAGCTGTTTCTGGATAGACAGTTCATACCCTAACTGCGCTGCAGAGTTGGCTGCATGGCCAGTTTGTGATGGAGAGTGATGCTGACAGCATGGGTTCAATTCCCATACCGGCTGAGGTTATTCACAAAGACTCAACCTTGCCCGAGGTGTGATGACCCTCAGGTTCTTGTGGGGTGAAGGGCCGGTTTGTGCTGTAGTGTTCTATGTTCTATGTTAAATTATCACCAGTCAGCTCCCTTCCTCAAAAGGGGAGAGCAGCCTATGGTCATCTGGGACTGTGGAGACTTAACTGCTCTGTATATTAAAAGCAAAATGCTCCTGACCCCACCATTCATTCTTTTTTGATCTTAAACTCCATCTCTCCTCTTGCTAACTTATTAACCAGTGCAGATCAACGACCTTAATCAGTACCCTTTGTGTGATTTTGAACATCTCAATCATTTTCTAATGACGGATACCCCAATTCCTCCCGTAGTTGTAACTGTAGCCTACCAGGCATGTTATACCTCAGTGAATCTCCTCGATAGCCCCCATGTTGCTACATCACATCAAACGTAAAGTAGCCCAAACTGACCGCAATATTCTAATGGAGACAACGTTCTGTAAGTCCTTGAGAGAGTCAGGACGCAACTGATATCATTACATCCCATTTATAAGGTACTTACTTGTAGTTTTGTATAAGAAGCGTTGACCAGGCCATTTCTCAGAATGGAATGCCAATTCTCAATGTGTGAGCCACTGTTAAGGAAACAAAGGGAGGGGGTCAATATTGAGCACAAGCCCACTAAGCAGCAACGCTTCAACCCCCAACATTTCTGGAAATCAATGGCATTAATTGTGGATGTTATTCCCTCTGCCTTTCTGAAAGCAGACACATAGGCCCTGATTTTTACTGGCTTGCCTGCCCTGAAATTGGAGTATTGATAGGCAGAGGGATCTGGGTGTACAGGTACAAATGTCACTGAAAGTAACAATGCAGTTGGAGAAGGTAGTTAAGGCGGCGTACGGCATGCTTGCCTTCATCGGCTGCGGTACTGAGTTCAAAAATTGGCAAGTCATGTTGCAGCTTTATAGAACTTTAGTTAGGCTGTACTTGGAATATGGTGTTCAGATCTGGTCGCCACACTACCAGAAGAATGTGGAGGCTTTGGAGGGGGTACAGAAAAGATTTATCAGAATGTTGCTCCACATGGAGGGCATTAGCTATGAGGATAAGTTGGAGAAACTTGATTTGTTCTCATTGGAGTAACTGAGGTTGAGGGGAGACCTGATAGAAGTCTATAAGTTTGCTAGCACGAGGGGACACAGCTTTAAATTAAGGGGTGATAGTTATAGGATGGATATCAGAGGTAGGTTCTTTACCCAAAGGGTGGTTCGGGAGTGGAATGCCCTGCCTGCAGCAGTTGTAGATGCGCCAAGTTTGGTGGCGTTTAAGAGGTTAGTTGATAAGTATATGGAAGAGAAGGGAATGGTTTAGTTTGGAGGGGCATTGCTTTTCATATTGATCGGCGCAACATCGAAGGCCGAAGGGCCTGTTCTGTGCTGTAATGTTCTATGTTCTATAAGTGGCATGGACAGAGTGGGTAGTCAGAAGCATTTTCCCAGGGTGGAAAAGTCAATTATTAGAGGGCACAGGTTTAAGGTGCAAGGGGCAAATTTTAAAAGAGACGTACGAGGTAGATTTTTTAACCAGAGAGTGGTGGGTGCCTGGAACTCGTTGCCGGGGGAGGTAGTGAAAGCAGGTACGGTAGTAACTTTTAAGGGACATTTTAATAAGTACATGAATGAGATGGGAATAGAGGGAAACGGTCCTCAGAAGCATAGGAGGTTTTGGTAAGTCGGGTGGCATGGTTGGTGCAGGCTTGGAGGGCTGTTCCTGTGCTGTAATTTTCTTTGTCCTATCCACTCTGTCCACGCCCCTCTTAATCCTGTAGATTTCTATCAGGTCGCCCCTCAACCTCTGTCGTTCCAGTGAGAACACCACAAGTTTCTCCAACCTCTCCTCATAGTTAATGCCCAATTTCTTGCAAAAGGCACTACCAAATTGGCCTCTGAGGCAGCACATTCCACACTTGCATCATTTGAAAAGATGGGGGGAATGAGGAAAGATAGCAGTAGATTAGGTATTTCGGAAGAGGCTCTTGATGCATGTTTTCACTTGTTCCCGTTTCGCCAGGTTAACGAGACAATGTTGTGGAACTCACTGGAAGGCAAAAGTGCTGCCGTAGAGCTTTTTGGCAGTGCGGAATCGAGCTTCCTTCGCTGGGGGGCTGCTGAGTAGGAGGAACTGATGCGATGTGTGCATGAATTTCAGCTGCTGTGAAGAAAAAGACATGGCAGGTTCACGAAGTCACTGCACTGTGGACAGATACCTCTACTCTCTGCCCCCCGGTGACCTCCCTCAGTGCCTCCCCAGCCCGTATGTACCCTTCCCCACCCCTCAGCCACCTCCCTCACACCCCTCCATATACCCCACTCACACACCCCTCCCAGCCCCGGGCCACCTCCCTCACTCCCCCCCCGCCCACCCCACCCCCACCCCACCTGGCCAGCTCCGTCACCACCCCCCCCCCTTCACCCACAGACCACCAAAACACCCCCAGGCACCTCCCTCACCCCATCCCACCGCCGGCACACCCGCTTCTTCCATCCCCCACCTACTTCCTCACACCCCCTCCACCCACAGACTAACGCCCCTACCCCGGCCACCTTTCTCACCCCCTCTGCCCTGCTCACAGAACCCCTCCCTCTGACCACCTCCCTCACCACTACCCCCATCTCTCTCCCTGCCCACATGTCCCCTTACTCCCTTGGCCACCTCCCTCACCACCGCGTCTCCCACAACATTCTCCCCTGGCCACCTCCCTCACTACTTCCCACTTCACCACCCTGGCACCTCCCTCATTCCTTCGCCCCCCGCCCCACCCCCAGCACCTCTCTCTCATTCCCTCTCCTCCATCCCCACCCATGCAACCTCCCTCATCCATGCATCTCCCACCCATTCCCAATCCCCCGGCCATACCCTCACCACAGCCTCCACCCTCACCTTGGTCATCTATCTCACCCCCACCCTCACTCTTGGCCACCTCTCTCACCCCTGACCGCTCTACCAGCCATCTCCCTCAACCCCAGCCCCGAGGGAACCATCCACCCCACCGCTGCCGGCCTCCTCCCACAACACCACTTCCCCCAACCCCCGCCACCTCCCGATCAATAATCTTGACCAATGAGGAGCCAGTACACATCAGGCTCCTGCACCTGCTCATCCTGTGCGGGAGCACAACTTAGAAATCATCCTGGTGGCACAGTGGTTAGCACTGCCGCCTCACAGCGCCAACCCCAACTGGTCTTCACTGGAGACTAAGCATGATGGCCATGCTGGAAGGGCTTGGAGGCCAGGGGATAAGGTCCCTTATCACCCCTGGGTGATAAGGGACATAGCTGGTCATTAATCACTGGCTCCCTGATAGTGCCAACTTGGCAGTGAACCCTGGCTTCCCGGCCGTGCCAACTGCAGGGTGCCAAGGGGGCAGAGTCTGAAGGAGTAGGGCCTGAAGGAGGTGTGCCGTGTTAGAATATAACTAGTCATAACATTGGATCTGTTGTAATGTGACCAATAGTAACAAGCTATAAGGGTCAGCTGACCTAGTAAACCATGTATCCAATGATAGAATGATGTGATGGTCAGCTGACTCAGTATAAATGAGAACACGTTGGGAATTGTGGAGGACTTGGATTGGCCTAGGGTGAGGCCTCGACTATTGGAGTAGTGAAGTTTCTTTATTAAATCTTTCCTTTAATTTATAAGTTGGAGTAAGTTTTCTTAATTTTTATTGTCTGCATTGGAAGAGTTCCTTCTGGTTCAAGGTACTGTTTCCACAATCTCGTAGGAGTGATTGATGCTTTTTTTTATATTATTATAATACACACAACAAAACGGGCGGCACAATGGTTAGCACTGCTGCCTCATAGTGCCAGGGACCCAAGTTTGATCCACAGCTTGGGTCACTATTTGTGGGTGTCTGCACGTATTTCCCACGTCTGTGTGGGTTTCCTCCTGAAAGATGTGCTGGTTAGGTGAATTGGCCATTCTAAATTCTTCCTCAGTGTACCCAAACAGGCGCCGGAGTGTGGCGACTAAGGGATTTTCACAGTAACTTCATTGCAGTTAGTTAATGTAAGCCTACTTGCGATACTAACCAATAAATAAAATTAATCAATATTATTTAATGGAATGAAGTCACTTACTCTGCTGAGTGGTAACTTCACAATATGCGACCTGTTGCTTGAGATAATCCTAGAAAACAAACACAGACATTTGTGTTGTTAAATCTCCGTGGTTTTTCATAAACCAAACTCCCATTCCTCCCTTCAAACAATGAAGATTAATGATTTGTTCTTGAAAATGCTTTGCTGAAAGCCCCTTGAGATAGAGTCATAGAGGTTTACAACATGGAAACAGGCCCTTCAGCCCAACTTGTCCATGCTATCCTTCTTAGAAACCATTATATTAGTCCCAGTTGTCTGCCTTTGGCCCATATCTCTCTATACCCATCTTCCCAAGTACTTGGCTCAATGCTTTTTCAAAGACAAAATTGTGTGCCTCTACTACCATCTCTGGCAGCTTGTTCCAGACACTTACCACTCTCTGTGTGAAACAATTGCCCTCTGGACCCATTTGTATCTCCCCTCTCACCTTAAACCTATGCACTCTCAGTTTAGACCTCTTGATCTTTGGGAAAAGATGTTGACTATCTAGCTGATCTGTGCCCCTCGTTATTTTATAGGCCACTTGCTAAATCTAAACAGATCAATCAACAATCATTTGTACCGACCTGATTCCATCTCTGCTGTATGGAATTCGCACTGTCTTACATAACAAGCCAGCCACCCGTGTAAAAATATCTATCATGGTGCACGCAACACTTCTAAATGGTGCCAATTGACAAGTCAGGTTCCACAGGTTCCCCACACAAATTGTCATTCATAGAAAAGAAACATTTTCATCTTTCAGAATTATTAATCATGAAGTGAGAGCTTGGGGGAAAATAATCTACTGGAGATTGAAGCCACAAATTTTTCGACACAGCTTTGAGAGAGGTTTGTTAAGCTTCTTCTGATTGTTCGATTGTTGGAGTATTTTTGTGATTAGCACCAGAAGAATTTGTAGAAAAACTCTTTTTGTTCATTGCCTCAGACTGCATCATGAAACCACAAAGATACCTCTTCTTATGCCCTCTTAGTTTTAGACTCCCTTACCTTTGGGAAAAGACATTGACTATCTAGCTGATCTATGCCCCTCATTATTTTATGGATCTCTATAGGGTCACCACTAAGTTTCCTACACTCCAGGGAAAACAATCCCAGTCTATCCAGCCTCTCCTTAGAACTTAAACCATCATGACCCAGTAGCATCCTGGTAAATCTTTTCTGCACTCTTTCTAGTTTAATAATATCCTTGCTATAATAGGGTGGCCAGAACTGTACACAGTATTCCAAGTGTGGCCTTACCAATGTCTTGTACAAATTAAACAAGACGTCCATCTCAATGTTCTGAACATGAAATCAAGTATGCTAAATGCCTTCTTCACCAGTCTGTCCACCTTGGACTCCACTATGAACCTGTACTTCTAGATCTCTTTGTTCCATAACTCTCCTCAACACCCTACCATTAACTGAATAAGTCCTATCCTGGTTTGATCTACCAAAATGCAGTTATACAGAAAGATTTTCATGGTTTCAGGATGTCCCAAGGTACTTTGACAATCAATGATATACTTCTGAAACAGTAAGAAATCCCACAGGTTAAAGTCCAAGACGTTAATTTGGAATCACAAGCTTTTGAAGCACTGTTCCTTCATCAGGTGAGGAGCACCTCATTCAGGGACAGTGCTGCAGAAGTTCTTTTTTTTTAAATCCCTAAGCTAGTCCCAGTTGCCCACATTTGGCCCATATCCCTCTATACCCATCTTACCCATTTAACTGTCCAAACGCTTTTTAAAAGCGTTTAGACAGTTACATAGACCAAGATGCCTAACACGTGTGCAAGTCAAAGGGTGTGTCACGAAACCCCGCGACGCAATGAAAGTGAAGAGCAGCACAGTGGTTAGCACTGCTGCCTCACAGTGCCAGGGCCCCGTGTTCAATTCTGGCCTCGTGTCACTGTGTGGAGGTTGCATGTTCTTCCTGTGTCTTTGTGGATTTTTGTCCGGGTGCTCTAGTTTCCTCTCAAAGTCAAAGATGTGCAGGTTAGGTGGATTGGCCATGCTAAATTGCCTCTTACTGTCCAAAGATGTGTATGCTAGGTGGATTGGCCATGCTAAATTGCTCCTTAGTGTCTGAAGATGTGCAGGTTAGGTGGATTGGCCATGTTACATTGTCCTTTAGTGTCCCAAAATGTGTAGATTAGATGGATTAGCCATTGGAAATGTGTAGGTTTGTGGGAATAGAGCGTGGGAGAGGGCCTGGAATAATATATTCTGTCAAGAAAGTTGGTGTAGCATCGATGGGCCAAATGGCCTCTTCTGCAATGTAGGGATTCCATGTTTTCATATCCCTCCATGGAATTGCCATTCCTAACTTCCACCAACCCCACAGTTCTACAAGGAGATACCCACACTCCTTGTCCATTCCCCGATCATAATCGGTCCAGCATTGGTGGCCATGCATTCAGCTGCCTGAGCTACAAACTCTGGAATACCATCTCTCCACCTCTCTGCCTCACTTGTCTCAATTAAGGCACTTTAATTACTAAAAGTGCAGTTCAATCCTCCTGTCTTCAATAGCATGCATTATACGAGCAGGCTAGGTGGAATGGCCAGGCTAAAAATGTCCCTTAGAATCCAAAGATGTGCAGGTTATGTGGACTGATCATGCTAAATTGCCCTTTAGTGTCCAAAAATGTGTTGGTTAGGTGCATTAACAGTGGAAAATGCAGGAGGGTAATGAGCTAGGTTAGGATGAGACTGTGTAGAGTGAGCACATGAAGCGATATAATGGCATTCAGGATGACATCAAAAGACATTCCACAAATACACACTAATACTGAGATACCATTGCAGCAGTGGGTGAGCCAGAGGGTCCAACTTGTCCATTTGCTTTTTGATTTCCAAGTATGATCCCTATAAGAGATGTGACAAGTTATTAATCTGGGAGGGAACTTTCACACTTTAGCCTTAATATGAAAGCAGAATTCTGATCAGAAGATAGATATGCATGGCAAACCCCACTCAACCCACCATACCATATCCATCCATGCTAAATTGCCCCTTAGTGTCCAAAGATGTGCAGATTAGGTAGATTGACCATGCTAAATTGTTCCTTAGTGACCAAAGATATACAGGTTAGTTAAAACCTTGAGGACCTGTTGAAAATCTACCCCATTAATTTCCCTATTTAATCTCAGTGGGTAAATTTCTGTCTGAACAGTGAGGGAACCATAATGAGATAAAGGATAGCCGTGTAGTGCAAGCAATGCTCTCATACCTGCGTCATCTCTCTGATGGACATGACACTATCCAGGGCTTTCTGCAGCCTCTCGTAGTTCTTCTTCTGCAAGTGGGCAACAGGAAAATGGTTAAGACGCAGATCATTCTGTGGGTGAATGATTTCAGTTCACAACAGTCAAAGCTGCCTTTGGTCTACGCGGAGTCAGAATTTCCCACCCCAAGCTGGAGAGATTTCCAAGTTGGACAATGAGTTTGTGAGATAACAGGAAACAAACGGTGGACATTAATGACCGGGTGGACACAAGGTCCAGTGGAACTTTTGGTGGATCACTCCCAAAATGTTAAGAAATTTTTCCAACATGGGTGGCACACTGGTTAACGCTGCTGCCTCACAGCGCCAGGGACCCGGGTTCAATTCTGGCCTCTGGTCACTGTCTGTGTCGAGTTCACGTATTCTCCCCATGTCTGCGTGGGTTTCCTCCAGGTTCCTCCCATAGTCCAAAGATCAAAGAATCATTGAATCCCTACTCCGCACAAGGAAGCAGTTTGGTCCATCGAGACCACAATCCCACTCAGGCTCTATTCCCGTAACTCCACTTATTTACCCTGCTAATCCATAACACTAGGGCCAATTTAGCATGGCCAATCAACCTAACCTGCACATCTTTGGGCTGTGGGAAGAAACTGGAGCACTTGGATGAAACCCATGGAGACATGGGGAGAATGTGCAGCCTCCACACATACAGTGACCCAAAGCCGGAATTGAAGGCGGTTTGGGAAGCGTAGCAGGCGGATACAGGAAGTGTAGCGCAGGCGAGAGGTATATCCATGAAAAGGTCCATTGACCTCGGATGGGATTTTCTGGTTTTGGGGCGAGCACAGCCAGTCAGTCCCACCCAATGAAAAAGATGGAATGAAGTTGGGAATTGATCCAAAATCTCTGGCCTAAAGCAAAATAAGGATAATTGGAAGCAGATTTGCTGAGGTGACTTCAATTCCAATGTACAACATCAGTGAAAGCAATTCGATTGTCAGAGTCTGATATGGATTTACCTCACCTTGGGGTTGAACGCCAGAGTTTTGGGATCATTTGGGTCCACAACAGAAGGGTAAGGCTCAAAGATGATGCTTTTCCTCGGAGACTCCAAGGCAGCTCGGCACATTGCTACCAAAAGGTCCACCACCTAAAAGGACAAATCGTTACTCTCAGTCTTTGAGTCAAGCGACATTTCCCAATTTTTAATCCACATCCAACATTAGCCGGGGCTATTCGAAGGAAGAAATGCCTAGGTTGTTTTAGAATATGTTGAATCTCAACATCCT
Organism: Sphyrna mokarran; assembly: GCA_024679065.1. Classification (NCBI taxonomy): domain Eukaryota; kingdom Metazoa; phylum Chordata; class Chondrichthyes; order Carcharhiniformes; family Carcharhinidae; genus Sphyrna; species Sphyrna mokarran. The sequence continues at coordinate 10,038,877 of JAGIQG010000033.1, forward strand.
CAATGGCTGAATTGAGACCTTTGAAATATGAGGGGTAGGCGATAACCTAGCGGCGTTGTCTATTAATCCAGAAATTTAGCTAATATTTTGAGGACATGGGTTCAAATCCCATCATGGCAAGTGATGGAATTAAAATTCAACAAAAAATAATAATTAAGAATCTACTGGTGACCATGAAACCATTGTTGGAAAAACCCATCTGATTCACTAATGTCCTTTAGGGAAGGAAATCTGCAGTTCTTTCCTGGTCTGGCCTACATGTGACTCCAGAACCACAGCAACGTAGCTGACTCTCAACTGCCCTCGGGCAACTAGGGATGGGCAATAAAGGCTAGCCCAGCCAGCGAAACCCATATCCCATGAATGAATAATAAAAATTAAGAGTTACGGGGACTCTAAATCTAGGGGGTCATAAGTAGAAGATTAATCCATAAGGAAATTCAAGAGAAGTTTCTTTACCCAGTGTGATTAGAATTTACATATATGACGTTAAAAAGAGGAAATAATCACTCGGTCAGGCAGCATCTTTGGAGAGAGGAACAAGAAATAAGGGGCAGAATCTTGTGCTCTTACTGGTGGTAATTTGGCAAGATGGCGACATACCAGAGTCCCGCCTTCTTCCCACCTATCGCAGCCTTTCTGCCTCACCACCAATCGATTTGATTTGACTTTGATTTCAATTTGCTTTATTATTGTCACTGTATTAGTATACAGTGAAAAGCATACCATTCATAGAGAAGGAAAGGTGAGAGTGCAGAATGTACTGTTACAGTCATGCCTAGGGTGTAAAGAATGGTCAACTTAATGGGGATAGGTCCATTCAAAAGTCTGATGGCAGCAGGGAAGATACTGTTCTTGAGTCGGTTGGTACGTGACCTCAGACTTTTGTATCTTTTTCCCAACAAAAGGTGGAAGAGAGAATGTCAGGGGTGCGTGGTTCATTAATTATACTGGCAGCAGGAAGTGTGGACAGAGTCAATGGATGGGAGGCTGGTTTGCGTGATGAGCTGGGATACATTCGTGGCCTTTTCTTGCGGTCTTGGGTAGAGCAGGAGCCCATACCAAGCTGTGAAGCCATTGAATGACCAATCAAGGCCTCATCCTGTCACCTCTGATATTAACTGAGTGGTGGGTGGGCGGGTCTGCTACCATGCAGCATTCAGGAGAAGTAAGCCAATGCAAGCTACTTGTCGCTTTGTCTAGATTCTAGATTGTCTAGATTTGTAGTATATATGGACTTTAGTAAGGCTTTTGATAAGGTGGCCCATGGAAGACTTCTACAGAAAATGCAGATGTGTGGAATAGAGGGTGATTTAGTAATTGGATTAGAATTGGCTGGCAGATGAAGACAGAGGTGGTGGTTGATGGGAGATATTCATCGTGGAGTTCGGTGACAGTGGTGTCCTCAGGGTCTGTTTTGGGGCCCCTGCTGTTTGTATTTTTATAAATGATCTGGATGAGGGTATTGAGGAGGATAGTAAATTTGCAGATGAACTAAAGTGGTGGGTGGTAGATAGTGAAGAGGGGTGTTTAGTTTCAGAGGACTTGGACAAGTTGCAAGCGGGCCGAGAGTGGCAAATGGAGTTTAATGTGGAAAGTGTGAGGTAATGCACTTTGGCAGGAACAATAAATGTGTAGAGTATAGGGCTAATGGTAGGGCCTAATAGTGTTGAGGAACAGAGGATCTTGGGTATGTGTCAATAGATCCCTGAAAGTAGGCAGTCAAGGGATAAAGTTGTTAAAAGGCTATGGAGTCTTAGCTTTTATTGTAGGGGATTGAATTTAGGAGCCGCAGCATCATGTTGCAACTGTACAAAACTCTAGTGCGGCCGCACTTGGAGTATTGTGTCAGTTCTGGTCCCCATTATAAGAAGATGTGGAGGCTGGAGAGGGTACAGAGGAGGTTTACAGGATGTTGCCTGGTAGGAGGCAGGTCATGAAGAGAGGTGAGGATTTGAGTTGTTTTCGTTAGAAAGGAGGCGGCTAAGGGGGACTATGAACATATAAGATATTAGAGGTTGATAGGGTGGACAGTGATCCTTTTCCTAGGATGGAGAAAGCTAGCACGAGGGGACACACTTTAAATTAGGGGTATGAGTTATAGACGGATATCAGAGGTAGTTTTTACTCAAAGAGTGATTAGGGAGTGGAATGCCCTGCCTGCAGCTGTTGTAGAGCGCCAAGTTGGTGGCTTTAAGGGTTATTGATAAGTATAGGAAGAGAAGGAATGGTTTAGTTTGGAGGGGCATTGCTTTTTATTTTGGTCGGCACAACATCGAAGGCCGAAGGGCCTGTTCTGTGCTGTATTGTTCTATGTTCTATGTTCAGAGTCCTCAACAAGTGGAAATATTTTCTCTCGGTGTACCCCGTAACCCTTAATTTTCATTATTCATTCATGGGACATGAGCATCGCTGATTGGGCCTACATTTATTGCCCATACCTAGCTGCCTAAGGGCAGTTGAGAGTCAACCACATTGCTGTGGCTCTGGAGTCACATGTAGGCCAGGCCGGGTAAGGACGGCAGATTTCCTTCCCTAAAGGACATTAGTGAACCAGATGGGTTTTTCCGACAGTGGGTTTCATGGTTATCAGTGGTGGACAGGAGGAAGGGGAGGCTTTAATGGTGCCATCATTGGCAACTGCACCTTATCTTGCCGAATCCCCAAGGTATAAAACATCTCCCTCTACCCCTCTGCTCTTTCCACTTATAAGAGATTCTTTCACATCTAGTTCTGAATCAAAGCATTTTGTCTCCTAAACTAACATGTCCTTGGTGTCAGTCTAAAACTAAATTCTGAACAAGATTCAAGTTGGAGTCAAAAGGGAGCATTTTCCTGCTCAGTCGCTATGGGAATCGGAGCAGGTGGTTTGAGGGTGGGGGGGGAAACTATGCTAAGATCTGCTCACCTCAGGCAGGATTTTCCGGTTTTGGGGCCAGCATGGCCTGAAAATCCCACCCAAAATGTTAGCTCCAGATAGGGTTTTCTGACCTCCACTGGGCATGCTTGGTGGCACAGTGGTTAGCACTGCTGCCTCATTTCAATTCCGGTCTTGGGCGACTGTCTGGGTGGAGTTTGCACGTTCTCCTCATGTGTACATTCGTTTCCTCTTGGTGCTTTGGTTCCCACCACACAAACCTCCCCCACCAGCCCCCACCCAGTCCAAAGATGGATTAGGTGAATTAGCCATGGTAAATTGTCCCTTAACGTTCAATGATGTGTAGATTAGGTGGGTTGGCCATGCTAAATTGCCCCTTAGTGTCTAAAGCTGTGTAAATTAGGTGGATTGGCCATGGTAAAAATGCAAGGGGTTAAGGAAATAGGATGGCAGAGGGGACGATTTGGATCAGATTCTCTTTGAGAGTTGGCATAGACTCAATGGGCTGAATGGCCTCTTCCTGCTGTGTAAGGATTTCTATGCTTCTATAGTTTTCTGTTGCTGCCTTGCCATTGGTTGGTGGGATCTTCCGATCCCGTCAATGTCAATTGCGTTTTGTGTTGTTCATCGAATGTGCTGCCATGGTGGAGGGGTTGGGGGGAATTGATTGTCACCGGCGGGCTTGGAAGATCCCTCTTTCTTTTTCTCTCTTCATAGTTGCCACAGGCCTGTTGAGCTTTCCATGCACTTTGCATTCTTATTTATATAGCTTGGTGGTTGGGTCAACTCGTTTCCATTTCTCCAAGAGGCAAAGCACAATTACCTACCTCTGCTCCAGTGGCAACCTCTTCCGCTGCTCCAGACATCACTCCCAGCGTGTAGAATGAGAAAACACAGAGTTCCCGGGTACACACAGCAGGCTGGGAATAATGGAGTCAAGAAAGGAGACCATCAGTCATCCAAACTCAAACACCGTGGGCACAATTCTCTGATCTCATCCATACCCATCACCATTACCAACGAGAATTTGGTGCTCAGCTATAGTAATTCAATTGTCAGAATTCAATATAGACTCTAGTGCTAGAAGTTAAAAGGCTGAGAAGTCAGGGGTTCAATTCTCCAACCCAAGGATTGAAGCTATTCAGTGTCCAAGCTTGTATTTGCGTACCTCAAGAGAATTGCAGCATTCAACCAAAGGACTAAATTCCAGTATCACATGAGTATTTGTCTTTGCTGTATTACACTGTGGCAAAGGTTTTGTTTGCGGGATTTGTTTTATTGGAATGGTGTTTAGTTGTTAAGGTTTATACAATATCAAGCTTATTGTTTCTCTTCTTGTTTTAATTGGTTAAAGTTATTGCTAATTTTCTTTCTACACATGTTAACTGTATTCTTAAGTAAATTTTGTTTGGTAAAAGCTCCGTAGTGGGTCATTTGAATTGTAACTGAAATGAAACATATGATTAACCTAGCTAAATTCAAAGTACAAAATTTATGATCCAGGCGGACTTCATAAAACACTATGGAGTTTCTGACGTGAATTATAACACTGGCCTACATCTACCAGACTACAAAGTCAGTTAAATTGCACTTACCTTTAACATTGATCCATTCTGAAAAACATGCTGTTCATCACACACAACACAGTATTCGTTCAGAGTGGGAATCCTCTGCTCTGCATATTTCATGGTCTGAAAGAGTGAGGTGTATATGAATGATAATACGCCCGTTGCAAGGTACACGCAAGTATTTCACGGCTGCCGATCTAATGTTTGGATTCATGCAAGAATGAGGGATTGTAGATGTGCGTGGCACAGGAAGGGATCATTCGACGCACCAGACTTGTACTGGCTCTTTAAAAGAACCACAAAATACCTACGGTGCAGTAAGAGGCCATTCAACTCATCGAGTCTGCACTATCTCCTCAAAAAAGCATCTTACACGGGCCCTATCCTGTGGCCAATCCACCTAATCTACACATTTTTGGACACTAAAGGGCAATTTAGCATGGCAAACCCAGCAAAATTACATACCTTGAGTCACTAAAAGGCAATTTAGCATGGCCAATCCACCTAACCTGCACATGTTCAGACATTAAGGAGCAATTTAGCACGGCCAATCCATGTAATGTGTACGTCTTTTGGACTGTGGTAGGAAACTGGAGCACCTGGACGAAACCCACGCAGACACAGGAAGAATGTGCAAACTCCACAAGACAGTCGCCCATGGCTGGAATCAAAACCGACTCCTAGGCGCAATGAGGCAGCAGCACTAACCACTGTGCCGACACTAGAAGAAAAGTTTGGCAAGTCCTGCAATAAAGTTTTTTTTTAAGAATTTTACTCCTATGTCTGTGCTACGCAGTCTTCCCTTCCCTTCAACAACAGTCTCAAAATGAGGCCACTGCTCTCTAAGGAGATGCTAAATAGAGCAGTTGTTTTGACTAGGAGGTTTCCCACAGCCCGGCTAAAGTAGAGATGATTGGGTAATTTCTCACCTAGACTGCTGAAAAAAGCTGAGATTTATTTTATACTATCCTCTCACTCGCTGCATTTTTCTGGGAAAATACTCCCGCTCAGGGTTTACCTGTACAAGAAAGCCATATTCTAACGTCGGAATGTTCTTACAGTGAGTCCCGGCCTGTGGAGAAATGGATAATATTGGTGAGATATTAGGTAAATATAAAAGACCTTCATGATAAATTAACCTTGGTCTCAAATATATAATGATGCGGAGATGTCAGCATTGGACTGGAGTGGGCTCAGTAAGAAGTCTCACAACACCAGGTCAAAGGCCAACAGATTTATTTAGTAGTACAACCCACTAGCTTTCAGAACACTGCCCTTTTGTCAGGTCAGTGACTCACCTGATGAAAGGAGCAGTGCTCCGAAAGCTTGTGCCTTGTGCTACCAAATAAAACTGTTGGACTTTAACCTGGAGTTATGAGACTTCTTATTTAAATAGATGGGCAGTGCAGTTCTGGCATATGTACAAGATGCCTCATCCCAGCAAATTCTGGCCCAATTTGATGGACTAGAATCAGGTTCTTTCTAAATTGTAAAATAATGTAAAATCATGGAATGCCTACAGTGCAGAAGCTGGCCATTTGGCCCATCGAGTCTGCACCAACTCTCCGACTCAACATCTTACCCAGACCCTATCAACATAACTTACAAATTTTCCCCTCTAATCCCACTAACATATACATCCTTCAACACTAAGGGGCTATTTAGCACAGCCAATTCACATAGCGGACACATTTTTGGGCACTAAGGGTAATTTAGCATGGCCAATTCATCTAACCTACATACCGTGAAACACTAAGGGGCAATTTAGCATTACCAATCCATCTAATCTGCACATCTTTGGATACCAAGGGCAATTTAACATGGCCAATCCACTTAACCTACACTTCTTTGGCCACTAACAGGCAATTTAGCATGACCAATCCACCTAACCTCTACATCTTTTGACATTAAGAAGCAATTTAATATGGCCAATTCACCTAACCTACATGACTTTTGGAATGTGGGAGGAAACAAAAGCATCTGGAAAAAATACCCATGCAGACATGGGGAGAATGCAAAAATCCACACAGTCACCCAAGGCTGGAATCATACTTGGCATTATAAGGCAGCAGTGTTAACCACTGTGCCAACGTGCTGCAGAAATACACATTTGCTAGTATCACCGGAAAATAAAAGAGACTTTTTTTTGTCTTGCACTCATTGGGACACTTGTGGAAATGCTAAATGTAAGGGAAATAACACATTTATTTGGGGCAGAATTTTACCGGCACATCCACCCGAGGTTTACTCGATCCTGCCCAAGGCCAGTGGAGAGCCTCGTCGGATCCCTGGATCAGGGCAGATGTGCCAGTAAAATTCCAGTCATTGTGTCCATTTGAATGATCCAGCAGTTGCCAATCCTTTGCGCCAAATGAGGTGAAACTTGCCTGATTGGCAGAGGGGTATCCAAAGAGTTCGGGTTTGGGGGTTTTCATAGTGCAGGAGATGGAACGATTAATGATGCGATTGACTCGGAGATCGGGCACCCCGAGTTTGCTCTTTAGCATGGAGTCCTGGATGAGGGGGAAACTCGGAGATCTACAATGAGAGATAGAGAGATAACTTCATCAGCCAGCAGAACAATATCTACACTCACAAATGACCAAAAGGCATTGGTGGACAATCACATCATAATTACCCAATGATTTTAATCGCTTAACTTACTAATCATGGTAATTACATAACAGGTGAAATTTTATTTATTAGCGTCACAAGTTGGCTTACATTAACACTGCAATGAAGTTACTGTGAAAATTTCTGAGTCGCCACACTCCGGTGCCTGTTCAGATACATCGAGGGAGAATTTAGCACGGTCAATCCACCCACTACCTCGGCAAAGCAGCCAGCATTATCAAGGACCCCACACACCCCGGACATTCCCCCTTCCACCTTCAGGAAGAAGATACAAAAGTCTGAGGTCACGTACCATCTGGCTGAAGAACAGCTTCTTCCCTGCTGCCTTGAATGGACATACCTCAAATTAAGTTGATCTTTCTCTAGACCCTAGCTATGACTGTAACACTACTTCCTGCACCCTCTCCTTTCCTTCTCCTCTATGTATGCTCTGAACACTATGTTTTGTCTGTAGAGCAAGCAGAAAATAATACTTCTCATTGTATCCCAAAACATGCAACAACAATAAATCAAATCATAGAGAATAGAATATTCATGGAAACCCCACAGTGCAGAAGGGGATCATTCAACCCATCGAGTCTCTGCAACAACTCTGGCTCTATGTCCACAACCCCAAATACTTATCCTGCTAATCTCTCTAACCTGTATATCCCTAAACACCAAGGAGCAATTTAGTATGGCCAATCAACCTAATCTGCACACCTTTGGAGTGTGGGAGGAAACTGAAGCACCTGGAGGGAACCCATTGCAGACACAGGGAGAACATGCACACTCCACATAGGCAGTGACCCAAGCCAAGAATCGAACCCCGGTCTCTGGCACTGTGAGGCTGCAGTGCTAAACACTGCCATTGTGCCGCCCAATCAAATGGCATCATTCGAAATTGCTGCCAACTGGGCAAGAAATTGAATCTGCCACTGTGCCCATAGAAGTGCCCAAAGTTATTGAGTTTGAGAATGACCTTCTAAAGACCACACTTAAAACTCAACTAAGTAGAAAGGATCAAGAGCTTCACGTTTTTAGGTGTCTAGATGATCAAAAACCTGTCCTGGTCCCTCCATGCTGACATTATAGTTAAGAAAGCCCACCAACGCCTCTATTTTCTCAAAAGACTAAAGAAATTTGGCATGTCAGCTACGACTCTCACCAACGTTTATAGATACACATAGAAAGCATTCTTTCTGGTTATATCACAGTTTGGTACAGCTCCTGCTCTGCCCAAGAAACTATAAAAGGTCGTGAATGTAGCCAGTCCATCGTGCAAACCAGCCTCCCATCCATTGACTTTGTCTACACTTCCCACTGCCTCAGCAAAACAGCCAGCATAATTAAGGACCCCATACACGCTGGACATTCTCTCTTCCACCTTCTTCCTTCAGGAAAAAGAAAAATTAGAGGTCATGTACTAACCAACTCAAGAACAGCTTCTTCCCTGCTGCCATTAGACTTTTGAATGGACTTAACTTGCGTTAAGATGATCTTTCTCTACACCCTAGCTCTGATTGTAACACTACATTCTGCATTCTCTCCTTTCCTTCTCTATGAACAGTATGTTTTGTCTGTATAACGCACAAGAAACAATACTTTTCACTGTTTGTTAATACATGTGGCAATAATAAATCAAACCAAAAGGACCAGGTGAGCTAACAAACACTGCAGGCGCAGATATGCAGCTTGCCATTGTTGAATAGCAGGTTGGTTTAAGTTACTCTGTGAGATGCCTCCATCAATTATTAATGGAATCATAGATTGACCAGATTTGTAAAAGAAATCTTTAAATGCAGGGTCATCAACATTCCAAATTCTCCAAAAATTAACAGCTAATCTTCTAGATACTTTTCCAAGCAAATCGGAGATAACTCACAATGAGCCTGGTGGCTGGGAATGGAGGTTCAGCTGAGTGCCAAATTCACCAATCTCACCAGAAAGGGAACTAATAAGATCGGAGAATCTCGTCCCCCGATTTGTAATTTGCTTCTCACACTTTCCTGCGTTAGTCATAAAAACATTTGGAGATTGGCAGGAAGCAAAGCAATGTGACGAAACTTCCGTGCGGTTAGAATTGGCAACTCTACACTCTTAATCCTTCCATTAGGGACAGGCGATGGCCTCACGGCATTATCACTAGGCTATTAATCCAGAAACTCAGCTCATCTTCTGGAGATCCTCGTTCAAATCCCACCACGGCAGATGGTGGAATATGAATTCAATAAAAATATTCAATTCAAATAAAATTTACGAATCGACTGATGACCATGAAACCATTGTAGAAAAACACCCATTTGGTTCACTAATGTCTTTTGGGAAAGGAAATCGGCCATCTTTACCTGGTCTGGCCTACATGTGACTCCAGCTCCACAGCAATGTGGTTGACTCAAAAATACCCTCGGGGATGGGCAATAAATGCTTTTCCTGACTAAATAATCACCAGACATCATAGCAACGCTATTGCACAACTAATTTTCTGTGCCAGTGATATTAATAGTACCACAATGGGTTATCCCATCCTATTCAGGATATATGTGGGGAGGCAATGGCCTAGTGGTATTATTGCTAGATTATTATTCCAGAAACTCAGCTAGTGTTCAAGTGATCTGGATTCAAATCCCACCACAGCAGATGGTGGAATGTGAATTCAATTAAAAAAAAATCTGGAATTAAGAATCTACTGATGACCATGAACCATTGTTGATTGTCGAAAAAACCCATCTGATTCCCATGTCCTTTAAGGAAGGAAATCTGCCGTCCTTACCTGGTCTGGCCTACATGTGACTCCAGAGCCACAGCAATGTGGCTGACTCTCAATTGCCCTCGGGCAACTAGGGATGGGCAATAAATGCTGGCTCAGCCAGCGATGCCCATGTCCCACAAATTAATTTAAAAAAAAAGAACATGTAACAAAATTCCCGACGCCCTTTACTTTGGGATTGGCGAGAAGATGCTAAGGCCAGATCGGAACTTCTTCACCGTGCCATTTGACTTGAACCAGCTCTGTCTCTTCTCCTGCTGACGTTTAAGGAAGTCGTTACTCAGGTTCTTCCACTGTTGAGACGTAAACATTCCCAGAATTCTGCAAAGGAAGAGACACAGGACACTGATCATCGCATTCCCCGCTCTCACAACCTGAACAACTTGGTTTATCCTTGTCTCCGGAATTAGCCGGGTACTTCGAGTCATAGAGGTGGAAACAGGGCCTTTGGCCCAACTTGTCCATGCCACCCTTATTTAAAAAACCCCTAAGCTGGTCCCAATTACCCGCATTTGGCCCATATCCCTCCATACCCATCTTACCCATGTAACTGTCTATAGAGTCATAGAGGGTTTTTTTTCCTCAGAGCCATGCCCATGTCACCACCTTAATTTGGATAGGAATGTCACAGGAACCCAATTTACACTTAATAAATGGGTTCACCATCATTGCTCAAGTTTTTTTTAATCTTAAGCTCAGAACTACAAAGCCAATGAGCAGAGCGCACAGGGTGAGTCATTAAGCCATCTCCTTGCTTGCTCCAAAAACCAATTCAAATTGAATCCAACTCAGGGTCACCACACAAGAGACAACAAGATCCAAGGTGACATGAACAGGCATTGCAGCTGATCGCACGTTTGACTCTACACTTCATCTTAGCTTCGGAGAGATGATGGCCTGATGGTATTGTCGCTAGACTGTCACTCCAGAAACTCAGCTAATGTTCTGGGGACCCTGGTTCGAATCCCACCACGGCAGGTGATGGAATCTGAATTCAATAAAAAAACTGGAATTAAGAATCTACTGACGATCATGAAACCACTGTCAATTGTCAGAAAACCCATCAGGTTCACTAATGTCCTTCAGGGAGGGAAATTTGCCGTCCTTACCTGGTCTGGCCTACATGTGATTCCAGAACCACAGCAATGTGGTTGATTCTAAATTGCCCTCGGGCAACTAGGGATGGGCAATAAATGCTGGCCCAACCAGCAACACCCATGTCCCACAAATGAGTTAAATAAAAGCCTGTACGTTTGAACCACTTTGAAAATACAACATTGGGCCCAACTTTATCATCAAGTTGCATGCATTTCCGGGCACAAAAGCTTGGTAAAGCCAGGCATGAGGTGAGTAGCGTAACCGGCACCCACCTTACTGCCGGTTCCCCCTTTACCAAGACCCAAAATGGCTGCGTTCGGGACCACGCCCAAAATGAGTGTGGCGGTTATTTAAACATAATTGCATGTATTTAAATTGACTTAATGGGCTGCACTCTCAACCTTACCGGCATTTCCCCCTTGACCATCACATTCGCCTGCCTAGATTCAGCGCAAAACAGACATGCTCCCACAAAATTCCGATTTGGGTGCTCCAGTTAGTGAGGAGGTAAGCGTGGAGCGTTCGATGGCTCTCTGCTTGAGATCGTGAAGGGGGCAGGGAATGGGGGTTTTGGGAGCGGGGGGAGGAGGAGGAGGCTCCATTGCCCCTCTGCCTGAAATCTTGGGGAGAGGCAGGGGGATCCACCGCCTCTCTGTTTAAGATCGGTGGAGGGGAAGGAAGGGGCCTGCGATTGGTCTGGGTGGAGGAGGGCGTGGGGGCATAAGGGAGTCAGTAATGTTGTGGGGCTGGGGCAATGTCTGTGGGGGCCAAGGAAAGGCATTATCCAGCCTGGGAAGGATGTGGCACGGGAGCAGCATTCTATCATTTTTTTTTTCTCTGCGCACGCGCAATTGGAGGTGCCGATTGGTGCTGCAGGGTTTCGGCTGCGGCAAGCCCCACCCAGAGGCACGTGCAGCGGGATTGCTGATATTTTTTCAGGCAGAATGAGTATGGGGGTGCCTGAGAACGGATCTAAAAGTAGGGTCTGAAACACTCCCAGTTTTAAATCTGCTCTGCACTTTGAACCGAAATGGTAAAATGGTGTCCCATTCTCTGAAAAACAAAGACCTCAGGGTGTCCCAAAGCACTTTGCAGCCAAATATGAAGTGTAATCAGCATTGCAGGGAATACAGCAGCCAGTGTTACACACAGCAAGATCCCACAAACAGTGACGTGAAAATGAGCTGTTTCAGTGACACTGTTCAACAGAGACTACTGTACTCACTTCTTCAGCTGTAGTCCCAGGCCAAATCCCTCTTTGTTCGATGGTTGAAAAACGTCTACTGATGGTTCTGTTGGATGATCACAGGGCACCATTGTAAGAACATATAGTACTTTCAAGATAAAATTTACCAACTCAAAAAAAAGGTAACATCCATTGCATATCAGCAGTCCCCAAATGTACATTCGTTTGATATTGGTGTGGTGGCACAGTGGCCTGCACTGCTGCCTCACAGCTCCAGGGATCAATTCTGGCCTCCGGTGACTGTCTCTGTGGAGTTTGCACATTCTCCCCATCTCTACTTGGGTTTCCCCCCTGATGCTCTGCTTTCCTCCCACACTTTGAAAATAGAATCATAGAATTCCTACAGTGTAGAAGGACGCCATTTGACCCATCAAGCCAAGGTGGCAACAACCCAACATGACACTTTCTCTGGAACCTGCTTATCCTCCTGACCATAAGGGGCAACTTAGTATGGCCAATCCATCTAACCTGAGCCTAAAGTGATAGATATAGAACAGATGTCAAAGACAGGTTCAGAGAGTAGGAAGGACGTGGAATGCCCTGCCTGCATTAAGGGCATATAAATGGTCATTGAATAAACATATGGATGATATTGGAAATAGTGTAGGTTCAATGGGCTGTTGCGCCGATCTGTGAGCTGAAGGGCCTCTACTGTGCTGTAATATTCTATGTTTTAAATTCTCCCTCAACAAACAGTCGCTGGAGTGTGGGAACTAGGGGGTTTTCACAGTAACTTCATTGCAGTGTTAATATGAGTCTACTTGTGACACTAATAAATAAACATTAAACTTGTATCACCTTTGTTTTTTTGAATGAGGCTTTGTTCAGAGCAGTGTAATGATCCTTAGAGTTTGACCTCATGAGTAGGTGGACATGCAGCTTCATTCACCCTTACAAAGGGAGACAAGAAGGAGTTATGGTAAAATACATTGGAGCCTTGGCTGGAAGTAGGGACAGGAGATGGAAGATAATATGTTGCTGATTTATATCATAAAATCATAGAATCCCTACAGTGCAGAAGAAGTTCATTCAGCCCATTATGTCTGCACCTTTAACAATACCACTCAGTCCTTATCCACATAATCCCAAATATTTACCCCGCTGATAGCAAGATCAATTTAGCGTGGCCAATCCACCTAATCCGTACATTTTTGGACTGTGGGAGGAAACCAGGGCAGCGTAGGAAACCCACACAGACACAGGGAGAACATGCAGACTCCACACAGAGAGTCGCCCAAAGTCAGTACTGAACCCTGGTTCCTGGCGCTGTGAGGCAGCAGTGCTAACCACTGTGCCACCGTGTCACCCTACTGTATGTTATTAAGCACATACTCTCCATTCACCATGTTGTGCATTAACATTTACAGTCCCTCCTGGGTAGCTTTGGAGAAGAGATTTGAATGAAATTCATGCTTACCGGGTCCATCCAGGTATTGAGAGAGAGAAAATCTCAGTCTGAGTACAATGGGCTCGATCCTTGCCACCTTCCAGGCTGTTGCAATCTCCTCCTATTAACAAATTGCACTGGTTAAAGGGGTCAAGTCCTGAACTTAATCAAAGGCTGAGCAGAGACCCATTAGCGCTTGGATAAGCAAGACAGAGTCATAGACACAGAATCTTACAGTACAGAAGGAGGCCATTCAGCTCATTGAGAGCACCATCCACAATCCCACTAGGTCCTGTCTCCATAACTCTATGCATTTACCCTAGCTAGTCCCCCTGATAGTAAAGGGAAATGCAGCATGGCCTTAACCCACACATCTTTGCACTGTAGGAGGAAACCATGCAGACTCAGTGAGAACGTGCAAACTTCACATAGACAGTGACCCAAGCTGGGAATCGAATGCGGGGTCCCTGGTGCTATGAAGCAATTGTACTAACCACTGTGCCACCATGCCGCCCATTTGTTTAACGGCTAGAATTTCTTCCATGTTTCTAGGTGCAATGCCTCCTTCGCAGACTCCACACAGACACTGACCCAAGCCAGAAATCGAAATGGGTGCCTGGCACTGTGAGGCAGTGCTAACCACTGTGCCATCATGCCACCTCAGCTACCAGAGAACTCCAGGTAATCTACAAGTGAGCCAGCAGAAAGCCTAGAGACAGAAGTAGTCCCTTCAAAATAAGCCAAGAACAGTAATTGGCTGGAATAAAGACATAGACAATAACTCCCCAGCCAGTAAATGTGCTGTTTATGTGAGACTGTCTAATTATTAGATGTGAAAATATAACCTTTGGGAACCTGCCTCAGAGTTTCAAGGATAAATGGATTTCTTTGCTTTGCTTGAGTGCAGAAATATTTTTTGTGTTTTCTATCCCTGGGCTGGAGCTCATTGGCCCCGATCGAGGGCATGGCCAGATTGGGGATGCAGCATCTGTTGCCAGATCTACAGCAGCGTCAATAAATGGAGCATATGGCACCATTCATGCTCCAGTTCCCAGTCTGCAGTCCATCATCTCTGCTCCCCCTTCCGCCGTTCCGCTCGAGCAAGTCGACTCACAGAATAAACAGTGCTAATTCCGACCAATATCCGCACAAACCCTGTACCAAGCAATGATGTGTCACTTGAACATATCTCAAACCAAACCCAGTCAACCAGAATCTTTTGCAACAAACAGAAAAAAGAAAAACATCTCAGGCTCCCCTGGCCAAATGGCAGATCATACGGGATCGCTTCCTTCATTGCGAGGGAGCTATTTTTAATTGCTTTGCTAAGCCAATTGTATCCACTCCAATTCTTTTCCCATGAGAGCAGGCTGTCACAATTCATATATTGCAGTGATAGTCACCTGGTCTCTTCACTCCGATTGATATCTGTCCACAGGGAGTGTGTAACAGGCTGGATGAATGATAGAAACCAGAAAGAGGCCATTTAGCCCTTCAAGTCCACTCCATCATTCATTATGATCATGGCCTATCATCCAACTCAATAGCCTGATCCCGCCTTCCCCCCAGTTTTTTTTTTATCCCTTTCATCCGAAGAGCTATTTCTAATTCAATAAGGCTGGGATTTTATAATGGGAGTTGCAGCAGGCACCAGACAGACAATGGAAATTCCGTTGATCTCGGGCGGGACTTTACAATTTCCAGACGGCTAAACGGAGAATGTGATTTAAGTAATAAACAATCTTCCCTGGGTACAGTTCAGC
The DNA here is from genome assembly GCA_024679065.1 of Sphyrna mokarran. NCBI lineage: Eukaryota > Metazoa > Chordata > Chondrichthyes > Carcharhiniformes > Carcharhinidae > Sphyrna > Sphyrna mokarran. Next base: position 10,054,200 of record JAGIQG010000033.1, read on the forward strand.
AGTACAGATAACAGGGTCAGGAGTAGACCATCTGGCCCTTCAAGCCTGCTCCACCATTCAATATGATCATGGTTGACCCTCAATCTCATACTCCCGCTCTCTCCCCTGACACAGTGATATAGATTTAAGGTAAAGGGCAGGAGGTTTAAAAGGGATTCAAGGAAAAACCTTTTCACCCAGAGGGTGGTAGGAATCTGGAACTTACTGCCTGAAAGGATGGTAGAGATGGGAACCCTGACAATGCTTAAGAAGCATTTAGATGCGCACTTGAAACATCATAGCATAAAAGACTCCAGACCAAGTGAACCCAAATGGGATTAGAATAGTTGGGTGCTTGACAGCCAGAGCAGGCACGATGGGCTGAAGGGCCTCTTTTTGTACTGAACGATTCTATGACACCTTTAGAGTCTAGAAATCTATCCAGTTCAATCTGAAATACATTCAATGACTTGGCTTCCATAGCTTTCTGTGGTAGAGAATTCCACAGGTTCACACTCTTTGAGTGAAGAAATTTCTCTTTATCTCAGTGGGCTACCCTGTATCCTGAGATTATGACGCTTCCAGCCCCACCTTCTCCCAGCCCTGTCAGAATTGATATATTTCAATTAGATCCCCTCCCATTTTTCAGTGAATACAGGTCCAGTCGATCCAATCGCTCCTCACGTGATAATCCTGCCATCCCAGGAAGCAGTCTGGGTTAGAATCATGGAGTAGAGATGCCAGCGTTGGACTGGGGTAAACACAGTAAGAAGTCTGCAACACCAGTTTTAAATCCAACCGATTTATTTGATAGTAAACTCGCAAGCTTTTGGCTTTATTTCGGCTTGTCATTCGGCTGACAAAGGCTATAAAGCCAAAAGCTTGCGAGTTTACTATCAAATAAATCGGTTGGATTTAAAACTGGTGTTGCAGACTTCTTACTGTGTTAGAATCATGGAATCATAAAATCATACAGTGCAGAAAAGTTTATTTCGTCCATTGAGTCTATACCAACATACGAGAAATACCTGAACTCCCACCTAATCCCATTTGCCAGTACTTGGCCCATAGCCCTGAAAGTAATGGTGTGCCAAGTGCTCATCCAGTTATTTTTAAAGGATGTGAGGCAACCCGCCTCCGCCACCCTCCCACGCAGTGCAATCCAGACCCTCACCACCCTCTGGGTAAAAGGTTTTTCCTCACTTCTGCTCTGAATTTCTGCCCCTCAACTTGTGACCTCTCGTAATTGACCCTTCAACTAAGGGGAACAGTTGCTCCCTATCCACTCTGTCCATGCCCCTCAGAATTTTGAACACCTTGATCAGGTCACCCCCTCAGTCTCCTCTACTCCAACCAAAACAACCCAACCTACCCAACCTCTCTCCATAACTTAAATGTTCCATCCCAGGCAGTCTGTTGGTAATCTCTGCTGCACGCCCGCCAGTGCAATCATATCCTTCCTATAATGTGGAGACCAGAACTGCACACAGCAATCCAGATGTGACCTCATCAAAGTTCTATAAAACTCCATCATGAGTGCTGAGAGATTCTATGTCTGCTTAGCCCTGTTTCATAGAAAGAAAAACTCCACAGTACAGAAAGAGGCTCATCAAGTCTACAGCAACTACAATTCCACCCAGGCCCTATCCCCATAACCCCACGCATTTACCCTAACTAGTTCCCTTGACACTAAGGGGCAATTTAGCATGGCCAATCCACCTAACTCGCACATCTTTAGGCTGTGGGAGGAAACCAGAGCGCCCAAAGGAAACTCACACAGACAAGGGGGGAACGTGCAAACTCCACATAGACAGTGGCCCAAGCCGGGAATCAAACCCACAGGCCTAGTGCTGTGAGGCAGCAACGCTAACCACTGTGCCACCGTGCTGTCCATTTGCTTCAGTCTATACAAAGACTTCATCTCTGCAAAGACTTTAATTTAAGATATTTCTGCCTACATGGGGTTAACTTGACTATATTATAAAACTAATTTGACCACACATTTAAAACTCAGAAAGCGGGCTGGGTTAGCTAAAAATTGACTGCATTCCTAAAGGGCACACAGCTGGCAAACAACCACAACTGCAAGGACTTTTTTCCCTGGATAGAGGCAGCTTATGGAAAACATTTCTAATAACTAGATAAGGGTTGAGATATGGCATGGATTTTGGGTGTGTGCTTGTGTAGTCTGTTTTCAAGATCTCTATGTTCAGGACAGGGGGCTGACAGTGAAAGCCAGTCTCTCCAAGTTCACTTGCTTTTCCTTTTTGCTTCTGCAATGACTTAATTTTCTTTCAGTTCTGTTCAATAAAAGAAATTCATTTTAAACTTTGTACCAGTGCAATCCCCTCGTCTGTCAAGGGAATGAATGTTTCTTCAGAAGGAAGTCTTCAAATGCAGACAATAAAAATATAACAAAACTTACTCCAACTTATAAGTCAAACAAATGGTTTAATAAAGAAACTTCATTACTCCAAACTTGGAGGCGTCCCTGGACCACTCCAAGCTCTCCACAATTCCATACAGGTTCTTATTTATAGTGAGTGAGCTGGCTACTACATCATTCTGTGGTTGGTTCCATGGTTTACTGTGTCAGCTGACCCTTATAACTTGTTATCACTGGTCACTTTACATCCAATGCAAAGTTGTCACCGGTTACATTCTAACAATGAATGGACTTTACAACTTTCTCGACTGATAATGGCTTGACTCAGAGGCATGGTTAAAAATGAATCGGTAGATGTGTATTATTTTATTACACTCGGAACACTGGCAACAAATGTGCGACAGGTAAAGTGTTACAGGAAGTGTTTGAGGCACCTCCAGAGAGTAATCCCTCCAGAGTTTTAATACATTCCCAATGGAACGTGCAACAATTAACGCTTCAGCCAGTACTTACATCCAGAAAACTCATATTAATGTGCAGGTCCACATCCACATCATCAATCGTCCCATATTCCCTGTGGAAAGAAATGTTTCAAATAAATAAATCACAGCCTGTCTAAACGTTAAACATCTTTCTCCATTATGCTGTTCAAAATATGCACTTGAAACATTAGACCAGGAGTAAGCCATTCAGTCCCTCAAGGCTATTCTGCCATTCAATATGATTTGATTGGATTTAATTTATTATTTATAGATGTACACATCATAGAATCCCTACAGTACAGAGGGAGGCAATTCAGCCCATCGAGCCTGCACCAAGAACAATTCCACCCATCCCCACAATCCCATATTTACCCTACTTATCCCCCTGACACTATGGGTCAATTTAGCATGGCCAATTAACCTCACCCACACATCTTTGGACTGTGGAGGAAACTTACACAGACACAGGGAGAGCGTGCAAACTCCACACAGGCACTTTCCCGAGTCCAGAATTGAACCCAGATACTTGACTCTGCAAAGCAGCATTGCTAACTACTGTGCCACCATGCACAGTAGTTACTGGGATACACTGAAAAGTATTGTTTCTTGTGCACCATACAGACAAAGCAAACCATACATAGCATGATGGCACAGTGGTTAGCAAGGCTGCCTCACACTGCCAGGGACCCGGCTTGGGTCACTGTCTCTGTGGAGATTGTACTTTCTCCTTGTGTCTGCGTGGGTTTCCTCCCACACTCCAAAGATATGCAGGTTAGGTGGATTGGCCACGCTAAATTGCCCCTTATTTTCAGGGGGGTTTGCTAGGGTAAATGCCTGGGGTTCTGGGGATAAGGCCTGGGTGAAATTGTGGTTTGTGCAGACTCGATGGGCCAAATGGCCTCCTTCTGCACTGTAGGGATTCTATGATCCATAGAGAAAAGTAGTAAATTGTAACTTACTATGATTATTTTTGTACCTTATCATCCCCACTCACACATTCATCTCCTACGCCTTATTTTTAAACAAAACAATAGATTTCCTCTTTAAGTTCCTCACTTGCCTGCTATCCCATCATGTAATTCATTGACTGAGAGATCTGTTAGGTTAACTGTCCCATTGATTTATTATTGTCATGTGTATTAGTACGCAGTGAAAAGTATTGTTTCTTGCAGGCTGTACAGATAAAGCAAACCATTCGTAGAAAGGTAAGCAGAATGTAATGTTACAGTCATAGCTAGAGTGCAGAGTAAGTTCAACTTAATATAAGACAGAACCAATCAAAAGATGATCTGCATCTTAAGATGCCCTAAACTTAACACTTAGGCTACAGGCCGTGAAAATGCTAGATATAAAATTATTCATCAGACCAGCATCTACTGCTTTGCGCCACAGAGAATTTGACACTCTGAAGAAAATTAAGAAATGTTCCTTGACTTCTCTCCTGAATGGATTACCTTTGACTGTAAGGTTACCTCCTATTGCCCTGGACTCCACCACCGCTTGCAGTATGGGGTTAGGGGAAACAAGTCGAGGTGAGATTATCCCTTGATGTCAGGTGGATTATGTAGGGTTACAAGGATAGGGCCTGGATGGGATTGGTGTCGGTGCTGACTTGATGTGCTGAATGGCCTCCTTTTGTACTGTTGGGATTCTATAATTCAGCGGGCCAAGGGTGGGATTGTTGCCGATGCAGGCTCAATGGGCTGAATGGCCTCCATCTGTACTATAGGAATTCTATGATTCTATGGGCTTTAGGTGGGTTTGTTGTCGGTGCAGGCTTGATGGGCTAAATAGCCTTTGTTTGTACTGTTGGGAATCTATGATTCTATGGGCCTGGATGGGACTGTAGTTAATGCAGGCTCAATGGGCTGAATGGCCTCCTTCTGTACTGTAAGGATTCTATGGGCTCTGGGTGGGTTTGTTGATGGTGCAGGCTAGATGGGTAGAATAGCCTTCTTTTGCACTATAGGGATTCTAGAGTTCTATGCACGCTGAGTAGGATTGCTGTCAGTACAGGCTCAATGGGCCGAATGGCCTCCTTCTGCACTGTTGTGATCTTATGGCAGGAATTTTCCGACTGCTCATGCCAGCTGGATTTTCCCATCCCTTCACTGCTGTAGGAGAATGACACGGATGTGGTAAAATTGCGCCCAATGACTCAATGAATCCTGGTGAAATGGCCGGTATTCCCTAGGGAAATGTTGACTAAGCCAACTTAAGATGATAACTCAAGAAAGTTGATAATTCAATACAAGTTACTTACTGCAAATGTCAAAGGCAGAATAAAGTTTAAAGTTTATTTATTAGTGTCACAAGTAGCCTTACGTTAACACTGCAATGAAGTTACTGTGAAAATCCACTACACTTGGGTGCCAGTTTGGGTACACTGAGGGAGAATTTAGCACCTAACCAGCATATTTTTTCAGACTGTGGAAGGAAACTGGAGCAGCCGTAGAAAAACCCACGCGGAAGACACCCAAACTCCACACAGATGCTGACCCAAGCCAGGAATCGAACCTGGGTCCCTGGTGCTGTGAGGCAGCAGTGCTAACCATTGTTAGCAAGAGGAAGCACTTCTTCACACAAAGTATGGTGGAAAGTTAAAATTCAACCCTCCCCACCGCTCAAAATGCATTATGGTGCAAAGCTAAGATTGGTTGATTCTTGTTCGGCCTGGCCATTAAGGCTTATGTGATTCAAGCAGGAACTTTGAGTTAAGATTCTGTGCCTCATCTAACTGAATGTTAGCATAGAGTCAAGGGGCTGAATGGCCTTTACCCACTCCTGAGTTCTTTCAATGTTTAGACTTTAGAGGGTAAATGGACACTTGCTGCGAGTGCTAACCATTCTGTCACCGAGACGTTCTACGGCAGCAGAGTATGGCAGCATAGCGGTTAGAATGTTGGACGGGTAGCCCAGAACACAACCCACAGAGCCTGAGTTCAAATCCCACTGAAGCAACTTGAAGTTAGCGTGTCTAAAAAAAGTTGTTTGTTTTAAAAGCTGGATAAAGAAAGCAACTACAAAAACCATGTTTCCCCTTTCGAGAAGAAAGTCTCACACTAATAACTTTAATCTGCCCTCTGAAGTGGCCTAGTGATATTAATTTGTTACAATTCTCCCTTAAACCTTTAAGGCTTAAGATGAGAGGGGAGAGATACAAAGGAGCAATTTTCTCACAGAGGGTGGTGAGTGTTTGGAACAAGCTGCTAATGGTAGTAGTAGAGGCAGGTACAGTTTTCTCTTTTAGAAAGCATTTAGACAGCTACATGGATAACACAGAGGGATATAGGCCAAACGTGGGAAATTGGGCCTAACTTAGTGGTTAAAAGTGGCATGGCTAATTTGGGCTGAAGGAGGGCCTCTTTCCGTACTGTAAACTTCTATGAGTCTCTATCTACGGCAACTAGCGATAGTCCATGAATAAAAGCAAAATATTGCGGATGCTGGAATCTGAAACAAAAACATGAAATGCTGCAAAATCTTAGCGGTTCCAACAGCATCTGCGGAGAGAGAATAGAGCCAATGTTTCTGACTCACAACATTGGCTGTTCTCTCTTCACTGATCCCGATAGTCAAGGAATATCGGCCTTGCCAGCAATGCTCAAATTCCTAGAATGAATTAAATAGCAAGTCTGGCAAGGGGGAGTGTTGGGAGTGTGTAAGATGGAGTGTAGGGACCTCTGGGGGTGAGGGAGGTGGGGCAGTGTAGGGAGCTCCAGGGTGGAGTGTAGGGGACTCTGAGTGAGTGTTGGGATCTCGGGAGGAGAGGTCCTGAGGATAAAACTATGACAACAGGGGGAAATTATGACGGGCGGGATTCTCCAGCCATGCCAGTCTAAAAGCCGCAAATTCCCACTCAACCGTCCACAGGCTTTCACATTGTCCACAACCCACGCGCTAAAATTCCAGCGGCAGGCGGGCCAGGTGAATTCCACTCAACAATTTATTCTTGGGCATTTTTGTGAACAAAGCAATCTTTCTGTTTTAGCATTCCCTACTGACACAAACGACTTGAGTCAGTTTTAGGCATTACACAGCTAGCCCAAATACTGATAAATGGCCACTGAAGCAGAGAGAGTTTCTCTCTCCCTCCACACTTGCTGCCTGACCTGTGTTCTTAGACCAAGATACTCTGCAGACAAAGAAGGCGATTTGAAGGCAATGTAGCTTTGGAAAAACATGCTTGTAAAAAAAGGAGATTTATATAAAAACCACAGAATTCCAATAGTGCAGAAGGAGGCCGTTTGGCTCTTTGAGTCTGCATTGACTCTCCAAAAAAGCATCTTACCCTGGCCCACCCCTCTATCTCATAACCCTGTGTATTTACTTTTGTTAATCTGCCTAACCTGCATATCTTTGGGCACTCAAGGAGTAATTTAGCATGGCCAAAACACCTGACCCATACATCTTTGGACACCGAGGGGAAATTTAGCATGGCCAATCCACCTAACCCACACATCTTCGGACAGTAAGGGGCAATTTAGCTTGGCCAATCCACCTAATGCACATATCTTGGGATATAGAATCACAGAAACATAGAACAATACAGCACAGTACAGGCCCTTTGGCCCTCAATGAGTGCCAAGCTATATCCAAATCCAAGATCAAGCTATCCCATTCCTTATCATTCTGGTGTGCTCCATGTGCCTATCCAATAACTGCTTGAAAGTTCCCAAAGTATCCAACTCCACTATCACAGCAGGCAGTCTATTCCTCACCCCAACCACTCTCTGAGTAAAGAATCTACCTTGGACATCCCTCCTATATCTCCCACCATGAACCTTATAGTTAAGCTCCCTTGTAACAGCTACATCCACCCGAGAAATTAAGGGGCAATTTACCATGGCCAATCCATCTAACTCACCCATCTTTGGGCACTTAAGGGGCAATTTAGCAATGCCAAAACACAAGACCCACACATCTTTGGACACATAAGGGACGATTTAGCATAGCCAATCCACGTAACCTACACATCTTTGGAGTGAGAGAGGAAGCTAGAGGACCCCAATGAAACCCATGCAGACACAGGGAGAACTTGCAGACTTCACACAGACGGTAACCTGAGGCTGGGAATCGAACCAGGCTCTCTGGTGCCATGACATCATGCCATTGAAATCCACAAAATAATGTTTTGTCACGTCTTGGGCAGGATTCTCCAGCCCCATTCCCCTCCCCCACTCCTTCCAATAGTCCACCTTCCTGTGATGTCTGGCAATGGAGAGGCTTGACGTTGGCTGCCGGGTTCTTCTGGTCCCGCCTGACATCGACGGTGTTTTGGGGTAGCTCGCCCTTCCCATTGCCCAGGGATCACGGTGTAGGTGGGTATTGTGGAAGGGGTGTTCTGTTTGGCAAGGCTGGAGGATCCCATTGGCAGAAAATGCTGGAAAATCCCCACCCAATAACTCTTTAACTCACTGTACCATACTTCATAACAGCCAGTGAAGGAATAACAGATTTCACTTGCATAATAGACATCAAGATGTCCACCAGGGTTGGCACGGTGGCACAGTGGTTAACACTGCTGTCTCACAGCGCCAGGGACCCGATTTAAATTCCCTTGCGTCACTGTCTGTGCAGAGTTTGCACATTCCCCTCATATTTATGTGAGTTTCCTCCTGGTGTTCCAGTTTCCTTCCACAGAACAAAATATGCTGGTTAGGTACATTGGCCTTGCTAAATTTTCTCTCAGTGCCAGACTGCGGCGACCAGAAGATTTTCACATTAATTTCATTGCATTGTTGATGTAAGCCTACTTGTGACATTAATAAATAAATTTTAGTGCTTCATCAGACTGTGAAGAGGAATTATGAGACGTGGCAGAGGATATGAGTCTTAAAAGGAGACTTTTGGATTTGAAGAGAGAAAGGAGGAGGAGGAGCTGAAGAAAAGGGAACTGGACAGGCATCTGGAGTCATAGAGCTTTACAGCATGGAAACAGGCCCTTTTGCCCAACTTGTCCATGCTACTTTTTGTTTTAAACCCCTAAGCTAAGCTCAATTGCCTGCATTTGGCCCACATCCCTCTATATCTATCTTACCCAGGTAACTGTCTAAATGCTTTTTAAAAGACAAAATTGTATCTGCCTCTACTACTACCTCTGGCAGCTTGTTCCAGACACTCACCACCTGGGCACTTTTGTATTTCTTCCCTCTCATCTTAAACCTCCACCTTTAGTTTTAGATTCCCATACATTAGGGAAAAGATATTGACTATCAAGCTGATCTGTGCCCCTTATTATTTTATAGGCCTCTATAAGATCACCCCTCAGCCTCCTACGCTCCAGAGAAAAAGGTCCTCCTTATAACTCAAACCATCAAGCCCCAGTAGCAACTGAGTAAATCTTTTCTGCACTCTACTTTAATAATATCCTTCCTATAGTAGGGTGGTCAGCACTGCACACAGTATTCCAAGTGTGGCCCCACCAATGCCCTGTACAACCTCAACAAGATGTCCCACCTCCTGCACTTAATGTTCTGACAGATGAAACCAAGCATGCCGAATGCCTTCTTCACCATCCTGTCCACCTGTGACTCCACTTTCAGGAGCAATGAACATGTATCCCTAGACCTCTTTGTTCTGTAACTCTTCCCAATGCCCGACCATTAACTGAGTAAGTCCTGCCCTAATTTAGTCTTGCAAAATGCATCACCTCGCATTTGTCCAAAATAAAGTTCCATCCATTCATCAGCCCCAATTGATCAAGATCAAGTTACAATCAGAGGTAACTGTCTTCACTGTCCACAATGTCAGCAATCTTGGTGTCATCTGCAAACTTACTAACCATGCCTCCTATATTCTCATCCAAATCATCAATATAAATATCAAATAACCTCAGAAGAACAAACTTGTAAGGTTACAATACATTTTATTTATCACTCACAAGTAGGCTTACATTAACTCTGCAGTGAAGTTATGTGAAAATCCCCTAGTCGCCACACTCCCATGCCAAACAAAATAGGGATGAAGCTGAGGTAATGGGACTGGCTAGATCGTTCAACAGGGAGTTGGAATGGTCCCAATGGGATGAATGGCTTTCTTCTGCACCATAACTAGTCCAGTGGGCTGACAAATGTAAATGGTGTTTAATTTTGATAAATGTGAGATGACGCATTTTGGCAGATTGAACCAGGGCAGGACTTATTCAGTTAACGGTAGGGCGTTAGGGAAAGTTACAGAACACAAGAGATCTAAAGGTTCATAGCTCCTTGAAAGTGGAGTCACAGAGTGGTGAAGAAGGTATTCAGCATGTTTGGTTTCATTGATCAGAGCATTGAATTGAGTTGGTACATTTTGTTGAAGTTGTACATGACATTGATAAGGCCACACTTGGAATACTGTGTATAGTAGTGGTCACCATAATATAGAAAGGATATTATTAAACTAGAAAGAGTGCAGAAAATATTTACCATGATGCTATTGAACTTGAGTTATAAGGAGAGGCTAGATAGACTGGGACTTTTTTTCTCTGGAGCGTAGAAGGCTGAGGGATGATCTTATAGAGGTCTATAAAATAACGAGGGGCACAGATCTGCTAGATAGTCAATACCTTTCCCAAAGGTAGTGAAGTCTAAAACTAGAGGTCATAGGCTTAAGGTGAGAGAGGAGAGATTTAAAAGTGTCCAGAGGGACAATTTTTTCACACAGAGGGTGGTGAGTGTGTGGAACGTGCTGCCAGAGGTAATAGTAGAGACAGATACAATTCTGTCTGTTACATGGGTAAGATGGGTATGGAGGGATATGGGCCAAATGCAGGCAATTGGGATTAGCTTAGAGACTTATAAAACAAACGGCGACATGGGCATATTGGGCTGAAGGGCCTGTTTCTATGCTGTAAACATCTATGACTCTGTAATGATGTTAAGACGGGGGGGAGAAGTCGTGAACACACTCTTTTCCTCTGACACACCAATAACTTACAGCCCCCATTGTATTGTAACAGTGTCATTCAGAAACCACCCCCACCCCAGCCCACCCAACTAGTTAATTGCAACATGCATTTGATAGCTGGCCAAGAAGTTTCAACAATGCATTGACACACTGCAACGATAAATTTGGCGCTCGGGAGAGAGGGTGTGACTTGGAAAACAAATGATGCTGAACGCCACGATCTTACATCGGAATAAATAACTTTGAATGAAGTGTGCATATCTGAAAGGTGTGGGTCTGACTCAGTGGTGGGATGGAGTGGAGGAGGAGGAGGAGGAGGACGGTGGGTCCAAGTTTGAGACCAAACCCCCACGTAGGTTTGTCACGCTCCATCTCTGGACACAGGGGTCAGTAAACGGTACAGGCCCAGTCCCGTACTGCAGTGCTAATCTGGAAGCAGCAGCAGCGACAACAACAGAACCTGTACTCCATCCAGTTGGAATGAAGCCTGGCAGCAAAGAGAGAGGGGTGGGGAGGTGCGGGGAATAAATTCGAACCAAAAAAAAAGAGAGACCCAAGTCAGGATTTTTTTTTTAGGGGAAAAAAGAAAAAGGAGTCTTTAGCTCCTGTTCCCTGAAGAACCTCGCAACATTATAAGCAAAATGTAAGGCTGCAATAACAACAACAACAAAGCGTAATAAAAATTACCATCAGTTCTGCAACACTTGAAAATGGAACGTTTAACACTCACCTAACAGAGACAGAATTCTCTCCATAAATTTCCTTCACTGCTTCAATGTCTGCATCGAGCTGTGGGTGTCGGTATAGATCAGCTGCACAGCTGCCCTATAAAAACAGACACACACTAATATATTGCTGGTTTGTCTGAGAAAGGGCTGTCACTATGAGCATTGCCAACATTTCGGCCTTCTTTAGGATTCCGGCCAGCTCAATCGCTTCCTTCTCCTCGCTGTCTCATTCTCGCTTTTTAATTTGTGTATGTTTTCCCCTCTCTCTCTCTCTCCCGTCTGTCTCTCACTTCTTTTTTCCCTGTCTGTGCTCCAGTGATGTGTGCGATGTTTGGATTTGGCATTAAAGGGGAAAGTCCTTTCTCGTGGGTTTTTCCAACACCCGTGTTGGGAGGGATTTTGTGTGTGCAAGCGCGGCGGCATCAGAGGGCAATTAAAGTTTTAAAGTTTATTTATTAGTGTCGCACAAGTAGGCTTTCATTAACACCGCAATGAAGTTACTGTGGAAATCCCAGAGTCGCCACACTTGTTTGGGTTCACTGAGGGAGGTTTTAGCACATCAAGACACCTAACCAGTTTGTTTTTCGGACTGCGGGAGGACACTGGAGCATCAGGAGGAAACCCATGCAGACACGGGGAGAATATGCAGACTCCGCACATTCAGCGTGGAATTGAACCCAGACCCCTGGCACTGTGAGACAGCAGTACTAACCACTGTACCACTCTGCAAAGCCCCTGGGTTACTCCATGGGTCTAATCAATTTGCTCTATTATTAGCTGTGTGAATCTTGCCTCCCGCACCACCTGTTTCCCACTGAACCTCTGAAAAAGTTAGCCCGATTTGAGAGGCAACTTTTCGTAATCAACACACCCAATAACTGCCTGTGGTGTCTGGCTTTCTTTGTACATTTTACTCTGGTCAACACTGAGCTAACTTTTTTTCTTTATTCATTCGTGGGACGTGGGCATCGCTGGCTGGGCCAACACTTATTGCCCATCCCTAGTTGCCCTTGATTAATACAATTGAGTGGCATGCCGGATCATTTCAGAGGGCAGTTGAAGGTCAACCATGTGTGAGCCTGTGCGAAAATTGCTTTTTCTCCTACACAGGAAGATCCCACACATTGATCAGGAAGTATTCCAGTGGGACTTGTGGAACATGAGCATAGCTGGCTGGGCCAGCATTTATTGCCCATCCCTCGTTGCCCAAGAGCAGTTGAGAGTCAACCACATTGCTGTACATTAATAGACAGCGCACACTGCAGCTATTGTGCATCGGTGGTGGAGGGAGTGACTGTTTGAGGATGGGTTGACATCCCAAATGGTGTCAAATGTGTTGTTTCAGCTGCACTCATTCAGCCAAGGAGAGACTTGTGCCTCGTAAATGTTGAGACATCAGGAGATGAGTTAGTCACCAGAAGATTCACAGCCTCTGACTTGCTCTCGTACCCACAGTATTTATATATTTTTTTATTCATTCATGGGACAGGGTCTTCGCTGGCTGGTCAGCATTTATTGCCCATCCCTACTTGCCCAATGTCACTTGAGAGTCAACCACATTGCTGTGGTTCTGGAGTCACGTGTAGGCCAGACTGGGTAAGGATGGCAGATTTCCTTCCCTGAAGGACATTAGTGAACCAGATGGGTTGTTCCAGCAATGGTTTTGTGGTCATCAGTAGATTCTTAATTCCAAATACTTTTTAATTGAATTCAAATTCTACCATCTGCCATGGCGGGATTCAAATACAGGTCCCCAGAACATTAGCTGAGTTTCTGGATTAACAGCCTGGCGATAATACCATTAAAGTCTTTAAAGTTTATTTATTAGTCACACGTAAGGCTTACATGAACATTGCAACGAGGTAACTGTGAAATTCCCCTAGTCTGCTGCCGGTTCAGGTCAATGCACCGAACCAGCACATCTTTCAGAATGTGAGAGAAAGTGGAGCACCCAGAGGAAACCCACGCAGACATGAGGAGAATGTGCAAAGTCCACAGACAGTGACCCAAGTTGGGAATCAAACCTGTGTCCCTGATGTTGTGAGGCAGTAGTGCTAACCACAGCTGCCCTGTGGAAGAAAATATGAGGAAACCCATGCAGACACATCAGGCCATCACCTCACCAAACACCAAAATAGGCCATTCGCCCTATCTGGGCTATGCCAGTAGCCTGGGCTTCACAAGAGTAACCTCCCAATGTAATTCTGGCACGCTTCTATCTTTTTCTCCATTGTGCTCAAATCTAAGTTCCACCTTTAGTTTCTTCAGTTCACAGGCTGAAGGGGTCAGCTCCAACTCCCAGAGCCATGACCTCAACTAGTCCTGAATTCACCCTAGCCAGAATAGTGATTGCATCTGGCATTAATGTTATCTGCATTGGCTGACCAACCAGCCATCCAACCCTCTCAAGGAGTCCAAGTTGCTGTGACAATTCCATGTGTAGCCTGGAGCTATGGAGAGCGATAACAGAGGCTTTAGTATTCTGTCTATCAACCGCTGACCAGGAGTGCCAACCACTCTGGCTGCCTGCCCTTGGTGGTTGTTGCAAGGGTTTGGACCATGTTATAAAGGCACCTTCCTTGGCCAGCAAGTCCTTGAGTGGGACTCAAAACTGGAGCTTCTGGCAGGGAGTCTACCTAATGCTTCACAAAGCATCCTTCCCCTTAAATATATTCATGCTATTTAAATTGGTTATTTCACGTAGCGTTCCAAGCCACATTCTCAAGTTTCCCCTGAATTCCTATTTGGATCTATTTGTCACCACCTTATATAGGGTGGCACAGTGGTTAACACAGCTGCCTCACAGTGCCAGAGACCCAGGGGTCGATTCCAGCCTTAGGTGACTGTGTAGAGTTTACATGATCTCCCTATGTCTGCATGGGTTTCCTCATGTTTCCTTCCACAGATGCGCAAGTTAGGTGGACTGGCCATGCTAAATTGCCCTATAGTGTCCAAAGATGTGAAAGTTAGATGGATTAGCCATGCTAAATTGTCATTGAATGTCCAAAAGACTTATAGGTTAAGTGCATCGGCCATGCTAAATTGCCTCTTAGTGTCCAAAAGGTGTGCAGATTAGGTAGATTGGCCATGATGAATTGCTCCTTACTGTCCAAAAATGTGAAGGTTAGGTGGATTGACCATTTAAATTGCCCCTTAGTGTTCAAAGATATGCAGGTTAGGTGGATTGGCCATGCCAACTTACTCTTTAGTATCCCAAAATGTGTAGGTTGGGAAATTAGCGGAGTAAATGTGTGGAGTTATGGTATAGGATGGGATGTGGGCCTAGTTAAGATACTATGTGACATAGAATCCCTCTCTGCAGGAGGTAGCCATTTGGCACATTGTGGTTAGTGCAGTCTCAATCCCAATCGGCTCTATTCCCGTAACCTCACATATTTACCCCAATAATCCTGTATTAACCCTGCATAACCCTGCACGCCTTTGGACACTAAGGGGTAATTTACTATGGCTAACCAACTTAACCCGCACATCTTTGGACTGTGGGCAAAAACTGCAGCACCCGGAGGAAATGCATGCAGACATGGGGAGAATTGGCAAACTCCCCACAGACCATGACACGAATTGAGCCAGGATCCTTGGTGCAGAACACTGCATTTGCCTGACAAAGAAGAGTGTTGAAAGCTCGCAATTTTACTATCAAATAAATCGGTTGGATTTAAAATTGGTGTTGCTAAATTCTTACTGAGTTCTTACTACCCCAGTCCAACACCGGCATCTTTACACCTTGGTGCTGTGAGGCAGCAGTACTAACCACAGTGCCATCCTGGCAACTATCCCCCCAGGCCTTATCCCCAAGAATCCATATTCTGTTGGAGAATGGGTGCAGACTCGATGGGCTGAATGACCTCCTTCTGCATTGTAGGGTTTCTATGATTTCTGACCTGCCAATTTTGGACTGCCCCACCCAACTGAATAAGTGATCTCTATGTTTAGCCTATAATAAGACTTCATAATTCTAAACACCTCCATTCAGCCATCCCTCTCAGGGAAATCTTTAAAGATGCAATGCATCCATGCCATACACACAGCTCCGTCTGAGAAACCTGCCTTACCAGTACTGCTGTAAGATTATCATTCACCACAATAATACTAGGACTTAAAGAGTTAAATCATAAGGATAGCTGGACAATATTGCATTGCCTTGAGTATTTTTTTAATTTTTATTTTCAGAAGTAGACTTACATGAAGTCACTATGAAAATTCCCTAATCACCACATTCCAGTGCCTGTTTGGGTACACTGAGGGACAATTTAGCATGGCAATGCACCTAACCAGCACATCTTTCAGTCTAACTAAAGTGTTCAAGACAGATAGTGACCCAAGCCGCGAATCGAACCAGGGTCCCTGGTGCTTTGACACAGCAGTGCTAACCACTGTGCCACTATGTTAGACTGATGTGATTTGAGTTATTATTGTCACAAGCATTGGGAGACAGTGAAAAGTATGTTTCTTGCACGCTATATAGGCAAAGCATACTATTTGTAGAGTACGTAGGGGAGAAGGGAAAGTAGAGTCCAGAATATAGTTGCAATTATGGGTAAGGTGAAGAGGAAGATCACTTTAATATACCATCATAGAATCCCTACAGTGCAGAAGGAGGCCATTCAGCCCATCGAGCTTGCACGAACCACAATCCCAACCAAATCCTTTACCAAGTTGCAGAGCGGAGCCGAGAGGTGGCAAATGGAGTTTAATGCAGAAAAGTGTGAGGTAATTCACTTTGGCAGGAATAACAAATGTGTAGCGTATAGGGCTAATGGTAGAACTCTTAATAGTGTTGAAGAACAGAGGGATCTTGGGGTACATGTGCATAGATCTCTGAAAGTTGGCAATCAAGTCGATAAGGTTGTTAAGAAGGCATACGGAGTCTTAGTTTTTATTAGTAGGGGGATTGAATTTCAGAGCCGCAACGTCATGTTGCAACTGTACAAAACTCTAGTGCGGCCGCACTTGGAGTATTGTGTGCAGTTCTGGTCTCCGCATTATAAGAAAGATGTGGAGGCATTGGAGAGGGTACAGAGGAGGTTTACCAGGATGTTGCCTGGTATGGAGGGCAGGTCTTATGAAGAGAGGCTGAGGGATTTGAGGTTGTTTTCGTTAGAAAGAAGGCGGCTAAGAGGAGACCTTATTGAAACATATAAGATGATTAGAGGTTTAGATAGGGTGGACAGTGATAGCCTTTTTCCTAGGATGGAGAAAGCTAGCACGAGGGGACATAGCTTTAAATTAAGGGGTGGTAGTTATAGGACGGATGTCAGAGGTAGGTTCTTTACCCAGAGGGTGGTAAGGGTATGGAATGCCCTGCCTGCTGCAGTTGTAGATGCGTCAAGTTTGGTGGCGTTTAAGAGGTTAGTAGATAAGTTTATGGATGAAAAGGGAATGGTTTAGGTTAGAGGGTCATTGCTTTTTCTTAATTGGTCAGCGCAACATTGAGGGCTGAAGGGTGTGTTCTGCACTGTAATGTTCTATGTTCTCTATGTTTTATGGTGGGACCATTCAAAAATCTGATGAAGAGAATGTTTAGAAGTGTTTTAGAGTTCAGTTTTGAAAGTACAAAACAAGTGTAAAAGATGGAATTGGAGGATATGCTGGGGACAGCTCGCAGGGCAATGCCTCACTCCAGTGCTCTCTTTTGTTTTGGCTGTTACTGGTCAGCATTTGTTGCCCATCTCTAATTGCCCTCAATCTGCCTTTTGAGGGAATAGAATTGTTGCACAAGTGAATGAGGGTATTGAATGGAAAAATCTGGGTGGAATCTTGTGAGAGTGACAGAGGACTCATCTGGAGAACCAGCAAGAGGTCTCTCTTAGGGAAGGCCCACCAGATCTTGCCCAATTCATGTCACTTGTCAGGCCAGCCACACATCTTCCCTTGGGATCAGGGACACAGGTCCCGCACAGCGAGAGCTGCCAGCCAAACCTGAGGCTTTATGCCTCTTTAGCACTCAGTAGTGCATTGGAAAGGCGGTGGCTTTTGCTGGTAACTCAGCTAATGTTCTGGGGACCTGGGTTCAAATCCTGCCACAGCAGATGGTGGAATTGGAATTCAATAAAAAATATCTGGAATTAAGAATCTACTGATGACCAAATCCATCTGGTTCACCAATATCCTTTAGGTCATGGATCGAGGAGTGATGCAGGTGCTGATGAGTGATAATGGGAATCAAATAGTGGGGAGAGTTAAAGTGGTTCGACAGCAAGGGCTCATGAGGCTTTTAGCTGACTCATCCCCCCAGAATCCCCAACTACCTGTCACCTGATCCCTCAATTAAGCACCAAATGCTTTTGGATGGCACAGTGGTTAACTCTGCTACCTCACAGCGCCAGGGATCCAGATTTGATTCCTGTCTTAGGTGGCCAAATGTGGAGTTTACACATTCGCCCCATGTCTGTGTGGGTTTCCTCCGGGTATTCTGGTTTCCTCCCAGAGTCCTGATTAGGGGCATTGGCTGTGCTAAATTCTCCCTCGATTTATTATTCATTTATGGGATATTAGCATCGCTGGCTGGCCAGTATATATTGCCCATCCCCAGTTGCCTGAGGGCAGTTGATAGTCAACCACATTCTTATGGCTCTATTCATTCGTGGGACACGGACAGTGTTAGCTGGGCCAGCATTTGTTGTCCATCTCTATTTGCTCTTGGAGAATAGTTGCTTTGGCTCTAGAGTCACATATAGGCCAGACCAGGTAAGGATGGGAGATTTCCCTCCCTAAAGGATATTAGTGAACCAGTTGGGTTTTTCTGACAATGATTTCACGGTCAACAGTAGACTCCAGATTTTTTTTTATATTGAAATCAAATTAATCAATCTGCCTTGGTGGGATTCAAACCCGGGTCCCCAGCTGAGTTTCTGGATTAATAGTTTAATAATCCCATCAGACCATCTTCCCTAGGTGCCGGAGTGTGGTGATTTTCACAGTAACTTCATTGCAGTGTTAACGTAAGCCTACTTATGACACTAATAAATAAATAAACTGATCCTATGAGCCTGGAAGTGACCCCATACAGTCTGCTTGTCACGCTCCTTGCTTGGGGGGGGGGGGGGCAACTTGAGTACCACTAGTGGTATGAGGCTTCTAAGTAAGCATTAATTTCCCAATTAAGACCTCAATTGAAAATGAGGCAAGGTGGTCATTCATGAACCTTCTCCCCCCCTTAGCTATAATCAGGGTGGGTGCGAGAAGGGAGCGGGATCCCACTGACTACCTAACCAATATCAACTCCCCACAGAGGGAATGTCCAAGTATCTACCCATCTATGCTGATTTTTGAATCATGTCACAGGATTCACATCAGTAAGGGACGCGTGATTTGCTCCGAAACTTTTGTGTCAACAAAACAAGGTTCGAAGTGAATTCTGTTGACAGCAATTCTGTGAAATCTTAAGTCTCATTTATTACTTGTCATTTTGGAAGTCCGAGCAGGCAAATTATTCCGTCGTGTGTCTGTTACACCTCGCCGATCTTTATCATTTTATGAATTCAATTACAGAACTGCTTTGGCATTTTTGCAGACACTCAGCATGGGTGAAGTCTGGCGGTAAATATATTTTGGGAAGTGAGTGTAAAACTTATAAGAAGCTGCATGCTGAATGGATTGCTATGTTATTATTCACCTAAGGCATTGCACGCTTGAAGATAGGAGAAATTCTAGCCATTAAGAGAACGGGTGGCATGGTGGGACAGTGGTTAGCGTTACTGTCTCGCAGCAATAGGGAACCAGGTTCAATTCCACTTAAAGAAATGAAAACTGCAGAGATTCAAACGGGTGACTTGGAGGAAAAGAAAGTGTCCAAGGTAAATGACCATGCAGCATCGACCGGGAGTGAGAACAACAATTGGAACAAACAATGTCTATCAGAATAACTCTTAAATGCTGCAATCATCGGGGTTAGAAATTAATTTGTGACTACTTGTGCAGAGTTTGCATGTTCTCCCCATGGGTTTTCTCCGAATGTTCCGGTTTCCTCCCATAATCCATAGATGTGCAGGTTAGATAGATTGATTATGCTAAATTGCCCCTTAGCTCCAAAGATGTGCGGATTAGATGGATTGGCCAAGTTGAGTTGCCCCTTAGCGTCCAAAGATGTGCAGATTAGGTGGATTGGCCGAGCTAAATTGGCCCTTTGCGTCCAAAAATATATGGGTTGGGTGGATTGGCCATGCTAAATTGCCCTTTAGTGTCCCAAGATGTGCAAATCAGATAGTTTGACCATGATAAATTGCCCCTCAGCATCTAAAGCTGTGTAAGTTCGCTGGATTGACCATGCTAAATTGCCCCAAAGCGTCCAAAGATGTGCAGGTTGGGTGAATTAGTACAGTAAATACATGGGGATACATGTATAAGGTCTGGATAGGAAGCTCTGCCAAAAAATGTTGGTGCAGACTTGATGGGCTGAATGGCCTCCTTCTGCACTTTAGGGATTCTATGATTCTATTTAGAATTAGAAGACAGGAATCAACTGGATTACACCAAGGAGACATAATTCTATAACTTTGTACAATTCAGCCCTCAAGTTTCGGAAATATTTTAGTTTGTATTACTATATAGAGCTAAATGCTAAACTTCTAATGATTTAGAAATAGAGAGTTGGTTGAAAGAATTTCCCTCACAAGCTGAGGAACAACGGTAGCACAGTGTTAAGTACTGCTGCCTCACAGTGCCAGGGACCTGGGTTCAATTCCCAGGTTTGGATCACTGTCTGTGCAGAGCCTGCACATTCTTCCCATGTTGTCATGGGTACCCTCCGGGTATTCCAATTTCATCCCATGGTCCGAAAGACATGTTGATTAGGTGAATTGGCAATGCTAAATTGCTTTCCCTTACAATCAGTGGGTTAGCAGGGTAAATATATAGGATTTGAGGAATGGAGCCTGGATGGGATTGTTGTCGGTGCAGGCTTGATGGGCTAAATGGTCGCTTTCTGCACTGTAGGAATTGTATGATAATTCAAATTAAGGTGTTACAATGCCTACAATGGCAGGTGCTTGTACTTAAACTAAA
Organism: Sphyrna mokarran; assembly: GCA_024679065.1. Lineage (NCBI taxonomy): Eukaryota > Metazoa > Chordata > Chondrichthyes > Carcharhiniformes > Carcharhinidae > Sphyrna > Sphyrna mokarran. The sequence goes on from JAGIQG010000033.1 coordinate 10,074,689, forward strand.
TGTCTTTATGTCAGTACTTTTCAAGATTAATGTGGACATCGAACTTTACAGTGCAAAATGTTGATTAAAAAAAAGTGACAAAACATAATAGGATATGTGCAAACGTGAAGGATTAATAATGAGATAACCCAAATTGATCAAATTGCGGTTTGAAAGTTAACAATTGAGTCACTGTTACAGGTATGTCACACCATTGAAATAAAGTTGTTTCTCTTTCTAGAGCGGTTAGTTCAACTCTTCCTCTTTAAGCAATTCAGATAATGTTGACATGACAATTTGTTTGCTCTCATTATGCATTTATGCTGGTCGTAAATGCTCGATTCGCCAGCACACAGTCATTCACACAATATAAACGCACTAACAATAAGGAGTCCAGTGAGCTTCCCTGTGGTAATTCAAATTATATTCAGAGACTCTGAGATATTCTGCATTGTAATAGGACTCAACAAATACCCTTTTACCCATTACTTAAGCCCAATTCTATATTCATAGAATCCCTATAGTACAGAAGAAAGCCAATCAGCCCATCGAGTCTGCACCAACTCTCTGACAGAGCATTTTACCCAGAAGCAATCCCCCACCCTATCCTCGTAACCCCACACATTTAGCCCACTTATCCCCCTAATCTTCACAACTTTAGACATTAAGGAACAATGTAGCATGGCCAATCCAACTAAATGGCATATCTTTGAACACTAGGTGGAAATTTAGCATAGCCAATCCACATGATTGGACAATAAGGCACAATTTAGCATGGCCAATCCATCTAAGCCGCACATCTTTGGGCGTTAAGGGGAAATTTAGCATGGTCAATCCAACTAAGCTGATATCTTTGGACACTAAGATATCAATTTAGCATGGCCAATCCACCTAACTTGCACATCTTTGGACACTGTCGGCAATTTAGTATAGCCAATAACTTAACCAGCACGTTTGGACACTAAGAGACAATGTAGCATGGGCAATCCACCTAAACAGCATATCTTTGGTCATTAAGGGGAAATTTAGCATGGTCAATCAACCTAAACTGCATATCTTTGGACATTAGGGGAAAATTTAGCACAACCAATCCATCTAACCCACACATCTTTGGACTGTGGGAGGAAACTGGAGCACCCAGAAGAAACCCACGTAGACATGGGGAAAACTGTAAACAGACCAAGGTCAGAATTAAACCCGAGTCCCTGGTCCTGTGAGGCAGCAGTGCTAACCACTGTGCCATTGTGTCTCCCCATCATACAATGAAAATAGATGGTTCAAAATTAACCCACAATATTTCCCAGACTGTGCGAGTTAAACAGAAAGTGAAGGAAAATTGAAATTGTAATTAAACAATATTAAATTTCAGACATCAAAGCCTAAAACAATCTTTTGGAGGGCCTAAAATGTCCATACAATTTCAACGAAGTCATCTGGTGTCACATTAATATACTGAGTCACCACATCTCATATTAAATTTATTTTTTTTTTGCAATTGCTCCCTTTCACCAGACATTAACCACAGTATATTTGAAATCAAATCTTATTTCAGCTCAATTGTCCCCTGGCAAATGAACGCTGACCTTTAAGAGAACTCTAATGGAATAAAGTCAATCAACAGCAGTTGCACAATAAACAAAATGTTGAATGCTCTCACAAACAGAGAGCTTTACTGTGATCTGTCCAAAGGATGTCCTACCTGTTGGGTTGATATTTCTGACTGGGCCATCTCATGTATCTATTGGAAAGGAAGCACTGTATTATTTTTAAGCAATAGCTGTCCAGAACTTTAATAACAAATCATCAAGGTTCAAGTGTATAAGGGACAGATTGTTTACGCAGGAGAATGGGCAATGTAGTTCTCCTTCTTAGCAGACAACAACATTATCCCTAAGAGACATGTATGACATTTTATCTGTCCTGAGGAATATACGCATCTATTACTACTTGCCACTATGTAAGCTCCCTACTCTCTGTTATCTTACATGGGAAGTCAGAGGTGAACCTAGAAGATCTCTCTTGCTCACGGTAAGTTAGCCAATATGCTCTCTTCCCATTTTAAGATGTGGAGATGCTGGCATTGGACTGCGGCGGGCACAGTAAGAAGTCTCAAAACAAGATAGATATCCACAATCTTTTCCCAAAGATAGTGGAGTCTAGAACTAGAGGGCAGAGTATTAGGGTGAGAGGGGAGAGGTACAAAAGGATCCAGAGGGGCAATTTTTTCACACTGTGGGTGCTGAGTGTCTAGAATGAGCTCCTAGCGGAAGAAGTGAGACAGGTACAATTTCATTTTTCAAAAATCATTTAGACAGTTACATGGTGAGATTGGTATAGAGAGATATGGTCCAAACGTGGGCAATTGGGACCAGCTTAGTAGTGAAGAAAAGGCGGCATGGAAAAGTTGGCCGAAGTTTCCATGCTGTAAATCTCTAACTCTGACCAGGTCAAAGGTTAATAGTTTATTTGGGATCACGAGCTTTTGCAGCACTGCTCCTTCATCAGGTGTGTGGAGAGATGGATTCACAAATATAGCATATATAGGCAGAGACACAATTGCAAGATAATGGTTAGAATGGGAGTTTTTACAGGATGTGTGTCTTTACTAATAGCTGCATTTCAACAATTGTCTTGCAATTGTGTCTCTATCTATATATGTCGTGCTTGTGGACCCACTTCTCCACTCACCTGATGAAGGAGCAGTTTTTGTGTTTCCAGATAAACCTGTTGAACTTCAACCTGGTGTGAGATTTCTTACCGTGCCCACCCCAGTCCAACACCGGCATCTCCAAATCTTAAAACGATAAAATAGCAGATGACTAACTTACTTAACCTGGTGTCATGAATCTTGTTAACATGATAAAGTTTACTTATTAGTGCCCCAAGTAGGCTTATATTAATACGGCAACGAAGTTACAGTGAAAATCGCCTAGTCACCACTCTCCGGCACCTGTTCGGGTACACTGAGGGAGATCTTAGCATGGCTAATGCACCCTAATCAGCACATCTTTCAGACTGTGGGAGGAAACCCATGAAGACAATGTGCAGAGTGCCGGGAATCAAACCTGGGTCCCTGGTCTGTGAGGCAGCAGTGCTAACCACTGTGCCACCGCATCCCCCATCATCATGAAAGCATCATACAATGGTATCATTCAATTGCTGAATTGCAACATTATATAAAATGGCCCATCATTTTAAACTCTCCCTCTGCGTACCCAAACAGGTGCTGGAATGTGGCAACTAGGAAATTTTCACAGTAACTTCATTGCAGTGTTAATGTCAGTCTAAGTACGACACTGATAAATAAACTTTAGAAAGTACTCGGTCAAGCTCATAATATGACTCATATATACTCACTAGAAGCAATTTAGATTTGAAAAGTCCTCTCAAACAAAAGGAATACATTCAAGCCTTGCGCTCTGCTGTTTGAATTATCTGAGAACTTGTAGTTTCCCTGTTTCCTTCTTCATGACAAAGACACAGACAATGAGAATTGACTTTCCAACGAAGCAACGCGACTTATCTTCTGTAGTATTACTTTTGGATTTTGGCATTCTTGCCTTTGTTCTTATCATAGAATCCCGAACAGGGCAGCGGGAGGCCATTCGGCCCATCAATTCTGCATTGACTCTCCAACAAAATGTCTTACACAGTTCCTCTCGCCCACCTATTTTCGTAATCCTGCGCATTCACCACGGCCAATCCACCTATCTCAGGACACTAAGGAGCAATTTAGCATGGCCAGTCTACCTAACCTGCACATCTTTGGACTGTGGGGAGAAACCAGAGCACCCAGAGGACACGTATGCAGACATGGAGAGTATGGGCAGCTTCTGCACTGACAGTCATCCAAAGCCGGAATCAAATCCAGGTGCCTGGTGCTATGAGGCAGCAGCGCTAACCACCATGCCACCATTCTTGAATGACTGGTGAAAAGTTCCAGGAACACTTCTGTCTCTTTTCAGCTATATCTATAATCAGACTGAGTGGGATTTTCCTGCCCCTCCACTGTGTGTTTTCCAGCAGCGGAGGAGGCTCGGCACTGACCATCAATGGAATCTTGAACTCTGGAGCCTCATGCATGGCTCACCCACCCCATGGCTGCGGAACCCACCACAAAGGGTAGAGGGAGGGTGTGTGGGCATTTCACCTTTGGCATACAGCAAAATCCCATACTCTGTACAAATAGTCACCCAAGTCCAGAATCAAACTCAGGTCCCTAGCGCTATGAGACAAAAGCGCTAATCACTGTGTCATCATGCCATCCCATTCTCTGTTTGGGTATACTTTTATTTGGGAAGTACCATTTCTGAAACTGGGTTTTACAATAATCTGTGTTCTATTTCATCTTAGACTACTCAAAGATCGGTAGACAAATTCCTTTGGTTATCAGCTTCCCTCAGATTATCTTGTGACAGGCCCAGCATTGGCAAAGGTTAGGCACTAATCCCTGGACCATTAGTTATCACTTTTCTTTTCATGTGACATGGGTGTTGGTGGCTAGGCTAGCATTTGTTGCCCATCCTTCTTTGCTCTTGAACTTAATGGCTTTCTCACCCATTTCGGAGGGCATTGAGAATCGACAACATTGCTGTGTCTCTGGAGTCACATGTAGGCCAGACCAGGTAAGGACAGCAGATTTCCTTCCCTAAAGGACATCAATGAACAAGATAGGTTTGTAGAATCATAGAATACCTCAGAGTTCAGGGGAAGTGATGGCCTATTGGTATTATCGGTAGACTATTGATCCAGAAACTCAGCTAATGCTCCGGGGTCTCGGGTTCAAATCCCGCCACAGCAGATGGTGGAATTTGAATTCAATTTTAAAAATCTGGAATTGAGAATCTACTGATGACCATGAAACCATTGTTGATTGTTGGAAAAACCTATCTGGTTCACAAATGTCTCTTTAGGGAAAGAAATCTGCCGTCCTTACCCAGTCTGGCCTACATATGACTCTAGAGCTACAGCAATGTGGTTGTCTCTCAACCGTACTCAGGCAACTAGGGATGGGTAATAAATGCTGGCCTAGCCAGCGACGTCCATGTCCCACAAGTGAATAAAAAAAATCTACAGTGCAGAAGGAGCCCATTCGGCCCATCAAGCCTGCACCGACCACAATCAATTTTATCCGTGTAAACCCACATATTAACCTACTAATCCCCCGACACTAAGGAACAATTTAGCACAGCCAGTCAACCTGATCAGCACATTTTCTGGACTGAGGGAGGAAAATGGGGAGCAACTGGAGGAAACCCACACAAAAACAGGGAGAAAGTGCAACCTCCACACAGACAGTGACCCAAGCCGGGTATCAAACTCATGTCCCTGACGCTTTGAAGCAGCAACGCTAACCACTGTGCCACGATACTACAATGAATATTCATGATTAACATTACTGAGGCCAATTTACAATTCTAGAATTTATTAATTGAATTTAAGTTCCACCAAAGTTTAAAGTTTATTTATTAGTGTCACAGGAAGGTTTACATTAACACTGCACTGATGTTACTGTGAAAATCCCAGACGTCCAAAGTGGGATTTGAACCCATGTCTCCAAAGCCTTGGCCTGTTCCCCTGGGTTCCTATTGTATTGACATTACTGCGATACTATCACCTCCTCAGTAATGGATAAGCCAGCTTCTTGTCTCCTCACAACAGCCCCATTTGTAGACTGCAGTACCAGTCACCTAACATTACAATAGGTACAAAATAGTGACACAACGGAGATTGGAAGAATGGGAGGGGATATCATGGAAATTTACAGAATACTGAAAGACCTGGACTTGGGGAAGATGTTTCCATTAGTCAGAGAGATTAGGATCCAAGGGCACAGCCTCAGAGTAAAGAGACAACCATCTAAAATAGAGATGAGGACGGATTTCTTCAGCCAGAGAGTGCTGAAACTATGGAACTCATTGCCACAGAAGGCTGTGGAGGCCGGATCATTGAGTGTATTTAAGACACAGATAAATAGGCTCTTGATTGGTAAGGGGATTAAAGGCTACAGGGAAAAGGCAGGAGAACGAGATGGAGCAGACTCAATGGGCTGAATGGCCTATTCTGCTCCTATATCTTCTAGTCTTCCTCCTTTACTTACGTTTTGCCCTGTTCTTCAACCCAGATAGTTTTGCAGGAAGTTTCTTCCCTGTTAACCAGGGTTACTTTGCCGAGTCTCTGAAATGTTCTGAATATTAATCATTCCTTCAGATTCTACTCTACTGCTTCAGAAGTTATTAAAATCAACAAACACTTTCATTCATAAAAACATCAGTGGAATCTTCAATAAAGTGGACAAAGCTCCAGAGAATCCATGACTTTGTGGAATAGAATCATAGAATTCCTACAGTGCAGAGCCTGCACCGACAACAATCCCATCTAGGCCCAATTCCCTTAACCACATGTATTTACCCTGCTAATCCCCCGGCATAAGGCCAGAATTTTACCAGCACGCCCTCCCCGATTCTGGGGCATTCTCTGTTGGCCTCGGGTGAGATCACACAAACCTCAGGCAGATGTGTCGGTAAAATTCCGCCCTAAGAAGTAATTTAGCATGGCCAATCCACCTAACCTGCACATCTTTAGACTATGGGAGGAAACCAGAGCACCCAGAGGAAACCCATGCAGGTTAGGTGGATTAGACATGCAAAATTGTCCCTTAGGGTCCAAAGGTGTGCAGGTTAGGGGGATTGACCATGCTAAATTCCCCTTTATGTCCAACAGTATGCAGATTAGGTGGATTGGCCATGCCAAATTGCCCGTTTGGTGTCCAAACATATTTTTGTTAGGTGGAACCAAAACAGAAAAAGTAAATTTCAGCATTTTCTCTTTTGGTTCAGATTTCACCATCCACAGTAATTTGCTTTTATTATGTATGTTAGGTGGATTGGCCATGTTAAATTGCCTCTTAGCATCCAGTGGTGTGCAGATTAGGTGCAACGTCCATGGTAAATGCGCAGGATTACGGAGCTGGGACAGAGGGAAGGGCCTGGATGGGATGCTCTTTCAGAGAGTCAGTGCAGACTCAATGGGATGAATGGCCTCTTCCTGCACTGTCGGGATCCTACGATCTTGTGTTTAAATTTCCAGTTCTAATGTCTTTCTAACTCGTTCTTTGGGACAGCTGTATGTCCTTTCCACCACACTATTTCTGTAACATGCAGTTTGTGTAGGCTCCGTATGTGCCCCGGGGCTTGAAAAACAAAGGGTGCCCCAAGAGCCTATTCATTTTGGAAACGGGAGTGCAAGAGTCCCCAGACCATAAGGCTGTCAATTTAGGTCAGTGGTTCTCACAGACATACATCCCAGAGGACATGCAGATATGCGTAACACATGCAGTGACGTGCATGCAACCTCAAATGCTTTTTAAAAAACACATCTGTTAAGCTGTCAACATGGACATTAATTGACTACCTGGATTACGAAGTCTGTCTTTCATAATTACTGTAATGAAAGGTACTTCCAGCCTATTTGTTTTGCCTCTGCATTGTGGATGATTTAAGCAGCAATGCTTGAAGTAATGAAACATTTCTGACTGAAAAAAGCTTTTAAAAAATGTCCCAATGGAGTTTCCACAGAAACATAACAAATGCAGTCAGCTCTGATAGTTAACTCAGAGTATAATTGATGTTAAGCACATGGACAGTCTAAGTGCTATAGTGACCCAATTCCTACGACACTACACTTGGACCAAATCAAGTTTGTTTTTCATCAAACGCATTATAGATTCTCACGCTCCCAGAGTAAAATCCTTTCCACCCTTGAGTGTCTTCACTGATAGTTTGGCAACACTGTAATCTGCATCCTGGGCTTTTGCTCAAAGGAAATGAACAGTTCGGACAGCACAGTAGCACAGTGGTTTGTACTGCTGCCCCACAGCGCCAGGGACCTGGGTTCAATTCCAGCCATGGGTACCTATCTAGGGTGGCACAGTGTTAGCATTGCTAACCTCGCAGCGCCAGGAACCCGGTTCAATTCCAACCTTGGGTAACTATCTGGGATGTCATGGTGGCACAGTGGTTAGCACTGCTACTTCACAGTGCCAAGGACCCAGGTTCAATTCCAGCCTCAAATAACTATCTAGGTGTGGCATGGTGGCACAGTGGTTAGCACTGCTGCCTCACAATGCCAGGGACCCAGGTTCCTGGCTTAGGTCATTGTCTGTGAGGACATTGCACGTGTCTGTGCAGGTTTCTACCTGATGCTCTAGATTCCTCCTACAGTCCAAAAATAAGACGTGCTGGTTAGGTGGAATGGCCATGCTAAATTGTCCTTCAGTGTTCCCGAACAGGTGCCGGAATGTGTTGACTCTGGGATTTTCACAGCAACTTCATTGCAACGTTAATGCAAGCCTACTTGTGACACTAACAAATAAAGTAAATAAAACACAATGGGTAAAAAGTGCCCAAGGATAAAATGTTTTGGAGCAAGGAGATTGCAGAGATGACACAGTGGTTAGCACTGTTGCGTCGTAGCACCAGAGACCTGGGTTCAATTCCAGTCCTTGGGCACTGCCTGAGTAGAGTTTGCACGTTCTCCCGATCTCTGCGTGGGTTTCCTCCAGGTGCTCCAGTTTCCTCCCACAGGCCAAAGATGTGCAGGTTAGTTGGTTTAGCCATGTTAAATTGCCCATTAACGTCAGGGGGATTAGCAGGATAAATATATGGGGTTACTGGGCGGGATTGATCTCGATGGGCCAAATGGCCTCTTCTTGCAATATAATGCTAATATAAGCCTAATTGTGATACTAATAAATAAAATTTAAATAGCGTGAGTGCTTGAAGTGAAAATCAATTTGCAAAAACCCCAATTGAATCATTTTGCTAACCTTTGCAGTTACTGAATACAGAATTCAGGCAGTTTGGGGTCTGGATTGTCCAGTTCCATATAAAAATCCAGCAGTCCACCAGTTCAATTGTGGCCTTCCACGCCTAGCGAACAATATGGGGAATCACCTTTTGATTTCATGTTTTAAATTTCTTTTAGAATTTTTTCCCTCTAAGGAGCTGCTTCTTTATTGTTAATTTAGAATCAGAAAATCCCTACACTGCAGAAGGAGACCATTCAGCCCATCGAGTCTGCACTGACGACAATCCCTCCCAGAACCCATTCCCGTAACCCCATATATTTACCTTGCTAATCCCTCTAACCTAAGCATTCTGGGACACTAAGGGGAATTCAGTGTGACCAATCAACCTAACCCACGCATCTTTGGACTGGGGGAGGAAACCAGAGCACCCTGAGGAAACCCATGCTGACACGGGGAGAACATGCAAACTCCACAAAGACAATGACCCAAGCTGGGAATCGAACCCAGGTGCCTGGAGCTGTGAGGCAGCAGTGCTAACCACTATGCCATCGTGCCACCCCTACTAAAAAAACAAAAAAAAAAAATTAGTTTTAGTGATCATAGAATTATAGAATCTTGACAGTGCAGAAGAAGAACATTGAGCCCATTGAATTTGCACTGATACTCCACAGTGCAATTTACCCAGGTCATAACTCTCACCTCCAATTCCACACATTCTCCACAGCTAATCTATCTTACTTACACATCTTTTGACCCTAAGGGACAATTTAGTGTGACCAATTCACCTAACCTTTGCATCTTTGGACACTGGGGGAAATTTAGCATGGCCAATCCACCTAACCTTTGCATCTTTGGACACTAAAGGACAATTTAGCCTGGCCAATCCACCTAACCTGCATATTTTTTGGCACTAAAGGACAATTTAGCATGATCAATCCACCTAACGTGCACATTATTGGACTATGGGAGGAAACCGGATCATCTGGAAGAAATCCTCACAGATATGGGGAGGACATGCAAACTCCACACAGACAGTGACCCAAGGTTGGAATTGAGCCCGCATCCCTAGCACTGTGAGACAACAGTGCTAACCACTCTCACCCTTGGCATAGAGTCCTGCATGTGTCTCGAGCAAAGACCTGGCATCTCATACCAGTTTCCAGATGATAAGGAAGGGACTTTCTGACATTGGGTCAAACCATCCTGTTACATTCAGTACGGAGAGATCTATCTTGCGTTTACTCAATGTTGTGAACGACTGTGCCCTATTTTGAGTTTATTGATACAAAAAGAAATAAAGGAAATCAGCCATTCAATTGTCCAATATTGTTCGCCACAACTGACAGCTGCACTGTAAAGACTGCACTGCTTCAAGAAAACTGTTCATCACCACAAGAGCAAAACAGGAATGGATAACAAAATGCTGGTCATGCCAGCGACATTTGCATCCCGTGAATAAGTAAAACAAAGTTAGTTCCCCCTATGTGGGCGTGAGTACTGCATGTGGCAGTGCGTTACTGAGGGGGTGCTGAATTACCCCAGGCAGCTTTGTAAACAAGCCCATTCTGATTGTTCCAGCAACATTCTCAAAGGCCACAGGGGTCTCCAAAACCCCAGCAGTTCTTGCAATAAAGACAAAAGATTTAAAATGAGAAAAATTATTGCAGTCTTCATTCAGCTTCTCTGATCCCACTTGTTATGAGATGTTGATCCTGTAGCCATTATGTGAGTGTCAGTTTTAAAGTTGAACGTTTATTTATTAGTGTCACAATTGGGTTTAATTAACACTGCAATGAAGTTACTGTGAAAATCCCCCTGTTGCCACGTTCTGTTTGGGTACACTGAGGCAGAACTTAATATGGCCAATGCACCTAACCAGCACGTCTTTCGGACTATGGAGGAAACCAGGGCATCCAGAGGAAACCCACACAGACACGGGGAAATCGTGTGAACTCCACACAGACAGTGGCCCAAGCTGGGAATCAAACTTGAGTCCCTGGCACACTGACCACTGTAAGACCATGCTGAGGATTCTTACAGTGCAAAAGGAGGCCATTCGATCCATCAAGCCTGCACCTACAATCCCACCCAGGCTTTATTCCCATCTATTTACCCTGCTAAACTCCCTCAGGGGCATTTATCATGGGCAATCCATCTAACCTGCAACCTCTTGGACTGTGGGAGGGAAGTGGAGCACCCAGAGGAATCCACGCAGACACAGGGAGAACATGCAGACTCTGTACAGACAGTAACCTGAGGCCAGAATCGAACTCGGGTCCCTGGCACTGTGAGGCAGCAGCGCTAACCACTGTGCCACCCTATCTTGGGGGCGATCGAGAAAATAACTTGGTCAGTTTTCATTTAGAAAGATTCCTCCTCTTGCAGCAAGACATAGAAAACTATGATAGGATGAGATGACATAAGGCAGGAGGAGGTTGGTGTGGAGTAAAAGTTGGGATCAATGTGTTTACAGCAAAATTATTGTCCTGTATCTGTTTTTACGTAATGTCTGATTAAACTTATTAGCTTAAGACAATCAGTTTGACCTTTGCAAAGCTGTAACAATGAAAGTCTTTGAGATTTTTCTCTTTATTACACTGAAGAAAATGTCATTGATGCAACAATTCATTTCCTTATGACAGTTTTATTCTTCTTGTAAATCTGAGGATGGTTGACGGTTTTATATATCAGCAGTAATTTTTTTTGAGTCATTTATGGGACGTGGGTGTCACTGGCTGGGGCAGCATTTATTACCCAACCCCTGAGGTCAGTTGCGAGTCAACCACATTGCTGTGGCTCTGGAGCCACACGTAGGCCAGACCAGATAAGAATGGCAGGTTTCCTTCCCTAAAGGGCATTAGTGAACCAGATGGGTTTTTAACAGCAACCAATTATGGGCATCATCAGACTTTTAATTCATGATTTTTGGAATTCAAGTTTCAAGAGTTGCCATGGTGGGATTCAAACCCAGTTCCCCAAAGCATTACCATGAGTCTCTGGATTATCGTCCAGCAACAATACCACTACACCATTGCCCCCACCCCTCCCAGCCCCACCCATTGGAACAATAACTCATTTATAAGGCCACTGATATTATCAAATGGTATATTAAAGGACACTGGATTGGGTGAATTTTTCAACAATGGCGAGGCAACAATTTTGTTCACACATCTGCAAGCTATCTTGCTCAGATATATTCACTTGGAGATCAAAAATCAGGGGAGCAATTCACCCAACTTCCCCGTTGAAATGCGCCCGCCAACAGGAAAACCAGAATGTAAAATATCCAACCTGTCAATCAAAGACTAAGGTTGGGATTTTCCATACATGTTTGCCCCAAAACCAGAAAAATCCCACCTGGGGGTCAACAAACCTTTCCATGGTCTGTCCCTTGCCCACTACGAATCCCATGGTGGGCAGAACTGGAATGTTTATAAACAAAGAGCACGGGTACAGCACAGGAACAGGCCCTTCGGCCCTTCAAGCCTGCATCAATCATGATGCTCTTACACAGTCCAAATTTCTCTATTGTCTCCCTATTCATGTACCCATCCAGTTGCCTCTTAAATGTTACCTATGTACCTATTTCCACCACTTGCTCTGGCAGCACATTTCAGGCACCCACCACTCTGTGTGAAAAATGTCCCATGTACAAAACAGAGAGTGGTTATCTCTGGGCTCTTGCCTGTGCCATGGGATAGTTTAGAGAAGAACAGAGAGAGGGAATGTTTGAACTCGTGGCTGCGGATGGTGCAGCAGGGAAGGGTTCAGGTTCCTGAACAATGGGGACTCATTCTGGGATAGGTGGGACCTCTACGAGAGAGATGGTCTACACCTGAACCAGAGGGGAACCAATATCTTGGGGGGGAAATTTGCAAAGGCTATGCAGGGGGGTTAAACTGATTCAGAGGGCGGGTGGGATCCTGAGTAGTTTGGATGTTAAGAGGGACGAGAATAGGGGGGTCATAGATGAGAACTGTAAAGCACAGCAGTGTACGGGTGGAGTAGGGCATGGTTTGAAATGCGTATACTTTAATGCAAGAAGTATTCGCAATAAGGTGGAGGAACTTGCAGCTTGGATCAGTACCTGAAACTTCAATGTTGTGGCCATTTCAGAGACATGGATAGAGCAGGGACAGGAATGGTTGTTGCAGGTTCCGGGGTTCAAATGCTTCAGTCAGAGTAGAGAAGGAGGTAGAAGGGGGGGGGGAGGAGTGGCATTATTAGTTAAAGACTGTATCACAGTGACAGAAAGGAAGTTTGATGAGGACTTGTCTGTTGAGGTAGTATGGGCTGAGATTAGAAACAGGAGAGGAGAGGTCACCCTGTTGGGAGTCTTTTATAGACCTCCTAAAAGCTCTAGAGAGGTAGAGGAAAGGATTGCAAAGTCAATCCTGGAGAGTGAAAGTAATAGGGTAATTGTTATGGGGGACTTTAACTTTACTAATATTGATTGGAATAGCTATACCTCTAGCTCGTTAGAGGGGTCAGTTTTTGTACAAAGTGTGCAGGAAGGTTTTTTGACTCAGTATGTAGATAGGCCAAATAGAGGTGAGGCTACATTGGATTTGGTGCTGGGCAATGAGCCAGACCAGGTGTTAGACTGGGAAGTTGGTGAACATTTTGGTGATAGTGACCACAATTCGGTTACGTTCACCTTAGTGATGGATAGGGATAGGCATGAAGCGGGGGGCAGTAGTTATAGCTGGGGGAATGGTAATTATGAGGCCATAAGGAGGGAATTAGGGTGCATAGGTTGGACTAGGAAACTACAGGGACTGGAAACATCTGAAATGTGGAGCTTATTCAAGGAGCAGTTACTGCGAGTCTTTGATAAGTATGTCCCTGTCAGGCAAGGAGGAAATGGTCGAGTAAGGGAACCATGGTGTACTAAAAAAGTTAATTTGCTGGTTAAAAGGAAAAAGGAGGCTTATGTCAGGATGAGGCTTGAAGGCTCAGTTAGTGCATTGGATAGCTATAGATTAGCCAGGAGGGAGCTAAAGAGTGAGTTGAGGAGAGCTAAAAGGGGACATGAGAAGACTTTGGCTGATAGCTTTAGGATTCTCCTTGATCCTTTCTTTAGATATGTTAAGAATAGAAGATTGGTTAGGGCGAGATTAGGGCCAGTCACAGACAGCAGTGGGAAGTTGTGCGTGGAGCCTGAAGAGATTGGAGAGGCACTGAACAAATATTTCTCTTCGGTATTCACGCAGGGAGATGTAAATGTAATTGTGGAGAACACTGGGATACAGGGTTGCAAACTGGAAAATATTGAAGTAGAATGTGCTAGATATTCTCGAGGGTTTGAAGATAGATAAGTCCCCTGGGCCGGACGGGATTTACCCTAGGATTCTCTGGGAGGCGAGAGAGGCGATTGCAGAGCCTCTGACTCTGATCTTCAGGTCATCGTTGGTTACAGGTATAGTGCTGGAAGACTGGAGGATAGCAAATGTGGTCCCATTGTTCAAGAAGGGGAATAGAGACTTTCCAGGGAATTATAGGCCGGTGAGTCTTACTTCTGTTGTGGGCAAAGTATTGGAAAGAATTATTAGGGATAGGATTTATAGTTAGTTAGAGAGAAATGAATTGATTGGGGATAGTCAGCATGGTTTTGTGAAGGGTAGGTCGTGCCTTACTAACCTTATTGAGTTTTTGAAAAAGTGACCAAAGAGGTGGATGGGGGTAAGGCAGTTGATGTGGTATATATGGACTTTAGTAAGGCGTTCGATAAGGTGGCCTATGGAAGGCTTCTGCAGAAAATGCAGATGTATGGGATTGAGGGTGATTTAGCTAATTGGATTAGGAATTGGCTAGCTGATAGAAGACAGAGAGTGGTGGTTGATGGAAATTATTCATCGTGGAGTTCGGTTACAAGTGGTGTACCTCAGGGATCTTTTTTGGGGCCCCTGCTGTTTGTAATTTTTATAAATGATCTGGATGAGGGTATTGAAGGATGGATTAGTAAGTTTGCGGATGACACTAAAGTCGGTGGAGTGGTAGATAGTGAAGAGGGTGTTATAGTTTGCAGAGAGACTTGGACAAGTTGCAGAGCTGGGCTGAGAGGTGGCAAATGGAGTTTAATGTGGAAAATTGTGAGGTAATGCACTTTGGCAGGAATAATAAATGTGTAGAGTAAGGGCTAATGGTAGGATTCTTAATAGTGTTGATGAACAGAGGGATCTTGGTGTATTTGTGCATAGATCCCTGAAAGTAGGCAGTCAAGTCGAGAAGGTTGTTAAGAAGGCATATGGAGTCGTAGCTTTTATTGGTAGGGGGATTGAATTTCGGAGCCGCAACGTCATGTTGCAACTGTACAAAACTCTAGTGCGGCCGCACTTGGAGTATTGTGTGCAGTTCTGGTCCCCACAATATAAGAAAGATGTGGAGGCATTGGAGAGGGTACAGAGGAGGTTTACCAGGATGTTGCCTGGTATGGAGGGCAGGTCTTGTGAAGAGAGGCTGAGGGATTTGAGGTTGTTTTCGTTAGTAAGAAGGCGGCTAAGAGGAGACCTTATTGAAACATAGAAGATGATTAGAGGTTTAGATAGGGTGGACAGCGATAGCCTTTTTCCTAGGATGGAGAAAGCTAGCACGAGGGGACATAGCTTTAAATTAAGGGTGGTAGTTATAGAATGGATATCAGAGGTAGGTTCTTTACCCGGAGGGTGGTTAGGGTATGGAATGCCCTGCCTGCGGCAGTTGTAGATGTGCCAAGTTTGGTGGCATTTAAGAGGTTAGTAGATAAGTTTATGGACGAAAAGGGAATGGTTTAGGTTGGTGGGTCATTCTTTTTCCTAATTGGTTGGCGCAACATCGAAGGCCGAAGGACCTGTTCTGCGCTGTAATGTTCTATGTTCTATGTTCTATGTACATCTCCCTTAAACTTTCCTCTCTTATCTTGAACCCTTGTAATTGACACTTCCAACCCATTACCAGAGAAGGCTGTGGAGGCCAGATCATTGACGGTTTAAAGACAGAGATAGATAGGTTCTTAACCAATAAGGGGATCAAGAGTTATGGGGAGAAGGCAGGAGAATGGGGATGAGAATCAGATCAGCCTTGATTGAATGGAGGAGCAGACTTATTGGGCTGAATGGCCTTATTTTGCTCCTATATCTTATGTTTTATACACAATACAACATTTCATCTTGTGCATACCCGTATGGATCAATCCTAGCCTCATTAGAATGGAATTAGTTAGTTCCCAAATTGAAGGGAAAGTGAAGCATTCAGCAAAGATGAAGTCTGGCCCAAAAATATGACAAATGGGCAGAGACAATGTATACACTGCTGAGGCATTTTAAGGCTCTGGTCAGACCACATTTGGGCGGCATGGTGGTCAGCAGTGCTGCCTCACAGCGCCTGAGACCCAGGTTCGATTCCCGTCATGGGTCACTGTCTCCTCCCCATATCCAAATGGGTTTCCCTGGCTGTTCCAATTTCCTCCCACACTCCAAAGATGGTGGATTGGAAATGCTATATTGCCCCTTATTGTCAGGGGGACTAGCTAGGGTAAATGCATGGGGTTATGGGGATAGGACCTGTGTGGGACTGTGGACAGTGCAAACTCAGTAGGCTGAATGGCTTCTTTCTGCATTATGGGATTCTCTGATTGTCAGCAATTTTGAACCCCTTATCTAAGGAAGGATGTGCTGGCCTGGGAGATTTTCCAGAAGAGGTTCGCGAGAATGATCCCAGGAATGAAAAGCTTGACATTTGAGGAATGTTTGAGGACTCTAGGTCTGTATCAATGGAGTTTAGAATGTTAAGGGGGGAATCTCATCGAAACTTATAGAACACTGAAAGGTCTGGATGGAGCAGACATGAGGAAGATATTTCCATCTTAGGAGAGAAATGTCTATTGTGGTACACACATTACCCCTAACCAACGCTGACTGACACATCATGATCCAAAGGTTCCCCACACAAATCATCATTAATCAAAAAAAAAATGATTTCATCTTTCAGAATTATTAGTCACAAAGTGAGAACTTGAGGGGAAATAAGCTACTGTATGTTGGAGCCACAATTCTATTGTCCTTACTTTGAGAGAGGGTTATGAAGCTTTTGCTGATTATTCAATGGTTGGAGTATTTTTGTGATTAGCATCAAGATCTGAGGTCACAGCCTCAGAATAAAGGGACAACCCTTTAGAACCCAGATAAGGAGGAATTTCTTCAGCAAGAGGGTGGTGAATCTGTGGGATTCAATGCTACAGAAGGCTGTGTAGGCCAAGTCATTGGGTGCATTTAAGACTGAGATAGATAGGTTCTTGATTGGGAAGGAGATCTAAGGTTATGGGGAAAAGGCAGGAGAATCGAATTGAGAAACTTATCAGTCACGATCCAATGGCAGAGCAGGTTCGATGAACCGAAAGGCTTAATTATGCTCCTACATCTTACAGCCTTATAAAAAAATGAACTTCATCACAGCGATTACAAACCAGAACTGTCAAATTCAGAATGGCACTGGCGAATTGAAGTTGGGGTATTCGGGATTGATTTTACTAACTGTGTCCCCCTGTATAAGACCATTAAACCAGACACATGTTATTCAGGTCCTTCATCTTTGAGACAAGTCTCCTTCGTGTGAAGGGATCTTGTGCTGTAGGAGTTCTGAAAGGTGACTGAACATAAGAAATAGGAGCAGGAGTAGGCCATCTAGCACCTTGATCATGGCTGATCTGAAGTGGACCAATTCCACACGCCCGCTTTCTCCCCATAACCCTTAATTCCCTTGTCTATCAGAAAGCTATCTACCTGTGCCTTAAACATATTCAGCAAGGTAGCCTCCACCACTTCAATGGGCAGACAATTCCAAAAATTCACCACCCTTTGAGTGAAGAAGTTCCTCCTCAACTCCATTCTAAACGACCCCTTCCTCCCTTATTTTGAGGCTGTGCCCTCTAGTTCTGCTATCCTTTCTAAGCGGGAAGAATCTCTCTATCTCTACCCTATTCATTCTCTTCATTATCTTATATGTCTCTGTAAGATTCTCCCTCAACCTTCTAAACTCCAAGAAGTACAAACCTAGTATACTCAATCTCTCTTCTTAGGTTAACCCCCTCATCTCTGGTATCAGCCTAGTGAACCTTCTCTGCACTCCCTCCAAGGCCAACATACCCTTTCGCAAATACGGAGACCAAAACTACACACAGTTCTCCAGCTACAGCCTCACCAGTACCCTGTACAGTTGCAACAAGACCTCCCTACTTTTATATTCTATCCCCCTGGCTATAAAGGCCAACATTCCATTCGACTTCTTAATCTCCTGCTGCACCTCAGACTTGGTTTTTGCGATTCGTGCACAGGGACCCCCAGGTCCCTCTGCACCGTAGCATGCTGCAGTTTTTCGCCTTTTAAATAATAATCTCTCCTACTACTATTTCTACCAAAGTGGATAACCTCACACTTGCTAATATTATACTCCATCTGCCATGTCCTTGCCCACTCATTCAACCTATCCAGATCTCTCTGCAGGTTTTCCACACCCTCCACGCAATTTGCTTTTCCACTCATCTTTGTGTCATCAGCAAATTTTGTTACCCTACACTCAGCCCCCCTTCCTCCAGATCATCTATGTATGTGGTAAACAGCTGAGGCCCCAGCACCGATCCCTGGGGCACTCCACTAGTCATCAGCTGTCAACCAGAATAGCACCCATTGATTACTACTCTCTGCTTCCTATTAGATAACCAATCCTCTGTCCACCCTAATACCTTACCTTCAACTCCTTGCACCCTAACTTTTTGCAGCAGCCTATTGTGAGGCACTTTATCAAACGCGTTCTGGAAATCTAAAAACACCACATCCACTGGTTCCCCTCTATCAATCAACAGTCATTTGTACCAACCTGATTCCATCTCTGCTGTATGGAATTCACACTGTCTTACATAACAAGCTAGCCATCCATGTGAAAATATCTATTGTGATGCACATAACACTAGTCACATTCTCATAGAAATCCAATAAGTTTGTCAAACATGACTTCCTCTTAACGAATCCATGCTGCATCTGCTTGATCATACCGTTCTTTTCTTGGTGCCTAGCTATTTCTTCTTTGATGACAGATTTTTTCTGACTACAGACATTAAACTAACCGGCCTGTAATTCCTTGCCTTTTGACCACAGGTATCACATAGCTTAGGTCAGTTCATTCGGCTTCCAATTTACTTCAAATCCACTTGAAAAATTTGCCCCCTTTTTCCAGGCATCATAATCATATTTCAGAGTAGTCCTAAGCTGTATAGTCATTGAAGTTTACAGTATGGAAACAGGCCAACTTGTCCATATTACCCTTTTTTTAAACACTAAGGCAGTCCCAATTGCCAGCGTTTGGCCCATATCCTTCCATAACCATCTTACCTATGTAACGACCGAAATAGTTTTTAAAAAATAAAATTGCATTGGCTCTGGCAGCTCGTACCAGGCATCCACTACTTTCTGTGTGAAAGAATTGCCCCTCTGAACCGTTTTGTATCTCTCCCCTCTCACCTTAAACCTCTGCTATCTAGTTTTAGACTTCCCCTTTGGGAAAAGATGTTGACTATCTAGCTGATCTACACCCCTCATTATTTTATTAG
This sequence comes from Sphyrna mokarran, assembly GCA_024679065.1. Lineage (NCBI taxonomy): Eukaryota > Metazoa > Chordata > Chondrichthyes > Carcharhiniformes > Carcharhinidae > Sphyrna > Sphyrna mokarran. Next base: position 10,094,059 of record JAGIQG010000033.1, read on the forward strand.
ACCAATTGCCAAATCCAAACAGATCAATCAATAGTCATTTGTACCAACCCGATTTCATCTCTACTGTATCGAATTTGCACTGTCTTACGTAACAAGCCAGCCATCCATGTAAAAATATCTATCGTGGCGCAGCACGCAACACTTCTAAATGGTGCCAATTGACAAGTCAGGCTTGAGAGGTTCCCCACACAAATCATAGAAAAGAAACAATTTTATCTTTCAGAATTATTAGTCATGAACTGAGAGCTTGGGGGAAAATAATTTACTTCAGGTTGGGCAGCATGATGGCACAATGGTTAGCACTGCTGCCTCACGTGAGGGTCCCGGGTTTGATTCTGGTCTCACGTCATTGCCTGTGTGGAGTTTGCATGTTCTCCCCGTGTCCGCTTGGGTTTTCTCCAGTCCTCCCAAAGATGGGCGGGTTAAGTTGATTGGTCATGCCAAATTACGCCTCCCTCACCACATCTTACTCATGTATCTGTCTACATGTTTTTTAAAAGACAAAATTATACCTGCCTTTACTACTATCTCTGGCAGCTTGTTCTAACGCCTTCTGTGTGAAAGAATTGCCCCCTCTGGAACCTTTTGCGTCTCTCGGGGGGAATTAGCAGGGTAAATACAGGAGGTTATGGGAATGGCGGCAAAAACACTGCAGGTTGGACAACTGTTCCGTGCCTCCGGAGGTCAAAATGTTTCTGGCCCTCTTGTTCGGTTGGGTCCCACCCCACATTATTATCAGACCCGGGTTGACCAATGGAAAGACTTAGAGCCCCGAAAGTGGATTTGTCCTTCAACCAATGACTGCATGGCCTTTGTGCCAATGGCTACACTGAGCTTCTCCCATTGTCTGAATGCGGATCTTGTGAAGCTCATCTTATTTATAGGTGGGATTGTGGTCGGTGCAGACTCAATGGGCTGAGTGGCCTCTTTCTGCCGGGATTCTATTCTATGAAATATTTTATCACTGCTTTGAGAGGTTTGTCAAGCTTTTCCTGATTATTTGATAGTTGGGAATATTTTTGTGATTAGCGTCAAGGGAATTTGGAGAAAAACCCTCTTTGTTCATTGCCCCTGATTGCACCATGAAACCATAAGATATCTTTTCTACAGTAAAGGAAGGAAATAGAAGTATAATTGGCCAAATAAATTCAAGACTTTTACATTCTTCAAAGCCAGATATTTATATAAGAATTTGTGGCAAGGCCTTTTTTTTTAACCAAAATACAAAAGTGGAATGTAATGTAATTATTTAATGTAACGAGAGCAACCAGCTCAGCTGCATCAGTGATTAAGCACTGCTGCCTTATGGTGCCAGTGACCCAGGTTCAATTCGGGCCTCGGATCACTGTCTGTGTGGAGTTTGCACATTCTTCCCATATCTGCGTGTTTCCTCCAGGTGCCTCGGTTTCCTCCCGTACTCCAAAGATGTGTAGTTTAGGTGGATTGGCCATGCTAAATTGCCTCTAGTATTCTAAGATGTGTAAGTTAGGAGGATTGGCCACTCTAAATTGCCCCTTAGTGTCCCAAGATATGTAGGTTAAGTGGATTGCCCCTTAGTGTCCAACGATATGTAGGTTAGGTGGATTGGCCATGCCCCTTAGTGTCCAAAAATGTGTAAGTTAAATAGATTAACCATGGTGAATGTGTGGGATTATAGAGATAAGGGGAGGGGAGGATTGGAGTGGTGTGGGCCTTGGCAAAATATTCTTTCACAGAAGCAGTGCAAACTTGATGGGTTGAATGGCCTCTTTCTGCATATAAGGAATCCTGTTATTCTACGGTCTGTCGCTAATGTACAAGAGCTTGCAATATGCAAGCCTCATCAAGTCTCATTTCTCATTCCAAAGGAAAGGACTATGATCACTGAAGCCAAAGTTTCTTACATTTCCATTTAAATCAAAGCGATTTACCATTGCACGTGTGCCTGAGCAACCTTTTCTGACTGATATTGATTCAGTTCTTTCATTTCATTACCACAAATCAATTACAACTTCTGCTAATGTGCCCCACACACCAAGTGTCCAATGGAAATGCAGGATTGTTCATCTCCAAGTTCCTCCAACCCATCCTTTCTTCCCTCAACCCAACCTCCAGCACCTATGGAGAGAGGAGAGAGCCAACTTGGAGTCTGGATGATCCTTCATCAACTTAGAAGGATCATCCAGACTCGAGATGTTGACTCTATTCTCTTTCCAGAGGTGCTGTCAGACCTGCTGAGATTTTCCAGTATTTTCTATTTGCATTTCAGATTCTGCCATCCGCAGTGTTTTGCTTTTATCATCTTTGTTACACTCTCCTTGCTTCTATCCCCTTTGAAAAAAATTTCCTCATCTCTTTAACTACCTTTTCTCACCGTTCCCAGTTTTTGATTCAGTGAGCGGAATTTTACTGGCACGTCCACCCGAAGTTCGTACAATCCCGACCGAGACCAAGAGAATGTCTGGTTCTCCAGGCTGGTGTGTCGTCAAAATTCCAGCCGATGTCCCTGTCCTGTTTGTGACATTCATAATATGAAGGACATTACTTAATATAAGTTGGTATGGGTGATAAAACTTGCCGAGGAGTTGGACAGTCTATTTTGTCTGTGTTGTCTCTTTGAGAGTTCTATCCTAATTTAGTCCCATCACCTTGCTCCTTCCCCAAGGCCAGAATTTTACTGCCTCACCCATCCCAGAATCGGGGTGCATGAGGCTCGCAGAACGACATTCTCCATTGGCCTCGAGTGGGATCGCTCGAGCCTTAGCTGGGCGAGGTGGTAAAATTCCAACACATAGCCTACAAATTTCTCCTTGTGGGATGATATCCAATTCATTGCTGAAGAGGATGATTGAAAGCGTAATGCAAGACAATTCAAGTGTTGACTTTTTGAGGCCTTGTTTACAGGCCTTCTTTCTCTGTCCACAAATCCAGTATCTCTTCAATCTCTGGTGAACTCACAAAAGAGGATATTCACCCTGGTCGGTACCATAGGTGAACGAAATAAAAATTGATTACCTGTACTCCATACAGGAATTCATCCGAGTCATTATCCCCATCAGAATCCTCATCAGGCTTGTGCTGACCTTTGACATCCTAAAGGAAAATAATGGATATTAAAAACAAAGTCATGCCTTGCGTTGCTTGAACGCATTCACCTGCATAATGGCACCAAGTTCCAAACAGAAATAATCCATAGAATCTCTATAGTGCAAAAGAACGCCATTTGGCCCATCGAGTCTGCACTGACCATAATCCCACCCAGGCCCTATTCCCATTACCCCACATACTTACCTTGCAAGAAGTATAGGCAGAGTCAATGGATGGGAGGCTGGTTTGCGTGATGGACTGGGCCAAACACCGGCAATTGGGACTGGCTGGGAGAGCACCATGTTCAGCATGGACTGGTTGGGCCGAAGGGCCTCTTTCTGTGCTGTATTGCTCTATGACTCTTAACAACCTAACTCTTAGTTGCCTTCTGAAATGAGCAGGAAGCCACTCAACTCAAGGGTAGTTAGGGATGGACAATAAGTGCTGGCCCAGCTAGCGTTGCCCACTTCCCATAAATGAACTTAAAAAAAAAATTGATTTCCTTCTGATTTTTTTTTTCTAAGCTATTTGGGAGACACAGTGGCACAGTGATTACTACTCATCTCAATTCAGCACAGCAACCTAGCCAGCGCATCTTTCAGACTGTGGGAGGAAACCGGAGCACCTGGAGGAAACCCACGCAGACACTGGGAGAACTCCACGCAGACAGTGGCCCATAGCCAGAATTGAACCCAGGTCCCTGGCGCTGTGAAACAGCAGTGCTAATCACTGTGCCACCGTGCTGCTCAAATAGTTAAGGAAAAAATCACGGGGAAATCATGATTTTTTTTAAAATTTATTTATGGGAAGTGGGCATCGCTAGCTGGGCCAGCATTTATTGCCCGTCCCTAACTAGCCTCGAGCTGAGTGTCTTCTTACTCAGGGCATTTAAGAGTTGAGTTGTCAAGAATTATAAAGTCATAGAACAATGTAGCAGAGAAATAGGCCCGTTGGCCCAATCCCAATTACCTGTGTTTGGCCCAGTGCATCTCACAAACCAGCCTCCCACCCATTGACTCTGTCTACACTTCCCGCTGCCTTGGCAAAGCAGCCAACATAATTAAGGACCCCATACACCCTGAACATTCTCTCTTCCACCTTCTTCCGTCGGGAAAAAGATACAAAAGTTTGAGATTCACATACCAACCGACTCAAGAACAGCTTGGTCCCTGCTGCCATATTAAATGGACCTACCTTATATTAAGTTGATCTTTCTCTACATTGTAACAGTACACTTTGCACTCTCTCCTTTTCTTCTCCCTTTTGTAATCTATGAACTGTATGCGCTGTACAGCACATAGGAAATAATACATTTCATTGTATCCCAATACATGTGACAACAATAAATCAAATCAAATCAATGGGGCAGGGGGCATAACAGATTTCTCAGCCAATGAAGCACATGACCAGATAGGGGGGCAAGTGAGGAACTAAAAGGGGAAATCAATTGTTGTTTTAAAAAGAAGAAGCAGGGGATTAATGTGCAAGTGGGGAAGATACAAAAATAATAGAAATCATAGGAACTCTACAGTGCAGAAGGAGGCCATCAGACCCATCGAGTCTGCGTTGACCACAGTCCCACCCAGGCCTTACCCTCCCATATTTACCCGCTAATCCCTCTAACCTACACATATTACGACTCGAAGGGGCAATTTCTTAGCATGGCCAATCATCCTAACCCGCACGTTTGGAGTGTGGGAGGAAACCCACGCAGACACGGGGAGAATATGCAAACTCCATACAGACAGTGACCCGAGACAGGAATCGAACCCAGGTTGCTAGAACTGCGAGGCAGCAGTGCTAACCACTGTGCCACCCGAGTAGTAGCATGCGATAACAAAAAGAGGATTTGGTCCCCGCTGTGGTAACACTGAGCAGATTAGAGACAGTAACCAGTATTTGGCAATGTGACCCCACCTGTTCACAGCTCTGACTGCCTCCTCCCCATCCTTTCAAGCTTGAATGAGGAAAGCACCACACAACTGGGGAAAGCCTAGTGAGACAGGCTGCTCCTCGTTCTGTACTGTTGGCAGCCTGAGGTGAAAACAATACGAGAGGTAAGCACACACATACAACCAGCATCACCACAACACAAGTAAGTGGCAAAAATCAACAATCAATTCCCATGCATTCATTGCGGACATTTAAATATCATGCGGTAGCGATATCTGCTGTATCAGAATATTTTTGTTTTATTCGTTCGTAGAACGTGGACATAGCCGACTGCCCATCCCTATTTGCCCTTGGTCATTTCAGAGGGCAGTTGAGAGTTTCTGGATCAATAGTTTAGTGTTAATAGCACTAGACCTCAATGGGCTGAATGGCCTTGCTTCACACTGCAGGAATTCAATGAGTTTTCCCTTCTTGGTATGTCTAAATATTTAGAATCAGAATCCCTACAGTGCAGGAGGAAGCCATTTAGTCCACCAAGCCTGCACCCGACAATAATCCCACACCATGTCCCGTGGGTGTATAAAATAAAAAAATTCTCATACAACAATATTGCTGTTACATGATATTTAAATATCCACAATTAGTGGACAGGCAGATTGCAATCAAAGACAAATGTGATAATATGACAGATCACTGACTAAGCCTGTGATTTGGTACATAAGGGCTTCTTAAATTTCGGATGGTCGCCATCATTGGGGTCACTAAAATAGTAAAGAAGGCCATGAAGTGCTCCTTCGCGGACACTGTGTCCTACTCCAGCACCAAGGCCTAAGTGGCTTCCTGCCTTTGTCCCGCTTGTCTCTCTCGGAGATGAAATGGCCGGGATTGACAACCCTGAGGATATAAAGGGAGATCTAACATAGACTGAGAATCTGAATGAAAGAGGACTGGTCCCATTATTTGGCACCAAAGCAGCTGCAATGCTTTCTTGAGGAGAGACCTAGATTAACAGCTGGCATTTTCATAGAGGGAGGGGCAACGTGCAGCAGGATACATGCATATCTGCCATCTTTGTAGGGGGCAATGTGCAGCAGGATACATACATATCTGCCATCTTTGTAGGGACCAGAACACTGCATTTGCCTGACGAAGACGAAAAGGTCGAAAGCTCGAAAATTTACTATTAAATAAATCGGTTGGATTTAAAATTGGTGTTGCTAGATTCTTACTGTGATCTTTGTAGGGGGCAGTGTGCAGCAAAGCACAGAAATACATGGCTGCCATCTTTGTAGGGCCAACATGCATCATGTGCAGCAGGGCACATGAATGGCTGCCATCTTTGAAGGGGGCAGCACGCAGCAAGAAAATATTCATGATCACCATCTTTATAGGGGACAATATGCAGCTGGGCACACGAGTGACTGCCATCTTTTTACAGGGCTGCATGCAACAAGGAACATTCATGGTCACCATCTTTATTTGGGCAACATGTAGCAGGGCACATGAGTCTTAATCAAGGGTGATGTGTTGCAGACACATGCACAGCCACCTGGATCAAGAAACAGGAGGAGGAGAAGAGCTTCACTGACTCTTCTTCCACTGGGAAATATAGAGAGCTTAGCTGAAGTCCTAAAACAATAATATGTTTACAAAGGGATTTAAAAACTCAGATTTTTATATTTACATAACGTATTGTACACTGATCTATAATGTACAATCTTTAACAATAATACAGTGAACGTATTGATTCTGTTTTACTGCTGTTAAGTTTTTTTCTTAGTGTCTGGGGTCATGACAACTTCCAAATATTAAAATGGGATGTCACGGTGGTCAGCACTGCTGTCTCACAGCTCCAGGGATCCGGGTTTGACTCTCAGTGACAGAGGAACATTTTCTCCGTATCTGCGTGGGTTTCCTCCGGGTGCTCCGGTTTCCTCCCACAGTCCAAAAGACTGTGTTGGTTAGGTGGACTGGTCATGCTAAATTCTTCCTCGGTGTGGAAGGGAGGGGATTTTCACAGTAACTTCATTGCAATGTTAATGTGACACTAATATATAACTTTAGGATAAATATGTGGGGTTACAGGGGTAGGACCTGGGTGGGACTTTGTAGGAGGCAATGCACAACAAGGCACATCCATAGCTGCTATCTTTGTAAGGGGCAATGTGCAGGCTCAAATAGTCTCCTTCTGCATTGCAGGGTTCTAAACATGTTGGAAAATACTTGGCAAACACTGGACGAAGAATTTTCACACAGGTTCTCTGTGCACTATTTCCAACTGACTGCTTAACGTGCTCCCCCAAGTTCTTGTTATATATTTGGAAGAGTTGCTTTAACAGCTCATCACATGATTTGATGGCAATGTCATTAGGGTGTTGGCACAAGCTGCTATATTACTTTTTGCACAGAGCAGAGAATATCTCTTTCAATAAACCTGTTGTGATGTTAATTTGAATGCACATGTGCAACCCAAGTCTTTATGTATAGAACTCACAACGTTTTAGTCCCCAAGTTGTCATCCGTCTTATTTTAACATATTTTAAATACAATTCAAAACCAGAAATAAGAAATGTATGCAAATATATTAACCAGTGATAGTACAGGGAAGTAAACATGTATTAGCTACCTGTAACTTGCAGCAATTACAGAATGAATGTATGCAGTGGGCTATCTGAAAGATGGGGTTGGACATGAGGCACTGAAAGAGTCACTGAAACCTTTGGAGATCAATGTGCGATCAGAGAGAAATTCCATGATCCCACTCACCATTAGTACTGAAATTCAGAGATGAACCTGAGTTAGGAGTAGGCCTCGGTCCTCCATGCTGCCGGGTGGGTTGGAAATAATGAAGAAAAAGGCCCCGCAAACAATCTCCTTGAGCACTGATGACCTCTCAACAACTTCCTCTGTCATTAAAAGAAAAGGCAAAAGAAACAAATCAATAGAAACTAGAAGCAGGAGTAGGCCATTTGGCCCATCGAGCCTGCTCCGCCATTCATTTTGACCATGACTGATCCAATCCTGATCCCCCCTTTTCTCCCATAATCCTTTGATCCCTTTAGCCCCAAGAGCTATATTTAATTTCTTCCTGAAATCACACAATGTTTTGGGGTCAACTACTTTCTGCGGGAGTGAATTCCACACATTTGCCACTCTCTGGATGAAGAACCTCAGTCCTAAAAGGATGACCCCTTATCCTCAAGCTTTGACCCCTAGTTCTGAACCTCTCCAACATTGGGAACATGCTTTCTGAATCCACCCTGCCTAACCCTGTCAGAATTTTATAAGTTTTTATGAAATCCCCCCTCACTCTTCTGAATTCCAATGACATAATCCTAACTCACCTACGTTCTCCTCATATGACAAACCTGCCATCAAAGGATTCAGCCAGGTAAAATTGGGAAGGTGATGGCTTAGTGTTTATTATTCCTAGTTAATGAACTCCTAGTGGTGTATATCATGACTAGTGGTATTATTGCCAGACTATTAATCCAGAAACTCAAATAATGACCCCGGTTCGAATCCCGCCATGGCAGATGATGGAATTTGAATTCAATAAAAGAATATCTGGAATTAAGAATCTACTGATGACCAAGAAATCATCGTCGGAAAAACCCACCTGGTTCACTAATGTCCTTTGGGGAAGGAAATCTGCCATCCTTACCAGGTCTGGCCTACATGTGATTCCAGAGCCACAGCAATGTGGTTGACTCTCACCTGCCCTCCAAGGGGAACTAGAGATGGGCAATAGTCCATGAGCGAAGTAAAAGAAACCTTCGCTGTGCTCCCTCTATAGCAGCCTTAACTTTGAATCACGTACGCAAGAAAAATGTTGGCAAAGGTTAAATCTGAAGAGCATTGCTGCAAAATATTTGAAGTAACCATGTGACCAGCAAGAATCTGCTGACTGAATTATGGACGCGTTACTTCAGGTTATTTTCTCTCTCTCTCTCAATCCCTTTCTCACTCTCGTTTTCTCTCCATCTGTTTCTGTGGGGAAAAGCTGTGAGGTAAAGCCAGCAGCTGCGCACTCTGCACAGTGGGAACAAGAGATTGACATCTGCGAAGTTTGAAGCTATTGTACCCAGGGTACCCTTTAAGCGGAGAACAGATGTCACCAGGGGCGAAACAAAAAAGGAAAGAACAATGGTGCGTTCTCAGACGGCTTCGCTGGGGTGGAGGAGGCAGCAGACGCGTGCTGGGCTGAAACAGGGCCGACAGCTGGACACACCGAGGTGGACACGGGTAACAGCTCTCAGCAGTGCAGCTGCTGAGCAGTGTGAGGAGCGTAACCATATGCTTGGAAATACCAACGTCATTTACAATTGAACATTTTTAGCTGCAACTGTAAAGATAGATCCTTACAACGACCATCACACCCAGAGCAATCAAGACAAATTCAAAAGTTGAACGGATTTCAATCCCATAAATGCAGGACAGATAGGTAATTCTGCAACCTACAAACTGTGGGACACTAAGGGGCAATTTAGCATGGTCAATCCACCTAACCTGCACATCTTTGGAGACTAAGGAGCAATTTAGCATGACCAGTCCACCTAAGCCACAATCTTTGGAGACTAAGGGGCAATTTAGCATGGCTAATCCACCTAACCTGCACATCTTTGGAGACTAAGGGGCAGTTTAGCATGGCTAATTCACCTAACCTGTACATCTTTGGACACTAAGGGCAATTTAGCATGGCCAATCCACCTAACTTGCACATCTTTGGAGACTAAGGGGCAATTTAGCATGGCCAATCCACCTGACCTGCACATCTGTGGACAGTAAGGGACAATTTACTATGACCAATCCACCTGACCTGCACATCTTTGGACATTAAAGAGCAATTTCGCATGGCCAATTCATCTGATCCACACATCTTTGGACTGTTTGAGGAAACCGGAGCACCCAGAGGAAACCCATGTAGATGCAGGGAGAACATGCAAACTCCGCAACATAGTCATTCAATGCCAAAATTGAACCTGGATCCCACGGGCACTGTGAGGCAGCAGTGCTAACCATCGTAACGCCCTTTAACTAAAAAAAAAGTCTGCTGATTAACCTTAGTCTTGAAAATTTAGTTGTCCCAAACACCCACAGCCACTTCTCCGCACGTAGATAACACTGGGAACATTTATCCATTCTGTCAAACTGGAAAGGCAGCCTGGGCTTTGGTTTGAGTTTCACTTGGGGTGAATTTACACATTCCACCTGCTACGGGAATCGTAGCAGGCGAGGGGCGGACCGTGGAAAGATGCACTGACCTCAAAGGGAGGGGGGGATTGATTTTCCAGGTCCAGGGCGGAAAATCTCACCCAGAGCCTCTGACAATGCTGCATCCCCTCAGTACTGCACTGCAGTGGCATCCTCAGATGCCGTGCTATAAACTCCGGAATGGGTGAACAATTGCCCAGTTCCCCAAATTCCTGGGAGGCGGGAGTGGCCTTTTAAATACGTTCCAGCAACGCACAATCTATGGATGTGGTCAGTTTCCCCGCAAGGTATTCATGCCTTTGGCTCACTCCTCATGTGCTAATGTGCATTTTGAATTGCCAATTTGTTCATGCCAGTCTCCACAGGACGCTGAAATGATGGTTGTACTAAACTCTGCCTGTTGTTGAAGTTGGCACATCTACAGATGCCATGATGTTCTGCACTTGGATTCTGATTCGCTTCCGCAGGAGTTGAGTTATAAAACGCTGCCACATCTCAGCAAAGAACAGCAAGAGGCACAGGCACTGAGCAAAGCGGTCCTAGTGGGGAAGCTGGAATCAAAAGGGAACGTGAGCACGACTAAGGATGTTCCAGCTGACAAAAGATGACGTTTAAATATGTCAATTGCTTCGCAGTCCACCCCGTTTTCTTCCGCAGTTCCATCTCCTTCCCCCTCTTCCTATTGTGACTTATTCTGAAGTAGCAAGTTGTAAGTATCATCACAGGTACATAGAATACTGACAGTGCAGAAGAGGACATTCGGCCCATCAACTCTGCACTGACTCTCCGACTGTCAATAAGAGTATCTTACGCAGGCCCTTTTTTCCGCCCTGTCCCTACATATTTACTGTGGCCAATGTACCTAACCTACTTGTCCTTGGACACTAAGAAAAAATTTAGCATGGCCAATCCACTTAACCCTCATATTTTTTGGACACTGAGGGCAATTTAGCATAGCCAATCCACCTAATTTACATATCTTTAGACATTAAGTAGCATGGCCAATCCACCTAGCCTATACATCCTTGGGATACTCAGGGACAATTTAGAATGGCTAATCCAGCTAACCCGCACATCTCTGGAGCATGGAAGGAAACTGGGGCACGCAAAGGAAACCCATGCACACATGGGGAGAATGTGCAAACTCCACTTCGGGTGAGAGGGGGTAGTGTTTGCCCCAAGATGGAAGCACTTTCTCCCCAACATTTTGCAGCTTTACAATAAGCCAAAGCCATTCAGCCCATCATGTTTGCTCAACCATTCAATTGTAGGTGATAAGTTTCTCAACCCCATTCTCCTGCCTTTTTCCCATAGTCTTTGATACCCTTACCAATCAAGAACCTTTCTATCTCTATCTTAAATATATTTAACAACCTAAGCCGGGAATCGAGCCTGAGTCCCTGGAGCTGTGAGGCAGTGGTTAGCACTACTGCCTCACAGCTCTAGGGACCTGAGTTCGATTCCCAGCTTGGGTCACTGTCTGTGTGGCATTTGCACATTCTCCCTGTGACTATGTGGGTTTCCTCCGGGTGCTCTGGTTTCTTCCAACAGTCCAAAGATGCGTGGGTTCGGTGCATTAGCCTTGCTAAATAGCCCTTTAGTGTCCCGGGATGTGTTGGTTAGAAGAATTAGCAGTGTAAATATGTGGGGTTACGTGGAGAGGGCCTGGGTGGGATTGTTGTCATTGTAGACACGATGGGCAGAATGGCCTCCTTCCACACTGTCAGGATACTATAATTTCTATGACCTGGCCTCCATAGCTCTCTGTAGTAATGAATTCCATGAATTCACCACCGTCTAGATGAAGAAACTCCTCTGCATCTCATTTCTAAATAGTCGTTCCTATACTCTGAGTCTGCGTGAGGCTGTGCCCTCGGATCCTTGTCTCTCCCACTAATGGAAACATCTTCCCAGATCCACATTTCCAGCTGATTCCTTTCTTCAGATGGGGGTTGAATTTTTAGCTCTTGATGTGGATGGGGGCAGTGGGGAAGGGGAGGAGGAGAGGATGGGGGTGGGTGGGGGGCATTGGGCACAGTAGGTGGTGTGGAGTTGGGGAGGGAGGCGGGGAGAGCGGTTAGGGGCAGAATCCCAGTTGACCATAGGCTCACTCCCATCTTTGAGATAGAGTGAGACAGAGACAGAGACAGAGACAGAGACAGAGACAGAGACAGAGACAGAGACAGAGACAGAGACAGAGACAGAGACAGAGACGACCGGTGGTGATTTACTTGAGAGTCACCACACCTCAGGTGAGGGGCAAAGCTGAGAATGCGAGGCCTTCAATGAATAATCTCAACTGATACGGGAATTGAACGTGTGCAGTTGACCTCATTCTGCGTCATAGGCCGGCTCTCCAGCCAACCCAGTTAAACAGGCCCCCAATGGCAGTATTCAACCATCTTGCTCAGTGCCAATTAAATTCATCTAAAAAAGGTTTTATAGTTTGAAGCTATGAGCCTTGGCAACATTGGCCACTGTGTCGCTGCTTGGAGGGAACCTCCCAGCAGTGAAACGAGTGAGGGCTACACTGGAGGAAGGGCTTGCTCTGCCTGCATGGCTTCCTGCCTGGAGATCCACAATGGCGGCTTGACTGCTGCGATCATTTCTTTTTATTGGAAAGCTATAAAATGTTGGTGAGAAGGTGCCTCCATCCGTCCACCCCCCCCCCCCCTCTCTTATCCAAAGGGTGACTTGTTGCTTCTTCTGACTTGGTTAGCCTCCTATTGGCTCCCCAGCTTCAGGAGCCCACCCCTCAGCCCTGACGGTGAGTCACCAACTGGCCAATTCTGGATAATCGCAGCGCAGTGAGTGTTCTCCACACAGCGCAAGATACAATCCATCCCTCTTTGACCCTGACCAAGGTCCTGAAGCCAGCATGGGAAATCCTGGCACTGAATGTCGAGTCGGCAGGATAAAACTCACAGAGGCTGCGGTGTCTCTTGCGATTAAAAGCCAGAGGCAATTTCGTGTTCCACTGCATTTGTGCGCCAGTCATCACTATTTTCTGTGGATTAATGATTCTTTAGACTGGTTATACTGCTGACTTTTGTTCATTCTTAATCTGCAACTACAGTTAAGGGGATTTGCCTCTTGCGTGAAAACATTCCACACATAATGTTCATCTCAGAGATATCTCACTCTGAAGAACCCAAACATTGATGGAGATATGAGGGGAGGTTAGAGTATTTGCATTGGAGAAAGCCTCTTTTGTATTTATTCACTCATGGGACATGCGCGTCGCTGGCTGGGCCAGTATTTATTGCCCATCTCTAGTTGTCCTTGGAAGGTAGTTAAGAGTTAACTACATTGCTATGGACCTCAAGTCACACGTAGGCCAGACCAAGTAAGGACGGCAAATTTCCTTTTAGGACTTTATTTTTCTTCATGTATGGGACATGGACCTCTCTGGCTGGGCCAGCATTTACTGCCCATCCCTCGTCCTTGGAGGGCAATTGAGAATCAACCACATTGCTGTGGACCTGGAGTCACATGTAGGCCAGACCAGGTAAGGATGCCAGATTTCCTTCCCTAAAGGACATTAATGAACCAGATGGAGTTTTCCAACAATCGATGATGGTTTCATAGATTGTTAATTCCAGATTTTTTTCATTCAAATTCCACTACATGCCATGATAGCATTCGAATCCGGGTGCCCAGAACATTAGCTGAGTTTCTAGATTAATAGTCCAGTGATATTATCACTAAGTCATCACCTTCCCAATTCCTAATATTGCCACTGTAATTTGGGGATATCCATGGGACTGTACCTCAAATGTTTACCAATGAGGCAATCTCTGAATTTTGACCCCTTCCATGGCAAGGCATCCAAACCCCTTTCAAGACTGTGGAAGGTCCATCTGAGGTGGTGCAAGTCACTGCTTTGTTGAAGCAAAATTCCTGTGGCTCATTTGAACCAATAAGTCATTTACATGCCAAAGAAGACAATATCTAGAGTATTGTGCACAGTTTTGATACCCTTATTTGAGGAAAGATGTAGTGGCTTTGGGGACAGTTCAGAGGAGGTTCACCAGATTGATTCCAAGGATGAGGGGTTTGTCGTATGACGAGAAATCGAACAGTTTAGGCCTCTACTCTCTGGAATTTAGAAGAATGTGAGGAGATCAAATTGAGCTATACAAGATGATAAAAGGCGGATAAAGTAGACGTGGAGTAGATGCTTCTTGTGGGACATTCTAGGATGAGAGATCACAGTCTTGGAATAAGGGGCAGCAAATTTAAAACAGAGTTGTAGAGAAACTACTTCTCCCAAAGGGTTGCGAATCTGTGGAATTCCCTATTCCAAAGTGGATGATGGGACAGTGGGTAAATTTAAGGAGGAGTTAGACAGATTTTTAATTGGTAATGGGTTGAAGGATTATAGGGAGAAGGCAGGAAAATGGGGATGAGGAGTATGTCAGCCAAGATCGAATGGTAGAGTAGACTCGATGGGCCGAACGGCCTAATTCTGTTCCTCTATCTTATGAATTTATTCGAACCATTGAGTTCAGTGGTGGTGGGTGAATATCCAGCACTTCCATTTGACCTTCCTCCGTTCATTCATCCCTTCTCCCAAACAAATGGAGGCTTCCAATTAGATGCCATCAAGGACCTTAAAGCAGGTATTTGATTTTGAAAGGCAATAGAACGGGGATTGAAGGCTACGGGAGAAGGGGACTGAACCGATTGTTCTGGGGAGGAGTAAAGCAACCTTGAGTCATTTATCAGATCAGCCAATCTAAAGTGGGCCACTGTCTACACCAGATCGTAGCGCATTGTCAGAAGGAAGTAAGTAACCACTTTTCCTGTGCACAACAATCAACTGCAATAAAAGCCTCTTTTTTTAAAAGAGAAATGTTTCCCTTCCAAAATATTGCAGTGCGTAACATTCTAACTCTGTTTGGGATCAAAAGAAAACGTGGTTTGCACATGTAGATTCATAGTAACAAACAAGAGATTTATTGAGAGAGACGTTCTCCGCACAGAACAGAAAATGAATCTAAAGAGGACACACCCCAATGACATCTTCATTCATGATGGCACCAGAGCGTGGAGACTTCTTGGGAGTTTTCCTCAGCATACTCCCTAAATCTGAAAACGCTGGAAAATCTCAGCAAGTCTGACAGCATCTTTACAGAGTCATAGAGTCGAGACAAAGGGTCACCTAGACTCTAAACACTGGTTCTATTCTCTCCCCAGAGAAGCTGTCAGACCTGCTGAGATTTTCCAGCATTTTCTGTTTTTGGTTTAGATTTCAGCATCCTCAGTATTTTGCTTTTACGCTTTAATCCTATCTTTTCCTCTTGCTCTAAGCCTTTAAAAAACGGCACAGTGGTTGGCACTGTTGCCTCACAGCACCAGCGACCCAAGTTTGATTCTCGGCTAGGGTCACTGTCTGTGTAGAGTCTACACGTCCATTGAATCCCTACTGTACAGAAGCAGGCCTTTTGGCCCATTGAGTCTGTACTGACCACAATCCCACCTAGGCCCTATTCCCGTAACCCCACACATTTACCCTGCTTATCCCCGACATTAGGGTCAATTAGCCAATCAATCTAACCCGCACATCTTTGGACTGAGGGAGGAAACCAGAGCACCTGGATGAAACCCAGGCAGACACTGGGAGAACATGCAGACTCCACATGGACAGTAACAAGGCCAAAATTAAATCTGGGTGCCTGGCGCTATGAGACAGCAATGCTAACCACCATACCCGCCTATATTTTCCTCATGAACACATTTAATGTCAACCTTAGTAAGTCTCTCTTGGTAGTTTATTCCAAAGTTAGTGTGTGACAAGCTTTGCTCTACCTCCCTTCTAATTTGCAGCTCCAATATTTGAAACAATTTCTACACTAAATGTTTACATCTCCAATGAACGTGGACTGGGATTTTCTGCTCCCCATCCCTGCAGTGGGTGCATTGACCCATTAACCACTGGTGGGATCTTCCAGTCCCGCTTAAGTCAGTGGCCTTTTGCGTGGCTCCCTGGCCCCACCACTCAGGGAACCCATTGAAAGAGGTCAATTTCAAGATAACCAAATCATCCCACTTTTGAGGGCTGGAAAATCCTGATCGCAGTATTTGCTTCTCAGGAAATGTCTAGTTCTGTTACAAGGCAAAGCCAATCATGCCTGTTATCATCCTCAGGGAATCATTTCACAACTATTATATAATCCCTGATTGCAGAAAGGAGCCATTTGACCCATCGAGTCTCCACCAACTCTGAATATCTTGTCCAGCCTCTATCCTACAGGTGCTTCGGTCCGCCTTGTTGTCTAACAAGGGGCATACACGCGATGGGTCATGAGAGGGCTGCTCTTGGATTTTTCGAGAGTATCCTAGTGCTTCACGTCGTTAGTGTACGCTTGACCTGGACCATTTGATGGGCAACACGACAGCTCAATGACTATCGCTGTGCTGTGCAGATACATGGATTTGGGCTTGTGTCCGTGGGAGTTTGCTCATCCTCCCCGTGCTTGCGTGGGTTTTCTCCAGGTGCTCCGGTTTCTTCCCTCATCCCAAAGATGTGCTCTTAGGCTAATTGGCAAAAAACAAATTCTCCCTAAATTGTCTCAAATTTGGTTTTAATACATAGATCTGTAAACATAGACAGGGATCACGGGTAGAAGTGGGAACATTGAGGCGGCAGCGCGGGCTCGTTGGGCCAAAGGGCCTGTTTCCCATGCTGTTTTGTTCTTTGTTCTACCCTATAAATCCACATTTTTTTTTATTCCTAGCCCTTGATCTGCTCTGGTAGCCATTATGTTTAAGTGATGAGTCCAGTTGAGTTTCTGGTCAATGGTAACCCCAAGGGTGTTGACAGTGGGTGATTCAGTGATGGTAACACCATTGAATGTAGAGAGGCAATGTTAGTGTGTCTCTTACTGATAATGGTTTTTGCCTGGTTCATCTAACCCACATATCCTGGGACACTAAGGGGCAATTTAGCCATGGCCAATCCACCTAACCCACACATCTTTGGAGTGTAGAGGAAACTAGAGCACGTGGAGGAAACCTGGAGAGAAAGTGCATTCTCCACACAGACCAAGGCCAAAATTGCTTTCGCAGTCAGTCCCCCACTGTGGTTGGGTGAGGTACCTCTCTAAGAGTGCACAGCACAGTGGCACTAGCATTGCTGACTCACAGCTTCAGTGATCTGGGTTCAATTCTAGCCTTGGGTGACTGTCTGCACATTCTCCTCGTGTCTATGTGGGTTGTTTCCTCCAGGTGCTCCAGTATCCTCCTACAATCCAAACATGTTAGATGGATTGGCCATGTTAAATTGACACTTAGGAGGATTTACAGATGCATTATAGAAAGCATTCTTTCTGGTTGTATCACAGGTTGGTATGGCTCCTGTTCTGCCCACAACCGCAAAAAACTACAAAAGGCATGAATGTAGTCCAATCCATCATGCAATCCAGCCTCCCATTCCTTGACGCTGTCTCTGAAAAGTAGTCAGCATAATTAAAGACCCAACATGTCCCAGAAATTCTCTCTTCCACCTTCTTCCGTCAGGAAAAAAGATACAAAACTCTGAGGTCATGACTCAAGAACAGCTTCTTCCCTGCTGCCATCAGACTTTTGAATGGACCTAGCTTGCATTAAGTTGATCTTTCTCTACGCCCTAGCTATGACAGTAACACTACATTCTGCAATCTCTCCTTTCCTTCTCCATGAACGGTATGATTTGTCTGTATAGTTTGCAAAGAACAATACTTTTCATTATATACTAATGCAGGTGACAATGATAAATCAAATCAGTGAGGTAAATACCTGGGGTTATGGGGATAGGGCCTGGGCATGATTGTTGGCGGTGTAGACTCGATGGGCCAAATGGCCTCCTTCAGCACTGTAGGGATTCTATCATTTGACTCTAAATATTTGGGGTTACAGGGTTAGGGCCCTTGGTGGGATTGTTGTCGATGCAGGCTCGATGAGTCAAATGCATTCCCTCTGCAGTCTCGGAATTCTACCAGCATGTTTTTGGACCATTTTGGAAGAAACGTCCTCCCAGCAATTCCTGCAGGCTACCTCTGAGAACCACACATTGGTTCGTGATAATGCTAAAACGTGGAGCAACTGAGAACAAAGAGCTTTTCATGTTTATGAGGCAGAGAATAAGCCACTGGAGCCTCATAAATTTAGAAGAATCTGGAGAGTCGAGCTTTGAAATTGGAAATTGTGGCTAAAAATAGCTCAACGTGAAGCTAGATTGTCAAAGCTGTGCGAGTGCTGACTGATCTCATCGTAATGTGAGGCAATGATGTTATTTTTCATTGCAGCAAAATACTGTAGATAGTGGACTATTATTCTCCCATTAACGCATTCTGATATCTTACCTTTGCAATTGGCTAGCACCTTTTTTTTTTGTCATTCACACTTCCTGTGCAAATCTTTGTTGTCACCTCTCCTCTCTCCTACCAACCCCCACCCCCCTTTTAAATAGTATACAACCCCGGCACATTTCTCACACATTTTGTGGCCACCCAGACTCGAAACGTTAGCTCTATTCTCCTGTGGCACAGCAGTGAGTGCTGCCGTCTCACAGCGTCAGAGAACCAGGTTCGATTCCCAGCATGGGTCACTGTCTATGCAGAGTCTGTACATTCTCGCCGTGTCTGCGTGGGTTTAAGAACATAAGAACTAGGAGCAGGAGTAGGCCATCTGGCCCCTCAAGCCTGCTCTGCTATTCAATAAGTTTCCTGCAGATGCTCCGGTTTCCTCCCACAGCCTGGAAAGTCATGCTGTTAGATGCATTGGCCGTGCTAAATTCTCCCTCAGTGTACCCAAACGTGCTGGAATATGCGACTGGGAGATTTTCACAGTAACTTCATTGCAGCGTTAATATAAACCTACCTATGACAATAATAAATAAACATTAACTCCACAGATGCTGTTAGGCCTGCTGAGATTTTCCAGCATTTTCTATTTCTAGTGACTTATATGGGGCGTCTTGAATAGGATGGGAATAGAGGGATATGGTCCCCGAAAGGGTAGAGGATTTTAGTTCATTTGGACAGGATTGAAGGGATGAAGTGCCTGTTCCTGTGCTGTTATTTTCTCTATTCTTTGTTCTTTGAAGCTAAGAGCTGAACTCAGAGCTATTAATCTGGCAGGTGGAAGTTGCTGTCTGCTTTGTCCCATTCCCTCCTTCTCTATAGACCTGTGACGATGCATTAATATCTCTCACAATACAATTGGTCCCAGGTTGCCAATCTTTTTGGCTAAACAAGTAACTAAATTGAATTAACTGAAGGAAAAGCTGAAACGGGCAGCCCCCCAAAAAGAAGGGAACCAACCACAACAGAAGACAAAGTAGAAAGGAAACTTAAAACATCAAACAAAAGTGTGATTAAAGAGGTCGATAATACACACCAGCCTCTGCAGCACCCAATGGGCATGGGAAGTTTCAACAATGCCCTTGGACGCCATGTGCTCCTTTTCCAGGGGCATCCGGCCCTAGTGGGAACTAAAAAACTCAACCCAAAGGCTTTCTGTGTGTCCAGCTTGTAGCTTCACGCAAGTGATATTAGACGCCACCTCTGAGACTGCAGAGCATCTACTGCACCAAAAGGTCACCGGCAATGATGTATTTCTCCAGGGTGAGTCATCTGCAACCCATGCAGTTTTGCAGTCAGCCGTGTAGCCAACTACAGACACGACTCCTTCAGTTGGGGAAACGTTGAGTGGTGGAACTCAGCACGGGGAAGTTCACAACACACAAGGATCAAACGCAGCAACAGAATCCATTAAATACATCAAGCACACCCTGCGTTAACAGCAGAAATTTATATACTTGCCGAGGCTGTCCCCATGCAGGAAATTAAGGGCAGGATTTTACGGCCTCGTTAGGGCGAGACTGGAAATTCCTGCCCGAGGTCAATGGCGATTTCTATTGACGGGCCCTCGCCCATGCCAATTCTGCAGCAGATGAGGTGGTAGAGCTCCAGTCTAAGTGTCAATTACCCGGATGCCCAATACAGTCCCTGCACAAGCAGCAAGCATTAATCGGGAATGGCAAACAGCAGTTTGGTACTTGCATTCAAAGGGAATCCCAATTGCAGAGTTCATTGCAAGAAGTGGGCAATGAATCTCTCGTGCACCTGTCTTCACCGTTAACCTGGCTGATCTACTGTTACTTTCAACAGTGACATTTGCTGAGGACTGTATCATGCTGTATCGTAAATGCCACAGTGGTCTTTTGGCATCAACCAAATCCAAAAATTCTACAGATTCATTACAGTAGAGAAGGAGACCATTTGGCCCATCAAGTCTGCACAGCCCCACTGAAAAAGCACTCTACTTAGGCCCCCATTCCTCCACCCTATCCCTGTAACACTGTGCATGGACCATGGCCAATCCTAACAGGTACATCTTACAACACTAAGGAGCAATTTAGCACGGCCAATCCACCTAACCTGCACATCTTTGAACATAAGGGGCAATTTAGCATGGCCAATCCGCCTAACCCGTACACCTTTGGACACTAGAAGCCAATTTAGCACGGCCAATCAACCTAACCTGCACATCTTTGGACATTAAGGGGCAATTCAGCATGGCCAATCCACCTAATCTGGAGTGTGGAAGGAAACCAGAACATACAGAGGAAACCCACACAGACACAATAGAGAATGTGCAAACTCCGCACAGACAGTGACCCAAGTCGGGAATCGAACCCAGGTCCCTGGCGCTGTGAGGCAGCAGTGCTAACCACTGTGCCGGGCTACATGTAGTTTAATGAGAAAGTGGATTCAAATCAAAATGGATCCACTTTGTAATATAGCTGGAAATGTGGCCCATAAAAATCAGAGTTTGGAAAAGTCCAACTTAACAGAAAGAAACATTTAGCACATGGTTTGACAATTTGCAATTCCCTAGCTTGTGATTCTTGGCAGAGATGAGTAAAGAGTGTCTGAATCTTGGGAGGAAAAAGGAAAAATTAACCGATTATTCAGCTGCATTTAGCAGCTGCTCTAACTAGGTTTATCTCCCCAGAAAAACAAGGAGAGCAGAATAGTTAAATAAAAAGGCCAATTAAACTTGTTACAACGATACTCAGAGCTGATGGTGCAATTCAACAAGTGAGCATTTAATTCTCAGTCAGACTTGGTGCTAAGGCAAATAATTAAGGTGCAGAGTGATTCAGCTATTTCTTTATAAACTCGAAATAGGAGTAGGCCATTCGGCCCTTCGAACCTGTTCCAGTATTCATTCTGACGGTGGCTAATCATCAAATTCAATTTTCTGATCCCCTCCCGCTTCCTCCCATATCCCTTGATCCCTTTAGCCCCAAGGACTATATCTAATTTCTTCTTGAATCACACAATGTTTTGGCCTCAATTATGCTCTATGGTAGTGAATTCCCACACATTCACCACCCTCTGGGTGAAGAAATTTCTCCTCACCTCAGTCCTAAAAGGTTTACCCCTTATCTAAACTATGATCCCCCATTAATGGGAGCATTCTTTTTGAATCTAGCATGTCTAACCCTGTTAGAATTTTATGTGTCTATGAGACCCCCTCTCCCTCTTCTGAACGCCAGTGAATATAATCCTAACCAACTTAGTCTCTCCTCATATGACAGATCTGCCATCTCCGGAATCCCAGCCTGGTAAACTTCGCTATGCTCTCTCTATAGCAAGGACATCCTTCCTCAGATAAGGAGACCAAAACTGTAATCAATACTCTACGTATGGCCTCACCAATGCCCTATACAATTGCAGCAAAGCATCCCATTCCCTATTCTTAAATCCTCTTGCTATGAAGGCCAACATACCATTTGCCCTCTTTACCGTCTGCTGTACCTGCACGCTTACTTTCAGTGACTGATGCACAAGGAATCCAAATTCTCATTGAGTATACAACTCATTCAATTTACATCAATTCAAGTCATAACCTGTCTTTCTACTTTTGCCATCAATGTGGATAACCTCACATTTATCCACATTATGCTGCATCTGCCATGCAGATGCCCACACACTCAGCCTGTCCAAATCATGCTGAAGCATCTCTGCATCCTCCTTACAGCTCACCCTCCCACCCAACTTTGTATTATCTGCAAATTTGGAGATAATACATTCAGTTCCCTCTTCCAAATCATGAATATACATATTGTGAACTGTTGGGTCTTAGCGCAGATCCCTGCAGAACCCCACTAGTTACTGACTGCCAATCAGAAAAAGATCTTTTATAGAAACAACTGCTTCCTGATGTCTGAAAGTATCACGTGGCTGAAAGAGCTGGTGCCACTGGTGTATAAAACTGACAGAGTAGAACCATAGAATCCCTATTGTGCAGAAGGAGGCCACTCAGCCCATCCAGGCAACACTGACCCCCTAAGCATCCTATCCAGGCCCTACCTCGTTATCACACATATTTACCATGCTATTCCCCCTCACCCACACATTTTGGGACACTAAGAGGCAATTTACCATGGCCAATCCGCCTAAGCTATACTTCATTGGTCAATGCACCTAACCTGCACATCTATGGACACTAAGGGGCAACTTAGCATGGCCAATCCACTAATCTACACACCTTTGGACACTAATGGACAATTTAGCATTGCCAATCTGCCCCACTTATACTTCATTGGTCAATGTACCTAATTTGCACATCCTTGGGCACTAAGGGGCAATTTAACATGGTCAACACATCTAACCTGCATACCTTTGGACAGTAAGGGACAATTTAGCATGGCCAATCCACAGCACATCATTGGACTGTGGGAGGAAATTGGAGTACCCAGAGGAAACCCACATACACATGGGGAGAACATGCAAACTCCACACAGTCATCCGAGGCAGGAATCGAACCCAGACTCTGGCGCTGTGAGGCACCAGTGCTCACCACTGTGTCACCCAGCTGCTGAAAGTAACAGATTAGCGCTGAGGGTTGTTATGGATCAAATGGCAGGCTTTATTCACAATCTTCTTTTTCAACCTCAGCCTTTCAGTAACGACTTAATCGAGTGAGTGGCCCCTCCTTCATCTCAGTGGGCCGCAAGATTGAAATCGAGTTTGTTCACTAACCGTGACTCCATGAATAAGATTAAATATATTTAATACAAGCTGAATATTTCAAAAGTTATCGAAAATGCTCAATCATTTGTACATTAATAGAACTGTCATGAACTTCAAATGGTTCAAAATAAAAGAAATATTGGCACTTTGGGCACAGAGGGAGCACAGTCTCACAGTCAACGTTGTGAGCAATCAGCACCCACCTCACTTCACTCACCCTTGCTTTGGATGCCAATCATTTTAGTCACATCTATAGGAAAAAAAAGTACACTGACAGGAATCTGGCAACCCTGCCCGTGGTCAATGGTCAATGCAATGTCTCATGGGGCTGCACTCAGAACCCAGATGGACCTCATGTGGCCCTCAGGCTGCATTTTGCCCACCATTGCTCCTTAAGCATTGCTTCTCCATCATCCCTTCGTTACTTACAAGAGAATGAAGGGGCTAGATAGGGTAGAGGTAGAGAGATTCTTCCTGCTTAGAAAGGATAGCAGAAATAGGGGGCACAGCCTCAAAATAGTGGGGGTGGGAGCAGGTTAGATCGGAGTTGAGGAGGAACTTCTTCACTCAAAAGGCGGTGAATCTCTGGAACTCTGTGCCCGTTGAAGTGGTGGAGGCTACCTCGCTAAATATATTTAAATCACGGGTAGATAGATTTCTGATAGACAAGGGAATTAAGGGTTATGGGGAGAAAGCGAGAAAGTGGAACTGATCCAATTCAGGTCTTATTTGAATGGTGGGGCAGGCTCGAAG
This sequence comes from Sphyrna mokarran, assembly GCA_024679065.1. Classification (NCBI taxonomy): domain Eukaryota; kingdom Metazoa; phylum Chordata; class Chondrichthyes; order Carcharhiniformes; family Carcharhinidae; genus Sphyrna; species Sphyrna mokarran. The sequence goes on from JAGIQG010000033.1 coordinate 10,118,013, forward strand.
GGCTAGATGGCCTACTCCTGCTCCTATTTCTTATGTCCTTACAACGTGGCAAAAACCACAGTCTGGAGTCTTAACTGCTGAGATTCATCTCAATGGTTCCCATGCACTCCTTCTTCTCCTCCTCCTCCTCCTCCAGTTCCACCAGGCAATGGCCCCTACATACATGCCTTTGATCATTGCTTCTGCCATAGTCACTGCTGCACACAAAGCATCCACTTCCCTCTCGCTTTCAGACCCAGAGTTAAATAGTCTCTCCAATTCCTCTATCCTTTAATTTACAGTGGCGTAGCGGTATTGTCGCTGGACTAGTGACCCAGAGACTTAGGAAAATGCTCTGGGGACCCGAGTTTGAATCTCACCACTGCAGACAGTGAAATTCGAATTTGATACAAATCTAGAATTAAAAGTCTACTGATGACCACAAAGCCATTGCCGATTGCCATAAAAACCCATCTGGTTCACTAATGTCCCTTTAGGTAAGGAACGCTGCCGTTCTTACCCAGTGTGACTCCAAAACCACGGCACTGTGGTTAGCCTCACAGTGCCAGGGACCTGGGTTCAACTCCTAGGTTGGGTCACTGTCTGTGTGGAGTTTGTATGTTCACCCTGTATCTGTGTGGGTTTCCTGCAGTTACACCAGTTTCCTCCCACAATCCAAGTATGTGACGGTTAGGTGCATTGGCCGTGCTAAATTGCCCCTTGGTATCCCAGGATGCGTAGGTTAGCGGGATTAACAGCTATGTTAAGTATGTGGGTTTACGGGGATAGGGCTTGGGTGGGATTGCTATTGGTGCAGACTCGATGGGCCAAATGGCCTCCTTCTGCAGTGTAGGATTCTATGATTCTAGCAATGTGGTTGACTCTTGATAAAAAGACCCTCAAGGATGGGCAATAAATGTTGGCCCAGCTATGAACAAATAAAAAAAAATCTCAAATTCCTGTTTTAGGATGTTTGCAGCCAAACTGGCAACAGAACTAACAACCTATCTCCAAACATTCATAGGCCTACAAAATTCAAACAAGACCAACACATGAACAAAGGACCAGAAGCTCCAATGGCACTAAATTTGCATATCAGGTTGCCAGCACTGAAGTGAATGCAACAAATTGGACAGTCTTAGATTAGATAGTGATGGCCTGTGCATCGGTGGAGAGGGGGTGGGGAGGTGGAGAAGGGGGGGGGGGGAAGGGGGGGGGGGGGGGGAAGGGGGGGGGAAGGGGGGGGGGGGGAAGAAGGGGGGGGGGGGGGGGGGGGGGGGGGGGAAGGGGGGGGGGGGGGGGGGGGGGGAGGGAGGAGGAAGGGGGGGGGAGGAGGAGGAGGAAGGGGGGGGGAGGAGGAGGAGGGGGGGGGGAGGAGGAGGAGGAAAGGGGGGGGGGGAGGAGGAGGAAGGGGGGGGGGAGGAGGAGAGGAAGGGGGGGGGGAGGAGGAGGAGGAAGGAGAGGAGGAGGAAGGGGGGGGAGGAGGAGGAGGAAGGGGGGAGGAGGAGGAGGGGGGGGAGGAGGAGGAGGAAGGGGGGGGGGGGGAGGAGAGGGGGGGGGGAGGAGGAGGAAGGGGGGGGGAGGAGGAGGAGGAAGGGGGGGGAGGAGGAGGAGGAAGGGGGGGGGGGGGGAGGAGGAGGAGGAGGAGGAGGGGGGGGGGAGGAGGAGGAGGAGGGGGGGAGGGAGGGGAGGGGAGGAGGAGGAGGGGGGGGGGAGGAGGAGGAGGAAGGGGGGGGAGGAGGAGGAGGGGGGGGGGAGGAGGAGGAGGAAGGGGGGGGAGGAGGAGGAGGAAGGGGGGGGAGGAGGAGGAGGAGGGGGGGGAGGAGGAGGAGGAAGGGGGGGGGAGGAGGAGGAGGAAGGGGGGGGAGGAGGAAGGGGGGGGGGGGAGGAAGGGGGGGGAAGGGGGGGGAAGGGGGGGGAAGGGGGGGGAGGGGGGGGTGCGTTGTGGAAGCGCAATAGCACGGGGGTTAACACGGCCACTGAATTCAGGAGTCTGTGCGAATCTCCTTCCTGCTCCCCTTTCAGACCCTCTCGGAATTGTCATTAATAATTGACTCAAACAAAACGCTTTCAAACCACAACAAAGAGATCTCATTGGCACGATATAACGGTCACGTCAGGTTATAAATTGGGATCAAAAATTAAGTAAAAATAATTGCGAGGAAACCGTCTTAATGATATTCTGTAGCAACGATGGAACCGGTCTGTTGATTTAATCAGTGCGTGGAATTAAAAAAAGCACAACATTTTCTTCACATCCTCCCCCCAGCCTGCCCCTTGTTGAATCTGATTATCTTGCTTGGAAAAGATGACTTGGTACCCATGCCATTTTTAATAATCAGTCGAAAAATGAAAAAAAAAGCAAGGCTGGGGTTCACTGGTCACTCTCTCCAAATTATTCTCCACTCCCCCCACCCCCATCCCCCCTCCTTCCACCGGGTCCCGGAGCTTCCCAGTCAGGAATGAGGAGAGGGAATGCGAGAGGGATGAGGTTGTCAACCCTCCCTTCAGATCCGAGGTGGACGAACAAATAGCGATAGCGACTTGATTTGCCCAAACCCGTGTTTAAAAAAAAAAAATTCCTCCATGCAAGCACTGAGTGTGGGGGGGGGAAAGAGAAATCAGTCGCTTTAGTGAATACACTGTGAGGATTAGCAGTTTTGGATTCCAGCAAAGCAGAAAGGCTGGGTGGGGGAGCATTTTACTTGGAACAGTCGGGTAGGTGGGTTTAGTTCTGTTCAACAACACTGCCTCTTGTCATTCCCTTTCTGATTAAAAGCCGCCACTGCCACCAGAAGTGGCAACAGCCTGTACTTACTGTGGCCACCCGATGCTCTTTTCGCTCCTCCCTCTCCTGCCCAAGGATGCCGGCTGTATCACCGTGAGGGGAGGAAGACAAGAGGGAGCAGAACCGACAGGGGGTGAATCTCAAAGCTCCGTGTTCTCTCAGCTTTTGTATTTAGCTGTACTCTGGGCTCCTCTGTTAGCTTCGGGCATGCTCTGTGCTAAGTAAGTCACATGACTGCCAGCCGAGTGACCTACCAAACCCTAACCATATAAAGAGAGTCGGAGACAAACAATGAGAGGATGGGATTTTGTTTTTCCCCCACCCCCCATCCATCCATCCACGGCGTTCTACACACAAATCTCTCAAAATTGTCTGCGTTCTACTCTTGCTCTGCATCCAACATAGGGGTTGTCTGTTCACCTGAACCGACCCATTTGAAAAAGACAGCTTCTTTTAAAATGATTTCATAGAATAGAATCCCCCACAATACAGAGTGAAGCCATTCGGCCCATCTAGTCTGTACCGAGCACAATCCCACCCAGGTTCTATTCCCCGTTAACCTCACTTATCTAATCCCCCCCCTGACACTAAGGGTCAATTTAAGCGTGGCCAACCCATCTAACCCGCACATCTAACCTGCAAGGCAGGTCTTATGAAGAGAGGCTGAGGGATTTGGAGAGGTTGTTTTCGTTAGAGAGGAGGCGGCTAAGAGGGGACCTAATCGAAACATAGAAGATGATTAGAGGTTTAGATAGGGTGGACAGTGATAGCCTTTTTCCTAGGATGGAGAAAGCTAGCACGAGGGGACACAGCTTTAAATTAAGGGGTGATAGTTATAGGACGGATATCAGAGGTAGGTTCTTTACCCAAAGGGTGGTTCGGGAGTGGAATGCCCTGCCTGCAGCAGTTGTAGATGCGCCAAGTTTGGTGGCGTTTAAGAGGTTAGTTGATAAGTATATGGAAGAGAAGGGAATGGTTTAGTTTGGAGGGGCATTGCTTTTTATATTGGTCGGCGCAACATCGAAGGCCGAAGGGCCTGTTCTGTGCTGTAATGTTCTATGTTCTATCTTAGGAGGAAACCGGAGCACCCGGAGGAAACCCACACTAACACGGGGAGCAAGAACATTGTCTTCACTCACTTTCAGTGGTGAAGGTAATAATGACCAGGTGCATTTGTAATCATAAAATCATCATCGAATCCCTGCAGTGCAGAAGAGGCTATTCGACCCAGAGAATCTGCACTCGCTCTCTTACAGAGTATTTTACCCAAGCCCTCTCCCTGTAACCCCACACATTTCACCCGAACCAATGCAATCTAAATTACAAATCTTGGGACACTAAGGGGCAATTTAGCATTGCCAATCCATCTAACCTGCACACCTTGGGATTATGGGAAGAAACCAGAGCATATGGAGGGAACCCATGCAGACATGGGGACAACCTGCGGACTCCACACAGACAGTGTCCCGAGGCCGGACGTGAACCCAGGTGCCAAGCACTGTGAGGCAACAGTGCTAATCATTGTGAGGTATAAAGACAGTGTTTATCAATGGGGTAAGAGAAAATGTGTGGGAGCCCACAAAATGTAACCTGCCTCCAGAAATTCCTCACCTTTATCAAGTCATCCCTTTGATCCAACTAGTCACATTGTCCCTGAAACACTTCATATTGCTGCCTCTGCATTTTAAATTAACAGATATGCTCACTTAAATCTTTGGCAAAATAAAATTCCACGGTTAAAGTACTTCTGAGGGTTTTTGCATCATCAGAAAACTTACATCATAGAATCCCAGCAATGTAGAAGAAGGCCATTTGACCCACTGAGTCTGCACTGACTCTCCAACAGAGCATCTTACCCAGGACCATCCTCATAACCCAACATATTTACTTCACTAATCCAGCTAACCTACACATCTTTGGACACTAAGGGGGCAATTTAGCAATGGTCAGGCATAATTAGTAGAATCCATTTGCTGAATCCCTGTCCTTCACTTTACCTGACTTTATTGGCTTTGATTAAGGGTGCTTGCATCAAACTTGAAGCACAAAGTTTGTTGCTCAATGAGTTGTGTTGATGTCAAACAATGGCACATGTGAGGGCAAAATGGTGGGTTAGCGTTGCTGCTTCATAGCACCAAGGACCCAGGTTCAATTCTGACCTCGGGTGACTTTCTGTGTGGAGTTTGCATGTTCTCCCTGTGTCTGCATGGGTTTCATCCAGTTTCCTTCCACAGCCCAAGGATGTGCAGGTTAGGTGGATTGGCCATGCTGAATTGTCCATAGCATCCCAAAATGTGCAGATTAGATTGGATTAGCCATGGTAAAATTATCCCTTAGCACATCTGTACATAATCTGCACATCTTGGGACACTATGGACAATTCAGCATGGCCAATCCACCTAACCTGCACATCCTTGGGCTGTGGAAGGAAACTGGATGAAACCCGTGCAGACAAAGATGTGTCTACCTGCACATCTTTGGATGTTAAGGGGTAATTTAGCATAGCCAGTCAATCTAACTTGCCTATTTTTGGACAGTAGGAGGAAACCAGAGCACCCGGACAAAACCTATGCAGACACGGGGGGGATGTACAACTCCACACAGATAGTCATCCAAGCCGGGAATCGAACTCGGGTCCCTGGCGCTGTGAGACAGCAGTGCTAACCACTGTGCCATGAGGCAGGTAAGCCTCAAAGATGAGTGGAGTAGAGTTGAGTTCACACTGGAAGGCAGAGGAGGCATGTTCTCTACTGAGCAAACTCCAGTTACTATGTTTGTGCTCTCCTCAGGTTGATCAGTAAGATTGATTAAAACTGTTATCTTTCTAAATTAATTTGCAGGACGTGGGCATCACTGGTTGGGCCAGTCTTTATTGCCCATCCCTAGTTTCCTGAGGGCAATTGAGAGTCAACCACATTGCTGTTGGTCTGGAGTCAGATGTAGGCCAGATCAGGTAAGGATGGCAGATTTCCTTCCACAAAGAACATTAGTGAACCAAGTGTAACCCAAGCATCATGACAGCAGGAATAATGATTGTGGAACTGACTTACATATAATATGTCAGCTTTTAAAAATGATTTACTTGTCCTTTAGTGATCCAGATGGATTTTTACAGCAATGTTGTTCTTTAGACTTCCATAATTCCAGACTTTTTATTGAATTCAAATTTCACCATCTGCCGTGGTGGGATTCAAACCCAAATCACCAGATCTTGTCCTGGCATTGCAGATTACCCATCCAGTGACAATGTCACTATGCTACCACGTTCCCTTACAATAAGAACAAATTTATTGCTCAATGGGTGCACACTAATTTTGCTGAATCCAGAATTTCCTGAGTAATTAATTAAGGATTAATTTTGAATGCATGTCCCAGGAGATCATCACTGAAGCTGCTTGCTGTGTGAGTGGCACCACAAGTTAATGGCAAACCATGCTGGCAGCATTGTTGATAACAAGAACTATTAGCCCAACAAATAGTCCTACCACTTGGAAAACACCTACATTAGGTGAAGTATATACCATGAATTGTGAAATTGCAGAAACTCTAATCTTGGTGTCCACAATTATGGTATCTCATAGAAACTTAGAAAATTCTAACAGGGTTAGACAGGATAGATTCAGAAAGAATGGTCCCAGTGAAGGGGGAGTCCAGAACTAGGGGTCATAGTTTGAGGATAAGGAGTAAATCTCTTAGAACTGAGGTGAGAAGAAATTTCTTCACCCAGTGGGTGGTGAATGTGTGGAATTCACTCCCACAAAAAGTAATTGAGGCCAAAACATTGTGCGATTTCAAGAAGAAATTAGATATCGCTCTTGGGGATAAAGGGATCAAGGGATATGGGAAGAAGGCAGGATCAGGATATTAAATTTGATGATCAGCCATGATCAAAATGAATGAGGGACCAGGCTCGAAGGGTCGAATGGCCTATTTCTGCTTTTAGTTTCTATGTTTCTATGTTTGAAAGCTTTTGGACTACATTCAACTAGACCATAAGATTATAAGATACAAGAGCAGAATTAGGCCATTCAGCCCATCATGTTTGCTCCACCGTGCAGTCAAGGCTAATAATTTTCTTCACCCCATTCTCCCACCCTTCGCCCATAACCTTTGATCCCCTTGCCAATCAAGAATCTATCTATCTCTGTCTCAAATACACTCAATGACCTGGCCTCCACATCCTTCTGTGGCAAAGAATTCCACAGATTCACCATCCTCTGGCTGAAGAAATTCCTCCTCATCTCGGTTCTAAAGAGTGATCCCTTTACTCTGAGGCTGTGCCCTCAGATCCTAGTATTTCCCACTAATGGAAACATCGTCTCCACATCCACTCTATCCAGGCCTTTCAGTATTCTGTAAGTTTCAAAAACCACTGTTGTGAACTCTTGCTTAGTCTCTTCAAATTTTGAAAATGAATGTATTTTGCAGGAATGCCTTCATTATCTCCAGAGGGCAAATTCAGCATACAGTTTAGTGAAATACTTCCTCGAGGCATGTCCAACTTCAATCTGACATGCAAAACACAACAGAACCTTCTAACACCTAATGTGAACAAATGTCTTGCTCACTCGATGAAGAGATAAGAATGTCAAGGTCTGCCCTCGTAGTTAATCTTTCAATTCCTTCTGCACCGTTTTTGCAACATTTTTAAATTGACCTTTTTCCCGTTGACAGCGAGTCCAGGATAGACTGTGCAATGAGCCGTGCTGTGCTTATCTCTATCTGTCTATGGGCATTAAGAGAGTGGTGCCCACAGGCTCTTTTCTCCCACTTCCCTTACATTGGCGGGGGTCGAGATTGGAGGTCAACTTGGCTGCTGTAGCACAAATCTTCCTGCAAAGGTATGGTGCTGGGGCCCCTTTGAGGGCTCAATCCTTTAAGGGTCACATGATCGGGTTAAACCTTATGGAGAGGGAAGCCAACCAATCGGGAGCAAGGAATGTGGAGGGGCCTCAGTTGCAGCCAATGAGGAGAAATGTAGAAATGTGTACTAGCTCCATTGGACCCCTATCCCATGGCAGGAATGTTACCAATATTAAGACAGGCAGATTTTTCCCATCCCGCTGCAGTGAATGGAGATTTACTTTGGCACCAAATTCTCTGACCTTGCTGCAGCATGAATGGCCTAGTAAGATCGCTGTGATTATATTAATTAATAAACCGTTCCTCGCTGCAGCAGGAATGTAGCATGAACGGCCCAGTAAGATCGCTGTGATTATATTAATTAATAAACCATTCATTGTCGTAGCCACAATGTAGCCTTTAAATTTACCACAACAAAGAAAAGTAAGTTTATTTATTAATCACAAGTAGGCTTACTTTCACAATGCAATAAAATTCCCTAGACACCACACTCTGATGCTGTTCGGGTTCACTGAGCAAGAATTTACTATGGCCAATGCACCTATCTTGCTCATCTTTGGACTGTGGAAGGAAACCGGAGTACCCGGAGGAAACCACGCTGACATGAGGAGAATGTGCAGACTCCGCATGGACAGTGACCCAAGCCAGGAATTAAGCCCAGGTCTCTGGCACAGTGAAGCAGCAGTGCTAACCACTGTGTGATCATGTTGCCCCATAGATAGCACACTAGAATTTTTGATTTGATTTGTCATATACATTGGGATGCAGTGAAAAGTATTGTTTTTTGCACGCTTTACAGACAAACCAGCCCATTCATAGAGTACATACGAAGAAGGCAAGTTGAAAGCGATGAATAAAATGTTGCTGTTACAGATAGAGGTGCAGACAAAGATTAATATATGGTAGGTCCATTCAGAAATCTGATGACAGCAGCGATCTCAGATTTTTGTATCTATTTCCCAACAGAAGAAAGTGAACAGAGTATGCCCAGGGATCGTGATTATGCTGGTTGCTTTTCAGAGGCAGTGGGGAGTGTAGACAAAGTCAATGAATGGGAGGCTGGTTTGCGTGATGGACTGGACTATGTTCACAACCCTTTGTAGTTTCTTGCATTCTAGGTCAGAGCAGGAGCTATACCAAATTGTGATGCTTTCAAGTTTTAAAGTTTTTTTTATTAGTGTCACAAATAGAACAAAGAAAGAACAAAGAACAAAAACAGCATGGGAAACAGGCCCTTCGGCCCAACAAGCTCGTGCCGCCACCCTGATGTTCCCACCTCTACCTGTGATCCCTGTCTATGTTTATAGATCTATGGATTAAAAAAACAAATTTGAGACAATTTAGGGAGAATCTGTTTTGCCAATTAGCCTAAGAGCACATCTTTGGGATGTGGGAGGAAACCGGAGCACCCGGAGAAAACCCACGCAAGCACGGGGAGAATGCGCAAACTCCCACAGACACAGGCCCAAATCCATATATCTGCACAGCACAGCGATAGTCACTGAGCTGTCGTGTTGCCCATCAAACGGTCCAGGTCAAGCGTACACTTACGATGTGAAGCACCAGGATACTACAGAAAAAAATCCAAGAGCAGCCCTCTCACAACCCATCGCGTGTATGCCCCCTGTTAGACAACAAGGTGGACCAAAGCACCTGTAAGATAAAAACAAGTACATCAGACTTACAGTAACTCTGAAATTAAGTTGCTGTGAAAATCCTTTAATTGCCACATTCCGGCACCTGTTTGGGTACACTGAGGGAGAAGTTAGCATGGCAAATGCACCTAACCAGCATGTCTTTTGGACTGTGTGAGGAAACTGAAGCTTCCAGAGGAAACCCATGTAGAAATGGGGAGAAACGCAGACTCTGCTCAGAAAGTGACCCAAGGCTGGGAATTAACTTGGGTCCCTGGGTCCCCCTGTGGGGCAGCAGTGCTAACCACTGTGCCACCATCCTATGGCGCATCTGTAAAAATTGGTGAGAGCCAAAGCGGACACGCCAAATGTCCTTTTGAGAAAGTAGAGGCATTGATAGGGTTTTCTTAACTATAGCGTCAGCGTGAGTGGAATCACAGGGAGGGAAAAGTAGCAGAGCGGGCAATGAGCAGCCAATGCGCTATCATCCATTTTACACCTCCACTAAACCTCAAACTCTTGGTCTCCATCTCCAGAAATGAGTGCCAAATACTCTCTCTTAACTTGTGTAGAAAATTTTCCATGGCGGGATTCGAACCCATAATCCAGAGGCAAAAGAGTGCTGTCTAACTGAGCCACAACTGACTGAAGAAGAGGATGGCAATCAAAACCACATGTAGCCACGCGGAAAGCTCACTGGTCGGAAGGGAGTCTGCACGCAACATGTCAAGCATGCTGCCAGAATTTCAGTGCAGATGCTACTAGGTCTCTGCATCTCTGAGCAAGGGAAAGGAAATATCAGCTGGAGTTCGCACTGCTAATTGTTTACCAGCGAATCCTGCTGGAAGGTGCATGTGTGTGGAAGTCAGGTGAGCACTCAGCTGTGCTGCAGCCAATAGTTAATCCACCTGCCAATTCTCACTGTCCGCATTTGAATACTGTCCAAGTGCTGGAGAATGGCCAGCGAGGTTCAGTAGCTTTGAGACAAAGGCAGAAAATTAGAGGGAAGGAAAATAAAATTAAAGACAAATTTCCAGAGTTTCAGTTGTGTTCAATTGCGAATTAAAGCAAGAAGCAGAGCGCCGACCTCACTGCTAATAGAAATATCAAATATGAGAAAGCAGTCCAACATCAGTGGATTTTCAGGACGAGAGTGGTAATGGCACTAGACTAGTAATCCCGAGGCTCTGGGCTAATACTTTGGAGGCCGTGTGTTCAACTCCTGCCGTGGGGAGGAATTTAAATTCAATTAATAAAATCTGGAATATAAAGCTAGTCTCAGCGATGGCCGCCATGAACCCATTAGCGATTGTCTAAAAATTCGCTGGTTCATTAATGTCCTTTCAGAAAGAAAATATAGAAACATAGAAGGGAGGATTAGGCCATTCGGCCCTTTGAGCCTGCTCCACCATTCATGGCTGATCATCAAATTCGCTATCCTGATCCTGCCTTCCCCCCACCCCCCTCTGCCTCTCCTCCCCCACTTGCAAATAGTTCTGCAGACTCACAGTACCAGAGATCCAGGTTCGATTCCCGAATTGGGACGCTGTCTGTGCAGAGTCTGCACATTCTCCCCGTGTCTGAATGGGTTTCCTCTGGATGCTCCAGTTTCCTCCCACCTGTCTGGAAGACATGCAGGTTAGGTGCATTGGCCGTGCTAAATTCTCCCTCAGTGCACCCAAACAGGTGCCAGAGTGGGGCAGCTAGGGAATTCTCACAGTAACTTCATTGCATGTTAATAGAAGCCTACTTGTGACACTAATGAATAAATGAACTGTGTTTTCCTTTCTAGTCATTTGTTTGTGTGATGTGGGCATTGCTGACAAGACCAGCGTTTATTGCCCACTACTATTTATCAAGTTGGCCTTGCCAGCAATACACACATCCCATGAACAAATAAATAAAATAAAAAGGTAGCATACTGAATCATTGCATGACTCACTGAGAATGTGTTAACAATAGTGTATTGTCATTGCAATGACATACTGTTACCTTTGTATTTACAACACCAAAATAATACACTTCGGTGTCATGTTTCTGAATTAAAGTGATAATATATTGTTTCCATTCTAAAAATCATGTGCATATTAATAAAAAGCCTGGCTGGCTATATATGTTTTCAGTAAATATAGATACCACTTTTTAATTGACCAATTATTTACACTCAACTTAAATGTAAGACCTGGATACATGGGCACCTCTTGTAAAGTCTAAAAGATGGGTGCGGTACGGTGGCACAGAGATTAGCACTGCTGTTTTACAGTGCCAGGGATCTGGGTTCGATTCCGGCCTCGGGTCACTGTCTGTGTGGAGTTTGCAAGATCTCCAGTGTCCATGTGGGTTTCCTTTGGGTGCTCCAGATTTCCTCCACAGACGTGCGGGTTAGGTGGATTGGCCATGCCAAACTGCACCTTAGTGTCCACAAGACATGCAGATTAGAAGAATTAACAATGGCAAATGTGTGTGGGTAGGGTCTGAGGAGAGAGCCTGGGTAAAATGCTCTGTCGGAGAATCGGTGCAGACTCAAATGGCCTCCTTCTGCACTGTAGTGGTTCAATGAAAAGCCTGATTGACCCAATCTTTTCAGTAACATGGCACACATTTGAGGCAAACTAAACGGCATAATGGTTAGCACTGCTGCCTCATAGTGCCAGGAACCCGGGTTCGATTCCAGCCCTGGTTGACTGTCTGTGTGAACTTTGTACATTCCCCCCATGTTTGCATGGGTTTCCTCAGGATGCTCCGGTTTCCTCCTAGACTGCAAAAACATGCAGTTTAGGTGGATTGGCCATGCTAAATTGCCCCTTAGTGTCATGTCTGGGGTCTATCAGATTGAATGGTGTTACTATTGGCTATTTTGCTTAACACTCTCACAATCTTAACAGAACAGTGCCCCCCCGCCCCTTTCCCTGATGTGTCGGTCCCAGATTTCATCCTTTCTCATCACTCCACACATCCATCCCGACATCTGTGTCTCATTAGCATCCAGAATAGGGCCTGGGTGGGATTGTTGTCAGTGCAGACTCGATGGACCAAATGGCTTCCTTCGCACCACAGGAATTCCATGATTCAATTCCACAGTGCACCCACTTTTTCAGCTGAATCGATTGGTCATAGACGCCACAAAATGAAGTAGCGAACTGACAAGTAGCGAAATCACATACAAGGGATGGGGCTACCCGTTGTCCCGTCTCCATGGAGATAGAACATTGGTGCCATGGGGCACTGCCTGAAACAGTCACATCCTCCACCACTGATACACTGTGGCTGCAATCTCTTCGACCCAGAAGGACAAAGGTGGCAGACATAGGAACATGAACAACCAACTTGAAGATCCCTGTTAGGTAAATGCCATCCTGACTTCTGCACTAAGGGACAATTCAGCATGGCCAATCCACCTACCCCACCCCCCCCATGTCTTTTGGAATGTGAGAGAAAACTGGAGCATCCAGAGGAAACACATACAGGCACAAGGAGAACGTGCAAACTCCACACAGACAACGTGGACACTGAAATCTGGAGACAGACAGAAATCTGATCTGGTCCCAACAGCATCAAAAAGAGAGGAACGACGACTGGATGTTCATGAGATGTCGAGATGGATGTGTGGAGTGACGAGAAAGGATGAAATCCAGGACTGACATATCAGGGAAGGTCTGTTAAGATTGTGGGAGTGTTGAAGCAAATAGCCGAGAAGTGACTGAATTAGTATGGTCATCTATTGCAACGAGAGAAAGAGAAAGAAAGAGAGGAGATGTGGTGAAGTGAGAGATGGAGATGGGAACGACCAGGAAGAAGGAGATGAAGACCTAAGACCAAATATAGAGGTCCTGCAGCAAGAAACTTAAAGACAGCAGGACAGGAGGAGGAACAGCAGGTGGACTGACAAGAGGAAGTGGGAAGGGTGATCAACAAGCATTACAGTCATCCCCAAGTAAAATGAGAGTAATCAGAAAAGACCCAAATGTGGCATCAATATGATCATGACAATCTGATCAAATTGGGAGAGGCATATTGCCCTCAGTAACCTGCTTATATACGCTACACAGAAATAAAGCTGCACATTGGGTAGAGAAATAAAGCTATTTAAAATGCATGTCTTGTGGGCGTAGGGAACATATGAAAGAATAATTATATTAACAGCAGGAAATAATGGAGCAGCAACCTCTTGGGCTTCACAGCACTGAAGACTTTTATAATTTGGAGTGTTAAGATCAGAGGATAGAATTATAAAATTCACCTGACGGAGGAATAGCGTTCCGAAACCTTGTGGGTTTACTATCAAATAAACTTGTTGGACTTTAACCTGGTGTTGTGAGACTTCTTACTGCATGGGTTCTCCCACGTGTTCTGGTTTCCTCCCACAGTCTAAAGATGTGTAGGTTAGGTGGATTGGCCATGTGAAATTGCTGTCTTAGTGACTAAAGATGTGCAGGTTAGGTGGAATGGCTATGCTAAATCGTCCCTTGAGTCAAAAGATGTGCAGGTTAGGTGGAATGGCCATACTAAATTGCCCTTAGTGTCCAAAGATGTGTAGGTTACATGGATTAGTCATGGTAAATGTGTGGGGTTAGGGTGGAGGGGAAGGTGGGATGCTCTTTCGGAGAGTCGGTGCAGACTTGATGAGCCAAATGGCACTGTAGGGTTTATGGGACTATGAGGAAGAAGGATTGGAATTTATATAGTACCCAACATGGGGAGACAATGGCCTAGTGGTATTATTGCTTGACTATTAATCCAGAAACTCAACTAATGTTCTGAGAACCTGAGTTCAAATCCCACCACAGCAATTTTTAGAATCAAAAATGTCAGGAATTAAGAATTTATTGATGACCATGAAGCCATTGTTGATTGTCAGAAAAAAAATCATCTGGTTCACTAATGTTATTTAGAGAAGGAAATCTGCCTTCCTTACGCGGTCTGGCTTACACATGACTCCAGAGCCACAGAAATGTGGTTGACTTTCAACTATCCTTTGAAATGGTCTGACAAGCCACTCAGTTCATCACCTTCTCAACGACAACAAAGGGTAGCCAACTAATGCTGGCCAGACAGCAACACCCATATCCCACGAATGAATTAAAAATACTTGCTTCAGACCATCATAAACCAATTGACTACTATTAATTTTTCCCTGCACTGTAATGTAGGAAACACAGCAAGATCCCACAAACAGTAAAGCAATCACGATAAGATATATCTGTTTTGGTAAGAGGGCTGGGAAGGACACCCTTCATCAAACAGAGCAAAGGGACCTTGCACTTCTAACTAAAGGACAGATGGGCCTTCAGTTTAACAACATCTGAAAAGAGGACACTGAAGTGCCAGCCTAGATATTTTGGTGTTCAAAATCGTGAAGTGCGACTGTGACTCAACCATCCTTCTCAGAGACGAGAGTGCTCCCAGCTGAGTCGCAGCTGACAGCTGACAGCTTACAGCTAACAATCCTTCACCATGGCATCTATGCTATATGTCTTTTGATGGATGACCCTTAAAATCACACCCTTAGCAGAAATTCCCTTAGGACTTAAATAAACAAGATTTAAAAGTGCTCCATACTTACCGTAACATATTGCTGTGCCATAGGATGCTTGTTTGTTCTTTCACCAGAAGAGGGAGGTCTTTGCACAATTCAGTGAAATAACTTCTAATACTTCTTATTCGTTGTGACTTCCTATCCATCCAGTTTATTGTAACATTGTGATAGATGAACTTTCCTTTTTCTCATTCTTCCACGGAATGTGAGCGTTACCATCTGGACCAACACTTATTTCCCATCCCTAATTGCCCTTGAAAAGGCAGCGGTGAGCCACTTTAGAATCCCTACATTTGACCCATCAAATCTGCATCATCTCTCTGAAAGAACAGCTTGCCCAAACTCTCTCCCCAGATCCTACCACGCTAACCCCACGTATTTGTCATTGTTACTTCTTCTAACCTACACATCTTGGGACACTTTGGAGTAATTTAGCATGGCTAAACCTCCTAACCTGCATATCTTTGAATATAACTTATCATGACCAATCCACCTAACTGGAATCTTCAAAACTAAGAGATAATTTAGCATGATTAATCTACCTAACCTGCACATTTTTGAACACTAAGAGACAATTTACCATGGCTAATCCACCCAACCTATGCATCTTTGGACACTAAGGGACAACTTAGCATGACCAATCAATCTATTTGTACATTTTTGGATACCAAAGAGCAATTTAGCATGACTAATCCACCTAATTTACACATTTTTGGACACTAAGGGGCAATTTGGCATGGCCAATTACCAAACCTGCACATCTTTGGGTTATGGGAGGAAATCGGAGCACCCGGAGGAAACCCACACAGACACAGGGAGAACATGCAAACTCCACACATAGAGTCAACCAAGGCCAGAATTGAGGCAGTAATGCTAACCGTTGCCGCTTTTTTCATGTGGGTGAGCTTTTGGTTGGCATAGAGACATGCTTCTTGTCCAATTAAGGGTGGCAAGTAGGCTCTCTCAAGGCTAGAGAGCCAATCAGCGGCTTTCCAGCTTCACAGAAGAACTTGGCTGCAGTACAAGGTAAGTGGCAGGGAGACCTCACAGCTAATGATGCGCTGTGACGTGCAGACTTAATGGGCCAAATGGCCTCCTTCTGCAGTGCAGGCATTCTATGTAAATCTTAATTTTATACATTCTCACCAACCCCTCCAAATCTCCTACCTGAAAACAAAGCATGGTTCCTGTTTCCTGTCTCCATATCCAAAATTCAATCCCTAAATGATTATTTTAGAAGATAGGAGCAGGAGGAGGCCATTCAGCCCTTTGAGCCTGCTCTGTCATTCATTGTGATCGTAGCTGATCATTCATTCAATAGCCTAATCCTGTTTTCTCCCTATAACCTTTGATCCCATTTATCCAGTGCCTCTTGAATACATTCAATATTTTGGCACCAACTACTCCCTGTGGTAATGAATTCCACAGGTTCACCACTCTTTGGGTGAAGAAACATCTCCTCACCTCCGTTCTAAATGGTCTACCCTGAATCCTCAGACTGTGACCCGTGGGTCTGAACCCCTCCACCACCAGGAACATTCCCCCTGCATCTATCCTGTCCAGTCCTGTTAGATTTTTATTTCCCTATGAAATCCACCCCCCTCTTCGTCTGAACTCCAGCAAAAACAATCCTAACCTAGACAATTTCTCCTCATGCATCAGTCCTGCTCCCCAGGGTGACAGCAGACCTGATATGCAAGGGTTCTCAGCACTTTCCAGCTGGAAAAAGAGCAGAAGTAGTCGCAAAGCTGACTCATCGGCTGGCTTGAAAGAAGAGTGTGATGGTGCAGTGTGTTGTAATCCAGGTCAGAAACTCCAAGATATTTTATAAAGTCAGCCTGGATCATAAGTTTTGCACTTTGAATTTGGCATGATCAAGCATGAGGTGTTTCACTTCAGGTACAATTCAAATGACCCACTAAAGAGCTTTTATCAAACAAAATTCATAGAACCATCAAACCCCTACAGTACAGAAGGAAGCCATTTAGTCCATCAAGTATATACTGACCACAATCCCACCCAAGTCCTATTCCTGTAGCCCACATTTAACCCACTAATTTCCCTAATACTAGGTTCAATATTACTCAGAGAGGATGCACTCTGGTTAAGACGCTTTATTACTCTGAAGCATTCTAAGAGGACTCTGACCTTGCTTACAATAAAGTTTGGCCAGTAAGTTGATTAAATTTGGTGGGTGACCAACTTCCAATGTTGTCAAACAGACTTTCTTGCATGAGACTGAGTTGAATACCTCCTCAAAAGGGTGACACAGTGGTCAGTGCTGGTATCTTACAGTAGCCAGGGACTCAGGTTCAATTCCAGCTAACTGTGCGGAGTTTTCAAATTCGGCCCGAGTCTGTGTGACTTTCCTCTGGGTGCTCCCGCTTCCCACCCACATGCTGGTTAGGAGCATTGACCGTGCTAAATTCTCCCTCAGAAGAATACAGCGTGTAGCAACTTGGAGATCTTCACACTAACTTCATGGAGACAAGGACCAAAGATCTGTGGGTTAGGTTAATTGGCCATGCTAAAATTGCCCCCTAGTGTCCTGAGATACAGAAGTTAGAAGGATTAGCAGGTAAAATATGTAAGGATATGGGGGGGTAGAGCCTGGTGGGATTATGATTGGTGCAGATGTGATGGGCCGAATGGCTTCTTTCTGTACTGTAGGGTTTCTATGATTCTATGACCCGGGTTCGATTCCCGGATTGAGTCACTATCTGTGTGGAGTTTGCACGTTCTCCCCATGTCTGTGTGGGTTTCCTCTGGGTGCTCCGCTTTCCTCCCACAGTCTGAAAGACATGCTGGTTAGGTGCAGTAGCCATTCCAAAATTCTCCCTCAGTGTACCCAAACAAGGAGTGGAGTGTGGTGACTAGGGGATTTTCGCAGAAAGTTCATTGCTATGTTAATATAAGACTACTTGTAAATAAACTTTAGATGTAAAGATTAGGGGAATTAGTGGGATAAATGCGTGGAGTTAAGGGAATGAGGCAGGTTGAGGGTGGGCCTGGTAAGATGCTCTGTCTGAAAGTCAGTGCAGACTTGATGAGCTGAATAGCCTCCTTCTGCACTGTAGGGATTCTATGATTCTATGAAAATTAACTGAGCGCGTGTGTCTTTATTGCTGAGATTCTTGAGTTTTGCATATTGTGATTGGAAGATGATTGACTGGATCTTTGGTGCCTCTCCCATATTGGACTGCAGCTTGCTCCCAGCAATCTTGCTTCCGTCATTCCCGGAATCCGGAACGGGATTTTATTAGCATGGGAGATCAAAGCAATTGTGCACCATTCTAGGGTCACTTTCTTTCAGATGAGGGGTGAAGGTAAAGTCAAACCAATCCTCCAGCCATGTGATGCTCTCCCCACTGTGCCATGTATATCCCTACACCAATGGTTCCCAACTGGTGCACCCTGGCACATTAACATGCCACGAAAAGAGATCGAAAATGATTCAAATTCACAGAGTCACAGAATACTATAGTGCAGAAGAGGCCATTTGGCCTCACTGAGTCTCACCAATGCATGAAAGGCTCTGACCTGCCCACCTAACCCCACTTGCCAACACTTGGCCCATAACCTTGGATGTTAAGACGTGCCAAGTACTCATCCAGGAACTTGTTAAAAGATGTGAGGCATCCTGCCTCCACCACCATCCCAGGCAGCGCATTCCAAACCATCAACACCTCTGGCTAAAAACGTTTATCTTCAAATCCCCCTTAAACCTTCCACCCTCACTTTTAACCTGCGTCCCCTTCATAACTGACCCTTTTACTAACTGTTCCCTATCCACCCTGTCCAGGCCCCTCATCATCTTGAACACTTCAATTAGGTCACTCTCTCAGTATTCATTGCTCCGGAGAAAACAACTCAAGACTACTCAACCTCTCTTTATAACTTAAATATTCCATTCCAGGCAGCATCCTAGTGAATCTCCTCTACATCTTCCAGTGCGTTCATGTCCTTCCTACAATGTAGTGAGCAGAACTGCACACAGTACTCCAGCTGTATGTTTCATGTAATTAAATTAAATCCAACCTTCGTCTTCAGCTCTGTGGTTGGATTTTCCAACACCTGATGAATCACAGACCTCCCGTGTGTGAATTTTTTGAGAAAGAGCCACACATGCATGATTCAGATTGGTCAAGTCCATGTGAAATGCCCAACAAGACTTGGTTAACAAAGCCAAAGGTCCCCATACAACAAACAAAGACTCAAAAAGGGTGCAAAAAACCTGGGAGAAGCTGGGGGGGTAAGGGGGAGCTTTAAAAAAACACAGGACAGGGAGGAGTTAAAAATCAAGCTGCCAGTGAGGGAATAAGACACAGAGAAAATAGGCAGTATGCCTCGGAATATTTTTCTAGTATAATATGTGCCATGACATTTACAAGGTTGGGAATCACTGCTCCGTATAGCTTGTCCCCTACTTGTTCTTAATCATAGAATCCCTACAATGCAGAAAGAAGCCATCAGGTCTGCATCGACTCTCCAACAAAGCATCCAAACCCAGGCCCCATCCCCATAACCCACAAATTTATCCCATCAATCTCCTAACCTGTACATATTTGGGCACTAATGTGCAATTTAACAAAGCCAATCCACCTAACCTGAACTTAACATCATAGAATTCAGGTGTGGGACTTGAACCCAGATCTTCTGGTTTAAATGCAGGGATACTACCCAGTGCACCACAAGAGCTCTCTGATTTGGTTGACTGGAATTCTTCAAGGATGAGACTAATGTAGTTGATGAGGGGGAGCCAATGCATTTGGTTTATGTGGACTTGCAGAAGGATTCCAACAAAGTCCCACTTAACGGATTAGCATGTAAAACTAAAGCACTTGGGATTGAGGGTAGTGTATTGAGATGGATAGAAAACTGGTTGGTAGGCAGGAATAAACAAGTCTTTTTCCAAATCACAGGCTACATACAATGCAGATAGGAGTTATTGAGCCCATTCGTTCTGCATCGACAACAATCCCTCCTAGGTCCTACCCCGGTAACTCCACATGTCCACCCTACTAGTCACCCTGACACTAAGAAACAATTTAGCATGGCCTACAAATCCCCGTAACCTACAGATTTTGGGATACTTAGGCAAGGAGCCACCTAATCAGCACATCTTTGGAGTATGGGAGGAAAATGGAGAAACTCCATGCAGACACAAATAGAATGTGCAAACTCCACACAGACAACCATCCAAGACAGAAATCGAACCTGAATCGCTGGCACTGTGAGGCAGCAGTGCTAACTACTGTGCCACCATGCCACCCTCATCTCTTCCCATCTAATATAATTTGACCAGTCTAGCATTTGAGCTATCCAATGAATGAGTTGCTGTACCTTAGCTCAAAGTGGAGAAGAAGTGGGCATGAACTAATTATTGATAGAATCATGGTTGTGTTAATATAACACCAAAGGTCATCAGTATGAATAGTGCAGTACACCTGCTTACAGCACCTCATTTTAAGACCTTTCATAGATCATAGAATCCTTACAGTGCAGAAGGAGATCACTCAGCCCATTGAGTCTGCGCTTACGACAATCCCCCCCAAGGCTCTATCTCCATAATCCCATGCATTCACCTTGCTAATCCACCTGACACTAAGGGGTAATTTAGCATGGCCGAGCCACCTAACCCACACATCTTTGGACTATGGGAGGAAACCAGAGCACCCGGAGGAAACCTACACAGACACGGGGGGAATGTGCAAACTCCACACAGACAGTGTGGAATTGAACCTGAGACTTGGCACTGTGAGGCAGCAATGCTAACCACTGTGCCACCGTGCCACCCTTCCACAGCAAGGCATTACCTCAGTTCAGCAGTGGCTTGGTATGCAATTTTCTGGTGTAGGAATTTGAACTTTGAAATCAGAAGCAAATGAACTTCTGTATCTCGCCTGTGCTAAATGAATAATAATAGACTAAATAAAATCAGTTGATCCAGGTCTTGATGAATACAGCAACAGCTGAGGGAGTATAATTCACAGCACCGTGAGTTAGGGTGAAATATCAAGCTGTGTCAGCTGTCGGAGTGTGCAAAGGCCATCTGAATTCCGCCGGGTGCAATCCCAAAGGTTATGTCGTTTGGCAGGCTTGCACAGGATCCTGTTTTCTTTTTTTATTCATCCGTGGGACATGGACGTCACTGGTTGGCCAGCGTTTATTGCCCATTTCTAGTTGCCCGAGGGCTGTTAAGAGTCAACCACATTGCTGTGGCTCTGAAGTCACATGTAGAACAGGCTAGGTAAAGGTGGCTGATTTCCTTCCCTAAAGGGCATCAGTCAACCAGATGGGTTTTTCTGACAATCGACAATGGTCGTCAGTAGATTCTTAATGCCAGATTTTTAAAATTGAATTCAAATTCCCCCATCTGCCATAACGGAATTTGAACCCAGATCCCCAGAACATGAGTTGAGTTTCTGCATTAATAATCTAGCGGTAATACCACTGGCCCATCGCCTCCCCATTGTCTCCTGTAGAACTCTTCTCAGCCTCCAAGGGTAGATTATTAATGCAGAAATATGACAGCAGTGTTCTGAACCGTCTTTATTAACACCTACCATGGTGTTCGTCACACCATGTCATGCTAACTCTCAGGGACAAAGCCATTTCGGCTGATAAGTTAAACATTGCATATGACCATAAAAATGACAGCTCTGGACCAGAAAAGATATCTGGGCAGCCCAAAAAGGTCTTCTTGCCTTTTTGAAGTAATAGATTTGGGTTTACCCGATCCATTCTAAGCATTGGCTTAGATGATGTATCAAGTGACTCAAGAACAGCTCTTTTCCTGCTGCCATCAGATTTCTGAATGGATCTATCAGATATTAAGTTGATATTTCTCTACGTCCTGGGTATGACTGTAACTGCACTCTCTCTCCTTTTCTTCACTCCTATGTATTCTATGAATGGTATGCTTTATCATAAGAGCATGCAAGAAACAATTCTTTTCAATATATCTGAATACATGTGACAATAATAAATCAAATCAGACTTTTCCCGATGAAGAAGGTTTGATTTAATTTGATTTATTCTTGTCACGTGTTTTGGGATAGAGTAAAAAGCATTGGGTAGCACAGCTGCCTCACACTGCCGGGGACTCAGATTCAATGTATCAACGCTTGATATGGCTCCTGCTCTGACCATGGCCGCAAGAAAGTACAAAGGATTGTGAACGTAGCCCAATCCATCACGCAAAACCCGCCTCCCTTCCATTGATTCCATCTACAATTCCCTCTGCCTCGGAAAAGCAGCCAGCATAATTAAGGACCCCACACACCACGGACATTCTCTTTTCCACCTTCTTCCGCCGGGAAAAAGATACAAAAGTCTGAGATCACGTACGAACCAACTTAAGAATAACTTCTTCTCTGCTACCATCAAAGCTTTGAATGGACTTACCTTATATTAAACTGATCTTTTTCTATGCCCTATCTGTAACTGTGGGGGAGATGATGACCTGGTGGTATTGTCATCAGACTATTAATCCAGAAACTCCGCTAATGTCTGGGGACCCAGTTCAAATCCTGCCATGACAGATGATATAATTTGAATTCAATAAGAAAAATCTGGAATAAAGAATCTACTGATGACCATGAAATCATTATCAATTATCGGAAAAACCCATCTGGTTCACTAATGTCCTTTGGGGAAAGAAACCTGCCATCCTTACCTGGTCTGGTCTACATGTGACTATAGAGCCACAGCAATGTGGTTGACTCTCAAATGCCCTCTGAACAAGGGCAACTAGGGATGGGCAATAAATGCTGGCTAGCCAGCAATGCCCATGTCCCACGAATGAATAAAAAACTCTGCAACACTACACTCTGCACCTCTCCCCTTCCTTCTCCCCTATGTACTCTATGAACAGTACGCTTTGTCTGTACAGTGTGTAAGAATCAATACTTTTTATTGTATCCTGATACATGTGATAATAACAAATCAAATCGATTCAAATTAAACCAAAATCAACTTTAAGAATTGGGTAAGAAAAATTCAAAAAAATTTGGGGAGAATATTTATCCATATATCATTTCCAACTTTATTTGTTTTGATAAGGTGAATTTGTATCCCCTTGTTAAGTCAGCCCAGAACTGACACCTGTTTGTAATTTTTATAAATGATCTGGATGAGGGTATTGAAGGATGGATTAGTAAATTTGCAGATGACACTAAAGTCGATGGAGTGGTAGATAGTGAAGAGGGGTGTTATAGTTTGCAGAGAGACTTGGACAAGTTGCAGAGCTGGGCCGAGAGGTGGCAAATGGAGTTTAATGTGGAAAAGTGTGAGGTAATGCACTATGGCAGGAATAATAAATGTGTAGAGTATAGGGCTAATGGTAGGATTTTTTTTTTTTAGAGCAACACAGCACGGGAAACAGGCCCTTCGGCCCAACGAGCCCGCGCCGCTGTCATAACTATATAGTAGCAATTCCATTATCATAATATAAAATTAGGTTATTCCTAATATGGAAGACTCTCACTATAGGGACAATTTGTTTCCCAATCAGCCTAAGAGCGAATTTTTGGGTTGTGGGAGGAAACCGGAGTGCCCGGAGAAAACCCACGCAACCACGGGGAGAACGCGCAAACTCCCGCAGACACCGGCCCAATTCCAAGTGTCTGCACAGCCACATCAATAGTCTCTGAGCTGTCATGGTGCCCTTCAGATGGTCCACATAAAGCACTCATTTACGACATGAAGACCAGGCAACCCATGAATCAACATCCAAGAGCTGTACTCGCACCACCTGCCGAATGCATGCTCCTTGTTGGTAAGTATGGACCGAATTACCTGTGGAAAAAAAGCCGTAGTTAAACAGTCCTACTATATCCCTCTATCTGCATACCGCTCATGTGGCTGTCCAAGAGACCCTTAAACAGCCCCAGCGGCCTGCTCCCACCACCTTACTCAGCAGTGCATTCCACACCCCCACTACCCTTTGTGTGAAAAACTGCCCTCTAATATTCGTCTTATACATAGCCCCCCTCACCCTAAGGCCATGACCCCTCGTCCTATCCATTTCTGAAGGTGGAAAAAGTTTACCTCCATTTACTCTATCTATACCCCTTATAATCTTATACACGTCAATGAGATCCCCTCTAAGCTGATGTCTTTCAAGGGGATTCTTAGTAGTCTTGATGAACAGAGGGATCTTGGTGTGTATGTGCATAGATCCCTGAAAGTAGGCAGTCAAGTCGAGAAGGTTGTAAAGAAGGCATATGGAGTCTTAGCTTTTATTGGTAGGGGGATTGAATTTCGGAGCCGCAACGTCATGTTGCAACTGTACAAAACTCTAGTGCGGCTGCACTTGGACTATTGTGTGCAGTTCTGGTCCCCGCATTATAAGAAAGATGTGGAGGCATTGGAGAGGGTACAGAGGAGGTTTACCAGGATGTTGCCTGGTATGGAGGGCAGGTCTTAGGAAGAGAGGCTGAGGGATTTGAGGTTGTTTTCGTTAGAAAGGAGGCGGCTAAGAGGGAACCTAATCGAAACATATAAGATGATTAGAGGTTTAGATAGGGTGGACAGTGATAGCCTTTTTCCTAGGATGGAGAAAGCTAGCACGAGGGGACACAGCTTTAAGTTAAGGGCTGATAGTTATAGGACGGATATCAGAGGTAGGTTCTTTACCCAAAGGGTGGTTCGGGAGTGGAATGCCCTGCCTGCAGCAGTTGTAGATGCGCCAAGTTTGGTGGCGTTTAAGAGGTTAGTTGATAAGTATATGGAAGAGAAGGGAAATGGTTTAGTTTGGAGGGGCATTGCTTTTTATATTGGTCGGCGCAACATCGAAGGCCGAAGGGCCTGTTCTGTGCTGTAATGTTCTATGTTCTATGTTCTATGGACTGAAAATCCTCAGACCCCTGAAACATACAGTGCAGAAGGAGGCCATTCAGTCCATCGAGTTGCACTGACAATTCCCCCCCACTACTCCCAGACCCTATCTCCATATTCACCCCATGTTTTTACCCTGCTAATCCCGCTGGCATGGCACGGTTGCACAATGGTTAGCACTGCTGCCTCAGAGTGCCAGGGACCCAGGTTCAATTCCGAGTTCGGCTCACTGTGTATGTTCTCCCCATGTCTGTGTGGGTTTCCTCTGGGTGCTCTGGTTTCCTCCCATATTCTGAAAGACATGCTGGTGAGGCGAGTTGACCCAATCAGGCAGCAGGGTATGGCGGCTAGGGGAATTTTCACATAACTTGATTGCAGTGTTAATGTAAACCTTATTTGTGACTAATAAATAAATTTTGACACTAAAGGGCAATTTATTATGGTCAATCATCTAATCCGCATCTCTTTGGACACTGAGGGGCAACTTAGCATGACCAATCCACCAAACGTGTACATCTTGGGACTGTGGGAGGAAACCAAAGCACCTGGAGGAAACCCACAGAGATACAGGGAGAACATACAAACTCCACACACACAGTAACCCAAGCTGAACCCGGTTCCCTGGCGCTGAGAAGCAGCAATGCTAACCCACTGTGCCACCATGTCCTGCCCGTAAAGCGGCCATTCTCTGCGTATAATCATGGGAAACATGGCAAAGCTTACCCATCTCCAGTCTGTGATCAAGGCTGCAAATACATTGCGATGTTCGGGGGTTAGACATCACACCAGCCTGAAGTCCTCCTCATCCCCAGAACCAGGACACAGCAGTCCTGCAATTATTCTCTGAAGCAAAATTTCCAATTGGTTCAAATCTCCCTCCCCTATGCCAGTTTAGCTTATAATTGATTGGACAAAACAAGCCAGGCTGGTGTTATTCTTGACAATCATTGGTGAGCTGAGAAGATCAGGCAAGATTCTGGCAGGTCCCAACTGTTATTGGCTGGAGGGACATGTCAGTCAAACATCCTGCCCGCCCTCAGGTTGTTCTGGTTGGTGGAGGAGCAACCTGAGTCTTGCACGTTTCTTCCTCAAAGTGAAGAATGTTGCAAACCTTTTAAAAATTGCACAGTGGCAGTAACTGTTCATCTGGCATGGGCATCGGTGCAAGCAATGTCAAAGTGTAAGTACTAGCTAGCGCAGTAGGTGTAATGACTATGAACGAAAAGGCTTTTTAAATTTAATGTTAAAAAATTTTGGCATTTGTGCTGCTGTGGGGCAATTT
Organism: Sphyrna mokarran; assembly: GCA_024679065.1. Lineage (NCBI taxonomy): Eukaryota > Metazoa > Chordata > Chondrichthyes > Carcharhiniformes > Carcharhinidae > Sphyrna > Sphyrna mokarran. Next base: position 10,143,935 of record JAGIQG010000033.1, read on the forward strand.
AAAAGCCAGAAAGTGTACTGTCCTGACATAAAAATACAAACTTATTTATGCACCTTTTAAAAAAAGTTTATCTCAACATGATTTCTAATTCACAAACATTTCCTCCTCAGATCCTGTGGGTCATTATGTAATGACATAGAGATGCCGGTGTCGGACTGGGGTAAACACAGTAAGAGGTCTCACAACACCAGGTTAAATCCAACAGGTATTTTTGGTAGCAAACGCCACTAGCTTTCGGAGCACTCACCTGATGAAAAGCTAGTGGCGTTTGCTACCAAATAAACCTGTTGGACTTTAACCTGGTGTTGTGAGGTTTCTCACTGTCATTCTGTAATGTCACCATTAAATATTATAATTTAGTCAAGTCAGTACATTTAAAAAATATTTTCTATGTATTTGTTGATTTCTCTTTGGCTTTTAACGAGTATGCAACCGGACATTCATTTCATTTGATCGTGGTGTCTGATTAATCGTTAAGCCATTATCCTCTTACAATGGATTTTATAAATACATATTCACCCATATGGCTCCAGCAATTTTCTGTGACAAACCAAACACACAGTAGTAAAACAGTTCATCTACCCAATGGCCTAGTGGTATTCCTGCAAGACTATTAATCCAGAAACTCAGCTAATGTGGTGGGGACCTGGATTCAAATCCTCTCATGGCAGCTGTGGGATTTGAATTCAATTTTTTAAAAAAATCCTTAATTAAGAATCTACTGATTCTCATCTTGTTCACTTACAGAGTGGCATAGTTGCACAGTGGTTAGGCACTGCTGTCCCACAGTGCCAGGGATCCGGGTTTGATTCACAGCTCGGGTCACTATCTGTGTGGAATCTGCATGTTCTCCCCGTTCTGTATGGATTTCGTCCGGGTGCTCCAGTTTCCTCTCATGGTCCGAAAGATGTGTTGTTTAGATGGATTGGCCGTGCTAAATTCTCCCTCAGTGTACCTGAACAGACGCTATGTGTGGCGACTACGGGATTTTCACACTAACTTCATTGCAGTGTTAATGTAAACCTACTTGTGACACTAATAAACATTAAACATGAGCCTGCTCTGCCAACCAATCAGACCATGACTGACCTGTGACTTAACTCTATATATCTGCCCCATTATCCATTAATAACACTGGATAATCAAAATCTATCAACTTCAGCTTTCTCAAATTAATCAAGCCTCAATTGCCCTTTACAGAAGGAAGTTGCAAAACTTTGTGTGTGAGAGTTTCTTTACTCTTGAGAAGGCTTTAATTCCTAGACTGTGCACTGCACTGCTGTCTGACAGCACCAGGGATCCAAGAATTGAAAGTTATGATGATGAGGCATTCTCACAGAATCATAAAATCCTTACAATGCACAAGGAGACCATTTGGCCCAACTCTCCAAAAGAGCATCTTATCCATGTTCACCCCCGCCCCCCCCCACGCTCCACACTATCCCCATACATTTACCTCGCTAATCCCCCTAACCCACACATCTTGGGACAACAGGGGGCAATTTATCATGGCTAATCCAGCTAATCTTCACATCTTTGGACTGTGATAGAAAACCGGAGCACCAGAGGAAACCCACACAGACACGGGGAGAACGTGCCAACACCACACAGACAGTCACCCAAAGCCAGAATTGAACCCTGGTCGCTGGCAAGGCAGCAGTGTTAACCACTGTGCCTTCTTGCCAAATGAGTTTTCCAGTCTGCTTAGGGAGGGCGAATACAACCCTAACTCGTATAAGTCCTACTCAAATTCAACCTCACATTCCCGGTGCCATTCTGATAAATTTATCTTGCATTTGCTCCAAGGCCCAATCTTCTTAAGTTGTGGTCCAATAGCACTATTTAATTTTATATAAAAAGAATCACTTTATGGGGTGTGGGCACCACTGGCCTAGCCAACATTTATTGGCCATCCCCAAGTGCTCTCTAAGAAGGTTGCACTGAGTAGCCTTCTTCAACCTCTGCAGTCCCTGAGGTGTAGGTACAACCAGAGAGCTGTCAGGGACAGAGTTCTAGGATTTTAACCCAGTGATAGTGAAGGAACGGTGATATATTTCCAAGTCAGGATGGTGAGTGCCTTGTAGACAGTCTTCAGGTGCTGGTGTTCCCAGGTATCTTGTCATCCTTTACCTACTTTTGACCTTCTAGAAGGTAGTGGTTTTGTGTTTGGAAGGTGCTACCTCAGGAACTTTGGTGAGTTCCTGCAATGCATCTTGTAGATGGTACACATGATTGCAACTGTTCATCAGTGGTTGAGGGATTGAATGTTTGTGGAAGGGGTAACAATCAAGCGGGCTGCTTTGTCCTGGATGGTGTGGAGCTTCTTGAGTGTTGTTAGCACTGCATCCATCCAGGCAAGCAGGGAATATTCCATCACACTCCTGACTTGTGTCTTGAAGATAGTGGGCAGGCTTTGCGGGGTTAAGAGATGAGTTATTCACTGCACGATTCCCAGTCTTTGACCTGCTCTGGTTGCCACATGGCTAGCCTATTTCAGTTTCTGGCCAGTGTTAACCCCCAGGTTGTTGCTAGTGGGGAATTCCCTAAGCGTCAAGGAGCCGCAATTAGATTTACTTTCTATAATAGTGACCAGAACTGCGCACAGTATTCCAAGTGTGGCTTTACCAATGTTTTGTATAATTTCAACAAGTCCCAACTCCTGTATTCAATGTTCTGACCAATGAAGCCAAGCATGCTAAATGTCTTTTTCACCACTCTGTCCATCTGTGACTCCACTTTTAAGGAGCTACGAACCTGTATCCCTAGATTTCTTTGTTCTGTAACTCTTCTCAATGCCCTACCATTAACTGTGTAAGTCCTTCCCTGGTTCAATCTACCAAAATGCATCACCTCACATTTATATAAATTAAACTCCATCCGTTATTCATCAGCCCACGGGTTCAATTGATCAAGATCCCATTGCAATTGGAGATAACCTTTTCATTATACCAGCAATTGTGGTGTCATCTGCAAATTTGCTAACATGCCTTCTATATTCTCATCCAAATCGTTAATATAAATGACAAATAACAGTGGACCCAGCATCAATCCCTGAGGTACACTGCTGGTCACAGGTCTCCAGTTTGAAAAATAACCTTCTACAAACACCCTCTGGCTTCTGTCATCAAGCCTTTTGCTATTGTTATTGTTGCTATTTTGGATGCTCATATGTTCAAATCAGTTTGAGGTTTGTCTGAGAAAAGTGCCGAGCATCATGTAAAATTTAATCCTTCCTCTTAATTTTTGAATGTAGAGTCTCCTGTTGTGAGGCAAACAAATACGCTGCCAATCAATGGTGATAGAAGCAAACAATGAGGTTTATAGTATCATTGATTGAGAGAGGAACATGGTCCAGAATACCAGTAAAAGACCCTGCTCTGTAATCATAGAATTCTACAGTGCAGGAAGAGGCCATCCAGCCCATCAAGTCCGAACCAACCACAATCCCACCCAGACCCTATTCCAATATCTTGACATATTTTACCCACTAATCCCCTACATCCTGGGACACTAAGGGGCAATTTAGAATGGCCAATCAACCTAGCCTGCACATCTTTGGATTGTGGGAGGAAATCATTGCACCCAGAGAAAATCCACGCACTCACAGAGAGAACATGCAGACTCCACACTGACAGTGACTCAAGCTGGGAATCAATCATACCAGGGTCGCTGGAGCTGTGAAGCAGCAATGCTAACCACTGTGTTACACTGCCGCCCAAATATTTAATATCCACCTGAATAGGCATGAGTTTAATGTCAGATCCAAAGATTGGCATATTAACAGTGCAGCATCTTAGGAATAGGTTAACAGAGCTTCCAATTAAGTCCTAAATTGATGTCAATTAGAACATAGAACATTACAGCGCAGTACAGGCCCTTCGGCCAGTTGTAACATAACCTCATGGCTCCTAAATTCAATCAATAATTAATCAATCAATTATTCAATAGAAATCACTGATATATAAAGGGGCTACAGGTGGCACTGGGGTTGTTCCTATTTTAAGGTCAAACCAAACAGACAAACTCAAATTAAGTTAGGACAAAGTAAAAAGGGCACCCCACCAAAAGGAAGGCGAACAGCCCAAACAAAAACAAAAGTACAAAGGAAACTTAAGACACATCAAATCAAAATGTGATCGTTGGGATCTATGATGCACCCCAGCCCACTGGGGGTTGTTAGAGAATTGGGTGTGGGGTTGGATCAAAGGAATAAAGATTCTTTATGAAGAAGCAGAACATATGTCTCCTTTCCTGAACTGCAACTGGGAGACTCAAACACAGCTATCCTTAGTAAGAAAGTACTTGAATTTATTTAATTCCCACAATGACTCTATGGGTGGGATTTTATGGCCTTGTTTGGGTGAGATTGTAAAATCCTGCCTGGGCCAATGGAGATTTCCATTCTGACTTGTAGGGTTTTGCCTAAAGTTCTTAATGGACAATAGTTTTGATTTTTTGATTTGGTTTATTGACACATGCATTTTGAGGTAGTGAAAGATTTTTTTTGAGTGCTGTATAGGCAAAGCATTGTGTTCACGAAGTACATTGGGGAGAAGGAAAGGAGAGCTTGCAGAGTGTAATGTTACAGTCATAACTAGGGTGTAGACAAAGATCAACTTAACGTAAGGTAGGTCTATTCAAAAGTCTGACAGCAGCAGGAAAGAAGCTGCGCTTGAGTTGGTTGGTATGTGACCTCAGACTTTTGTTTCTTTCTCCAGATGGTGGAAGGGAGTATGTCCAGGGTATATGGGGTCCTGAATTATGCTGGCTGCTTTTCCAAGGCAGTGGGAAGTGTAGATGGAGTCAATAGGAGTACATGATTGTAATGAAGAAAACATGATGGTCAATTTATGCACAGCAATGTCATAACAACCAGGTGATCAGCTTTAGTGTGATGTTAGTTGAAGGGTAAATACAGCCCAGAATATTTTTTCAAAACTATACTTTATTTCTAAAGTTTATATAAAAACATGACTGTTCACATTGACATTACATAATATGCAAAAGCAAATCTGCTTCTTCCAATGTGGTATGTTACTTATTACATTTTCAAAAACCATTAATATTAAGTGTTTGTTACATGTTAATTATGCAGCCTAAAGTCTTTTCCAGTGTACAACAGCTGGAAGGGCATACAGCAGTGAAGGACAACCCAGGCGAGTGAGTACCCATCCTTCATTTCAGTGGGGGCCAAGACTAAAATCAGGCTTGTTCATTAAATGTGACCTCATAAATAAGATTAAATACATTTAATACACGCCAAATATTTCATAATGGTTGTAGGACATGTTTCATCATTTCTATATTAGTAGAGCTGACATCAACTTCAAATGGTTAAAAACAAAAAAAAAATTGAGACTTGGTCACAACGTTGACTGTGAGACCCTCTGTGTCCAATCAGCACCAACCTCACTTCACTCATTCCTGCTCTGTGTGCGAATCACTCCAATCACACTGGTAGGAGAAACATTACAAAGACAGAAATCAGCGGAACGTGGCAATCCTCTGCAGGGTCAATGGTCAACAAAATGTTTTCTGGGACACATTCAGAATCCGAGGGGCCCCAGGTGGCCTCCAGGCTACAGATTGCCCACCATTACCATAGACAGTGGTCTTGCATTGTGACACTCATGTTCTGGTTATCCTTGTACCCGGTTAACTTATTAATTAATGGGCATTGGGGTGGTGAGGTAGCAGGGTTGAGGATGGGGTTGGTATAGGAAGAATGGGAGCAGTGGTGGTTGAAAGGGTGAGGGAGTTGGGGGTGGGGTGAGGTGGAGGGGAAATGGATCTGGGTAAGATGTTATGTTGGAGAGATGGTGCAGGCATGATAGGCCAAATGGCCGGCTTCTGCACTGTGGGGCTTCTAAGGTTGCTGAGTTCACACGCTCACCCAAGCAGGAAAATCTGGCACTATATCAATGACAATATTCCAGAGATACAGCCTGGCTTTAGACCGAGTAAGATGTCTCCCAACACCAGGTCCAACAGGTTTATTTGGAATCACAAGCTTTCAGAGACTCACCTGAGGAAGGAGCAGCGCTCTGAAAGCTCATGATTCCAAATAAAGCTGTTGGATTTTAACCTGGTGTTGTGAGACTTCTTGCCATGCCCTACTCAATGGGCTGAATGGCCTCCTTCTGTACTATAGCAATTCTGCGATCCTATGACATGATTGCAGTTCTGGTAGACCATTGTTTGTCCATATTATTATTTATAATATAAACTCTTTATAACTTGAAGCCACAACAAGTCACCTTTGAAGCCATCACAGTGACATTTCAGGACTGATTCTCAGTTGTCTTCACAGAAAAGATCTAAACTGAGTTATGTTGAAGTGTCTACATTGAAGTGGCAATTGTACACTTTTCAAAGTGGGGAAGACTTTGAAAATGTATATAAAGGTCTGAAGAACCAGCTTGCGGAATGTCACAGCACATCAATCTAGCTCAAACCAATGCAGGGATCTCTTTGACTCAATGTCAAAAAACAAAAGAGCTGCTTTTCTTCAATCGCTATAAAAGACTGAGTGGGGAGATGTCGGTTTCATTGATAACCAGCCAGTAAAATCTAGACTGTGGAAAGGATCAGAAGGGTCCTAGGAACACAGAGGAAAGGTTAGTCTCACAGCTAGTTCTTGATTGGAATACTGGCATTACATCTGGAACCTTAGCCATGGGCCCAGAAACAAAAATATTGAACAAGCGAGATTAAGTGAATTCAATAATAGAGATAGTGTGGTCCATTTTTATTATTTTTCTTGGAGAGGATTCTGTTGTTAGTGGAATCAAGGTGAGCTTTGATTCCGAATGTTACTCTGTATATTCATTTCCTGACTATAAATCAAAGGTGGTTTAAGAATTATAGAATCCCTACAGTGCGGAAGGAGGCCATTTGGCCCATCAAGCACTGATTGTCCAAAACAATATCCTAACCAGGCCTTCCCCTAATCCCTCACATTTACCTTGGCTAATATACATAACCTTCACATCATGTGACGCCATGGCCAATCTACCTAACCTGAACATCTTTGGATACTAAGAGAGTAATTTAACATGGCCAATCCACCTAAGCTGCACATCTTTGGACACCAAGTGGCAATTTAGCATAGCCAATCCACCTAACCTACACATCTTTAGATATTAAGAAGACAATTTAACATGGCCAATCCACCTAACCTGCACATCGGGTTCAATTCTTGGCATGGGTCACCATCTGTGCAGAGTCTGCACGTTTTCTGTGTGGGCTTCCTCCGAAAGATATGCTGGTTGGGTGCATTGGCCGTGCTAAATTCTCTCTCATGTACTCAAACAGGCGCCGGACTGTGGCAACTGGGGGATTTTCATAGTAACTTCATTGCAGTGCTAACGTAAGCCTACTTGTGACACCAATCAATAAACTTTAAATGAGTCAAAAATAACAAGAGAAAAATAGTTTGCTATTATTTTGTAACAGCAGGCGTGATTAGTGAAGCAAATGGAGCTTGGGTCTTAAGATTAATCTGACAACAGGACAAATCCGCACGTAATTTCTGACCATAATTAACAGAAATTTTAATATTGAATTAACAAGGGTTTTTTTTTGATTGCAGCGTCAGTGATCAGATATGTTCATATCTCACTTTTATCTTTTTGCTGAGTAGCTTTATTAACTGAACAGACATTTGATAAAGCCGAGGCAGGCTGGTGTGACGCAACAACAGAAAATTGCTGGAAAATTTCAGCAGGTCTGATGGCATCTGTGGGGAGAGAGAATAGAGCCCAATGTTTCGAGTCTGGATGTCCCTTTGTGAGCTGATGAAGGGTCATCCAGACTCGAAACACTGGCTTTATTCTCTCCCTCTTTCCACCGATGCCGTCAGACCTGCTGAGATTTTCCAGCATTTTTCTGTTTTTGTTTGAGATTTCAACATCCGCTTTTGTGCACATCTGTGTAAGTTTGAAATGGAGTCAACGTGCTGTGTATGTAGCTAGCAAAGATGCAGCTCAGCCTTTTGGCTAAGGTCAAGTCTGAGATCAGGTGTAACGCTTGTCATTGTCAGCCTGGATGTAGTGAATGAAACTTTTCCGTCCCACCCACTGCAGGAATCTTGGCAGGCAGGCAGGACAGAAATATTGTGGGGCCGACCATTTAAAGGTCCATTGACCATTTCCGGTTTTGGAGCATGCCCACACGGCTGCATAACCCCACCTTGTTTGTCTCTTTTGTGGGGACTGTGGATTGGATTCAATTTGTATCTGAATTGGATTGGATTTCAGGGCAAACAAGGAGATGGATTAAGGGCTCTCATCCCATCTGGTCTGTGCACCAGCTTTGCAACCTGAAAGTGGCACAGTGGTTAGCATTGTTGCGTCACCTTGCCAGAATCCAGATGTGATTCCACCCTCGGGTCCTTGTCAGTGCGGAGTCTGCATGTTCTCCCCTGTATTTGCGTGGGTTTCCTCCCACAGACCAAAGATGTGTATGCTAGGTGGAATGGCCATGTTAAATTACCCCTTAGTGTCCAAAGATATGCAGGTTAAGAGGATTAGCTGTAGTATATGTGGAGGCTTATGGGACTGGAGAGGAGAGAGAGCCTTGGCAAAATACTCTGTTGGAAAATTAGTGTAGACTCAATGGGCTAAGTGGCCTCTTCTGTACTGCAGAGATTCCATGATTCTACAAAAGGAATAATATTATTTGTTTTTATATAAGAACCGTTGGCTTACTGGAAAGCAGCAGTTGACTAGGTAAGCCCAGACCTGCAAAACAAAAAGAGCTTGAGCAATCAAACAGGAATGGAAGTAGTGAAGAGGTATGTTGGCACAATAGTTAGCAATGCTGCCTCACAACTCCAGGGACCTGAGTTCAATCCCAACTTCGGGTGATTGTCTATGTGGAGTTTGCACATTCTCCCCGTGTTTATGTGGGTTTCCTCCTGGTGCTCTGGTTCCTCCCACATTCCAAAGATGTGTGGGTAAACGGATTGGCCATGCTAAACTGCCTCTTAGTGCCAGGGGGACTGGCTGGTAAATACTTGGGGTTACAGTATAGAATCTGGGTGAGATTGTGTTTGGTGCAGACACGATGGGCCAAATGGCCTCCTTCTGCACTGTAGGGATTCTAATTCAGGTAGCCCCCTTCCAGTACTCCTTCTTTCAGGAAAAATATACACAAGTCTGAGGTCATAAACCCACTGGCTCAAGAACAGCTTCTTCCCTGCTGCTGTCAGACTTTTGAATGGACTTACCTTGCATTCAGTTAATTTTTCTCTACATCCTTGCTGTGACTGTAACACTACATTCTGCACTCTCTTGTTTCCTTCTCTATGAAACATATGTTTTGTCTGTATAGCATGCAAGAAACAATACTTTTCACAACGATGATACATGTGACAATGAATCAAATCAAATCAAAATCAAAGTACAGAACGGGAATAGGCAGCAAGCAGAAAAGTGAAAGTTTGCTTTTATAAAGAAGGAGAGGTTGACACAGAGATCTTATTCAGCAGTGTCAGGCAACTGCCTGCCCTTGAGAAGGTGGATCATTTGAACAATGATGGAAGAACCCTTTGTGAACTTCTTGCACATGCATGATGGTGACCTTTCCAGGAAGAACTGGTCTGTTATCTAAGGGTCGAGGGTTTCTTTTGATGCACAGTGTTTCACAGATAAAACAATGGGTGGTGGAAAATTCCCATGAGCTGAGGCTTGACCCCACCATTGACAACCTCAATGCACATCTCACTTGCTTTGTAACTGGGATGAATGCAGCAAGGACGGACAGTGGAAACTGGTCCCACCTATTCATGCCAAAAGGCTCGTGTGAACAGCAGCTACTGAGAGAGAATGGATTAAACTACTTCCATGTTAATCATAGAATCTTTACAGTGCAGAAGGAGGTTATTCCTTTGGCACGGTGACACAGTGGTTAGCATTGCTGCCTCACAACACTAAGGATCTGGGTTCGATTCCCTGCTTTGGTCATTGTGCAAACTTCGCACAGACATTCTCCCAGTGTCTGTGTGGCTTTTCTCCAGGTGTTCTGGTTTCCTCCCACAGTCCAAGAGATGTGCTGGCTAGATGCATTGGCTGTGCTAAATTCTCCCTCAGTGTACCCGAATAGGTGCTGGAGTGCAGCGACTAGGAGATTTTCATTGTAACTTCATTGCAGTGTTGATGCAAGCCTACTTGTGACACTAATAAATAAACCTTAACATTTGGCCCATCAAGACCACAATCCCACCCAGGCTCTATCCCCACAAACTTACTTACTTACCCTAATAACCCCCTGACAATAAGGGGCAATTTAGCACGGCCAATCAACTGAACTGCACATTTTTAGTGAGGGAGGAAATTGGAGCCCCCAGTGGAAACACTCTCAAACACGAGGAGAAAGTGCAGACTCCGCACAGACACTGACCCAAACTGGGAATCGAACCTTGGTGTGGGCTCTGTGAGGCAGCAGTGCTAACCACTGTGCTTTTCAGGGTTCTGATCATTTATTTCCATAGACAGCTCTGTCTTTTTTTCCAACTTAGAGGCTGCTATTGGTGAAAATGAAAACAAAAATTGCTGGAATTGCTGAATACAAAATTGAATGTCCTTGGTATTTTCTTACTTTTGGACAGACTGTGAAAACCTCTGACTTGGGGCACTGCCTTTTCTGCATGGAAAGACAGCTTGCATCTTAATAGCCATAATTTACCCAAGTCTGAGAATATCTGTTCAACAACTTGTGAGCTGTCTGTTTATTTCAATGTGCAGTATACTTCAGATCACTGCATGACTACAATCTCTCTCTCTCTCACACACACACACACGAGGGAATTCACTCACCTCAACATCTGTGCAAGCAAGAGGATGTGCATTTATGTAGCACCTTTCACGTCATAGAATCCCCACAGTGCAGAAAATGACCTCTCAACCCATCAAGACTGCACCAACCATAATCCCAGCCAGGTCCTATCCCCAGGACTTCTCAGAGTGCTCTGAGGCCAATGATGTACTTCTGAAATGCAGTCACAGTTGTTGGAAGCATAGAATCCCTACAGTGCAGAAGGAGGCCATTCGGTCTATCAGGCCTTTTTCAAAATTTATTCATGGGACATGCATGTTGCTGGTTGGGCCAGCATTTATTGCCCGTTGCTATTTGTCCAAGGGTAATTGAAATTCCAACACATTGCTGTGGCTCTGGAGTCACAATTTAAGTCAGACCAGGTAAAAACAGCAGATTTTCTTCCCCAAAGGCAATAGTGAATCTGCACCAACAACAATCCCACCGCAGCCCTAAGCCCATCTATTTATCGTGCTAGTCCCCTGATGTCTAAGACGCAATTTAGCATGATCAACCCACCTAACGCCCCATATCTTTGGAGTGTGGGAGGAAACCAGAGCACTGAGCCACCCATGCAAACATGGGGAGAACATGCAAACTCCACACAGACAGTAACCCAAGCCGGAATCAAATCCAGGTCCCTGATGTTGTGAGACAGCAGTGCTAACCAAGCCAACACAGCAAGCTCCCATGAATATCAGAATGGTAGAAAATCTTTTTTTTGTAGTGTTGACTGGGGATAAATACAAGCCAGGATATAAGGGTAGCTCCCCTGTTTCTCTTCAAAATAATGCAATGGGACCTTTTACACCTGAGGGATCTTGGTTTAGCATCTCATGCAAATGATGGCACCTCTGGTAGTATGGCACTCCTCAGCACTGCATTGAAGTGTTTGCCTAGGTTGTGCTCAAGTCCTTCCCATGGAAGAGGAACAAAGTGAAAGATTAATGTTCTTTCATCAGGTGTTGATGAAGCTGTGGACAAATTCTATAAAGGACAAATAGCAGTATCTGGATGTATTTAGTAAAAGCTAATGACTGCATATTTATAGAATCATAGTGTAGAAGAATTCTTCGGCCCATCAAGTCTGCACCAACATGAGAGTCACGTGAACTCCTACCTAATCCCGCCTGACAGCACTTGGTCCATAGCCTTGAAATTTAATAGAATGATCTAATGCTTTTGACAATTTACACATTTGAGCCCCAGGACCCATACAGTGCAGAAGAGGCCATTCAGCCCATTGTGCCTGTACCGACTCTGCTGAAGAGCATCCCACAAAGGCCCTCCCCCTGTAACCTTACCCACCTAACCTATACACATTTGAACACTAAAGGACAATTTAGCACAGCCAATCCACCTAATCTCAGCCAATCCAGCCAATCCACCTAATGGACTTTAGTAAGGCGTTTGATAAGGTGGCCCATGGAAGACTTCTGCAGAAAATGCAGATGTATGGGATAGAGGGTGATTTTAGCTAATTGGGTTAGGAATTGGCTAGCAGATAGAAGACAGAGGGTGGTGGTTGATGGGAGATATTCATCGTGGAGTTCGGTGACGAGTGGTGTGCCTCAGGGGTCTTTTTGGGGCCCCTGCTGTTTGTAATTTTTATAAATGATCTGGATGAGGGTATTGAGGGATGGATCAGTAAATTTGCAGATGATACTAAAGTTGGTGGTGTGGTAGATCGTGAAGAGGGGTGTTTTAGTTTACAGAGTGACTTGGACAAGTTGCAGAGCTGGGCCGAGAGGTGGCAAATGGAGTTTAATGTGGAAAAGTGTGAGGTAATGCACTATGGCAGAAATAATAAATGTGTAGAGTATAGGGCAGATGGTAGGATTCTTAGTAGTCTAGATGAACAGAGGGATCTTGGTGTGTATGTGCATAGATCCCTGAAATTAGGCAGTCAGGTCGAGAAGGTTGTTAGGAAGGCATATGGAGTCTTGGCTTTTATTGGTAGAGGGATTGAATTTCGGAGGCGCAACGTCATGTTGCAACTGTACAAAACTCTAGTGCGGCCGCACTTGGAGTATGGTGTGCAGTTCTGGTCCCCACATTATAAGAAAGATGTGGAGGCATTGGAGAGGGTACAGAGGAGGTTTACCAGGATGTTGCCTGGTATGGGGGCAGGTCTTATGAAGAGAGGCTGAGGGATTTGAGGTTGTTTTCGTTAGAAAGGAGGCGGCTAAGAGGGGACCTAATCGAAACATATAAGATGTTTAGAGGTTTAGATAGGGTGGACAGTGATAGCCTTTTTCCTAGGATGGAAAAAGCTAGCACGAGGGGACACAGCTTTAAATTAAGGGTTGATAGTTATAGGACGGATATCAGAGGCAGGTTCTTTACCCAAAGGGTGGTTCGGGAGTGGAATGCCTTGCCTGCAGCGGTTGTAGATGCGCCAAGTTTGGTGGCGTTTAAGAGGTTAGTTGATAAGTGTATGGAAGAGAAGGGAATGGTTTAGTTTGGAGGGGCATTGCTTTTTATATTGATCGGCGCAACATCGAAGGCCGAAGGGCCTGTTCTGTGCTGTAATGTTCTATGTTCTATGTAATCTGCACACCTTGGGACATTAAGGGGCAATTCAGGACGGCCAATCCACCTACCCTGCACATCTTTGGGCACTAAGGGACAACTTTGCAAGGCCAACCCATCCATGTGGCACATCCTGGGATATTAAGAGGCAATTTAGACAGTCAATCCACCCAATCTGCACACCTCTTGACACTAAGGAGCAATGTAGCATAGCCAATCCACCTAACATGCACATCTTTGGACTGGAATAACCAGCAAGATAAAAAGCAAGCGCTTGGACTTGTATGTCATATTTTCTCCAAAGCAGTGATTTACATCTGTAACACAGCTGCTGTTATTCAGTTGGCCACCACAGAAGAGTTTCACAGACAGTAAGCGTGACGACTGGCCAATTAGTGATTGGATTGTGGTGGTTTAGAATGTGCAATCCAAAAAGTTGGCGGAAGTGAATTCAGTTGTAACTTTCAAAAGAGGACTGTATGTATACTTGAGAACAGAGAAATTGGAAGAGCTATGGGGAAAGAACAGCAGTTGGATGAATGGGATAACTCTTTCAAAGAGCTAACACAGATAAGATGGGCCAAATAGCCACCCTCCTTTCTGTATGGTTCTGTGTTTTTGGTTGAGGGGTGAATGTCGGCCAAGGCTGACTCACTGTGTTTCTTTATATAGCACCAAGACAGCCTTGACAAGCCTCTGAATTAAGTTGGACTTCAGTTTGGCATCCAACCTGACACAGAATCCCTCTGACACTGCAACTCTCCCTCACTAGGTTGCAGAGTAGTCAGTTCATCATGGCTCCGTTCCCTTTTTATTAGTTCACAAGAGACTGGTGACAGTTTTTAAGATTACATTTGGGAGAGGCTTCCTTAGAACTGTTACAAACTGCAAAAGGCTCCCAATAATAATAGTTTAATAATAGTTACTTCATTAGTCACAAGTAAGGCTTACATTAACACTGGAATGAAATTACTGTGAAATTCCCCTAGTCGCCACATTTCAACATTGGGTCAATGCACCACCTAACCAGCAGATCTTTCAGACTGTGGGAGGAAACCCACACTGACACGGGGAGAATATGTAAACTCCACATAGAGGGTGACAGAAGCCGGGAATCGAACCTCGGTCCCTGGCGCTGTGAGGCAGCAGTGCTAACCACTGTGCCACCCGTGCAACATGTTCCCATTATACTACCACTCAAATACTAAAATGAAACCTTTGTCAAACTTCACCTTGCTGCATTACGTGAAAATAAGTCTGCACAGTCGGAGTGGGGGTGTTGTTTTTGAGTCAGCAATAGTCTCTCCAATTAGACACGATATCATGGTATTCCCAAGTGATCTATACAGTACCGTGTTGCAAACACAAAAAATGCCTCTCAAGTCAGAATCTAAATGGCATAATACTGGCACACAAAGAGCAAGTTTAGTCTGTGGGGGTTTAATGGACCTCAAATAGTTCTGATTTATGATTTATATTTTATAAACTGAGAGATAGCCAAGGGATAGATTTTTTTTTAACCCAAAGAGAGAAAACACTGGAAAATCCCAGCAGGTCTGGCAGCATCAGCAAGGAGAGAAAAGAGCTGATTTTTCGAGTCCAGACGACCCTTTGTCGAAGCCCAATGCAACTTAATGTCTCCTTGATTTCAGAGTCCAGCTTCTGCAGTAATTTGCTTTTATCCACTATTTTGATAGGATTTTTTTTTTGCTTTATTACTCCATTTTCAAATGTTCCCCCCTTTTTTATCCCACCCATCACAATCCACACATCATTCCCCAGCTGAATGTCTCTCGTATAATTTTCCCTCAGATTCCTTCCCTCAGTTACTTTAATTAAACAAAAAAACAAAACAGCAGCCAGGATTTGGGGACCAGCCTTAAATCGGGATAGATGTACTGGCCGTGCTAAATTGTCCCTTAAGTGTCCCGGGATGCATAAATTAGAGGGATTAGTGGAGTAAGTGCGAGAGATTACGGAGATAACCCCGAGGTGGGTTGTCAGTGAAGACTTGATGGGCTGAATGGCCTCCTTCTGCACTGTAGAGTTTCAATGACTCTAAATTCCTTTGCTAAGAAGCTCCGTTTAATGTCTCCACTGCCTGCAAAACAACTAATTTTGCTTTATGTAGAATTGCAAGATTCAGATAGGGAGGCACAGCAATTAGCTCTGTTGCCTCACAGCGCCAGGGACCTGGGTTTGATTACCAGCTTGGGTGACTGTCTATGTGGAGCTTGCATGTTCTCCCTGCATCTGTGTGGAGTTTCCTCCAGGTGCTCTGATGTTTTTCCATGGTACAAAGATGTGTGGGTTAGGTGCATTGCCATGATAAAATTGCCCCTTAATGCCCAATAATATGTAGGTTAGGGGGAATTAGCATAGTAAATGCATGGGATTATGGGGATAGGGCCTATGGTAAGATATTTTTAAAAAATGGAAGGGGTAAATTGCCTCATGCACTCTGTGAAATCCTCTTCCTTTCAAGAGCATTTTAGACTGGGGTGGGTCATGTAAAAATGTCAAAACCAAGATTGATAGATTTTTAGGATTAACGGTTACGGAAATAAAGATGGACTGAGTTAAGATATAGATCAACCATGACCTACCTGAATAGCTGAATAGGCTTGATTGGTTGAATTGTTTACTCTTGCTCTGTGTTCCATAAATACATATCCTACCATCAAAGGCTTTCAGGCCTACTGGACCTGAAAGTCTTTGATGGGGGATTATATTTTTCAGTTCTATTAAGCAGTGTTTTTGTTGTTCCTTTTCTCACTTCCTGATGTTCTAAACGCAAGAGTTGCATTAGCTTCCTCCCTGATACCATGCTTTGTCAAAGTAAAGAGATACAGGAACCCACAATGTTTGCCAAATGCTAAACTTCAGTCAATCCTCCCTTGATAACTCAGTGCAATCAGTTGAATTGGTGACATTTGCTAAATTACTATGGTGAACATAATACATATTTATAACCCATCCCCCATCTGTAAATATTCAGCCTAAAATATATACTTTTCAGTGGACTCAAAATACAAGATTCATCAAATGCTTCATTAGTCATGGCATTCAGTGTAGGAGTTTGGACATTATGTTACAGTTGTATAAGTGTTGGTGATGCCACATTTGGGAGTATTGTGTACAGTTTTGGTCCCCCTGCTGTAGCAAAAACATTGATAAATTGGAAAGAGTGCAAAGAAGACTTACAAGGATTTTGCCAAATTAGTAGGCCTGAGTTCTTGGAAGAAGTTGGCATGTAAGAGAATGGGGGATAACCTCATTGAAGTGGATAAAATCATGAGAGGCATCGATAGGATGTCGACCCTATCTAAACCTCTAATCATCTTATATGTTTCAATAAGGTCTCCTCTTAGCCACCTTCTTTCTAACGAAAACAACCTCAAATCCCTCAGCCTCTCCTCATAAGACCTGCCCACCATACCAGGCAACATTCTGGTAAACCTCCTCTGCACCCTCTCCAATGCCTCCACATCTTTCTTATAATGTGGGGACCAGAACTGTACACAATACTCCAAGTGCGGCCGCACCAGAGTTTTGTACAGTTGCAACATGACGTTGCGGCTCCGAAATTCAATCCCCCTACCAGTAAAAGCCAAGATTCTTAACAACCTTCTTGACTTGGTTGCCTTCTTAACAACCTTATTGGCTTGATTGCCAACTTTCAGGGATCTATGCACATATACACTAAGATCCCTCTGTTCGTCAATACTATTAAGAGTTCTACCATTAACCCTATACTCTACACTTTTGTTATTCCTGCCAAAGTGAATTACCTCATACTTTGTATTGGGATACAGTCAAAAGTATTGTTTCTTGCACATTTACAGTCCAAACTTACTGTTTATAAACTACATGGGGAGAAGGAAAGGAGAGTGTGCAAATATAGTGTTACAGTCATAGCTAGGGTACAGATAAAGATCAGCCTAATGTATGGTAGGTCCATTCAAAAATCTGAAGGCAGCAGGGAAGAAGCTGTTCTTAAGTTGCTTTCAGACTTTTGTATCTTTTTCCTAATGGAAAAAGGTGAAAAAGAGAACGTTCAGGGTGCATAGGGGTCCTTGATTACATTGGCTGTTTTTCCGAGGCAGCGGGAAGTGTAGACAGAGTCAATGGACGGAGGCTGCTTGATGATTTATGGATCTCAGCGACGATTTCTGGTCTCGGGGCGATAATGATCGGAAAATTCCACACAGTTTCTCTCCATCCCTTTCCCTTAATACCTTGAAAGCTTTAACCAAAACCGCTCTAATGTTTTGTTCTCTTACTTGATCATTTTCATCAGTACATTACGTGCATGGCACAGTTCAGTATACGACAAAAATATCAGGCAAATCTGTAGTGCTTCATTTATCTTATTGTTGCTTGCTAATGGATCTTGCTCAAACAGACTGGTTGCCAAGCATGCAGACACAACAAAAAGTAATTTGTTGGTTGAAAAATGCTTCGAAATGTCACAAAGCCATGAAAAATACAAGTTCTTCCCTGCTATTATTGATTTAATTGCAAGCTTCAAGAAGCATTCAAATCCCTACGGTGCAGAAGGAGGCCACGCGGCCCATCAAGCCTGCACTGACAAGCCCTATCCCTCATGTTAGAGTAAACCCGACATTAAAAGATCCAAGATGGTTACTGGCACAAAATGGACTCTATGAAAATACATTGAGATGTGCTGACTTAAGCACAGACATTGCACAACGAGTTAACTCCTGTTAGCGTCTAAATACAACAGGAAATAAGTCAGACCTTGAGGCCCAGGTGATCACCTTAGCTTGAGATAAGGCAGAACCAAAACAGTGAGTTTTTGTTAACAAGATCAGTCGTTGAAAGAAGAGCATTAATGTATAACAATGTGCTAACTGCTAATGTCCATACTTATCCGCAATTTGAAAAAGTATAAACAAGAGCTCAGCTGCTATTTTAAAGTTGAGGAGACTGTGAGCACTGCGCTTCTCCCAAAACTTTGTCTGATAAACTGCATGTTGAATCTTTAAATCTGACTCCAAGTGGTGATTTTCCCACAACACTCGTAACCCCACGTATTTACCCTACTAATCCCCCTGACACTATAGGGGGGCAACTTATCACGGCCAATCCATCTAACCTGCACATTTTTTGAATGTGGGAAGAAATAGGAGGAAACCCATGCAGATGCAGGGAGAATGTGCAGACTCTGCACAGATAGTAACCCAGGGGTCAGAATCAATCCGAGCTCTCCAAAAGAGCAATTATGATTTTGAGTGGAGTAATTTATCAGTCAACTTGAGATGTAGCTGTATGTGTGGGGCAGGGGGCTGGCGAAGGATGTCACTTAAGATAAAGCAGCAGTTGTTGGAAAATCTTTTAGTGTGATTTTTTGAATAAGAAAAACCAACAGTAATGTTTGGGGGAGGGTTGGTGGGAAAGATTTAAGTTCAGAAGAACCAAACAGAGCTGTCAACCCCAATTAAACTCATGCATTTGTCTTAGGGAGTGAAAATAACATAATATATTACGTTTTAACCAAAGCAGCCATTCCTAGTATTAAAGAGGTTAACTGAGCAAATAAAAGATTATTGTTATACTTGTTATTGTTGTAGATGTAATTGTTGTACTTGTTGCTGTAGATTTTGTTGTTGTAGTACTTGTTGTTGCTGTAAGGTGTTGTTGTTGTACTTGTTGTCGCTGTAGGGTGTTGTTGTACTTGTTGTCGCTGTAGGGTCTTGTTGTTGTTGTACTTGTTGTTGCTGTCGGGTGTTGTTGTTGTTGTACTTTGCTGCCGCTGCCTCCTGAGCCTGGTCACGTGCACTTCACTGCGCTGGCTGATAACTGCGTCACCCCTCTTCCGCAGACAAAATCCATCCGCCGAGAGACCGAGTCCCTCCGCTTTCCCATCAGTTGGTAGCCTCTTTTCAGACCCCAAACCATGCCTCTGCCCCCCGATGGATAGGGTGTCGACAGATACAAGGCGGCGGATGGTGGGGTGGACCAGAATTACTTCTGGTGGTGGTGGTGGTGGTGGCGGGGGCGCGGCGGGCTCCCGCTGGCGTTCGGTCCTCCGAGAGTGAAGCGGTCGGTCCTCCGGCGGAGCGGTCCACAAGAGTGGAGTGCGGAGACGGACGGGGAGAGCCGAGCGAACGGATACGAGACGGCCGCTTCTCTCAATGTGAAGCGGTCGGTCCTCTGGCGGAGCGGCACGCGCGAGCGGCGATGGGCGGGGCGGTCGGGCAGGGAGCGAGCGGTGCTGTGGGTGGCGGATGGTTACGGGGAGGGTGGCCGGACCTCCAAGGTGAGGCGGCTGGTCCTCCGGCGGAAGGCAACGCAGGCGGCTGACGTAGAGGCTGAGTGCGGAGGCTGTGCGCAGTTTATATGAGGAGGCAGCGGTGCAGGCGGGTGGGTGTTTTGTTGGAGGATCTGGTCTAATCTCGGTCAGGTTTGTTGGATGCGCGGTGGGGATGGTTTGGGAGGGGGGCAAGGGGAGGATTCAGGTGGCTTTCCAACCCCCTCAGTGATTTTTTTTTTGGGAGCGACACTCTAGCCCCACTTTCCCAGGGAGGCTGCAGATAGACATCCTCAGAGGCCCCTTCTCAATGCCCTCTTAGAGTCCAACAAACCCTTAAGATCAACCCCTTCCCCTCCAAATGGGGCTCTTTCCTCTCTCAAACTCTCTTTAATTCTATTTCTCCAACCCTCCTTTTAGAAAAATCCCCCCCTTTATAATTTTCATGAATTCAATCTTTTCTCCCCTTTTCCTGTAATTCAATCTCTTTTTCCAAATTTTCTTAAAATTCTATACCTTTCCCCTTGATTTTCTTAAATCTTTTCCTCTCCCAAAAAAGGTTGAATTTCTATCTCTCGTGAATTCCATCTGTTTATCCCTAATAACTTAATTAAATTCAATTTTTTTCCCCCATTATTTCCTGCATTTCAACTTATCTTCCTCTTAATTTTCTTGAATTCCATCCCTTTTACCCCATGATTATTACATTCCATACCCCCCACATAATTAAATTTAAAAGATTTTCTTCCCCTTTATTTTCTGGCATTCAGTCCTCCTTTCTCCACCTTTATAATTTTCTTAAAATTCCATCTCTTTTCCCCCTTCCCCTCCCTTATAAATTTATTGCATTCAATCTTTCCTCTTCATAATTTGTTTACATTCATCTCGCCCTCTTAATTTTCTTTTCCCTTATATTTTTGTTAATTCCATCTCTTCCTCTATTTTAAATCCAGTCTCTTCTCCTTCCCCCTCCCATTGTTAAAATTGGCATGGCATTCCTTCTGTCATTTCTCCCTCTTAAAATTGCCCCCAATTCTTTCTCTCGTCGCTCCTTCCTCTTAGTAATTGCCCTTTTCAGTGTTTCTCTTGCCCTTATTCATTGCCCTTGCCTCCTTCCCCCTCTCTGAAGGACGCTGCCTTTCTTGCGACCCCTCATCATGCGGCACTATCCTGGCACGTAGGCTGCTATCCTTGAATGCAGCATTCAAGTTTATAAATTATAAAATGTCTTTTTTTAAAAAAGAAATTCGAGGTGGCGGTTGGATTTGGGGCGTTTTATTTTTGATCCGCATTAAATGCTCTTAAGAGTTGTAGCCGGTTGTCCCGGGCAGGGAACAGATGGGATGAAATGTAGATAAGATGGCAGGAGACAGATGGGATGAAATTTACTCTATGCTGTGTGCCCTTGAAAATATGCATATGTTCACTTGTGCATGTGTTTATTTCGGATGGAAATTGCATCTAGATTCTGTTGAGACTTGGATTTCCTCCCATCTGGTCCTCTGAAGTAGTTAATTGTCACTTGCAAAACTTTGCATCTACAAGATTATTACTCAAGTTAGTTTTGAACTCCGGTAACTCGAGTCCTTTCTTTCATGGAGGAAAGACAAATATCCTTGGCCCCTGTGTGCTGAAGGAGGCAGTAATGATTCCTCGTGGCCAGCAATGTGATACCTGGCGTTCATGTGGCGAAGCGTTCATCCACTGTGCTTTTGATATCGAATTATCCAGTAGATAGAGAGAGATAGATCTCTATCTTAACCTTTCCGAGTATTTGGTATCTCTGATGTCTTGAAACCTAACCCAGAGGAGCTTTTGATGACCCGGAGTGGCTCAAAAGAGTTCGTGTAAATTCTGGAAACTTTTTTCTGAACGGAAACGTGTCGCAGTCTGAATTCTTTACCGAACAAAGATTAGTTTTCGCATAGAATGAGACAATCCAACAGCAATGCGTCTAATCCCCATCGCCTCCAACCCTGCATGATTTCCTCCTCGATGTATTTCTTTTAAATTCCCCTTTTGAAAACCACGATTTGAGACTCTACCCCCATTCTTTGAGGTTTAAACCTGGCACATGGTGTTGTCTGTTCCAAGAGCCTGCCTTTCCCCGGAGGTCGCTCCATCTCGCTAAACTAAAATTGGCACTCGAGAGAAAATGCTGGATAATCTCAATAGGTCTGGTGGCATCTGTAAGGAGATAAGAGCCGACATTTCGAGTCCAGATGACCCTTGGAGGAAGCTTTGATGCAGCCAGACCTGCTGAGATTTTTCAGCAGATTCCAGCATCCGTCCCCTCCTTTTTTTATGGGGGGGGGGGGGGGAGAGGGAGATTAAATTAATGGGAAAAGGATAGCATTTAAGAAAATTTTAAAGACATTGAATTACAGAAAAGGGGGGAAAAGATTCAATTCATGAAAATCGAGGAGGAAAAGATGTTGGGTTTCAGATTCTAACATCCGCAGTGATTTGCTTTTATTATTCTAAAATGTTCCACCCCCTGTCTTTTGAAATCTTGGATTGCAAAAGTCAGTCTTCCCCCGAGGGTAAATTAAAATCTTGCCCTCCCCAGTTTAAAAATTCGGTAAAGAATAAATAATTTCTTTTCAGAAGGCAGAGTGTAGTGTCAGCCGGCAGAGGGAGTTTACAATGTGGCTTTGCTTGAATGTGGAGACAGCAGAACATGTTCCTGAGATGAATCAGTGGGGCATTCTGCTGCATGATGCTGCATTTTGTGCCCTTTGCGGGGATGGAAAGGAGTTTGTAAACGCTTCACCCCACTTGAGGTGTGAAGTCTATTGCAGCAGTCGCCATGCCTGTCTATGCCATGGCGCATCCTTTTACATTCCGCTTGATCGCTCAAGAGAAGCGGTTCCATTCATTCTCCATCCCACGCTTAAATAAAACAGCGCACATTTTGTTTTCCGATCGATTTCGATTTGAGGTTTCTCGCCACGTTTTGGCATTGGTATCTTTTTTTTTTCTCTCTCTCCGGCAGTCTTTCGGAATGATCAACTTTTTCCTGCCTGTGTCTTAACCGCGTTTTCATTTCTCATTCCTTCCGCGCTCCGAGTGAGTCAGGGTATGGGGGATGCGAGGCAGCGTGCACGTACACTTGGTACTACTCGGACGTGACTGCCACAGCACCCAGATTAATATTGCAGAGAAAAAGAGAGCATCTCTAATCCCCACATCCAGCCAGGTCCAACCTTTCCTTGCCCTGTATTTTTTTTAAATCTTTTTTGGATTGAAAGTTTATTTGCGCATTTACAGTTCAATGAAATTAATGCAGCAATTAAAAAGAAACAATATTTCAGATGCTGGAAATACAAAATGTTGGATACATTATCTTGAGAGCAATATTAACATTTCGCATTTACCCAGTGGTGTTTTTAATTCAGAACTGTTACAAATCAATGACCTTGATACATCCTTGCTATTTTAATATGGCAATTTATAGATACTGGCAAACCTGCTTGAGTTTTTCTAGCATCCTTGATTCTTGTTTCAGATTTCAGCATCTGCAATATTTGGCTTACATTAGACATTTCTCCGTAGAATCATCATAGAGTCTTAATAGAACCCCTATAGTACAGAAGCAGGCCACTTGGCCCTTCAAGTCTGCACTGATCTTTGTTTGCAGCTGTGGCAATTCATTTTGTTTCTCCCCTTTCATGACCAGCACCACCCCTCCCACCACTAAAAACTGCTCTTTGCAAAGAATAATAGAATCCCTAGAGTGCAGAAGGCCATTTGACCTATTGAGTCTGCACCAACCATAATCCCACCCAGCCCCAATCCCTGTCAACAGTGTTTTAAACAAAATTTTGTTTAGAATAACACTTATCCATGGTGACAAATACTGCACAGAATTTTCCACTTTCCCTGAGAGCTTGGAAGCCAAAAACACCTGAGCTTTTTTATCATATCTGATTAGTCTGTGTTTACCAGTGTACACAATTTATTGCCAATGTTGTCTTTACTGAGGTAAAATGTCAAGCATTTTTTGTTCATTTAAAAATGTTAAAAGAAGTATTCAGATGAACATTTGAAATACCACAGCATACAAGATTACAGACGAAGTGCTGGTAGAAAGGATTAGAATAGATAGATGCTTGGACCATAAAATAAAGGAGCAGGATTAGGCCATTCAGCCCATCAAACCTGCCTGGCCATTCAATCATGGCTGATAAGTTTCTCAACCCCGTTTTCTTGCCTCCCCCTCCCCTGGACCCTATAAGCTTTAATCTCTTTCCCAATCAAGAATCTGTCTATCTCTGTCTCAAATGCGGCCCATGGTCTGACCTCCCCAGCCTTTTGTGGCATTGCGTTTCATCAATTCTCTGCCCTATGGTTGAAGAAATTCTTCCTTATGTCGATTCTAAAGTGTGTCCCTTTACTCTGAGGTTGTGTCCTTAGATTCGAGTCTCCTGTACTAATAGAAACATCTTCCTCCATGTCCTCTGTCCAGGTCTTCCATTACTTTATAAGTTTCAATGAGATTCCCCTTTTCACCCTTCTAAATTCTGTTGAGTACAGACCCACAGTCCTCAAACGTCAAGCTTTTCATTCCCAGGATCATTCCCTGCTTGAAAGCTAGTACAGACACAGGCTGAAGGGCTTCTTTCTGCGCTGTAAGGCTCTGACTATGACTTGAGCTTTACGTATTATCATAACTGCCTGACAGATAAAATGATTATTCCATGTTGCAATTACACTTCAAATTATTAAATCATGTATTGTTTGCAGTTGGGAATCCAGTATTAATGGCTTCTGTTATCTTAAGACCCAGTCCAACCTGCTTTTATCAAAAATAGTTTCTTAATCTAATGAGTGGTTTGTCCTTAAGAATGGCAACGTTCCAGTTAGGTGTTTTTGACCTAATTAGTGATCTCAGAAATATTAAACTAATGAAGACTGAGCATAGTGATTGTGGTTGATTGCAGTATTGAAGTGGATCATAACTTTAAATTAGGCATTCTGGACCCATGTGTTGCTTAACCACAAATTTCACTTTGCACTTGTGTCACAACCTAGTTTTCACTTTTCCCAAAACCTCAAACTCTTGAGTTTGCCATTTTGCCTTGCTATTTGACTTTCACCTGCCAGATTTGATATCCTGTTGACTCCAACTGGTTTGTCCAATTGTTGTATGTGCAATGTAGCTTTAGCCAGGGGTGGCCCTTGGGAGTTTGTCACATCTGGCAGCTGATGTTCTTGGGCACTCTTATGTACCCTCATAAATTGGTTTTGAAATCTAGAGTTGTATCATAGGATGGTGGCACAGTGGTTAACACTGCTGCCTCATAACATCTGGGATGCGGGTTCAGTTCCCGGCTTGGGCTACTGTCTGTCGAGTTTGCACATTCTCTATGCCTGCGTGTGTTTCCTCCCACAGTCTAAAGATGTGTGGGTTAGATGGATTGGCTATGCTTAATTTAGCCCTTAATGTCGGGGGCTTGCTAGGCTAAATGCATGATGAAATGGCCTGGGTGGGATTGTTGCTGGTGAGACTTGATGGATAGAATAGCCACCTCCTGCACTGATGTATGACTTGTCACCTTAATCGTGACCTTGATAGTTACCAGGTTCTAAAGCTGGAATGGCTTCTGCTTGGTAGTTATCCAGATAGTTAACCTGAAATCACAGAATCCCTACACTGAAGAAGGAGGCCATTTGACCCATTGAGTTTGCACCAACCACAATCCTATCCCCAAAGCCCCACGCATTTACCCTAGCTGACACTAAGGGCAATTTAGAATGGCCAATCTACGTAACTTCCACATCTTTTGGGCAGTGGGAGGAAATTGGAGTACCTGAAGGAAACCCACACAGACATGGGAAGAACATGCAAACTCCACATAGGCAGTGACCTGAGGCCAGAATTGAACCCTGGTCCCTGCCAGCAGTGCTAACTGTGCCACTGTGCTGATTTTTTGATAAGAGAAGTAAGAGACAGTTTGCTGTAATCCATACAACTATCTCTATCTGCCACTAGTTTGGGCCTATAATTGTGTCCTAGTGAGTAGAGCTCCCTACCATTGTTAGCAGCCTTAAACTTAAGGTACTGAGATAGGAGGATCAGACCTTGAATGTTGCCTGAAACAGTTGCACAAGTGGACCATAGGGTCCAACCAGTCAATGATAGTGTTTATTCCTATTCAGCACAATCTAATCAAGGAGCTTATTCTGCACATTCATTTCTCTTGCACCTGTGTAGCTTTCCTTTAAATTCCTATCTGCCTCAGCTCTCTAGTAGGAATACCACTTTTTTTTTGCACACTGACTGTTTCACGGTAGTGGAACATGGGTTCTATTCCTGTGCAGCCTGAGACTATTCATAAAGGCCTTGTTTTCTCGAGCTTGTCCCTGGCCTGAGGTGTGGTGATGCCCAGATTAAATAACCACCAGTCAGGTTTTCTACCCCTTCAAAAAAAAAAATTATGGTTATTTGCAAGCATGGTACCATTAACCTTACTCTGTAGAGTTTATTTTCCCTCTATCAAAACGTTTAATAATTTTGACTACCAACTACCTCTATTCATGCGAGCTTTTGTTAATGAAGGAAAAAAAATGGAACCTGTTCCTACTTCGCTGGTAGGTATGGCTCCACAATTAAGTTAGATAAGATTTCCTGTTGATGAAATATACTTTCTCAGATTAGTTGTTTCTGCTGCTGGGAAGAGTGAGTATGGTTCCTTTTTCTGCCCTTGTTGTGGTTTGGGAGGAGTACTGGACAAATGCAGTGATGTACTGAGAGCTCTATGAAAAGTCCTGAATTGCTAGCTCATGCTGCTAGCTGATATCTGCAGGGGCTGATGATTAATCAGTGATGCACCTTCCCTTTGATCAATGTAATGTGTCCTGAAAGCTATAGCCAAAGAGTAAAACAGAACTTGCATTTAACCTCGGAAAGCAGAAGACGTGAAAGGTGCCAACTGCTTCTCAATTCATGAAGTACAGTCACTGTTGTGTAGAAAAGTCTGACTCAAATATTGAAACCAGGTGGTAAGCACCACTGGGTCAGGTGGAAAGAAGTTCATTGTTCAGAGCCTTTTCTTTTAATTGAAGTCAATCTAAATTGGAATCTTAAGTAAACTGTAAATAAAGCAATTGATTATAGAGATGTGCAGAGAGGGCGTTGAGCTTTATTGTAGAGTAGTATCAGTAAATTATTGGGATTTTAAGTAGTGGAAGGACTCTTACCAGCTCCCGTATGCAACTGATTAATCACTGCCAATAAAAATGTGCAAAAAATTCCAAGGAGAGAAATGAAATGATAATGTTTCCTCTTAGCTTTTATTAAATATAAAACTTCTAAATTCACTATTGGTGGTGGTACATTGTGTAGAAAAGCACTAACAACATTTTTGACTTTGATTCATGAGCTATTGATAAATATTTATCATAGAATTCATATTGTACAGAATGTGGCCATTCAGTCCACTAAGTCTGCACAAACTCATGCTCAAGTTTACCCTGTAACCCCATGTATTTACCCCACTAATTCCCCCAACCTACGTATCCTTGGACACTACAGGGCACTTTAATACAGTCAATTCATCTAAGCTGTCTTTGGGGGGATGGGGGCGATATCGGAGCAATTGGAGGAAACGCATGCAGACCCTGCATGTAACATGTTGCACTTGATCGTCACTCTTGTCTTCACTAACCAACAAATGGCTCCTAACCCCTCTGCTCCATTCCAAGAATACATTTGTTAATCCCTTAATGGATCCTGTCTGCTTCCAACCTGAACTGAATTGGCCCTGGCCTGTATTTTCCCTTCTCTAATTGTTCATAATTGCTTCCTATTCAATTAAGTCCATCTTCCTGAAATTCTTCCCCAGCTCTTTTTCAATTTCAATACCTGCTGAAAGCCAGCACATCCTCAGACTAAGCTTTTGGTTAACTCAAAAATGGCTCCTTCCCTGGCTTGGTATTCAGTTTTCTGGCTGCACATTTTAATCCTTCGCATTAAGCATGCTGTCTAAATACAAGTTGATTCAAACTTTTATTCTCTAATTTTCTTGCTGCACAGATATTTAACTTGGTTGTATTAGTGTTGGAAAGTATGTCCCTTGTACTTGGACAATGGGCACCAACACTGGCAGCAGCCACAGAAACTAGAGTTATTGAACTTGCTTGTTTTTGAATGAACATTGAAAATACAATGTTCATTTGTAATTTTGTTGTGAAATGCAGGCCTTAACTTCAGGAAGTTGCAAGACTTGATTACCAGTGTTCGCTGCCAACTATTTAAAGCCATGATGTCTTCTATATTTACCAAGGTGTGTCAGTGAAAGGAGTTAGTGTGTCCTTGGTAAAGATTATCTTATGAGCGTAGCTTTTGCATAAGCTGGCTGATTAATGTAGTCAGCTGTGTGTAGAACTGTTGTGACCTTTACATTTACAATTTCCGTCTTAAAAATTTGCCAGTTGGTTGTACACTAAACCAGTGGTCTTGATATTGTGAAGCTGGATATTACACATTTGCAGGCAGATTTTGTTAACAATGACATTATTAATGTGTTAATGTTGTGACAGCCTATTGAAGTGTAAATCTGGCACAGCCAGCATTAACTCTACTTTGCCCTTGCTGAATGCCTTGAGGTCATGGTATAGTGATTTCACTGAAATAACTTTTCAATATAGTAGCCCTTTTGGCATGTCTAGTTCAAAATATGATGCTGAGTGACCAGATGATTGGTTATTGAGGAAAGGAAAAATGGTCTTACAGACCAGGCTCACTTCTAACCTATGCAATGGATTTTCACCTTGCACTTAAGCCACTTGAGTAGTTAGGGCCATAATCTTAGCGTCTTTTTTAAATTCAATAACAGCTTTTGAATGCTCCACTTGCAAGAAACTACAATACCAGGTTAAAGTACAACAATTTATTTGTAATCACAAGCTTTTGAAGTGCTGCTCCTTCATCAGGTGATGTAGTTCTCCACAGACCTGATGAAGGAGCAGCGCTTTGAAAGCTTGTAATTCCGAATGAACCTGTTGGGCTTTAACCTGGTGTTGAGGCTTCTCACTGTGCCCACCCCAGTCAAACGCCTTCACCTCCATATTACCACTTCCACGTGATTGACAATCCTAGTGCCAGAATAAGTATGCTGTTTGTTTAAACATGGAGTGCTGCTCTGTGGATGCCACTCTTAATTAAAACTCAGATCCACTTCTAAACATCTGCATGACATCAATAATCTCAGTTCATCATATTTTCAACCTCGAGCGTTTCACACATTTTCACTTCCTATTCCTCTTTCAATGGACTTTGTGCATTCTTTGACTTGTGTTGCTATCTAACACCTTCAGTGTATTACCATGCCCCATGGGCTTCCCAGGCCCGATCGAACAAAAATTGATAACGTGTCGTAAAGGAAAAATGTTGGGTGGTGTTTTCTAACTGTAGCTCCGCATCAACTAAGTATTCGTCTGTTTTCTCTCCACATCAGGATAGAATCTACTGCTACAATGCCAACCACAAAAGCTACTCCGCACGAAATGGGCACAGCGTTCGTTCAGCACCAGCAGCTGAATGCTGCCATGGCCGACACCTTCCTGGAACATCTGTGTCTGTTAGATATTGATTCCGAAGCTACAATCGCACGGAACACCGGCATCATCTGTACCATTGGTAAGTATTGCAGAATAGCCACAAAATGTTTTCTAAGATTTGATAGTCTAGTGCAAAGTTGGTTCGGATCTTTATATCTGACAGTTGCAGATTGAGTTTGAGGTGTAGTCACTACAGCCCCTTTCTTCAATGCAGCCATACATAATATGCTCTCTTTTCTATTGAGCTTTTTTATGTAGCCAATGTATACTGTTTAAAAATATTGTGAAAAAAGTCATAGAATGCCTACAGTGCAGAAGGAGGCCATTTGACCCATCAAATCTGTACTGACTCCCTGACAGTATCTTTACCCAGGCACTATCCCTGTAACCTCAAGTATTTACCCCACTAATCTCCCTAACCTACATATCTTGGGACACTAAGAGGCAATTTAGCATTCACCTAACCTGCCTATCTTTGCACTCTGGGAGGAAACTGGAGTGCCTGGAGGAAATGGGGTGAATGTGCAAACTTCACACAGTCACCCAAGGTCAGAATTGAACCTGGCTCCCTGGCACTGAGGCACAGTACTCACCACTGTGCCAACTTGTTCCTTATTAATATTGAGGACTTATTGTGATTTCCGAGGAGTATAAAGTTCTACTAATCTCATCCAGATCTAGCGACTTAATTAAAACCACTTTTTCTAAAAGCATCTCAGTTGGGCAGTATCTAATTGATTTCTCCTCTACTGCATGCTTATCTTTTTTATTCATTGGTAGTTGCATCAAGAGAATTGGCTACAATCTCCTGACTTTACCCTTTTCTTTACCTCATCAACCTTTTTTGTTGAGCATTCCAGTATTTTTAATAGTGCATTACCTCTCAGGCAATCCCTTAGGATCCAGGCTGACTTGCTTCCTTTCTGGTTTGGCAAGCTCTGTATTGACTGTTACATCCATGTGTGATAAGTAGACTGTTTCAAATTGCAGCTGAAGATTTGGGTGGATAAGTTTGAGGTTTGATCACTCTCTACAGCGCCTCAAACTTAGTCC
This sequence comes from Sphyrna mokarran, assembly GCA_024679065.1. Classification (NCBI taxonomy): domain Eukaryota; kingdom Metazoa; phylum Chordata; class Chondrichthyes; order Carcharhiniformes; family Carcharhinidae; genus Sphyrna; species Sphyrna mokarran. The sequence goes on from JAGIQG010000033.1 coordinate 10,174,173, forward strand.
CTGTACATTCCTGACAAAGTCCCTGGATTTAGTGCCTTCCCAAATGAGCCTTCTCCATTTTGGTCAAGTCACTAACTGGGGTTCTGGCGTGCATTGACTGGCTTGTTTGAGTCTTCAGGACACACTTTGAGGAATTTCCTCAAGCATTTGTGCCATCTGAGTTTAGTGTTGAGCAGTTGCTTCAGGAGTCTGGTGTCAGGCATATGAGCAATGTCCTCTGAGTCACTTGTTTGAATTACAACAGGAAGAAGTTGTAATTCTGCTGTTTACCTTTCCAGGGCCTGCCTCCAGATCTGTTGAAATGCTGAAGGAAATGATCAAAGCTGGAATGAATGTGGCACGAATGAATTTCTCGCATGGAACACATGAGGTATTAATGTAATTCAACTGTCAACTAGCACGCTGTGTCAAGCTACTTAGTTTAGCACTAAGCTATGCAAGTCAGTCAGAAGCTTATGGTTTGACTTTGCTTTGCAGTTAGCTGACTCAGCCAGTGCCACCATTTGAACTGTGGGAACAAGGATCAGCCATTCTTGAATAAGAGCAAGATAAACAAGGGATCATTTGGCATTTTAGTAACTCTTTTTAATATGGTTGGGGGTGGGGAGGAAGGAGACTTGAATATTTAAATAAGTTGCAGATTGCTTTGAGTTGATCACATGATTTGATATTAGGATGTTTGCACAGGGTGCTTTGTGGTTTACTTTCAGTTTCTATCCTGCAGGGTAGAGAACATTTCTTAAAATAAAACCTGTTCTGTTTTAGTTTGAATCAATGTATACACCCATAACTTGTTTAAAATTCACAGCCCCTAATGTGGTGAGGAGTTTACTTAAAGCTTGAATATATATAGTGTTTGGATAAGGGTTCCCTGAAACTTGACTTTGTGGACAAAGTACTGGGGGATGACTACTACCTGAGATGGCAATTGTTTTAGAAAGGAAGATTACTATTAGGAAATAGTCTTTTAAAATGCATCTATGTCCTTCAGGTTATATAAAGCCAATTTTTGTCCTAAGTAGTAGCAAAGATTCTTGCCATGAGAAAATTTCATCATATTTACAAGTGATTCCAGGTGGCTTTTTGGCTAGTCTTGGTGTAAAATTAAATGAAATTTATTCTAACAAACTACCCAAATGATTGTCTCTTAACCTGTTAGCTGGATCCCATAACTATGCAGGTCTGTTTGCGCATGTGGGCTGCTGTTCCTTTTGGCAGTTTAGTTAGGTCATTGGTGATTAGATGATTATAGGACAAAGTTCTTGTGTCGTCACTTGCAAAAATACAGAAGAGTACATGGAAATTGAGTTGCCTGTGGCTGTACTTAAAATAGAAGATTTAATCTTAGTAACTAGTGGCTGCTGTTTCATGGGGCGGCACAGTGGGTAGTACTGCTGCCTCAGTGCTAGGAACTTGGATTTGATTCCTCACTTGGTTCACTGTCTGTCTGTACAGAATCTGCACGTTCTCTCCGTGTCTGGGTGGTTTTTCTCTGGATGCTTCAGTTTCCTCCCATGGTCCAAAAGATGTATTGGTTGGGTGCATTAGCCATACAAAATTCTCCCTCAGTATCCCTGAACAGGCAGCAGAATATGGCAGCTCGGGGATTGTCAGTTAATGTAAGCCTACTTGTGACATTGATAAATAAATTTTAATGTCACTGTAGGCATTTGGGTTAAATGCCTAACCGTTTTTGTTTTTGGATTTTCTGACCAATATTTTGCTTCTGCGTTTGTGGAAAGTGGATAACAGATGTTGTTTTCAACCCTGAGGCAGCAAGTATTAAATTTTACAGTGCTTATGAAATCATAGCATCCCTACAATGCAGGAGTGGCCATTCAACTCAGAGTCTGCACTGACTCTATGACAAGCCCTCTTTTCCCTGCCCTTTTCCTGTAACCCTGTACATTTACTATGACTAATCCATCTAACCCAGATATGTTGGGACACTAGGGGGCAATTTAGCATTGTCAACACACCTAATCCTCATGTCTTTGGAGTGTGGGAGGAATCTGGGGCACCCGGAGGAAACCTGCTCAGACACAGGGAGAACGTGCAAACTCCAGTCTTTCAGCCAAAACTGGAATTGAACCTAAATCCTGGTGCTGTAAAGCAGCAGTGCTAATTTTGCTGCCTGTCTTGCTAACTCCCTTTTGACTTCAGGGCAAAGGTTATCTTGACAGAATAGTTAGTGCTATGATGCACCAATGGCAGTTGAAAGCATATGAGGTGTATTTGGGTTGGGCACATCTCCAATTAGGATCTCACGTAGTTGACCTATCAGGTGCAGGCAGATCAGTGAACCCATCTGACTGCCAGACCTTTTCAGCTGTTGAGACTGGAATGTTGACTTACTCTGTATAATAGAGGTCAACTGTAATGGAATATGTTCCATTGATCTGGCTTGTCTATTTATAGGATCTCTGGCTATACTGTGTAACAAATTGAATCTTTTCTAAATACTTCATGTAGCATGGTGCCCTATAGTAATTGGTATTATAATAGAATTCTCCAAATAATGCACAAAATGGATCTGAAAAACATAAAACAAGTTAGTGTATGAAATTTGGCTTAGTTAAGTTTAATGTTTATTTATTAATGTCACAAGTAGGCTGACATTAACCCTGCAATAAAGTAACTGAAAATCCCCTAGTCATCACACTCCGGCGCTAGTATTCAGATACTGTGAGGGAGAATTTAGCATGGCTAATGCACCTATGCACCATGTCTTTCAGACTGGTAGGAAACCAGAGCACTCAGAAACCCACGCAGACATGGGGAGAACGTGCAGGCTCCAAACCATTTTAATACAGTTTCAGAATAGGTAGTGCATAAATCAGAATTCATGGGGATAGGGCCTAGATGGCATAGTGATAGTGCAGACCTGATGGGCTGAATGGCTGCCTCCTGCACTGTGGGAATTCTATAAAGTGAGGGGTGCATGCTGAAAATTCATGTTCTTGCTAACTAGGTTTACTGTAATGTTCTGGTTTCAAATAAAACTCCTGAGTGCAAGTTATCCTCACCATAATTATACTGTGAAACAGCAGGTTTGCCTTAACTTTTATTCACTTTTTTAAGATGAGATTCCATTGCTCTCCCCAAAGATGAAATCAGAATGTTCTTTCACAGGCATCATTGGGCGATAGAGTTCTTTGTGGAATTAGTATATTTTAAATGGCACTTTAAAATGTTTTTATATACAGTCTTCAGGTTGCATTGCATTTTCATGTGTTGCTGTCCAAGTAGCCTCGTCCAAGTAGCCTCTTCCAAGCAGCTGGCTACCCAAGTGTAGACAACAAAATGTTGATGGCTTGACAGTGGGGAGCAACGTAGAGCTTGCTGCTTTCATCTGATTCCCTACTAGGATTTGAGATGAGAATTACTTGTGCTAGATGACCTAAGATCTGCAACTTCTTGCATCTGAGCAAAGCTCCATCAAATCTTGTTAAAATGGTTCAGTGTAATTCCAGATGGTGCATTTCTTAATAGTGCCATTACATGTGCATCAATAACTTTGTAGACAAAGTTATAATTGAGGTTACTTTGTCTGTGGCAAAGATCAATGCCTGACCTGACAGCTGAGGTTGAGAAATATTGAAGCTTTGCCCTTTTAAGAAAGTGCATAGGTAAGGGTGGCAAGTGATATATTGGCCTTTATAGTGAAAAGATTTGAGTATAGTCATCGGCATGTTTTGCTGCAGTGGTGGCGGTTTGGACCGGGTTAAACATAGTAAAAAGTCTCTTAAACCAATAGGTTTATTTGCTAGTAAACACCATTAGCTTTCGGAATGTTCCTTTGTCAGACGAGTAGGGAGTTCTGATCACAAATGGGGCATATAAAGGCGTGCACAGTTTACAGAATACTGATTTAGAATGCGAGTCTTTAGAGCTGATCAAGTAAGCTGAATGGCCTACTCTTATTTTGTATTTCTACGTTTTACCTTTTGGTGAATCTGCAGTGTAGCTAAGCAGCTTCTTGCCAAAGGATCAAAATGTTGATATTTGGGATTGCCTTTTGGACTGTTGCTTGCGGCCATACCGGATTGTGCAACCCCTCTGTGGTGACTGGCAGTTTTCCGGTGGTTGAGAAGTAGAAGTAGGCACACCTGTTCTCAAATTGGGAGCGAATGCTTTAACATTGAAGCACCTATTGGCTGGGATCAAATCCAAATTGGCACTGTTGTACAACATAACAATTCAAATCTGATCTGCTTGCTGGCACTGCAAGGCAGTACTTGACCCTGGAGCTGCCTGGAATTACAGCTACAGTTTTTTGCAAATCCAGCCATTGGTTGTGCCTGATGAGGTTGTGTAACATCCATGAGTTTGCTCTATTCAACTGTTTGGATTCTGTTGCTGTATAGCTTTTAATGGTTTAAATATGACTGCATATTTTGCAATATCGTTGCACAATTTTATGGTTTATAGACAAAACATTTTTTCAGAGAAGGGTGACTGTGAAATTTGTACATTGTCCCCATGTCAGCATGAATTTTCTCCAGGTACTCCGGTTTCCTTCCATAGAGCAAAAGATGTGCAGGCTATGCCTATTTGTGTCTGAAGGTGTGTAGGTTAGGTGGATTGGCCATGGTAAATTGCTCATTACTAGCCAATGATGTGTAAGTTTGATGGTTTTACCGTGCTGAATTGCTGCTGAGAATCTAAAGGTGTTGTAGGTTAGGTGGATTGGCCATGCTAACTTGATCCTTGGTGGCAGCAGAACTAGCAGGGTAAATATGTGGGCAGAGAGCCTGAGGGATTGTTGTTAGGTGCAGGCTAAATGGCCAGCTCATGCACTGGAGGGTTCTATGATCCTGTGGAATAATTAACAAAAATGCCAAGTGCTGTGAAACGAATAGTGACCAGCTGGAGCTGAGAGATCTATCCTAATATTTTAGAGTAGTTCAGTTCTCTGAAAATTTAAAGGCTGGTCTTCTGAATGGGGGAGGGGGAAGCTGCATAAACATTTAGAAGAAACAGCATCGTATTTGTGCAAATGTTAGCTGGCAGTGAAAGTTAAAATTGACACCACCGTGTCAATGAAGATAACCAAATTTTGAACTACGGGTCACTTGATTTGTTCTAATCTCATTGCTGTATAAACAGAATGTCCACAGATAAACATTGCTAACTTGTGTCCACACAAACTCTATTGTAGTCTGTGTTCTGTTTTTAAATGGCTGTGTTCGAGCCACTGTGTGTTGGTTTTAAAAATTTGGTTTGCCCGAATGGGTAAGTAGGGCACGTTGCAGAATTAATTGCTGTTGAGGCAACTACACCAAATTGAGATGTAAGAACTGTAAATGCTTGAAGTGGCATGTTTCAGACTCTGCTTCTGGGGTACAGCAGAGGAGTTGAGAGCTGGGGTGCCCTCTGTATTGTGACTAGGGAGATTATCAGTAATTTTGTTACACTACATGCAGATAGAAATGGGAATAAGTTGCACGTGTGTTTGGGAATTTTGGGTGGTTATAGGTTTTGCATTGGTAGGAGCAAATTATCAAGTTGCTTTTCCTTTTAGGCTCTGTCCGCTTAAGATGCGTTACAAATGCTAACTTTAGTACATGAGAATCCAGCTGTTTTTAAAAGAAACAAGGCAGTACACTTGATTCTCTCTCCCCTGGGGGAAAATTATATTTTGTTTTGGATTCATTTGGAATTAACATCCACAGCAGTGATGCTGCATAACAATTATTTTGGAAGCTAAAATTTACCTGAAGGTTTCACAAAGGCACACTGTCAATTTGTGTCAACTTCCAGAAAGTTAAACTGAACTCCTTGTTTTACAGTACCATGCAGAAACCATCAAGAATGTCCGTGAGGCTGCAGAGTGTTTTGCTGGCGATCCCATTGGCTACAGACCAATTGCTATTGCTCTGGACACAAAGGGACCTGAAATCCGCACTGGACTTATCAAGGGAGTAAGTACTTTTGTGAGATTTTTTTGACTCAACCTTAATGTACTTGAAATGAAACCAGAGTAAAGATTGCCATTTCCTCAGGTTGTGGGAATTAAGTAGCACAGCAAGGTTACGGCTGCTGAGCCGCACTAGCTTTGTCATGCCAACTGGGTTGATTTAGAAATGAGCATGAGGAATCAAAAATAATTTGCTTTCAGCATTCTCAGTCTCTTGATGAAGTGGACAACAATGAGGTGAACCATTTTAGCTTGGGTGTGTTCAAATTTGGGGTTTTTTCAAGTTTTAGAATTCCATTTTAAAGTTTGAAGTTTTTTTTAGTGTCACGAGTAGGCTTACATTAACAGTGCAACTAAGTTACTGTGAGAATCCTCTAGTTACCACACTACAATGCCTATTTGTGTAAAATAGGGGAGAGATTAGCACAACCAATTTCCCTAACCAGTATGTGCCTCGGATTGTGGGAGGAAACTGGAGGTAACCCAGGCAAATATGGAACAAATGTGCAGTGACCCAAACTGGGAATTGAACCCAGGTCCCTGGTGCTGTGAAGCAACAGTGCTAACCACTAGCCAACATGAGCACACAGCACTGTCTTGAGTCAGAGGCTACCACAGTTCATGAACTGTTCAGTTTTATATTGTATCCTGCAAATTAACTGCAAACCGTTTACTAAAAACCAAACATTTGTGCGCAAGACATGCGTTCTTTAATTGGTGTACTTTGTAAGTTCACGTATTTAAACCGGAGAGTTGTAGTGCTTAAGTTAAAATTTTTTTTGAAAGTATTCGAAAATCTGGCAATGCCAGGATGCTAAATTTTAGGCAGTATGCTATTTATATTACAGGACCAAAAAGTGCTGATGTTTCCTTTTCCATTATTATTTGAAATTTTATGTTCTTCCATTTGTCATGATAAGCGCAAGATGAGAAGCGTAAGCAATATTCAAGTTCTGGATAACTATATGACTGGCCTATTTTGAACAACATAATTCCATTTGATATCCTAAAACCAGTTCTAACCATGGGGGACTCCTGTGATTTTTTCCCCTCTGCAATTTCTGTACGCTGCAAGATAGTTTTGGTGAGTCTGGTGTCATTAAAACTAATTGTCCACTTTTCTTTTGATGCAGAGTGGCACTGCTGAGGTTGAACTGAAGAAAGGAGCAAAACTGAAGGTCACATTAGATGATGCATACAAAGAGAAATGTGATGAAACTACACTGTGGTTAGATTACAAACACCTCACTAAAGTGGTTGATGTAGGTAGTAAAATCTACGTGGATGATGGCCTGATTTCTCTCCGTGTGCTGCACAAAGGTAGGTGCTTTATCAAGATGTATTCTGATTCTACACTCCCTAGTAACTTGTGTAAAGCTAATTTTCTTAAACTCCTTGTTATTTCCTGAAGGAAATAAGAATCATGAGTAGCAGAGTGGTCAGCACTACTGCCTCACAATGCCAAGGACCAGGAATCAATTCCCGGTTTGGGTCACGCAGACTTTGCACATTCTCCATGTCTGTTTGAGTTTCCTCCAGGTGTTCCAATTTCCCACAGTCCAAGGATGTGTGGGTTAGATTGGCTGTGCTAAATTGCCCCTTAGCGTCAAGGGGTTAGTAGAGTAATGGGGATAGGGCCTGGATGAGATTGTGGTTGATAGTCTCAATGGGCAAACTGGTCTCCTTCTGCATTGTAGGGATCCTATGGAATTAATTTGTGGGTTGAGTGTTCAGTCATTCAGTATGCTTTTCCTTCAAACTGTGGGCTGTTTTTAACTTCCCCATTTTGCTCCTCATACTTTACATCAGCCAGCAAGATGTTTGGGCATTTTAAAAACTGCTCCTATTGGGCAAGATGCTGAATAAATAGTTTCAGTTTGGTATCCTAGTTAAAAACTGTGCAGCTGTCTGAGGGCCAGGGATCCTGATTTGATTCTGGCCACCAGTGACTGTGTAGAGGTTGCATGTTCTCCCATGTCTACATGGGTTTCATCTGGGCGCTGCAGTTTCCTTCCACAGTCCAAATGTGTAGCTTAGGTGAATTGGCCATGCTAAATTTTCTCCTTGGTGTTCCAAAATATGCAGGTTAGGGATTAGGAGGGAAAATGTGGAGTTATGGTGATGGAGCTTAGGTAAGGTGCAGTATTGGACCGAGCTGAATGGCAGCCTTCTGCGTTGTGCAGATTCTCCTGGTGACAAATTGCTATGGGGTAAGATATTTCCATCCCTTTAAACATGGCATTGACTGTGGCGTTTTGTTAAAATGAGAGAAGATGCATTAAAGTACCTCAAATTCTGTGGCTCTCATTTGGGAGCAGAGTAGCTTTCTAGGCATTTCAGAGTATGAAGAATCAATCATGTTGCTTTGGGTCTGGGGGGGTCATATAGGCCAGGTAATGATGGCAAATTTATCTTCCGGGTAGTACAGTGGTTAGCACTGCTGCTTCACAGCTTCAGGGACTTGAGTCTGATTCCTGGCTTGGGTCACTGTCTGTGTGGAGTTTGAACATTCTTGTCATGTTTGCATTGGTTTCCTCCCACAGTCCAGAGATGAACGGATTAGGTTGATTGGCCATTCTAAAACTTGCCCTTAGTAGACTAAGATATGTAGGTTAGAGGGATTAGTGGGTAAATATGTAGGGGTCTTGTGGATAGGGCCTGGGTGGGATTGTGGTTGGTGCAGACTTGATGGGCCAATTGGCCTCTCCCTGTGTGATAGGGATTCTATGATTCTGAGAGACATTCATGAACTAGATAGGTATTTAAGTTTGATATCATTTCTCTTTTGAATGTGACCTAGTTGTGAATAAAATGTTTTAGTAGTCAAAGCTTTATCAATTCTAGCTGCATAAAGATGGTTTTCAAAAACTGTCTTCACTGAAGTAGTCTTCACTTTGTCTCCTTGATATTAGTTGTATTAAGCCACTTTCTCTGTATCCTAATTAGGTTTGTGAGCTTCTTTTCTATTCTGTAGAGCCATAAGGCACATGACCTGGTTTGTTTAATTACAGGTGCCGACTTTTGTGACACTGAGATTGAGAACGGAGGATTCCTGGGCAGTAAGAAGGGTGTAAACCTCCCTGGAGCAGCTGTTGACCTTCCAGCAGTGTCTGAGAAAGATATCTCTGACTTGAAGTTTGGTGTGGAGCAAGGTGTAGACATGGTGTTTGCCTCGTTCATACGCAAAGGTGCTGATGTCCGTGCTGTTCGGGAAGTGCTGGGTGAAAAAGGAAAACACATCAAAATTATTAGCAAAATTGAGAATCATGAGGGAGTTCGCCGGTGAGTGACCCTGAGATGATTGTCTTATATGATCAGAGCTTTGGAGCACTTACATGACTGTATATTGGGAGTGGTAACTTTTGACTGGTGTTCAATTTGCTTATATATCCATAGCCTTTGACATGATTCCTTACTAGCTTAGAGGTGAGAGTTACAAAGGTTTACAGTATGGAAACAAACCCTTTGGCCCAATTTATTCATGTTGCCCTTTTTTTAAAACAGTAAGCTGGTCCCAATTGTTCTTATTTGGCCTGTAACTATCTAAATGCTTTTTAAAAGACAAATTGTATTTACCTCTACTACTATCTCTGACAGATTGTTCCAGACACTCACCACTTCTGTGTGGAAAAAATTGTCCTTCTGGACCCTTTTGAATCTCCCCTCAGCTGAGTTTTAGACTCTGCTACCTTTGGGAAAAGATATTGACTCTCTAGCTGATCTGTGCCCCTCATTTTCTAGATCTCTAGAAGATCACCCCTTGCCCTCCTATGCTCCAGAGGGAAGAAGTCCCACTCTATTCAGCCTTGTAATTCAAGTCATCAAGTCCCTCTGGCATCCTAGTAAATTCTGCACTCTTCCTAGTTTAATAATATTCTTTCTGTAGTAGGGTGACTGCTTTAGATGGATAGATTGAGGCATATAAAAAATAAGATGGTTCATTCCAACCTGAGTTTTAACTGGCTCAGATTGAGAAGGGGTATCATTTATAATGGAATAAACTTAACCTAGCATACCTTAGAATGAATACTAGAAGTCTAAAATCATACATCAGTCCTGATTTTTTTTTAAAACTAAGGTTATTCCCAGCTTTTGAAATGACTTTTGTTTGTAAAGTCTGCTTAAACTCGATTGAACATTGCTCAGAGGCTGAAATACAATTACTGTCATGTTGGAACAAAGTCCATTGAGAGATCTAGCTTTTGCAGCTGCAGCAAGTAATTTAGGCAGAAACCCAACTGTTTGCTTGATCCAAGTTTGCTTGATTCTGGAGAACACAAGTCGCACAACACCGCTTTGAAGTCCAACCAATTTATTTGATAGTAAACCCACAAGCTTTTGGACTCCCTGCTCACCTGACAAAGGGGCAAATCCTGAAAGCTTATGGGTTTCTTATCAAATAAATTGGTTGGACTTCAACACGGTGTTGTGCGACTTCTTACTCTGTTTACCCCAGTCAACACTGGCATCTCCATCATGATTCTGGAGAACCCAGAATGAGCTTCATAAAAATTGGCTTCTCAAGTGACTGCTCCTCCCTTTTAGATTTGATGAGGTCCTGGAGGCTAGTGATGGCATTATGGTTGCCCGTGGAGACTTGGGTATTGAAATCCCTGGCGAGAAAGTTTTCCTTGCTCAGAAGATGATAATTGGGCGCTGCAACAGAATTGGCAAACCTGTCATCTGTGCTACTCAGGTACGTAGTTGGCTTTTTTCAAAGTATTATGCTATACACATTGCTGCTGGATTGCAGTTTTTGCATCCATTGTAGAATAATCACGGATTATTGCTCCTTTTCAATTTTACACTTATAATCGTAGAATATGATTCCTTTAGTGCAGCATAAGGCTATTCGGCCCATCAAGTCTGCCCTAACCACTTGCTGTCCAAGCCTATCCCCATAGCCCCATGTGTTTTTAACCCTAGCTTGTCCCCCTGACACGAAAGGATGATTTAGTTCGGCCAATGCACCTAACCTGAACATCTTTTGGACCGCAGGAGGCAACAGGAAGAAACCCACGTAGACATGGAGAATGTGTAGATGCCACACAGACAGTAATCAAACCAGGAATCGAATCTAGGTCCCTAGTACTGAGGCAGCAGTGCTAACCACTGTGCCACATTCTACTCTATAACATATGATAGTTCATGCCTTAAATAAATGCCCTTAAAATAAACATTGGAATGGCCTCTTTTACAGAACTTGTGACAATTAATTGCTGTTCAGTTTGCTTGCAATAAAGCCTAATTGAACTTGCATATTTCTGTAGTTCTGGATTAGGGAATGCACAAGATTATGCCAAATTTGAAAATGAAGTGAAATTTTCCAGTAGAGAAAGAAAACTACTTGTTTCTGGGTGGAGATGTTAACTTGGATCTTGACATAAATATTGATGAAAAGCGAAGACTTTGCTGAAACCTCTCATCTTGCAGTTATAGAATCCTACAGTACAGAAGGAAACTATTCAACTCAGTGTCTGCACCAACCACAATTCCACCCAGATTCTATCCCCATAATCCCACATATTTATCCTAGCTAGTCTCCTGACACTAAGGGGCAATTTAGCATTGCTAATCAGCCAAACCCAAGTCATGAGGATAAATGCAAGAATGTCAAATTTCAAAGCACCTCAATTTGTACCACAGGAGAAAATGGTGCTATTTCTCCTAAAATATAATTCCTGCTAGTTTGAAATTTAGCATTCTTTTTGTTCTGATGGTAAGATGAAAAGCTACAATATGTGATCAGCAATACTCAATTTTCTTAATGTGGGTTAGTACTGTCCTCCATAATTTACAGAATATTCTCTCCCTAGACTGTTAGTTGCCCAACTAAGTTGAGAGATTCGGACATTACAGGATTTGTTCACACCAAGGCTAATGATTTAAAGTGTAGTAATTTGTACAGTTGAGGTTTACTTGAGCTTGATGTGCTTGTTTCTAATCCTGTTTGTGGAACAGATCTTATACCCTGGGCTTTTCTCCTTTTCAGATGTTGGAGAGCATGATCAAGAAACCCAGACCCACTCGTGCTGAGGGCAGTGATGTAGCTAATGCTGTACTCGATGGTGCAGATTGTATCATGCTTTCTGGAGAGACTGCAAAAGGAGACTACCCCCTTGAGGCTGTAAAAATGCAGCACCTGGTACGTAGTTAAGAAACCTTGTGTGGACTACTTTTTGGAAGCAGTTAGTACTTGTAAGAGTAGAGGTAGGAATGTGATCTAGGAATTAGTGATGTATGCACAAGTAGTGTAAGATGCCTACTTCCAGTTCCTTTCAGGAGAACAAGGGAAGCAATTCGGGGGGAATATGATGTTAGTACAATGACTTTGCAACAGTATTGATGTTGCATTTATAATTCTGATCTGCATGTTCCTGGGCTGTTGAACTGTTGCATTAGTTGTTACTTAGAAAAGTATTGGCACTTGATGCTTTGCTTTCTGTTTTGACGATTAGAAATTTGTTTCATCCATCCATTTTACCACCATGTGGCAAGTTGACTGATTTTTATCCTTCACATGACTAATTGCCATTTCAACTCATTGCCAGATCAATGTAACTGATTTTTATATTAACAGTCATGCTGAATCTGCCATGCATGTAATGGGGGAGGGGATGCTGGGGAAAGTCACTGTCTTATTGAAATCCAGTGGGTGAAAATGTGCTGTGCAGCAGGATTTGAGTATTGGATTCTGCATACTGAAATCCTTCTTCCCGTAGGCGTGTAACTGTTACAGGGCACAAATGTTAACCCATTATTTATGTCTGCATCACCAGTCTCCAGGGAGAGATGAAAAATAAAATCCTGAACTAAATTTGGGTTAAGAACAAGATTGAAACGCTCCAATCCTAAGACTGTGTGAGAGAATTCTGAACGTCTATATTGACGGGAAGCCACCTACCTCATGCTATCTTTTTCTCTAAATGCAAATCTTTACTGGTTTGGAACCTGTCTGGCTCCTATCAATCTACGCTGCAGCAAGCAACCTGTCCCACAGGTAATAAATTGCTGAAAATTAACTCTTGACATTTAATTAAGTTCACTACAAGCTTGATGGCTTGTATATTTGTGTTCCTTTATCCCCAATAATCGATTCAATTCCTGGTCTAGCCACTAGGACCAATTGTGTAACTCTATCGAATATCTTCATTCTCCCCTTTTAGCATTAAGCCATGTGCTGTTTCCCTTTAAATATATTATTTCTGTTGGAAAGTGGATGTCATTGGCAAGTTTGATTATTTGCTGCCCATTCCTAATTGCCTTTGAGCTAATTGGCTTGCTAGTCCATTGCAGAGGTGAATATCATAGAAACCTTACAGTGGAGAAAGTTTTCAGCTCAAGTTTGCAGCTTCAACAATTTCCAACCCCACCCCGGCCTTATCCCCGTAACCCAACACTTTTACCCCACAATCTACATATCCCAGGACACTAAGGGGAAATTTAACATGGCCAATGCACTTAATCCACACGTCTTTGGACTGTGGGGGGAAACCAAGCACATTGAGGAAACTTGTGTAGACACGGGGAGAACATGCAAACTCAACACAAGGAACCAATCGGGGTTCGTGAACCCAGGTTCCTGGGGCTGTGAGGCAGCAATGCTAACCACTGTGCTGCCCGAATCTATGCACCAATAAATAAACTTTTATTGTGGTGCCTTGACTCACTTTAACTTCCAACTGCACTACCCATATCAATTAACAATTCACCCAAGTGAAGACACAACCACCCATTCGGAAAGCTGAGTTTCTGATTATTTCTGAATTATAACTAAATTAATTGTTAGTAAGTGAAACTGTTGGTGGGTTTTTACATTCATCGTTGAAGGTTTGATGGTCACCATTTTGATAGTAGTAGTGTTATATTCCCAATTTAACACCAAACTGTGGTCGGAAAATCCAAGTCCCTAAACATTGGCATTAGTCTGTGCTTTGGGATTACTAGTCCAATGATATTTACGTATCGCAGTCTTCCTTCTATTGTGCTAATAGAGTAAATAATTGCAAAGAGCCTTTTAAATTGATAACATTCTTCAGACTTTTTATGACTCGGCATGAGGGAGCTAAATTAGTTCCCATTGCATGTTTGCAATCCTTGCTTTTACACTAACCTTGAGGCTCTAAATACTGTGTGCACACCTTGAGATTGAGGAAGCCACACCTGGGTCTCTTACCAGAAGTCTTACATTTGCAGCCCTGCAGGGCGTTCAAATGTTTGGCTCTATCCACTTTCAGTATTGTGCGTATCCATATTAAAAGACCTAGATGCAGACTTGTTTTCTCCTTTTGCCTGTAATCTGTGCCAAATAGCTGTATTGTTTCCTTTGCCCAATTTGCCATACCTTCAATTCCCAATTATTTGAAGAGTAGCCAACATCGTTTTTTTTAAAAAGACTTATAGTTACGAGCTCCAGTGCTGAGCATAATCTCCATTAAATAATTTTGTCTCCAAGGATACAATCAATTTATTAGCTTCTCTCAAAAAGATATTGGCTAATCCCAAAGTGAGACTTTTGAGAAATAATGTATTGGTGCTGGATTTTTGCTAACCACAACCACGGTGCTGCCCACAATCCTACTTAGGTACATTGGCCATGCTAAGGTCTCCCTCAGTGTATCTGCACAGGTATTGGAGTGTGCTGACTAAGAGATTTTCACATTTTGCAGCGTTAGTGTAAGCCTATTTGTGACGCTAATAAATAAATTTTATTGTGGTGCTTCCATGCACTTTTTTCAACTCCTAACTATACCACCCAACATTGTAAGAAGTCTCAACACCTTACCGTGTTTAGCCCAGTCCAATGCCAGCTTCTCCACATCATGACTACCTAACATCACCTAAGTGGAGAGACAACCAATGTTTCCAAAAGGGGTGTTGGATCCATTTTTGTTCACAGTAAAATGTCTCACCACAGCAGGTTAAAGTTCAATAGGTTTATTTGATAATGGACACTAACTTTCGAAGCACTGCATCTTCGTCAAGTGAGTGGGGAGTCTTGATCACAAACAGTGCATATAAAGGCACACATTAATTTACAAATATTGATTAGAATGCGAGTCTTTACAGCTAATCAAGTCTTAATGGTGCAGACAATGAGTGTCGATAGCATTAAGCATAGGTTAAAAGGGTATGTATTGTCTCAAGACAGGATAGTAAGTGAAGTATTGCAAGTCCAGACAAAGTCATGGGGGTTACAAATAGTGTGACACAAATCCAAGATCCTGGTTGAGGCTGTCCTCGTATGCAGAACTTGGCTGTTGGTCTCTGATCAGTGTCTCTGCACTTTCATGCGCCGACAGCGCAGAGTCACTGACTGTTCTCTTCCAGTTGGCGAACACTTTAGCAATCATGGGCATTTGGCCTCTGATCTTTGGATAAACGTTCTCCAAGGCAGCCTTCATGGCTCACAGTGCAGAGTCACTGAGCAGAGACTGATAGCCCATGTGAGCCGCGCACAGGAGGATGGCCTCAAATGGGATCTTGGCTATTTGCCTGGACTTGCAACATCTCATTCACTGTCCTGTCTGAAGACGATACATATCTCTTTAACCTATGCTTAATGATATCTCCACTCATTTCTGCATCTTTTGGAGCAGTGCTCAAAGCTCGTGGTGTTTGTTACCAAATAAACCTATTGGACTTTAACCTGATGTGAGGCTTCTTATTAAGTTTATCCCAGTCCCTTGTTCTACATTACTTCTGTTCATACAGAGCATAATTAAATTAACTATTAGAAGCCCACTAAACCACCATGTCTATTAAAATGCATTCTGTTCGAAGTGATTGTGATCTTTATCCTTGCCTGTCGTTTTCGCCCTCTCGCATTCCTTTGCAGTTTAGTGAATGCAGGTTTAAATCAAGATGAGACCTGTACATTGCTGCAGGAAGAAATGTCACCTTAAATGACTCTGTTCTGTCCTCAATTATTTACTTAAGCTGGTTAGAACACAAATCAACTTGGCCTTCAAGCCTGATTTTATTGTAACAAAAGCTTAACACTACAAATTTCAAATTCGAAACATTTCAGTGACAGTAATCAAATCCAATACTTAAATCGTACCACAAACCAGATAGAGCAAAATGTAACTTACATATCCTGTACTCGTTGATTAAGCTGGTCAGCTAAACTTGTGCAAAAGATGTTTTACTCAACTCCAAATATTGCAGTGTTTATAGTATAACATTTTAAATTTTCAGAATTGTTGCGAGACTGGACTATGTTTGGATTGCTTAATGTAAACTAATCCACTAATCAATGCAAAAATTTGGTGCTTAAAATGGAGAAGTAGACTGCATATATGGCTTGAGTTGAAGATCTAACTCATCCAGTTTTTGCATGAAATCTAATTGATTATTGCATACGTGAAGTTATAAGTACAGCAGTCAATGTCTTGCCAGACCTGCAATTTCATCCCCCAAGATGCTACACTTTTGGATAGAGGGAGGATTTTTATTTGTTCCTCTAGCTGATGAGTACATGCAATGCAAACTTTGAATGTACACAACTGTTTCCAAAGCATGTGCTGTAACTGGCTGGCTGTGCACATAGTTCTGAAGTCCACATTGTCATGTTCACTTGAGTTGCTTGTGATTGTCCTTTTTCAGTCTAGCCTGCAGGTCTGTGTGCATCTGCTGAATTTTTCTCTTTGAATCCTAATCCACAATCTTCTGTTTTTCTTCCTCTATGCTCTCTACATGCTTTTTCCAAGTCACTAAAATTTGGCTGTTATGGTATTGGGCTGACAATGGTCAGGTTAGTAAATGATTGCAGTTGATTGAGGGCAGTCGCACTGGATTGACCTCTGCAGTATCAGAAGAAAGTGGATAGCTGTCTGCTGCTCTCCTTTCAGAGATTCAGGGGTATTTTTCAAGATTGATCATGTACAGCAAAGGAGATGGCTTGGCACCATGCTGGGTTTGATGCCTTCTCATGAGGAGAGTTTGACAGGTAGATATTTAATTGGGCTGCGGTGTGGTGGCCAGTGCCTTGATTATTCCATGGTAGCACTGCAGGAAGCTTGTGAACAGTCATAGAATCATGCAGTGCAGAAGACCCCCTTCACCTATCAAGTCCGCACCAACATGAGAGACACTTGACTCCTACCTAATCCCATTTACCAGCATTTGGTCCGTAGCGTTGAATGTTATGACATGCCAAGTGCTCATCCAGGTACTTTTTAAAGGATTAATAAAGCTCTCTCAACCTTCCTGGTATATATTGGCAATGATCACGTTTTTCCCCGTAATATAGAACTGGGATCTTACAGCAGACTTGATTTGGGGGGGGAAACCAGTGTGTCGGGGCACTTCTACAGCCTCTACATGCCTAGATGGCGCAGTCCAGACCATCACCAGGTTTTAAAGTTTTTCCACACATTGCCTACCTTCCCCCTCACCTTGAACTTGTGTCCCCTTCTGACCGACCCTGCAACTAAAGGAGCAGTTTTACTCTGTCCATGGCCCTCAATCTTGTACATCTCGGTCAAGGTCAGGCCTCTTTTCTGTTCCAAGCCTACCCAGTCTCTCGTTCTAACAGCATACTGAGTCTGTTTTGCACCCCCTCCAGTCTTCCTGCCCAGCTGCCAACTGAGGCTCTTAAGTTTTTATTGCTTAGTCTTTCATTGGATGTAGAAGTCACCTCGAGGTAAGTGGCTTGCTGGGTCATTTCAGAGGACAGCTCAGAGTGAAGTATGTTGTTGTGGGTCTGAAGTTGTATATAGGCCAGTCCAGTGAGGATAATTTTCCTTCGTCAAAATGCATTTGGGAATCAAATGGGTTTTGTGACAATTGCCAATGGTTTCGTGGTAATCATGACTGAGTCTAGCCCCTCAATTCTGAACTATTAATTGATTTTTAAAAATCCTATCTGCTGCCCTGCTGGGATTTGAACCCATGTCTCAATTTTAGCCTGAGTATCTAAGTCACTAGTTCAATGACCTATGCCACCATCTCTTCCCCTGCCCCTCCCCAAACAAGGCTCTTTAATGCCCACATAAGGGGCCTCCTTTGCCTGTCTCCACTGATGCTCACTGCTGCTAACCAGATAGGTACTTGCATTGCGGGAAGTCCAAAAAAAAGCAATCCTTGAGTGAGTTCCTTGTGGGCATCTGGGAGGGGGGTAAAGAGGAGACCTCTTCTTCAAAGGCACTCTTGTGCCCCACCATCCTCAAGTGATGCTTCCAATTCATCTTAGTTGCTGTGACTTCCTCACCTCTGGGGTTTTTGATCTTATGGAGGCCTGCCTCAGCCATTTGGCAGTCACTGCAGCCTTCCCATGAGGAGACCAACTAAATGGGACCCTTGCTGGTTCTGCAGATGACATCTACATTGCGTACATTAAATTTTGCTTATGTCAGCAGTGAAGACGTTATGCAATAATCAATCATTCTGCAGCTATATTAGGTTGGCTGATTTTAATTTCATTGTTTGTTTATTATCAGAGTCCAAATTTTCACAAATTTGCCAATGCAGTTTTCTCAGGGTAGTTGATGTTTGCCTTGCTAATCCTGCCTTCAGTCATGTAGCTACTCACTGCTTTCTTGCTAACACTGCTTTCAGTCATGCAGATACAAGAAGCTGACAGATCTGCTTTAGGCAACTGAGAGGACAATAGTGCAAAATGTTCAAACTTCTAATGATTATTCAGAGGAAACAATGCATCCTCTAATGGAATTTGGAAGATGTATGGGTTACATTGCTTTAGCGTGAGCCTTGATGCATGAGAGTTTTAATCTTCAATTGAGATTCGAGTGAGTTGAGTTCTCCTTTAAAAAGGAAAGGAGGTAAATGGTTCCTGGACCTATTCAGCTCGGGAACAGTGCAATATTAATTTTGTTTAGCAAATAGGCATGTCCCTGACAGTGACACTTCATTCCATGAAGTGGCAAGGTCTGGTGAAAGTGAACATGCTGAGTTGGTTTGGTTCTTTCATGTCATGCCACTTTGATTTTAGTTGCATCAATATTTCCCTTCAGCAAAGAATCTTGCAGCCTGGAATTTGCTGCCTATTTTTACATGCATACAATTATGCACCAAATTGTCCCAACTGACCAAATGTCCCCACTGTCCATAAAGGCCCAGTCCCAAATTGGAGTCTTGAGCATGAGTTTACTTGAGTTACGCTTGGTCAGATGACATCTTCCCATTGTCAAACTGAAGCAGCTTTTTAATATTTCTTTCATGGGCATCACTGCTTGGGTCAGCATTTATTACCCAACCCTGAGGGCAGTCGAGAGTTGACCACATTGCTGTGGCTCTGGAATCACATGTAGGCCAGACCAGGTAAAGGTGACAGATTTCCTTCCCTAAAAGGACATTAGTGTACCAGCTGGGTTTTACAACAAACGACAGCTGTTTCATGGTGGCAAAATAGACTTTTAATTCCAGATTCTTATCGAATTCCAATTTCACCATCTGCCATAATGGGACTTGAACCTGGGTCACCAGAGTATTACGCTGGGTGTCTGGATTACTGATCCAGTGACAATCCCACTGCACCAGTGCCTCCCTGGCTGCTGTATGAACAGCTTGAAGCTGTTCTGTTAGTAAAGATAATGTTTTGTTAAAATGAAGTAAAATTGGCTTTTTTCCCAATGCTCTGGGGAACTTCATACTTCTCAGAAAAGCAGCACCAGTAAGGCAGTACCCGAGGCACACCTAGTGAGTTTGTTGAAAGTAATGACATTTGCAGGAAGAAGACCCTTAGCCCAGCACAATGGTGGTTGTCTGCCTCCAGCTAATGGAGCTTACTGGGTATTTTTCCTTAGAGTTAGCTGTAGAAATTTAAGAAAAGTTAACAAAGGATGTCTTAAACTTTTAGAATTAGTTTGAAAGTTAGACGTTGCATGAAATTTTTAACTAACGTGTGGATCCCCCAAATTATGTTCATGTCCTGATTACGCCAAATATTTTCCTTCCTTGGTGTCACGTGCATTAAAAATGCAACAGTAGGACTTCCCAGAAGAGCTTTGCAAAGCTTTCATTCAGTCTAGCGACTCATGTATCCAAACTAATTGTTTCCCTTTTGCAATTAACGCTGCACAAAGCAAGATTGAACGCCTTTTCCATGCACCCCTTTGCTCCATGCTCTTGACCATTGTGCTTTTTTTTCTGAAAACAAAACTTACTCACTCAATTTTGTTTTGAAAGTGTTTGACTATTCTGGTGAGGAAGCAGCATTTTTTTAATCCAATTCCATGACACATGACCTGAGCTCTTTGATTTTTATAAGTTTTGTGACTTATGGGAACAACTCAAAAAAACCAAATGGAGAATGAAGAATTAATGGGATGTATCAACAGCCTTTCCCTGGAAGACCTTGTGGTACCAAGTCTTATTTTCTTTTCTTTGCAGCCCGTTTTCCCCCCCCATTTCTCCCTTTTCTTCTTCCACAACTTTGTCTCAAATCTAGTTACCTAAGGACCCATTTTCCAATAAATCAATAGATCAACTAACAGTGCCAGTGGACATTATGATTTGCCTTGTGTTCTAACTTTTCAATTAAATATTAAATTTGCATGTGTTCAACTTATTCTTTCGCATGACCTAGAACACTGGCATGTTTAGTGGCAGTTGTGCAATATGCATGTAACTTTCAATAGAACCCTTGGCAATTTGGACCCTGTATAGATTGACTTCCATTACCAATGAATTATTAAAATGCTGCATTGGTTTCAAACATCTGGTGCAGGTTGAAATGAGGGAACAGTGCCCTTCCAATTTAATCAGGCCTCAAATTACTTTATTCCGTTAGAGAGATATCAGAAAGTGGGCTTTTATTCCCCTTCTGCTCACGTTCCCGCAATGCAAATGTTGCACAACTACCTAAATCTTGCTTTCACTAATGTGTCATGTATACCTGACTCTCTTGCATCTTTCTCTGTTCCTGTCTTATTTTGTGGCCTACAGATAGCTCGTGAGGCAGAGGCTGCAATGTATCACCGACAGATGTATTCGGAGATCACCCATCTCGCGCCTCCTACGGTAGACCCTACGGAGACTGCTGCCATTGGCGCTGTGCAGGCCTCTTTTAAATGCCTTGCTGCTGGTATTATAGTCTTGACCAAATCTGGCAGGTAGAGTAGCCAAGGAGTCATACTGTGCAGAAGGTTTAGAATTAACCCTTTCTTCTTACAGAGTTCTGGACTGTTTAAATTGCCTGGCAGCTACGTAGCCAAGTATTGCTCGTTGAAAGGGGCACTCTTCTAGAATTGAACTAAGCTGGATATATAAAATGACCCCGCCCTCCCCCAAGTGTTCTTTCAATGATCCAAAAGGAATCTGCTGGTTTAGTTAAGCTGCCAGGTAATTGTCTATGTCCAGTGAAGGGGGGGGCACATGTCAAACTGTGTGCTGAGCCCGGCTGGCAGGTAGGTCAAGGGTAGCCTGAAACTCAAGTGCACAAGGTGTAGGCAGGATGAACGGAGCAGAAGTGGCGGTGACTGACCGGAATGTTCCCTTCCCTGGTGCTGTTTTATGTGGCATCTGCAGATTGCTCGTGAGGCCGAGGCTGCCATGTACCACAGGCAGCTATTCGAAGAGCTGCGTCGTCTAGTACCCCTCTCCCGAGATCCATCAGAAGTAGCAGCCATTGGTGCCGTGGAGGCCTCTTTCAAGTGCTGTGCTGCAGCTGTGATAGTGCTGACTAAGTCTGGAAGGTAGGAATTATTCCGTTGCTTGTCCCTGAACTGTTGACATTTCACTAGCCTATTTTTGTCTGTCAGCTGGTCACCCCTTTCCTTACAGGGTGCAGAGACAGGCCAAACTGCAAATGTCAGTCCGATTTTAAACTGTGTAGATATCTGCGGTACTTCAGTAAAATTATGTTGCAAGACTGTGTTCTCTAAGCTTTAGTGTTGCATTTGGTATTCTGTGTTTTGAAGATGTAATTTGATGCTGGTGTTCAACCAGTCAGAAACCTGAGCTCATGACTTATGGATTTATTGCTGTCGCAACTGCACCTGAAATTTACTTTTCAAAAAGTATTGGTTCTTGCAGCTACTTTTTCATCCTCGGCAAATAGGGCAACCAGTCAGTGGAATCTGGAACTGCAAACACGTTACTAGTCTCCTCGGATCATTTGCATTTCCTATTTTGCAAGTTTGTGACAAGAATCGAATGAAGTAATCCCCAGACATTGGGGGTAGTACAGTGGTTAACACTGCTGCTTCACAGCGCCAGGGTTCGATTCCTGGTTTGGGTCACTTTTTCTGTGGAGTTTGCACATTTTCCTCATGTCTGCATGGGATTCCTCCCATATGCTGAAAGACGGGCTGATTAGGTACATTGACCCGAACAGGTGCCAGATGTGGCTACTGGGGGAAGCTGAGTAACTTCATTGCAGTGTTAATGTAAGCCTTGTCTTGCATGAATGAACTTTTTTTTAACTGCCACCATAGACCGATGGAATTGGTGTATACATTTTACCCATTTATCACTAGTTAACTTGAAGGACTGCTCTCTTTATCCTGAACTCTGAAGTATGTTATGCTGTGCGAAGTCCAGCTCCAATTTTGACTTTGTCTTCCAGATCTCAAATTCTTGGCTCCAAGTCACGTTTTTGAAGTGCATTCACTGATCTCGTATTTCCTTTCTTCCTCCATCTTCAGTACGTGTGTTAGGGAATGTCACAGCTATCCAATGATCACATTATTTCACTCCTTTTGCGACCTTTACATCTGCTTTTATTCAAGTTATAGCAAGAAAGTCTGACTCCACTAGGGGGCATATGGATTTCCTGAGCGATACATTGCATTAGTAATTATACCACTTTTGTTTTCTTGCAATTAATTTGCATACACCAGTCACAAATATATATTTGTTTTGAAGTCATTGATATCCAGTTACAACCAGTAGTTCTGATTACTTTGTCAGGTAAATATAGTTAAGCAATTACAAGCTGAATGCTTGTCTCAATTGTAATATTCAGTTATTAATACAGCATTATCTACATGGCAAATCATCTACAACCCAGGCTGCAAGTTCTTATGGCATATTAATCATTGCCCCTTGTTCACTCTGTGCAGCCCTTCTGCGGCTGGGGGGAGCTTTTCAAACATCACTGCAGCTTCCCAGCAGAACTCTACTATCCTCAGTTCACAGGGGAACTCTATTGCATTCAATGATTTAACCCCTTCAGAATGGGAGGTGAATGACAGTAGGTCTCTGTCATACCCCTCCTCATTTATTGACTTAAAGGTGGTATAACAGGCTGCCAATTAGATTTTTTGACTTTTACATTTTAAACAGTTTAAAATGATCCTTTTAGAATCCATAGAACAAACTCCATTTGCCTCAGGTGATCTGAGCCCATTTATGTCCTCCACACATTTCCTTCCATTCCTAATTACTCTTCTCCCAACTTTCTTCTATCTGTCTTCCCTTCTCTCCATGTATCTGGTCTGTCCTTGAAGGTATCTTGGCTGTATCAACCATTCCTCTTGACATGGAATTCCAATCTCTCTTATTGTGTAAAAGAAAGTACTAAATTATTTTTGACTTCCTGGTGGTTGGCTTGTATTTTTGGGCTCAAGTTGAATGCTTTCTCTGTATCATACTTCTGGAAGCCTTCATAATCTATTGGTTCTCCCTTTAATCTCTATCCCAGCAAGAGACCCCAGACAGTGTTTAGGAGTATCATAATCTTTGAAAATCTTTTTTGTATTTGGTCATGTGCCTTAAGTTTTCTGTGTTGACCAGAACTGCAGTATCATTCTGTTTGCTAATCAAGTTTTCTTGCTTTGTATTCCTCTATGGTTCATTTGCATTGTTTAACTTGGTTTTTGTGTCGCTGCTCTTGATCTCCTGCTCCTCTCTCACTCTATGGTGTCTCTTGACCAATGAAAATGGAACAACCTCTCACTTATCGTAATGGTCACTGCAAGGACCCGGTTCCTGCCATAGAAAGCTTCTACCTTCCATTTTTGTGCTGTAGATACTTTTTTGCTATCTTCTCCATGGCTCCACTTACTTTGTCAAAAATTTCTTTTGGAAACAACTTTGCGCTTTCTGAAAAGTCCATTATGCCATGCCCATGATTACTTGCAAGAATAGAAGACAATTGAGACAGGTCCTGTTTTGAGAGAGATCTGACTTTTGCACTCATTAAGTGGATAGGTCATGTTCAATTGCCCATGATTCTATAATCAGAGGTTGCCTATTACAGACTTCTGATATTTTGCTATCGTTGAAATTGAGAACTCTTAGTACCAGGAATGAAGGCAGCACAGTGGGTAGCACCACTGACTCAAGTGCCAGGGACCCATGATGATCCTGGGTCACTGTCCATGCGAAGTATGCATGTTCTCCCTGTGTCTGTATGGGTGTCCCCCGAGTGCTCTGGTTTCCTCCCACAGTCTCACAAAAGACCTGAGGGTTGGGTGCATGGGCCATGCTAAATTCTACCTCGGTGTACCTGAATAGGCATCGGAGTATGGCAACTAGGGAATTTTCACACTAACTTCATTGCAGTGTTAATGTAAACTTGTTTGTGACTAAAAATAAATATAACTGATTTAACATGAGAATTGTCCACCAGTTTTATGGCAATTTTTTTGGATTCTTAATTTTTTGATATTTACGTCACTGTTTTCTAGACCCAGACTTTGTCCTCCAATTTGACTCTATCTCTTAATTTTAATCTTACAATTCCTGTATTGGCATTTTCTTTGTCTCTGACAGTGTTTTCTTCTGTGGATTTATCACTGTTGTTTATTGACTCTATACATTGTGTAAATGTGTTATTCCTTGTGTTCATTTGTTTCCTCATCTATTTAATATTCTAAACTGCTCAAATTAGTGTTTACTTGAATACTTTTATATTTGCCTTCTTTTGAATTGGGTTTCATCCTCACACCCCATATATCCATGGTGTCACAGTCCCTCCATTTAGCATACAGTCTTGTCTGATGCATTAAGTGGCTGTTCTGTCCTGTTTTCTATTTTAATGTAGCAGCAATATTGTTCACCCCCCCCTCTTGAGCTTTCATCAGACTGTGTGGGGCTTTGGTTCAATCTTTATCATCGGTCCATGAAACGTTTAGTGGCCAGAGATTTGTAGGTCTTGATTTACGGGTATATAAACGCGGTGGAACATTGCAGCAGCAAACTTTTCCTTGGATTGACATGGAATGATACAGGTAGTTGTTTGCCTTTAACTTTGTGTAGAAATTCTGTAGTGCAGCATTGTCACCTAATTCTGTAATGTGCAACGCTACAAAGCAGAAGGATGAAGTATGTAAAATTAAGCTGGCCCTCAGCTGGGCAACTAATTGTCAGATGGATTGATATTTAAGTCAGTAATCCATTCTACCAGAATATAGTTCCTTTTTCTCAGTGCAACTTTTCCACAAAATCTACTCCCTCCACCACCAGTGCCCACTAGTAATGGGATGTACAAGATGCACTGCAGCAGTTCAAAGATCCATAGACAGCACCCACCAAACCCATGACCACTTTCATCTAGAAGGCCAACAGATACATGGGATCACCACATCTGCAAATTCCCTTCCAAGCCACTCACCATCCTTGGAAATAATATCGCAATTCCTTTCCAGTCACTGGGTCAAAATCCTGGAATTGAGAGTCTACCCATAGACTTTATAACATTGGCAAAATGGCAGCTCACCAATTTCTCAAGGGCAGCTTGGGGTGAGCAATAAATGCTGGCCTGCGAATGCATTAAAAAGAAATTGCAGTAGTAGTTTCTTCATTTCAGATTGCAGTCTTCAAACCTGTAGAAAAGGCATTCTGTAATATTAAACTGAGGCAGTACAGTGATTACTGCTGCTTCACAGCTTCAGGGGCCTGGGTTTGATTCCCAGCTTGGGTCATTGTCTGCATAGAGTTTGCATATTCTCCTTGTGTCTGCGTGGGTTTCCTCCAGGTGCTCTGGTTTCCTCCCACAGTCCAAAGATGTGCAGGTTAGGTTTAATGGGCCATGCTAAATTGACCCTTAGTGTCCTGAGATTGATGATTAGAGGGATTAGTGGGTAAAATATGTAGGGATATAGGGGTAGGGCCTGGATGGGATTGTAGTCTATCAGACCTGATGGGCTGAATGGCCTCTTTCTGTACTGTAGGTTTCCTGATTCTTCCTACATTAAGTTATCCTTTGCCCAAGTTTTGATTTGTTG
The DNA here is from genome assembly GCA_024679065.1 of Sphyrna mokarran. Classification (NCBI taxonomy): domain Eukaryota; kingdom Metazoa; phylum Chordata; class Chondrichthyes; order Carcharhiniformes; family Carcharhinidae; genus Sphyrna; species Sphyrna mokarran. The sequence goes on from JAGIQG010000033.1 coordinate 10,200,228, forward strand.
CTGAGTGATCTAGTAATTATAGAAACTAGAGTAGGAATAGGCCCTTTTGTGCCTGTTCCATTATTCATTATGTCACATGGCTGATCATATTCCATAATTCTTTCCCCTCCCCCCTTCCTCCCGTATCCCTTGATCCCTTTAGCCCCAAGAAATATATTTGATTTCTTCTTGAAATCAATGTTTTGGCCTCAGCTACTTTGTGGTAGCAAATTCCACACATTCACCATGCTCTGGGTAAAGAAATTTCTCCTCAGGTTTGCCTCTTATCCTCGCTATGGCTCTAATTCAGGACTTCCCCACATTGGCAACATTTTTTCTGAATCTATCCTGTCTAATCCTGTTAGAATGTTGTTTGAGATTCTGCCACCCGCCACCCCCCCCCGCCCCTTCCAAACACCAACAAATATAATCCTAACCAATTTAGTTTCTCATGTGACAGACCTCCCATCCCAAGAATCGGCTAGGTAAACTATTGCTGCATTTGCTATATAGCAAGAACTTCCATAAGGCCACCACAACTGCCCACACTACTCCAGGTGTGGTCTCACCAATGTCTGTAAAAAGCTTTAAGGGAAGCTTGGGGTTGAATACATGGTTTTTAGAACTTGTAAGAATCCTATCAATGCGACCACTGTGTCTGGGATTTGACTGAAAAGGGCAAACAACTCAGAATTGATTATTAACACTTTTGCATTGTGAAAATAAAAATATATTTGCTGGATCTTGCACAAGATACAACTGACTTACATATTCTTTTGTGTAAAATCAGTTTTACAATTTGTGGCTGTTTGGTTGCAGTGCTAGCCAGCATTAAGGAATCTGCATCCTCAGTGCTTTGGAGGGCAGACATTTCTGCTGACTGCTGATGTTGGATAAAAACATTAGCTTGCTGACTTTGTGATCTGGGTTCACCTTCAAAATCATAGCCTGACTGGGCACTGAGGCCATGTAACCTGTGGCAGTCTCTTTAGTGACTATCTTAAGAAGGGTTGAATGAAAATGGATATTAGCCCTAAGACCTGAAGACAATGAAACACTTGATTAAAGCGTAATATTATTTTGGGGTGGCACAGTGGTTAGCACTGCTATCTCTCAATGCCAGGGACCTGAGTTCCTTTCTAGGATTGGGTGACTGGAGGTTTGCACAATCTCCCCTTGACTGAATGGGCTTTCTCCAGGTGCTCTGCTTATTTCCCACAGTCTAAAAAATGTGTAAGTAGATTGATCATTACTAAGTTGTCCCTTTAATATCTAAAGATGTGCGGGTTAGATAGTTTAGCCATGGTAAATGTGCAAGGTTATAGAACTGGATGGCAGTGGGGCATGGGTGCGATGCTGATTTGGAGGATTGGTATAGACTTAATGGGCCGAATGGCCTTTGCTCTGTGCTGTTAGGATCCTGACAAGTGGATGCTGGAATCTGAAATAAAAACAGCAAATGATGGAAAAACTAAGCAGATCTGGCAGCTGAGGAGAGAAAATAGCGAGCTTTGAGAAAAGTTGTACAGAACCGAGACGTAAACTCTATTTCCCCTTTCCACAGAAGCTGCCTGACCTGAGTTTTACAACATTTTCTGTTTGTGAATCAACCACTTGAGTCTGATTCTGCAACGTTGCCCTTTAATTGCATCTTGTAACTTGGGAGGCCAAATCTAAGGCCGTACTTTGATTCAAGCATGGTTGATTTGAAGAATTCCCTATTGCAAAGGTGTAACTCTTTTCACCGCGTGATTGAGTGCTGACAGTGTTGTTTGTGTTTAGGTCTGCACACCTGGTGTCCAGGTACCGCCCACGAGCTCCTATCATTGCTGTAACTCGTGAACCTCAGACTGCTCGCCAGGCCCATCTTTACCGTGGTATCTTCCCTGTCCTGTTCAAGCCACCAGCTGACGCAGTGTGGTCCGATGACGTTGACCACAGGGTGAACTTTGCCATGGAAGTTGGTAAGTTGAGCACAGATGAAAATGTATTTCCTCAAACAAAACAGAAGGCATTGGAAATCATCAGCCTCTCTGTCTGCATCTGTGGAGAGAGAGAGAGAAAAAAAAAAATAACCAAATGTGTCTTCAGAAATTGACTATTTCCTTTAGTGGAAGTCAGGGTGGAGACTCTATGAATCTTGGAGTGGATTGCATCACTTTGTTTTATTCTGCATAATTAGTTTGGGCACCACAGTGGTTAGCACTGCTGCCTTGAGCTCCAGGGATCTGGGTTCAATTCCTGCCTCAGCTCCAGAGACCTGGGTTCAATTCCTACACTGTCTGGGAGAATGTGCAAACTCAGCACAATATGTGGGTTTCCATTGGGTGCTCTTGTTTCCTCCTGCAGTCCCAAGATGTGCAAGTTAGGTTGATTGGCCATGCTAAATTGCCCCTTGGGTTAGAATCATTAGCCATGAGAAAGTATGATACAGGGATAGGGCAGGAGTAAGATGCTGAGTTGATGCAGATTTGATGGGCTGTAACCTCTCTGCAGTAGAGGGATTCTGTGATTCAATGAATTATTTGAGTTTTGTTGTTGCAGGCAAGGCACGTGGTTTCTTCAAGGCCTGTGACCTGGTGATTGTGCTGACAGGCTGGCGCCCAGGATCTGGTTCCACCAACACCATGCGTGTGCTGCAAGTGCCCTGAACGGCTGGGATCTCCATTTGATGTCCACTGCAGTACCACCACCTCCTCCCTTTAGGCAGCTATCGCTTTGTGTACTGCGGAGTAGCTGCCAGCTGCTAACCTCCAAGCACCTCCTACCCAAGCAAGTTAAAGAATGCAGCACTCTTGGTCCTCAGTTCAGCTCCTTATCCAGTTACTCTGTACTGCACCTGACTATCTGATGTAAGACTATTATAAATGTTTCAGTCAGTGTATTATGTTGTACTAAGTGCACCATACCTTCACAAACCTTTATTTATATATTTGTGGTTGCAATCTACATTAAAATAAAAAATCCCCAATAATGCACCCTGATATTAATTAAATGGTGTTTTGGTTAAATCAGTTGTGCATTGTTCTGATACTGTACAATTCTGCTCTTAAAAACACAGCCTGTTTGCAGTTGCAGAGATTAGACCAGATGTTTCACTTGGTACAACATGCTTTTCTGTGACTAGGAGTAAAATGCAGTTTAATTGTTGCACATTGGTGGATATCAATAAAAGCTAGCTCCCACAAGTTTCTTGTCTCACCTCTCTTCAAACAAAACACTAGAATGTCGTACTGTGGTTCTAGGCATCTTCTGACCACTTGTGAGCCATCAGTTCCTGTGTTCTACACTCTGTTGCACAACTTGGGATAAGCACATGTGAAGAGGTTGAAAATGGCTGATGTTTTTCAGCTAAGTACTAATAGTTTTATGAGCCTAGACTTGAAAGCCTCATCAAGTATACATTTAACTTTGACAATATTTGAGGAAACTTCAGTTGATGCATGTGGAAAAACTCTGAATTGGACAGACTCCCAAGACAAGGGTGGGGAACATCCCAGTGGGTAGCAGCCCCATGGTGGAACAATTTATATTGTTGGGAAAGCCATGTAGGGTCTTTGAAAGATTTAGCACAGTGCTGTGGATTGAGATGTAGGATGTGGCTGAAATGTAACTATTTTCACTCTTGAAGATTATAGTGGTAAGTGTGTGTTTTAGATATTGACTCAAATGTAAATGCATAAATAGCTTTAGCTTGAATTGAGGCACTGACTATCTAGCTGCTGGATGTGATAACATTTAGCCTGAAATGCTGGAGAAAATCTGAAAGGGTAGGACAGGAACAAGAGGAAAAGAGGTGAGGGGAAGGAGGGGATGGAAATGAAGGGTTGTGCACATTGTAGAGTGCTTGTGGGGGGGGCCGTTTGTGTGTGTGTTAGGTTTCAACTTGCTGATTAGGGTGGCACAGTGGTAAGTGCTACTGCCTCACAGCACCAGGGACCCAGGTTCTTGTCCTGGTGTGGGTCACTGATTGTGTAAACTCTGCACATTCTTGTCGTGTCAGCATAAGTTACCTACTGCAGTCTAAAGATGTGTGGGTCAGATTGATTGACCATGCTAAGTTGCCAAGGAGACAAGTGGGGCTACAGGGATAGGGGCTCAGTGGAATTGTGGTTGGTACAAATTTGATGGGCTGAATAACCTCTGTGTACTGTGTAGGGATTCCATTATCAGTACGGTATTCTAAGTTGTAAATCATCCTTTGCTCAGGTCTTGATGTAATAACTGTGCGCATGAGGATTTCAGTAACTAATGGGTTGAGGCAAGGGCAGTGTTAAAGGTTGGATGTAAACATTCTTACTGAACACGCTAGTATGTAGTAGGAATCTAATCCTGGGGGGTCAAGGCTAATGGCAAGTTTTGGCGTGAGACGGTTCCCAGGAAAAGGGAGTGATTTGGGTGGTGTCAAAATGGAGTTTGTCATGAGAACATAGGCAGTAAATAGAAATTTTCTATCGGTTGTGCCCAGCAGCTGAAGGGAAATGAAATGAAATGGAACTCTTTCTGAAATTCCATTTCTGTGAGTCAGTAACCAGGGGCACTGTAGAATTAAGTACTGGAGAGCAAGACATGGCATGGAATCTGATATGTTATTGGAACACATTTATTAGTAACTTGAAGTTGAAACTGATTAAGGAACTCATCAACTTAGCCACACACTGTTTACTGAATCCCACAACAATCTGGATTTTAAAAAAAATAACATTTCCCTCTCTTCACCCCACTGCTCCTGAATGGAAAAATGTAATTCCTATGATTATTATTTGGCAGATGGTTTGTTGATAAACTGACACATTTTATTGCTCAATGCACTACCATTTATATTACAGAGTAAGTCATGAAGTGCTTTAGTTAATGAATAAAGTGCAGTCACATTTATCTCCTCAGTTATGAGGTGGATTGGCCATGCACCTTAAAGGAAGCCAGGGACTATAATGGAGATAACAGGTACTGAAAAAAGGGGTACTCTAATTCAGTGCACTATAAATTTTACTTGAAGTGCACCAGTGACCTTTACACATTTTCCCTGTATTTGCATGGGATTCCCTCTGGTGCTCTAGTTTTCTCCCATAGTCCAAAGATGTGTTGGTTAGGTGGATTGGCCATGCTAAATTGTCTCAAGGTCCAAAGGTGGATTAACCATGGGAGATGTGTGGGGTTCTAAGGTAAAACACGAGTGTAGACTCAAAGGCCTCTCTACACAGTGGATGCTGTGACAAGGAAGCCACTTTACACATAATATATGGGATGTGGGGGGGTGGGGGGGGGGGGGCACAGTAAGTTGAAGCTGGTATGTGTATCCATTTGAGCAGTGATAGTAGGAAAGAACATTCTACTATCAGTGACTGATAAAATGCAATTATGAATTGGGGTTCTCAGAAATTGAAGTCTAACTTATTTCACTCAAATTATCACTATACAGAATAGTACAGCACAGGAACAAGCTGGCGAAGCCAACCATGATATCCTAACAATTAAAACAAACGTGGCTCATTTGGTTTATATCCCTCTATTTCCTCATTAATTGTGTCAACCCAGATGTCTCTCAAATATTGCCATATTTCATCCACCACCACCTCTGGCAGCATATTGCAGGCACTCAACACTGCATGAAACTCTGACCCTTTCTTCTTCCCTCCCCCCCCCCCCCCCCTCCCCATTACAACCTTCCACTCCCCTCCCCAATACAACTCCCTCCCTCCCCAATACAACCATCACCTCCCCTCCCCAAGTACAAAACACTTCCCCTCCCCTCCCCCTCCCCTCCCCTCTAATAACCTGTCACATCAGATTGGTGGCACATTACTGTGACTTGAGTAGACACCATCTCCGGTGGAAGGGAGGACCAAACAGTGGATGAGCAACAAAGCCACGGTTCAGCTTGTTCCATTAGCTGTGGCATCTGTAATGATACAAAAACACACACACAACACTAACACTACTGACTTTATAAGAGAAAAAGATGAATTATGTATCTGAACTGTTTCTACCATATACATCCAAAGTTATTCAAGGTTCAAGTTGAGGAAATATTTTTAAGCAGCCTGCACCTAGAACTGCATTGGAATCATAGAGTGAAACAGTGCTGAAGGAAGCCATTCAGACTATCTTGCTAAATTTGATGTGGCACAGGTTATGGGGATTATCATGTTATAATCTCATAGCAAATGGCCAACTTCTGTCCCTACACCTACCCAATTTACCTCCTCCTCCAACCTTTACCCCCATCGTTCTACCAAAGCAAAGCTCCCCCCTTCCTATCTAACTTGTGTTGAAATTGGACATACAATCTTAGAATCCCTACAGTCCAGAATGAGGCTCTTCAACCCATCGAGTCTGCACCAACCACAATCCCACCCCCCCAGGCCCTATTTCTGTAACCCTAATACTAGGTTCAATTTTAGCATAGCCAATCTACCTAACCCGCACATCCTTGGATTGTGGGAGGAAACCAGAGCACCTGGAGGAAATTCATGCAGATGCATGGAGAATATGCCGATTCTGCACATTCTCCCCATGTCTGTATGGGTTTCCTCCCATAGTCAGAAAGACGTACTGGTTAGGGTCATTGTCCATGCTAAATTCACCCTCAGTGTACCCGAACAGGCACTGGAGTGTGCACGACTAGGGGATTTTCAAATTAACTTCATTGCAAAATTATGTAAGCCTACTTGTAGCAGTAATAAATAATGAAACAAAACTATTGTAAGTCTAATTATGATATTAATAAATAATCTTTTAAACTTTAAACCTCTGTCTAAAATCCGTCTTAGATCACTGTAAAGGAAACAAGTTCAGTGTATTTCTTTCGTATTTACTGCATTGCTTTCAGAACGTCAAACTTAATTTAAAAATCAATTTGTCCCAAAGCCCTGTTATTATTATTAATTGAAGTTCAGGTGTACATAGTCATGAAAAATTTATAAAAAGAGTATTGAGTTGAATTTTGCCACGATTATTGATACATAATAAAGCAGCCAGAATAGCACAGAAAGATAGTTGGATTACAAGACAGGTCGTCCACTTGCAAAGCTGTGGCTATTTTTGATGCCACTCTCCTGTACTAGAGCTGAAGGATGACCTGATAGAAAAGTCTTAATCATGAGAAGATTAACAATATGCGTCAAAGCCAGGGGTCATTTAGGATCATAGAATGTACAGTGCAGAAGGAGACCATTTGGCCCATTCGAATCTGCACTGACAATAATTCCATCCAAGGTCTTGTCCCATCTTCATAACTCCACATATTTACTCTCCTGACATTAAGGGACAATTTACCATGGCCAATCCACCTAACTTGCACATCTTTGGATACTTTAGCATGGCCAATCCACTCACCTGCATATCTTTGGATACTAAGGGATATTTTAGCATAGCCAATCCATCTCACCGACACATCTTTGGATATTAAGGGGTAATTTAGCATGGCCAATCCACTCACCTGTACATCTTTAAACACCAAGGGGCAATTTAGCAGGGCCAATCAACCTGACCATCTTTGGATATTAAGGAGCAATTTAGCATAGCTAACCTGCACATCTTTGGACTTCTGGAGGAAACTGGAGCACCCGGAGGAAATGCACGCAGACGCTGTGAGAATGTGCAGACTTTACATGGTCAGTGACCCGAGTCCACAATTGAACCTGGATCCCTGAGCACCATGAGGCAGCAGTGCTAACCACTGTGCCGCCTTTAGATGAAATGCAACTGCTTTAGAACCTTTTAAAGTTAATTTATTAGTGTGACATTTATTAGGCTTACATTAACACTGCAATGAAGTTACTGTGAAAATCCCCTAACTGCCACGTTTCAGCCCCTGTTTGGGCACTTTGCCACCATGCTGCCCTGGCTCACTACATCCTATAGCTGATGTCTACCCGATTATATATTTATAGCTTCCATTGCCTTACCTAGAAATCCGTTCCATGTTACTCACTACTTCTGGACCAAACTTCGCAGGTAATGAAATCAGCTTTCTGTCTCTTCAAACTGTGAGCCTTTTTCCCTCCGCTGTCACAGTTTAGTTTGGAGCCATGTTACAATTTATCTCTGCATCTTCTCTAAAGATTTCAAATTCTCCCTCAGTGTACCCGAACAGGTGCCAGAATGTGTCAGCTTGGGGATTTTCGCAGCAACTTCATTGCGGTGTTAATGAAAGCCTACTTATGACACTAATAAATTAACTTTAAAAGGTTCTACAGCACTTGTATTTCACCTAAGAGTGGCACATTGGGGCAATGGTTAGCACTGCTACCTCACAACGCCAGAGACATGCGTTCAATTACAGTCTCGGGTCACTGTCTGTTTGGAGTTTGCACATTCTCCCCGTGTCTGCATGGGTTTCTTCTGGATGGTCCGGTTTTCTCCCACAGTCCAAAGGTATGCAGGTTAGGTGGATTGGTCACGCTAAATTAACTCTTAGTGTCAGGGGGACAGCAGGGTAAGTGTGTAGGCTTATGGGAATAGGGTGCGTTTGTGATCGGTACACACTCAATGGGCCAAATGGCCTCCTTCCGCACTGCAGTGGTTCTTCTTCTGCCGCCTCAGTTTTGAACGCCTTTTGTCATAAATCAACCCTTTAGGTGTGCCTCTAGGGCTTCATCTCAGGGATGGTGACACATCTTGGATCCTGGATGCAATTGTGGTCAGGGCAGGTTCGATGGGCCAAATGGCACTGTAGGGATCTATGACTGAAGTGATTCACACATAAAGCAAGGGCGAGTGAAGTGGGGTGGGTGCCGATTGCTCACAACATTGAGAGCCCTGCGCTCCCTCTGTCCAAAGCGTCAATAGAGATTTTGTGTTTACCACTGAAAGTTGATGATGGTCCTATTAATATCTAAACGATGCAGCTTTTTCTAGAACTCGTTATGAAATACTTGGTGTGTATTAAATTTATTTAATCTTATTCATGGGGTCACGGTTAGTGAACAAGCCCAATTTCAATCTCGCAGCCCACTGCGATGAAGGAGGGCCGGTCTTATGGCCCACTCACTAGGTTATCCAGTACTGCTTTGGAGTTACAATTCTGAGGAGATCTCGAGTTGAGTAGTGGTTTGCAGCTGCAATATCCTGGGCTGCAGATGGCACTCTCTTACCGAATAAAACTTTTGCTGAGAATTCACCAGACTATAGATACAAAAACAGAGGTAAGAGATGTTCCTTGTGGAGATTATACTATTTTGTGTATTCAAAAGATTCATTATTTAGCTGCTGACATCTTCCGTGACTTTTTACATCTACTGTGACGAGCAGGATTTTGTCTGGAATTTCATAATTGGCTGATCTCAGTTTATTTATTTATTAGCGTCGCAAGTAGGCCTACATAAACATTGCAATGAAGTTACTGTGAAAATCCCCCAGTTGCCACATTCTGATGCCTGTTCGGATACACTGAGGGAGAATTTAGCATGGCCAATGTACGTAACCAGCACACCTTGGGACACTAAGAGGCAATTTAGCATTGCCAATCTACAAAGTTAATCTACATAACTTTGAACAGAGAGGGAGGGAGGCAATGGCCTTGTAGTGTTAGCACTAGACAATGAATCCAGAAACTCAGCCAATGTTCTGGGCCTGCGGTTCGAATTTGGGGTGGAAATTGAATCCAATAAAAAAAATGTCTGGAATTAAGAATTTACTGATGACAATGAAACCATTTTTGGAAAACCCATCTGGATCACTAATGTCTTTTTAGGGAAGGAAATCTGCCATCCTTACCTAGTCTGGCCTACATGTGACTCCAGAGCCACAGCAACGTGGTTGGCTCTCAACTGGGACTCAACATCCGTTGGGCAACTAGGGATGGACAATAATTGCTGGCCAAACAGTGCCGCTAATGTGCCTCAAATGAATTTTTTAAAAAAAAAAGAGACAATTTAGCATGACCAATCCACCCAGCACGTCTTTCAGACTGTTGGAGGAAACCCATGGGGAGAACGTGCACAGACGGTGACCCAAGCCGGGAATCAAATCCGCGTCCTTGGCGCTGTGAGGCAGCAATGGTAACCACTGTGCCAAGATCTTGCTGAATCTTTATCTAATAGATGCAGCGATTTGCACAAATGTCAGTTTCTGACACCTTGGTATTTGGAGAAATCAATTTAAAGTACACTCCTTGTCTGTGCGCTGTCAGTCCGGCCAGCAAAGTGGGAAACTATTAGCGTACCAAATTTTAAAACGTTCCCGAAATGACAGCTTTCGTCTTGTTTCCTGCTTTCCGCCTGCAACTTTGCAGATTGTTCAGCAAGTTGCAATGTCAAACAGCGATGCTGACTAGGCATTTGAGCTAGCAGCGATTGGCAAGTATCTTCACAGTACCTGTCTTCGCACATTCCGCATCATCATGTTAGACTTTGGACAATAGTTTAGCAATAATTATTGCAAATTTATTTCCGCGGGGCGAAAATTTGACCGGTTGGGCTCGTCCCGAGACTGGACATTTCCACCCGAGGTCAATGGACCTCTGCATGGCCCATTAAAGTTTAAATTTGAAATTTACGTCTTGTAAAACTACACTTAGCACATCAGCTGTACAAGTTTCAAGTATCATTTCAAACATTACACAAGTTCAAAGGTATCCAAAAGCAGTCTACTTTTACTTAATATAGTCTGTTTACAAGCACTCATCACAATGGATAATTTACTGCACTGTTTCCAATTATTTAACACAAAATGTCCATCAAATACTGATTTTCAGGTGTCCATTGTTAAAGAAACAGATATGTGATAAATGCTGATAAGGACTATCAGGCCATATCTGTGCATTATCCTCAATTATTTAGCGCAGTAAATTTTGTCCCACTGACAGAAATCTGCTTTGTGCTGTCTGCTATGATTTTGGTGGTGGATGGGTTGGGAAAATTGCACCTCTTGTCTCCTCCCCAGTTTAAGCACTGACTGTCCCGTAATAATTGGCAACATTTCTTGGGAGATTTGATCAATTTGGCTCACCCTTCTGTTTCGCTTGCTGCTGTTATTCAGTTCTATTCTCAATCCTAATTCGAAGACAGAGTGCCGTCATTGAGGGGGAGGCAGTGATTCAGTGATAATGTCACTGGGTTAGTAACTGAAGGAATGTTCCAGGATCCTAATAATATGTCAGAGGATAAGGACAGATCACACCAGATGAGTCATAATCTCATTGAATGACAGAGCAGATTCGACAGGCTGAATGGCCTACATCATATGCCTTATGGATTCAAATCCCACTACAAAAGCTGGTGGAATTTGATCAATAAGATTAGCAATGTGAAGCCATTCTCTTGAAACTCTCATCGATTCTTGTAAAAAATCCATGTACTTCTGGAATTAAGGATCTACTGTGGACAATGAAACCATTGTCGATTGTTGGAAAAACCCATTTCGTTCACTAATGTCCATAAAGGGAATGAAATCTACCATCCTTACCTGATCTGGCCCCCAGAGCCACTCCAATCTGGTTGACTCTTAATTGTTCCTTCACGGAAAATTAGGGATGGACAATAAATGCTGGCCCAGCCAGTGAAACCAATATCCCATGAACAAATAAAGAAAACACCCCTTCCAGTTGAAGCAGCAACTTATCTGGATTTCCGTCAATTTAATCTACCATATTTACTGCTCACAATTGGTCAGAATATTGAACACAGGAGTTGGGATGTCTTGTTGAAGTTGTAGAAGACATTGGTAAGGTCTCACTTGGAATACTGTGTACAGTTCTGTTCATCCTATTATATAAAGGATATTATTAAACTAGAAAGAGTGTAGAAAAGATTTACTAGAATGTTACCGGGACTTAATGGTTTGAGTAATCAGGAGAGGCTGGATAGACTGGGGCTTTTTTCTCTAGAACATAGAAGGCTGGGGGATGATCTTATTGATATCTATAAAACAATGAGGGGCATAGATCAGCTGGATAGTCAATATCTTTCCCCATAGATAGAGAAATCAAAAACTAGAGAGCATAGGTTTAAGGTGAGAGGGGAACAAAGAACAAAGAACAAAACAGCACAAGAAACAGGCCCTTCGGCCCAACAAGCCCGTGCTGCCACCCCGATGTTCCCACCTCTACCTGCGATCCCTGTCCATGTTTATAGGTCAGTGGATTAAAAACCAAATTTGAGACAATTTAGAGAGAATTTGTTTTGCCAATTAGCCTAAGAGCACATCTTTGGGATGTGGGAGGAAACCGGAGCACCCGGAGAAAACCCACGCAAGCACTGGGAGAATGCGCAAACTCCCACAGACACAGGCCCAAATCCATGTATCTGCACAGCACGGCAATAGCCACTGAGCTGTCATGTTGCCCATCAAATGGTCCAGGTCAAGCGCACACTAACGACATGAAGCACTAGGATACTCTTGATAAAAAAAGATATAAAAGGATCCAGCAGGGCAATTTTTTCACACAGAGGATGGTGAGTGTCTGGAACAAGCTGCCAGAGGTGGTAGTAGAGGCAGTACAATTTTGTCTTTAGACGGTTTAGACAGTTATATGGGTAAGAAGGCTATAGAGGGATAGGGACCAAATGCAGGCAATTGGGACTAGCTGAAGAGATAAAAAAGCAGCAGCATGGACAAGTTGGGCCAAAGGTCTTGTTTCCATGCTGTAAACCTCTATGACATTAATGTGATCTCTGTTACATTGGAGAGACCAAACACAGATTGTGGGGGCTATTGTGTGGAACACATCCTTTGAGTCCACACGCATGACCCCAAGCCTCTAGTGCCTGGTCATTTTAATTCCCCACCTTTGCTCTCACACTTTGTCCTTGACCTGCCACACTGTTCCAACATAACATTGAGGAAAGGCTTCTCATATCTGTACTCAGATCTTTCCAACCTTCTAGTATTGAGTTCAAAACTTTCAAATCATAATCGGTGCTCATTACACCGCTGGTGCAATTTTTTTTGTTGCCGTTGTCATTAAAACTATTACTGCCATCAACAAAAGTGGTTTAAAACTGTAGCACTACAGGACTCTGACTAAGCCATTCAATGCAGAATTCAGAAATAAACAAGCAATTATAGTTTCAAATTCAATGCAAGTAATTAGCATATACCAATTAAAGTACAGGAGTTATCTTTATCTTTCTGGGTGGGATTGTTGTCAGTACAGACTCGATGGGTTGAATGGCCTCCTTCTGCACCGTAGGGTTTCTATGAAAAGCAGGGAAGTTGTGTTGGAGTTGTATAAAACTTTGGTGAGGCCACAGCTGGAGAACTGTGTGCAGCAGTTCTGGTCGCCACATTATAGGAAGGATATGATTGTGGTGGAGGGGACGCAGAGGAGATTCAGCAGGATGCTGCCTGGAATGGAACATTTAAATTAGGAAGAGAGGTTGAATAGGCTTGGATTGCTTTCATTGGAGCAGAGAAGATTGAGGGGCGACCTGATCGAGGTGTACAAGATTATGAGGGGCATGGACAGAGTGGATAGGGAGCAGTTGTTCCCCTTAGCTGAAGGGTCAATTACAAGGGGACATAGGTTCGAGGTGAGGGATAGGAAGTTTAGGGAGGAAAGCTTCTTTACCCAGAGAGCGGTGAGGGTCTGGAATGTGCTGCCTGGGAGGGTGGTAGAGGCGAGATGCCTCACCTCCTTTAAAAAGTACCTGGCACACCATAACATTGGTTATGGGCCAAGTGCTGGCAAGTGGGATCAGGTTGGATGTTTCTCGTGTGTTGGTGCAAACTCGATGGGCCGAAGGGCCTCTTCTTCACTGTATGATTCTATGAGAGTACAAGCCCCTTAATAATTGTAAAAGAGAACTCTGTATATGTTGGAAGTCTGAAATTGAAGATGGAAAATGCTGGAAAAACTCGCTGGATTTTGACAATCTGTGGAGGGGGGGATAACAGAGTTAACGTTTCAGATCTGAGATCTTTCGACAGGACTGGGAGAAGTTTGAGATGTAAGTAGGTTTTGAGCAAGAGGTGGATGGGACCAGAACAAAAGAAAGTTCTCTGATAGGGTGGACAACAAGAGTGAATAAACGCGAGAGGAGTTAAGTCCCCAGGGCCAAAGGGAAAAGCTGTTGGAGCAAGAAGAGAAACAGAGTTTATGTGCTGCTGACAGAAAGATAAAATGATACAAGCAAAGAAAAATTAACAAAATGGAGCACTGGAAAAGTTAACAATCATCATAAGTCTAAAAATCCCAGTCACACATGGAAAACCATGTGAAAACCACAGATCTTGATTAAAGCAGAACCAGATAAGGGTCAAGGACCATTTAATTGAACTGTGTGCCGCTGGAGCTCATGTTTCCCCTTGAGAGAACAAGGAACATTGGAAAGGGATAGTTCATTGGTCAGAGATAGAGCTATAATTTCTTGATGATATAGGATGTACAAGTTATAATTGGATACTATACCCTTGTGTACACATGATATAACCTTAATCAGTAACTGTGAAAGAATCATAGAATCCATACAGTATAGAAGGAGGCCATTTGGTCCTTCGGGTCTGTACTGACCACACTCCTACTCAGGTCCTATTCCCATAACCCAGACCTTTACCCTAGCTAGTCTCCTTGACACTAGGGTCAATTTAACATGGTCAATCAACCTAACCCGCACATCTGTGGGGTGTGGTAGGAAACCGGAGCACCCGAAGGAAATCCACACAGACGTGAGGAGAAGTGCAAGCTCCACACAGTGAACAAAGCTGGAATTAAGCCTGGGTCCTTGGCATTGTGAGGCAGCAGTGCCAACCACCGTGCCACCCAGAATGATTTACCCCGTAATCCCTCTAACTTACCCTAACTAACCCTGGTCCCTGGAGCTGAGAGACAGCGGTGGTAACCACTGTGCCACACCCAGATTTGTAATCTGTTGCCTCGATGGTTAAAGGCAAGTGTTCCATAAGCCTTCTTCATCACCCTAAGATGCCCTTCTGTCTTCAGTGACCTTTGATGAACATGCCAAGGTCTATTTATCCCAAAGATCCACACTTCTCATGGGATAAGATCCTTATTCTAATTTTGTTGGAATTAATGGTATGAAATGTCATGTCTCCAACCCTGGATCAGAGAAAAACTGCTCTCAAATGCTCTTCTCCCTCCTCATTAATTTATTTGACATAAATGCATCTTTGACAAACTGTGTCTCTCTTTGCATCATCATTCTTCTTCATACAAACTCTCCCCTGAAAGGCAACGTCCTTGTGTTTTTCTGTTCTTCAGTCTGTCTCATCAATCAGTTAGTGATCCACATCATAAAACCTTTTAAATGCAATTGCTTATTCATAAAGGATAAGAATCCATGTGTCATCTTCCTTCAAGACCGCAAACCTGATGGGTTATCACGATGTGCTTTTGAAGTGTAATCTCTGACAGATTAATCAGTGCCCTTGAACATTCCTGTTGTGTCTCAGGAGAACATAGAAACGAGGAGTATCGCTAACACATAAAACAAAAAAACTAGAACAAAGCACAAAGGACAAGGAGAAGTACAGTATGGGGACAGGACCTTTGGCCCTCCAGGTCTGCGCTAAACATGAAACTAACTAAACTTAAAAAAAACCCTTCTGATCTTACTGGGTGGCACTGTGACACAGTGGGTCGCATTGCTGCCTCACAAGGATCTGCATTCAATTCCTGCCTCGGGTCATTGTCTGTGTGGAGTTTGCACATTCTCCTCATGTCTGCATGGGTTTCCTCCGGGTGCTCCGGTTTCCCCCCACAGTCCAAAGATATGTGGGTTAGGTGGATTGGCCTCGTTTTAGTTGCCTCTTAGTTTCAGGGTTACTAGCTAAGGTAAGTGTGTGTGGTGTTAAGGGATAGGATTGTGGTTGGTGCAGACCTTGATGGGCCGAATGGCCTCTTTCTGCACTGCAGAGATTCCATGATTCTACTGGGTCCGTATCCCTCTATTCCCTCCCTATTCATGTACCCATCCAGATGCCTCTTAAATGTTGTTAATGTGCCTGCTTTCACCGCCTCCTCTGGCAACGCACGCCAGACACTCACCATTCTATGCATGAAAATCATCTCCCCTACATCTTCCTTAAACTTATCCCCTCTCGCACCTTGTTCCCCTTTAATTAACTTTTCCACCATGAAAAAAAAGCTATCCACCCTGCCTGTGCCTTTCATAATTTTGTAGACCTCTATCAGTTCTCCCCTCAGCTTCATTTTTCTAGTGAAAACAATCCTAATTTATTCAACCTCTCCTCATAGCCAATGCTCCTGAGATCAGGCAATTTACTGGTAAAACCTTTTTTGCACTCTCTCCAAAGGTTCCACATCTTTTGGGTAGTGTGGTGACCAGAACTGCATGCTGTTATGGTTCAGGTAGAAACTCCAAAGCATTTTATGGAGTCCGCTTGGATTATAAGTTTTGCATCATGGATTTAGCTAGGAATAAGTATGGGATGTTTCACTTCAGATATGATTCAAATGACCCAATAGGGAGCTTTTATCAAATAAAGTTCATTTAAGAATATAGTTAACATGTGTGGTAAAAAGATTAGTAAGAACTCTTATTATTTACAAACATGAAACAAAACAATCACTATAATGTAATACCCTTAACAAAGATACCAATCAAACCAATCCTGTAGGCAAAAGACTCTTTTCACAGGTTTTAAACAGCAAAGATTAATGCCCATGTGATACTAGACTGTCCTTTAGATGAAGTCTGCAGTGCTCTGGATAGATTCAGAATGGTTTGAAGTCAGAACAGGTTCCCAAAACACCAGGGATTCTAGGCAAGCACCAACACAGATTCCCCTCCACCGCCTTTAGAAAGGCAAGACCTTGCTTTTAGCTAACCAACAGAATTTCCAAAACTAGAGAGAGAGAGAAAAAAACCAGTTGTCCTCCTGACAATAAGGAGTCATAAACATTCCAGAAAAAGAAACAAATCCCCATTCAACCTACGACAAAAAGATTCTCATAAATAGCCTGGCAACACTGTGACTAGATCCTGAACTTCCTAACTCACAGACAACAAACAGTAAGGATAATCAACAGCACCTCCTCTACGATCATCCTCACAAGGCTGTGTCCTTAGCCCTCTACTATACAACTTATACACCTATTACTACGCACCAAATTCCGCCCTAATTCGATTTTCAGGTTTGCTGACAACACCACCATAGTGGATCAGACCTCAAACAATGATGAGACAAAGTACAGGAATGAGATAGAGAATCTGGTGAACCGGTGCAGCAACAATAATCTCAACGTCAACAAAACAAAGGAGTTTGTCATCAACTTCAGGAAGCGTAAAGGAGAACGTGCACTTGTCTGCATCAGTGGGGATGAAGTAGAAATGGTCAACAGCTTCAAGTTTTCAAGTGGCCAGATCACCAACAACCTTGTCCCCTATACCAACACTATAGTTAAGAAAGCCCACCAATACCTCTCCTTTCTCAGAAGAATCAAGAAATTTGGTGTGTCAGCTATGACTCTCACTAACCTTTACAGATGCACCATAAAAAGCATTCTTTCTGGTTGTACCACAGCTTGGTATGGACTCCTGCTCTGCCCAAGACCAAAAGTAGCTACAAAGTAGCCCAATCCATCGCGCAAACCAGCCTCCCATCCATTAACTCTGTCTACACTTCCAGCTGCCTTGGCAAAGCAACCAGCATAATTAAGGGCCCCAGGAATCCTGGACATTATCTCTTCCGCCTTCTTCCATCAGGAAAAAGATACAAAAGTCTGAGGTCACTCACCAACCGACTCAAGAACAGCTTCTTCCCTGCTGCCATGAGACTTTTGAATGAATCTATCTCGCATTAAGTTGATCTTTCTCTACACCCTAGCTATGGCTAATGGGGGACCTGGGGATTAATTTTTTAAAAACTTTTAAAAAGCCTGTTTCCCCTTTACACAAACTCATTACGTGTTTTCTGCATTGCCAAACAGAAAACATAGGCTAATTAACCACCACAATTAACTTTCAATTTATGTTTGCTTCTTATCTGCCCAACAACGTGCAGGTTAGGTGGATTGGCCATTGTTAAATTGCCCCTCAGTGTCTGGGGGATGAGCAGGGTAAATTACGTGTGAATGGGGAAAGGGTAGAACATAGAACATTACAGCGCAGAACAGGCCCTTCGGACCTCGATGTTGCGCCGACCAATTAAGAAAAAGCAATGACCCTCTAACCTAAACCATTCCCTTTTCATCCATAAACCTATCCACGGACCTCTTAAACACCCCCAAACTTTGTGCATCTACAATTGCAACAGGCAGGGCATTCCATACCCTTACCACCCTCTGGGTAAAGAACCTACCTCTGATATCCGTCCTATAACTACCACACCTTAATTTAAAGCTATGTCCCCTCGTGTTAGCTTTCTCCATCCGAAGAAAAAGGCTATCACTGTCCACCCTATCTAAACCTCTGATCATCTTATATGTTTCAATAAGGTCTCCTCTTAGCCGCCTTCTTTCTAATGAAAACAACCTCAAATCCCTCAGCCTCTCCTCATAAGACCTTCCTTCCATACGAGGCAATCCTGGTAAACCTCCTCTGCACCCTCTCCAATGTCTCCACATCTTTCTTATAATGTGGCGACCAGAACTGTACACAATACTCCAAGTGCAGCCTCACCAGAGTTTTGTACAACATGACGTTGCGGCTCCGAAATTCAATCCCCCTACCAATAAAAGCCAAGGGTAGGATTGTTGTGGCGCAGGCTCGATGGGCTGAATGCCCTCCTTCTGCACTGCAGAGATTCTATGATTCTATCAGATCTGGGCATCAATTATTCTATCAAAGATATACAGCGCTAAACATTGAGCAATGTAATTTAAGTGTACAAATGCTGAACACCGCAAATTAAATTACATTTCCCCCTATATTTTGAAAGAATTAAATCAATTTTTACTGCACGGCATCATTTCTAAGTAATGATTAAATAAATTGATTTGTGGTGAAGGATGCTTTTTTAAACTCTCGTTATTCCAAATAATGCTTAATGGACAAGTTCTTTCGACTGAAATTTGTATAACCTTTAATTACATAGGAGTTCCAAATTAAACCTGAGTTAATGCAAAGCAACCCAGGACTTGTCTGTACAGACTAAAAAGACTTCACACGCAGAAAACAGCCTTAATAATTGTCTAATCTCACAGTTGCGGGAATATGCTTTTATCTCAGTTTCCAATAGATGGTAGCAATTGCCTATTCTGACACAAAACTCATTGAAGATGTGTTCCCCATGTTTTCTTGTCCTTATTATGTTGCTGTCAGAACTCCCCCTGTTGACTGTCAGCATGGAGACAAAGGCAGCACAGTGGTTAGCACTGCTGCCTCAAAGCACCAGGGACCAGGGTTTGATTCCTAGCTTAGGTCACTGTCTGTGTGGAATTTGCACATGTCTCGCTGGGTTTCCTCCAAGTGCTCCGGTTTCCTTCCATGCTCCAAAGATGTGCAGATTAAATGGATTGGCTAGTGTTAAATTGCCCCTTAGAATCAGGGGGGGCTAGAAGGTTAAGTATGTGGGGTTATGGGGATAGGATCTGGGTGAGATTGTGGTCAGTGCAGGCTCAATGGGCTGAATGGCCTCCTTCTGTTGGAGGTAGCAGTGCAACCACTAATTTTGTTACTTTACATGTTAACTATATTCTTTAATAAACTTTATTTGATAAAAGTTCCCTAGTGGATCATACTTGAAGTGAAACATATCATGCTTATGCTAACCAAATTCAAGGTGCAAAACATATGTTTCAGGGAGGATCCGTAAAACATCTCACGCATGAATTTAAAAACAATTCTTAAAATACACTAACATCACACCATTCTCATGAATCTTTTCTACAATCTCTCTCATGCTCTCTCAGTTTTCCTATGGCGTGCACGCAGAATTGGATGTAATACTCCAGTTGAGGTTGAACCAGTGTTGTATCCATCGTTCAATGGTTGACCCATGTCACTCCAGAAGAACTTACAAATTCCTCAAGATGGCATGTTGCAGCTTTATAAAACTTTGGTTAGGCCTCACTTAGAGTATTGCATTCAATTCAATGGAAGTGGAAGCTTTGGAGAGGGTGCAGAAGAGGTTTACCAGGATGTTGCTTGGATTAAGGAAAGGCTAGACAACCTAGTGTTGTTTTCACTGGAGCAGCAGAAGCTGAGGGGAGACCTAATCGAAGTCTATAAAACTATGGGAGCCATAAGATTGACAGTCAGACCTTTCGCCCAGAGTTCATAGAATAGAATCATAGAATGCTACAACGTAGGAGGCAGCCATTTGGCCCATCAAGTCTGTACCGATCACAATCCCAACTAGGCTCGATTCCCGCTAACCCCATGCATTTACTTCCCCCGTCACTAAGTGGCAATTTAGTAGGGCCAATCCATCTAATGAGCACATCTTTGGACTGTGGGAGAAAACTGGAGCACTTGGAGGAAACCCAGACAAGACATGGGCAAACCCCACATGGACAGTGACCCAAGCTGGGAATCGAACACGGGTCTCTGGCGCTGTGAGGCAGCAGTACTAATCGCTGTGCCACCATACCACCCCAGTGGAAATTACTAATTACTTTGAGAAAAGCGAGGTTAGAGAGGAGGCAAGTTCAAAGGAGATGGAAGGCGCAAGCTTTTTTAGCCAGAAGTCTCACAACACCAGCTTAAAGTCTAACAGGTTTATTTGATAGTAAAAGCTACAAGCTTTCAGAACACTGGTCCTTCGTCAGATGATTTGTCAGGGCATATAAAGGCACCCTGTTTGTGAGCAGAACTCTTCACTCACCTGACGAAGGAGCAGCGTTCTGAAAGCTTGCAGCGTTTACTATCAAATAAACCTGCTGGATTTTAACCTGGTGTTGTTAGACTGTGTTCACTGCAGTCCAATGCCAGAATCTCCATGTCATGGTAAGCTTTTTGTTTTACACAGAGAGTGGTAGGGGCCTGGAATGCGCTGCCAGATGTGGTGGTGCAGGAGGCAGGTACAATAGAGGCCTTTAGATAAGCACATGAATGTTCAAGGAATAGAGGGATATGGACAAAGGGGAGGTAGAAAGGATTAGCAAAATTTGGCATTGCGTTTGGCATAACACAGTGGGTCAGAAGGTCTTGTGCTGTACTGTTCTATGCTCATCTTCTGCTTGTCCTTATTTTGGACAGAAAGGGACATATTATTAGTGGAAACGCTCATGCCTTTTGTACGAAAGAATCTTCTTGGTTCTCCTTTAATCACGTACCTTTTTTGTTGTTGCTGTTGCTTGGTTTACGATCACAACGGGACCGTTGGTTTCCCATTGTTATTCACTCGGATTGTCCGAGTGATTCTGTGGCTGCCTTCCAGCGGGAAGGGTTGAATATTTATTTGGCGGCGCACTTATGTAAACGAGGCGCACTCTACAATAAGTAACCATGTGCCAAACTCGAAAGGAAGGGACATTGTCAGTCTTCAATAGAGAGCTGGAATTCATTCCAAAGGCTAAAAATACACGGGGAACAAAAGAATAGAATATATGAATAGGAAATCAAAGCCACTGTGCATATTTTTTTACCTTTACCACCCAGGCAAGTATGACCCTCGGGCGTATGTTTTTCTGTGCATAACTTCTGCAAAAAAAAAAATAGCTGAGCAATCTTAAATTGAGAATACTGCCCTTTCGCCAACCAGATATAGGCACTGACCTAAAAATGTCTAGCGATGTGGGGGCTTAGTTTGTTAGTGGGATTTGCCCTTGCCTTCAGAGGAAAAATAAGCCTTTAATCTGAAATGAGGTGAGATAGAGGACAGGAGGGTGTGACGCCAATACTTTAGGATTTCCTTTCATTCTCCAGGCAAAGAATTTTTCAGCTAATATCTAATGACTAATAAGGTCGCTTAACCCTGTGTATTGGTCACTTGATTGGCATCACAGCTTGGTATGGCTCCTGCTCCAACCAAGGCAACAAGTGGTGTGAACATAGCCCAGTTCATCAAGCAAAACAGCTTCCCGTCTACTGACTCCATCTACACTTCCCGCTGCCTCGGCAAAGCAGCCAGCATAATTAAGGGCTCCACGCACCCTGGATATTCTCTCTTTCGCCTTCTTCCATGGGGAAAAAGATACAAAAGTCTGAAGTTATATAGACTCAGGAACAGCTTCTTCCCTGATGACATTCTGCCTCTTTGAATGGACCTACCTTTTATTAAGCTGATCTTTCTCTGCACTTTGCAATGACTGGAACACTATATTCTGCACCTTCTCCTTTCCTTCTCCACTACGTAATCTATGAACAGTATGTTTTATCTGTGTAATGTGCAAGTGTGTGGTGGCACACAGTGGTTAGCATTCTCAAAGCACAAGGGACCCGATTCTATTCCTGGCTTGGAAGCTCCGTCTGTGCGGAGTTTGCACATCTCCCCGTCTGTGTGGGTTTCCTCCGGGTGCTCCGGTTTCCTCCCACAGCCTGAAAGACGTGCTGGGTCAGTGCATTGACCCAAACAGGGGCCAGAGTGTGGCGACTAGGGGAATTTCACAGTAACTTCATTGCTGTGTTAATGTAAGCCTTGCTTGTGACTAATAAATAAACTTTTAAGCACAAGATGTCAAAAGTGTTTGAAAGCCAGTGGAGCTGGTTGGGATGCACTGCCTGGGAAGTGTGATGGAAGCAGGTTCAATCGAGAAATTCAAGAGAACATTAGATAATTACTTGAACAGAAACTTAGTGGGGTAAATGTGTGGGACATGGGGTAGGGCATGGGTGGGATTGTTGTTGATGGGCTGAATGGCCTCCTTCTGCATTGTAGGGATTCTATGAAATGTGCGAGGGATTGAGGAAAAGACAAGGGACTGCCTCTAAAGTTATGATATTCTTTTGGAGAGAAGATGCAGAAATGATGGGCTGAATGGCTTCCTTTGGCACCGTAACAATTCTGTGAAGTACCTTCAGAGTGTAGTCCCAGTTGTAATGTGCGAAATACAGCCAACAATTTGTGCACAGCAAGCTCCCACATATACTATAATAACAATAATAATAACCAGATCATCTAGATTGGTGATGTTGATTGAGGGATAAATATTGATCAGAAGGCTGGGGAGGATCTATCTTGTTTTTCTTTGAAATAGTGGCTTGGGATTATAGAATCCCACAGTGCAGGAGACCATTCGGCCTATCTACCCTGCGCCAACTCTCTCTGACAGTATACCTTATCCAGACTCATTCCCCCACAATATCCCTGTAACCCCGCACATTTACTGATCCACCTAATCTACACATCTTTTGACACTAAGGGACAACTTAGCATGGCCAATCTACCTAACCTGTACATCTTTGGAGATGAGGGAGCAATTTAGCATAGCAAATCTACCTAACCTACACATCCTTCAACACCTAGGGTCAATTTAGCACGGCAAATCCACCCAATCTCCTTGGAGTGTGGGAGGAAACCAGAGCGCAAGAGGAAACCCATCCTGACACAGGGGAGAATGTGCAAACTCCACACAGACAGTGACCCGAGGCTGGAATTGAACCCGGCTCCCTGGCACTGTGAGGCAGCAGTGCTAACCATCTTTGAATCTTTCTTGCCCATCCTCTCTGAATGGGCCTTGGTTTCATTGCTCTTCCAAAATACAGAATAAGATAGTTGCTTTACTAAATCCAGTTTGGCATGTCAGTAAGTACAGTCAGTATCATCCTTCATAATTTCTACATGTTTCTATATCCCATACCATTCCATTGCAGGTTGCATACTTGTACTGTGATAAAGCAGTGCATACAAACATAGACTTCTACAGATTTATACACGTGATTTAGTGTGCTTTGGTTCAATACACAGATCCAACATGACATTTGCTATCAAACAAGATGGAAAAAACTCCAGCAAAAGAGAATAAAGTCCTTCAATTTAATCAGACCTCAAAACAAGATCATCAACATGGTCTGAATTCAACTCTGACCTCTAGATAGAATGGAAAGGATTTTCACTTCTTAAAAATGGGACACTGGGGTGGCACAATGGTTAGCTCTGGCACTGCCCACCCTCATGATGTAGAGATGCCGGCGTTGAACTGGGGTAAACACAGAAGGAAGTCTGACAACACCAGGTTTAAGTCCAACCAATTTATTTGATAGTAAACTCTCAAGCTTTCAAGGTGTTTCGACCTCTGTCAGGTGATTC
The DNA here is from genome assembly GCA_024679065.1 of Sphyrna mokarran. Classification (NCBI taxonomy): domain Eukaryota; kingdom Metazoa; phylum Chordata; class Chondrichthyes; order Carcharhiniformes; family Carcharhinidae; genus Sphyrna; species Sphyrna mokarran. The sequence goes on from JAGIQG010000033.1 coordinate 10,224,264, forward strand.
AATCTCTTTGTCACCTAACAAAGAGGCCAAAACACCTCGAAAGCTTGAGCATTTACTATCAAATAAATCGGTTGGACTGTTACTGCCCATCCTCACAGCTCTCTGCTTTCCTCAGTGAGAGTTGGCCACCCTGGCACAATGGTTAGCTCTGCTGTCTCACAGCCAGAGACCCGAGTTCAATTCCCGCCGTGGGTCAGTCTGTGTGGAGCCTGATTTGATTCTGAGTTGATCTGACTTATTATTGTCAAATGTACTGGTATACAGTGAAAAGTATTGCTTTCTGAGCACTATACAGACGAAGCATACATTTCAAAGAATACAAAGAGAAGAAGGAAAGGACAGGATGCAGAACACAGTGTTACAGTTATAGTTAGGGTGTAGAGAAAGATCAATTTAATATACGGTAGGTCCATACAAAACTCTGCATGGGTTTTTTCCGTTTAGCCCATCGAGCTTGCACTGATTCTCTGACAGATTAACTTACTCAGGCCCCCTCTCCCATCCTATCCCCATAACCCTGTGCCACAGCTAATCCATCTAATTTATACATCTTGGGATGCTAAAGTTTATTTATCAGTGTCACAAGTAAGCTTACATTAACACTGCAATGAAGTTACTGTGAAAAATCCCCTTGTCACCTTACTCCAGAGTCTCTTCAGGTACACCAAAGAAGAATTTAACATGGACAATGCACTGTCTTTTGGACGGTGGGGCAAAACCAGAAGAGACCCACGCAGACATGGGGAGAATGTGCAGACTTCGCACAGACAGAGACCCAAGCCAGGAATCAAACCCAGTCCAAATGACCTGTGGTTAGATGCATTAGCTGTGCTAAATTCTCCCTCAGCATACCCGAATTGGTGCCAGTGTGTGGCGACTGGGGGATTTTCACAGTAACTTCATTGCAGTGTTAATGTAAGACTACTTGTGACGCTAAAAAATAAATTTTAAAAAACATACAAGCAGCTCATTTGGCATATCTGATCTGTACCAGTGTTTCTCTCCACATGTTACACCTCCTCTAATCCAGTACTTCTGTTTGCTTTCAATAGCCGTTAATATTCATCATTTTGTCAAGCACTATTTAATCTCCTTTGAAAAGAATGCATGTACGCTGCATGAATAATGTTTCCTCGCAAGAAATTCTGTATTCTGAACATGACCTGAATCTCTAAACTCCTTCCATACACCTTTACATTTTCATTACCTTACAAATCAAAGATGCCTGTAGAATCACAGAATCCCTACAGTGCACAAGAGGCCATTCAGCCCATCAAGCCTGCACCAACTATCTGAGAGTATCTTATCCAGGCCCTCCCTTCCGCCCTATCCCTGTGACACTGTGAATTTATCACAGCTAATTTACACATCTTGGGACATTAAAGTTTATTTATTACTGTCACAAGTAGGCTTATATTAACACTGCAATGAAGTTACTGTGAAAATCCTCTTGTCACCACACTCCAGCATCCTTCAGGTACACTGAGGGAGGATTTAACATGGCCAGTGCACTTAATCAGCACGTCTTTTGGATAGTAGGGCAAAACTAGAAGAAACCCACGCAGACATGAGGACAACGTGCAGACTTCGCACAGACAGTGACCTGCCAGGAATCGAATCTGATTCCCTGGTGCAGTGAGGTAGCAATGCTAACCATTGCCCCACCAGGGCAATTGAGCATGGCCAATCCACCTAACGCATTATGAAAAATTATTTTAGGAACACAGAAACAAGAAGCAGAAATAGACATTCAGCCCATCAAGCCTGCTCCCGCATTCATTTTAATCATGGCTGATCATCAAATTCAATATCCTGATACCCCCTCCCTCCATATCCTGCGATCCTTTTAGCCCCAAGAGCTATACCTCCTTCTTGAAATCTCAATGTTTTGGTCTCAGCTACTTTCTAATTTGGCCTCAATTTCTTCTTGAAATCACACAACGTTTGACCTCAACTACTTTCAGTGGGAGTGAATTCCACACATTCACCACCCTCTGGAAATTCTCTACACCTCATTAATAAAAGATTTACCTCTTATCCTCAAACTTTGACCCCTAGTTCTGGGCTCTCCTGCCATCGGGAACATTTTTTCAGAGTTTACCCTGTCTAAGCCTGTCAGAATTTTATAAGTTTCTACAAGATCCCCTCTCTCTCTTCTAAACTCCAGTGAATATAATCCTAACCGACTTGGTCTCTCCTCATATGACAGAGCTGCCATTCCAGGAATCAGCCTGGTCAACCTTCGCTGCACTCCCTTTTGCCTAGAATTGTATTCAGTGACCAAGATTTGGTGAAAGTAGATGTTTCAAGAAATTCCAGTGCATTCTGCTTGGTAACTGATTGGCATTCTGTACTGGAACTCTACTGCATATTTTGCAATGCAATAATTTCCACTGGACAGCAAAAAAATATTAAGGAACATACATGTAATAATCACGGAAAAAAATATTAAGGAGGAAGTTAGATACTTAAAGAATTCCTTTCAAGGGGGATTAATGGTTGCTTGAGTACAGTGGCACAATGATTAGTACCGCTGCCCCACAGCGCCAGAGACCTGGGTTCGATTCCAGCCTTGGGTGATTGTCTGTTTGGAGTTTGCACGTTCTCTCCATGGCTGCATAGTAAGCCTGACGTCGGTAGTGGGGAATATTCTAGAATCCATTATCAATGGATTAACCACCATGGTGGCATCAGTGACCCAAGTTCGATTCCCAGTTTGAGTCACTGTCTGTGTGAAGTCTGCATGTTCTCCCCGTGTCTGCGTGGGTTTCCTCAGCGTGCTCCAGTTTCCCCCCCACAGTCCGAAAGACGTGCTGGTTAGGTGCATTGGCCATGCTAAATTCTACCTCAGTGTACCCGAACAGGCGACTAGGGGAATTTCACAGTAACTTCATTGCAGTGTTAATGTAAGCTTACTTGCGACGCTAATAAATAAACTTTACTTTTACTTTAACTCTGTGATCTGAGGGGGTGTGGCAGGTGGAGAAAAACACTGGGGCTGACTTGATGGGCCGAATGGCTGGTCACATTTGCCTCTTGTAAATTGGTGCCAGGATGAAACTTTGTTCCGGCTTATTCGGAAGTCTGACTGAATCCTAGTCCGCAACCTCGAGAAACTCACTTCAGGGAGCCATCTGAATTTGAGGGTTTGCAAGCACGTTGTGACAGCTTGCAGAAATGTTGACATAGCCACTTACAGTGCTGAGTACTAACGGTTAGATGGCAGGCTCACCAAAGCTGGAAATCACCCCCAGTAAACTTTGATTGGAACAACAGCGCATGAGAGAATGCATTTTACAGATTCATACGTGTCAATTTAGATACATTCTTGAGTCAATCAACAGCTGTCAATAATGTATTATTTTTGTAATCAACTTCTTCAGAACCCTCCAGTGCCACAGTGGCTGGCACTGCTGCCTCAAAGCACCAAGGATCCACGTTCGATACCCGGCTTGGGTCACTATTGTAAGTTCACAAGATATAGGAACAAGAGTTAGGCCATTCAGCCTATCAAATCCACTCTGCCATTCGATCATGGCTGACATGCTTCTCATCCCCATTTTCCTGCCTTCCTCAATAACCCTTCAACCCATTCCCAATTAAAACTCTGTTTAACTCCTCCTACTCATCATCCCAGCATCCACCGCACTTTGGGATAGCGAATTCCTCAAGTTCACCAACTGGGAGAAATAGTTTCTCCTCAACTCTGTTTTAAATTTGCTACCCTTTATCCTGAGACTGTGACCTCTCGTCCCAGAATGCTGAGATGTCCGTGCAGAGTTTGCATGTTCTCCTGGTGTCTGCATGGGTTTCCATCAGGTGCTCCGGTTTCCTCCCAAAGTTCAAAAGACGTGCTGGTTAGGTGCTAAATTCTCCCTCAACGTACCCGAACAAGAACTGGAATATAGCGACGTGGGGATTTTCACAGTAACTTCATTGCAGTGTTAATGTAAGTGTATTCGTAACACTGATAGTAAATAAATCTAAACTACCTCTTCTCAGTAAAAGGGGTGGCACGGTGGCACAGTGGTTAGCACTGATGCCTCACAGCACCGGGTTCGATTCCCAACTTGGGCCACTGTCTGTATGGAGTTTGAATGTTCTCCCCATGTCTATGTGGGTTTCCCCCCACAGTCCTGAAAACCTGTATTAAGGAGGAAGTTAGGTGTATTGGCCGTACTAAATTCTCCCTCAGTGTACCCGGACAGGTGCCGGAGTGTGGCCATTAGAGGATTTTCGCAGTAACTTCATTGCAGTGTTAATGTAAGCTCAAACCTAAATGACACCCAAGTGGGGAATCAAACCCAGGTCCCTGGCACTGAGAGGCAGCAGTACTAACCACTGTGCCATCGTGGCACCCACATAATTGGAAATTGGAATTTGGCTACACTATCCATTTTGAATTACCTGTAACAGAGTAATAGAGGTTTACAACATGGAAACAGGCCCTTCAGCCCAACTTATCCTTGCTGCTCTTTTCTTTTAAATCCCAAAGCTAGTCCCCATTAACTTCAGTTTAAAACTCTATGCTATGGTCCAGTTCCATGGGTTGGGCTACAGTAAGTGTTTAAAGAGGCACAATTAATGATTTGGGAGAAAATCGGGCAGTACTAAGAAGTGCCTGGCTCGCAACTAAAGACTTGACTCACACTTTCAAGTCACTTCATATCAGCAACATATTATCGGCAAAGGAATGAAGGGTGCGTCTCTTGAATCTCAGCTATAATAAACTAAAAGGATTCGCAGTAACGGGTGCGTCAAAGGTCAATTACTCAAAAGTAAACTGACAGCTGCCTGCACAAAAAATGCAAAAGAGGCAAACTCGAGGGAAATGAGTCAAAGCTGGGGAGAGCAGAGAAATTTAAAGGGGTAATGGCCTGTTTAGCGAGCTGGCCATTAGGTGAGATTGTGAAGCGAGGCATGTGCCCGTTAAAAGGAAGGGTTAAAGTTAATTTAATTTATTAGTAGGCTTACACTGGGCTGTGCCACTGTGTGCCATTATCCCTTGAGGTGAATGATTGCCTGCACAATCAGGGAGCGTCACCGGAACATATGTCGAGGTCTACTCTGGATTCTGACTGAAGCACTCTTAAATGTGGAATAGAACTTTTGACCTTTTGGCTCAGATCAAGTGTAGTGTTGACACGCCGCACTTGGTTGAAGTCATGAGGTTACATTTCAGCTTCATTTGGAACCATTTTTTAAAAGCGGCATCTCGGCCTTTGGACTAAGATGCAAATGAGATCAAGCCTTGGAGGAGGAGCTATGACTACTCCAATCAGCTTGGATCATGTAGAACAAGCCCAAGACAGGTGGTCTTGTCAGCTTGGATCGGGAATGTTTCAACTTGTTGGGATTCTGAATTGGATTTGATTGGATTGGATTGGAATAAAGTTTTTCTAAAAAATTGTAAATAGAGGGAATCTGGTGAAGAGAAACTGGCCTCTGAAGAGTTATTTCAGACCCTTTACCCGGGCACTCACAATCCTGTTTTGATGATGACAATTGATGCCAAAGGTGCACAAGTTTTATATCAGCTACCAGCTCATCACAGTGAGCATGGAAAACCGACATATTCAGCTTAGTGCGTAACCTCTGAAGGATAAGCCACTTCAATCAGTCGAGTAATGAGTCTTATTGCCAAATATTTCTCCCGAACTTACTTCATTCCTGACCCATTGATTTTTAAACGCAAACATTTTAAATATTTTAGATTGTCGGTTGGTCATGGAGGAGAACTTTCGAGGAAATCTTCTGTCTGAAGTGGTTGCGAGAAACTAAACAGGTCGCAGAAACTAATCCTGGTGTCCGCATCTGAATAGATTACGCAAGAGGAAGATTAACATTAACTCAATGGCTCTCAATTCTGTAGCCGGAATTTTACCGCCTTGCCCGCACAGAATCGGGGTGGGTGAAGCTCACAGAACAGCAATCTGCATTGGCCTCTGGCCAGCGGCGGATTAACCATTAAGCTGGGTAGTCTTAAGCCTAGCGGTTTGGAAGGGAGGGGGAGTCCGAGAGCAAAACAAAATTGACTTACCTATTTTAATGATGAATAAATTTTCATAACTATACACCGTGGGAGAATTAATATAACAAATACCTATAATTACAGGAGTTCCATCTCTGGATTTGTACTACATGCAACTAAATACAAAATAAATGCAACAAAGAGTTTATTGTAGTGCCATAACATGTATACATACTTATTTTAGTGCATATTTAGTTACATATAGTACTTAGATTCCTTACAATAAGAAAGAGGCCATTTGGCCCATCGAGTCTGCACAGAACACAATCCTACCCAGGCGCAAGTGGACAATTTAGCATGGTCAATCCACCTAATGTACACATTTTGGGATATTAAGGAGCAATTTAGCATGCCCAATCATCCTAACTTGCACACTCCTTTGGTGGAAACTGGAGGAAACCCACAGGGGGAGAATGTGCAAAGTCCACACATTCAGTCACCAAAGGCTGGAATTGACCCTGGGTCCCTGGCACTGTGAGACAACAGTGCTAAACGCTGTATCACCCATGCTGCCTATGGAGCCTTTGGGCAGGATTTTCCAGCCACGCTTGCCCCAAAACTGGAAAATCCTACCCAAGGTCAAACCTTTGTATGGTCCGTGCCCCACGTAGTATGATTCCCGTGGCTGGTGAGATGAGAAAACTCTGCTTTCTCTCTCAGCAGCCGAAATGCTACAATCTGCACCATAAAACCTCCTTTCAATAAAGCTGGAAATATTGCAAGCCCCGGTCATGGAATTATAATGAACATTATACTGTAGTGGATTAAAATGATATTCCTCAGTGCGAACGTAGCAGGTTTTACAAATGAAGCTACAAAAGCATGAGGGGAATTTTCTGCAAATGTTAATGCGCACAGCACTCCTTCCCAGAGTCACTTTAGTCCTTTCAAAGCTTCAGTCGAAAGTAGTCTGCAGCTTTGTCACTAAACGGCATTCGCAGAGCCTATATAAAACATATTGAGGGGTTAGGAAGAGAGTAGGGAATTGCAATGAGGTTGCCCAGTGCTAGTCAGCAGAGAAACAAACCTCTCTCTGGAGTCCCTGTCACAGTGGTGGGCCAAATGAGACTTTGGGAGAGGAGGAACCAGTGGGGGAATGAGGGTGGGGGTAGGGAGAGAGATATGGTCCATCTGAATTCTGAGCATATCCCACATTGACTGTTGCCAATGCGCGGGGCTGCCAAATTCCTTCCGTGTAGTTTATTTTTCCCCTACCTGTGTGATTGAAGTGATTGCCATGTAAAGCAAGGGCGAGTGAAGTGAGGTGTGTGCTGATTGCTCACAACAATGTCCCTTCACCCACATTAGATGGCACGGTAGCACAATGGTTAGCACTGCTGCTTCACAGCTCCAGGGACCTGGGTTCGATTCCCGGTTTGGGTCACTGTCTGTGTGGAGTTTGCACATTCTCCTCATGTTTGCATGGGTTTCCTCTGAGTGCTCTGGTTTCCTCCCCCAGTCTAAAGATATGCGGGTTGGGTTGATTGGCTATGCTAACATTACCTCTTAGTATCCTGAAATGTGTAGGTTAGAGGGATTAACGGGTAAATATGTAGGGATATGGGGGGGTAGGGCCTAAGTGGGAGTGTGGCTGGTGCAGACTCGATGGGCCAAATAGCCTCATTCTGTACTGTAGGAATTCTATGATTTTGTATGAACATTGACTATGAGAGCCATGAGCTCCATCTGTGTCCAAAGTATCAATATTTCTTTCGTTTTACCATTTGAAGTTGATGACAATTCCATTACTATATCGATGATGAAGCATTTTCTATAAGCCATTATGAAATATTTGGCGTGTATTAGATGTCTTTTATATTGTTCACGGGGTCACAGTTAGTGAACAAGCCTGGTTCCAATCTTGCAGCGCGCTGAGGATGCAGAAAGGGCCACTCATGCGACCACTCACTAGCCTTGATTGCCTCTCATTAGTCTAAGCAATTCCCATTGCAATTGACTCTTACTGTGATGGAAAATGCTTTGCCCTGTTCAACGCAGGTGACTACCTCTGATAAACATGGACAGGGATGGTATAGTAGAACTGTTTGTCCCATACAATGTCTTTCTCAATATCCTTCTTGTACAAACTGCTTAAGTATTAACATTAGTCTCCTTGGTTGCACGCTTTTTAAGAGTCATTTTGGTTCACTGTTCAGTGTTTGTCACTGATTTGAGAAATGCTGCTTCTCTTCAGTGTAGTGTACGTTGCTCTTGGCATTGTTGCTGCCCGGTTCGATGGGGCAAGGGTGAAAACATAAGACGTGTCTTATCCCATCATGTGAATGAATTGTTAGCCTTCATCTAAGATGTGTGGGTTAGGTTGATTGGCCATGACAAACTGTCCCTTAGCATAGGCCAGGGGGATTAGTGGGGTAAATGTGCGGGGTTGTGTGGCTAGGACCTGGCGTGGGATTGTTGATGGTGCAGGCTCGATGGGCCGAATGGCCTCCTTCTGTGGAGTTTCTACGATTCTATGACCTGAGACTCCAAACGCCTTGCCAGAGATTTCCACGGTAAGTTCCCAAGATCGACAGATGGTTATAAATACATTTGTAAGAACAAAGCAAAAGCTTTGTAATAAGCCATAAATATTCCTGTCAGGTTCAGCCACTCATTAAGCTCTTTAAAAGAAATTTACAAAACAGCAGAATCAAATGAAATCATAAAAAAATGTTTAATTAAATTGGTATAGAAGATTGCAGCTTAATTACCCTAAGGTCCTATCATTTGAATTGAGTATTATTTAATACAATCCAAAAATGTTCATCAATCTCAGTTTCTCTCCATATTAGCATGATGACAAGGGGACTGCTGGAAGGAATAAAAGAAATGTTTTTCTCTCTACAAGAATATTATTTCTCCCCAGTGAATAATACATCAAGGCAGTTCTGCGCTCATTGGCTATTGGATTGATACTGTGGCTGCAAGCAAGGTCTTTCTCAGTGAGGTGAATTCTCTGTTTAAGACAGAGATATAGATAGGTTCTCGACTGGTAAGGGGATCAAAGGCTATGGGGAAAAATGGGGAGAATGGGGTTGAGAAACATATCAGCCATGATCGAATGGCAGAACAGACTCGATGGGCTGAATGGCTTAACTCTGCTCCTATATCTTAAGGTCTAACTGGTGTCACTGAGTCTCTTGGTGATATAGAAACTGAATATCCCTGGAAATATATGTTCTACCTCAGAGTAACATAGGAATGGCTGAATATAAAGGACCTGAGTCCATCTAATTTGCCTTCTGCAATCCTGAGAGTCTCACGACACAGCAATAATAGAGCTGTTGACTAATCCTAACAATCAATCTCTATTAATCAGCCTACAACATCTATTTACATGCCTATAATTGTAATAATTAGTGTCGGCAGTTTCTAAAACATGGTGCGGGCTATTATAAGTATGGCTTCAGTTCACATTCAATTGCTTACTACTGTCAATTACCACATGTCTGAGCTTGAGTAGAAATAGCAAAAGAACCAAATTAAGCTGTTGGAGCTTTCTGTTTTGCACTCAGCGGGACACAGGCAAGAATGCCAAATTTCAAAGGCAGTAGCAATTGACACTGCATGAGGAAAAAGGATGCCAGTTGGTTTGCCAGTCACCTCTGATTGGTCGAGGGGTTGCCATGCCGAATGCACCAGGAAACAATTAGTCCCCATGCCGATGTTTAATTGAAATTTATTTATTAGTGTGACAAGTAGGCTTGCATTAACAGTGCAATGAAGTTAGTGAAAATCCCCTAGCTGCCACACTCTGGCGCCTGTTCTGATACACTGAGGGGGAATTTAGCGTGTCTAATGCACCCTATCCAGAACACCTTTTGGACTGTGGGAGGAAAGTGCAGCGCTGGGAGGAAACCTACACAGACACGGGGGAGAACGTGCAGACTCCACACAGACAATGATCCAAGCTGGGAATCAAATCCGGGTTCCTGGCACTGTGAGGCAGCAGTGCTCACCACTGTGTCACCATGCTACATTCAATAATTGAATAAAAGTGCAATGCCTGGACACATTCCTTTTGTCTGCAGAGACCAAATATCTGTGTATAAATATAACTATCTTCTACCAAAAACTTCACAAAAGCCGACAGTTTGATTTTCAAAATTATGCCAGATTTTGACCAACGGACCATTGCTAATCCATAGCCAACTGATTGGTTGTTAGAACTGTAACAATTCCAGGGACCAGGTTCAACTGTACAGAGTTTGCCTGCACAGGTTTCCATTGGATGCTCTGCTTTCTCCAACAATCCAAAGATGTGCAGGTTAGGTGGATTGGCCATGCTAAGTTGTCCCTTAGTGTCCAAAGATGTGCAGGTTAGGTGGATTGGCCATGCTAAATTGCCTCTTAGTGTTTAAAGATGTGTAGTTGGGTGGATTGGCCATGCTAAATTGCCCCTTAGTGTCCAGAGATGGGTAGATTAGGTGGATTATCAGGGTAAACACGTGGGGATGGGGCTTGGTAAGATGCTCTGTTGGAAGTCACGTACAGTTGATGGGCCAAATGGCCTCCTTTTGCATTGTAATGATTCAAAAACGCCACAGACATTGGCAGGACTCAATGATCCCATAAGGGACCAATGGCGTGCCATCTCCACGTCCAAAAATCCTGCCCTCTGAAACTGGAGAAAGAAGCAGGGTCTCACGATAATAATGGTCATGTGCATTCTGTCCTTGGCTGGACAAGGATATACTTAATCTGAGATCATGCAGCAGTTAACAAAATCCATTACTAATTAATACGCAAATAGATTGCAAATCCTTCAAGGCTTCACTTCTTCATACACACTCTCGATAGGGTTACCAGTAGGACAAGCATGCTTCAGTCAATGCAATTGCATATATTGAGTGCATTAATTAATAAGGGAACCATTGAGATTTATTCTGACAGATCGACAGAGAGAGAGAGAGAGAAAGTTGCTCTTTTTTGCAGTTGTAAGAGGCTTACACAAGTTCACTGAGCAATTGGCCAACAGGATAAAATTAACTCTTCAGTCATGGAGTCAAATATTCAAAATCTATATAGATGTCAGTCTGTTGAGAATTCAACATTTCTTTCCCTCTGTCATTTTCCAAAATTTAGTTCAAGGCATTAGTGTCCAATGATTCAGGAAAACAGCACGGTGGCACAGTGGTTAGCACTGCTGCCTCACGGCGCTAGGGATCTGGGTTCAATTCCCGGTTTGGCTGACTGTATGGAGTTTGTACATTCTCCCCGTGTCTGCGTGAGTTTCCTCCGGGTGCTATGGTTTCCTCCCACACTGGAAAGATGTGCGAGTTAGATTCATTGGCCAGGCTAAATTGCCCCTTAGTGTCAGGGAGACTAACTAAGGTAAACGCATGGGGTTAGGGTCTGGCTAGGATTGTGGTCAGTGCAGACATGATGGGCTGAATGGCCTCCTTCTGCACTCTACGATTCAATGAGATAAGGAGGAGTTGGATATGTTTTTAGTTAGTCATGGGACGAAGGGTATAATGAGAGGCAGAAAAGTGGAGATGAAGCTGAGGTGAAATAGCTGAATTGAAGGATAGAGCAGGCTCGAGGGGCCAGATTTTCTACTCCCACTCCTTCCCATGCTTGCCCAGTCCTCACCCCAACACTCCTGCACTTTCCACCAGCTCATTCAACCCCTTGAGCCTGTTCCGCGATTCAGTTAGACCATGTCTGAAGTGTCACATTCCAAAGAAACTGATGGCACAATGGTTGGCACTGCAGCCTCACAACGTCCGGGACCTGGGTTCAGTTCCGGCCTTGGGTCACTGTCTGTGTGGAGTTTGCACATTCTCCCTGTATCTGTGTGGGTTTCCTCCGGGTGCTCTAGTCTCCTCCCACACTCCAAAGATGTTCGGTGGATTGGCCATGCTAAATTGACCCTAGTGTCAGGGGATTGGCAGGGTGGGTTAAGGAGATAGGGCTTAGATGAGACTGTGGTTAGTGCATGCTCGATTGGCCAAATGACCTCCTTCTGCACTGTAGGGATTCTATGAGGTACATAAAATCATGAGGACCATAGGTAGGATGAACACGCATAGTTTTGTCCCCCCCAGGGTAGGAGAATAGAAAACTAGTAGGTTTAAGAAGAGGGGGGGAAAGATTTCAAAGGGACCTGAGGGGACAACTTCTTACACACAGAAATGAGCTGCCAGAGAAAGTGGTTGAAGCATGGTCAATAGCAACGTTTAAAAAACATTTGGATCAGTACACAGATAGGAAAGGATTAGAGGAATATAGACCAAATGCGGGCGATAGGACAAGCTGGAAGGGCCCTATTGAGGAAGTAAAGATACATATCGAATAGATTAGGAAGATGGAGTTGAGGTAAGGGGTTGCCATGATCTAACCAGATGGTGGAACTGTCTCAAGGGACTGCACTCATAGAATCCCTACAGTGCAGAAGAGGCCATTTGGCCCATTGGATCTGTACTGACTCTTTGATAAAGCATCTTAGCCAGGCCCTCACCCTCCCCCGTCCTATCCCCATAACACCATACATCTCCCATGGCTAATCCACTTAATGTACGCTTCTTAGGACACTAAGGGGCAATTTAGCTTGGCCAATCAACCTAACTCGCACACCTTTGGCATGTAGGAGGAAACTGAAGGAGACCCACATAGACACGGGGAGAATGTGCAAATTGCACACAGACAGTCACCTGAGGCTGGAATTGAACCTGGGTCTGTGAGGCAGCAGTGCTAACCACAGTGCCACCCCCACCCTAGCTCCCCACTCTTATATCCCATCTTCTTATTCCACATAATGGAGATGATAGAGAAGTAACGATATTTGTACCATCCTCAAAGATATCAGGAAGATCATCAGTTGAGAAGTTTCTTCACTCTCTACGCATATCAATTGTTGTACAAGATGTTGTACGGTTATATCAATAGCAATGTACGTGATGTTACTTTTCAAAACTCAAGGACAAAAGCACATAGTGTCAGTGTCAGGATTGAGGTTTTAATGTCCTAGGCAAATCAATGATATAACACCCTTTATACAAATCAACTCTTAGATCCTTTATACCAATTCTCAAAGCTTACTTTGGAAATTTATCACACATAACATGCAGATAGCAGATGGACAAGGCAGCATTTTAATGCAAAGTCTTATATGTGCAATTTCTGAAATAATTCTATGTCTGGAGTGTCATAATGGTTAGCACTGCTGCCTTAGCACCAGGGATCCAAGTTCAATTCTAGCTTCGGGTGACTGTCTGTATGGAGTTTGCATGTTCTTCCCATGTCTGCATGCGTTTTCTCTGGGTTCCCCGGTTTCCTCCCACATTCCAAATATGTGCAGGTTAGGTGGATTGTCCATGCTAAATTGCCTTTTAGTGTCAGCGAGATTAGCAAGGTAAATATGTGGTTTACGGGAATAGGACCTTAGTGGGATTATTGTTAGTACAGACTCAATGGGCTGAATGGCCTCCTTCTGCACTGGAGAGATTCTATAATTCTATTCCACCTCGGAAAGGGCATCACTGATGGGCACCCCTAAATAACGTAGAGCCAATTTCTATGGATGTGTAGCTTAAGTGGATTTGCCATGTTAAATGTGTGAGGTTATGGGAGCGTTGTGTGGGGTGGCCAGGGTAAGATGTTCCTTTGGAAAGTTCCCCGTATTATGTTCTACGGCACCGTGACCAGCGAGCAATGCAACTGGTCATTGAGACATTGACTTCAGGGGACTGCAAAAGGTTCCACCAATGGTGAGAACCCATCACTGGAGGTGGGGGTGGTGAGGTGGGGAGTTGGGAATTGTGGCTTAACATTTGACGTTTTTGTGGGACAGCAGAGTAGGTAGAGAGAAACTATTCCCCCTTGTTGGGGAGACTGAATTCGGGGGCTCAGTACATAATAATGACTAACTCTTTAGAAATAAAACTAGACACTTCTACACACAAGGCATGGTAAAGGTGTGGAATACTAGATTAATTCTTGGTTTTGAAATTGAGATTTATAGACATTTTGTTAATCCAAGTTTATTTATTAGTGTCACAAGTAGGCTTACTTGTGTATGCTTATCAAATAAACTTACCAGCCTCCCATCCACTGACTGTGTTTATTTCCTGCTGCCTCGGCAAAGCCCCCAGCATAATTAAAGATCCCACGCAGCCTGGACATTTTCTCTTCCATCTTTTTCCTTTAGGATAAGATACAAAAGTCTGAGGTCACGTACCAACTGACTCAAGAACAGCTTCTTCCCTGCTGCCGTCTTTTGAATGGACCTACCTCGCATTAAGTTGATCTTTCTCTACACCTTAGCTAAGACTGTAACACCACATTTTGCACCCTTTGCACCCTTGGACACTAAGGGACAACTTAGCATGGCCAATTCACTGAACCTGCACAGCTTTGGACACTAAGGGACAACTTAGCATGGCCAATTCACTGAACCTTGGAGGGGAATGGATCACGAACTCTGCCTACTTGGATTTATGAACCTTGTTCGGGAAGCACTGAATTATAAGTCAGTTTTAAAAGTACTCGCCCACTATATTAACATCTATCAGTTGGCAGTAGCCAGGCCATTGGTTGAATTAGAAGATTTACATTTCCCAAGGGGTGGTTATTATTACACACTCAATCAGAACGACACTCTGTTCAATTATGGCTCTGTCACTCATTGAATTGGCTGTAAGGAATTGGGGATTATGAGGTTGAGCCAACTCTCTACAGATGCACCAAGAAAACAATCATAGAATCCCTACAGTGCAGGAGGGGGCCATTCTGTCCATCGAGCCTGCACCAACAACAATCCTATCCGGCGCCTAATTACATGTATTTACCCTGTATTTACCCTTGGACACTGAGGGACAATTTACCACAGCCAATCCACCTAACCTGCGATCTTTGGACACTAAGGGGCAATTTAATATGGCCAATCTACCTAACCTGTGCATCTTTGGATACTAAGAGGTAATTTAGCTAGGCTAATCCACCTAACCTCCGCATCTTTGGACTGTGGGAGAAAACTGGAGCATCCAAAGTAAACCCACATAGAAATGGGGAGAATGTGTGGAGTCCGCACAGAGATCCACCCAACTTCCCTGGCACAGTGAGGCGGTAATGCTAACCACAGTGCCGCCAATGACAGCGGGTTTGGATGGTGGGGAGCTTCTTTCTTTCCTTCTCCACTCAAGGTCAAAGCCCAAAAGAAGACCTCAAGGTCTCCCCATGAGTTGCCTGAGAATGATTGAGTTCACTTTCAGGTAGTGGACTAATAGATCTCTGCTGATGATGACTGAGCACCATTAATCTTCCCAAATTCATTTATGACAGGGCCATTAGTTTGTAGTCTTTTGGGAGCAGCTGTTGAATTCAGTCATTGATCCAATGGAGTGCTCCATTAATTCAAACGGCTATAAGGCACCCTGCTGTCACGTGAGGGCCAGGCATTTAGACTGACAAATTAATTCATTCAAGGGAGGTGTAAAGATCCAGTTCTACTCATTTGTTCCAACTCTGAAGGTCACCGGCAGAGCTCTCCTGATTAATAGATGGCTTCTTCAAACCTCTGGCTAGCACAATGCAGTAATTTAATGAGGTGGGTTACCACTTCATTATTAAATACAGTCTGTGCAGCAAATTTATTGCAAGCAAATGACAAACTTTTCTAGTTAGAGGGCTTTGTTTTTAGGTGGTACTGTGGCCTCTGATGCCTCACAGTGTCAGTTTCCCGGGTTCTATTTCTTTTCCCCCAGTCTTGGGTCACTGTGTGGAATCTGCACATTCTCCCCATGTCCACATGGGTTTCCTCCAGGTGCTCTGGTTTCCTCCCACAGTCCAAAGCTGTGCTGTTAGATGGATTGGCTGTGCTAAGTTGCCACTTAGTGTCTAGAGGTGAGTAAATTAGGTGGATTGGCCATGCTAAATTGCCCCTTAGGGGGACAAAGGGGGAAGTAGAGGGAAGGAGGCCAGAAATCAGGGCTGGCATCCTGGTGGAGGTTGGGGAGGGTCAGCCTGCCAGAAGAGGGGGTTTGGGGGTGGGGTTTGGGGGTGGGGGGTTTGGGGTTGCAGTGAGAGGCGAAAGGAGGGATTGGTTGTGCCAATGGGAGGTGGGGATAATGAGATTGGGGCTGTCAGGGGACGGGGAGGAGATCAAAGCTTGCAGTGGCGATGGGAGGGAGAACTCCAGGCTGGCACTGATGGGGGGTGGGGTGGGGTGGGGTGGGGTGGGGTGGGGTGGGGCAGAGATTGGGCAATGGGTTGGGGGGGGGGAGGGTGGTGGAGTTCACAGGGGCAGCAATGTGGAGCAGTGGGGCTGGCTAATGATCAGGAAGTCGACAGTGCGGAGCTACTGCACTCACAGATCTGCACATGCGCAATGGCCCACTCAGCACTATTCTGCCAACCTCTGCAGTGGGAATAGATCCTGCCCCTGGATTTT
Source organism: Sphyrna mokarran (assembly GCA_024679065.1). Lineage (NCBI taxonomy): Eukaryota > Metazoa > Chordata > Chondrichthyes > Carcharhiniformes > Carcharhinidae > Sphyrna > Sphyrna mokarran. Next base: position 10,240,688 of record JAGIQG010000033.1, read on the forward strand.
TTTGCGTGATTCATTCTCAGGCACTCTGCAGCACAGAGTGTGGGAATTCATTTTGAAACTCCCATTGAACAAAAAGCCCAGTGGAATTTATTCCAGCTTTTACACAGATTCAACACATTTTGGGAGAACCTCCCCCCTAATGGGGAAGAAAACAATAATCGCATATGACTTTTTAATTTATTAATCACAAGTAGGCTTACATTAACACTGCAATGAAGTTACTGTGAAAATCTCCTAGTCGCCACACTCCGGCGCCTGTTGGGTACACTGAGGGAAAATTTAGCACGGCCAATGCACCTACACAGCACATCTTTCGGACTGTGGAAGAGAACTGGAGCACCCAGGGGAAACCCACACAGACACAGGGAGATCCCACACATATGGTGATCCAAGGAATCAAACCTGGGTTCCTGATGCTGTGGAGCAGCAGTGCCAACCACTGTGCCAGCATACCACCCACATCATGTCAATGTGTACTTACGATCTCTTTTGTTCTAATTCAATTAGTTCTTTGGAATATCACTGACTGAAATGTAACTTCTCCCTATGATACACTTTAACTTCCACAATTATCATTTTAAAAACTACAGATATCCTTGTACAGATACTCTCCTGCATAAAGCAGACACTTGTAAGAAGCTAATCGAAATCATTCTTAGGATTTAAAGAACGTTATAAAACTTTTGGAGACTTCATTAGTGGAAACATAGAATCACTACAGAGCAGAAAGATGTCATTTGGCCCATCGAGTCTGCACTAACCACAATCAGGCCCAACCCCATGCATTTACCCCAGTTGGCTCCCCCCTAACACTAGGAGCAATTTAGTTTGGCCAATCCACTTAACCTGCACATTTATGAATTGTGGGATGAAACTGGAGGAAACCCACGCAGACATGGGGAGAACATGCAAACTCCACACAGAGAGTGATCAAAGCCAGGAATCAAACCCTGGCCCCTAGCCCTGGAAGGCAGCAGTGCCGTCCCAATAACCAAAATAACAGAAGATTTACTTACTAGAATCTACAGAAGCAGTACCACATCTGCATCTAATTCTGGAATGACTTTCCCTGCCTCAGGCCATTTTCCACTCTGAATCCTGATTGGTTACACAGGTCATGTGACCCTTACTCTGCTGTGTTGCCCTTAAAGGGCCAATCATCACAGTCAATGCATTTGAATATTAAGTGTTGCAACATCAACGGTTAATTCTTTCTTCTGAGCTTCGTGACTCTGACTGGGGAGTACAGGAATAACTTAAATGGATTGCCCAGATCACTGCTCCATGCCAATGTTTAATTGAAGTTTATTTATTAGTGTCACAAGTAGGCTTACATTAACACTGCAATCAAGTTACTGTGAAAATCCCCTAGTCGCCACACTCCAGCGCCTGTTGAGGTACACTGAGGGGGAATTTAGCACCTAACCTGCACGTCTTTAGGACTGAGAGAGGAAACCGGAATACCCAGAGGAAACCCATGCAGACACGGGGAGAACATGCAAATTCCACATAGACGGTGACCCAAGCTGGGAATCAAACCTGGGTCCTTGGCCTTGTGAGGCAGTGGTATTAACCACTGTGCCACCCCAATAACAGAAGATTTACTTACGAGAATCTACAGAAGCAGTACCACATCTACAGCTAATTCTGAAATGCCTTTACCTACAGATCTTTTCCCTGTCAGGTGATTTTCCACTCTAAGTCCTGATTGGTCACACAGGTCAGGTGACCCTTACTCTGCTGTGTTGCCCTTAAAGGGACAATCACGACAATCGATGCATTTGAATACTAAGTGTTGCAACATCAACGGTTAAGACTTTCTTCTGAGCTTTGTGATTCTAACTGGGGAGTACAGGAATAGCTCACATGTGTTGCCAGATCACTGCTGGGTTCAGAGGCTAAACCGTAAATGCAGCTGGTCAATCTCATTTCACTTTGGGGACCAGGAATTTTTACCTCATTCACAGAATCACAGAGTTTTAGAACAGAGCTGAGGAGAAATTATTTTTCGCCCAGAGAGTGGTGAGTGTGTGGAAGATAGTTAAAGTTCCCGATGGTGGGAGGATTCGAGAACCAGGGGATCATATTTTAAGGATGAGGAGTAAAACTTTTAGAACTGAGGCGAGGGGAAATGTTCTCACCCAGAGGATGGTGAATGTGTGGAATTCACTCCCACAGAAAGTAGCTGAGGCCAAAACGTTGTGCGATTTCAAGAAGAAATTAGATGTAGCTCTTGGGGCTAAAGGGATCAAGGGAAATAAAGCAGGATCAGGGTTTGAATTTGATAAGCAGCCGTGATCAAAATGAATGGCGGAGCAGGCTGGAAGGGCCGAATGGCCTACTCCTACTTTAAGTTTTTGTGTTAAAAGTCTGATGGCAGCAGGGAAGAAGCTGTTCTTGAGTCAGTTAGTACATGACCTCAGACTTTTGTATCTTTATCCCGATGGAAGAAGGTGGAAAAGTATGTGTGGGGTGCATGGGGTCCTTGGTTGCTTTCCTGAGGCAGTGTAGATGGATAGGAGATGCACTTTCATTGATCTGGTGGTATTATCGCTATACTATTATTCCAGAAACTCAGCTAATACAATGAACAAAGAAAATTACAGCACAGGAACAGGCCCTTCAGCCTTCCAAGCCTGCATCGACCAAGTCTAAACTAAAACCTCCTACCCTTCCGGGGATCATATTCCTTTATTTCTATCCTATTCATGTACTTTTCAGGATGCCCCTTAGAAATCACTACCATATCCGCTTCCACTACTTCCCCTGGCAGAGAGTTCCAGGCACCCACTACTGTGTGTAAAAAATCTGCCTTGTACATTTCCTTTAAACCTTGCCCCTCGCACCTTCAACCTGTGTACCCTAGTAATTGAATCTTCCATCCTTGGAAAAAAATCTCCCGACTATCCACTCTGACCATGCCTCTCATAATCTGGTAGGCTTGTATCAGGTCACCTCTCAACTTCCGTCGTGAGAACAAACCAAGTTTCTCCAACCTCTCCTCATAGCTAATGCCCTCCGTACCAGGCACCACCCAGGTAAATCTTTTCTGTGCCCTCTCCAAAGCCTCCACACCCTTCCAGTAGTGTGGCAACCAGAATTGAACACTATACCCCGAGTCAATGGAGCTTTGAACATCTCCCTCCATTTCATACCCCATCCCTGATGCATGAAATTCGGCCTCATGTTTTAATGCACCACTCTTTACACCTCTTACTATTTTATCGGTGCTGCATTTTTTTTTAAGTTTATTTGTTAGTCACAAATAAGGCTTACGTTAACACTGCAATGAAGTTACTGTGAAATTCCCCTAGTCGCCACCTGTTCAGGTCAATGCAGTTAACCAGAATGTCTTCCAGATTACATAGAACATAGAACAATACAGCACAGAACAGGCCCTTCGGCCTTCGATGTTGTGCCGACCAAAATAAAAAGCAATGCCCCTCCTAACTAAACCATTCCCTTCTCTTCCATATACTTATCAACTAACCTCTTAAACGCCACCAAACTTGGCGCATCTACAACAGCTGCAGGCAGGGCATTCCACTCCCTAATCACTCTTTGAGTAAAGAACCTACCTCTGATATCCGTCCTATAACTCATACCCCTTAATTTAAAGCTGTGTCCCCTCGTGCTAGCTTTCTCCATCCTAGGAAAAAGGCTATCACTGTCCACCCTATCTAAACCTCTAATCATCTTATATGCTTCAATAAGATCCCCTCTTAGCCGCCTCCTTTCTAACGAAAACAACCTCAAATCCCTCAGCCTCTCCTCATAGGACCTGCCCTCCATACCAGGCAACATCCTGGTAAAAGATTATGGGAGGAAACTGGAGGAAAGCCTCACAGAGACTGGGGGAAACATACAAACTCCACACAGGCAGTGACCGCAGCCAGGAATCGAACCTGGGACCCTGTGAGGCAGTAATGCTAAACGCTGTGCCATTGCTACTTAAACTGCTTACCTCAATTCTTTTATCGCTTCCGAAGATGTGAGAGCCACACGTCTTTCATTTAAAAAAAAATAAAGATTTGGCCTACACCCTTGTTGAGCTATTTGGTAATGGGGATGTTACAATCTCAGTTCAGTGGCAGCAATTACTGAGAAACCTTGAATTCAGCACATTAAATTGTTTCTCGCTCACTGGGATGAGTTCCATATCTTGATAACTCACAGAGAGATTCCTGTTTTTTATTATCTCTTGAGAAGTTTCACCTTTGGAACTGAACTATCTTTCTGGAAGCTTCATCATTCATCCTACAGCTCGGGTATCAAGTATCCACATCACTCATAAATGGATTATTGAGTCTAAAGTGCAAAGATGAATGCGCGTCAATAGATTTGCCATATTCTTTTACGAGAAGATTTTCAGTTTATCACCAAACATTTAAACCCCATTTGGGAAAGTCTTTGTTAATCGCCACAGCGACTGATATTGCAGGAAGTTGATATATACTCAACCATGCTGAGAGACAACATGACTGGGGGAGGTTTGTCATGCAGTGTATGTGAAGCAAGGATGGCATTGAGGCACAGTACATGGGCGGGGACACGGGTGACTGTGTGAGGTTTGCATGTTCTCTTTGGGTGCTCTGGTTTTCACCTGCAGTCCAAAGATATGTGGGTTAGGTGGATTGGCCATGCTAAATTGCCCCTTAATCTCCAAGGATGTGCAGGATAGGTGGATTGGCCATGCTAAATTGCCCCTTAATCTCCAAGGATGTGCAGGATAGGTGGATTGGCCATGCTAAATTGCCCCTTAATCTCCAAGGATGTGCAGGATAGGTGGATTGGCCATGCTAAATTGCCCCTTAATCTCCAAGGATGTGCAGGTTAGATGGATTGGCCATGCTAACTTGCCTCTTTATGTCTAAAGACATGCAGGTTAGGTGGATTGGACGTGCTAAATTGCCCCTTAATGTCCAAAGATGCGCAGGTTAGATGGATTGGCCATGCTAAATTGCCCCTTAATGTCCAAAGATGTGCAGGTTAGGTGGATTGGACGTGCTAAATTGTCCCTTAGTGTCCAATGATCTGTAAGTTGGGTGGATTAGCCATGTTAAAGAATCCTTAATGCCTAAAGATGTGCAGGTTGGGTGGATTGGCCATGCTAGATGTGTGGAGTTAGCAGGCTAGTTTGGGCAGAGAGCCTGGGTAACATACTTTGTCAGCAATTTGGTGCAGTCTTAATGGGCCAAATTCTCTCTTGTGCACTGTGGGGATTCTATGATTCTGTGTGTAATTTTTTTTAGTCTGCCTCTTTCCCTGCCTTTTGTGTCTCCATTATATTTCTTTGGCAGCGACAGTCTGAGGTTATCAGTGCTTCTTTCTCTCGGTTCCACGCTGCCAGTGCTGGGAATAACAGCAGGGAGAACCAGCCATCAGAACACAACACGCACTAATTAACAGTGATCAAACTGCAGAAAGTAAGATGCTGCCCTGTCTCAATAATGAAAAGGGCTACTTTTCAGATAATGGATCACTGCACAGCTTTACTTCACTTTGAGAGAAGTAATTACAATCATAGAATGATTGCCGCTGTCTCACAGAACCCAGTGACCTACAGAGTATAGTTGAGTTGGAACATAGAATCATCTTAATTCGGCTCATTTTCGAAGACTTTAACTCCACCGTCCTCCTTCCTTTTTGCAGGATGAAACCAACCCACGCCATCATGAACACAAGAAAGCTCTTGGCACGATTTTGGGAAGGGAACGGAGACTCTTTGCAAGCTTTTTGGTTGAGGAGAAAGTTTCAAGTTTGTAATAGATGCATTTTGGCACTTCCAGCATTGGCCACTTGGTGGGGCACTTTACTGACACATACACAGCAGAAAGTTGGGGGGGGGGGGAAGACAAGGTACTTGCATTTCTCTGGCGCCTGGTCGGATCCTCAAAATGGCCCAGATTGCCTTGAGCCGAGATAGGACTTTTTGAGGGGTAGTCACTACCATAAAGTAGGAAATTCTGCAGCCAAATTGTGCACAGCAAGCTCCCACAGACCACCATGCGACGATGGCTGACAATGTTTTTAGAATCATAGAATTCCTACAGTGCAGAAGGAGACCATTTGGCACCGACCGCAATCCCATCCAGGCCCTATCCCCAATAACCTCATGCATTTACCCTAGCTAGTTCCCCTGACACAAAGTTAAAGTTTATTTGTTCGTTGCAAGTCAGCTTACATTAACGCTGCAATAAAGTTACTGTGAAATTCCCCCACTCTGGCACCTGCTTGGGCCAATGCATCTGACAAACATGTCTCTTAGACTGTGGGAGGAAACCAGAGCACCCGGAGGAAACCTACGCAGACTCGGGGGAGGGCGGAAAGGGCAATTTAGCTTGGCCAATCCACCTAATCCGCACATCTTTGGACTGTGGGAGGAAACCGGAGCATCTGGAGGAAACCCATGCAGACACAGGGAAAATGTGCAAACTCTGCACAGACAGTGACCCAAGCTGGGAATTGAACCCTGGTCCCTAGAACTGTGAGGCAGAGTGCTAACTACTGTGCCACCCCTTATATGTTGTTGGAAAAGGGATGAATATAGGCTGACAACCCCTCCCCCCAGTTGGCTGGATGCAAAGTGATGCCAACAACACGGGTTCGATTCCCGTACCGGCTGAGGTTGTTCATAAAGGCTCCACCTTCCCAACCTTGTCCCTTCGCCCTGAGGGTAAATCAGCCACCTCACCGGTCATCTGGGACAATGGCAACTTTACCATTAACTTCTAGTTTGAGACTGTCTCTTCAGAATTTAGAGTAAATTAGAAGGCTCATGGGTTGGACTGTGACTGACAGTAAGGGGATGGGTGGGGGGGAGGAGGTTTAATTTCTAGAGATCGGAAGAAGAGTTTAGGTTGTGTTATTGAGAAGAATGTGCACAGTAGTTGCAATTGGACAGAATGATAACTATTCCTTATCTACAATGGGTAGACTACGGGTGTAATCCTTCCATCCCGCTGTGCTGGTCGATTATCATAGTCATAGGGGCAAGAAATCTGAGCAGAGGAGGCTAAAAATAGTGATGGTGCCTGGCGAGCATGGTCCTCCCAGGCCACTTTGGCCAGCACAGTTAATCTTGTGCTTGGGAAGGAAGCAAGACTGATTTAATAGTTTGAGCTCACTAGCTTTCCGACCTCACCCCTTGAACTCCTTACCGGAAAGGATCACAGACAGGGACCACATGATGCCTTGCTCGTGGGGACAGAGGCCTTTGAAGCCCCCCACCCCCGTCCCCGAGTGGTCAATGACAGGGCTGGACAATGGCATTGCCAGCCTGGCACCCTGGCACTGCCCACCAGACACTGGGCAGGCCACAAGGGTCGATGGAGCCCCTATTGGGAGAGGGGAGTTAGGGAGGAGGGAAGGGAATGGGGGATTCTGCATGGAGGAATGGGGGTTAGTGATGGGGCCACCGATTGGAGGTCGGGGCCACCAGTTGGGGGTCGGGACTGGTGATTGGAGGGGTGGTGAGAGGCTGGGGGCCAGCAACATCTTGTGGGGAGGGTCAGCCATTTCCATGGGAGTGAAAGGCCATGTCCATGCAGGACAGAAGGGGGTGATCAATATGTACGTGCACCGGTGCCCTAAGCAATCTTCTGCTGCCTCTCTGGCAGGATTAGGCTCCCCCATGCCCCCCACTGACTGCCAAAAAAATTGGGCACGATTGTGGGAAAATTGACAACTGACAAGGCAAAATTGCACCGGATGGCTCACTGAAAAAACTGGAGTGCACTTTCAGATTTCTCAGTTAAAAGGGAATTGGGATCAGCGATAACAAATTAATATTTCGACTTTGGTACAAATCTAATATTTGTTTTCTATTGCCATTGGGGAAGAGTGTGAGGAAGACATTTTGAGATCAGGTTACAGGCTTCCCTATAAACCCTGAAATATCATAGGCTGGAGGAGTCAATACTTGTGGAAGAGAGTAGGAGAAATAGCATCAGTTAGGCCTGCTCTTTAAGTAGGGAAAATGCTGACTTTCGTCATATGGAATGTAGATGAGAGTTCATGCTCAATTTGAAGACTGGGTTTGCAAGGAGATAAGACAAGACTGGAGGATTCGACTAGCCAGAGTGAGAATCTTTCTCAATGGTGTTAAGACGTATGCCTTTGGATTAATTCTGGGAAAATTTGATATTAACTGAACATGATAAAATTGGTTGTTCATCACAAGTAGAACAAGGTTAATTCTGTTTGGCAGTTTGAAGTATGAGTTCTACGTAAAGAGATTAGCTTTTCACTAACTACATTCCTTTTGTTTTTGTCACAGTAAAGCATTTAGAATCTTTACAGAGTCTCTACAGTACAGAAGGAGGAATTTTGGCCCATCAAACCTGCACTGACAACAATCCCACACAGGCCCTATCCTTGTAACTCCACATATTTACCCTGCTAATCCCCTGATACTAAAGGGTATTGACTCTGTTTTCTGCCTCGGAAAAGCAGTCAGAATAATTAAGGATCCCACATAGCTTGCAGCTACCTTCTTCCATTTGAGAAAAAGATACAAAAGTCTGAGGTCAACAACCAACTCAAGAACAGCCTCTTCCCTGCTGCCATCAGACTTCTGAATGGACCTACCTCGCATTAAGTTGCTCTTTCTTTACTCCTCTATGACTGTAACATGACATATTGTACTCTCTCCCTTCCTTCTCTATGAACAGTACACTTTGTCTGTATAGCGCACAAATACTTTTCATTGTATACTTATGTATATGTTCTGGGGATGGGAGCTCAAATCCCACCATGGCAGATGGCGGAATTTGAATTCAATAAAAAAAACCTGGAATTAAGAATCTACTGATGACCATGAAACCATTGTCGGAAAAATCCATCTGGTTCACTAATGCCCCTCAGGGAAGGAAATCTGCCATCCTTACTCGGTCTGATCTACACGTGACTCCAGAGCCACAGCAATGTGGTTGACTCTCAACTGTCCACCAAGGACAAGTAGGGATGGGCAATAAATGCGGGCAAACCAGCGACACCCATGTCCCACAAATGAATAAAGGAAAGTGACAATAATAAATCAAAATCAGAATTTTACACAGCCAATCTATCTAAAGTGCACATCTTTGGACTGTGGGAGGAAACCCACGCAGGCACGGGGAGAATGTGCAAACTCCACACAGACAGTGACCCAAGGGCGGGAATTGAACCCTTGGCGCTGTGAGGCAGCGGTACTTAAGCACTGGGTTGCCCGTTAACTGTGTGAAACTTTGCCTGGGGCAAAACCAGTCAGTTCAAAATTTCTTTTCAGAGAGTTGGCAACAAAACCGAGACGTCAGTGCGAAAGTGGGGCCCCCGGAGGGAGATGGGATCTTAGTGTGCAGACAGCACGGAGCTTGTATTGTCTCCTGACCTGCTCCCGTAAACTAATCAACAGCCATGGAAAGAATAAATAAAAGCAGCCTCTACCAATTAAAGAGTGGCAAGTCTCCGCTTGAAAGTTGTTGCGGGCCAGTTGCGAATTGCTTTTGATTATTCCACGCTTTGGAAACTAATTAATGGGAAATCACATTGCTTCAAGACAGCTGGAGAGAATACATCAAAAGTTCCTTTGCAGCTGGCGGGCAGGTGGACGGACGGACTGCCCACCCCCCACCCCCCTCCCCCACCCCCCACCCCCATCACACTTGTTGTTGCTGAATCAATCGAATTTAGGAAGGATTCTCTGGATAAAATAAGCAGCAAAAGAGATCTACTTTCTGCAAAGCCTCCTCTCCAGGATTCCTATCAAAATCCTTGCATTGTATCCCCCCTAATTTAAAATGGGAGCAGCACTAGACTATTATGCTCTTTCCAGCCTGCCCTGCTATTCAGTATGATCAAGGTCGGTCCTGCATCTCAATGCTATGCACTGACCCTCTCTCCGTACTCCTTCAGGGCCTGGCTCTCCGCGCAAACCTTGGAAAAGGTGGCCATGTCCCCTCCTGGGTCTCTAGGCAGCCACCCTAAATAGGCTCAGACGCAGAAGATGCCCTCCAACCCATTTACCTAACTGACACAGTGGTCAGCATTGCTGCTTCACAGCCTCAGAGACCTGGGTTCCGCTTCCGGCCTTGGGTGACTGTTTGCCCAGAGTTTTCATGTTCTGCGTGGATTTTCCTCTGGGTCCTCCCAAAGTCAAAAGATGTGTTGGTTAGGGTGAATTATCCATGCTAAATTGCTCCTTATAATCCAAAGATGTCCAGGTTAGGTGGATTGGCTATGCTAAACTGCTCCTTAGTGTCCAAAGATGTGCAGGTTAGGTGGATTGGCCATGTGATTTGCCCTTTCGTGTCCAAGGATTTGCAGGTTAGGAGGATTAGTGGGGTAAATATGTGGAGTAATGAGTTGGGGCCTGAGTGTGATGCTGTGTCGGAGAATTAGTGCAGAATCAATGGGCGTGTGTTTCCTGCTGACTTGGGTCACTGTTTGTGCGGAATCTGTACGTTCTCCCTGTGTCTTCGTGGGTTTCCTCCAGGTGCTCCGGTTTCCTCCCACAGTCCAAAAGACGAGCTGGTTCGGTGCATTGAATGTGCTAAAATTCTCCCTCAGTGTACCCGAGAGGTGCCGGGATGTGGCGACAAGGGGATTTTCACTGACTTCATTGCAGTGTTAATGTAAGCCTAGTTGTGACACTATTAAATAACCTTTAATTTAATAAGCTTGGTATCTCTTCTGCTCTGCCCAAGACTGCAAGGTGGTGAATGTAGCCCAATCCATCACATAAACCAGCCTCCCATCCATTGACTCTGTCTACGCTTCCTGCTGCCTCGATAAAGCAGCCAGTGTAGTTAAGGACCCCATGCACCCCAGACATACTCTCTTCCACCTTCTTCCATCGGGAAAAAGATACAAAAATCTGAGGCCGCACCAACTGACTCAAGAGCAGCTTTCTCCCTCTTGCCATCAAACTATTGAATGGACCTACCTCGCATTAAGTTGATCTTTCTCGACACCCTAGCTATGACTGTAATACTACTCTCTCCTTTCTTCCTCTAGGAACAGTATGTTTTGTCTGTACAGCGTGCAAGAAACAATACTTTTCACTGCATCCCAATACGTGTGACTATAAATAAATCAAATCAAATCCTTCTCCCCTTGTACTCTATGAATGGTACGCTTTGTCTGTGCATCACGCAAGAAACAATACTTCTCACTTAATACATGTGACAATAATAAATCAAATCAAATCAAATCACTGTGTTTTAAACGTGCTATCCCTTATCCTAACGACTTCTCATTCTAGATTGCCCCACAGGAGGGGCATCTCCATGTCAGATTTGTCAACCTCCCTAATCAAAGAACAATACAGCACAGGAACAGGCCCTTCAAGCTTTCACTGACCATGTATTCCTAACTACACAATCTGTTTGTATCCCTCTATTTCTAGTCTCTTCATGTGCCTATCTAGATAAGTCTTAAGTGATCCCAGCATGTCTGCTTCAACCACCTTGCTTGGTAGTGCATTCCAGGCCCCCACCCCACTCTGTGTAAAATACGCCCTCCGCATATCTGTACTGATCATCCCCCCCCATCTTGAACTTGTGACCCCTTGTGTTTGTCATTTCTGATCCGGGAAATAACTTCCACTCTATCTTTGCTCTTCATAACTTTATAAGCTCCTATTAGATTGTCCCCCCTCAACCTCCGTCTTTCCATGGGGAACAATCCTAGTTTACTTAACCATAGAAACCCTACAGTGCAGAAAGAGGCCCTTCGGCCCATCGAGTCTGCACCGACCATAATCCCACCCAGAACCTAACCCCTGCTCTACGTATTTTACCCGCTAATCCCTCTAACCTAAGCATCTTAGGACAATTTTAGCATGGCCAATCAACCTAACCCGTACATCTTCGGAGTGTAGGAGGAAATCGGAGCACCCGGAGGAAACCAATGCAGACACGAGGAGAATGTGCAAACTCCACACAGACAGTGACCTGAGCCGGGAATCAAATCCAGGTCCCTGGAGCAGCAGTGCTAACCACTGTGCCACCGTGCCGCCTCATCTCACCTCACAGTTAAGACCCTCCATATCCAGGCAACATCCCGGTAAACCTTTTCTGCATTCATCTTGTATCAACTCCCCTCTCATTCTTCTCAATTTGGGAGTTAGGCCTAAATGGCCCATTCTCTCCTCATAAGACCAACAAAATTCCAACATCGCTAAGAACCAAGGCCAAAGACACTGAAATTGTGTGGATTTCCTCCCACAGTCTGAAAGACGTGCTGGTTAGAGTGCATTGGCCGTGCTAAATTCTCCCTCAGTGTACCCGAACAGGCGCTGGATTGTGGCGACTAGGGAATTTTCACAGTAATGTCACTGCAGTGTTAATGTAAGCCTACTTGTGACACTAATAAATAAACTTTAATTTAATAAGCTTGGTATGGCTCTTACGCTGCCTGAGACCACAAGGAACTACAAAAGATCTTGAATGTAGCCCAAACTAGCCTCCCATCCATTGATTCTGCCTACACTTCACGCTGCCTCGGCAAAGTAGCCAGCACAATTAAGGACCCCACACACCCCAAACATTCTCTCTTCTACCTTCTTCCGTTGGGAAAAAGACACAAAAATCTGAGGTCATGTACCAACCGACTCAAGAACAGCTTCTTCCCTGCTGCTGTCAGATTTTACCTTGCATAAGTTCTCTACACCCTAACTATAACACCACATTCCACACTTTCCTTCTCTATGAATGGTATGGTTGTCTGTATAGCGCGCAAGGAATAATACTTTTCACTGTATGTTAATACACGTGAGAATAATAAATCAAACTAATTCTCTATCCCCCTCCAAGATTCTGGCCCACCAAAAATGGGGAGGTAGACAATCCCCCTCTCCATATTAACTTTGATTCTTCTCTCTCTGTGGACGTATTGAGTCCTTCCAGCATCTTCTGTTGCTGTTTCTGATCGCACACTTGGCCAAGGAAGAGCGTTTCCGAAAGCTTGTGGGTTCACTATCTAATAAATCAGTTGGACTTTAACCTGGTGTTGTGAGATTTCTTACTATTAGCATCATGTTTCCGATGGAGTCAGCGTGTGCTGTATGGTTGGGACTTCCGGCAGACTCGAGCACAAATGTCATCCATCTGAGCCAGGAGCGATGTGTTCGCAAAGGCCCATCGCTCACCTTCATATACTCTTAAAATATTGATTAATGTAGAAAAAAAATGAGGAATCCAACCCGTAGAGTAATTGTGCTGCAGTCAGAGTGTTAAGCTAATTGTTTTGGCATTTGCTTTATTATTAATTTCCCAAGCATCTGATGCCCGCACTCAGCAGGGAGGGTTCCTGCTCGACGCTGAAGTGCTCCTTGAAATCGGGGATTGGTTTGGCAAAGTCAAAACTGTGTGCGTGTGGTTTTTTTTTTTGCCTCCAGCCACCTGGGGTGACCTCACGAAGGTGCGTTGATGGCACTGCCCTCTGTCCGGGCAGCCGGCTGACCAGGCCTCCCTCGCGGGCAGCGCCAATTTGGAAAGTTGGCTGGACGATAAAGGATTTAACCTTATTTTTAATTCCGTTGGTTTTTGGGGAGGGGGGGGGCTAGGCAAATGTCAGATTCAATGTGGATCTGGCAAAAGGGGACAAATCGCGTGTGTGTGTGTGTGTGTGTGGTGTGTGTGTGGTGTGTGGTGGTGTGTGTGTGTGTGTGGTGTGTGGTGTGTGTGTGTGGGGCAAGTGTCACAGAAATCGGAATCGTAATGGTTTTTGATTGTGGTTACACTGCCCTTAAGCACGGGTTAACTTCCTGTCCCTGTTGTTTGGGTTCCAATCAGGAATGGACAGACCGTCATGTGAGTGCGCCGTTAAATTCCCAATATGTCCCAAAAATATCAAAAATATATTGGGAGCAATTTCACTCCAGACCAGGTAACTGAGCACACATTAGAGTGGCAACCATTGGCACAGTGGTTAGCGCTGCTACCTCACGGCATCATGGACCTGGGGTCGATTCCGGAATTGGGTGACCATCTACGTGGAGTTTGCACGTTCTCTCCATGTCTGCATACTAAGCCGGACATGGGGAAAATTCTAGAATCCATTATCAATGGATTAATCCATTACTTGCACAGTGGTTAGCATCAGGGGCCAGGTTTGATTCCTGGCTTGAATCACCGTCTGTGTGGAGACTGCGCATTCTCACAGTGTCTGCGTAGGTTTCCTCCGGGTGCTCCGGTTTCCTCCCACAGTCCGAAAGACGTGCTGGTTAGGTGCATTGGCCGTGCTAAGTTCTCCCTGAACAGGCGCCAGAGTGTGGCGACTAAGGGATTTGCACAGTAACTTCATTGCAGTGTTAACGTAAGCCTACTTGTGACATTACTAACTAAACTTGAAGCTTTAAAAGATCTCGTCCGACAATTCAATTCAATAGCGAGGGATGGCTGTGTTGTTGAAGGCGTTGCCTTTTAATAGAGGTTCCAATTCCAGGCCTCTCTTCTTGTCACACTGGGTTGCACGGTGGCACAGTGATTAGCACTGCTGCCACACAGCGCCAAGGACCCAGATTCAATTCTGACCTTGGGTGACTGTCAATTTTCCAAAAAAAGGCCAAAAAACCCCTCACATACACAGGATTTCAACTTGTGTAGAGTTTGCACATTCTCCTCATATCTGCGTGGGTTTCCTCCAGGTGCTCCGGTTTCCTCCTACATTTCAAGGATGTGCAGGTTAGGTAGATTGGCCCGTGTTAAAATAGCCCCTTTGTGTCAGGGGGATTAGCAGGGTAAGTATATGTGTTTACAGGGATAGGCTTGGATGGGAGTGTGGCTGGTGCAGGCTCAATGAGTCAATGGCCTCTTTCTACACTGAAGGGATTCTATGATTCTATAATAAGGGATGCTCAGCAGACCAAGAGATAATTGGCACACCCACCGCATGATGCTTAGTGTCACCTGGTAATAAACCCTGAGAGAAGAGTCTACAAGCAACAGTGTGCTAGTTAACAGCAAACCTGCATAGTGGAATGCCCCATGAATGGCTTCGAAATGTGAATAGTTAAAGCTAACCAATAAAGGATTCATGTTTAAACAAACAAGTCTCAAGGTCTCATCAGCGAGGCACCTCCACCGAAGCGGAAAGTATCCACATTGCGACACTTGTCTCTTCAGATGGATGTAAAAGTTTCCCAGTGCTACTCAAAGAAGAGTAGAAAGTTCTCCTGGTACACAAACAGCAAATGCTGGGATCTTTCAGCAGAGCAAATAGCGTCCATGGAGAGACAATCAAGAAGGAGTGTTTCAGCTCACTCTTTTATCAGGACATCCCATTGTAGGGGTGGCGAAAGAGAATTGAGGATTTCTTCTAGGTGGGTAAGCATAGAATTCCTACATTGCGGAAAGAGGACATTAAGCCCATCGCATTTGTCCCAACTCTCAGACAAAGTACCTGACGTCTCCATTATCCCACATACTTGCCCCACTAATCCCCTTAACCTACACATCTTGAGAAACTAAGAGGCAATTTAGCATGGCCATCCCACCTAACCAACACATCTGTCGGACTGTGGGCGGAAATTGGAGCACCCAGAGGAAACCCACCCAAACATGGGAGGAATGTGCAGACTCTGCGCAGGTAGTGACCCAAGCTGGGAATCGAACCCAGATCCCCAGCGTTGTGAGGCAGCAGTGCTAACCATTGTGTCACCCATACCATGTCTTTTTACATTGCTGAATGGGACAATTGAGAATCAACACGTAGGTCAGACCCGATAAGGACGGCAGATTTCCTTCCCTAAAGGACATTAGTTTTTACAACAATCGACAATGGCGGACTTTTAATTCGAATTTCTTATTGAATTTAAATTTCAATTCCTGCCATGATGGGATTCGAACCGTATTACGCTGGGTCCCTGGATTACTAGTCCAGTGACAATACCTGTACACCACCACTCCCCTTGCACTAATATGTCTTTTTTTCAAACAGAAACAGAAAATTCTGGAAAATCTTAGCAGGTCTGACAGCACCCGTGCAGAAGAACAAAGTTAATGTTTTAAGTTTGGATCACACTTGGATTGCCCAGACTGGAAACATCGGCTCTATTCTCTCTCCACAGATGCTGTCAGACCCGCTGCGATTTTTTCCAGCATTTTCCATTCATAGAATCCCTACAGTGTGGAAGGAGGCCATTTGTCCCATCGAGATGCATTGGCAACAAACCCACACAGGCCATGTTAACATGGTGGCACAGTGGTTAGTATGGCCATCCCACCTAACCAGCACATCTGTCGGACTGTGGGCAGAAACTGGAGCACCCAGAGGAAACCTCACAGTACCAAGGACCTGGATTTAACTCCCGGCTTGTGTCACTTTGAGGAGTTTGCACATTCTCCTCATATCTATGAAGGTTTCCTCTGGGTGCTCTGGTTTTCTCCCACAGTATAAAGATGTGATAGTTAGGGTGCATTGACCATGCTAAATTCTCCCTCTGTGTACCCAAACAGGTGCCAGAGTGTGGCAACTAAACTTTGTTTACTTTTTAGTGTCACAAGTGGGCTTACAGAAGTCACTGTGAAAATCCTCTACTCGCCACACTCCAGCACCTGTTTGGGTACATGGAGGGAAAATTTAGCATGGCCAATGCACCTAAGGGATTTTTGCAGTAACTTCATTTAAACCTACTAATAACACCAATAAAAATATCTTTAAATTTTAAAACATAACCCCACCTATTTACCTTGCTGACCTTACTGACACTAAGGGCCAATTTAGCGTGGCCAAAAAACCTAAGTGATTTGGTTTCAGATTTCAACATCCACAGTACATAGAACATAGAACAGTACAGCACAGCACAGGCCCTTCAGCCCTTGATGTTGTGCCAAGCTATGTCCAAGCCCAAGGTCAAGCTATCTCACTCTCTATCATTCTGGTTTGTTCCACATGCCTATTCAATAACCACTTGAAAGTTCCTAGAGTGTCCGGCTCCATTATCACAGCAGGCAGTGCATTCCACACCCCAACCACTCTCTGAGTAAAGAATCTACCTCAGACTTCCCTCCTATATCTTCCACCATGATCCTTATAGTTATGCCCCCTAGTAACAGCTACATCCACCTGAGGAAATAGTCTCTGAATGTCCACTCTATCAATCCCCCTCATCATCTTATAAACCTATATTAAGTCGCCTTTCATCCTCCTCTGTTCTAGAGAAAAGCCCCAGCTCCCTCAGCCTTTCCTCATAAGACCTACCCTCCAAACCAGGCAGCAGCAGCATCCTGGTAAATCTCTTCTGTACTCTCCCCAATGCTTCCACATCCTTCTTATAGTGAAGTGACCAGGGCTGCGCACAATATTCCAAATGTGGTCTCACCAAGGTCTTATATAGTTGCAGTGTAACCCCACGGTTCTTAAACTCAAACCCCCTGTTAATAAACGCTAACACACTATAAGCCTTCTTCACCGCTCTATCAACCTGGGCGGCTTTGCCTTTATCTTCCTTTTGCCTGTATCGTTCAGTTCAAGTTACAAGTGTGCGAGTTTTGAGCACAGTCTGGGGAGGCAGGACTTTCCCCAAAAGGATTAGCATTTCATAATGAGCAGCGACTGACAGAGTTAAAGAACTGATGGAGCGAACCATTAATCATGATTCTTTCTAATGTGATTAAGTAAACAGGACATGTTTTCCTCTTCAAGGCTAATGGTTAAACATTCTTTCACGCTTGATCAGGGATGGGAAATCAATGCGCTTTAGTTTAATATTCAGGCTTTGAATCCTCCTGTCAATATGAACCTTCCTGCTTTCAACCAATTCCATGTCAGATCAATCTGCATTAGGCAGATGTGGGCAGCACAGTTGCCAGCTGATGCCTTGTAGTGACTCCAAGCTCCATCTGACAGGCAGACCTTGTGTTTCCAGCCTGTAGAGTCCACGTTCTCAAACACTTCCAGCTTTCTCAGGGATGACTTATTTATAACTCGGGCTAAATCTTGAAGCGCAGGTTCCCACCCCCGTGGAATCGATGTTTGGACAAGGTCTGACGCCTGCACACTTGACTTTTGTCCACATCTGGGGGATATCCCTGGACTTTCTGAGACCTCAGGCACCCACTCAAACACAAACTCCTGACCATCTCTAGACAGCAACCCAACCTATCCATGCATGGCCCCAAAGGTTTCCAAATTTAAGTAACATAGCCAGCAATCTACAGCCAACCACCTTCAAGACTAATAGAACCATAGAACACTACAGTGCAGAAAGAGCCCATCAAGTCTACACCGGTCACAATCCCACCAAAGCCCT
Organism: Sphyrna mokarran; assembly: GCA_024679065.1. Taxonomy (NCBI): domain Eukaryota; kingdom Metazoa; phylum Chordata; class Chondrichthyes; order Carcharhiniformes; family Carcharhinidae; genus Sphyrna; species Sphyrna mokarran. The sequence goes on from JAGIQG010000033.1 coordinate 10,258,923, forward strand.
ACCCCCATATCCCTACATATTTTACCTACTAATCTCTCTAAACTACATCCCAGGACACTAAAGGGCAATTTCTTAGCACGGCCAATCAACCTAACCCACATATCTCTGGACTGTGGGAGGAAACCGGAGCACCCGCAGACACGAGGCGAATGTGCAAACTCCACACAGACAGTGACCCAAGCCGGGAATTGAACCCAGGTCCCTGGAGCTGTGAAGCAGCAGTGCTAACCACTGTGCTACCGTGCCGTCCAACCTCCTGCACCCAGTGCCAAACAAGTTGCTTTATCCCTAGTTTGATTCCCTCGATGTCAGTAAAATGAAGGAGATAGTCATCGACTTCAGGTGTGGCACGGTGGCCAGGCACCCGCATTCGATTCCCCTCTTGGGCCACTGTCTGTGTGGAATTTGTATGCTCTCCCCATGTCTGCATGGATTTCTTCCGGCTGTTCCAGTTTCTTCCCACAGTCTAAAAGATGTGCGGGTTAGGTAGATTGGCCATGCCAAAATTCCCTTAGTATCGGGGTATTAGGTAGGGTAAATGCTTAGGGTAATGGGGTTAAAGAGATATGGCCTGGCTGAGATTGAAATTGGTACAGAATTGATGGGCTGAATGGTCTCCTTCTGCACCGTAGGGATTCTATGATTCTAGGAAGTGTAGTGGAGGACACACTCTATCTACACCAATGGGGATCCAGTGGAAATGGTCGAGAGCTTCAAGTTTCTAGGGTTCAGATCGCCAATAACATGTCCTGCACGATGTGTAGGATAGGTGGATTGGCTATGCTAAATTGCCCCTTAGTGTCCAAAGATGCGTAAATTATGTGGATTGGCCATGCTAAATTGCCCCTTAGTGTCCAAAGACGCGTAAATTACGTGGATTGTTCATACTAAATCGCCTTTTAGTGTCCAAAGATGCATTGGTTAGATGGAGTGGCCATGCTAAATTTCCCTTTAGCGTACAAAGATGTATAGGTTAGGTGGATTGGCCATGCTAAATTGCCCCTTAATTTCTAAAAACATGTAGAGGGATTAGTCATAGTAAATGAGTGGTGTTACAGAGATAGGGTGGAGAGGAGGCCGGGCTGGGCAAGGTGTTCTTACAGAGAGTTGGTGCAGTTTCGATGGATTGAATGGCCTCCTTCTGCACTGTAGGCGTTCTTGGTTCTAAGTTTGTGTTTTTAGGTAGGGTTTCATTTTCATAATTTTTTTTCATTAACGGGTGTGCAGGTTTAGTGAGTGACAGGAAACATCTCTTCATGTCTACACTGAGGAAGATACAAAAGATCCCCTTTTGTAGAAGATCAAGGGAGTTCTCCCCAGTACCTGGTCAACATTTACCTCTCAGTCAGATTCAGTCAAATTCTCCCTCAGTGTACCCAAACAAGCGCTAGAGTGTGGTGACTAGGGAATTTTCACAGTAATTTCATTGCAGTGTTAATGTAATCCTACTTGTGACTTTAAAAAGTCACTTTACAGTGCAGCAGGAGGTCATTCAGCCCATCAAGACTACAATCCCACCTTGGTCCTATTCCCAAACCTCCCTGCATTTACCCTAGCTAGTCCCTCTGACACTAAGAAGCATGGCCAATCCACTTAACCCACACATGTGGGAGGAAACCAGAGCACCTGGAGGAAACCCATGCAGACACAGGGAGAACGTGCAGATTCCACACAGACAGTGACCCCAGGCCAGGAATCGAACCCATGTCCCTGGCGCTCTGATGCAGCAGCGCTAACCGCTGTGCCACGGCGCAGCCCAAAGAAAAATCTGCAGAGCATCGCAGAATATAGGTTAAGAGGGACATTCTGTCAAGGTTGGCCTCTCTTTGCCAAGATACAAGGGAAGGACTGCAAATGCATCTTCCGTGAACTTGGCAAGGTTGATTGATCCAGAAATTTGTTAAAGAATTTTTTTTTTTGGAAGGTTTCGTTTTGGGTGCAAATTGATCTGGACACCTCAAGGACTTTTGCAGGTGTTTGAGATGCAGAATGCTAATAGGTAATTAATCACTTGTCTTCCCTGTTAATGTTCTTTCATATTGTACTTTTTATCACAACAAATTGACTGCAGCTTCTCTAACCTGTGTAAAACAAAAATAGAATTTACCCATTCTGGTATGAAGGACAGGGATTTCCACAGGAGGTCATGGCTCACAACATCCAATTACTGTACAGCGTTTTAACTCATTCCAGAGATGAGAGGTTTGTTGTGTGAAGAGAGATTGAACAATTTAGGCCTATACTCCCTGGAATTTAGAAGAATGAAGAGAAATCAAATTGATTTGATTTGATTTTGATTTGATTTATTATTGTCACATGTACAGTGGTAACTATTGTTCCTTGCGTGCTGTACAGACAAAGCATACTGTTCACTGAGAAGGAAAGGAGAGAGTGCAGAATGTTGTGTTACAGTCATAGCTAGGGTACAGAGAACTTAATGCGAGGTAAGTCCATTCAAATGTCTAATAGCACCAGGGAAGAAGCTGTTCTTGAGTTGATTGGTATGTGACCTCAAACTTATGTGTCTTTTTTCTGAAGGAAGAAGGTGGAAGGGAGAACGTCCAGGGTACGTGGGGTCCTTAATTATGCCGGCTACTTTTCCGAGGAAGTGTGGACAGAGTCAATAGATGGGAGGTTGGTGTAGCAGGAGCCATTTAGCCCATCAATTCTGTACCAAGCTACAAGGAAGGATTGGATAGGCTTGCATTGCTTTATTTGAGAGCAGAGATGGTAGAGAGGAGACATGATTGATGTGCATAATGTTATGAGGGGTATAGACAAGGTGAGTAGGAGGCAGCTGTTCTCTTGGTTGAGAGGTCAGTGGCAAGGGGGCAGAATTTTAGGGTGAGGAGCAGGAGATTCAGAGGGGATTTAAGAAAACATTTTTTTACTCAGAGGATGGTGGGAATTTGGAATGCCTGAGAAGATAGTGGAGACCGGAAATCTTATAACCTTTAAAAAATATTTGGATGAGCACTTGAAATATCATAATATTCAAGGATATGGAGGAATCTGGGATTAGCATGCCTTTAATGATAGATGCTATCAGTCCAGACTTGATGGGCTGAATGGTCTTTTCCACGTATGGCCAGAATTTTCCGCTCCTGTCCACTATGGGAATCCTAGCGGTTGAGATGTGGACTACGCAAAGGTCTGTTAGCCTCAGGCAGGATTTTCTGGTTTCAGGTAAGCGGGACTGGAAAATCCTGCCCACAGACTGACTCTCTGATAGAGTGTCTAATCCAAGCCATCTTCCGTATCCCTGCAACCTCACACATTCACTATGATTATGGCAAATTGCCCCTTAGCATCCAAAGATATGCAGGTTAGGTGGACTGACTGTGCTAAATTGCTCCTTAGTGTCTAAACGTGTGTAGGTTGGGTGAATTGGCCAAGCTAAATTGCCCCTTAGCATCTGAAGGTGTGCAGGTTAGGTAGATTGTCCATGCTAAATTGCCTTTAGTATCCGAAGATGAGTAGGTTAGGTGGATTGACCATGGCAAAGTATTACAGGTTATAGGATGGATAGGGGTGGGGATGGAGCAGAGGGGAGGAGATGGTGGGGGAATGGTGGTTAGGCCTGGATGAGATGTTCTTTCAGACTCTACGCAGACTCGATGGGCCTAGAGGCCTCCTTTTGCAACGTAGAGATTCTACGATCCTATGGTTCTAAAATCCAGGTGGTGGAGCGAGTGGCAAAAACCCCACCCTACTCTTTCATCCCTAAAAAGAAACTTGGGGAGAAAATTTGAATGGTAACAGCAGCCAAGATTTGCCGATGACATTTGCCAGAAGATGGTAGTTCTTTAAAAATGTTAATCAAATTTGGACAGAGGAGCTGTAAGCGATTTTAGATTAGCCGTCGCCTTCCTATCTGAAAGTAATTAACATCTTGGCGCTAATACATTCCTTCCTGATCAGCGAGAAGTCTCCTGTGGGGCAATTATGGGCCATCTCTGCCGCAAGCTAGTTATCACACTCAGCCAAACACCGGCTGCACTGTCAGAGTGCCCCAGTCACAGTAACAAGCTCCTTGCCTTATAAGGGAGGGATGATATTCTGAGCACACCGCGTGTGTCTTTCAATGCAGGGAAAGCTCACATGCTGCCTGCCTTGATTAGTAACTATCTCTGACAGAGTGCCAAGACAACATCAGCACCTTGGTACTCCCAAGGTGTGACCGCTATCTGACCCCTTTCCCGCTCTTAATGTAAATAACATCCCGGGGTATGCAATTGGGTGCAATTAAAATCTGAACCAGTTTTTGAGAAGTCATTTTTCTCCCAAAAATCATTTGCATATCGAACATAAAAGTTGTTGCGTACCATCATTTCAAAACTATCATCATTGCTTCAAAAAAGAAGTTGTGATTGAAAATTATTGATTCTAGCTGGGTTAGAACAAAGAGCAGCACAGCACAGGCCCTTCGGCCCATCAATTCCCCCACCACCTCTCCCCACCTATTCCATCCCCACCCCTGTCCATCCTATAACCTGTAATACTTTGCATGGACAATCCACCTAACCTACACATCTTTGGATACTAAGGGCAATTTAGCACGGACAATCTACCTAACCTGCACACCTTCAGATGCTAAGGGGCAATTTAGCATGGCCAATTCACCCAACCTACACACGTTTAGACACGAAGGAGCAATTTAGCACGGTCAATGCATGCTTTCTATCCCTCTCTTCACTTCCTGTTCATGACTCTATCAAGATACACACGGGCAGCGCAGTGGTACAATGGTTAGCGCTGCTGCCTCATAGTCCAGGGACGGGGGTTCGATTCCCGGCTTGGGTCACTGTCTGTGTGGAATCTGCACATTCTCACCATGTCTGTGTGGGTTTCCTCCGAATGTTCCGGTTTCCTCCCACACTCCAAAAGACGCTCTGATTAGGCTGCATTGGCCGTGCTAAATTCTCCCTCAGTGTCCCTGAACAAGCACCGGAGTGTGGCGACGGGGGGATTTTCGCAATAACTTAATGTCAGCCTGCTTGTGACATCAGTGAATAAATTTTAAAACACGTTGAATGTTGCTAACACGCTTGCTTTCACCACCCTCTGTGTGAAAAACTTTCCCTGCACCTCTCCCCTAAATCTCATCTTAAACCTGTGCCTCTTGTGTTCAACCCTTCCACCCTGGGAAAAAGCCTTTGACTATCCACCCCATCAACGCGTCTCATAATTTTGTGGACTTGTATCAGGTCGCTGCTCCACCCCATCCCCCCACACTTGTTTTTCCAGTGAAAACAATCCAAGTTTATCAACCTCTACTTAACCCTTCAGACCAGGCATCATCCTGGTGAAACTTCTTGGAACCCTCTCCAAAGCATCCACGTCCTTCTGGTGACCAGAACTGCATACAATATTCCAAATTTGGCCTAACTAAAGTTTTATACAGCTGTAACATAACTTGCCAACTTTTATACTCGATGCTCTGGTCGATGAAGGCAGGCACGCCTTCTTGACCACCTACGTTAGAAAGCATAGGAAATAGGACCAGGAGTTGCCTATTCAGTCCTTCAACATGATCATGGCTAATTTTCTAATCTCCGCTCACTCCTCTATCTCAATGCCACGCTCCCTCACTCTTTCCCCATACCTCTTGGAGCCTTTAGAGTCTTGAGATCTGTCTACTTTCTTCTTAAACATATTCAGTGATGTGGACACCATAGTCTTGCATGATCGAGAATTCCACAGATTTACTACCCTTTGAGTGAAGAAATTTCTCCTGATCTCAATTCTAAATGTCCTATCCTGAGATTGTGACTCCTTGTTGCAGGCCTCCCCCTACTGCCCACCTCCCCCTCTGAACAAGCCAACGAAAACAACATTCCTGAAAGTAGGGTTAAATAGATGCAGCTTTATCCGTTTGATTGGAAAATGGTCTTATCACAAAAAAAGTCAATTTTAATCAGAAGCGTCATTCCATTACTTGTGAGTAACTCAATTATAAATAATTGAAAATGACCGTATAAAGTTACAGTAAAACAATTCTGAGTTGTATTGTTGCATCATTACTCACCTCGTTATTAAATTTGATTTTTGATTTGATTTATTATTGTCACATGCAGTGAAAAGTATTGTTTCTTGCGTGCTATACAAAGAATACCGTTCACAAATGAAATGACAGACTGCAGAATGTAGTGTCACAGTCATAGCTGGGGCGTAAAGAAAGATCAACTTAATGTGAGGTAGGTCCATTCAAAAGTTTGATAGCAGCAGGGAAGAAGTTGTTCTTGAGTCGGTTAGTACTTGACCTCTATCGTTTGTATCCTTTTCCCAACAGAAGATGAAAGAGATAATGTCCGGAGTGCGTGGGGTCCTTAATTATGCTGGCTATTTTGCAGAGGCAGTGAGAGGTATAGACAGAATGAATGGATAGGAGGCTGGCTTATGTGATGGATTAGGCTACATTCACAACCTTTTGTAGCTCCCTGTGATCTTGGGCAGAGCAGGAGCCATACCAAGCTGTGACACAACCAGAAAGAACGCTTTCTAAGATGCATCTGTAAAAGTTGGCGAGAGTCGTAGCTGACATGCCAAATTTCCTTAGTCTTCTAAGAAAGTAGAGTGCCTCATGAAGACAGGTTGAGGGAGCTGGGACTCTTCTCCCTGGAGAGACGAAGGTTGAGAGGCGACCTGATAGAGGTTTATAAGATGTTGAGAGGAATAGATAGGGTGGATTCTCAGAGGCTATTTCCCCGGGCTGAAATGGTCACTACAAGAGGACACAGATTTAAGGTGCAGGGAAGCAAGTACAGAGGAGACGTTAGGGGTAAGTTTTTCACTCAGACGGTGGTGAGTGAATGGAATCGGCTGCCGGTGGTGGTGGAGGCGAACTCGTTGGGGTCTTTTAAAAAACTTCTGGATGAGTACGTGGGATTAAATGGGTTTGGGGGTTATAGATAGGTCTATGGCTAGGTAGGTATAGATGTGATGGGCGCAACTTGTGGGCCTAAGGGCCTGTTGTGCTGTAGTGTTCTATGTTAACGGGCTTTCTTAACTATAGTGTTGGCCTGGGAGGACCAGGACAGGTTGTTTTAAGATTTTTAAAAGTACGTTTTGAATATATGGATAAGAAGCAGAAGTGGGCCCCTCAAGCCTGTTCCACCATTTAATAAGATCGTGGCTGCTCTGATTGTAACCACAACCCCACCGATAACCGTTCACCTTCCTCGGATAGAAATCTATCTAGCTCAGACTTAGAAATATTCCAAGGCTCTTCTCCTGTTACCTTTTGGGAGAAAGGGTTTCAGAGACTCACAATACTGAGAGAAATAATATCGCCCCATCTCCATCTTAAATGGGCGACCCCTTATTTTTAAACAGTAACCCCTGCACCCACCCCCCTTCAGTTTTAGCTTCCCCAACAAGAGAAGATGTCCTCTCCACACCCACCCCATCAATAGCCCTCATTTTCTCATATCTTCCGATCAAGTTGTCTCTTACTTCTCCAAACTCTATGGATACAAACCTAGCCTCTCCATTTGTGAGAGGCGATGGTCTAGTGGTATTATAGCTAAGCTATTAATCCAGAAACTCAGCCAATGTTCTGGGGACCCTGGTTCGAATTCCGTCACGGAATTTAAATTTAATTTAAAAAAAAAATCTGGAATTAAGAATCTACTGATGACCATGAAACAATTGTTGGAAAATCCCATCTGGTTCGCTAATGTCCTTTAGGGAAGGAAATCTGCTGTCCTTACCTGGTCTGGCCTACATCTGACTCCAGAACCATAGCAATGTGGTTGATTCTCAACTGGTCTTGCATAACTAGGGATGGGCAATGAATGCTGGCCAACCAGTGCCATAAATGAATTAAAAAAAATTAAATCTTACTGTTGGTGCCCTTGCAAAAAGGATAATATTGAAAACCACAAATGAATGCAATTAATTGAGATTAATTAAACCAGACAGAGTGGCTAACCTTATGTTGCCAATGATGTGTTAGGCAAATAAATAATTAGTCGAAATGTCAGTGCATTTATTCTAACCGGAGAAACACAAAGAACAAAGACCAAAGAAAAGTACAGCACAGGAAAATGCCCTTCAGCCCTTCAAGCTCGTGCTGATCATGATGGCCTAACTAAACTAAAAAAAAAGCTTTTTGCCTTGACTTGGTCCCTATCCTTCTCTTCCCTCCCTATTCATGATAGTCACATTGACCATTCTAAATTCTCTCTGTGTACCCGGACAGGTACCGGAGTACAGCGACTAGGGGATTTTCATAGTAACTTCATTGCAATGTTCATGTAAATCGACTTGTGACACTAATAAATAAACTTTGAAACATGTGCCCATCCAAATGCCTCTTAAATGTTGCCAATGTGCCTGCTTCCTCCACCTTCCCCTGGCAGCACATTCCAGACACTCTGTGTGAAAAATTCATCCCCCCCTCCCCCGCACATCTCCCTTAAACTTTTCCTCTCTCACCTTGAGCTTAGTCAACAATTCCACCCTGGGGGAAAAAAGCCTCTGACTACCTATATTTCTCATATGTCTTCCCAGTAAAAACACAGTACAGAAACTGACTACTTGGCCTATTGGTCCATACCAATCTTTATGCCCATCATAAATCTCTGCTCAGTCCTCATCTCAAGAGTAAAGGGACAACCTTTTAGAACTCAGATGAGGAGGAATTTCTTCAGCCAGAGGGTGGTGAATCTGTGGAACTCGTTGCCACAGAGGAAGCCAGGTCATTGAGTGTCTTGAAGAGATTGCTAGGTTCTTGATTGAATTTGAAGTTTATTAGTGTCATAAGTAGGCTTACATTAACACTGAAATGAAGTTACTGTGAAAGCCCCCCCGAGTTCGCCATGCTCCAGCGCCAGTTCGGGTACACTGAGGAAGAATTTAACACAATCAGTGTACCCTAACCAGCACGTTTTTTGGACTGTGGGAGGAAACTGGAGCACCTCAGAGGGAACCCACGCAGACATGGGGAGAATGTGCAAACTCCACACAGACAGTGACCCAAGATGGGAATTGAACCTGCGTCGCTGGCATTGTGAGGCAGCTCTGCCAGCTACTATGCCACTGGGGAAAAGGCAGGAGAACGGGCTCGAGAAAGAAAGCAGCCATTATCGAATGGTGGAGCAGACCCAGTGGGCCGAATGGCCTTTTATGTTGTGATCTTATGACTTTCCATTTCTCTCACTCACGTTCTTGGTGAGCTTTTGGCCTCCCTCGAGAGCAAGAATATCCTTCCTCAGAAAAGGAGGCCAAAACTGCCCAAAATATTCTAGGTGTGGCTTCACCAGGGACCTGTATAATTGCTGTCCCATTTGATCTTGTCATTGGTGGGATCTTGCTGTGCACAGCAAACCCGCGCAGACAAGAACGTGCACAGACAGTCACCCATTGTCAGGATTGAACCTATAGCCTTGGCGCTGTGAGGCAGCAGTGCTAACCACTGTGAGGCAGCAGTGCTAACCACTGTGCCACCTTGCCATAGTATTTGGCACACCAAAAAAGTCATAAGACATAGAAGCAGAATTAGGCCACTCAGCCCATCAAATCTGCTCCGCCATTCAATCATGGTTGATATTTTTCTCATCCCATTTTCCTGACTTTTCCCCCTAATCCCTGATCCCCTTATTAATCAAGAACCTGTCTATTTATTATCTTAAAGAAACTCAACGACCTGGTCCCCAGCAGCAAAGAGACCCACAGATTCACTATTCTGGTTGAAAAAAAATTCTCCCCATCTGTTTTAAAGGATCGTCCCCTTTAGCCTGAGGTTGTGCCCTGTGGTTTTATTTTTTCCTACTGGATAGAAACATCCTCTCCATTCTATCCAGGCAGTATTCTGTCTGGATTCTGGCAGTATTCCAGGCCCATTAAGATCTTTCTCCCCCATCCTTCTAAACTCCAATGAGTACAGACTCAGAGTCCTCAATCCTTGTGAACCTGACCATTATAAAGGTCAGTGGGAAAGAATGCGAATTGCAAGAATAACTCCACTCGCTGTTGTTAGCAATCGCTCTAATTAACCGATGTGAAGGTAAAAGCTCGTTTAAACAATCAGCAGTAGTAAGAACGAGGAGACAGCTGTTTACTGCACATCTGGGAGCTTGTTGCCCCTTCAATCAGGCGTGAACAGGAACTCTTACTGAGTGAAAGCATGAAGCCATCGCCACTAACGTCAGCCGGTTAGGGAAAAAAAAAATTGTTGTTCAAATCAACTTCACCATTATCCAGGCATCATTAACCTGCTTGTTTTCCTTTGAATGCCTTCTGATTTTCCATTGAGGGACCTGTACAAGACTGACACAGAGTAGGTGTGCTCAGGAGACTCTTGAACAGAAATCAAAGACTTGCATTTATGTAGCACCTCTCCACAATCACAGCGCATCTTAGATTTGATTTTGATTTATTATCGTCGCATAGAATTGTTCAAAATAGAATCCAGACAGTGCAGGAGGCCATTCAGCCCATCGCATCTGCAATGACCACAGTCCCACCCAGGCCTCGTAACCTCTCATAGTTACCCTATTTCCTCTGACACTAGGGTCAAGTTAGCATGGCCAATCCACTTAACCCACACATCTTTGGACTGTGGGAGGAAACTGGATCGATAGATCTATCCCTGGGCTTCGTGGAGCACGAGTGACATTATTCAGTGAGTGGAGAAGGCTTGCGCAATGGGCAGTGGGACATTCTTAAACCTGTTCCTCCGTAACCCCATACATTTACCTGCTAATTCACCCAACTTGCAGATCTTGGGACACTAAGGAGCAACTCAGCATGGCTAATCCACCTAAGCTGCACATCTTTGGACTGTGGGAGGAAACCGGAGCAGACATGGGGAGAACGTGCAAACTCCACACAGACAGTAACCCAAGGCCGATCACTGTGGCATTCATGACGACACTGTGCCTTTAAGAAAGGTATTTCAATCACATTTCTCAGCAGGATGTTTCTGGATGTTTTTTGGCACCATGTTATCTGTAGCTGGCATCTTTTATTGTTGCTGAGGCAGTATAAATTGTAGGTCATGAGGTAGAAGTTACTTGACTGTAATTAGCAAACACGGCCTTCTCCTCTGGCTCACAGTAATGGGTGTTCGTCACCAGGAACTGATGCTTGCGTGAATTACTGGAAGGTTCATTACGCTATGCCCTACTGTTGTTGCTATATTAAGGCCCATTCCCCATCGGAGTGCTCGATGAAGACATTGGGGTTTGGGGAAATGAAATTGTTTGCACTCAATTTTTCTTTATTTGATTTGATTTATTATTGTCACATGTATTAACAGACAGTGAAAAGTATTATTTCTTGCGCACTACACAGACAAAACATACCATTCATAAAGTACACAGGAAAAAGAAGAGAGTGCAGAATGTAGTGTTACAGTCATAACTAGGATGCAGAGAAAGATCAACTTAATGCAAGGTAGGTCCATTCAAAAGTCTGATGGTAAGAAGGAGGAAGCTGTTCTTGAGTCTGTTGGTAAGTGACCTCAGACTTTTGTATCTTTTTCCCTGTGGAAGAAGTTGGGAGAGAGAGTGTCTGGGATACGTGGGGTCCTTAATTATGCTGGCTGCTTTTCTGAAGCAGCGGGAAGCGGAGACAGAATCAATGGATGGGAGGCTGGTTTGTGAGATGGATTGGGCTGCATTCACAACCCCTTGCAGGTTCTTGTAGTCTTGGGCAGAGCAGGAGCCCATTCCAGACTATGATACAGCCAGAAAGAATACTTTCTGTGGTGCATCTGTAAAAAAAAAAAGAACCTTACTTTCTTGAGAAAGTGAGGCTTTGGTGGGTTTTCTTAACTATAGCATTGGCATGGAGTCCACATTGAACCACATCGCACATCTGAGTGCTTGCTGTGGTCAAGAAATGAAACAGTTTGCACTCAATTTTTTTTTTAAAAAACAGTTTATTTATTCATGCCACAAGTAGGTTAACATTAACACTGCAGTGGAGTTATTGTGAAAATTGCCTTGTTGCCACACTTCTGCAAAGGGAGAATTTAGCATGGCCAATGCACCTAACCAGCACATCTTTCAGACTGTGGGAGGAAACTAGAGCACCTGGGAGGAAACTCTGGAAACCCTCCACAGAGGCAGTGACTCAAGCCGAGAATCGAACCTGGATCCCTGGCACTGTGAGGCAGCAGTGCTAACCACTGTGACAGCTCAATTTTCCTTGCCTCGATCAGTACCAAAATATCATCCAACATTTTAAAACCTGTCGTAAATAGAAATTGTCTGAGGGTCAATGTAATCTCTCTCTCCGGACTTGCGATCTGCAGTAGGAATTCTTAGGTCACTTGTTACCTTAGGCATATTTGAGTTAAGTAACCGTGAGAATAATTCTTCTATCAGTCGAATGGTCAGTGGGAAACAATGCAGTCCTTATAGTCTCCATAATACATCCAGTAACATTTACATTTCCAACGGTATCTACTCAAAACACCAAGGACTTCAAACACCCCGGTTGGATTCACTTTCTAAGACCTTCGCAGCTTGAGAGAAAAATTCTAAACCGATCAAATCAGATGCTCAGTGAGACGTACATTTTATCAATCAGTGCAGTTGCCTGCCATTCTTTATGCCCCTTAGCACTTTGCGAATAATCTCCACTCCAAAGTTAGGTTATTTACTGATAGAATAGTGAAATTGTCATTTAAAAAAACGCATGCCTGCTGTCTGGGCTTTTGACACAGTCAGGCTAAGGTGCTTGCATTTCACTGAGGTGCAGGATGTTGATGTGAATGTAATTATGTCGAAAACAAAGGATTCGCATTGAAGCTATTATTCCATAATAAATACTGACTATGTTATTTGTTGTTACTGCCTGATTAAACCTGTCATTGATTATTTTATGATTTATAATTCTACGCTGTCACTGGCAATGTAAATTGAATAATAGAGTGAATGCAAGTGTCAGACATAATACTCAAATTAGTAGTAAAGGATTTAATTTGTACCATAATCAGCAGCAGGAGGGAATAGGAGATGGAAAGTTCTACTTTATAAAGAAATTGCTTTCATTTCTGAGACATGCTACGTATGCCGAGTCCTGTTTGCTTCAGTCTACACAATGGCTTCATCTATGCAAAGACTTCATTGCAAGATATTTCTGTTAATGCAATTTGCAAAGTTTAAAGAATCTTCTACTAACTTGACTCCATTTTAAATCTCACAAGGTGAAAGGTTAGCTGGAAAATTGACTGCATTCCTGAAGGGTACACAATTCAGGCAGCTGCAAGAATTATTTTTTTTCTCCTAGGCAGAGATAAACTGCGTAAAACATTTCCAATAATGAGATAAGGATTGAGATATACTCTGGAACTATACCACAGAATGGCGTTCCCCCTTGGCCTCTAGCAGGTGAGGTGGTAAAATTTTGGCAGTAGTTTTTGTGGGTTCAGTTTGTTTTTGAGATCCTGGTCAATGTCAGCAGGTTCTAACCTGAGGACCAAGCTTAAGTACTGAGGCAAAACAGGCATCCGTTGGAAGATTGTCCCGTTTTGCAACAGATTCTATCAAAATAGAATCTATAATGGGAGATAACTCTCTAATGGTATTATCACTAGACTATTCATCTAGAAACTCAATGAATCCCACCATGGCAGATGGTGGAACTTGAATTCAATAAAAAAAAAACCCTGAAATTAAGAATCTACTCTTGATCATGAAAGCATTGTGGGAAAAGCCCAACTGGTTCACTAATGTCCTTTAGGGAAGGAAATCTGCCATCCTTATTGGATCTGGCCTACATGTTTCTCTAGAGCCACAGGAATGTGGTTGACTCTCTACTGTCCTGGGGCAACTAGGAATGGGCAATAAATGCTGGCCCAGCCAGCAACACCCAAATCCTCTGAGTTAATTAAAAATATATATATATATTGGAGAGAGAAAATACTGAGATGGAGACCAGTAATGGAACAAATTTCTCTCAGTGCCAGTCAAAGCATAGGTCAAACCTCTGAACTATGGTTTCGTGAAAAGTATAGGCAGAAATAGGCCTTCAGGTCAGCCCAGCAATTTGACCTTCCAGCTCAACAACACCTTACACCACCTTCCTCAAACATTCTACAAAATTTATCTTGAACGGTGACCAATGTGCTTGTCAGACTGCTCTCTCAATAGGATCAGGTGCCAATGCAGCTTGGGAGAAAGTCAGCTAATATTGTTTGGACCTTACAGCAAATGCGTCATCGCAACGGTCCTTCAGGCTGGCATAGGGATTGGTTCATTATGAGGAAGGAGTGAGGATCTGCATGTACGTTCTTCAAGCCGTTTGTGTGGCTTGCGTAGCCTAACTAAATGAACAATCGCTATGTACGGTCATAGTTTTGGATGCTGAGTTTCACGCAGTCCAACATCTGTAGGAAGAGTGCAGACAAAGCTTTGCACAAAGGCAACTAATTATTATCTGGGAGGGAGAGACAAACACTCTACTCTCTGAGGGTCAGAACAGTGACGCAAACACACAAAGACTTGTGGGATCTTTCGGAAAATAAGGCCAGAGCAACATGTAGAAGTTGTGTAGACTTATCATTCATTGAGTCACTCAGGTCCAATACACAAACCATGGCATGCATTTATATAAACACCCGAACCAGAGAAGAATCAAGTTAAGATTGGTTAAGCACTCTTCCCGAGAGCAAAGTGGAGGAATTAAGGAGACACTCCTCAAAAAAAATGAGTGGGAGTTATAGAGAGGAGTTATTGAGGAGTCATAAAAAACATAAGGACTAGGGATCTATTCCTGCTCATCTCGAGCCTGCTCTGCCATTTAGTACAATCATGGCTGATCTTTTTGTGGACTCAGCTCGACTTACCCACCTGCTCACCATAACCCTCAATTCCTTTATTGTTCAAATATCTATCTATCTATCCTTGCCTTAAAAACATTCAATAAAGGTAGCCTCAACTGCTTCATTGGGCAGGGAATTCCAGATTCACAACCCTTTGGGTGAAGAAATTCCTCCTCAACTCAATTCAGTCTTTAATTACAAAACCAATGATAGGATATGGGAATAGTGCAGAAAGTTAGAGTTGCAACAAAGGTTTACCAGGCCAGTTCCTGGAATGGCAAGCCTGTCGTATGAGGAGAGACTAAGTTGGTTAGGATTATCTTCACTGGAGTTTAAAAAAAAAAGTGAGAAGGGATTTCTTAAGGAGAAACTTACAAAATTCTAACAGGATCAGACAGAGTAGATTCAGAAAGAATGTCCTGATGGTGGGGGGAGTCCAGAACTTGGGATCATAGTTTGAGGATAAGGGTTAAACCTTTCAGGACTGAGTGAGGAGAAATTTCTTCATTGTGTGATTTCAAGAAGAAATTTGGCAAAGCTCTGGAGCTAAAGGGGTCAATGGAAATGGTGGGAAGCAGGGATCAGGATATTGAATTTAATGATCAGCCATGATCAAACTGAATGGCGGAGCAGGCTTGAAGGGCCGAATGACTTACTCCTGCTTTTATTTTTAACGTCCTAACTCTATTAGCACATCTTTTGGACAGTGGAAGAAAATCGGAGCACCTGGAGAAAACCCAAGCAGGCACATATAGACTACACATGAACATTGGTGCAAGCTGGAAATTGAACCTGGGTCCCTGGCACTGTGAGGCAAATGTGCTAATCACTGAGAGTGTAGCCAATCCACCTAATCTTTGGAGCGAGAGGGGAAACATCTGGAGGAAACCCGTGCAGACACAAGGAGAGTGTGTAAACTCCAGACAGACAGTGACCCGAGGCCGGAATCAAACCCGGGTCTCTGGCGCTGTGAGGCAGCAGTGCTAACCACTGTGATAGCGTAGCCAATCCACCTAACCAGCACATCTTTGAGCGTGGAAGGAAAATGGGGGCACGCGGAAGAAACCCACACAGACATGGGGAGAATGTGCAGACTGTGACCCGAGGCTGGAATTGAACCCAGGTCCCTGGCACTATGCCAACCTGTGTAACACCGTTCAGCATTAAGATCATCTGTTTGACTCCACCTCGAGAAAGATGCACTCCATCACCAAGATGTCCCCCAGATAAACTAAAGAATGGATCTTGGTCATCATGTGTATCCGTAGCAACCCAGAGTCCATCACCTTCCCTCAGAAGGGATTCTCGGATTAGAAAGTGTAAAGCTTTTAAAATTAAATGCTTAGAAGGCCAGCTGAAGGGGATATAGTAATTTGCTGTGCTGATACACTCGGAGGGGCCTTGATGAATAAGGATTTATCATGTGGATACACTGACATTTTGTAAATTCTTCGGAGGGCCCAAGTAACATTTATTTAGTTTCTACTGAACCCTTGAATTTCGTTCTAATGAGGTTTGCCTCCTTTCCGGTGAACCTTGAAAGATTGGGGCCAGCCAGGCTAGACGTGCTACGGAGAACGCACTCTGCATTTACTTCCAGGAGGTTGGCAGCCCAAGGGACAATCAAGTCTGATAGATGCGATGGCAAAAATTAGCCCCTGAGTCGTTTCTCAATACAGGCGATAAAAAAAATCAAGGAGAAATTGTCTGAGCAATGTCAAACCGAGAGTATTTGTTTCACTTGGCTTATGCATCCGGATTACTTTGCAGACTGCAGTGGTCACTTTAGCTGTGTCAGAGAAGCCTTCAAATGTGTGAGCCGGAGTAATGACTCAGTTCTCTGCGCTGATAAGGTGAATTGCTGCACAGTGTAATTATGCTTGCCTACACAACAGCGGTCAGCACTTCGCAAAGACATTTATCAAACGACATTTCAAAGATGCGATAAGGCATCGCGCAAATGCCAGCCTCTTTTAAAGACCTTTAGCTGAACGTTACCCGCGGTGTAAAGCGTCTCTCTCTGACCTTCCAAAGTCCTTTTTTTAAGCAATAAAAACACGAGAAAGAAAGGGGTTTGCCCACGTGCGAGTGAGGAATCTTACATTTGGCCGCATCTCCAGAGAATACGTTTCTGGAGGTTTTGGAAACTGATCCATCAGCCAAATTCTTCAGTTTAGCATGTTGCCTGAAAGAATAGCAGTGCAGTAATCCACAGATTATTACACTTAAGGGCAGGATTTTTAGCCCCCATTGGGGGAGGGGTGGACAGAGCAGAGGTGGGGGCGGCGGGGGGTGGTCAGCGCAAAGGATATGCACTTGAGCTGTAGGAGAAACTAGATAGGCTTGGATTGTTTTCTCTGGAGCAAAGGCGGCTGAGCTGGGACATGACAGAAGTGTACAAGATTATGAGGGGTATGTTCGGGCTGGATAAGGGGACAGCTGTTCCCCTTGCTTGAACGGTCAATCACAAGGGGGCACTCATGGTCACCCGCCCACCCCCCATTACCAAATCCCATGACAAGCAAGAAAATTCCCACCATGATACCTGACAATGGGCAGCACAGTGGTTAGCACTGCTGCTTCACAGCTCCAGGGTCTTGGGTTCGATTCTCGGCTCAGGTCACTGTCTGTGTGGAGTTTGCACGTTCTCCTCGTGTCTGCGTGGGTTTGCTCTGGTTTCCTCCCACAGGCCGAAAAGATGTGCAGGTTAGGTTGATTGGCCATGCTAAGAAATTGCCCCTTACCGTCCGGGGTAGCGGAGGTTAGAGGGATTAGTGGGTAGGGATATGGGGGATAGGGCCTGGGTGGAATTGTGTTCAGCACAGACTCGATGGGCCGAAGGGCCGCTTTCTGTACTGTAGGGTTTCAATGAAACAAACTTCTTTGAGGCGCTAAAATCAAACAATACACAAGTAGACACAGGAGGTGTTTTAAACAAAGTTTAAGTTTACTTATTAGGTGTCACAAGCATGCTTACACTGCAGTGAAGTTACATGAAAATCTCCTAGTTGCCACACTCTGGTGCCTATTCAGGTACACCGAGGGAGGATTTAACACAGTCTTTCAGACTGTGGGACAAAATCAGAGGTTTGTTCTTTGACTTGAAGGAAACTCACGCAGACACAAGAAGAACATGCAGCCTCTGCACAGAAAGCCAGGAATTGAACCTGTGTCCTTGGTGCTGTGAGGCAGCAATGCTAACCACTCTGCTGCCCAGTTGCAACTGTTCTTCATTGCTGCCTTAGGCAAAGTACTTAGAAAAGGTGCAACTCACAATGCACTGGCTTATAAAGCATGTTCAGTAAGAAGTCTCACAACGCCAAGTTAAGTCCAACAGGTTTATTTGGTAGCAAAAGCCACTAGCTTCCAGAGTGCTCGTCTCTCTTTTGTCAGATGAGTGGGATTTCAGTTCACAAACAGAGCATATAAATTCACAAACTCAATTTATAATAGTTGGAATGCAAGTCTTTACAGGTAATCAAGACTGAAAAGTACAGGCAATGTGAGTGGAGAGAGAGTTAAACCCAGGCTAAAAAGATGTGTATTGTCTCCAGCCAGGACAGTTAGTGAGATTTTGCAAACCCAGGCTTGCGTGGGGGTTACAAATAAACCCATTGGTCTTTAACCTGGTGTTGAGAGACTTCTTACTGCATTTACCCTAGTCCAATGCCAGCACCTCCGCATCATTACAAAGTATGGCCAGTTACAGAAAGCATCTAATACAAAACAAAATGGCTACCAATGACTTAATTCACCATTGCTGGAAGATTGAGAGAGATGAATCCTGACTGATGAAGATTATGCTTAATGCACCGTCAACCCTTCTCCCCATTGTCTCCAGAGGTTAACGAAATTAAACAATTATTTGTGACCAGACATTGCTTGAAATTACTAATACTTATGAGAGATAAATAATTATTTTTGTGTCCAAGCAAATTAATCAAATCCATTAGACCTGTCTGTGTATAATAATGTTTCACATGGTACTTTTAACTCAATGATGTTGCTGTTCTAGCTGATTGTTTCGGATTGTGGAAGATGTTTAACATATGTTCACTTGGTTTAATGCTACTTCAGACCAGGAGATCATAGAATCATTACAATGCAGAAAAAGGCTATTCGGCCCATTGTGTTTGCACTGTCTCTCCAGCAGACAATCATACCCAGACGTGATCCTTGTAATCCCACATATTGATCATGTCAATCCCTTGACATGCAACCTTTGGACAGTAAAGGGCAGTTTAGCATGGCCAATTCCTCTAACCTGCACATCTTGTGACACTGAACAAAAATTTAGCAGTGCCAATCCCCTAACATACACATCTTGGGACACTAAGGGGCACTTAGCATGGACAAATCGGTCTAACTACAGATCTTTGGACACTAAAGGATATTTTAGCGTGGCCAATCCACCTAACATGCATACCTAGGGCATTAAGGGGCAATTTAGCATGGCCAATCCACCAAACATGCATATCTTGGACTGTGGGAGGAGCTGGTGAACCAAAAGGAAACCCACAGAGGCATGGGGAGAAACTCTAGTGACCCAAAGCTGGAATTGAACCCAGGTCCTTGACACTGTGACACATCAGTGCTAACCAGATAAACTAGTTAATCTCTCTCTATACTTGCAGTGAGTAACATTTTGTTTGCCCTTATTAGTTGATTTCATAGCTGGTGTTTTGTATTTGAATTTATTTCCTTGATTGAAGAGATCCCTGTGATTCTTGATTTTAAAATCCCAAAATTGTTACAGCACAGAAGGCCACTCAGCCCATTATGTCTGCATTGGCTCTCCAAATGAGCATTATAACCTGTTTTCACATTAACTAGTTTATCTGGTTAACATTGATGTCTCACAGCACCTTTTCCCCATAACTTTACATATTGTTTCTATTCAGGTCATCATCTAGTGCCACTTTGAATGCCTCGGTTGAACCTGCCAATAACACACTTCCAGGCAGTGCATTCTTCAAAACTCTCACTCTTGCTTTCACATTCCTTCATACACCTCACCACCTCCGTAATCTTCTCCAGCCCACAATCTGTCAAGTTCCTCTTGTAATCCGCCTTCAAGGAAGATCAGCATGATAAGAATGGAAGGGAAATGTGTCATGCGATCTAGCCTTAGACTCACATTTTACTTTGAGCAGAGCACACACTCACAGCTCTGAGCTCTATGTCTATGTCTAACTATTCTCATTTATCTCATTTTAATAAATGAACCCACGATGTAGCTACCCAATTCCTTCTGAGCGATTGGGACTGTGTTTTTGGACTGTAAATACATCTGAGATATTGTACCATTATAACCCCAAATTCCCTCCCTTGCAGCCTCTTGCTGACCCATGAGTCAGAATTCTCCAGCCGTTGACACACCCCCGCACTAGGCCATCAGCGATGATGGAGAATTTGCTGCTTAGCCAATTCACTGTTCACTGCAGCAGGACAGGAGAATCGCATTAGCAGAGAGAGCTGGAGAATCCCACCAATGATTTTCTTCAGTCCACCGTTAGTCATTGTACATTTTATCCAACATTTGAAGAACCCAACTATTTGATAACATAGTCATATGAAGAGAGATTTAAGTCGGTTAGGATTATATTTACTGCAGTTTAGAAGAGCGAGATGGGAACTTACAAAATTCTACCACGGTTAGACAGGATAGATTGAGAAAGAATGTTCCCGATGGCGGGGGAGTCCAGAACTAGGGGTCATGGTTTGAGGACTGAGGCGAGGAGAAATTTCTTCTCTCAGAGGATGGTGAGTGTGTGGAATTCACTCCCACAGAAAGAAGTTAAGGCCAAAACCTTGTCTGATCTCAAGATGAAATTAGATATAACACGTACTAAGGGAAGGTGATGGCTTAGTGATATTATCACTGGATTATTAGTCCAGAAACTCAGCTAATGTTCTGGGGGAAATCAAAAGAGAAAATGCTGGAAAATCTCAGCAGGTTCTGGCTGCATCTGTAAGGAGAGAAAAGGGCTGATGTTTCAAATCCAGACTATCCTTTGTCAAAACTAACGTACTGGGAGACTCGGGTTCGAAACCCGCCACAGCAGATGATGGAATTTGAATTCAATTAAAAATAAACCTGATATTAAGAATCTGCTGATGTCCATGAAACCATTGTCAATTGTTGGAAAAACCCATCTGGTTCATTGATGTCCTTGACGGAAGGAAATCTGCCATCCTTACCCCATCTGGCCTACATGTCAGTCCAGAGTCACAGCAATGTGGGTGACTCTCAGTTGCCCACCAGCAATTAGTGATGGGCAATAAATGCTGGCACACAGCAATGCCCATGTCCCATGAATGAATAATACAACACATTGGCCCTCTCACACGTAACCATCATAATATTATACCAGTTTTAAATAAAAAGAACACTTCTGTCTCATTTCCTAGCAGCCGGCTGGTAAATAACAGAAAATTGATCCCAATTAAATATCAAAGCTGTGTTATTTAACGTGACAAGTTATGAAACAATAGGATTTCAGACACATTATAATGCAGAGTCACAGCGGCATTACACATGACAGCAGATTTTAAATTCCTCCCTCTCTGCTCTCTCGAGTGCTATTTAAAATAGATTAAAATTAGTGTAGAAGGAGGCAGGAGAAAGCAGTTTTCATGGTGATGGAAGTGGGTTTTATAAGCACTTGATATACAATCAGAATGATTACAGACGGGAAGTAAAATTTAGAGTAATTGAAATTCAGTCACTAAAACCAGACAGAATCTTAGCTCTCGATGCGAATTTGACTTGTGGAATGATAGTCTCAATGGGTATGGGACAGTTAAATAGTCATAGAGTTAATTAAAGATCTGAGGATGAAAGCTTGATCATATCATGCCCCAACACTGATTTATAGACAGCACGCAATTTAAACTCAAACTCATTTTCATTTCATCGAAATTCAGGAACTGAATTTATGCCACCCACTGGAGAGAGTAGAATGTTAAATTAATCATTGCAAGAGCATCCCCTTAGCTGCCATTCCTAAGACCTTCGTGAAGAACTGGTTTCACTACATAGAATCATAGATCATAGAACCCTACAATGCAGAAAAAGGCCCTTCAGCCAATCGAGTCTGCACTGACCACAATCCCACCCAGACCCTACCCCCATATCCCACCTACTAATCCCTCTAAACTGCACATTTCAAAACATTAAGGGGCAATTTTAGCATGGCCAATCAACCTAACCCACACATCTTTGGACCGTAGGAGGAAACTGGAGCAAACCCACACAGACACGAGGAGAAGAGCAAACTCCGCACAAATAGTGACCCGAGCTGGGAATCGAACTCAGGACCCTGGAACTATGAAGCAGCAGTGCTAACCACTGTGCTACCGTACTGCCCACAATTAACCCTCAATTAACATTGAAGGGCAGGCACAGTGGCAAGCACAGTTGCCTCACAAGCGTTGGGGTTGAATCTCAATTGCACTCAGGCAAATAGGGAAGGACATTGAACGCCGGCCATCCAGCGACACCCACGTCCCACAAACGAATGAATGAATAAAGAAAATAGCACCGATAGGGACCCAAGTTCAATTCCCGGTCTTGGGTCACTGTCTGTGTGGAGTCTGCACGTTCTCCCCACGGATGGGAGTCTGGTTTGTGTGATTGACTGGGCTTCATTCACGATTCTTTGTAGTTTCTTGGGATCTTGGTCAGAGCAAGAACTATACCAAGCTGAGATACAACCAAATATCTTGATGGGACATCTGTAAAAATTAGTATGAGTCATAGTGGATATGCTGGAATTCCTTATCTCTTGAGAAAGTAGAGGCATTGATGGGCTTTCTTAACTATTGTTTCGACATGGAGGGACCAGAACAGGTTGTTGGTGATCTGAACATCTAGAAACCTGAAACTCTCAACCATCTCGACTTCATCCCTGATTGTATAGACAGGGGTACTTCTGCCACTATGCTTCCCAAGTTGATGACTATCTTTCATTTTACAGACACTGAAGAAAAGATTGTCATCACACCAGTTCGCCAGATTCTCTACCTCTTTCCTACACTCCACCTCGTCATTGTTTGAGATCCGGCCCACTACAAGTGTCATCAGCAAACCAGAAAATGTGCTGCTGCTGTAGGAGGAGATGGAATGTTGAATGAAGCTATGAGTTGGAGCAGCAATGACATGCAAGGACAAACCAGTGTTGAATGACATTAACAAGTTAGACTGTCACAGTCCCTAGCGAGGTAAAGTCTCTGTGGAATTATTTTGCTGTTGTGTTTAGTGGGATAGCAATGAGCTATTGTCAGGGGCGAGCTGTACATTTGGCAAGGAGAATTCAACGTCTGCGCTCCTGCTAGGCCTAATTCAGAATTTAGAAATGCAGCAATTTCCCTCTTTTGCCAACCAGTTAGATGATTTTAAAGACTTAAAAGGCACATCCATTGCAGTCACACAACGAGGCTACAATCATAGAACCCCCCCTACAGTGTAGAAGGCGGCCATTTGGCCCATCTAGTCTGTACTGACCACAGTTGTACTCAGGCCCAATCCCTGTAACCTCATGTATTTATCTTGCTAATCCCCCTCCAATACTAGGGTCAAGTTGGAATGACCAATCAATCAACCAACCCAAAATCCCTACAGTGCAGGAGGGGACCTGCATTGAACACAATCCCATCCATACCCTATTCTTGCTAATCCCCCTGTCACTACAGTCATTTTAGCACAGCCAAGCAACCTAACTTGCACATCTTTGGATTGCGGGAGGAAACCAGAGCACCTGGAGGAAATCCACGCAGACATGGGGAGAATGTGCAAACTTCACTGTGACCCAAGGCAGGAATTGAACCCAGGTCCCTGTGAGGCAGCAATGCTAACCACCGTGCTGCCCAATTGCGGTTGTTCCAGAAGCCCTTCGCAAGTTGCACTGCTTCATTTTAAATCAGCCCAAGTTCTCAGACCTGAGGAACTATTGCTGTGAGACTGCGACAGAGGTAAATCACCGGGATCTAAGCAATTTCAGTGAGGCATCACAAGCTGTAAGGAACTGTAGTCACCAGTCGAGAGACAGACTCGGAAGGTCACCTCTACTGTCAGTTTACAGCACACAGAAGGGTAGGAGGAACAAATTGGTTTGTGTGGCACAGTACTAAAGCAGAATGCAGGGAAGCGTATATTCACTTTGGCAGATATAAAAGAGTAGATAACTGTTGTTGCAATAGCTCATAGGTGAGGACAGCATTAACTCTGAAGAGCTCCCTATGCTTCAGAAGAGGCCATTCAGCCCATTGAGTCTGTACTGACTTAGAGTATTGAACATGGTTAGCACTGCAGCTCCATGGATCCAGATTTGAATCTGGTCTCATCACTGTCTACGTAGAATTTGCACGTTCTCTTCCTGCCTCAATTTCCACAGGATGCTCCACTTTTATTCTACAGTCCAAAGATGTGCTGGTTAGAGTGGATTGGTGGTGCTAAATTTGATTTGATATATTATTGTCACATGTATTAGTATACAGTGAAAAGTATTGTTTCTCGTGCACTAAACAAAGCATGCAGTTCATAGAGAAGGTAAGGAGAGAGTGCAGAATGTGATGTTACAGTCATAGCTGGAGTGTAGAGAAAGATCAACTTAGTGCGAGGTAAGTCCATTCAAAAGTCTGACAGCAGCAGGGAAGAAGCTGTTCTTGAGTCGGTTGGTACGTGATCTCAGACTTTTATATCTTGTTCCTGATGGAAGAAGGTGGAAGAGAGAATATCTGGAATCCTTAAGCACACTGGCTGTTTTGCTGAGGCAGCGGGAAGTGTAGACAGAGTTTGTGGAGGGAGATTTGTTTGTGTGATGGACTGGGCTACATTCAGGACATTTTGTAGTTTTTTTTGTTTACGAGTCTTGGGCAAAGCAGGAGCCCGCACCAATCTATGAAACAACCAGAAAGAATGGTGCATCTATAAAAGTTGGTTGCCCCTTACTGTCTAATGATGTGTACATTAGGTGGATTGGCCATGCCAACTCTTAAATAGCTCAAGGTGTTCAATGGATTTCTGATAGAAAAGATTGGACGGGAAGAGGGCCCGAGTAAGATAGTGCCAGAAAGTCAGTGCAGGCTCGATGGGCTGAATGGTCTCCTCTGCACAATAGGGAGTCTATGACACCAAATGCAGATTCTGAACACTCGTGCAACATTGGATGGAGGGAAGGTGGAGAGGAGACAAATGGGTCCCATCATCGAGGGGAAAAACAAATGAATGAAGACAAGACTGCGGTGGAACAGCGAGCATCGCATCGCTTTGCATCTCGTGAGATTGCAAAAATCCGCTAATCGGGCATGGCACGGAAACAATAAGAACGTGAAGCTTCTGTAGAGACGTCAAGCTCTAAGAAGCGACCTCAGGCTTCTGTGTAGCCAAGTTTAGCACAGTCTGAAATCTGATTTCCAGCACAGTAGGTTTTACTTCTTGCCTCTGGGAGCTTTAAGGGGTGCTTCAGAGTGACTAATCTCTCACACGGCTCAAATCAATCTGAAGATGAAATGCCACCAGCCATTCCTTACACCCCACGTGTGCTCACTCGCCTCACCGGGACTTTATCAAGATCAACGCAGGAAATTGAACAGCTGTCAACAACTGACTTCCTAATATTCACCTTGACAGCTTCAATGAGGGCACACGATGCTCTGTCAGAGTGACACCCTGTAATAATCTCTCCAGGCCGCAGGTTCACCTGTCTAACGAAGAAGATGGCAAAGGATGTAAAGTTAATCGGATCCACGTGGGATTCCTTCGGATGCTCTGGTTTCCTCCCACACTGCAAAGACGTGCAGTTAGGTGGATTAGCCACGCTAAATTGCTCCTTACTGCCCCAAGATACATGCAGGTTAAGTGGATTGGCCATGCTAATTTGCCACTTAGTGTACAAAGTTGTGCAGAATAGCCATCCTAAATTGCCCCTTTAGTATCCAACGACGTGCATGTTAGATGGATTTAAATTGCCCCTTAAGGTCCAAAAATGTGCAGGTTAGATGGATCGGTCATGCTGAATTGCCCCTAGTGTCAGGGAGATTGGCAGGGTAAGTGTGTGGGGTTATGGGACTAAGCTTTGTGCAGGATTATGGTTAGTGCAAACTCGACGGGCTGAATGGCCTCCTGTACTGTAGGGATTCTATGAATCTTGGCTTATATTCCGTTAAAATCTAGTGCTTCATTCACTAGGGAACTAATTCTGTAATCCCTTCTGGAACATCAGCTTTGCCTCCCCAACTTTGTTGGTTTTATGTATGTTGAGGCACAGCTTCTTTAAGGGACCTGGTCACGTGACTTGGAGTGTGGGGTGAGCCGGTTGGGAACCGCCCCCCAGAGCGGGCAACGTTTGGAGCGTGGAGCAAGTGGTCTGAATTAAGATTCTGAGCGGGGTTTTCCAGCTGTGCTCGTCTCTGGAAAATCCCACCAGAGGTCACCGGACCTTTGTATGGTCCACCTCCCGCCTGCTACAATTCCCATGGACTAGAAAACTCCCCCCTCTGTATTCCCTGACGCCTGGCTATGGAACAGTTCTTGAGGAGACATCTCAGTGCAAAGGGAGGCAATGGCCAAGCGGTATTATCACTAGCTTAATCGAGAAACTCAACTAATGTTCTGGGGACCTGGGTTCAAATCCCAGCACTGCGGATGATAGAATTTGAATTCAATAAAAAAAAATGTGGAATTAAGAATCTACTGGTGAGACCCATCTGGTTCTCATAGAATCACAAAACCTTACAGTGCAGAAAAAGGTCCTTCAGTCCATCGAGTCTGCACCGAACACAATCCCACCTAGGACCTACCCTCCCTCCCTCCCCCTCCCCCCAGTCCCTGTATATTATCCCCACTAATCCCCCTAACCTACGCATCCCTGGACACTAAGGGTCAATTTCTTAGCATGGCCAATCAACCTAACCTGCACATTTTTGGACTGTGGGAGGAAACCGGAGTCCCCAGAGGAAACCCATGCAAACACGAGGAGAGTGTGCAAGCTCCACACAGTGAGTGGCCCAAGCCAGGAGTCGAACCCAGAACCCCAGAGCTGTGAAACAACAGCGCTAACCACTGTGCTACTGTGCTTCCTTTCTTTAGGGAAGGAAAGCTATCATCCTTGCCCAGTCTGGCCTACATGTGACTCCAGAGCTACGCAATTGTGGTTGACTCTCAAATGCCCTCGGGCAACAAACGTTGGCAAGCCAGCAATGCCCTAGTCTCTCAAACAAAAAAGATTTAAGGCTGAGCTAGGTATATTCCTGATTGACAAGGAGGCCAAGAGTTATAGAGGACAGAGAGAAAAGTAGAATTGAGGCCATAATCAGATGAGACAATATCAGAACAGGCTCGAGGGAGTACTCCTGTCCTGAATTTGTAAAATTGTACGCTCACAAGAGGAGCTGGCTTCCTTGGGGAGCGTGATTATCTGCCCTGAAATGTCTGTTTGGATTGCATTAAATGTTTTGTTTCTTTAGGTTAAGTACACAGACACCCATCCCCCTCCCCTTCACCCACCTCCATTTTGCCTGCTAAAGGCTTTCAATTGACATCCGAGGCTGTATTACTTAAATTTGCATAAATTTCAATAATCCTATTACAATTTGTATTAAATTTACATTCAGAATTAAGCACAGCCTTCTACTAAACGACGTACGCTCCTTTTTCCTTTCCAATGCATTAAAGAGAGCAGCGGAGATCTTCAAAGGAGCAGCATACATTAATAAATATTATCAAGATGCATGAAGCTGGAGAACGTACAGTGACATTAAAGCTGTTCCATTTCCTAGCTGGCATGTAGCTCTTTCTACAGGTAGGAGATGGAAGTGAAGGAGCTGCTAAATACTACTTAGAAAGTGGAACATAGAAAAGCTACAGCACAATCAGGCCCTTCGGCCCACAAGTTGCACCAACGATATCCCTACCTACTAGGCTTATCTATAACCCTCAATCCTATTACGTCCCACGCACTCATCCAGAAGTCTCTTAAAAGACCCTATCGAATTTGCCTCCACCACCAACAGCAGCCAAATCCACTAACTCACCACCCTCTGAGTGAAAAATTTACCCCTGACATTTCCTCCGTATCTACTCCCCAGCACTTTAAACCTGTGTCCTCTCGTAGCAACCATTTCAGCCCTGGGAAAAAGCCTCTGAGAATCCACCTAATCTGTACCTCTCAACATCTTATATACTTCTATTAGTCTCCTTCTCGGCCTTTTGGCTAATCCGTTTGCTGATCCTACACTTGATAGAAGTCAATAAGTTTGCACTGAGGCTTCATTTGAAGCAGTATTTAAAAAAATCATCTCGGCCTATATGGCCAGGATAAAGCTCAAATCAAACACAGAGGGTGTACGTTCTGCCCCTATCAGCTTAGATCTTGTTGATCGATCCCAAGACAAGAAAAGAAAAGTAGGGCCTGTCTTTCAGCTTATTTCTGTAATTTTAATTCGATTTGATTTATTATTGTCACATGCATTAACATACAGTGAAAAGTACATTTTCTTGCACGCTATACAAAGCATACCATTCATAGAGAAGAAAAGGAGAGAGTGCAGAATGTGGTGTTACAGTCGTAGTTAGAGAAAGGTCAACTTAATGTGAGGCAAGTCCATTCAAAAGTCTGATGGCAGCAGGGAAGAAACTGTTCGAGTCGGTTGGTATGTGAATTCAGACTTTTGGTATCTTTTCCACCCTCTTCCTTCGGGGGTGGGGAAGAGAGAATGTCCGGGATGCTTGGGGGTCCTTGTTTATGCTGGCTGCTTTGCTGAGGCAGTGGGAAGTGTAGACTTAATAGATGGAAGATTTGCATGATGGATTGGTCTACATTCATGACCTTTTGCAGATTTTTGCAGTCTTGAGCAGAGCAGGAGCCACACCAAGCTGTGATATACCATAGAAAGCATTCCCTCTGGTTGTATCTGTAAAAGCTGGTGAGAGTTGTAACTGACATGACAAATGTCCTCAGTCTTCTGAGAAAGTAAGACATTGGTGGGCTTTCTTAACTATCGTTTCGGCGTAGGGGGAGCCAAGACATGTTATTGATGATCTGGACACGTAAAAATCTAAAGCTCGCGACTCTTTCTATTTCATCCCCTTTGAAATAGTCAGGGCATGTTCTTCTTTACACTTCCTGAAGTTGATGACAATCTCCTTTGTTTCACTGATATGGAGGGAGAGATTATTGTTACTGCACCAGTTCACTATCTCTGTCTCATGCCTGTATTCTGTCTCATCGTTGTTTGAGGTAGTGTCGACAGCAAACTTGAAAATTGAATTGGAGGGGGATTTGGCCACACAGTCGTAGCATATAATGAATATATCATAGGATAAAAGGAATATAGTAGGCGGCTGAGAACACAGCCTTGTGGGGTACCGCTGTGGAGGATGTTGGTGGAAGAGGTTGTTGTTGCCGCCGGTCCTTACTGATTGTGTCCTGTGGGTTAGAAAGCTCAGGATCCAATTGCAGAGGCAGTAGCTGGGACCTAACCCATGGAGTTTGGAGATGGGTTTCGTGCGAATAGTAATATTAAAGGCTGAGCTGTCATCAAAAGATAGGAGTCTGACACAGGAATGCCTCTTTGTAAGGACTTAAATTGGAACCAATTTGTTTTTTTGACTGGATATAAATAAAAAAGGCATGGTGGCATAGTGGTTAGCACCGCTGCCTCAGAGCACCAGAGACCCATACCGTGAGACAGCAGTGACTGCCTGAGTGGAGTTTGCGTGTTCACCTATCAGTATCTGTGCGGGTTTCCTCCAGGTGCTCTGGTTAGCCCCCACACACAAGATGTGCGGATTAGTTTGATTGGCCATATTAACTTCCCCTTTGGTGTTGGGGGGGGAAGACGAACAAATTCAATAGGTGGTGATAGAGCCTGGGTGAGACTGTTGTTGGTGAGGACTTTGTGGATCAAGTGTCCCTCCTTCTGCACTGTAGGGATTTTATGATTATCCTTACAAAGACATTGAAATTTTTGTATTTTCAGGAACGATTTCTGTAACACTGAGTATGATTTTGTTTACTCATTGATGGGATGTGGGTGTCACTGGCTGGGCCAGCATTTATTATCCAGCCCTGAGGGCATCTAAGAGACAACCACATTGTCTCTGGAGTCACATGTGGGCCAGACCAGGTAAGAACGGCAGATTTCTGTTCCTCAAGGACGTTAATTAACCAGATGGGATTTTATGATAATCCATTCATGGTCATCATTAGACTTAATTCCGTATTTTTAATAGAATTCAAATTTCACCATCTACCAATGATGGGATTCGAACTCAAATCCTCAAAGCATTAGCTGTGTCCAGCAACAATACCACCGCCTCCCCTTGATTCAGGAATGGGAGACTGGGTGGAATTTACACTTTCTCCCTGTGTCTGCGTGCGTTCCCTTCGGGCGCTCCGGTTTCCTCCCACAATCTGAAAAGCGTCCTCATTGGGTGCATTGGCCGTGCTAAATTCTCCATCAGTGTACCCAAACAGGCACCAGACTGTCGCGACTAGAGGATTTTCATAGTAACTTCATTGCAGCATTAATGTAAGCCTACTTGTGACACTAACAAATACACTTTACTTCACTTTGATTGATAGCATAGTTCTACTAAGGAGCTAGCATCAACATGACGGAAGGAATGGCCTCTTTCCAAAGAATTACCTTGTTGGTTACCATCCTTCCAACAGTGAAATCAGGTTACCTTCACCTATTCCTTTAGCAGGGCAGCACAGTGGTTAGCAGTGCAGTCTCAGTGCCAGAGACCCAGTTCAATTCCCAGCTTAGGTCACTGTCTGTGTGACTTTGCATGTTCTCCACGTGTCTGCACGAGTTTCCTCCGGGCGCTCCAGTTTCCTGCCACACTCCAAAGGCGTGTTGGTTAGATGGATTGACTGTGCTAAAATTGCCCCTTAGTGTCAGGGAGATTAGCAAGGTAAATGTGGGGCTACAGCCTGGGTGGGATTGTGACAGTGCACACTCAATGGGCCGAATGGCCTCTTTCTGCACTGCAGGGATTCTATGAGAATCATTTCTATCTCTGATGTTAAATCTTAAAATGTTTATTTCCTCTGAATCTTGGCTATGATGAGCCAGAGCTTTGCTTGACAATGCAAGAAAGGAAGAGGGAATTTTTACGACATTTATCAAGGTTATAACAGCAACAGCTAATTGAAAGATTTTTTAAAAAAAATTTTAGACGCAAAATATTAAAAATTTGAATCTGGTAACTTCAACCTATTCCTTGTGTTCTAGCCCCTTGTGTCAATGTATCGATATCCCCTGCTTTGTAATGGTTATTTCCTTAATTTATTCATTGTTGGAAGTCAGAGAATATTTTCCAGAATAGCTGCTTCAGGAACAGAGGGTTTTAATAGCTTGCCAGGAGGTGAATCTAAAATTTCCATTCCTATAATAATGGTACTGTAGACATAACTATATTTCAGATTGCCAGTTTTGGGAGAGAGAGGAGCTGAACTCTGGACTGATCTCCGTGACGTTAAATCTACTGAATGCAACATGTGGGACCCGATACTCCCAGATCGATTCTAAATGTTAAGTTGGTAGTAAAACTAGTGTAATTCACCAATGTTTTATCAGTGGGAGTTCAGACTCGAATCTCCCACACTCTGTGCGACGCAGAGGTCAAAATTGTGGATATCATTAAAATCTCAGGGGATGAGGGAGACCCTATTTGCATTGGAGTCTGACAGCTTTGCACACACGCAGTGACCCCACGCTGTCAGCCTTTGTATTGCTGGCTGGTTTATCACCGCCTAGCCCAGGACCTCCACACTCCTGCCTCTCCGCACTCCAAGGCCCCCCCAGGCCAGACCCAAACTTCCCAGTTGGAGTATTGTGCGCAGTTCTGGTCGCCTCATTATAGGAAGGATGTAGAGGCTATTGAGAGAGTGCAGAGGAGATTTACAAGGATGCTGCCTGGATTGAGAGGCAGGCCTTATGAAGATAGGTTGAGGGAGCTGGGACTCTTCTCACTGGAGCGATGTAGGTTGAGAGGCGACCTGATAGAGGTTATAAAATGGTGAGAGGGATAGATAGGGTGGACTCTCAGAGACTATTTCCCCAAGCTGAAATGGTCACTACGAGAGGACACAGATTTAAGGTGCAGGGAAGCAAATACAAAGGAGATGTCAGGGGTAGGTTTTTCACTCAGAGGGTGGTGAGTGAATGGAACCGACTGCCGTCGGAGGTTGTTGAGGCAAACTCACTGGGGTCTTTTAAGAGACTTCTGGATGAGTATATGGAAATGAATAGGATAGGGGGTTATAGATAGGTCTGTGGATTGGTAGATGTGATTGGCGCAACTCGTGGGCCGAAGGGCCTGTTTGTGCTGTATTGTTCTATGTTCTATGTTCTCCCCTGCCCCCCAGTCCCAGAATGCCCCAATCTCCAGCATTCCCCCCCTCCCCTCCCCCAAGGCAGACCCACCCTCCTCCATCACTGAGCCACAAGGTTAAGTTTGCACTGGGTCACTAAACGTGACCCCATGAATAAGATTAAATACACACTGAATATTTCATAATGAATTATAGAAAATGCTCATTTATATATCTTTTATTCATTCATTCGTGGGATAATGGGTGTCACCAGCATTTATTGCCCATACCGAGTTGCCCCAACCACATTGCTGTGGCTCTGACTGGGTGGGATCGTTGTCGGTGCATAGCTCGATGGGCCCAATGATCTCCTTCTGTACTGTAGGGATTCTATGCGACTCCAAAGCCACGACAATGTGGTTGACTCTCAACTGCCCTCTGATATGGCCTAGCTAGACACTCAGTTCAAGGATGGGCAATAAATGGTGGATATGTCCCATGAATTAATTGCAAAAAAATGAAGACTTAACTAAAAAAGTGCTAGTGGTGCGAGCACTTTTTCCTCAGCAATCATTAAAATCCTTACAGTGCAGAAGGAGGCCATTCAGCCCATCGAGTCAGCACCAACAACAATCCCACCCAGGCCTATTCCCACAATTCCTCATATTTATCCTACTAGTCCCCCTGACATTAAGGGTCAATTTTGCATAGCCAATCCATCTAACCTACACCCCTTGAGTGTGGGAGGAAACCAGAGCACCGAAGGAAACCCATGCAGACGAGGAGAACGTGCAAACTCAGTGATTCAGGGCCAGAACTGAACCCGTGTCTCTGATGCTGAGAGGCAGCAGTGCTAACCACTGTATCAACAACAGTTTCACGGTTACTGGGACGAGCTCTCTTTTCCAGATTTTTCTTCAACTGAATTTAAACTCATCCGCAACCGCGGTGGGATTTGAACCCATCTCCGCAGAACGTTAACCGGGGCCTCGGGCTCAGTGACATTACCACTGCGCCACCGGGTAGGGTTTTTACACTCGAGCGAGACTAGAAGTTTCCATTTGAGGTCAACAGATATTTCCGTTGCCCCTCGCCAGCTCCAATTCCGTGATGGACAAAGCAGTAGCATTCCAGTGACCATCTTTGACAGCTTGGAGCTAGGATATAAATAAGGTTGGGAGACTTCAAAATACCCCTGGGATGGGCACCCCTCAAAAGTTATAATAGGGTCAGGATTGTCATCAGCTGCAACATGGAAGAAAGCAGACTCTGACAAGAGTGTACAAGTAAATTATTCATTGAAGAGTTACAGGAGTAATGATTGTCCACAGGATATAATCTAAGGTTATTAAATTGTATTGATTCCTTCAAAGAACAAGAATTTGGGTTGTGGTTCAGTCCCAGGAGAAACGAGCTGTAGGAAGTTATAACTCAGTGTGCTGTGAAACTGGGTCAGCGCCACAAGGCAGCCTCATAACTCAAACTGGGCACTCCACCTTCAGGGACAAGAGAGGCCATTTGCGACAGGGAAAAACGTGCAGGAGGTTAAAGAGCCTGGTGAGAACGCGGCTGATCTTTGTAGCTGGGGCTTTGATATCTTTTTCCCTCAAGCCCTTTGAAGCCTACTGGTAGACCTAGATTAGGGACGAGGTGGGTATCAGAATAGAATAGGAATCGGTATAGTGGTTTGCACTGCTGCCTGACAGCACTTAGGAACCCGGGTTCGATTCCCAGCTTTGGTAATCCTGGTCAGACCTACACCGACTGCAGAGTCTGCACTGACCACCATCCCACTCTATCCCAATAGCCCAATCACCCTGACACTAAAGGGCAATTTAGCATGATCAAGCTACATAAGCCTGCGGATCTTTGGAGGAAACCGGAGCACACAGAGGAAGCTTATGCAGAAGTGGAAGAATGTGCACAAACAGTGACCCAAGCCAGGAACCGAACCTGGGTCCCTGGCACTATGAGGCAACACAGAACATTACAGCGCAGAACAGGCCCTT
The DNA here is from genome assembly GCA_024679065.1 of Sphyrna mokarran. NCBI lineage: Eukaryota > Metazoa > Chordata > Chondrichthyes > Carcharhiniformes > Carcharhinidae > Sphyrna > Sphyrna mokarran. The sequence goes on from JAGIQG010000033.1 coordinate 10,293,032, forward strand.
CGGCCCTCGATGTTGCGCTGACCAATTGAGAAAAAGCAATGACCCTCTAACCTAAACCATTCCCTTTTCATCCATAAACCTATCCACTGACCACTCAAGTGCCCCCAAACTTGGCTCATCTACAACTGCTGCAGGCAAGGCATTCCATACCCTTACCACCCTCTGGGTAAAGAACCTACCTCTGACATCCGTCCTATAACTATCACCCCTTAATTTAAAGCTACATCCCCTCGTGCTAGCCTTCTCCATCCGAGGAAAAAGGCTATCACTGTCCACCCTGTCTAATCCTCTGATCATCTTATATGCCTCAATAAGGTCACCTCTTAGCCACCTTCTCTCTAATGAAAATAACCTCAAATCCCTCAGCCTTTCCTCAGTGCTAACCATTGTGTCACCATGCCATCCCATGAGCGAATTAAAAAGTGCACAGTATGGCTAAGCAGGAAGAACATCAAGGTGCCAGGTTACCCCATCGAGAGATTGAGCTCCATAGAAAGACAAGCGGAAGGGCCTTACTGGGCTGAAGAACCAGCTTGGGCATTAACCATGCTCACAACTTCCACCTGCCAAGGATGCAGATGGCAATCTCTTCCATTGATGCCAGTTCCTGGTGACTGCCTCCTTTCCATTGCTTCTCTCTACAGAAAAAAGGTTCATGTGTGGCTTTTGGAGCTTTGGGAATTTGTTTAGTGTAGTGCACCTGATGACATTGTGACCCTGGAGAGTGATGTGCCTCACCAGCTCAATCAGAAAGATGGAAAAACGTAAGCTTCCGTGCTGACTTGATACAAGGAGCGAGGAAGGGAAAAAATTGCTAGTGTTGGAACTAAATTCAGATCACGTAGGCCAAATAGAGAGAGAGAGATGTAAAGAAGAGCCTTACCTTGTCAATCCTTGTCAGATCGTTTATTGTGCATGGTGGCACAGCAGTTGGCACTGCTGCCTCACAGTACTAGGAACTGGGTTCAATTCTCAGCTTGGGTCACTGTCTGCAGACACCACATGTTCTCCCTGCATCTCCACAGGTTTTTTCCCACAACCCAAAAGACATGCTGGTTAGGTGCATTGCTAAATTTTCCCCTCAGTGCACCAGAGTGTGCTGAATAGGTTATTTTCACAGCAACTTCACTGCAGTGTTAATGTAAGCCTACTTGTCACACTAATAAAAAAAAACTTAAACCTAAACCACATCGGGATCTTCAGGGGGGGGAATGCTTTGATAAAATAGATGTTGCAATGAGCCAAGTGCTAGTACATCCCTCCCCCCACTCAACATACATCCCAGAAGGGATTGGTGACCTTTAACCTGGAAACAATTCCACCTCAATGAGGTTCAGCTGCAATCAATGAGGTAGTTCTTTCCATGTACCTAACAAGTAAACAAACTCAAATTAACTTAGGGACAAATTAAGAGGGGCAGTCTCCCAAAAAGGAAGGGGCGGCGGGAATGGAACAGAAACCAAAATCCAAAGGAAACTTAAAACGTGAAATCAAAATGTCATTATAAGGGTCTATAACACACCCCAGCCCCTGCGGTGCCCAGCGGGCACGGAAGGCATCGACTGCGCCCATGGACACCGCATGCTCCCTCTCCAGGGACACTTGGCTGCGCAATCAATGAGGTAGACATCCATAAGTAGATCACCAAGCGATAGCAGAGACGGAAACCTTAGGCAAGGAGAACATTGGATATTGGATGGTACGGTGGCGCAGTAGTTAGCACTGCTGTCTCACAGTGGCAGGGAGCCAGGTTCAATTCTGGCCTCAGATCACTGTCTGTGTGGAGTTGGCGCGTTCTCCTTGTATATATGTGCATTTCCTCCGGGTGTTCCGGTTTCCTCCCACAATCCAGAGCAGGGTAGGTTGATTAGTATCATGGAGATTAACAGGGTAAATACATAAGGTAACGGGAATAGGGCCTGGGTGGGATAGTTGTCAGTACAAGCTCGATGGGCTGAATGGCCTCCTTCTGCACTGTTAAGATTCCACTATTCCTGTGTATAATTCTTGCAATGGATAAATTGCATGCTTTGGAGGTTACAACCAGAATCAGACAATGAACCTGCGTTGGAACCTTGCTATGGACTGTATGGGAGCCTGCCTCAGCAGCTTAAGCCTTTTTCTGTTTATGCAAACATGAATTTGGCTACGTATTTTCACATGTGTTAATCATGTGTGTGTGGTCAGTATGGCAGCATAGAGGGAGAATTTCAGACTATGGGAGGAAACCAGAGCACCCGGAGGAAACCCACACAGACACAGGGAGAACATGCAGTCTCCGCATCGACAGTGACCCAAGCTGGGAATCGAACCCAGGTCCCTGGCGCTGTGAGGCAGCAGTGCTAACCAGCATGCGCTTTTTTTTAATAATGCTTAGATCCTGTAAACAAATAAAACTTTGCTTTAATAAACACAATAAGGGACATCCACAAATAGATTTTGAGCATTTTGGACAGCAAGATTAATTTGCTCTTATAATGGTCTTAAAAGAAAGGAATGTTGAAATTTAAATCTTACTCCCTTCTTATGAATATGAAGTTGAAATTCGAGGATTAATATTTCATCAGCGCAAGCAAATTAATGTGGTTGATTGCAGTTGAAAATACTGAATATTAAATTAACATCTCAGAACTGTAATTCTCTCAGGATTTGTATTTTTATTACTTCTATAATAATAAAGAAACCACAGAGAATGAGAGTTTTGTGTTTTTGCATTAAGTAGGAATACTGGACCTGAAGTAGGCTATTCAGCCCACTTTGCCATTCAATAAAATTATTGGATTTGATCTCATTATTTTCACATGTATTAACATACATAGAATCATAGAAGAATCATAGAATCCCCAATGTACAGAAAGAGGCCATTTGGCCCATCAAGTCTGCACTGACTACAATCCCATCCAGATCCTACCCCCATGTCCCTATATATTTTACCTACTAACCCCTCTAACCTATGCATCTCAGGACAATAAGAGGCAATTTTATTAGCATGGCCAGTCAACCTAACCCGCACATCTTTGGACTGTGAGAGAAAACCAGAGCACCTGAAGAAACCCATGCAGGCACGAGGAGAATGTGCAAACTCCACACAGGCAGTGACCCGAGCCGGGAATCGACCCAGGTACCCGGAGCTGTGAAGCAGCAGCGCTAACCACTGTGCCAACATGCCGATACCACTGTGCTACCGTGTTGCCCTAATACAGTGAAAAATATTGTTTCTTGCAAGCTATAGAGACAAAGCATACCATTCATAGAGAAGGAAAGGAGCAGGTGCAGGATGTGGTGTTACAGTCACAGCTAGGATGTAGAGAAAGATCAACTTAATGCAAGGTAAGTCCAATCAAAAGTCTGAGCAGCAGGGAAGAAGTTGTTCTTGAGTCAGTAAGTACGTGATCTTTTTCTTGACGGAAGAAGGTAGAAGAGAGAATGTCCGGGGTTATTGGGGTCCTTAATTATGGCGGTTGCTTTTCCGAGGCAGGGGGAAGTATAGACAGAGTCAATGGATGGGAGGCTGGTTTGTGTGATGGATTGGGCTACATTCAGAACCTTTTGTAGTTTCTTGCAGTCTTGGGCAGAGCAAGAGCCCATACCAAGCTGTGATACAACTAGAAAGAATGATTTCTATGGTGCATCTGTAAAAGTTGGTGAAAGTCGTAGTGGACATGCCAAATTTTCTTTAGAATAGGAGTAGGCCATTCAGCCCCTCGAGCCCGCTCCATCATTCAATAAGATCATGGTTGATCTGCAGACATGTACCTGCCCTAGGCCCGTATCCCTTCATACCCCTGCTCAATAACAAGTGTGTCTATCTCAGACTTAAATGTAAGAATTGAACCAGCATCCACCCCTTGGAAGAGGGTTCCAAGTCTCCACCACTCTTTGTGTGTGGAAGTGTTTTCTAACACACAGTGGCACTGTGGGTTAGCACTGCTACCTTACAGTGCCAGGCGTCTGGGTTCGATTCCCGGCTTGGGTCACTGGGTGTGGACATTCTCCCTGAGTGTGCGTGGGTTTCCTCCGGGTGCTCCAGTTTCTTCCCACAGTCCGAAAGAGTGGCTATACCAAATGCGTAGGTTAGAGGGATTAGCGAGGTAAATGTGTGGGGTTACAGGGATAGGGCTGGGTGGGATTGTGGACAGTAGACTTGATGGGCCAAATGGCCTCCTTCTACACTGTAGGGATTCTATCAAATCTCCTAATCTTTAGCTTATGGCCCCTGTTTCTAGAGCTTTCAACTAGTAGAAAGAGTTTATCTTTATCCACCCTGTTCTCAAAGAGTCCTCAATTTTTTACCTACTCTTCGCTTGTATGGTAAAGTGGACTTGTGGTGCAGTAGGTGGAATCCTCACCTCTGGGCCAGGACCTCTGGGTTCAAGCCCCACTTCAGGCCCCGAAGGACATGGAAGGTGTATTGATCATGTGGGCAAACAGTTCAGTTATTAGAAATCCTTCCAACAAAGGGAAGAATGGAAGAATTTCTTGGTGAATCACACAGCAGGAGGCAATGCAAATGAGTACAGTACTTTTGTATCTTTCTCCCGATGGAAGAAAGTGGAAGAGAGAATGTTCGGGGTGTGTGGAGTCCTTGATTATACTGGCTGCTTTCCAGAGGAAGCGGGAAATGTAGATGGAGTCAATGGATGGGAGGATAGTTTCTGTGGTGGGGTTGGTCTTCTGACGCAGAAGGACACAGACACAGGTGCAGAGTAGAGCACCTATCCACCCAACATCCATCCTGCAATGTATCTGACCTGGAAGGACCTGATGCTGTAGTCTAACCCTCAACAAAAACTCAGCAGCAAAGGCTTGATTGGCACAAAAATCAATCACCTTATACATCCGTAGCTTGGATCCAAGTAGGTCTCAATCTCAATTAAAGCTTCACCTTTCCCAGAGCTCTCGCTGGAAATTGGCCTGCAGCTAGATAAGGAGGTCCAATGCACTGGGTATCATAATACCACGGAATCCAAACAAGTCATTAGCCTTGCTCACTTGAGCTTCATAGCAATTAAGTGAACACGTCGGTATCTCCCGGTTATCAGTGGACAATCGAACACTTTGACATTCTGCTCACACTTTGACAGCCAAGAGTATGCTATTCACAAAACCAAAAAGGGGTTAGAAGTTAAGTGTGGATGCAAGGCTGTTGAATTCCCAGCTCTGATTAGGCCATTCTGATGAGTTAAACAATACCACGCTGTTGATAACAAATGCAAAATTCCATCTGGGATCCAGATTGTGGCACAATGCTAACTGATAAATGTTCAACGCTATTGCAGTGTTGATAGAAAGATTTACATTTGCATAGCACCTGCAGGAGATCTCAAAGTGCTCTGCTCTCAAAGTGCCCACGAATCCATTCGTGGGTCATGCGTGTTGCTGGCTGGCCTCTGGGTGCTCTTGTTTCCTCCCACAAGACGTGCTGGTTAAGTGCATTAGCCATGCTAAATTCTCCCTCAGTCACCCGAATAGGCAACTGGGGGATTTTCATAGTAACTTCATTACACTGTTAAGGTAAGCCTAATTTTTTTGTTATTCGTTCATAGAATATGGGTGTCGCTGGCTAGTTAATTACCCATCCCTAATTGCCCCTTGAGAAAATGGTGGTGAGCTGCCTTCTTGAATCTCTGCAGTCCATATGCTGTGGGTTGACCCACAATGCCGTTATGAGGGAATTTCAGGATTTTGGGCCTAGCGTCTGTGAAGGAACACCCGATATATTTCCAGGTCAGGAAGATGACTGGCTCGGAGTGGAACTTGCAGATGCTGGTGGTCCCATGTATCTCCTGCAATGCTAATAGCTGGAATTCTCTAGCTGTTTTACACTCTGTCGCTGAACGCAAGGAGAATTTGGCACTCAGCCAAACCTCTGTTCACTGCAACAATACAGGGGAGCCCTGACGGACAATCCCACCCACTGTCTGAAATTTTCTTTTATTCATTAATAGGCTAGGAGCTGGACCAGCGTTTATTGCTCATCTCCAATTGCCCTCTTGAATCGTTGCAGTCTCAATGGTGTGGGTACACCCACAGTGCTGTTAGGGAGGGAGTTCAGAATTTTGATTCAGCGACTGTGAAGGAACGGTGATGCATTTCCAAGTCGGAATGGAGAGTAACTCAGAGGGGAAATCTCCAAGGAGTGGCATTCTCAGGTATCTGCTACCCTCGTCCTTCTAGATGATGGTAGTTGTAGATTTGGAAGGTGTTGCCTGAGGATCCTTGATGACTTTCTGAAACACATCTTTTTAATTTGATTTTCATTGTCACAGGGTACACAGAGTAATCTTCCACAAATATCAAGGTGCTAATGACCAAATAGCCTATTTTGAATGATATTGATTGGGAGATAAATATTGGCTTGGGACAACTCTGAAACAATTGCCTGTGTGTTAGTTTATATCTAACTCCAGGAGCTGTCCTCATTATAACATCTCATTCCAAAGAAAGAACTTCTGACAGTGCAGCACTCCGCCAGTACCGCACTGCAGTGTCGACCTAGACTTTTACGTTCAAGAATAGAATTCGAGGCTTGGACCCAAATCCAAGTCTGAGAAGGGGTCTAAAAGTCGGAGCTAAAACACTCCCAGTTTCAAGGCTGCCCAGCATTTAGAACCAAAATGGTGAAATAGCACCCAATAAGCCTGCACTGATGAAGCATCTTACCACCTCCCGCCACCCCCTCTTCCCCCCTCTACTCAGCATCTTGGTGGCCCACACTCTTCCTGAGATACCAAGGGAGAATTTAGCATGGCCAATCTACATAACCTGCACATCCTTGGACTGTGGGAGGAAACCAGAGCATTTGGAGGAAACACAGACACAGGGAGAAGGTGCAGACTCCACATAGATAGTAACCCAGGGCTGGGAATCAAACACAGGTCCCGGCTGGGAATTGAACCTTGGTACCAAGCTGGGAATCGAATTCGGGTCCCTGGTGGGAATCGAACCAGGTACCAAGCTGGGAATCGAATTCGGGTCCCTGGTGGGAATTGAACCCAGGTCCCTGATGATATAAGGCAGTAGTGCCAACAACTGTGTCACCATGCCTATTTAAGTTGATCTTTCTCCACCTTCTTCTCCGCTGCCATCAGACCCTGAATGGTCCTATCTTATAAGAAGTTGATCCTTCGCTACACCCTGGCCATGGCTGTAACATTATATTCTTCACACACTCCTTTCCTTCTCCCCTATTAACTCTATGAATGGTATGATGTGTCAGTTAGCGCACAAGAAGTAATCCTTCTCACTGTATCCCAATACATGTTAAAACAATAAATCAAATCAAATTTTTGGACTGCAGGAAGAAACGAGAGCACTCGGAGGAAATCCATGCAAATATGGGGAGAACATGCCAATTCCACACAGACATTGAACCAATTGAACCTGGGTCCCTGGTAGTTTATGAGGCAGCAGTGCTAACTACTGTGCCAGAAGATCCCATTAGTCTAGAAGTTGGATTTGGACTGATAAAGAATAATTTTGCAGAGCTTTGCTTCATCAAGAGGCCTCATTCGATGTGGTCAAATCTGTTGTGTTGTCCTTCTCTTTCCAACCTGGGCTCCCATGTAGTGAAAATTTGCAAAATCTCCTTTTCACAGTTGCGTCAAGTTAAATTTCTCATCAGGATTCATTGCTTTTACCTCAGCTTGATGATCCTTTCAAGTTCTCCCACATCAAATCTTGCCATTAATCTCCTCGGCACAAGATTAGCATCTCAGATCCAAGAGATGTAAGTAAGTCTGAGCTCATGTACCAACCGACTCAAGAACAGCTTTGTCCCTGCAGCCATCAGATTTTGAATAGACCTACCTTGCATTGAGTTGATCTTTCTCTCCACCCTAGCTATGACTGTAACACTACATTCTGCACCGTCTCCTTTCCTTCTCTAGGAACTGTACGCTTTGTCTGCATAGCGCAAAAGGAGTAGTACTTTTCACGCTGTATAAAAAGTGGGGAAGTGTGAGATTATGCAGTTTGGAAGGAGGCACAGACTATTTTCAAACTGGGAAAATGCTTAGGAAATCAGAAACACAAAGGGATTTGGGAGTCGTCGTTCAAGATTCTCTTCAGGTTAACGTGCAGGTTCAGTCGGCAGTTAGGAAAACAAATGCAATGTTAATATTCATGTGAAAGAACTAGAATACAAGAGCATGATGTACTTCTAAGGCTGTATAAGGCTCTGGTCAGACCCCATTTGGAGTATCGTGAGCAGATTTGGGCCCCATGTGCTGGCCCTCGAAAGGGTCCAAAGAAGGTTCACAAGAATGATCCCTGGAATGAAGAGTTTGTTCTATGAGGAACGATTGAAGTCTCTGGGTCTGTACTGGTTGGAGTTTAGAGGGATGAGGGGGGAATCTTATGGAAAGTTATAGGATAGTGAGGCCTGGATAGAGTGGACGTGGAGAGAATGTTTCCACTAATAAGTAAAACTAAAACCAGAGGGCACAACCTCAGGCTAAAGGGATGATCCTTTAAAACAGAGATGAGGAGGGATTTCTTCAGCTGGAGAGTGGTGAATCTGTGGAATTCTTTGCCGCAGAAGGCTGTGGAGGCCAGGTCATTGAGTATCTTTAAGACAGAGATAGATAATATCTTAATTAATAAGGGAATCAGGGATTATGGGGAAAAGGCAGGAGAATGGGGATGAGAAAAATATCAGCTGTGATTGAATGGTGGAGCAGTTCACCATTCAATGGGCCGAGTGGCCTAATTCTGCTCCTATGTTTTATGATCTGGGTCTTACACTATACATGTAACAATAATAAATCAAATCCAATCAAAACTCTTAAGTTCTACCTTGGTCTCATCTTTCTTCATGAGCGATGGGAATTAGGAAGAGAATCTTCTTTACAAAGGGCAAAAACACCTACACGTTCTTCCATCAATTCTCCTTAACAAGAGAGGTCCCACTGGGAGTCATCCAATGCATTATGGCTCAGATGATATCAGCAGGTTTGACTGACTGTATTCGTGACTACAAAGCTGTGCAGAAGCAATTTATGAGGTTGTGGTCCCTGTAGAAACATTTATTAAGGCTTCAGCCAAATCCCTCAATCCCTGTGATTTGCCATATTTTTTAAGTAGATGGAAAGTCACACAGAACACACAGCTAAATTCCTGACTTGTGTCTACAACAAGCAAGGTTCTGCACTTTAACAATGATCCCTGACATCCTTAATATGGACGTTTCCAAACTATTAACTAGTAACACGTTTTAAATTTTGTCTTTATTTGTAAGCATCATTTCATTTAATAAAGGAAAATAGGCTATAACTTTTATCTGGCTCTTTTGACCCAATAATTCATTTTTGCAATGTAAACATTTCCTCAATAAAGTTCTATCCATCTACCACTAACAACTTATCACCGCATTACACTTTCTCACTCAGGTATAAGTGGTTGAAAACGTTGCTGTGAAAGAGGAGTGAGGAATGAAGATGCACGATCTCCCCCTTGTCTGTACGGGCTCAATGCACCGGTTTCCTCCCACAGTCCAAGCATGTGTAGGTTAGGCGGATTAGCCATGTTAAATTACCCTTTAATGTCCAAAGCTGTATAGGTTAGGTGGACTAGCTATGCCATATTACTTCCTAGTGTTCAAAGATGTGCAGGTTAGGTGGATTGGCCATGCTAAATTGCCCCGGGTACAAAGATGTGTGAGTTGGCTGGATTTACACGGATAGAGGGGGTTTACTCTTGCAGAGAGTTGGTGCGTAATTGATGGGCCGAATGTCCTCTTCCTGCAAGAATTTTATGGCGTCCATTCTATGGATTCTGTGGTGTTTATTCTATGTTCACCATATGTAACTAATCCGAGTGCAACATCATTTTTGCCCCCGTTATGGGGTGGTCCAGTTCAAAGGAAAGTTTGTACTGAAAACTTTATGGCCTTTGAACCTTGTTCAGGCTCGGGAGTGGAAACGCTTCTTTATTATTCAATTATTTGCTGGTTTGCAGAAGTCTGCTGGCATTGTTGGCATGGTAATTTTTCAGATACTAATCGCTGGCTTCGTGCTCATTTAAGTTTGCAAAATACAATGGTTCAGTTTACTAAGCTTGGCTTGCGCAATCTGGGCTGTCCACAGATTCAGGCAACAATGAGCAAAAAATATAATCTTGCCGCAAGAAATGAAGAAGACAGTCTTTGTGCACGGAGTTGCCATGGTGATTGGCTTTTAGTCGAGACGATTTAAATTGTTTTCTTTCTTTTATTCTTGGACCAGTACATGAGGAGGGTGAAGATGATTTAGTTTATACAGATGATTGATAGCCTGCAGTAAAGTTTAAAGTTTATCTATTAGTGTCGTAAGTAGGCTTACATTAATACTGCAATGAAGTTGCTGTGAAAATCCCCTAGCCGCCGCACTCTGGCGCCTGTTCAGGTATACAAAGGGAGAATTTAAAGTGTAAAGTTCATTTATTAAGATGTATAGGTTTGGTGGATTGGCCATGCTAAATTTCCCCTTAGTGCCCAAAGATGTGTAGGTTAGAGGGATTAGTGGGTACAATATGTAGAAATATAGGGTAGGTCCTGGGTGGGATTGTGTTCAGTGCAGACTCGATGGGCTGAAGGGCCTCTTTCTGTGTTTTATGTTCTATGTGCAGGTTAGTTGGATTAGCCATGTTAAGTTGCCTCTTAATGTCCAAAGATGTAGGTTAGGTGGATTAGCCATGGTAAATTGCCCCTTAGTATCCAAAGATGTGCAGGTTAGGTGGATTGGCCATGCCAAATTGCCACTTAGTATCCAAAGATGAGCAGATTAGGTGGATTGGTCATGCTAAGTTGTCCCATGTCACTAACACTAGCAGTGGAGTTACTGTATAAATCCCCACACTCCAGCACCTATTCGGCTATGCTGAGGGAAAATTTAGCATGGCTAATGTATCTAACCAGCATGTGGAGGCTTTTGAGAGGGTATTGGAAAGATGTACCAGGATGTTGCCTGGTATGGAGGGCATCAGCTATGAGGAGAGGTTAGAGAAACTTGGTTTGTTCTCACTTGAACGACAGAAGTTAAAAGGTGACCTGATAGAAGTCTACAAGATTATGAAGGGCGTGAACAGGGTGGATAGTCAGAAGCTTTAGTCAGAGTCAATTACTAGAGGGCACAGGTTTAAGGTGTGAGGGGGCAAGGTTAAAGGAGATACACGAGGCAAGTTTTTTGTTTACACAGAGAGTGGTGAGTGCCTGTAACTCGCTGCCAGGGGAGGTAGTGGAAGCAGATACGATAGTGACATTTAAGGGGCACCTTGACAATTACATGAATAGGGTAGGAATAGAGAAAAGAGTAGGTACTTTTAGTTCAGATAGACAGCTTGGTCAGTGCAGACTTGGAGGGCCGAAGGGCCTGTTCCTGTGCTGTAATTTTCTTCGTCTTTCTGATTGTGGGAGGAAACTGGAGCACCTGGAGAATAGCCACGCAGAAAGAGAGAGAATGCAGACTGGGCACAGACAGTGACCCAAGCTGGGAATCGAACTCTAGCGCTGTGAGGCAGCAGCGCTAAAACTGTGACACCATAACTTCATTGAATGTTAATGTAAGCCTACTTGTGACACTAACAAATAAAACTGATGGGAGAGAAAAAGTTCCAGCAGAAAATGACAAATTGGATTGCTTTGTCAGAGAGATAGGGCAGAGAATCAGTCCTTTAGCAGTGTGTGTGATTTGGACATTTTATTACAAGCAGGTACATGAGCACACAGAAATCATGTGACATAGTGGTCAGAATGTCTTAATGCAAGACCTAGCCTCGGACTTCATCATTTAAATGGAGAAAGTCTGCAGAACGCTACAGCAGCAAGAGATTTGGACTCGGGGAAAATGTGCAAACTCCACACAGACTGTCACCCAAGGCTGGAATCGAACCCGTGTCCCTGGCACTCCGAGACAGCAGTGCTAACCACTGTGCTAACCACTGTGCCGGTTTTCAAGCATATCATGATATGATCTCTCTGCCATTTTTAATGCTCTCCCTTGATGTCATCAGTATTCAGAAATCTATTGATTTCTGTCACTAAGTTATTGAGTTTTCGCAACCCTCTGCCTGTTTCATTTTTACATTACAACAGTGAGTACATTCCAAATGTACTTCACAGAATTGTTATGGTGCCCAAGGAGGCTATTCAGCCCATTGTGTCTGCACTGGTTCTCCAAACAAGCATTGTGACTTAATGCTAATCCCTACTTTTTCCCCATACCTCCTGCATATTGTTTCTATGCAAATAATCACCTAACACTCTCATGAATGCCTCGATCAAACCTGCCTCCAGACCCCAACAGCTCACATGAAAGATTTGTCTTACATCGCATTTGCTTCTTTTGCAAATTACTTTGAACTTTTGATTTTTGATCCTTTTAAGATTGAGAACATTTTTTTTCCCTATCACCACTCTGTCCATTTCTCTCATGATTTTGAACATTTCTATTAAATCTCCTCTAAGTCTTCTTGTCTCCAAGGAGAACAGACCCAAACTCTCCAATCTATCCTCATCATGGAAGCTTCTCGTCTCTGGAACTATTCTTTTAAACCTCTTCTGCAGTCTCTCCAAAGCATTCGCATCCTTCCTACACTGTGGCACAATGAACTGTACGCAATATTAGAGGTCTAACTATTGTCTTGTATAATTTCAGTCTATCCTACTTGATCTTGTAACCTGTGTCCCTAGTAATAAAGCCCAGAAAAATATTTGCTTTATTAACTGCTCCCCCTGTCCTGTCACCTCCGATCTCCAAATCTACAACCCCCAAAAAAGATTAACCATAATGACCTTCCAGTGAAGAAAGAGGCTATTTAGCCCATTGAGTCTGTACCGACTTGTCAACAGAGCATCCCACTCAGGTCCAGCTCACCTCTTGCCCTATAGTGGAAGTCCACACATGTATTCCACCAATTCTGCTAAACTACACATTTTTGAAATCTAAGGAGCAATTTAGCATGGCCAATCCACCTAACCTGCACATCTTTGGACACTCATGGACAATTTAGCATGGCCAATCCATCTAACCTACACATCTTCGGATACTAAGGGGCAATTTAGAATACGCAATTCCCCCAAAGCTATGCATCTTTGGACACAAAGGGGTAATTTAGCATGGCCAATCCACCTAACCCACACATCTTTGAACACTAAGGGGCAATTTAGAATGGACAATCCACCTAACCCGCACATCTTTGGACACTAAGGGGCAACTTAACATGGCTAATCCATCTAATCTGCACATCATTGGACACTAAGGGGCAATTTAGCATGCCCAATCCACCTAACCAGTACGCCTTTGAACATTAAGTGGCAATTTAGCATGATCAATCCACATAATCTTCACATCTTTGGACTATCCCCCCGTTGTGTTGAAAACTGTGTAAATTAGATGGAATATGCGCAGTAAATGCGTGGAGTTACGGAGACAGAGTGGAGGTGAGGGATTGGATGGGAATGCTCTTCCAAAGTGTGTCATCTCATAATTTTCAGAGTTAAATTCCATCTGCCATGTATCTGCTCATTTGACAACCCATCTTGTATACCAGATTGATATACATGCCAACATTTGCCTTTTTTTTATTCACTTGCGTGACGTTAGTGTCACTGGCTGTTCAGCATTTATTACGTATCCCTAGTTGCCTGAGCAATGTTAAGAATCAATCACATTGCTGAGATTTTGGCGTCACATGTAGGCCAGACCGGGTAAAGATGGCACATTTCCTTCACTAAAGGACATTAGTGAACCAGCTGGGTTTTTCTGACAATGGTTTCAATGATTCTTAATTCCAGATTTTTTAAAAAATTGAATTCAAATTCCACCACCTGCCGTGGCAGGATTTGAACCCTGGTCCCCAAACATTAGCTGAGTTTCTCGACTAATAGTGTGGCCTAATACCACTCGTCATGATGTGGAGATGCTGGCGTTGGACTGGAGTAAACACAGTAAGAAGTTTCACACCACCAGGTTAAAGTCCAATAAGTTGGTTGTAAACTTGCTGGACTTTAACCTGATGTTGTGAGACTTCCCACTAATATCACTGGGCCATCGTCTCCCCTCTGCCCAACTGCTGTTGAGGTCTGGAGGAGCAATCTGCCAAGACTGCAATTAATTTTAAGCTGTTTTATTGCACAATAAAAATGGAAAATAATATATTATCTGCCTTTCCACATCGCTAGTCGTAGCATTGCTATTAGCAAACACAAAGGCAGGTTATAATATCAAATCAGAATAAAAAGGTGCAGATGAATATTTCTTTTGACAAGTTCAGCCACTGTAAAACTGGGGTCTGGTATCTGTGTCACGCGTGGCTGTTGCTGGAATAATTAAACAGTGCGGAGATTTCCCTGGCTCCCACGGAGAATTGGCAACCTCTGCAAGAGGCTGCAAAGCAAGGCAGAGGAAACATGGTTCGGTTCAAAGAGGCAAAGGTAGACAGAATTTATTGAGTCGCAATGCGGCTAAGTTGATAGAGGTGTTTTAATATAAAGTCAAGTTTATTTATTAGTATCACAAGTAGGTTCACACCAACACTGCAATGAAGTTACTGTGAAAATCCCCCAGTCTCCACACTCCGGCTCCTGCCCGGGTACACTGAGGGAGAATTTAGCATAGGCAATCCCCCTAACCTGCACATCTTTAGAGCGTGGGAGGAAACCAGAGCACCCAGAGGAAACACGTGCAGACACGGAGAGGATGTGCAAACTACACACAGTCACCGGAGGCTGGAATTGAACCCTGGGTCCCTGGTGCAGTAAGGCAGCAGTGCTAACCACTTTGCCACCTCAAACACAATCTGCTTGATCACAGAATCCCTGCAGTGCAGAAGGAGCCCATTCTGCCCTTTGAGTCTGCACCCAGATCCTATTCCCGTAACCCCACATATTTGCCGATAGTTCCCCTGACACTACAGTCAATTTAGCACGGGCAATGAACCTAAGCCGCACATCTTTGGACTGTGGGAGGAAACCGGAGCGCCTGGAGAAAACTCATGCAGACATGGGTAGAACGTACAGGCTGTACACAGACAGTGACCCGAGGTCGGAATTAAAACCACATCCCTGGCACTGTGAGGCAACAATGCTAACCACTGTGCCAATGTGCCACCCATCTTTGTAAAACAGTGGTGGAAGTGGTTGTTGAGACTGGGGAGGTTGGCAGGAGGGAAGGAGTGAGGGCGTGTAGGGTCAATTGAGAATTTCAAAACTCAGATCAGTAGAGGCCAGAATTGAACCCAGTTCCCTGGCACTGTGAGGCAGCAGTGCTACCCACTGCGCCATTGTGCCACCCCCAAATATAATATCTGCTTAAGTGGCTCGAAGTCAAAATTTGTTGAATAACACTCCTGTTAATGTCTGCTATATTAAAGATGCTATTTGGAGACAAGTTGCTTTTCATGGTTGTATTGACATGGGTGTGAAGGGCAGCCATTAAGTATCAGGGCAGTGAGATCTCGGTGCCTGCACAGTATGGATGTTGAACCAGCAATGAAGGCAGTTCTGAAAGCATTCCCTTTGGAGCTGTGTAAATCTCCAGCTCTGTGTATGTAATTACTGTCTCCACTCCATTTCCTCAGCTCCTGTCAATGGAGCCTGTTGTTTCTCACCTTTGGGTCGGGACGGGCTTCGTTAGTGTCACTGCTACATGTCAAAACATATCAGGTGCTGGAGAGGAACGCAGCATGTTTGTCTGACAGCGAGGCAGCTATCTGGAAATGAAGTGGTGCAATCCGAAGCTCGATGCCCCCCCCCTCCTGCTTTCCTGACGGCGACTGGGAAGAGACATTATTATGGGAAACAAAATCATGCCTGCTGTCCAGCAAATACACAGCGCAATCTAAATGCAATAGAAAGCAAGCTATCAGTCCACTTTACACAGGGTTTCAAAGCCTCTCAATATTATCTCAACTTGCGTAATCTTTTCAGAAAAGTAATTTGGAAAGAACAGCATTTAAAAATAAAATGACCCGATTATAATCGCTTTGCCATTGTTGATGTATATAAAATAGTCTAAAAGATTTATACAGCAGGCACATTCTCTATCCCACTTTCTGCTGTTATGTTTGCCCCTCTTGGCTGGTTAATAGTCTGGAGTTATGGATGATTGATGGTAGAGACTGCTATTTCTCTCTATCGTATAGCTGGCAGGAATCTCTCTCACTCCTCCCGCCAGCCACCAAGTGTATATTGGAAGGATTTACCAGTTGATACAGGCTTTGCCATCTTCCTCAGCTCGGAGTGGCACAGTGGTTAGCACTACTGCCCACAATGCCAGGGACCCGGGTTCGATTCCCGGCTTGGGTCACTGTCTGTGTAGAGTTTGCACATTCTCCCCGTGTCTGTGTGGGTTTCTCCGGGTGCTCCGGTTTCCTCCGACAGTCCGAAAAACGTGCTGATTGGGTGCATGCTAAATTCTCCCCCAGTATGGGCAAACAGGTGCCAGAGTGTGGCAACTAGGGGATTTTCACAGTAACTTTATTATAGTGTTAATATAAGCCTACCTGTGACACTAATAAATAAATAAACTTTAATTACTAATTTCTTATTCTACTTACCTCCCTTCGTATTATGTGTTCCTCTAATTCTGGCCCCATGAACCACTTTCTCCTTCTCCCCACCTTTCTCCCCCTCTCCTCTTCCCTCCTCTCCCCCCTACTCGTCCACCCCTCTCCTATCTCTTCCATCCCTCTCCTACTCTCCCCCCCCTACTCCTCTCCACCTCTCTCCTCCCCCCTCTTCTACTCCTCCCCGTTCTCCTCCCCTCTCTTCTCCTCCTCCCCCTCTATCTCAATCACTACACTGTTGGTAACCCTACCTTCATCTGCCTTGATTCTTGGAATTCCTTCCCTCAAGCAGCTTAACTGGCACCCATTCCATCATCACCTCCTCAGCCGTCATCACTCAGGGGGCACAAGATGTGCCAGAGCAATTCACCAACTGCACCATCTGCCTCCAGCAAGCGGAAGGATAAAGGCAGCAGATGCCTGGGGAATCCACCACCTGCAAGTTTCCTTCCAAGCCGCACAGCATCTTGACTTTTTTAAGAAGTTTTATTAGTGTCAGGTAAGTCGGCTTACATTAACACTGCAATGAAGTTACTGCGAAAATCCCCTAGTCGCCATACTTCGGTGCCTGTTCGGGTACACCAAGGGGGAATTTAGCAAGACCAACAACCAGTACTTCTTTCGGACCATGGGAAGAAACCAGAACACCCGGAGGAAACCTACGCAGACACGGGGAGAACATACAAACTCTGAACAGACAGTGACCAAAGCTGGGAATTGAACTGGGGCCAGCAATGCTAAACACTGTGCCACAATGGTGCCTTAGACTGGAATGACTGGAACTATATCGCCATTCCATCATTGGCAGTGCGCTAAAATCTTGGATCTTTCTATACTAATAGCTTGCACATATTAACCAATCACACAAAACAAAGAGGTCAATTCCTCGGTTACTTTAGTGTACAGGAATTAAATCTAGTAGTTAGGGGTGTGGTAGTAAGGAAATGGCAATATTACTAAAGTTGAAAGTTTATTAGAGTCACAAGTAGGCTTACATTGATGAAGTTACTGTGAAAATATCCTAGTCACCATGCTCCGGTGCCTGTTCGGGTACACAGAGGGAGAATTTAGCAAAGCCAATGCATCTAACCCGCACGTCTTTCGGACTGCGGGAGGAATCCAGAGCTCCCGGAGGAAATCCATGCAGGCACAGGGAGAATTCCATGTGGACAGTGATCCAAGGCTGGGATCGAACTGGGTCTCTGACACCGTGAGGCAACAGAGCTAATCACTGTGCCCACTGTGCCCCCTCTCCCACACGGTGGCAGGTTGGGAGCATCTTAGCAAATGAGGGTTAGGGAATGGCAGAGTTGAAAAGGTGGCTGAGTAAAGTAATAAATTAAGACACTTATTCCCCCTCCCCCAACCGAGCCACGGGGATAACTACAAGATGAAGATAAATTTGCATGATTTTAAGTGGTCTTGAAAGCCTATCAGTTTACTGTAATTGTTGCTGGCATTTCTGTAATTGAAAAACTATCAGTAATTCAGATTCAAAGTCGAGTGATGGTGTGCTGCAACGTGAGGGAATGGGAAATGGGTCTGACAAACCTCATAAACCATCAGAATGAAGATCAGACTTAATCTACGCTCTCAACATTGCAGGTGGAGCAGGAGAACCTTCTCTGAAAATCTAACCTGTCACTGATGTATTGGTGGAGATGAGGAATTTGCAGGGACTTGGGGAATGAGTAAGGGAGCCGGACATTAGCTCGTTAGATGTAACCAACACACACACACACACACACACACACACACACACACACACACACACACACACACACACACACACACACACACACACACGGCTGAGTGGCCTCCAGCTGTGTTGTAAGCTTCTCCAATTCTGTGAAATAGCAACCTTATTAGTGTCCGAAGAAGGCAACAAGGTCACAGATGCTGGAAAGACTGTCTCTATCTCAGATAAGAGACAGAAACAACTTTGCTACATCAGGAGGCAGTCAAATGAGATACACACTCAAATTCACTCAAACACTCGCTTACACTCACTCAAATACACACACACACACACACACACACCACACGCACGCACACACACACACTTGCACACTCAACACACACTTGCACAGACACACTCTCAAATTCACTCAAACACTTGCTTAGACTCACTCAAACACGCACACACTCTTGCACATATACACACACACATACTCTCGCACACTCACACACACACTCAAATTCACTCAAACACTCGCTTACACTCACTCAAACACACACACACACACTCACACACAATCTCTCTCTCTCTCTCTTACACACACACACACACACACACACACACTCTCTTACAGCCTGCTATAATTCCTGTAGCAGGCAGGATAGGAAAATTTCTTGCCTTGGGGCAAGTGGAAAATCTCACCCACACTCTCTCACTTACACACACAAGAATTCAAGGGGAAGTAGTGGAATTGTGGTATTATCACTAATAATCCAGAGACTCAGGGTAATGTTTTGGAGATGTAGGTTCGAATCCCACCTCTATAGATGGTGAAATCTGAATTTAATAAAAAATCTAGAATCAAAAAATTCTAACAATGGCCACAAAACTATTGTCAATTGTCATAAAAACCCACCTAATGTCCTTCCGGGAAGGAAATCTGCTGTCCTTACCTGGTCTGGCCTACACATTTCTCCAGAGTCACAGCAATGTGGGTGACTCTCAATTGCCTTCAGTTCAAGGGCAAAGGTTAGGAGAGACAGGCTATTAATCGAAGTAGCATAACCCTGAAGGCATATCCCTGGGTGGTGTAACCCTGAAACTGATAGATAATTTACAATGGGATCCATTTCCAGTGGGATGCTGTATTAAGTATATTTGCTGTTGACTGCTGTCTTAATAATAGATCATTGTGAAATTATAATGTAGTTGGGTTATAATGTATTTAGATGAATTGTTTAAATAAAAAAAGTTGATTCTTGTGTATGCATGCCATGGAGCAAAGGCTTAATTTTGTGACTAACTGTAAGTACCATTCCGTTCCAGTCGGGCTTCCTGAGTTGTTACAATCCTCAAGTTTAGTGATCATAAGAATCAAAGAGTCAGTGAATCCCTATATTGCAGAAGGAGGCCATTCAACCCATCATGTCTGTGCTGACCACAATCCCACCCAAGCTCTATTCCCATAACCCCAAGTATTTACATTGCTAATCCCCCTGACACTATGGTCAATTTAGCATGGCCAATCAACCTGACCAGTTGGGTTATCTGTTAGATTGTCTGCTGAAACTGTGCCAGAATGTGGAGAATGACAAAACTGGCACCACTTTTGAAATACCCATGAATTTTCTGCCAAATGATTGGGAGATTCCACATGGAAAAACCTTGAGCCACAACTTATTCTTGGCTGAATGTAGAATGGTCTGGATTTTCTGCATGCAATCTCCCAATCTTTTGGTGCATTCATGGACACCCATCTGATTTACTCATGTCTTTCAGGGAAGGAAATCTGCCATTCTTATCCGGTCTGGCCTACATATGACTCCAGAGCCACAGCAATGTAGTTGACTCTCAACTTGCCTTTGAGTAACTGGGGATGGGCAATAAATGCTGGCCTAGCCAGTGACACCTATGCCCCATGAATGAATAAAAAAGAAACTTATCCCTGGGCATCCCTGGCAGAGTCTTCCAGTTTAAAGAATATTGTGATAAAATATTACTCATCTAACATGAACTATCACATTGAATCTTACCAGAAGTGTTCTCTATGGTGAAAGCATTGGCAGCAAGATTGAAATAAATGACAAAAGGGAAAATGTGACAAGCATTTTGATAATCTGTTACTGCTTCACATATATATGTAAATGCCCAACTCCAAAATAGCTTAGAGTTATATATTACAGTGCCTGCTAATAGCATACATAGCTGTTAGTTTCTTCTTTGCAAAAATCTTATAAAGTACTCTCTTCATAATTTATTTTTTTCATTTTTCAAAAGATAGCAATTGTAAAAGACCTACTGTCTTATTTACACTGTAAGAGAAACAAGGTTTGATTTAACGTAGCTAACTTTATTGATATTTGAACAAAATATGGGTGGCACAGTGGTTAGCATTGCTTTCTCACAGTGCCAGGGGCCCGAATTCAATTCCGGCCATGGGGGTGACTATCTGTGTGGAATTTGTGTTCTCCCCCATGTCTGGGTGCTCTGGTTTCCTCCCACAATCCAAGATATGCAAGTTAACTGGATTGGCCATGATAAATTGCCCCTTGTTGTTCAAAGATATGCAAGTTAGGTGGATTGGCCATGCTAAATTGCCCCTTAGTGTATAAAGATATGCAGGTTAGGTGATTGGCCATGCTAAATTGCCCCTTAGTGTATGAAGATGTGCAGGTTATGTGGATTGTCATTTAGTGCCAGGGGCATTAGCAGGGTAAATACATGAGGTTAAGGGATAGGGCCTGGGTGGGATTGTAGTCGTGCAGGCTGGATGGGCCGAATGGCCCTCTTCCACACAGTGGTGAACCTATGATACTAGGTCAATTGCATCATTAAAGTTTATATATTTATTAGTCACAAGTAAGCCTTACATTAACACTGCAATTAAGTTATCATGAAATTCCCCTAGTCACCATGCTCCGGAGCCTGTTCAGGTCAATGCACCTAACCAGCATGTCTTTCAGGAGGAAACTGGAGCACCCAGAGGAAACCCACACAGACACAGGGAGAATGTGCAAACTCCGCACAAGCAGTGACCCAAATTGGGAATTGAACTCGGGTCCCTGGCACTATGAAGCAGTAGTGCTAACCACTATGCCACCCATTAACATTTAGAGATAAAGGCTTTCTTTACAAAAAACTGTATAATTATTCTTCTTCCTATCCCACGCATTGTCTATCAAAGTTGACGGAGAAATTCAAACAAGCTGAACCTGTTGTCAGCGAGAATGAAAAAGTAATGGGTTGAGGTAAATCACGAAGTTTTTGTTTTAATGGAAACAGATTGTGATAGAAAAGATTGACGGGAATTAAGATAGCCCCTGTTTTGAGATCCTGCAGAAGTTTGATTAGTTCAAGGGTCACAAAATTCCACAGACATTCTGAACTCTGGGTACATAATCTCATTGGAAATATAGTTAAAAACCCAAAGTAGGATCATAAAGAAGTTTCCCACAAGCCAATATGCAGCATAGGAGCAGATTTCAGGAAAATCTTCATCTGGATATCATAAGAGCATGGTACTTCAACAGTGCGGAGGCCATTCAGCCCATTTAGTCTGATTCGACTCTCCAACAGAACATCTCTTCCAGGTCCTATCCCCATAACACCACTAATCTCCCGAGCCTGCATGTCTTTGGACACTACGGGTAATTTAGCATGGCCAATCCACCTAATCTATATATCTTTGGACGCTAAGGATTAGATTAGCATTTTGGCCAATCCACCTAACCTGCACATCTTTGGACACTAAGGGGCAATTTACCATGGCCAGTACACCTAACCTGCACATATTTGAGCACTAAGGGACAATTTGATGTGGCCAATCTACCTAACCTGCACATCTTTGAACCGTGGGAGGAAAGTAGAAAGACGCAGACACGGGGAGAATATGCAGACTCCACACAGTGACCAAGTTTGGAATTGAACCCCATTCCCTGAAATGTGAGGCAGCAGAGCTAACCACTGTGCCACTATGTCCCCAATATGTACCTTAATTCTACTTCCTTGCTGTTAAATGAATTAATTTTTGATGCTTTTGATAGTGAGACACCTTCTTGAACTGCAGCAATTCATGTGGTGAAAGGGGAACCCACAGTGCCTTTAGGGAGAAGATTCCCTAAGGGGATGGATTTCACTCGCTCCTGTTGATGCAGGCTAACTGAGAGTTGGGGTGGAGGGAATTGAGATTGGATTAAACATGGTCTTCAGTCAGAGTAAATTTAGCTACAATCTTTCAAAACCAGTGCTGCGCTGAAATTTGGAACAAAATGGCAAACGTCATCAATCTGCCCAGGCTACCCCCGCTAAATCTCCATAAGAGGTGGGATTGGGTACCAGCAAACAGCAGGGCTTGACAACAAAACAGTGCCTTCTTTCAATTTCTTCAACTCATCCAATTCTGACTGGGGAGGCAATGGCCTAGTGGTATTATTACTAGACTATTAATCCAGAAACTCAGCTAATGACCCGGGGACCTGGGTTCGAATCCCACCACGGCAGATGGTGGAATTCGAATTCAATAAAAATCCGGAATTAAGAATCCACTGATGACCATGAAATCATTGTTAGAAAAACCCATCAGGTTCACTAATATCCCTTTAGGGAAAGAAATCAGCTGTCCTTACCTGGTCTGGCCTACATGTGACTCCAGAGACACAGCAACTTGACTCTCAACTGCCCTCTGGCAATGGGGGATGGGTAATAAATGTTGCCCAGCCAGAGACACCCAAGTCATATGAATGATTAATTAAAAAAAAATGACAAACTCACAAAGCCCACTATCTGAAAGCATCACACTTACCTCATCACACTTGGTTGATATATTGCTATGATAATAGATTGCATCTTCTCAAGTGCCCATGAGCAATGCAACATGAGACTGCCAGTAATAAATGTGATTCAGAAGCCTTTTTCCAATCAAGCAGTGCCTGGCTACACACTGATATGCATAAGTCTGGCACCTTCTGTTGGCCTCTTGTGTGGCATCATTTGGTGCGTGGTTGACGTGGCAAGACTGGCGTTTATTTTCTAATGCTCGCTCGCGCAATTTGGAATTCAAAGAGTCTTCCTTAGTTATTTCTGAAAACAAAATGAGAAAGTTTTACATTGTTTCTTCAGGCTAGCAGTTTTTCCTTCTTAGGGCTTTTGATGAATGATAGAAATAGTAACCCTCTCCAATCCCGAAATCTGTCTTTCAGAAGCATCACTTATCCTGAAATTGTTTGAGTCACTTTTTTTTTTAATTCATTTGTGGAAGATAGGTGTCGCTAGCTGGCCAGCATTTATTGCGCATCCCTGGTTGCCCTGGAGTGCAGTTAAGAGTCAACCATATTGCAGTGGCTCTGGAACCACATGTAGGCCAGACCAAGTAAGGACGGCAGATTTCCTTTCCCAAAGGACGTTTGTGAACCAGGTGGGTTTTTTCGACAATCAACAATGGTTTTCAGTGGATTCTTAATACCAGATTTTTTTTTAAATTGAATTCAAATTCCACTATCTGCCATGGCGGGATTCGAACCCGAGTCCCCAGAACATCAGCTGAGTTTCCGAATTAATAGTCTAGCGATAATGCCATTAGGCCATTGTCTCCCCAAACCATGGACGCCCCATTCAGTAGTTTAAGTGCCGCAACAAATTGAGGTGCAGAAGCTCAGTGAAGATGATGGACGTTTATCTCCTTCTTATTGTGGGGCACAATACATTTGGAAGAACAGTTTTTGGAGCAACTTTTTGTTCAATTAAACTGGCGTATAGGTTCATAGGGACAAAAGAGCATGTAAATGGGAGAGAATTGCGTACATTCTTTCAATGAGATCTCAGGCAGAATCTTATGGAACTTGGCGAAAAGTATGATTCATGCCAGTAGAGGGAGTGGAAGAGTCTGTTCCCACTGGAAAGCCGGCTGCTCAAAGCTAGAGGCGCTATTGCACATGCATCAATCTTTCAGCGTACCGTGAAAGTGCAGAGAGTACACCAAGAGAACACTCAGTCCCCGCATCCCCCAGATACCATCGCCGCCTCCTCTCCGATCATTGGCATCTCCTCCCTCCCAGCTCCATTTGCGGGCCTCCACTTTTCCCCAATCGCTGGCCCCCATCTCCTCCTGATTCCTGGCCTCCACCTCCCCCCGCAATTGCTGCCCCAATACATCCCATCCCACTCTGGACAGTCGCTGCCCCCTTCCCAAGCGCAAGGCTAATCACACCAGCAGTCCAGTGCTGGCAAAATTGCAAGAGGCAAGAAACAAGGCATAAGCCATCGACCAGCGGGCTGGGCTGGTAAGATCAGCCCATGGAAACATAGAACCGTACAGCGCAGAAAAGACCCTTCATCTCATCGAACCTACACCAACAATAACTACCACTAAGGGCAATAGAATTCCATTTTCTTGCACTTGGCTCACATCCTTGAATATTATGATATTTCAAGGTCTCCTTCAAATTTTTTTTAAAGGTTGTAAGGTTTCCAGTCTCCACTATCTTTCCAGGCATTCCAGATTCCCACCACCCTCTGAGTAAAAAAATGCTTTCTCAAATCCCCTGTGAATATCCTGCTCCTCACCTCACAACTTTGCCCCCTCATGATTGACCCCTCAATCAAGGGAAACAGCTGCTCCCTACTCATTCTGTCCATATCCCTCATGATCTTATACACCTCAATTATGTACACCCTGTCAGTTTTCTCTGCACTAGAGAAAGCATCTCAAAGGAATGAAGGAAGGATGGATGCATTGGCTCAGGAAAATGTTCAGAGGATGCTCACGAGAATGATCCAGGAATGAGAGGCTTGATGCATGAATAGTGTCGGAGGACTCTGGGTCTGTACTTGATGGAGTTTAGAAGGGAATCTCATTGAAAGTTACAGGATACTGAAAAGCCTGGATAGAGTGGACATGGAGATGAGTCGGAAAGACTGGGATCCGAGGGCATAGCCTCAGAGTAAAGGAATGATCCTTTAGAACAGAGATGAGGAGGAACTTCTTCAGCCTGAGGGTGATGAATCTGTGGAATTCATTGCCACAGTAGGCTGTGGAGGCCAGCTCATTGAGTGTACTTAAGACAGAGATAGATGGATTCTTGATTTGTAAAGGGATCAAAGATTACGGGAAAACATAGAAAGGATACAAAGGCAGGAGGATGGGGTTGAGAAACTTATCCACCATTATCAAATGGTGGAGCGGACTCAATAGGCTGAATGGCCTAATTCTGCTCCTACATCTTATGGTCTTAAGGCAAATATAGTCGGGTATCACTTTAACCTTACACTAAATAACCTCCCCCAGAGGGGAAAGGTGAAAGTCTGTACATGCAACCAGACACAAAGATGCTTTAAAGTTTTGGCTATAATTGCAAGAAGATTTCTTGTGTTGTGTCGGGTTATAAAAATAACTTTTCTCTTTAGTTATTCACAGTAGGATACGGTCGTGCAGTGGTTATGTTGCTAAACTAGCAGTGATGAGAAATCATAATTTACATCCCCAATGAGAATTTGAATTTGAAAACAAATTTGGGAACTACGGGGAGAATTTTTCCCATTCCGCCGCCATGGGAATTGTGGCGGCCGGGGTGGGGTGCTCTTTGGATGGGATTTTTCCGGCTTTGGAGAGGGCATGGCTAGCAAATCCCACCCTATAAGAGGTTGGAGTAAAAATGACCAATAAACTGGCACATTGTTACACATATCTAACTGATTCATGAATGTTCTCTGGGGGATATTGGGTCAGTTTGTCATTTACCTGGCATCTGGTTCCACACGTGACTACAGTTGCACCACCGATTTGTTGATTCTTAATTGTCCTCTGAAGTGGCCTAACGAGGAAGTCAATTGCAGCTCAGGCCACTAAGGACTGGACAACTTATTGTCAGAGACGCCCACATTTTAAGAACTGTTATTAATGAAAGTGTACTCACCATTGACCATCCAATGCATCATCACAGCATCGACAACATCCCTGCAAACAAAATCGGAAATTCCCCATTCCTCAAATGGGACTACAAGAGTTTGCCAATCTCTCATTTTGTCTGCTCGCTTCTCCTTCCCAATGAGTTGGTGGTCTGATAGGCTCTGCCAGACTCAATTATATACTTTGCCACTCACCTAACCTGCATGGGGAACTTTGCTGAGTTGCAGCTGGAGCAAATGAAATGCAAACCCTTATAATTTGAATATTTATTGTCTTGAGAGAGGCTCGGCATGGCGATACAGTGGTTAGCACTGTTGCCTCACAGGACTATGGACCTGGGTTCAATTCCTGTCTGTGTGGAGTTTGCACATTTTCCCCGTGTCTGCGTGGGTTTCTTCTGGGTGCTCTAGTTTCCTCCCACAGCCTGAAAGACATGCTGGTTAAGTGTGTTAACCATGCTATATTCTCCCTCAGTGTATCCAAAAAGTCAAAAGATGTGGTGACTAGCAGATTTTCACAGTAACTTCATTATAGTATTAATGGAAGCATATTTGTGACACTAATAAGTTAAAAAATTGTTCTTCTCTTTAATATTAACTATGAGTCTTTATTTGTTCCCCTTGTTCAGTGACATCTTTGTAGTTTAAAATTAATGACAAAATCTTGTTTGAAGATTGAATATTAAATTATTTATAAATTATTTTATTCAATAAAATTGAATATTTTGTTGACTAAAATAAATAATTTTTCAAAAATACTCAGCTCACCAATTTTTTCCCAGGTAGCCTCACACATAATGGCTCCAAAGGCGATTCCAAAACTTTCTGAAATAACTTGGGGTGTTGGTTTAGCTCAGTGGGCTGGGTGGCTGGTTAGGGATGCAAGGCCATACCAATAGCAAGGGTTCAATTCCCGTACCAGCGTAGGTTATTCCTGAAGGCCTTGCCTTCTTAACTGTGACCTCAGGTAAAAATCACCACCAGTCAGTTCTTGCCCTCAAGAGTCATCTGGGCTTCTGGTGACCTCACCCTTTACTGAAATGACTAAATCGTCATGCTTTTTTGTTTGTTAGTCACAAGTAAGGCTTACATTAACACTGCAATGAAGTTACTGTGAAATTCCCCAGTCGCCACACTCCGGTGCCTATTCGGGTCAATGCACCCTAACCAGCACATGTTTCCAACAGTGGAAGGAAACCGAAGGAAATCCATGCAGACATGTGGAGAATGTGCGAACTCCATACAGATAGCAACCCAAGCTGGGAATTGAACCCGTGTCCTTGGCGCTGTGAGGCAGCACTGCTAACCACCGTGCCGCTCATATGTCAATGTCTTTGCGACAGGCTATTTTAATATAGAAGTCTCACTTTGAGACTTCTCTCGATTTCTATCTATATGCGGCACAGGCTAAGCAGATAGAAACCAAGCAGAAGGACACTTCTCTAGATGTTTTATCTTAGTCCAAGGGCACTGATGACAGAACGCTTAAGCTGCTCTCTTGGCTGAGGTTGTTTAACCCCTTCGAGACAATGCAGATCATTACAGTCTAACATCATACTGAATCGTGAGTTAGCGATTGAGCACTGGGAAAGCTTCTGATGAAGGATGATCCATACTCAAAACATCAGCCCTCTTCTCTCTCCACAGATGCTGTCTGAGCTACTGAGACTTTCCACTTTTATTACAGATTCTAGTATCCACAGTAATTTTCTTTTTCATAGAAGCCCTACAGACCATTTGGCCCATCAGGTCTGCATCAACAACAATTCTGCCTAGACCTTAACCCTGTAACCCTACTACACCTTCTAACCTCCCGGAACACCAAGGGGCAATTTAACATGGTCAATCCATCTAACCTACACATCTTTGCAGTGTGGGAGGAAACCAGAATACCCAGAGGAAACCCACGCAGACACAGGGAGAATGTGCAAACTCTGCATAGACAGTGACCCAAACCGGGGATCAAACCCAAGTCCCTGGAGCCATGAGACAGCAATGCTAAAAACTGTGTCGTCCCAGTTTAATCTTACTAAACCTTGTCTCTGATATTTCCAAGTCTTATTTTGTACACATCATTTGGCAAAGAGATAGTCAAGTTTGTCCATATTTAGTAGTGGACAAATTCACTAAACAAATTCACATTCATTAAACAAATTCACTGAGAAATTTCAAGAGTCATTCTATTAAAAGTTATACCCACTTGCGCATTTGTTTCTGAAGGCTTTGTCATACACAAAGCTGCTGCTTAAGTGTATGAATAAGAGAGAAGACGTTGTAGTTTCTTTGGCCATGACAACCACATAATGTTTAACTTACCTTACTGCTTTCTCATTGTTAGCACAAAACACTTTTAAATGCACTCATCAAAATCCCCAGCTTACGGTTGCTGGGGGAAGATCATTGCTAATTGTGTAATGTATAGAATCGCAATTGACCCTTTCTTCCTTTAAGATGCTCACTGATGTATATAATGATAGCGCATAAGACCATAAGTCATAGGAGCAGGATTAGGCCACTTGGCCCATCGAGTCTGTTCCACCATTCAAATCATGGCTGATATTTTTCTCATCCCCATTCTCCTACCTTTTCCCCATATCCGCTTATTAATCAAAAACCTATCTATCTCTGTCTTAAAGACACTCAGTAAAGTCTTACAATGCCTAAGGTGCTCTAAGAGTTAATTTGGGTATTTAGTGCAAGCGGGTATTTTCTTCAGAGGAGGAAAGATGTGCTACACTTTATGTCTTTACTTCTGGCCTTCAGATGCAAATGAAGAGAGAGCTCATGTAAGGGGAGATGTGAAAGGTCATAGGAAAAGGCAAGGCAATTGAACTTTGTAGCATCACTTAAGGACATTTAGGACTGAGATGCATAGAAATTTCTTCTTCCAGAGGTTGTACGTCTCTAGAGTTCTCTGTCCCAAGGAATGGTGGAGGCTGGATCATTAGAAGTATTAAAAGTGTGGGTAGATAAGGCGGAGATGCAAGTCCCAATGGTGGGGGAGCGCCAAATTAGGGGTCATTGTTTGAGGATAAGGGGTAAATCCTTTTAGGATTGAAATGAGGAGAAGTTTCTTCACCCAGAGAGTGGGAATCCACTACCACAGACATAGTTGAGGGCAAAATATGGGCTGGAATTTTACCAGCTGGCCTGCCACAAGAATCGGAGCGGACAAGGTACAAAACGAGGAAAGGTCTGTTGACCTTAGGTGGGATTTTATGGTTTCGGGACAAGCAAGGCTGTAAAATCCAGCTCACTCTCTGATTTCAAGAAGAAACTAGATATAGCCCTTACGGCTAAGGGGATAAAGGGCACTGTAATTAGTATTGCTGCCTCACAGCTCCAAGATCATGGTTCGGTTCCCAGCTTGGGTCACTGTTTGCGTGACCCATTTGCACATGACCTCGTGCCTTTGTGGGTTTCCTCCGGGTGCTCTGGTTTCTTCCCGCAGTGGAAAGTTATGCAAGTTGGGTTCACTAGCTGAGTAAATTGCCCCTTATGTCTTGAGATATGTAGGTTAGAGGGATGAGTGGGATGAAGATGTGGGGTTATGGGGATAAGGCCTGGGGTAGGATTGTTGTTGATGCAGACTCCATGGGCTGAATGGTCTTGTTTTGTACTGTAGAGTTCCTATGATTCTAAGGGACATGGGAGGAAGGGAGGGATCAGGATATAGAATTCAGTGATTAGCCATGATTATAATGAATGGCGGAGCAGACTCGAAGGGCCTATTTCTGCTTCTAGTTGATAAATATTTGATAGATCGAGGAATAGAGGGCTCTGGGGAAATGACGCAGAGAAGGAGCTGAGTTTTAGAGTTTATTTATTAGTGTCACAAGTAGGCTTACATAAACACTGCAATGAAGTTACTGTGAAAATCCTCTAGTCGCCACACTCAGGCACCTGTTCAGGTCAATGCACCTAACCAGTATGTCTTTCGGACTGGGAGGGAACCAGGGCACCGGCAGAAACCCATGCAGACACGGGGATAATGTGCAGATTCCACACCAAGCCGGGAATCGAAGCTGATCTAACCTATACATCTTCGGACACTAAGGGACAAGTGAGCATGGCCGATCCACCTAACCTACACATTGTTGGACACTAAGCGCCAATTTAGCATGACTTATCCATCTAACCTTTGGACTGCGGGAGGAAACCGGAGCACCCGGAGGAAACCCACGGAGACACGGGGGTGGGGACGTGCAATCTCCACACAGACAGTGACCCAAGGCCAGAATCGAACCGGGGTCCCTGGCACTGAGTGCTAACCACTGTGCTGCCCCTTGCAGCCCAGAACATTTTGACAGCCCTAAATCCCTGAGAGCAAAGGTTTCTCCCACCCATGTATGTGTGTGTGTGCATCTAGCAGTGTAGAACGATACATCAATTGAACTCCACACGACTTGAGTCCTGACCTTGGATGCATTACTGGACTATTTGTTGGTGCTAAATTGTTTCTGACTTTTAATGAAGCTTGAAGAGTCATTAAATAGGTTTTCTCTGTCAAAAAAAATTACATTTTCGTGTCCTTATATCATTTTGTTATTAACTCTAATACTGCGAGAGAGGCCATACTATTTTTTTTTTATCTGTAGCAATTTATACAGTTCCCTTTGTATGAAAATTTATAAAATAATGTGACACAAAACTATAGCTCTAGAATAACTGGTTATCTAAAAAAAAATCACAGCTATACAGAAGAAAAGAGAATTATATATATATATATATATAATAAATTTGATTACGTGTGACCCGTTGGGTGTTCATATAATCTCACAAGTTGGAAGGGAGTTTAGATCGGACAGGTTCCACGTCTGAATCAAAGGTCACTGATCCCTTCCGGGGAACGCTTTCGTCTTTAGGTAAGGGGCTTTGAAAAGTAGCAGCAGACGTTCCAGGTACTTGTCCTTGTGCCTGAGGTAAACAGCCTGAAGACCTCTGCCGAGGTAGAGTCATACGCTCGTGGACGGAGCTGCAAGGATGGTTGAGACGCATGGGTCTGGGAAAGGAGCCGGCGCTGCCTCCGGGCTCTCGGGCTGAGGAAGGGCCGCTCCGATGCGTGGCC
Source organism: Sphyrna mokarran (assembly GCA_024679065.1). Taxonomy (NCBI): domain Eukaryota; kingdom Metazoa; phylum Chordata; class Chondrichthyes; order Carcharhiniformes; family Carcharhinidae; genus Sphyrna; species Sphyrna mokarran. The sequence continues at coordinate 10,324,222 of JAGIQG010000033.1, forward strand.
TGTGCCGACTCCTGGGGCAAGCACGGCTGAGAGGCAGAGATCGCCTTAACGTCCTGCGTCAAGCGGCCAAACGGCTGTGAGCTCTTGAGCGCGATGATCTGCTGAAGGGCCGTGGGGGGCGGCGACATCAGGAGGGAGGAGTGGGAACCCGACACGTCAGACGAGGCACACCGGAATGTTCTTTGGGGGGTCGGGCTTCGGGCGGCAGCCCTTGGGAGGGTGGGGGTGCAGCACAGAGAGGTGGTGGCCAGACGTCGCGGCGCCGATGGCGGGGAGCTGGATTTTTCCGGCTGGATTTGGATGACGGAGCTCGGCGGCTGTCCTTGCCCGCGCCGCGCCACCCGCAAGCGCGCTGAAGGGGAGCCGGGCGCCGCTGCAGGGAGGGGGCCCCCGCCGGACGGAGGGCAACCCGCCCCGAACTGACCGGCCGAGGAGGAGACAAAGGGCGGGAGTGGCTTGGGTCCCACCGGTTGCGCGCCGCCTGGAAAGGGAAGGTGGCCAGTGCTCACCTGAGGGGGTTTGGCGGGAGGCTGGAACTGGCCCAAACCACCGGGGGTGGGGCCCGACAAGGGCTGGGGGAAATGGGCGAAGACGGGGGAGGAGGAGGAGGACGAGCCACCGAGGGAAGCCGGCTGGAGGCCTGAGGCGGGGGAGCTGCTCAGGAACTGCTGGAGCTGGCCCAGGGCGGATGTCGGCGAGCCGGCTCTGGGCGGCTGGGCTGGGCCCGCATGAGCGGGCGCCGGACTGGCGCCGGGGGAGCCCCCCGCCAGCTGCTGAAGCTGGCTCAGGCTGCTGGAGGCCGACCCGCCCCTCGGCTGGTGGGTCTGGAAGAGCGAGGCCGAGGGGGACTCGGTGCAGGGGGTCTGCGGCTGGGACGTGGCGCTGGACGGAGAGCCCGTGGACGAGGGGCCAGCGGGAGACGAGTACAGATTCCGCTTGTGCTGCCTGGGCGTCTGGACGGCTTCCTGCTGCTGCCCCAGGGAGTTCAGGATGGAGACGGAAGGCTGGAACACGCTCCCTCGCAGCCGGGGGTGGTGATGAGTGAGAGCGATGGCCACAGAGGTGGTCGCTGCCGCCGCTTGTAAGGGGGCTTGAACCAGCGGCGTCCAAATGACTGGTGCCGGGGTGGAAACAGTGGGCGGCGGATTGTTCTGGATGTTCTGTGCCATCTCCCTGTCGTGCTGGACAATCTGCTGGATAATCTCATTCTCCTGATAGTTCAAGGCACCAGAGTTCAGGTCGTGCTGTACTTTGTGAAGGAGGATAGAATTTTTCTTGCCTGCAGAAACAGCAAGTGGGAACGCATTATATTCCTGAAGGTCAAAAGAGTTGAATTCAGAGAGAATTTCTGTTTTTTTTAATTACATCAATGCTTAAGCACAATGCCACTCTGCGACCTATGTGGAAACGGTAAGAAATCTCACAAGACCAGCTTAAAGTCCAACAGGTTTATATGGAATCACGAGCTTTCAGAGCACTGCTCCTTCATCCGGCGAGTGGAGAGGTAGACATCGCACCCAGATGAGTGGGAAGTCGCGTCTGAATCACACCTACCTCTCCGCTCCAAATGCTCCTGATTCCAAACAAACCTGTTGGGTTTTAACCCGGAGTTGTAAAACTTCTTACCCTGCCCATCCCAGTCCAATGCCATGGAAATTGGCACAAAATCCTGTTCCCCTGCCATCTTTGAGCTTGTTGACCTACACAAGGGGTCACACAGCGTCCTGGTTTCAAATCCCTCCATGGCCTCACCTCTGTAACCCTCTCCAGCCTTAGAATCATTCAAGATCATCAAATCCCTACACTGCAGAAGGAGGCCATTTGGCCCAGCGAGTCTGCACTGACCACAATCCCACCCTGACCCTATTCTGCACTCATCGAATTCTGGCTTTGTGGAAACCCTCCATTTTAATTGCTGTAGCTTTGAGAGTTGTGCCTTTCAACTGCCTTGGCCCCAAGCTCTGGAATACCATACACCTCTCCACCTCATTTTCCTCTTGTAAAAGAGACCGCTTTAAAACCTACCTCTTTGACCAAAGATTTTTTTTGTGTGGGCCAGCATTTATTGCCCATCCCTGATGACATTTAAGAGTCAACCACTCTGCATGTTGCTGTGGATCTGTGGTTACCAGACCAGGTAAGGATGGCAAGACCAGATGGCAAGTTTCCTTCCCCAAAGGGCATTAGTGAACCAGACGATGGCAAATTTCATTAAACTTTTAATTCCTTATTGATTTGAATTTCACCATTTGTCATGGTAGGATTCGAACTCAAGTCCCCAGAGCATTACCCTGGTTCTCTGGATTACTAGCCCAGTGACTTAGCCACTCTGCCACTTGTCTTCCCATGTGACCTAATATCTCCATAAGTGGTTCAGAGATACTTTTCTTGATGATGTTCATTTGAAGAGTTTTATTACGTTAAAGATGCCATATAAGTACAGCTTATTAGAGTTACATACTCAAATAAGAGTGCAGAAAGAGGCCATCAGACCCATTGATAATGCTACGCCAATTCTCAGAAAGAGCATTCTACCCAAGCTCTCTGCTCTGCCGTAGCCCCATCACCCCACTCTTTTACCATGGCCAATGCCCCTAACTTGCACATTGTGACCAAGGGGCAATTTAGCATGGCCGATCCACCTAACCTACACATTGTTGTACCCTAAAGGAAAATTTAACATAGATCCAAGAAGCTCCAACCTAATGAGCCTTGAGGTCGTTACTGTAGGGGACTATGAACAATTAGATAGTTTTTTTATAGAATCATAGAACCCTACAGTGCAGAAAGATGCCCTTCAGCCCATCGAGTCTGCACTGACCACAATCCCACCCAGGCCCTATTCCCCCATATCCCTACACATTTTGCCCACTAATCCCTCTAACCTACATATCTCAGGACACTAAGAGGCAATTTTATCATGGCCAATCAACGTAACCAGCACATCTTTGGACTGATACTCCCCTTCCAAGAGGTCAGGTGAACAGAATGGTCTCCTTCTGAAATCTTGAATCCCTACGGTGCAGAAGGAGGCCATTCGGCCTATTGAGTCTGCACTGACCACATTCCCACCCAAGTTCCATTCTCATAACCTCACATATTTACGCTGCTAATCCTCTGACATTAGGGTCAATTTAGCATGGCCAATCAACCTGACCCGCACATCTTTGAACTGTGGGGGTGGGGAGTAATCTGAGTGGGGAGTCAGAGTGTCATTCGACACGGGGAGAACGTGCAAAACTCCGTACAGACTTTCCCCGAGGCCGGAATTGAACCCGAGTCCCTGATGCTGTGAAGCAGCAGTGCTAACCACTGCGCCACCGTGCTGCCCCACTATATCAAAGAAAAGAACAAAGAAAATTACAGTACAGGAACAGGCCCTCCGAGCCTGCACCAACCATGCTGTCCAACTGAACTAAAACCCCTTATCCTTCCGGAGACCATATTCCCGCTAGTCCCATTCTATTCATGAATTTGTCCAGACGCCCCTTCAAAGTCGCTATTGTCTCTACTTCTACTACTTCTCCCGGCAACGAATTCCAGGCATCCAACATCCTCTGTGTAAAACACTTGCCTCGTACATCTCCTTTAAACCTTGCCCCTCGCCCCTTAAACCTGTGCCCTCGAGTAATTGACTCTTCCTCCTGGGAAAAAAAGCTTCTGACTATGGATTGAGGACATCATTCTCTAAGTGGAAGCTCCTCCCACTAACACATCCCAGCTGACTTGCTGTATCCACTTTGCGGATGTTAAATTCCATGGTTGAAGCTTCAGGATTTCCCAAGGTACTGTGGCCCCAGTGGGCTTGTTGTGCCTCTGAACTCCTGACCCACCCTCCCCTTGGATTGTGGCCTCACTGTATATTCACTCCATATACAGCATATCTTGGCCCAATTTTGACTGCCCTCCACTTGATAGAAAGTGAGCCAGCAACAGGTGAGGGTTACCAGGAGTTAAAGTCACGCCACTCACTTACCTTCACAATCCCTCTGCCCTCTCGGAATTAACCTCGAGGGGGTGGGTAGGACAGTCCCAGGGAGGAAATGTACCAATATTCAGGGACAAACCTTCCAAGGTGTGACTAATCACCAACCATTGACACTAGGCCCCTATCAACGTACCCGGCACATCTCACCTGGACTTCCAAAATAGGGCTATTTGCAAACTGTGGAGAGTATCTGCTCTTGGAATCCTTCGCTCGTGGTGTAGGAGTCTTGGGGGGACAGGGGGGAATGGGGGTGTTAAAGCCATGCTCCCTTTTTAATGGTGCTATCTGCCATATTCCAATAACTTTAAACGTCTTTCCATTTGATGAGCTAAAAAGAGAAGATTAAATGTTAAGGTGAGGGGGCAGAAGGGATGAGGGAGTTATAAAGAGAGGTTGGGTAGGCTGGGGTTGTTTTCTCTGGAGCAGAAAAGAGCAAGGGGGTGACCTGATTGAGGTGTTCAAGATCATGGACAGGGTGGATAAGGAACAACTGCTCCCCTTCTTTGAAGGGTCAGTTACGAGGAGACACAAGTTAAAAATGAGGGAGTGGGAAGTTTAGGGAGAGATGTGATGAAAAATGCTTTTACCCAGAGGGTGATGATGGTCTGGAATGTGCTGCCTGGGAGGGCGGTGGAGGCAGGATGCCTCACATCCTTTAAAATTACCTGGATGAGCACTCGGCGCGTCCTTACATTCAAGGCTGTGGGCCAAGTGCTGGCGAGTGGGATTAGGTGGGCAGTTCAGGGCCTTTCATGTGTCAGTGCAGACTCGATGGGCTGAAGGGCCTCTACTACACTGTAGTATTCTGTTACTCTGTATGCTTCCATGATTCTGAGTAGTTAAGGGGTCTGGGTAATAGATTGTGGTGAGAATTGGGGGACAGTGGTGGGGTTCGGTAGGGTAGTTGGAGATAGGGAGTAATCAGGATGGGGAATCGTGGTGTCATTAGTATAGTTACCAGGAGTTAGAACTGGTGTCACCCCCTTCTAACCTTCTCTGGATAACTATTCTACTATGTGTGTTAGAGTCATCTAAAGCCAATATCCAAAGTCAACTCAATGTCAATAAAATGAAAGGGATAGTCATTGACTTCAGGAAGCATAGCGGATGATATGTTCCTATCTATATTAAAGGTGATGAAGTGGAAATGGTCGAGAGCTTCATAAAATCTGACATTGCAGAAGAAGGACATTTGGCCCATTGAGTCTGAACCGACCACAATCCCATCCAGGCCCTATCCCCATAATCTCATGTATTTACCCTAATTAGTTCCCCTGACACTGAGGAGAAGTTTAGCCTGGCCAATCCACCCAACCTGCTCATCTTTGTCCAGGTCACCAACAAACTGCCCTGGAGCCAATGCTATAGTCAAGAAAGCCCACTAATGCCTCTAATTTCTCAGAAGGAAATCTGGCATTTCCGCTATAACTCTCACCAGGATGCACACAGAAAGCATCCTTTCTGGATGTATCACGGCTTGGTATGGCTCCTGCTCTGACCAAAACTGCAGTAAACTACAGCAGGTTATGAATATAGCCCAGTCTGTTACGCAAACCATTGTTATAAACATAGCACAGTCCGTCTACATTTCCTCCTGCCTTGAAAAAAGCAGACAGCATAATTAAGGACCTCACGCACCCTGGGTATAATCTCTTCCTCCTTCTTCCATCAGGAAAAAGATACAGAAGTCTGAGATTATGTAATAACCGACTCTAGAACAGTACTTCCCTGCTGCCATCGTGCTACCTCTTAGGTATATTTTCACATCCACACTGTTTTTTACCTTTCGGGGAATGTGGGAAGGGGAGGGGGGCGGAGATGGTGACACTGTTCTAGTGCTGATTATCAACCCATTAAATGCTTCTTTCATAACCAACAAATGCTGGCATTGGCTTTGAACCCAGACCTTCTGGTTTACCGGTATGAATGCTATCACTCTATTACAAGACAAACTGAGCTGTGACGCAGTTGTAGCATTCATAAGACCCCCTACAGTGCAGAAGGAGGCCATTTGGCCCATCGAATCTTCACTGACAACAATCTTTCCCAGCCCTTTTTCCTGCAGCCCCACATATTTACTGTAGCCAGTCGCCCTGACACTAAGGCGCAATTTAGCATGGCCAATCCATCAAACGTGCACATCTTGGGACAGTAGGAGGAAACCACACACCTGAAACCCATACAGACATGGGGAGAACGTGCAAACTCCACACAGACGGTCACCCAAAGCCGGGAATCGAACCCGGGTTCCTGGTGCTGTGAGGCAGCAGTACTAAACACTGTCCCACTGTTCTATCCTCCACTGCAGTGTGCAGTTAAGATGAAAGGATTGACAGGTTTTCTATTACAAAAGAGGACAGAGAAGGCATTAAAACAGGGCAGAATGGGGCACAGTGGTTGGCACTGCTGCCTCACAGCACTAAGGATCTGGGCTCAATTTCTGGATTGGGCAAGAAGTTTACACGTGTGGAGTTTACATGTTCTCTCCGTGATTTCTTCCAGGTGCTCAGATTTCCTCTCACAGTTCAAAGATGTGGAAGTTGGGTGGATTTACCATGCTAAATTACCCATTAGTGTCAGGGAGATTAACAGGGTAAACATATGAGGTTTCAGGGATAGGGCCTGGGTGGGATCATTGTCGGCATAGACTCAATGGCCTGAATGGCCTCCTTCTACATTGTAGGGACTGTGTCAATTCTTCTTGGTGTTCCAATTTCCTCCCTTAGTCCGAAAGATGTGCTGGTTAGGTGGATTGGTCAGGATAAATTGTCCCTTAGTGCTGAAAGTTAACAGGGTAAGTATGTGAGATTTCAGAGATAGGGGATGTGTGGGATCGTTGTTAGTACAGTCTTAATGGGCCGAATGGCCTCCTTCTGCACTGCAGGGATTCTATGATCCTATGAAAGTTCAAAACAAATGCTTTGGACCCAGCATAACCAGTAGGATTTGCCAGTTACCATTAAATAGATCAGAAGTTAATTTGACTCAAAATTTCTTCCTAGGTATATTTTTGAATAGTCAGCTGGATTCAAATACTTCCTGCAATGTCTATTGATAACTCCAACTTTTATTCCAAGTAAGAACGATAATATAGTCTTATGGCTGTAACTTTTTTAAGATTAGCCATCCTAAAGCAGATTAAATTGTGTGTTAAATGTGAACTCATTCTAGGATGGCAAGGTTTTGCCACGCATAAATGGATTAATTCCAATAATCCTACTAGCTAGTGTAAAAGGCATTAATCTACTAATTAGTTGCAACATGCTAGCAAATCTTTTGTTCCCCGGGGAAACTTCTACCTTCAGCCGTTCAATGGGTGAAAAGAAAATTATGCGACGTTTTTCTCATTCTTTATGGCTTGATCCAATTATGTGGGGTGGCACAGTGGTTAGCACTGCTGCCTCACAGCTCCAGGGACCCGGGTTCGATCCCCGGCTTGGGTCGCTGTCTGTGTGGAGTCTGCACGTTCTCCCCATGTCTGCGTGGGTTTCCTCCGGATGCTCCGGTTTCCTCCCACAGTCTGAAAGACATTGTGGTCAGGTGCGTTTGCCGTGCTAAATTCTCCCTCAGTGTACCCGAAAAGGCACCGGAGTGTGGCAACTAGGGGAATTTCACAGTAACTCCATTGCAATGTTAATGTAAGCCTACTAGCCACACTAATAATTAGTGACTGGAGCCAAAATATTCAATAAGATTTGATTCCCTGTCTGTACTGTGTTCATAGTCTGTGCTTCGGGGGAAAGAGGTTTCTCCTCATCTCAGTCCTGAATGGCTCCTATCCAAAGATTGTAAGCCCTTGTTCTGGATACCACCATCATCCGCTCTCCCCTACTCAACCCCCCCAACCATAAGAGATAGGAGCAGAATTAGGCCACTCAGTCCATCGAGTCTGCTCTGCCATTCAGTCGTGACTGATATTTTTTTCATCCCCGTTCTCCTGCCTTTTCCCCGATCCACTTATTAATCAAGAATCTATCTCTGCCTTAAAGATACTCAATGACCTGGCCTCCACAGCCTTCTGCAGTAAAGAGTTCCACAGCTTCATTAGTGTCTGGCTGAAGGAATTCCCCCTTATCTCTGTTTTAAAGGATTGTCCTTTTAGCCTGAGATTGTGCCCTCTGATTCTAGATTTTCCTACTAGTGGAAACATCCTCTCCACATCCACTCTATCCAGGCAGTATCCTGTAAGTTTCAATAAGATCCCCCCCGCCCCTCATCTTTCTAAATTCCAATGAGTACAGACCCAGAGTCCTCAATCCTTGAAAACCTGACCATTATAAAGGGCTGTCAGTGGGAAGGAATGCAAATTAATGTAAACAATCAGTAAGAACTAGGAGTTTGTTGCCCCTTCAATCAGGCATGAACTGGAACTCTTACTGAATTAAAGTGAGAAGCCAGCCGGTTAGCAAAAAGGTCTCTCCTACTAATAGGAACATCTCCTCTACGTTCACTCTGTCCAGACCTCACAGTATTCTGCAAGTTTCAGTAAGATCCCCCCCCCACCCCCTCACTCTTCTAAATTCCAACGAGTATCCTAGTGTTTCACGTCGTTAGTGTACGCTTGACCTGGACCATTTGATGGGCAGCACGACAGCTCAGTGACTATCGCTGTGCTGTGCAGATACGTGGATTTGGGCCTGTGTCTGTGGGAGTTTGCGCATTCTCCCCGTGCTTGCGTGGGTTTTCTCCGGGTGCTCCGGTTTCCTCCCACATCCCAAAGATGTGCTCTTAGGCTAATTGGCAAAACAAATTCTCCCTAAATTGTCTCAAATTTGGTTTTTAATCCATAGATCTATAAACATAGACAGGGATCATGGATAGAGGTGGGAACATTGGGGTGGCGGCGCAGGCTTCTTGGGCTGAAGGGCCTGTTCCCATGCTGTTTTGTTCTTTGTTCTTTGAGAACAGACCCAGAGTCTGCAACCATTCCCCAACGGAGGATGCAACATTCGTCTACCTCCTAGATACTAAGAGTGTTCTTGATTCAGATACACGTTCTGGATTGTCTCATATTTCCCTGTACAATCCGGTTCCCGTGAGTCTGTCCATTGTATATGAGAAATCAATTTTTTCTCAAATGTATGAAATTTAAGTTGACCGAATTGGACCTTTTCTGTAGAGACAGACACTAAGAAAGCATTCTCATGCACGTAGAATGCAGAGACTTGCTTCAATGTGAGTCACTTATCTAAGAAGCTGTTTGTTGTGAAATTTATCTGTACTCGACAATATTTAAGTGCAGATTAAAATCATGTACAAATGGCTAAATGTGTCAAAGAGCTTAAGTGGAGATTGCAGGATAACAAATAACTATTTTTAAATATCATAAATGGTAATCATGTTCAGAAGCTCAAATTGATCCACAGTGAGTATTAAGGGCCACAGTGGGTTTGTTTTAGCTCTCTGTTTAGATTATTCATCTGAGTGATGAATAACTTAAATGGTGAAGATTATGCCCATCCCTTGACCGTTTTCTGATATTGGCTCAGTTGAGTAAATTCAATAATGTGTGACAATACTGTGCCTGTAAGAAATTTTAATTGTGCATCTCTACCAGTTTTGCAGGCAGCTCTTGCATTTTATTGGTGCCATTATGTCTGTAGCTGGTGGCCTCTAATTGTTGCTCATAGAATTCCCACAGTGCAGGGGGAGGCCATTTGACCTGCATTGATAACTATCCTACCCAGATCCTTTCCCTATAACCCCATATTATCTACCCTGCTAACCACAACCCCCCCCAACACCAATGGACAATTTCTCACCACCAATCCATCTAACCTGCATATCTTTGGACTGCAGGAGGAAACTGGAGCACCTGGAGAAAACCCACGCAGACATGGGGAGAACATGCAGGCTCTGCACAGTGACCCAAGGCGGGAATCGAACCAAGTCCCTGGTGCTGTGAGGCAGCAGTGCTAACCACTGTGCCACCATGCCGTGCTGAAAAGATATGATAGGCATATTTTTAATCTGGGCCTAGTGCAGTGTGCTGGAGTTTAATGAACAAAGAACAAAGCACAACACAGCGCCGGAAACAGGCCCTTTGGCCCAACGAGCCCGCGTCGCCGTCCTAATGTCTTAATGACATATAGGGACCAATTTGTTACCCAATCAGCCTAAGAGCACATTTTTGGGATGTGGGAGGAAACCGGAGCACCGGAGAAAACCCACGCAACCATGGGGAGAACGCGCAAACTCCCGCAGACACAGGCCCAAATCCATGTGTCTGCACAGCAACAGCGATAGTCCCTGAGCTGTCATGGTGCCCATCAGATGGTCCAGTTTAAGCATACACTAACGACATGAAGCACTAGGCCACTCCTGAAGTAACATCCAAGAGCAGCCCTCGCACGACCTGCCAAATGCATGCACCTTGTTGGTCAACAAGGTGGACCGAATAGCCTGTGGAAACAAATAAAGTATTTAAACAGTCCTCCTATATCCCTCTATCTGCAGACCGCTCCTGTGGCTGTCCAAGAGACCCTTAAACAACCCTAGCGTGCCTGCTCCCACCACCTTACTCGGCAGTGCATTCCACACCCCACTACCCTTTGTGTGAAAAACTGGCCTCTAATATTCGTCTTATACATAGCCCCCTCACCCTAAGGCCATGACCCCTCGTTCTATCCATTTCTAATGGTGGAAAAAGCTTACCACCATTTACTCTATCTATACCCCTCATAATCTTATGTACCTCTAATAGATCCCCTCTCAGCCGACGTCTTTCAAGGGAAAACAACCCCAGTGTGTTCAATCTTTCCTCGTAAGACAGCCTTTCCATACCAGGCAGCATTCTGGTATATCTCCTCTGCACTCTCTCCAGGGCCTCCACATCCTTCCGGTAGTAAGGCGACCAGAACTGGACGCAGTACTCCAAGTGAGGCCTAACTAACGTTCTATACACTTGCAACATCAGACTCCTACTCTTGTATTCTATACCCCTTCCTATGAAGGCTAACATACCATACGCTTTCTTTATCACTTTTTCCACCTGTACTGACACCTTCAGAGACTTGTGAACCTGCACCCCCAGGCCTCTCTGCGTCTCTATACTCCTTTACCTTTTATCCTATAACTCCCCGCTACATTTTTCCGGCCAAAATGCATCACCTCGCATTTATCCGGATTAAATTCCATTTGCCATCTATCTGCCCAATCTACCAGCCTATCTATGTCCTGTTGTATTGCCTGGCACTGCTCCTCAGTTCCCGCCAATCCAAGCATCTTAGTGTCATCAGCAAATTTGCTGATCACACCACCTACCCTCTCTTCCAAGTCATTTATATAAATCACAAATAGAAGAGGTCCTAGTACTGAGCCCTGTGGCACACCACTAGTGACTGACCTCCAGTTGAAAAAAGAGCCTTCCACTAATACCCGCTGTCTCCTCCTCCCAAGCCAGTTCTCAACCCATCTACATACCTGGCCCTGTATCCCATGCGCCTTCACCTTTTCTATCAGCCTATCATGAGGAACGTTGTGAAACACCTTACTGAAATCCATGTAGACGACATCAACGGCTTGTCCTTCATCAACCGTTTTTGTCACCTCTTCAAAAAATTCCACTAGATTCGTAAGGCACAACCTCCCCTTAACGAAGCCATGCTGCGTATCCCTGATCTGATCACAGCGCTCTTTTTTTTGAATGTGTGTGAATGTTTGTTGGAGTATGCGTATGTGAGTGTGAGTGTATGAATGTGAGTGTGTATGTGAGCACGTGTGTGAATGTCTGACTGTGTGTGAGGGAATATATGTGTATGTGTGTATGTTTGAGTGTGAGTATGTGTGATTTGATTAACTCTGGCCAGAATTCTCTGACCTCATTCTCACGGCTGGGATTCTCTGCTGCCCCTGTAGTGAAAGATATTTTGGCTGAGTGCCAAATTCTTTGCTCCTGTTGCCAGCTGTGATAGAATTATAGAATCCTATAGTGCAGAAGGAGACCATTCGGCCCGTCGAGTCTGCACAGATCATATTCCACCCAGGCCCTTTCCCCATGCATTTGCCCCTGACACTAAGGGACAATTCAGCATGGCCAATCCACCCAACCCACACATCCCAGACTGCGGGAGGAAACCCACGCATACGCAGGGAGAATGTGCAAACTCCACACAGACAATGATCCCAGCGGGATTTGAACCCGGGTCCCTAGCGCTGTGAGGCAGCAGTGCTAACCTTTTGGAATTGTTGGGTGGACCCTGACAGACAGGTCTAGAGGTACTAGAGCCCTAGCTTCCTCAGCCATTCCTCATAAGACCTAACCTCCTAACCAGGCAGCATCCTGGTAAATCTCCTTTGCACTCTCTCTAACATTTCCACATCTTTCTTATAGTGAAGTGTCCAGAACTGCACATAATATTCCAAATGTGGCCTCACCAAGGTCCTGTATAGTTGCAGCATAATCCCATGGCTCTTAAACTCAAACCCCGCTGTTAATAAACGCTATAGGCCTTCTTCATGGCTCTATCCACTTGAGTGGCAACCTTCAGAGATCTGTGGATATGAACCCAAGATCTCTCAGTTCCTCCACATTCCTCAGAACGTCCAAAGGACTAATTCAGAGGGGGTGTTAAAAAGCTGCAAAATGCAGCATCACATGAACATACTTGCTTTCTGTGCCGAGTCTAGAACTGTTTGTATGTTTGAGGGGTTGATCTGATTTGGGACAATATACTTAGCTGTGAAGGTTTAGACAATATTATGTCTTCTTTTATAATTGGTAAAAGTTATGCTAATTTTCTTGTTATATGCTTTTAAATAAACCTTGTTTGATAAAAGCTTCCTTGTGAGTCACTTGAATCACATCTGGAGTAAATATTTCAAGCTTACCTGCACCAACATCAAAAGTGCACAACTTATGATCTAGGTTGACTTTGTAAGACACTTGGGAGGTTCTGACCTGGATTGTAACAAATGCTTCAAACAGGTATAGAATCCCTACAGTACAGAAGGAGGCCATTCAGCCCATCGAGTCTGCATCGACCACAATCCCACCCAGGCCCTACTCCCCATAACTCCACACATTTACCCTGTGTTGACACTAGGGTCAATTTAGCATGGCCAATCAATCAATGCAGCCAGAGTGCGTACAAAGCGGCTTGAAAACGCACCTGTAAAACAGATCTGAAACTCTCCCAGCTACACACTGGCCCAACACTTCAATAAAAAGTGATAAAAGTAGTAAAATACTGCCCACAGAATCATAGAATCCCAACAGCGCAGGAAGAGCCATTTTGTCCCATCGAGCCTGCACCAACTATCTCACCTAGACCCCATCCCTGTAACTTCACATTAGTGTCCCCCTGACACTAAGGAGCAATTTAGCATGGCCAATCCACCTAACTCGCACATCTTTGGACATTAAGGGGCGATTTAGCATGGCCAATTCACCTAACATGCACATCTTTGGACACTAAGGGGCAATTTTCCATGGCCAATGTATCTGTCCTTATCCTGAAAACATAAAGCAATTTTTGGCTTGGGAAAAAAATTAAAAGGAAATACAACTAACCTATACATCTTGGGACATGAAGGGACAATTCAGCATGGCCAATACAACTAACCTGAGCATCTTTGAATGAACACTAAGAGGCAATTTAACATGGCCAATTCACCTAACCTATATGTCTCGTGACACTAAGCAGCACTTTAGTATAGCCAAATCACCTAACTATGCAACTTTGGATACAAGGGTGAAATCTAGCATGGCCATACCACCTAATCTGCACATCTTTGGACTCTAAGAGGCAATTTCACATGGCCAATCCATGTAACTAGGTATGGTTTGGACACAAAGGGGCAATTTTTCATGGCCAAAAATACACCTAATCTGCGCATCTTTGGAAACCGGAGCAGTTGGAGAAAAACCATGAGGAAGAAAGTGCAACTTCAGTCCGCACAGACAGTGACCCAAGGCCAGAGTCAAAGCCCAGGTCCCTGGCACTGTGAGGCAGCAGTGTTACCAAGAGCCACAACACGGGATAATTGGCGTCAGTTGGTTTACTAATGAGTATATTTGACACCCGGCATCAATTAACTTCCTAACTGCGGGAAGCTGATGTATGATCTCTTTGGTAAGTAAGCGAACCTGACTTCCTGCTGCAATGGGCTGCATTTAATTCCACCCCACATTTTGCAGGGAAGGCCAGCATTAAGAATTATTATTCACACATTAAAAAAAAAATTAATATTAATGAACCTCCCTACCAGCACATATTTGGAATGCTCGTCAGATTGTTATTTAAAGTATTCCAGATGAATAAGAATTACTCAAAGTGGTTAGCTGATCACAGAGGTCAAAAATATTGACACGATTACATTAATAATTCTGCCTGTGTACAAAAGGTATGTGGACATCCTGATTCTGGGTTGTACTTACATCGTTAGTTCAAATGCATATTAAAAATAAACTTAACTCGGTTTAAGATTTCAAAGAATACAGAACACTTGCCTACTGAATAAACAAACTGTTCCGCATTTGCCATTCAACTCTCTGAATGCTGTTCCAAAATTATAATAGAGAAATATTACTTCACAGTGGATGATGGGACTGCAACTGTTTAATATTTATGAAATTCCACTTTCCCTGACCCAGAAATAAATCAGCACTTTTTATCCATTTATTCACTCTATAGCTTGCTAACAAGAGAGAGGGGTAAATTCACTCACCACGGGAAAGTCTGATTCTTCTTTATAGTGGGAAAAAAGTCCGTGACAATAATCCAAAACAAAATTATTTACCCACTTGGCAAACCATGGGTTAATAAACACAGTTCTAAAGTTTAATTATTAGTGCCACAAGTAGGCTTAACACTGCAATGAAGTTACTGTGGAAATCCCCTACTCTGGCACCTGTTAGGGTACACTGAGGGAGAATTTAGCACAACCAATCCATCTAACAATTTTTATCGACTTACTGTCACAAGTGGGCTTACATTAACAGTGCAACAAAGTTACTGTGAAAATCCCCCATTTGCCCACATTCCAGCGCCTCCCATCTATTGACTCTGTCCAGATTTCTTGCTGCCTTGGGAAAAGCAGTCAGCATAATTAAGGATCCTATGCAGTCTGAGGGAGAATTTGGCATGGCCATTGCATCTAAGCAGCATGTCTTTTGGACGTGGAAGGAAACCGGAGCACCCAGAGGAAAGCCATGCAGATACAGGGAGAATGTGCAAACTCCACACAGACAGTGACCCGAGTAGGGAATTGAACCTCCCTAGAGCTGTGAGGCAGCAGTGCTAACCACAGTGCCACTGTGTTGATTCTTCATGAAGAACAAATATTTTACTGAACTTACTAATTGTCCCAACTCCTTCCCTCAGGAGGATCAGACTTGTATTGTATAACTGGGTCAGAGAAGGATCACTAGACTAATTCATATAATCATAGAATTCCTACAATGCAGAAGAGGCCATTTGACCATTGAGTCTGCACTGATGCTCTGACAGGATATCTTATCCAGGCCCTTTCCCCTACCCCATCCCTGTAATTCCAAACATTTAATTCAGCTAATTCCATCTGATTTTCACAATTTGGTTCAGTAAAGTGCAATTTACCATGGTCAATCCATCTAACCCACACGCCTTTGGAGTGTGGGAGAAAACAGGAGGATCCACAGGAAATCCATGCAGATATGGGGAGTGCATGCAGACTCCACACAGGGTTTCTGGCAGACCATGAAAAGGTCTGTGTACATGTCCCTGTCTACACCAACTGGAAGGTCGAGAGCTTCAAGTTTTTAGGTGTGCAGGTCACTAACAATCTGTTCTGGTCCCCCCATGCTGAGCCTCTACTTTCTCAGAAGATTAAGGAAATTTGGCATGTCCGCTATGACTTGCACCAACTTTTACAGATGCACCATAGAAAGTACTCTTTCTGGTTGTATCACAGAATCGCTCCTGCTCTGCCCAAGACCACAAGAAAGTACAAAAGGTCATGAATGTAGCCCAATCCATCACGCAAACCAGCCTCCCATCCATTGACTCTGTCTAGATTTCCTGATGCCTTGGGAAAAGCAGTCAGCATAATTAAGGATCCTATGCGCTCCGGACATTCTGTCTTCCACCTTCTTCCATCGGGGAAAGGATACATCTTTGGACACTAAGGTGCAATTTAGCGCGGTCAATCCACCCAACCATCACATCTTTTGACTATGGGAGAAAACCAAAGCATCCAGAGGAAACCTACACAGACACGGGGAGAATGTTTAAACTCCACACAGTGACCCCAGGCAGGAATTGAACCCAGGTCCCTGGCGCTGTGAGGTAACAGTGCTAACCACTGTGCCACCCTCTTTGTTTTGTGGGATGGTTTGACAGATTACTCGCTGAAATGCCAGTCGCACAGATACCAAGAGCAGCCCACTTAATAGTTTAAGACAGAAAGTGGATGCTGAAATGGGAAAGGCGCAAGATAAATAAACTGGATCCAAGGGGGTTAATGCAACAACACTGCCCTTTCACCAGCAATGCTGTAATGTTCAGATGGTGTACCGGCAGTGAGGGTCACCCACGGTAATCAATTCTAACAGCAGTCAGGAAAATGGATTGCCTCGACCTAATTAATAATTTATAAAGCGTTTGATTGCACAGAGTTACAATCGTGAGAAATGAAATGTCAGATGGTGTTAAAGAACACCTGTTAGGAGGGAAATAGAAACTCCGAGTGGGTTTTAAATGCAGCAACCCAAGTCATACATTATAAATGGTCTGTTGTCACAATTAATAGTGAACAAAAACAAGTTTGGACACTTATAGAATCCCTAACGTGCAGAAGGAGGCCATTCGACCCATCGAGTCTGCACTGACCACATACCCATGCAGGCCCTATAACCCATATATTTATCCTAGTTAGTTCCCCCTGATACTAAGGAGCAACTTAGCATGGCCAACCAACCTAACCCACATATCTTTAGACCTTGGGAAGAAACTGGTGCTCTCAGGAGGAAACCCACACAGACACAGGGAGAGTGTACAAACTCCGCACAGACAGTCACCTGAGGCTGGAATTGAACTAGGGTCCCTGGCACAGTGAGGCAGCAGTGCTAATCACTGTGATACTGTGTTTACACAGGCCCTCCCCTCTCCTCCCCACTATCCCTGGAATTCTTATTTACCAAGGCTAATCCACTTAACCAGCCCATCTTTGGGGCATCCCCAAGGGGCAACTTAGCATGGCCAATCCACCTAACCTGCACACCTTCGGACTAAGGGCAACTTAGCATGGCCAATCCACCTAACCTGCACACCTTCGGACTAAGGACAATTTAGTATGGCCAATCCACCTAACCTACACATCTTTGTTTTAGTGCCATGATGTAATAGCATGTAATTAGTGTCTGCTGTAGCTTGGTTGGTAACACTCTCACCTCTAGGTCAAGAAGCTGTAGACTGAAGGGGCCTGAGCACAAATAGGTGGAGTGACACTCCAGTACAATATTGTGGAGTGCCGAATTGTTGGTGGTGTCATCTTTCAGATTAAACATTATACTAAGGCCATTTTCCCCCTCCTCCCTTGGATTCCTTCCATAGTCCACAGATGTGCATAGAATATAGAACATTACAGCGCAGAACAGGCCCTTCGGCCTTCGATGTTGCGCCAACCAATTAGGAAAAGGCAATGACCCTTTAACCTAAACCATTCCCTTTTCATCCATAAACTTATCTACTAACCCCTTAAATGCCCCCAAACTTGGCGCATCTACAACTGCAGCAGGCAGGGCATTCCATACCCTTACCACCCTCTGGGTAAAGAACCTACCTCTGACATCCGTCCTATAACTACCCCCCCTTAATTTAAAGCTATGTCCCCTCGTGCTAGCTTTCTCCATCCTAGGAAAAAGGCTATCACTGTCCACCCTATCTAAACCTCTAATCATCTTATAGAACATAGAACATTACAGCACAGAACAGGCCCTTCGGCCTTCGATGTTGCGCAGACCAATATAAAAAGCAATGCCCCTCCAAACTAAACCATTCCCTTCTCTTCCATATACTTATCAACTAACCTCTTAAACGCCACCAAACTTGGCGCATCTACAACTGCTGCAGGCAGGGCATTCCACTCCCGAACCACCCTTTGGGTAAAGAACCTACCTCTGATATCCGTCCTATAACTATCACCCATTAATTTAAAGCTGTGTCCCCTTGTGCTAGCTTTTTCCATCCTAGGAAAAAGGCTATCACTGTCCACCCTATCTAAACCTCTAATCATCTTATATGTTTCGATCAGGTCCCTCTTAGCCTCCTCCTTTCTAACGAAAACAACCTCAAATCCCTCAGCCTCTCCTCATAAGACCTGCCCTCCATACCAGGCAACATCCTGGTAAAACCTCCTCTGTACCCTCTCCAATGCCTCCACATCTTTCTTATAATGTGGGGACCAGAACTGCACACAATACTCCAAGTGCGGCCGCACTAGAGTTCTGTACAGTTGCAACATGACGTTGCGGCTCCGAAATTCAATCCCCCTACCAATGAAAGCTAAGACTCCGTATGCCTTCTTAACAACCTTCTCGACTTGATTGCCAACTTTCAGGGATCTATGCACATATACACCAAGATCCCTCTGTTCATCAACACTATTAAGAGTTCTACCATTAGCCTTATACTCTACACATTTGTTATTCCTGCCAAAGTGAATTACCTCACACTTTTCCGCATTAAACTCCATTTGCCACCTGTCGGCCCAGCTCTGCAACTTGTCCAAGTCTCTCTGCAAACTATAACACCCCTCTTCACTATCTAGATAAGTTAGATGGATTGGCCACGGTAAATTGCCCCTTGATATCCAAAGATGTGCAGGGTTAGATAGATTGACCATGCTGAATTGCTCCGTAGTGCCCAAAGACATGTAGGTTAGGTGGATTGGCCATGGTAAATTATCCCTTGGTGTCCAAAGATGTGCAGGTTATATGTGATTAGTTGTGATAAATGCATAGGTTCCTGGATAGACCTAGCATAAGATGCTGTTTTGGAGAGTGAGTGCAGCCTCGATGGGCCCAATGGCCTTCGGCTACACTGTAGGCATTCAATGGATTATTTGAATTGATATTTCTATGGGTCACTCTTGATGAGGCACAATTGTAATCTTTCGAAGTTGGTGATTTAAATCATATTTTCCGATGCTCCCCAATGGGGGTAATTGACCATTGGAAGTTTGCACTTCCCGGCTAATTGTCATGCACTCCTTTCTGGGATTTGATTTACTATTGTCACACGTATTAACATACAGTGGAAAGTATTGTTTCATGCACGCTGTACAGACAATGCATACCATTCATCAAGAAAGAAAGGAGAGGGTGCAGAATGTAGTGTTACAGTCATAGCTAGGGTATAGAGAAAGATCAACTTAATGCAAGGATGGTCCATTCTGAAATCTGATGGCAGCAAGGAAGAAGCTGTTCTTGAGTCAGTTGGTGCATGATCTCAGACTTTTGTATCTTTTTCCTGACGGAAGAAGGTGGAAGAGAGAATATCCGGACTGCTTGATTATGCTGGCTGCTTTTCCGAGGCAGCAGGAAGTGTAGAGAGAGTCAATAGATGGGAGGCTGGTTTGCGTGATGGATTGTAATTTCTTGCGGTCTAGGGCAGAGCATGTGCCATACCAAGCTGTAAAGGTCAGCGGGGAGGGGGCACACAGAAGTGGGGGGGGGGGGCATTACCTACCCGAGTCTGCTAACTACCTATCAGACCTTATATCCACTGCTGAACTTCGCCCGGCAGCTAGTAAACCACAGCAGCACAGAACGAGAGTAATGGAATCAAATTACAGGACAATCTGCGCACAGTGGGGCATTTCTACAGTATATAGTTGGGGACATTCTGCAAATCCCTCCCCTTACCTCTCCATCGGTCATCCTTGGAGTTCAGAAGAGGTGGCTATTTAATTTTCTGTTAGAAATTGAAAAGGTGCTGGAGACAGAGTCAATCGTGCTTTTCCAAAGGTAAAGGGTTTGAAGAGAAAATAAATTACAGGGCTACAGGGAAAAGCCACCGAGGGGAATTAGCGCTGGCCTCAAAGCACTGCATTACGAAAGTCTAAATCACAGGTCCTATCTCTGAAGGGGAGGCACTAATTTGATTTTAAATTAAATGGCATTAACACCATTGATTTTTTTTTAACTCCTGTCATGCGCTGAGCCAACCAAAGAGAAGTTCATCTGCAGTTCATTAAAAATCCGCAATCAATCTACCAGATGCAGCTTCTTGCTGCTCTGACCAGACTTGAAGGCTGGTAATGCTTCAATGTCATTGTCGGAATTATTTTAGCTTCTGTAACACGAATTGGGGGTTAATTGATGAAAGACCGGCCGCCGCATGCAATTCGGGTGTTCGGAACCTCGCTGCAACTGAATTAAGCAGCAACTCTGTTGACTGGTCTTACTGTTAGCCAAACTAATCTGAGCGTCTCTGCTTCGCTGAGGATTTATTGAAAGGCATTGAAACCCATCTGATGTGCAGCAATACCATAAACCCCTAACCATTCAATCACCTGCAACACATTTAATCAGACCGACTGCTCCTTGCAGTATACGGAAGAATTTACACTTCATTGGAAGTTCCCTGCTGAGCTGACATTTATTATCCAGGGCCTGCAAGCTTGGAGCTCTCTCTTGCAAAGGAGACGCAATACCGGGATTGGGGAACACGAGCAGAAATAGCACGAACGACATTCTTTCAAGAATGAATTGGATTGGAATTTAAATTTGGTTAAAATTTAAAATGGAGTCACATCAAGGTTACAACGCAAAAACAGTTCTTGCATTCCTCATCTTTTTTCAAGACTGTTAATTAGAACATAAAGGCGGCACAGTAACACAGTGGTTAGCACAGCTGCTTCACAGTCAAGGGTCGTGGGTTCGATTCCCAGCTTGGGTCACTGTCTGCGTGCAGTTTGCACATTGTCCTAGTGTCTGTGTGGGTTTCCTCCAGGTACTCCAGTTTCCTGTCACAGTCCAAAGATGTGCAGGATAGGTTGATTGGCTAAAATTGCCTCTTAGTGTCTTGAGATGTGTAGGTTAGAGGGATTAGCAGGTAAATGTTTAGGGATATGGGGGGGTGGTAGGGAATGGGTGGGATTGTGGTCAGTGCAGATTTGATGGGCCGAATGGCCTCTTTCTGTACTGTAGGGTTTCTATGATTCTATAAGAACTAGGAGCAGGAGTAGGCCATCTGGTCCCTCGAGCCTGCTCCGTCATTCTATAAGATCATGGCTAATCTTTTCATGGACTTAGCTCCACTTACCCGCCTACTCACCATAACCCTTAATTCCTTGTCTTACAAACATTCAACCCGGTGGACTCAACTGCTTCACTGGGCAGGAAATTCCACTGATTCACAGCCCTTTGGGTGAATAAGTTCATCCTCAATTCAGTCCTAAATGTTTTCCCCTTTATTTTGAGGCTATGCCCCCTAGTCTTAGTTTCACCTCCCAGTGGGAACAACCTCCCTGCTTCTATTTTATCAATTTCCTTCATAATCTTATATATTTCTATAAGATCTCCTTTAGTGTTGTAGCTTGAGCATGTTTCCACCATTTGTCTATGTGTGACGATACTGTGCCTTTAAGAAGTGTATATAAATCATGTATTTTGTTTATTTTTACAGTCTGTTCTAACCAGTGCCACTCTGTCTATAACCAGTTTCCCCTATTGTTACTGCAGCAGTATAATTGCTAGCATGTTTGTTTTAATCTCGACTAATGCTGTTCTATTGTTTTTAGTGGGGCTTGATTGGGTTAATTGACAGAAAACATCAGGTAACTGTATGGAGCTAGGCTTACACAGAGAACTCAAGCTCAGGTGCAGAGCAGAAATAACTCTGTGTCTCTCTCTGAATTCTGGAAACTGGGATCTGCCAGAGGCTAGGTTCATTCCTCTCAAGTTCTGCTATTTGAGTATATGTCCTGCTCTGGAAATGTTTGTCTGTCTGTCTCTGTCCAGAGATGTTAAATGGCTAGAAATCTATTTCCCATGTGAATGTCTTTGTTTTTTGGTGCTAAGTGATTCTGAAGAATTTGAAGAATGTCTATGGGATGCTGCCTAATTGGAACAACAGAGATAGCTAGCTCTTATGAATTATTCTTGTCATGTTTAAGTATTTTAATTGATAGGTTGTGCTTTTTTTTGTTATATTGTGTTCTTAAATAATATGTGCTTTGATAAAAGCTCCCTAGTAGGTCAATTGATTCATACCTTCAGCAAAACCCCTTACACCAAAATCAAAAGGAGAAATTAGGGTTTTAGGCTAAGTTTATAATATTCTTGGAAATTCTGATCTGGTTCCTAACATATGTTGCACAGAGGAGTCTGTGACTAGCAACACTTACTGTATTTTAAAATGGATTATCAAGTTATTTTATTAGTCACAAATAAGGGCTATATTAACACTATAATGATGTTATTGTGAAATTCCCCTAATGCCACACACTGCATTTGTTCAGGTCAATACACCTAACCAGCATGTCTTTCAGACTGTGGGAGGAAACCGGGGTACCCAGAGAAAACCCAGACAGATACAGGGAGAATGTGCAAACTCCACACAGACAGAGTACCAAGCTGGGATTTGAACCTGAGTTTCTGGCGCTCTGAGCTAGCAGTGCTAACCACTGTGCTAAAAGGGGAAATTTTGCAGCTCAGCCATTGCCTGTCACATGACTGTTTTTAAGTATCCGCTTAGGTGGGATTCCAGCCTGGAATCCCGGAGCATTGCCCTTATCATTATAACTGAATTATCATTTCAGTGATCCATTGTATTGGGCTACAAGAGGAACAGTGAGGAATAGAAACTTGTCACACAGCGAATGGTCTGGGTCTGGTGTGCACTGCCTGGAAGTGTGTGGGGGCAGGTTCAATTGAGGCATTACTTGAATAGAAACAATGTGCAGGGATACAGGGGAAAAGAAATCAGGGGAATGACACTAAGTCATCGTGTACATTTGGAGAACTGGTACAGACATGATGGGCCAAATGAGCTGTAAAAATTTATATCAGATACAAGAAGACAACAATTCAAGAATAACCAGTTGTCTGTTATCAGTTATAATAAGTCCTTGGAGGTAGAAATCCTTTACCAATGACCCTTTATTTACAACTGAACAGCAGCACACGGAGTGCTCGCAATCAGCAGTCTACCTTCGGGAGTGCCAGAGGAACTGACACGCCCAGTTAAATACAAGGAAAAGGCTCCTTGATTGAGCCATCAATTGACTCCTTAATTAGGGAATTCATATTCCAATAGGCCAAGGCATTACATCAATCCCTTCTCATTCTCTTTTTTTGCTCCACTGCCCTGTGATTTGATAGGATTAGTAAGTTGTTGTTACTCTTGTCTTGTTAGTTCACTGCTCTAGTACTGACCCAGCCCCAATGACAAAAGACCCTGGGATGGGGATTGTCCAGTCCTGCCGCTGTCAATGGAAATTCCCTCCACGTTGGCAGAAAACCCGTGGGCATGGCTCTCAGGGCTGGAGAATCCCGCCGGTGTGAACGGCCGGAGAATTCCAGCCTATAGCTTTTCATTTCTGTAGTCTAATCGCCCTCCTACTCAGGCCAAGGGCCAAGAACTTGTGGGAATCAACCTTTTTATCATTGATAATAAGTGACACTGAGCGTCACAGGCCACACTTTGACAAAGTCTTTCGTACATTTAGTCGTCGACGTTGCCAAGTCATCTCACAGCAAGCCAGAATTTCCTCAGTTCTTGCAAATCAAATCAATGAAGAGTAAATTCTTCTTTGACCAATTTGCTCAAGTGTCTCTGCCACCATTGGCGCCTCTGCTTCTTCCACTTTGGCTGAAAAGAAAGTGCCGGAATGATCTGCATTCCCCTCAAAACTTCCACACTTATTTAAAACCTGTCAGCTTTCAATTAATTCTAATAACTACACTCGTTAGCATGGCATGATGTTGATTGGATCCTGAGAGGTATCTTTAACTCATCCTATAAGGCAAAAAAATTGCTTTGAACTTCTGAATTTATGACACACTGTTTTTTTTGTAGCTTTGGTTCTGCAGCTTTTCTGAATCTGGATTTTCTTTGGGGCTATGCTTTTGATACGAGATTGTAAACCCTTGTTGAGAGGCACTTTGCTCACAAGAATTATTCCCTGATAGCTGATATAGTCCACCTTTTCTTTTTATCCTTTCTTTTGGTACAAAGGACCAGTGATTGCTTTACGCCAGTTCCCAGATGCATCAGCTTGTTATTAGTAATAGAGCATCAGCTGCTCCACTTTCCCCCCATTTTAAGATGTGACAACTTCATCCCCCCGGGGAGCATTCAATGCTTTTCTCTTGAACGGAATTGTTGCCTCCTCCACAGGCAGCCTCCAAGAGATGCTGAATGACTCTTAGCGTTGGTGGATTCTTTTGGACGGCTGTGCAATCTGTCCTCCACCTCCATTACTGGGAGGCTAGAGAGGAGATTGCAGAGCCTTTGGCTTTGATCTTCATGTCGTCATTGGCTACAGGTATAGTGCCGGAAGACTGGAGGATGGCAAATGTTGTCCCTTTGCTCAAAAAGGGGAGTAGGGACCATCCTGGAAATTATAGACCGGTGAGCCTGACTTCTGTTGTGGGCAAAGTCTTGGAAAGAATTATAAGGGATAGGATTTATAAGCATCTAGAGAGAAATAAATTGATTAGGGATAGTCAGCACGGTTTTGTGAAGGGTAGGTCGTGCCTCACAAACCTTATTGAGTTTTTTGAGGAGGTGACCAAAGAGGTAGATAAGGGTAAGGCAGTTGATGTAGTGTATATGGATTTTAGCAAAGCGTTTGATAAGGTTCCCCATGGTAGGCTACTGCAGAAAGTGCAGATGCATGGGATTGAAGGTGATTTAGCAGTTTGGATTAGGAATTGGCTAGCTGATAGAAGACAGAGGGTGGTGGTTGATGGGAAATATTCAACCTGGAGTGCAGTTACAAGTGGTGTACCTCAAGGATCTGTTTTAGGGCCACTGCTGTTTGTCATTTTTATAAATGACCTAGATGAGGGTGTAGAGGGTTGGATTAGTAAATTTGCTGACGATACCAAAGTGGGGGGAGTTGTAGACAGCGAGGATGGATGTTACAGTTTGCAGAGGGACATAGATAGGTTGCAGAGCTGGGCCGTGAGGTGGCAAATGGAATTCAATACGGATAAGTGTGAGGTGATTCACTTTGGTAGGAATAACAGGCATATGAAATATAGGGTTAATGGAAGGACCCTTAATAGCGTTGTCGAGCAGAGGGATCTTGGGGTACAAGTACATAGCTCTTTGAAAGTTGGCACCCAGGTTGATAAAGTTGTTAAGAAGGCGTACGGTGTGTTAGCTTTTGTTGGTAGAGGGATTGAATTTAGGAGCCGTGAGGTTATGCTACAACTGTACAAAACTCTGGTGCAGCCGCACTTGGAGTATTGCGTACAGTTCTGGTCGCTGCATTATAAGAAAGATGTGGAAGTATTAGAAAGGGTGCAGAGGAGGTTTACCAGGATGTTGCCTGGTATGGTGGGAAGGCCTTATGAGGAAAGGCTGAGGGACCTGAGGTTATTTTCATTAGAGAAAAGAAGGTTACTCGGTGACCTAATTGAGGCGTATAAGATGATCAAAGGACTGGATAGGGTGGATAGTGAGAGCCTTTTTCCTCTGATGGGGATGACCAACACGAGGGGACATAACTTTAAATTAAGAGGTGGTAGTTATAGGACGGATGTCAGAGACAGGTTCTTTACACAGAGGGTGGTGAGGGCTGGAATGCCCTGCCTGCAGCAGTTGTGGGCTCGCCTACTTTGGGGACATTCAAATGGTCGGTGGATAGGCATATGGATGATATTGGAATAGTTTAGGTTAGAGGGTCCACTGGCTGGCGCAACATCGAGGGCCGAAGGGCCTGTACTGTGCTGTAATGTTCTATGTTCTATATTACTTTAGCTTGTCCCTGTGTGATGATTACAGCACTCATTTCTCACTTGCACTGTTGTCCTCCCAGGAGTAAACTACCTCCTTGTTACGTTGCCCATTAGCTGCTTTAGTGCTCTCGCATATCTCCGTATAATTTCCCTTCTTGTGCAATCCTTTTACGAGTTTCTCCTTTTAGTCACTTACAACCTCAGTTGGATTAAAAAGTTTTTGAAACAATTCGGAAAAGGGAGGCTCTGTCTCACTTTAGTCTTAGAACCTGATGAATCTCCAATAATTTTCTCTGTTTCTTTCGGGGCCAAGGGGTGGTTGTGGGGGAGGGAGGGTGAGACGGGAACAGGATATTGAATTTGATGAACAGCCATAGTCATCACTAATAGCCATCTCTAGATGTTCAATAGCGTTACCATTACTGAACCCCCCACTGTCAACATCCTTAGCCAGGCACTCAATTGGAGTGGTCGAAATTCTTCCCCAGAAATTCTGAGTGTGGAATTTGCATAAAAACTAGAGTAATTCTTGATGATTTTTTCAGTGGGAGTTCAGAGAGGAATCTCCCCACGCTCTGCGCACTGCAGAGGCCACCTATGTAGATATCATTAAAAACTAGGGGATGGGGTGTATTGAAAAGCCGGTGGCTCACTGCTGTGTGGACCACTGCGCATGTGCTGATGTCAGTACTGAGATCGACGAAAGCGTTGTAGCTTCATACTGATGGCCTCCTGATTATTGGCTAGCTCAGTAGCCAGCAGTAGTCCTGAATCTTTAGACCAAAGATCCTTAGACAACAGCTTCCGAACCCACCTCCATCTGGAAGGACAAGGGCAGCAGATACATGGGAACACCATCACTTGCAAGTTCCCCTCCAAGCCACCCACCATCCTGACTTGGAAACATATCGGCCATTCCTTCGCAGTCGTTGGGACAAAATCCTGGAATTCCCTCCCTAACATCACTGTCGGTCAACCCACAGTATGTGGACTGCAGCGATTCAAGAAGGCAGCTCACCACCACCTTCTCAAGGGGCAACTAGGGATGGGCAATGTATGCTGACATAGTCAGCAATGCCCATATCCCACGAATGAATAAAAGGGAAATGAATGGTGGAACAGGCTGACAGGCTAGTCATAGAAACATAGAAAATAGAAGCAGGAGTAGACCATTTGGCCCTTCAAGCCTACTGTGCCACTCATTTCAATCCCGATCAAATTCAATATCCTCATTCCCCCTTTCCCTCCATATCTCTCAATCCCTTTAGCCCCAAGAGTTATATCTAATTTCTTCTTGAAATCAGACAACATTTTGTCCTCCCAAAGCTTTCTGTGGTAGACAATTCCTCACCACCCTCTGGGCGAAGAAATTTCTCCTCACCTCAATTCTAAAAAGTTTACCCTTTATTCTCAAATTATGACGCCCTAGTTCTGGACTCCCCTACCATTGGGAACATTTTTTCTGTATTTACCCTATCTAACCCTGTTAGAATTTTATAAGTTTCTATGAGATCCCCTTCACTCTTCTAAACTCCAGTGAGTATAATCCTAACCTACTTAATGTCTCCTCATATGACAGACCTGCCATCCCAGGAGCCAGCCTGGTAAACCTTTGCTGTACTCCCTCTATAGCAAGGACATCCTTCCTCAGATAAGGACAACAAAACTGCACACAATACTCCAGATGTGGCCTCACCAATGCTTCTATTTCTATGTTTCTATCCATGGTATGGGGCTAGTGTTCCCTACGTTAGACAGAATCAAGGTTTTTACTTACAGCAAATGTGGATATTCTAACTCCCCATCTATGAGGTAGAAAAAAAACAGTAAGCTACCACAGCCAATAAAATGTCAGCGAATTGCATTAAATACTCATTATTAATTTGATCTAATGTCTCACAGATCGAGTGACATATCGATTGTGTCACACATTTCTGTTGCTCTTCTTATTTCCAATGCCAAAAGCTAATGGGTCGGTATGTGTCCACACAGATAAAGGAAGGACAGAATAACAGACTATCTAATGTGACATTGACCAGTACAGCTAGATCCGAGATTCAATCTCCAGTCCCTGTTGAGATATGTGCTGTAAAAGTGAGATGCTGCCAGAGGGAATCCCAAAATTAGAAGATACAAAATGGTTACCTGGTACAAATAGATCTGTGGAAAGATATTAAAATTTGCTGACTTAGGCACAAACATTGCACAATGAATTAACCTTTGAGCTAAATCCTATTATTGTCTAATTGCTACAGAACAGAAAAAAAAAACAGAAGTCCAGATGGTCAACTTAGCTTAAGATAAAGCAGAACCGAAACAATAAGTTTTGTTAACGAGGTCAGTCACTGTTAGGGGGGCATAATTGGCTAATGATGTAATAACTGCTAATGTTTTTAACTTGTCACTCTTTGAAATGTATAACAGAAGCTCAGCTGCCATTTTTAAAATTGAGAAGGTGATTGCGAGCACTGCAGAGTGCCAAGCGCTTCTCCCAAAGCTTTGTCCAAAAAAAAAACTGCACGTTGAATCTTTAAATCTGACTCTGAGTGGTGATTTCTCATGGCATGAGAACCCAAAAGCACAACACCCAAAAGCGATTTGTATTTCAAAGAAAGCTTTGTATAAATTATGAGTGGGATCTTATGGCCCAGTGCGCACCAAGACCAGAAATTCCCACCCAAGATCAATGGATCTTTAAATGGTCAGCCAGATTTTCTGTCCTGCCCTTTATGATTCCTGCAGGACCAGAAAATCTCACTCCCTGGAGCGAGCTTGCCTGTTCCGTCTGCTACGAGAATCAGAGCGGGCGAGGACCTGATCATGCAAAGGTCCGCTGACCTTGCGTTTTCTGGTTTAGAGGTGAGTACAACAGAAAAATCCCACTCCACGTCTTGCTTTTGGGTACACTGAGGGAGAATTTAGCACGGCCAATGCACCTAACCCGCACATCTTTTGGACTACAGGAATGTGGAGTTGCCAGCAATGGACTGAGGTAGGCACAGTAAGTAGTCTCACAAAACCAGGTTGAAGTCCAACAGGTTTATTTGGTAGCACAAGCTTTTGGAGCGCTGTCCTTCATCAGGTGAGTGCCTTTAGAAGGAAACCGGGACAAACCCATGCAGACACGGAGAGAACTGCAATCTCCACACAGACAACCAAACCAGGAATCGAACCCGGGTCCCTGGCGCTGTGAGGTAGCAGTGCTAACCACGGTGCCACCGTGTTGATCCTTCATGAAGAACAAACATCTTACTGAACTTACTAATTGTCCCAACTCCTTCCCTCGGGAGGGTCAGACTTGCATTGTAAGCGGTTCAGAGAAAGATCACTAGGCTAATTCATATAATCATAGAATGCCTACAGTGTAGAAGAGGCCATTTGGCCCATCGAGTCTGCACTGATTCTCTGACAGGATATCTTAGACAGTAACCCAAGCCAGGAATCGAACCCAGGTCTCCGGCGCTGTGAGGCAGCAATGCTAACCACTGTATCACTGGGCTGGCCTTGGGCTGGCGCAGACAAGATGGGCCGAATGGCCTCACTCTGTGCTGAGGCTTATCTGTGGTTTGATGATGATGTGACAGCAACTTGTAATGGCAAAGTCAACTTCAATGAGAATGATGAACCTGCTCGGATTAGATTGCCTGGAAACATTGAACACTGAACTCCACTGTTGAAGTGGTATAAAAAGTACTTCAATCAGGAATATTGGGCAGGTAATTCCGTACAAATGCGTAATTTAATGCAGCTCAGTATTAAATGTAAAATTGTCAAAGATGCACTGAATTTCAGAACAAAAACATATTCCGTTTAGTCAGGCAGAGCAGCCTAGTGGAATTAGCCAGGTAGAACTGTATATACTAGAAACTGGATTAATATTTATCAGAAACAAACTCAAATTAAAGCTACTACAATATGAAACAATTTCTTTTTCTGACAATTTGTTTAAAAAAAAAATTTTTTTGCTATGTAAACCGCATGGAAATAGGCCCTTCAGCCCAACTTGCCCATGCCATCCCCTTTTTTTAACCCCTAAACTAGTCCCAATTGCCCGCATTTGGCTCATATCTCTCTGTGCCAATGTAACAGTCTCAAACAGAGATATTTAGACAGATTGGAGATTTACATCTTAGAATTCAGCACAAAATAAGATGCATTGTATTCATCCCCTCTTATACATTGATGAATTGCCATTTCCACTGAGTTGAATGGAAGTGAATATGTATGTATG
This sequence comes from Sphyrna mokarran, assembly GCA_024679065.1. NCBI lineage: Eukaryota > Metazoa > Chordata > Chondrichthyes > Carcharhiniformes > Carcharhinidae > Sphyrna > Sphyrna mokarran. The sequence goes on from JAGIQG010000033.1 coordinate 10,354,333, forward strand.
GGCTTAAAGTAAGGTCCCATTGTGATAGCGACTCTCCACGCTGAATACAAATGCATACTCCACTGATGCTTAAGCTAAAATTTATTTATTATTGTCACAAGCACTAACACTGCAATGAAAGTACTGCAAAAATCCCTGAAACCAAAAATGCTGGAAAATCTCAGCAGGTCTGGCAGCATCTGTAAGGGGAGAAAAGAGCTGTCATTTAGAGTTCAGATGACCCTTTGTCAGAGCTGACGGAAGTCATCTGGACTTGAAATGTCAGCTCTTTTCTCTCCTTCCAGATGTTGCCAGACCTGCTGAGGTTTTCCAGCATTTTTGCTTCTCGTTTCAGATTCCAGCACCCACAGTAACTTGCTTTCATCTGGTGAAAATCCCCGAGTTGCCTGCTCGGGCATACGGAAGAAAAATTTAGCATGGTCAACGCACTTAACCAGCACGACTGTGGGAGGAAAGCAGAGCATCTGGAGGAAACCTACGCAGGTAAGGGGAGAATGTGCAAACTCCTCACAGACAGTGACCCAAGCCAGGAATCGAACCTGGGCCCCTGGCACAGAGAGGCAGCAGTGCTAACCAGTGTGCCACCTTACGGGGGACTTACACAGCGTCTTGGGTGCCTCACTGTTCCATCTGCTACCTCACCCAAAACAATTGCTATCCCAAAGGACCGTAACATGTAGGAGCAGAAGTAGGCCATTCAGCCCATCGAGTCTGCTCTGCCATTCAGAGAGACATCCATATCCTCGTGTATCAGTCGCTGAAGGTGTGTGCGCAGGTACAGCAGGCAGTACTGAAGGTATGTTGGCCATCATAGTGAAAGGAGAATGGAAAAATGGGAGAGAGAAAGAAGGATGATTAAAAAAAAATGGATGAATGAGACGGAGAGAAAAAACAGAATGAAATTAAGTGAATGGAAATGGGGTGAAGGAGGAGGGGAGAGCTCATGGTCTGAATTGATTGAATTCAATGTTAAACATTCACCTCATCTCCATTTCATGGACTCATAGAGATTTACAGCATGGAAACAGGCCCAATTTATCCATGTCACCCTTCTGTTTACTACTAAGCTAGTCCCAATTACCTGTATTTTGTCCATTTCCCTCTATACCCATGTAATTGTCCAAATGCTTTCTAAAAGACAAAATTGTACCCGCCTCTACTACTACCTCTGACAGCTTGTTCCAGACACTCACCACCCTCCGAGTGAAAAAAAAATTGCCCCTCTGGATTCTCTTGTATTTCTCCCCTCTCACCTCATTCCATTCTGTTTCCCCCTTCATCCGTTCTCAGCGGATGGGATTTTCCAGCTGCGCTAGCCTCACAAGCCGGAAAATCCCGTCTAAGGTCAAAGGGAGCTTTCCATCGTCCGCTCCGATTTCCCGTAACGGGCGGGATGGGGAAAATTCCCCAGAGTCTCTGGGTGAAATTTTCCGCCGACAGGGTTCTCCAGCCCCGTCGCAGTAAATGGGGGATTTGGCTGAGTGACAAATTCTCCATCGTCGCTTGCAGGGCAGTGATTGGCCTGAAAAGTCGGGCCTCTGTATTTTTTTCCCATTAGATGCGCAATATAAAACATATTGTTCTACTTAGGGGCATAGAGAATCGAATAATGAGGAATGTTACACAACCGTATCTCCAGAGAGACACGCGATCCACCTGAACACTGAGCAATCATTTCAGAATTTTTCTGCTTTCTTACAGATGCTATTCTCTATTTAGTGTAATCATAGAATTCCTACAGTGCAGAAGAAGGTCATTCGGCCCATCAAGCCTGTGCTGACCACAATCCCAACAAGCCCTATTCCTGTAAACCCAAGTATTTCCCCTACTAATATACGGGTCAGGTTGATTGGCTATGATAAATTGCTCCTTAGTGTTAGGGGGACTAGGAGGGTAAATATGTGGGGTTACAAAGATAGGACCTAGGTGGGAGTGTTATCAGTGTAGGTTTGATGGGCCAAATGGCCTCCTTCTGCATTGTAGATCCTGTAATTCTATGACTTATCCTCCCCTGACACTAGGGTCAATTTAGCAAGGCCAATCCACCTAACCTGCACATCTTTGGACTGTGGAAGGAAACCGGAGCACCCTGAGGAAACCCACGCAGACACAGGGAGAACATGCAAACTCCACACAGACAGTGACCCGAGCCAGGAATCAAACCCAGGTCTCTGGCGCTGAGGGGCAGCAGTTGTAACCACTGTGCTGCCTTCTTTGGACACTAAGGGACAATTTTGTGTGGCCAATTAATCTAACTGGCACATCTTTAGATTAAGGGAATGAGGCCGGGCGTTGACACTGGATAAGATGCTCTTTCAGAGAGTCGGTGCAGGCTCAATGGGCTGAATGGCCTCCTTCTGCAATGTAGGGATTCTGTGGCAGATTGCTTGCTTCAGAGCTGAATGGTAAGCAGATGATGATCATTAAAGCTTTTAATGAGAAGATTTTACCCCCAATAAATAAAGGTAAAATCACCATAGTCCCAGATGACCGTAGGATCACTCCCCATTTTGAGGAGGGAGGAGACCTGATGGTGATTTAACCTGAGGATACCTCAGATGAGCAGCAAGGTTGAGGAGTCCTTCATGAATAACCTCAGCTGGTACGGGAATTGAACCTGCATTGCTGACGTTGCCACACATAACAAACTAGCTGTCCACCCAACTGAGCTAAACAGGGAGAAGATCCAGAAGGGAAAAGTGGAATTATGGAGTAGGGTGGGATTGTTGTTGGTGCAGGCTTGATGGGCCAAATGGCCTCCTCCTGCACAGTAGGAGATTCTATGACTCTAAGAAGCAAGTGTTTGTTCTGCTCGATAATATCATGGTAAAAGAGTGGTGAACCATTGGAATGTCTTTTGTTGCCAGCTTGGTAAAGGGAGCTTCACTTGTATAGAGAATACAAAGAAAATAGATTTATACTATTCTTTCCCCCCTCTCATTTTTTTAGTGAGCACGTGGAAATCAGCAATGTCATCATGACTGGGGTGTTGCAGTAATGAGGTTAGGCATTTACTTAACTTACGACCAGTATCCAAGCCTAGACTGCCTTGGTCCCTCGATAATACTACTGTCAAGAAAGTAGGCTATCATTATTAATTTGCGTCCTTACAAGGCAAGAAGAATCAGCCCAAAAAAATCTAGAACACTGCACAGATAAACTCTGCATGCCATTTTCTATCCAGTTTGGTTTTGAATATCAAGTCCGTTAAATTGCAAGATGTTTATAATGGGGAATGAAATTTTTCTCTACTGTGGTTCAGTCATAGAAACTAGAAGCAGAAGTAGGCCATTTAGCCCTTCAAGCTCATTTGATGATGGTTGGTCATTAAATTCAATATTCTAATTCCACCTTCTATATCTTTGATCCCTTTAGCTCCAAGAATTCTGTGTAACTTTTTGCTGCAGAAAGCTGTGGAGGCCAGATCATTGAGTGTCTTGAAGACAAAGATAAATAGCTTCTTGATTAATAAGTGCATCAAGGGTTATGGGGAAAAGGCTGGAGAATGGGAAGGAGATAAATATCAGCCATGATTGAATGGCGGAGCAGGCTCGATGGGCCAAATTCTGCTCCTATAACTTATGGTCTTAGCAGCAGGACTTATGATCTAAGAGCTATCTCTAATTTCTTCTTGAAATCACAAAATATTTTGGTCTCAAATACTTTCTATGGTGGTGAATTCCATAGATTCACCATTCTTTGGCTAAAGATATTTCTCCTCAACTCAGTCCTGGATTTACCCCTTATCCTCAAACTATGACCCCTGAGCTCCGGACTCCTGTCAATCCCACATTACAATAAAGGAAGGCTTGCTTTATTTTTCACTACTTATTACAGTGATCGAAGCCAGGAATCGAACCTGGGTCCCCGATGCTGTGAGGTAGCAGTGCTAATCACTGTACTACCATACTGCCCAGATTTGAACTGGAAGATTTATTAAAAAAAGGAGCCCCTGTATTGTAAGCACAGGACAATATCAACACCAAGATTAGTATTAATGAATTGCTAATTTAGTGGCTACGCAAAAAGTACTGTTAAAAATCTGGATGGTGCAGAAATTGGATCACAGAAAATGGGAGGAGAGTCAAAAGCTATGGCGCAAGGTTAAGTGATGCAGGGACAGGAGTTAAAATTGCACGGTGTGCGAGTTTTGCATGATATTATAATTTAAAATCAAATCACACTATAAAAGAATCCACTTATCCAACTATTTGAATTAAGCAATGTGAAACGCATAGCAAGTTTAATGCAACATTTCCGAGCTGTTAGGAATTTTGAATGAAGGCAGCACGGTGGTACAGTGGGTAGCACTGCTGCCTCACAGCACCAGGGACATGATTCGATTCCCGGCCTGGGTCACTGCGCGGAGTCTGCGCTTTCTCCCCGTGTCTGTGTGGGTTTCCCCCAGGTGCTCCAGTATCCTCCCACATGCCAAAGATGTGTGGGTTTGGTGGATTAGCCATGCTGAATTGTCCCTTATGTGTCAAGGGATTAGCTAGGATAAATGTATAGGGTTATGAGGATAGGGCTTGGGTGGGATTGTTGTTGTTGCAAACCTGATGTGCCAAATGGACTTTAGGGAGGGATTCTATGAAGAAATTTCATGTTAGTAGTACTAGACTGTGCTTCTTCACAAATCATACGGGGGAGCTGTCGTGGATGGTGTTGCCACTGGATTATTAAGCCACAAGCTCAGTTTAATGTTTCGGGAACCCGGGTTCGAATTCCATCATGGCAAATGTGGAATTTGAATTCAATAAAAATTCTGGAATTAAAATCTAATGATGGACATGAGACCATTGTCAATTGTTGTAAAAAAGAACCCATTGGTTCATTAACGTCCTTTAGGGAAGGAAATCTGCGTCCTCGCCTGGTCTGGATTATATGTAACGCCAGAGCCACAGCAAAGTGGTTGACTCTAAAACAAAATACCTTCAGGAATGGGCAATAAATGCAGTCTCAGCAGTGATACCACTTCCCATGAACAAATAAATAAAAAAGTCTTCTGGGAAAAGCACTGTTTCATTTGGTGGCACAGTGGTTAGCACTACTGACTCAAAGCACCAGGAATCCAGGTTCAGTTCCCGGCCCTTGGACATAATCCGTATGGAGGATGTACGTTCTCCCTGTGTCTGCGTGGGTTTCCTCTGGATGCTCCAGTTTCCTCCCACAGTCTGAAAGACATGCTGGTTGGGTGTGTTAGCTGTGCTAAATTCTCCCTCAGTGTACCCAAACAGGTGCTGGAGTGTGGTGACTAGGGGATTTTCACAGTAACTTCACTGCAGCGTTAATGTAAGCCTACCTGTGACGAATAAATAAACTTTAAAAAAAGCACTATCCTGTGAATCCACTAGGGAAGATCTGTGTCTCCACTGCAGCATAACGAAGACGTAGAGAGAAGAAAGAACATGCAGGAAAAATATAAACAAGAGTTTAGGAGACTTGCAAGAATTCAATGCCCAGGGTTGCATCCAAACAGCAGAGACAGGCTGGAGGTCAGAGGCGGGAGGTGAATCATAGAATCCCTACCTGCAAAAAGAGGCCATTCGGCCCATCAATCCTGCATTGACAATAATCCCACCCAGCTACTGTCCCCATAACCCACTTGACTCGCCAAGTTTAAGGGCATTCAGATGGTCAGTGGATAGGCAAATGGATAGCATTGGAATAGTTTAGGTTAGAGGGTCATAAAATTGGTTCCATTGGGCGGCAACATCAAGGGCCGAAGGGCCTGTACTGCGCAGTAATGTTCTATGATCCCCGGTTAAATTTAGCATGGCCAATCAACCTAACCTGCACATCTTTGGATTGTGGGAGGAAAACCCACACAGACAGGGAGTGAACATGCAAACACCACACAGACGAGGCTGGAATTGAACTCGGGTTCCCGACGTTGCGAGGCAGCAGTGCTAACCACTGTGCCAACGAGCCGTCCCTTTGTTAGGTACTGCTTGCGTTGATGGAACAGTTCCATTCTGCTAAACCGACACAACGATTTTCCGTTCCCTGTTCGTCAGCGGAATGAGAATATATTTAGTCAAAATGCCTTTGCAACTGAATGCTATACGTAGTGCTTTAATAAGGCTTAACACTCTGAAGGGTTCTAATTAGCCTGAGGGAAGCAGCATTTGTTTTCCTGTGCTCCTGTCATCGTTACTTCAGGAAGTGAGTTCTCAACCTCTGGCGGTATGTTGTCGCTGTTAGGAAAACATTTGTTTTTTAACTTACAGAAATTCTACAGCGAACACCAGCGCAGGAAGCACTGCTGGGTGCTTCAGGCTTGGCTAAACACATACGCCTGATGTCCACTTAGAATGGCAGAGCTTAATCCTTTCATTTTAAACATGTTAACCTCTCTGTTAAAATAGCGGACAACACGAACACATCAAGTGTTCGCTCAGTCATATCATTTAACAGCATTTTCTCAGCTGCTGACTGCTCCAGTAAGGCGGAAATATCTGTCAGTTCGGAACAAAATACAGGGAATGTAGAAGTGCAACAGTAAATGTGTTGAGTAGTGTTAAAGAGATATAAAAACAGGCTGAACTTCCATTCCAATATCATCTCGTTGCAATGATGTTACATCAGCTGCATAATTCCATCATAGCCCATCTAATCTTGAAACACTAATGGCCAATACGAAATGGCCAATTCTGTCTGTGTAGACTTTGCATGTTCTTCTGGGAGAAGCACTGTTTCACAGTGGTTAGCGCTGCTGCCTCACAGCGCCACGGACCCGGGTTCGATTCCAGGCTTGGGTCACTGTCTATACAGAGTCTGCACATTCTCCTTGTGTCTGCCTGGGTTTCCAGTTTCCTCCCACAGTCTGAAAGACATGCTGGTTAGGTGCATTGGCCATGCTAAATTCTCCCTCAGTGCACCTGCACAGGCGCCGGAATGTGGCGACGTGGGGATTTTCACAGTAACTTCACTGCAGTGTTAATGAAAGCTGACTTATGACACTAATAATTAAACAACTTAAAAAGCCAGAAATTATTTTTTTTCCACATACGCTGATTGACTTACTGAAGGGTGAGGGCTGGGAGGGGGTTCACAGAATTACAGAACACTACAGTGCAGAAGAGGCCCTTCTGCCCATTGAATCTGTATTGTACTGATGTATGAAAGGCCCTGACCAGCCCACCTAATCCTACTGTCGGTTCATTTAGTTTAGCTCAGTTGGTGCTGGATGGCTGATGCCAATAGCGCGGGTTCAATTCCTGTACCAGCCGTGAAGGACCCTGCTGTCTTAAGCTTGCTCCCTCGCGCGAGGTGTGTTGATCTTCAGGTTAAAATCAACCCCAGTTAGCTGTGTCCTTCAAAGGGGAGAACAGCCTATCTCCAACTGGAACAATGGGGACTTTATCTCACCTACTGAATATTTCCAGCATTTTCTGTTTTTATTTCAGATTTCTAGAGCATTTTGCATTTTTAAAAGGGCAAAATTTAACGCTGGTGTGGGAAATTGCTTCCGAGAAGGTTTAGGTGGTTGAAAATATCGCTACTATGAGTCAACGATTGCAGTTACAATCTCAATAAATCCGCATAATTCGTATTAAAATACAGCAAGAGTTTTTTTTTCACAGTAAGCACCCCTGCTAAATCACTGTAAGCATCTTCGGAAATTCTGACAAGTAGCAGATTAGTTATGAAAATTATAATGTTCCAAGATTTCAATTATATTGTCAAATTTACATGCCTTCCCCCTGCTCTCAGAGGGCTGTTCCACTGATTAGGTCACAGACTGACTCTCAGTTATTCTTCCATTATCTATTCAACTCATTACTTCATTCAGCCAACACACAAAAAAAGCAAAAGGGCAACATAATTTTGGCAATTAAAAAATGAAAGGTCTAGATTCAAGGTTGCCAACCTTTGAGCACTGCCTGAATTGAAAAGATGTTAAGTAACGGATTTAAGGTTGTTAAAATTACACGTCATTGATAATAAAAGGTTCTCAATAACTCACCTCTTCAAATTGATATTAGAACATTTTTTAAAAGTGATTTTCACTTTTGTCAATTCTTGCTACTGTGGTGTGATTTTTTTTTTTGCGCTGCGTTTCAAAATGTACTGTTTGTTAAAAAGGTAAAGTTTATTTATTAGCCACAATATTAACACTGCAATGATGTTACTGTGAAATTTCCCCCTAGTCACCACATTCTGGCATGCCATTCAGGTCATTGCACCTAACCAGCATGTCTTTTCAGTCTGCGGGAGGAAACCGGAGCACCTGGAGGAAACCCACGCAGACACAGGAAGAACATGCAGAACCCACATAGTCACTGTCTTGGTTCCTCTGGTTTCCTCCTACACTCCAGGGACAGGCTGGTTAGGTGCATTGGCAATTCTCCCTCTGTGTACCCGAACAGGTGCTGGAGTGTGGCGACTAAAGGATTTTCACAATAACACCATTGCAGTGATAATGTAAGCCTGCTTGTGACACTGATAAATAAGCTTAAAATAACTTTACTACACTTCCAATTTCCTGCGCCCTCTCTTCTTGTGGTATAGTAGCCTTGATGCCTCTCCTGCATTATGTTTCCAATGTTGGAAAGTCCAGAATGAGGAGTCATAGTTTGAGGATAAGAGGTAAGCATTTCAGAACTGAGGTGAAAAGAAATTTCTTCACCCAGAGAATGGTGAATGTGTGGAATTCACTCACACAGAAAATAATTGCGTCCAAAACATTGTGTGATTTCGAGAAAAAAATAGATATAGTTCTTGGGGCTAAAGGGATCAAGGGACGTGGAGGGGAAGGGAGCATCTGGATTTTGAATTTGATGATCAGCCGTGATCAAAATGAATGATGTAGCAGGTTCAAAGGGCTGAATGGCCTACTCTTGCTTCTTGTTTCCTGGACAGGTGGTGCTGGGGTGATATTGCTGCTAATCCAGAGACCCAACCAATGGTACTGGTTCAAATCCCACCATGGCACGCGGTGGAATTTAAATTCCATTAATTAAGAAATCCAGGATTGAAAGCTCCTGTTGGTAATGGTAACCATGAAACTGTCATCAATGGTTGCAAAAAACCCCATCCCTTACACGTGATTCCAGAGTCCGATACCTCTCCTGTCACTTTTCTAGGTGTCCTTACGGAAAAGTCAAGGCGAGAGGCTACAGAAACCAGGGATGAAAAGGGGCGTCCGCCATCCAGATAAAAAAGGAGATTTACCTATCCTGTCGAGTCTGTCGAGAGCCACTGTTTCGAAGGCACGTCTCATCATGGGATACTCCTCCAACACTTCATTGAAGTGGTCTACAGAGAGGGAGTACAGCCTACAGTAAGTGTCGGCACGCACACTTGCTGTTCGACGTCCACGGGTTAACAAACAAATCTCTACCGAGAGAGAAAGAAAGAAAGAGTGACGTGTTAAACAGAGAAGCAAAGAGCAAAGACAAGTACAGCACAGGAGCAGGCCCTTCGGCCCTCCAATCCCGTGCTGGTCATGCTACCCTAACTAAAGACCTTCTGCCCTTTCCGATCATATCCCTCTATTCCCTCCCTATTTATGCACCTACGCAAATGCCTCTCCAATGCTGCTAACGTGCCTGCTTCCACCACTTCCCCTGTCAGCGCGTTCCAGGCACCCAACACTCTCTGCATGAAAAACCTCCCCCGCACATCTCCCTTAAACTCACCCCCCCTCACCTTGAACCTGTGCCCCCATGCAATTAACACTTCCACTCTAGGAAAAAGCTCTGATTATCCCCCCTGCCTATGCATCTCATAATTCTTTAGACCTTTAGCAGGTCTCACCTTAGTCTCCATTTTCCCAGCGAAAACAATCCTAGTTTATTCAACCTCTCCTCATAGACAATGCCCTCGAGACCAGGTAACATTTTAGTGAACCTTCTTTGCACCCTTTCCAAAGCTTCTATATTGTTCTGGTAGTGTGCCGACCAAAACAGCACACAATACTCCAAGTGTAGCCTAACCAGAGTGGTCAATGATTTCACACCCTCGTTTCAATCTCTCACAAGGCATCTGAATTCTTATGAATTGGCCAGAATTCCATGCCTTGGATAAAATCCGAATTTAAGATGCACTCACACTGGAGTTGTAATCTTAATGTGAAGTCCCTTCACTGTGGAACAACACTGCTGTTCTTGGTACCAATCCCTGAAATCACAGAATCCCTACAGTGCAGAAGGAGACCATTCAGCCCATCGAACACACAGTGAATTGCCAAAAGAGCATCTCATCCAGGCTCACCCTCCGACCCTATCCCTGTAACTCCATGTATTTATCATGGTTAATCTATCTAACCTGCACAATCTTTGGACTATATAATGCCCTATTCCCGTAACCCATGTATTTGCCTGAAACCTTACATAGTTACCCTACCAATCCCATCTAACCTACACATCCTTGGACACTAAGGGACAATTTAGCACGGCCAATCAACCTAACCTGTACATCTCTAGACAATAAGGGGCAATTTAGCATGGCCAATCAATCGAATAACCTACATCTTTGAACTGTGGGAGAAAACTAGAGCACCCAGAGGAAACCTGTGCAAACACAGGGAGAATGTGCAAACTGTGCACAGTTACCCAAGGCCAGATCCTTGGCACGGTGAGGCAGCAGTGTTAACCACTGTGCTGCCCCCTTGGACCTCGTCTGGGCCTGACGTGACATTGGACTGAAACAGGATGGAAATGGCTGGAATTTTGGCTTCACATCTGACTTTGGTTTGACATAAAGTGCTAAAGACACAGAAGTGTACCACTGTTTCAAGGTCAGGGCTAAAGGAAACCAATAGGCTGCTGATAGAGTACAAAAATGCAATGAACTGAAGAGAAGAAACATTGGAAACTAGTAAAGACACAAACCTTGAGAAAAATGTTTCCAATGAGCTGGGTAACTGGGGAGGCACAGTGACACAGTGATTAGCACTGCTGCGTTACATCGCTAGGGAATTCCTGGCTGGGGCCTATATGGAGTTTGCACATTCTCCCTGTGTCTGCGTGGGTTTCTGCCAGGCGCTCCAATTTCTCCCCACAGTCCAAAGGTGTGTGGGCTAGGTAGATTGGCCATGCCAAGTTGTCCCTTAGTGTCAGGGGGACTATCCAGGGTAAAAGTACAGGGATATGGCCTGGGTGAGATTGTGGTCAGTGCAGGCTTGATGGGCCAAATGGCCTCCTTCTGCACTGTAGAGATTCTATCACTTTTTTGTGATGGTGAATCAATCATCACCGGGCTTTCAGCAAACTAACAAAAATTAGATAAAATAAAATACAAAATGTAGCAGAACTTAGTTGAAATTCTTAGTAAGCTGAGCATTTTGCAGCTATGTGTTCTAGGATTCTGGCTCACTTAAGCCTGTGCTTTCAGCACAATATATTCCACAGTCTTATTCATTGTTGATTCAGATGCAGATAAAAGGATCCCAGTCCTCCAGCCTGTTATCTATTCACTCGAGCCATGGGAGATCTTGCTGAATAAGCCAATTCATGTTTATTCACATTGTACAGAATCCCAAGAGCCAAGAACCATTTCTTTATTTAGTGCCATTGTAATGACTGCCTAGGAACCAAACCATGGATTAAAACACATCCCATTCATTTCCTCATTTATAGATGGAAATCACCAATTTCTTCTTCACTTTCTCAATGCATCTAATTTAATGCATTCCAATTATCTGTTGTTACCACAGCACTAAGTACATATTAAGTTAACACAGTGCAAGACTTCCCCTTGTGAAGTGCAGATGGCCTAGTGGTATTATCCATAGACTATTAACCCAGCAACTCAGCTAATGTTCTGGGAACCCAGGTTTGAATCCCGCCATGGCAGATGTTGAAATTTGAATTCAATGAAAAATATCTGGAATTAAGAATCCACTGATGACCATGGAATAGTGGTTAACCAGGGACCTGAGGGGTTCAATTCCCAACTTGGGTCACTATCTGTGTGGAGATTGCATGTTCTCCCTGTGTCTGTGTGGGTTTCCCCTGGGTGCTCCTGGTTCCTCTCACAGTCCAAAGATGTGCAGGTTGATTGACCATGGTAAATTGCCCTTCTTAGTCCTTGAATATTATGTGAGGGGTATTAGTGGGTTAAAAATGTGGGGATTCGGGAATAGGGATTATTGTCAGTGCAGACTTGATAGGTGAATGGCCTCCTTCTGCACTGTACGGTTTCTATGATGAAACCATTGTCAATTATTGTTAAAAACCCATCTGGTTCACTAATGTCCTTCAGAGAAGGAAATCTACCACCCTTACCCAGTCTGGCCTCCATGTGACCCCAGAACCACAGCAATGTGGTTCACTGTCAATTCTAGCAAACCACTCTGTTTTCAAGAGCAATGAGAGATGGACCACAAATGCTGGCCCAGCCTGCGACACACATGTCCCACGAATGAATAAAAAAAAGTTAATCGATAAATGTATATCTGAATATCTCTTTTTTTTCCTTTCTCCTGTGACTTACGCTAATCTGCTTAACGAATAATTAAGTAAATTTACACCCCGCTGTTTTTCTTTAATGTGTGCTTTGTTCAGTTCCTGTTCTGAACAAAAGTATTTTGACACCCCTGTCATATATTTACTGTGCTCAGCTGTATCACATCACTCCGAGCCTCCCCCGCAAGCAGCGTTGGAAACCTTGTAGAATACGGTTTCGTGAAGATAAGAAATGTCACCCAAAGCATTGCTTTACAGCTCAGCATTGTACCTGGGTTGGATAATCCCAATCAATTTAAATGTGGCAAATCATTGCCTAATGTTGTGCATGTTCTATACTTCTCTCCCCCAGTGGAGCAAGGAACCAAGAAAATTAGAGCACAGGAACAGGCCCTTCGGCCCTCCAAGCCTGCACCAAAGATACGCAGGTTGGCTGGATTGACCATGCTAAATTGCGACTTAGTGTCAGGAATATTAGCAGGGTAAATACGTGGGGTTACGGGATAGGACCAGAGTGGAATTATTATCGGTTCCAGCTCTTGGGGCTGAATAGCCTCTTTCTGCACTGTATAGATGCTATGATATTTGGAGTGTGGGAAGGAATTGGAGCATCCAGAGGAAAGACGCAGATACAAGGGAGAACTCTGCACAGTCACTCAAAGCTGGAATTGAACCTGGGTCCTTGGTGCTGGGAGGCAACAGTGCTAACCACTGTGTCACCGTGCTGTCTGTTTCAGGATCTCTCTGTTACGAGAATAGTGGGTTTCCTCCAGATGCTCCAGTTTCCTTCCACAGTCTGAAAGGTATGCTGGTTATGTGTATTGGCGATGCTAAATTCTCCCAAGTCACTGGTTGGCCTTTATTGCCCTTCCCTTGTTGCCCTTGAACTGAACGTCTTGCGAGGCCATTTCAGAGGGCAGTTGAGAGTCAAGCATGTTGCTGTGGCTCTAGAGTCACATGTAGGCCAAACCAGGTAAGATTTCCTTCCCTAAAGAACATTAGTGAACCAGGAAGGTTTTCCTAACAATGATTTCATGGTCATCAGGAGATTCTTAATTCCAGTTTTGTTTTTAAAAATTGAATTGAAATTCTACCATCTGCTGTGGTGGGATTCGAACCCAGATCATTCTCTGTGTATCTTTCCTCCCCCACTCCTCCTCCTATCCCCCCACACTGGATGCTCCAGTTCGTTCCCAATCTCCAAATATCACAGCATCCGTAAAGTGCAGGAGGAGGCTATTCACCCCAAAGAAACGGCATTGATAATAATCCCACTCTGGTCCTATCCCGCAACCCATCGTATTTACCCCGCTAATATTCCTGATACTAAGTAGCAATTTAGCATGGCCGATCCACCCAAAACTTTGCAAAACTTTGGTGCAGGCTTGGAGGGCTGAAGGGCCTGTTCCTATGCTGTAATTTTCTTTTGTGGGGGAGAGAAGTGTAGACCATTACCAGGCTTTCTGGGTTAATAGTGTCAAGATAATACCACTAGGCTATCACCTCCCCGCAATTCAATTTCCCTCATTCTTTTAAATACTAGAGGATGGAGCTAAACTTGCTGATTCTCTCTTCATAAGACAATAAAACCATAAAAGATAGGAGCAGAATTAGACCCATCGAGTCTGCTGTGCCATTCAATCATAGCTGATCTTTTTCTCATCCCCATTTTCCTGTCTTTTCCCCATAACCCCTGATCCCCTTATTAATCAAGAACCTATCTATCTCTGTATTAAAGACGCTCAATGATTTGGCCTCCTCTGCTGCAAAGAGTTCCACAGATTTACCAACCTCTGGATGAAGAAATTCCTCCCCATCTCTGTTTTAAAGCATCATCCCTTTAGTCTGAGGTTGTGCCCTGTAGTTTTTCTTACTAGTGGAAACATCCTTTCCGCGTTCACTCTATCCAGGCCTCGCTGTATCCTATAAGTTTCAATAAGGTCCACCCTCACCCTTCTAAACTCCAACGAGTAGAGACCCAGAGGTCTCAGCCATTCCTTATACAATAAGCAATCCCATGACAATCCAATCGGGAATTGGAGAGGTTCACAGGGCATGATATTTTCAGAATGTTCTGTTCCAAAATGGAGGACAAGCTCTTGACCGGGGTAGATTTTCATTCTAATCCCTAAGTCGGCAGGTGCAAACCTAATCCAACATAATACTGCACTGCCTTATACTTGATTCCTTCGCTCTGAATATAATTCAGTCTGAGAACATGTTCAGACAAAGCTGCAGCTGTAGAGAGTGATTACAATTTGCACAGTGTTATAAAAGCTGACTCCTTTGTGACTGCCTGTTAATTGGACTAGAAGAAACTACTTCAGTCTTCTCGGAGAAAGGATCCTCAGAAACCGGTCTGGAAAAGCTAATGGATTGCGAACAGCGGTGAAGCCGGATGATGGGTTTAAGTATCTCCGGAGAGGAATTGAAATAGGCAGCAAAGTGGGATACACGAAATATAGAAAATAGGAACAGGAGTAGGCCAGTCGGGCATGCTGCGTCCTTCAATGTGATCACAGCTAATCCTCTATCTCAATGCAATAGAATCACAGTGTAGAAGGAGGTCATTCAGCCCATCAAGTCTGAGGGTGGCACCGTGGTTAGCACTGCTGTCTCAAACCTGCAGTGATGCAAGTTCAATTCTGTCCTTGGGTTACTGTCTGTGTGGAGTTTTCATGTTCTCCCTGTGTCTGCATGAGTTTGCCCTGGGTGCTCTGGTTTCTTCCCACAATCCAAAGATGTGCAGGTTAGCTGGATTGGCCAGCGTAAATTGCCCCTTACTGTCCAAAGATGCGTAGGTTATGGGGATTAGCCATGAGCAATGTGTGGGGTTACAGGCTGACAGAGAGGATGTGGGTCAGATAGTCTATCAGAGTGACAGTGCATGGTCTCTTTTGCATTATAGGAATTTTATGATTTAAGATAGAAATGAGGAAAATTTCTTTGTCTCGGTAGGTCATGATCTTTGGAACTCTCTTCCTCAAAAGATAGTGGAAGCGGAGTCTTTGAATGTTCTGAAGGCAGAGCGAGATAGATTCTTGATAAGCAAGGGGGTGAAAGGTTATCGGAGGTAGGCAGGGATTGTGTAGTTTAGGATATGATCAAGTTAGCCGTGATCTCATTGAATGACGAAGCGCCTCTGCTACTACAAGTTGTTGCAATTGTTTGAGATTTGGTATCCTTCTGAAGAATTAAAATTCAGGAAATGTGTCTTTTCTTGGCAACATTTTCGTATTGATTCAATGGTTCATGGCTTTTCTCGCCTCTCATATGTCAGATAAAGTTAATGTTATTTAATTTATTATTAGTGTCACAAGTAGGCTTACATTAACACTGCAGTGAAACTACTGTGAAAATCCTCCAGTCACCACACTCCGATGCCCGTTCAGGTACACTGGAGGAGAATTTAGCACGATCAATGCACCTAACCAGCACTTCTTTCGGACTGTGGGATGAAACCTGGTTTAGGCCGCATTTGGAGTATTCCATGTGGTTCTGGTCATCACACTACCAGAAGGACGTGGAAGCTTTGGAGACAGTGCAAAAAGAAGGCTCACTAGGATGTTGCTTGGTCTCGAGGGAGTTGGCTACGAAGAGAGGTTGAATAAACTAGGATTGTTTTTGCTGGAGGGGAGGGGGGACCTGATAAACATCTACAAAATTATGAAAGGCATAGGCAGAGTGGATAGTCAGAGGCTTTTCCCCGTGATGGGACTGTCAATTACGAGGGGGCACAGGTTCAAGGTGAGAGGTGGAAAGTTTAAGGAAGATGTGCAGGGAAAGTTTTTCACGCAGAGAGTGGTGGATGCCTGGAACACGCTGTAAAAGAGATGGTACATCAGCAACATTTAAGAGGCATCTGGATGAGTACATGAACAGGGAGGGAATAGAGGACCAAGTGAAAGTAGAGACCAAAAGAGAAAATGGTGGAAAATCTCAGCAGATCTGCAGCAACCGCAAGAAGAGAAAAGAGCTAATGTTTCCAATCCAGAAGACCCTTTGTCAAAGCTGTAAGAGTAGTGTTTTTTTTTAAGTTTAGTTAGGGCATCAGGTTTGGAGGGCCTATCCCTATGCTGTAGTGTTCATGCAGGGAAAACCTATGCAGACACAGGGAGAACATGCAAACTCCTCACAGACAGTGACCGAAGGCCGGGAATCGACCTTGGGCCCCTGGCGCTGTGAGGCGGCAATGCTAACCATGTGCCACCATGCCCGCCCCACCTTCTCACCTCCAAAGTAGGACCCATCTGACAGCTTGGTCTCCTTATTGCCTTTGGTAAGAACGCTGACAATGCCATGCTGAATGAAGAACATCTTCTTTCCGATCGAGCCCTCGCGGATAATATAGTCGCCGGGCTGGAAGACTTCGAAGAGCAGTTTCGTCAGCATGGACGTGACAAAGTTGGGATCCGCGTTCGCAAAGAGAGGCATGGAGGCCACCAGCTTCCTGCAGTTAAAGTTTATGATTTCCTGTCACACAGAAAAAGAAAACAAAAGGGGTAGGGGGAGGAAATAAAGAGCAGAGTCAAATCTCAGAAACAGGTAATTAATCCCAGTTGTAATATGCGAGTGATGGAAGAAAATTATAGCTCGATTTGTTTGACTTAGGCCTGATTTCATTCCAATCGTTCGTCATTATAAACCTTGGCTTAATTCCTGTGGCAGAGGTCAAAGGTTATTGAGTTGGGCCGTCTTATTGAAATTGTAAACCCAACTTGGGAATACTGTGTACAGTTCTGGTCACCCTATTATAGAAAGCTAGAAAGAGTGCAGAAAAGATTTACTAGGATGCTCTTCAGACTTGATGGTTTGAGTTATAAGGAGAGGCTGGATAGACTAGGACTTTTTTCTCTGAAGCATAGGAGGCTTAACGTGATCTTATATAGGTCTGTAAAATAATGAGGGACGTAGATAAGGTAATTAGTCAATGACTTTTGCCAAAGGTAGGGGTGTTAAAAACTAGAGGACATAAGTTTAAGGTGAGAGGGGAAGGGCCCAGAGGAGCAATTTTTTCACACGAGGGTGGTGAGTGTCTGGAACAACTTGCCAAAGGTAGTAGAAGAAGCGGGTTAATTTTGTCTTTTGAAAAGCATTTACACAATTACATGGATAAGGTGGGTATGGAAGGATATGGGCCAAACTTGGGCAATTGGGACTGGCTTAGTGGTAAAAATGGGGCAGCATGAACAAGTTGGGCTGAAGGGCCTGTTTCCATGCTGTGAATTCTGTGACTACTACTCAATGAGACTTACTCATGCTTCTGCTGTTACCTGGCAAACACACATATTACTTTCAAGTTTCAGATCTAAGATTAAGCTGGAAGAGGCACCAGGCGAGGAAACATTCAAAGGGACAGAGGCACAAGGTGAGTCTATTGGGGTTCAAATTAAATTGAGTTGGAAGAATGTAATGTAATGTGGCTTGTGCCTAACTGATTAACTGAAGGTACAAAATTCAAGGTTACGCACTGATAAATATTTGACAGCTTTTGGCAAAGGCAGTTCTTTCTAATTTGATGGTCTCACACCATAGAGGAAGTTCACAGAATCCCTATACTGCAGAAGGAGGCCATTTAGCCCATTGGGCCTGCACTAACAACAATTCCACCCAAGCCCAATTCCTGTAACTCCACATACTCAACCTGCAATCTCCCTGACACCAAGGAGCAATTTAGCATGGTCAATCCACTTAACCTGCATATCTTTGATACTAAGGAGCAATTTAACATGGTCAATCCACTTAACCTGCATATCTTCGGATACTAAGGAGCAATTTAGCATGGTTAATCCATTTAACCTGCATATCTTCGGATACTAAAGAGTAATTTCGCATGGCTAATCAATTTAACCTGAATATCTTTGGTCACTAAAGAGCAATTTTGCAAGGCCAGTGCACTTAACCTGCGCATCTTTGTTCTGTGGGAGGAAACCGGAGCACCCAGAGGAAACACACACAGGCACGGGGAGAATGTACAAACTTCACACAGTCACCCAAGGCCAGAATCAAACCTGGGTCCTGGGCTTTGTGAGGCAGCAATGCTAACCACTGTGCCACCCTGCCACCCTTGGTTGCAGCTCACTTAACTGGGGAATACAGTCTTTCATCCTGTCAAATCAATGCCCCCGCCCTTGAGTGCACCTCCTCATTCCCTGACCTTATACAGTCCATACAATTCAGAGAATTATCTCAACTCGATCCAAGAGATAGAGTAGACAGGATCAAACTCCCATTGGTGGAGAATTCTTGGACCAGGAAACATAAATCCAAGATAAATGGCAGAAGGTAGAGGTGATGTGAAGAATAACTTCTTTATGCAGAGGATGGTAGGTGTTTGGAATTCATTATGTAACTTGGTGATGGATGCAGAGACCCAGAATTCTTAAGATACAGATCCAGGTACTTTTTAAGTGGTATAATCTATGGGCTGGGTACAGGAGGGTTGAATTAACAGGGGCACCTGCGTGTCCTTAGGCTGGCATGGGTAAAACGGACTGCATGGCCTCTTTCTACATTATAAATTTTCTGTGGTTCTATAGTGGACTGAGGCTATGCCAATGCTGCTACTATGGCAGATTCAGTGACTCTCCGCCTACATAGCGAGGGCTAGAACTCGCAAAGGGAAGCAGGTCAGGGAACTGTTGACCTGACACCCACAACATTCCGTTGCCTCCATCCCGTGAGGTTTATCCTTTGCTGGAAATATCTGATTGAAAAATGAGCTTGACATACGTGGGTGCGTGCTGGGAGTTTAGAAGGATGAGTGGGGGCACGAGGGCAGGGAGGGGTGGCAGTGTGTGGTTCTCATTGAAACCTACACAATACTGAAAGGCCTGGATAGAGTGGATGTGGGGAAGGTGTTTCCGCTAGTCAGAGAGACTAGGATCCAAGGGCGCAGCCTCAGGGGAAAGGGACAACCCTTTAGAACAGAGATGAGGAGAAATTTGTTCAGCCAAAAGGTGGTGTATCTGTGGAATTTATTGCCACAGAAGGCTGTGGAGGCCAGGTCATCGAGCGTCTGTATGATTTTCTTGATTGGTAAGGGGATCAAAGGTTACAGGAAAAAAAATGAGAAAATGGGGTTGAGAAACTTATCAGCCATGACTGAAAGGCGGGGCAGACTCGATGGGCTGAATGGCCTAACTCTGCTCCTGTATCCTATGGTCTTATGGAACAGATTCCACTTGCGAAGGGACAAGTGTGGAAGACGATGGTAACTAACCTGCACGAGGGCTTAGCAATCACGTCCCAGGAAGATCTAGCCCGGAATTCTCCAATGACATATGCCCTGTCACCAGTGAGAATGGAGAATTTGGCACTCAGTCAAATCTCCATTCACTGTACGCGAAGTGTGGGCAAATCGGAGACAGAGAACTAATAGCTGTTAAAGTATCTACGCTTCTCCATAGTCCCAAACACCCCTTCTCATTAAAGGCTTTGGGAATTTTGGGTGGCACAGTGGTTAGAACTGCTGCTTCACATCACCAAGAACCGGGTTCGATTCCCGTTTCTTTGGTCACTGTCCGTGTGGAGTCTGCACATTCACCCTGTCTCTGCCCTCCGAGTGCTCCAGTTTCCTCCCACAGTCCAAAGATGTGTGGGTTAAGTGGATTTTCCCCGCTAAATTGACACTTAGTGCCGGGGGACTAGCTAGGGTAAACGCATGGGCTAATGGAGATAGTGCCTTGATAGGATTATAGTGCAGACTCGATGGATCGAATGGCCTCCTTCTGCACTGTAGGGAATCTATGATTCATTTGATGTTTTTCAAACCTCTTCCCTTTTCTGATTGAGGCTGGAATACAGTTCCACAGCCATCAGTTGTATGCTAATAAATCCCTCAAGTGCTCAGTTTTTGTACACGAGCCTTGATGATGTACATCAATGGAATACTTACTTGTGCTTGACATCACCTCACATCCAGATGGATGCACTTTGCAGCAAAGAGATTGCAAACCAATTTTATGACCCATGTAATCGAGGCCAATTGAAGTGCCTAATCTGTGTCTGGGTTCAGTTTCAATCTGGTCTACATAGTTTAATATTAATATTTAAATTGTTGAAATTAATCTTGAGCTGGGATTCTCTGGCCTCCCCACATCTCCCTCTGTCTACATCAGTGGGGACAAAGTAGAAATGGTCAAGAGTTTCACGTTTTCAGGTGTCCAGATCACCAACAATTTGTGCTGGGTCCCTCCCCGCTGAGGCTACAGTTACGAAAGCCCACCAATGCTACTACTTTCTCAGGAGGCTAATGAAATTTGATATGTCCGCTACAACTTCCATTAGTTTTACAGATGCACCATAGAGAGTATCCTATCCAGATGTATCACAGCTTGGTATGGCTTCTGCTCTGACTCAGACTGCAAGAAATCGCAACATGTTGTGAATATAGCCCAATCTATCTCGCCATCCATTGACTCTGTCTACACTTCTCACTGCCTCGGAAAAGCAGCCAGCAAAGGGGAATTTCACAGTAACTTCCTTGCAGTGTTAATTTAAGCCTGACTAATAAATAATTTTTTTTTTAATTAAGCATCCTGGACATACTTTTTTCCCACCTTCTTCCATCAGGAAAAAGATACAGTCTGAGTCACGCACCAACCGACTCAAGAACAGCTTCTTCCCTGCTGCCCTGCTTTTGACTGTACCTACCTCGCATTAAGTTGATCTTCCTCTACACCCTAGCTATGACTGTAACACTACACTCTGAACTGTCTCATTTCCTTCTCTATGAACAGTATGCTTTGTGTGTATAGGCTCAGAAGCAATACTTTTCGCTACATGTGAATACAATAATAAATCAAATCTTCCCCAGTGGTGCATTTTCAGGCAGAAGAGGCTGTTACCATTGGCAAGTGGTGGGAGCTTCTAGTCCCACCGAAGTGTTTTGGTTGATTCACCTCTCCATCGGTGAGAAGGACTGGGGTGACGCAGTGGTTAGCACTGATGCCTAGCAATGCCAGGGACTTAGGTTCGATTTCCACTTTGGGTCACTGTCTGTATGGAGTTTGCGTGTTCTCCCCATGTCTGCGTGGGTTTCCTTGGGTGCTCCGGTTTCTACCCACACTCCGAAAGATGTGCACGTTAGGTGGATTGGCCATGCTAAATTGCCTCTTAGCATCCTAAAACGTGTAGATCAGGTGGATTGGCATTGCTAAATTGCTCCTGAGTGTCCAAAGATGTGTAGGTTAGGTGGATTAGCCATGCTAAATTGCTTTTAGTGTCCTAATAAGTATAGGTTAGATGGATCGGTCATTTAAGTTGCCTGTTAGTGTTCTAAAATATGTAGATTAAGTGGATTGGCCATGTTAAAATTTTCCCTCAGTGTACCCGAGCAGGCAACTAGGGCATTGTCACAGCAACTTCATTGCAGTGTTAATGTAAGCCAACTTGTCCCACTAATAAATAAACTTACATTTAAACTTCCTTAGTTTGCTCTTAATTGACGAAGCATATTTGGATGGTGGTGACGTAATGGGGGCAGATGACCTGTGGGTATCACTGCATCCTGAGGGAGCACAGTTTGTGCCAAATCACACCAGGTGGGAAGTCGCCACGAGTATTATTTTGGCGGCTGCTTGGACATGCCCTCTGGATGACACCAACAGCAGGAGTGCAACAAAAAAAAAGGGAGATGACAAATGGCACGTTGAAAAGGGGGGAGGAAGGTTAATCATTTTCTTTCATGGGAGTCTGACATCGAAAGTGGCACAATGCTCTTTCAAATGTCACCTCGCCCCCACCCCCCCATACCATCAAGCTCGCAAAAGGTTTCTTCTCTCTGTGGGAATTGAAGGGAAGTTAAAGTGAGTCATTTTAATGTTGATGCCCTCAGTGTTCCGCTAATAGGGAGCTACATGTTCAGGAAGAGGGACATTCTGTTTCTTTGGCTCTCCCTGTTTTGTCATTCCTGAGATAAGGTTGCTTCCGTAGTGGCGAGGTATTTCCACCGAGGAAACCTCCTGCGCCTGGGCTAATGGCCAATGCCATGCTGGTCAATGTCGAATCAAATTGTGTTTCGATCAGAAGACATGACGTGGAGATGCCGGCGTTGGACTGGGGTAAACGCAGTAAGAAGTCTGACAACGCTAGGTTTTAAGTCCAACCGATGTATTTGATAGGAAACTCGCAAGCTTTCGGGCTTTGCCCCTTTGTCAGGTGACAAACCCCGAAAGTTTGCGAGTTTCCTATCAAATAAATCGGTTGGACTTAAACCTGGTGTTGTCAGACTTCTTACCAGATCAGAAGGTGCAGAGGCTGAGTTGCACAATGCAGTTTGAGGCAGGCGTGTCCATAAGACTAGAGCAGAATTAGGCCGTTCAGCCCACTGAGTCTACGATTCAATCCGGACTGGGGAGACGAAGGCCTAGTAACATTATCACTAGACTATTAATCGTCTGGGGGATCAGGTTCAAATCCCTGCCACGGCTGATGGTGGAATTTGAATTCAACCAAAAATATCTGGATTTAAGTATCTATTCTTGAGTGTAAAACCATTGTCGATTGTCAAAATCTGGAGAGTGATCCAGACACTTGTCCTTTAATTCCTATGCAGCAACTTCCAGCGAAAGCTCCAGCTTCATACATTAGGATCTCAGAGAAAAAGGCTCATTTCTTGACAAATTTCAGTGTCTACTTCAGACAGAGCAAAAGATACGGAGAGAGCAACCTCTCTCTAAAAATCCCAATAAAGCAGGCTATAAGTTGTCTATGAGAGGCCTGAATAGGGTGGACGTAGGGAAGACGTTTCCATTAGTGGGGGAGACTAGGATTCGACGGCACAGCCTCAGAGTAAAGGTCACGAACCTTTAGGACCGAGATGTGTGTCAGGGAAGGAAATCTGCCATCCTTATCTGGTCTGGCCTACATGTGACTCCAGAGCCACAGCAATGTGGTTGACTCCCAACTCCAAGGCCAACTAGGAATGGGCAGGGAATGCTGGCCAGCCAACAGTGATGCCCATGTCCCACGAATGAATAAGAAAAGATTTATCAACCTCATTCTTCAACCCTTTTCCCCGTTATCTCTGATCTCCTTACCAATGAAGAACCTGTCTATCTCTGTCTTAAATACACTCAATGACCTGGCCTTCTCTGTGGCAATGAGTTCACAGATTCATTGCCCTCTGGCTGAAGATATTCCACCTCATCTCGGTTCTAAAGGGTTGTCCCTTCACTCTGAGGCTGTGCCCTCGGATCTTAGCCTCTCCGGCTAATGGAAACATCTTCCCCATGTTCAATCTTTCCAGACCTTTCAGCATTCTGTAAGTTTCATTGAGCTCTCCCCATTAGTAATGGTGCTCAATGGTGTAAGCATCCTAAAGAGTCACTGCTTTCACTGCTGATATTATTCATGAGCCCACATTAAGCCTCTGGAAGCACAGACCACCAACCTCCAAGAGGATATCTTTCCTTGTGAATCTTGCCGCAATAATCCCAATTGTCTGAAAAGCTTAAGGGGTCAAGTTGATGAAAATACCTTACGGCCGGAAGAATGAATCTGTTTAAGTGTTCCTCACCTCACGCAGGGGGGCACTCAGCTCGCCAAGTATACTCTCCTCGTCAAACATCTTGCCCTGAAATCGATGCTCGTAATAATCGTGGATTCGTTGGCGCATGTCAGCTGGCAGTTTGTGGAAGGACATGTATTGCTCCACTTGCTTGTACTGCAGAGGGTGAGGGGTCAGGGGGGAGGAGAAAAAAGGTAAGTTATTGAACATTGATCAGTTGCTGGAGCAAGCCAAACCTCTGATGGATTATACACCATTTCAAAGACGATTACTGCACTCAGAATGGCCGGACCACAGAAACCTTAGCGGAATCAGTTTGAAGGCCAAAAACACAGGTCTTAATCAGCTTGCTGTCACCAGAGCGGAGTTAAAATGGGACTACGTTGAAATGGCCCAATCAAGTTATTGTATAACCTGCTCCGGTCAAACCACAGCAGCCTCCATGATTGCACAGAATCCCTTCATTGCAGAAGGAGGCCATTCAGCCCACAATTACCCAGGCTCACCACATATCACCAAGTATTTACTTCAGTAATCCTCTTAGCCTGCACATCTAGGGACACTAAGAGGCAATTTAGCATGGCCAATCCACCTAACGCACACATCTTTGGCCATGCTAAATTGCCCCTTAATGTCCGAAGTTGTGTGCGTTAGGTGGATTGGCCATACTAAATTGCCCCTTTGTGTCCAAAGATGTGTACGTTAGCTGGATTGAACATGCTAAATTGTGCCTTAGTGTCCAAAGATGTGTAGTTTAGGTAGATTGGCCATGCTAAATTGCCTCTTAATGTCCGATCTACCTAAACTACACATCTTTGGACACTAAGGCACAATTTAGCATGTCCAATCTAGCTAACGTACACATCTTTGGACACAAAGGGGCAATTTAGCATGGCCAATCCATCTAACCTGCACATCTTTGGACTGTGGGACGAAACTGGAGCACCCGGAGAAAACCCATGCAGACACGGGGTGAATGTGCTAACTCCACACAGACAGTCATCCAAGAGCGGAATCGAACTCAGGCCCCTAGTATTGTGAGGCAGCTGTGCTAATCACTGAGCCACCGTGCCACCCTGCTCGTAAACCTGACCCAAGACGGCCAAGAACTCTGACGTACGTTTTGCTTTCTATCTGCATTGCAAAAACACTTGAGTGCCCAAAGCTTCGAACCCTGAGGAATTTGTCCCCGTTATGTTGTTGGATGACTGTTCCTTCATCAGGTGAGTGGTGAGATAGGTTCACAAACACAGTATATGTAGGCAAAGACACAACTGCAAGATAATTACAGATTGGAATATGAAGAATGGTTGGAATGCAAGGTCTTTACAGGTAATCAAGTCTTCACAGATACAAACAGTGTGAATGGAGAGAGGGATAACCACATTTAAAGAGGTGAGAAGTGTCTCAAGCTGGGACAGTTAGTAGGATTTTGCAAACTCAGGCAGTAGAATAGGGTTTGCATGTAGTGTGACATGAACCCTAGATCCTGATTGAAGCGGTCATCATGCGTGTGGAACTTGGTTAAAAACATTTCCTTCCCTAAAGGACGTTAGTGAACCAGATGTTTATTTAGAACAACCATTTACAGCCTCGTAATCACCATTACTGAGACTCGCTTTATGTTCCAGATTTATTAATTGAATTTAAATTCCCTCCAGCCGCAATGGTGGGATTCGAAGCCATGTTCCCAAAGCATCAACTTAGGATGTTGGGTTGCGCAGTGAGCAATGTTACCTCGACACGCCATCACCCCTCCAAAACAGTTAGGTGCTGCAGACTGCAAATTAGCAACTGATTTGTCACATTAATTTTGTTTTAGCAAAGAAAAAGCTCCATTAGGGGTCTATAAAGATGAGAGCAAAAACAGAAGACAGCTCTCCCACACGCTGCTCGGGGTAATTGCAAGTCCTCGGATAATCTGTGTGCTCTTAGATTTTTCACCTGTGGGGAAACCAGTTCGACGGACGTAACAAGTTATTATTGCATGCAGTCTCCTCAGTGGCCTCACTACAGTGTGTCCAGTGACTAAAGCACTTTTGCAGAACACGTTTTTTGATGTCTAGTAAGACATGTTATTGTTGAAGAAAGAAAATGATTCGCATCAAGGGATTAATGTGAGACTCAATATTCTCCGTGTACAGAAAGTACTTTTGCCAACCATTTCATCCCCACGCTAACCGCTGTGCCAACAATTGTTAAAGTTTAAAATTTTAACTCTATTTGTCAGTGTCACAAGTAGGCTTACATTAACACCGTAACTAAGTTATTGTGAAAATCCCCTAGTCGCCACACTCCGGCACCT
Organism: Sphyrna mokarran; assembly: GCA_024679065.1. NCBI lineage: Eukaryota > Metazoa > Chordata > Chondrichthyes > Carcharhiniformes > Carcharhinidae > Sphyrna > Sphyrna mokarran. Next base: position 10,380,563 of record JAGIQG010000033.1, read on the forward strand.
GTTTGGGTACTGTAATGACTTCAATCAGGCCTATTGGAATATGAACTCCCTGATTAAGGAGTCAGTTAATGGACCAATCAGGGAGTCTTTTCCTCATATTTAACTGGGAGTGTCAGTTCCTCTGGCACTCCCGAGGGCTGACTGATAGCACTCTGTGTACTGTTGTCGGAGTTGTAAATAAAAAGAATGTTGATGAAGGGATCTGCCTCCAAAGACTTATTACAGGTACACTGAGGGAGAATTTAGCGTAGGTAATGCACCTAACAAGCACACTTTTCAGACTGTGGGAGGAAACTGGAGCACTCAGGGGAAACCCATACAAACATGGGGAGAATGTGCAGACTCCTCATACAGTAAGAAGTCTCATAACATCAGGTTTGCAAAACCTCACTGTACTGTCTGGAGACAATGCACATCTCTTTAACCTATGCCTAATGCTCTTTCCACTCACATTGTCTGCATCTTTAAAACTTGAATAGCAGGTTAGTTGTAAAGATACACATTCTAATCATTATTCTGTAATATTCTGTTATGCTGTTATATGCTCTATCTGAGGCCAGCAATCTCCATTCACCTGATGAAGGGGCAAACCCCAAAAGCTTGTGAGTTTACTATCAAATAAATTGGTTGGACTTTAACCTGGTGTTGAGACTTCTTACTGTGTTTACCCTAGTCCAACACTGGCATCTCCACATCAGACTCCTCATAGACAGTGACTCCAGACCCTCAGCAGTGTGGTTGACTCTTAAAAATGGCATGATAAACAACACAGTCCAAGGGTGAGCAAAGCTCCCCAGTGGGTCCTTTGAATCACACCTTAACTGAAATGTATCATGCTTATCCTAGCCAAATTCAACATAAAAAAACTTATGGTTTGGGCAAGCTCCATAAAACAGACCTGAAATGTTAACAGCAAAGGTTTATTCCAAGTTAGAAAACAATACCACTGAAAATAGCAACCAGCATGATCGAGGGATTGGATAGATTGGATTTGGGGAAGTGAACATATAAAGTGGGTATGCTCTCACTAGAAAAAGGGTAGATTAAGAAGTGATGTGATTGCCACTTTCCGGATTCTAAAGAGGCTCGGCAATTTAGACGGTGACAAGCTATCTCGTTTTGTCTGCAAGATTCGAAGCAAAGGCCGTGGCCTGCGCTTGAAGAGGAGTCAAATTCAAACCTAATCTTCAGAAATTATTTCAGTGAGTGAGAGATTGATCTATGAAACAAAACTCCCAAGTTGATGGTGAAAGCAGCCGGTAATGATTCATTCCAAGTTAATTAGAGAGATTCCTTTCAGAAAATAACATTTTGGGATACAGTTTCAGGCCAGATGTGCAGTCAGTACGGCATGTTTGAAAACAAGCAACCTTGTCTATGTGCTTCTCAAAGTTCACCCTCACCGAGCTTTCCCTCACACCACATCGAGGCCTGTCAGAGATGAATTAGGGATTAGCACAGTGGCGCAGTGGTTAGCCAGGTTCGATTCCCGTCTTGGGTGACTCGTCCATGTGGGGTTTGCACATTCTCCCCGTATCTGCGTGGGTTTCCTCCGGCTGCTCCGATTTCCTCCTACCTGGCCAGCAGCAGAATTGACTTACCAGGACCGTTCTGCAAGATTTCATTTCACTTTGGATAAAGCAAGACACTCCAAGGAGTGCCTGTTTGATATATTAGCACCAAGTCTCAATGCTGACACCTGCATTGGATGATTGTATAGAAACACATCAGTGCTATTCACCTCTACCTATCCTTCTGACTGTGAGTTTCACTATCTCGCCTCTCCTGCATGCCTTTTTAGATTTATGACTGGTGATCTACATACTTACAAGCTCTGCTTTTTATCTCCCACATACATCAGTGTACATTTTCCAGTCTCATTCTGTAATGACGCTCACTCACAGACTCTGAGGGGACTCAAAAGGTATTTATTAATAAGGAAAAATTGTACAGAGGCCAGCGCCCCCTCGGCTGTCCCAGTCTTTGTACTTTCTTCTGCCCAAGAAGAATCCACTTCTGGGGTGATTACCCTCCCTCAGTCCCAATTGCCCCCTCTTTTATATTCATATGTGGGACATGGCTGGGCCAGCATTTATTGCCCATTCCTAGTTGCCCTCGAACACAATGGCTTGCTAGGCCATTTCAGAGGGCAGTTGAGAGTCAACCACACTGCTGTGGCTCTGGAGTCACACGTAGCCCGGATAAAGAACAAAATACAAAGAAAATTACAGCACAGGAACAGGCCCTTCGGCCCTTCAAACCTGCACCGACCATGCTGCCCCACTGAACTAAAACACCCTCCCCTTCCGGGGACTGTATCCCTCTATTCCCATCTTATTCATGATTTGTCAAGATGCCCCTAAAGGGCATTAGTGAACCAGATGGCTTTTTCTGACAATGGTTTTATGGTCATCAGTAGATTTTTAATTCTAGATATTTTTTATTGAATTCAAATTCCACCATCTACCGTGGTGGGATTCGAACCCGGGTCTCCAGAACATCAGCTGAGTTTCTGGATTAACAGTCTGGTGATAATACCACTGGGCCATTGTCTTCCCTATTCTGCTGTGCCATCCTTAAAGGGACAATAACTACATGTCTGGCATGGGGATCATCACAGTGAGATGAAAATTTGATGGGCCATTTAAATCCCGGGCAGGGATATCCAGTGTTGGTGCGGGTTCAACCAGAAGTTCCTGCTCAATGTCTTAATGGTTACTTCACCAAATCCTTTCAAAATGTTAAAGACCCCAACAAGTCACCCCTTGACTTGCACTTTTCTGAATGGACAGAAAATCAGACAGAAAAGCTAACTCTAGCCAGAATACCTTATCTTTCATTACATGAAGCCAGCAAGCAAACCTCCAGAGAGGAAGCTGTACTTTTATTTCTCAGTTTGGTTTTCTCAACTTTTCTTTTTGTCCTCATTGCCTTTTCCTTTGTGTGAATGGGCTGAGTGGTCTTTCTAATTCTTTTCAGCAAAATTGTCCCTCCTGAACTCTTAATCCTTAATCCTGAAGGACAATTTGTTCACTTTCTACCATCCAGATGGTCAAAAGATCCTACAATAATGGAGTTGTTGATGAATAGTATCGATCCATAGAATCCCTACAGAGCAGAAAGATGCAATTTGTCCATCGAGACTAAACTGATTCTCCAAACAGTCATCCCACCCAGCCTTCCCCACTGTTCTGTCCCCGTATCCTGCACTTTTGGTAGGATCCCTACACTGCAGAAGGAGGCCATTCAGCCCATCTGCACTGACCCCTACAACAGGTCCTATCCCTGCAACCTGACATATTTACCCCTCTAATCCCCTGATACCAGGATCAATTTAGCACAGCCAATCAATCTAACCTGTACATCTTTGGACTGTGGGAGGAAACTGGAGCACCCAGAGGAAACCCACACTGACATAGAGAGAATGTGCAGACTCCACACAGAAAGTGACCCAAAGACAGAATCAAACCCAAGTCCCTGTGAGACAGCAGTACTAACCACTGTGCCACCGTGTCACCCCATGATGGCATTTATCATGGCTAATTGCCCGAATTACACATTTTTGTTAGCATGGCCAATCCACCTAAGCTGCACATCTTTGGACAGTAAGGGGCAATTCAGCATGGCCAATCCATCTTACTGCACATCTCTGGGACTGAGGGCCCAGAGGAAACCCACGCAGACACAGGGAGAATGTGCAAATTCTACACTGACAAGGCTGGAATTGAACCCGGTTCCCAGTCGCTGTAAGGCAGTGGCGCTAATCACTGCCACCTCAATAAATCATCTCTGTCTCAAATGAATAACCGCTTTCTTTTAAAAAGTGAGAGAGTGAGAGACAGGAATGGAAGATTTATGGTGATAGGGTTGGATAGCCAGTAAGGAGGCTGGGGCAGAAGAGAGTGGGATGGATGGCAGCAGGCTAAAGTGGAGCATAAAAGCCAGAATTAACCAGAGGAATCTGTTTATTCAACAGGAAAATAATGGACAAAGGATTTTCAAAACTCAGACACCAATTAATGCACACAGTGCTGAAAATACAACTGGAAAATTTTCTCCCCAGTGCCGTGATTCAATCTGGTTACTTGACACAAAGCAATGGTCTGACCTCTTGCTTTTACTGGAGATTTGATCCTAAAGTACCCAACAAATACTTCCTGCAGCATCTTGCTTCATCCAAAACTAAATAAAATCTCGTGGAACGATTCCGGGAAGTTGAATTTGTTGCTGGAAAGTTCCGGCAACTGCCACCATTACGTCCAAGTTAAAACACACAAGGGCTGATCTTTCCCTTTAACCATCCATTACAGACGCCGGACCTCACTGGAGGCAGTTAGCTGCACGATTCCTCTTCTGGGACCCAGTAGTGAAAGACTGCCACCTCTCCTACCCACCACCCCCACCACACCTCCACCACTCCTCCCATTCCCCCTGATGGACCCAAAATCTGAAGGTCAGAGATGAATGGACATTAAATTGACACCCTAGATGCTTATTGAAGTGCGCTATGTACGCAGGGCATGGCTCCTTTAAGAGGACAGGTCAGGTGATCCAGAGCAAGGGGTGACCTGCCCAGAAATCAGCCCCCTACATGCAGTTGAGGTCTGGAGTGTCAGTAGAACAGATCGTCAATAAACCTCTGTGGCTTGCCTCCATCTGAGTTATTTGGAATAGCCATTCGTGAGACTGCTTTGTCCTGGATGGTGTTGAGCTTCTTAAGTGTTGTTGGACTGCACCCAACCAGGCAAGTAGAGGATATTCCATACACTCCTTACTTGCATCTTGTAGATATCAGACAGGCTTTGGAGAGGCCATGAGTGACTTGACAGAATCCCAGGCCTTTGACCTGCTCTTGTAATCACAAGGCCAGTGCCAATGAAATTTGTGGTCAATGGCAACCTCAGGATGTTGACAGTGGGGCCTTCAGTGATGGAGATGCCATTGAATGTGAGAAGAAAATAGATTCTGTCTCTGTTAATGGTTCATTCAGGATTTTTTAATTCATTCTCAAGATTACTAGCAAGTTAGCATGTGGAATAAAACCATAGAATCCCTATGCTACAATGTCAGGCTATTTGGCCCATCAAGTCTGCACCTACTTTCTAAAAGAGCACCTTACCCAGGCCCACATCCTACTCTATCCGTGTAAACTCGTACATTTAGTGTGGCCAATTCACCTAACCCTACATATTGTTGGACACCAAGGGGCAATTTAGCATGGCCAATTCACCTAACCCGCACATCTTTATTAGACACCAGGTGGCAATTTAGTACAGCCAATCCCCCTAACCAACATATCTTGGGACACTAAGTGGCACTTTAGCATGACCAACCCACCTAACCTGCAGAGCTTTGGACTGTGGGAGGAAACCGGATTTCCCAGAGGAAACCCATGCCGACATGGGGAGAAGGTGCAAACTCCACCCAGTCACTCGAGGCCAGTATGGAACCCAGGTCGCTGGCACTGTAAGGCAACTGTGCTAACCACAGTCTCGCCCTGTCACCCTCACTCAAGTTAGGTGACTTTGTGCAAACAGGAACAAGGGCAGCTAAGAAACAATTGTGTTGGAGTCAGAAATTACCTAGTGATTAAAGTTAATTTATTATTAGTCACAAGTAGGTTTACATTAACACTGCAGTGAAGTTACTGTGAAAATCCCCTAGTCACCACACTTCGGCACTTGTTCGGGTACACTGAGGGAGAATTTAGCACAGCCAATGCACCTAATCAGCACGTCTTTTGGACTGTGGGAGGAAATTGGAGCACCCAGAGGAAACCCAAGCAGACATGGGGAGAATGTGCAAACTCATCGTACGAACAATTGTTGTAATCAAGGAAGAGGCCAACCACAAACATCTCATGGTATCTGGGTGAGGGTGACAGGGCGAGATCTGGGTTCCATACTGGCCTCGGGTGACTGGGTGGAGTTTGCACCTTCTCCCCATGTCAGCATGGGGAGAATGTGCAAACTCAGTGACCGTAGCCGGGAATTGAACCCGGATCCCTGGTGCTGTGAAGCAGCAGTGCTAACCACTGTGCCACCATGCCTCCTTACTGAGTGAGGATAGAAAGTCTCATTCTTTAAAACCCTGTTGTGAATGATAACCTGGCTATTTCACTGCAGGTTTTTATTTCCTCAATTCAATTTCCAAACTGTCATGGTGGGAATTGAACTCATGTTCGAGGGCTTACTGGCCTATTAACATAATGACTGCATTATCAGAATCCGTGGCGCATAAGTTGAAAGCTGACAAAGGGCTCAATGAAGCTGTCAGTTTTCAACGGGGTAACCTTTTCTAAATTAAAAACATCAGGTAACGCTCAATGTTTCAGTAATCACTGATGTGTTGTCCCTTGTGTCTTGCCCAAGTGATCATCCTGCGAGCGCGATTGTAAGTCCAAAGATGTGTAGTTAGGTGGATTGGCCGTGTTAAATTGCTCCTTATTATCCAAAGATGTGAAAGTTAGGTGAATTGGCCATGTTAAATTGTTCCGTATTATCTAAAGATGTGAAAGATTAGGTGGATTGGCCATGTTAAATTGCCCCTGAGTATCCAAAGATGATAGGTTAGATGGATAGGCCATGCTAAATTGCCCCTAATTGTTCAAAACGTGCAGGTTAGGTGGATTAGCCAGAGTGAATATGAACCATGTGCGGGAAGATGGAATTGGAAAGGCCATCTGGGGGTTTTTGGATTGGCATGGATCAGGTGGGCTGAATGGCCCTTCTTTGCCATGCCTTTTCTTTGATTCAGTGGTTCTAAGGAGATATATGGTCATATAAACCTCATTGAGAGTGGATCTATTCATATGTATCAAATTCTGACAGGGGATGGATGGATTGGACACAGCAACGTTGTTTCCTCTCGCTTGTGGGGCGGCGGAGGGTCTAGAAAAAGGGGAGGTGATGGCCTGGTGGTATTATCACTAGACTATTAATCCATAAACTCAGCTAATGTTCTGAGGACCTGGGTTCGAATCCTGCCAAGGCAGTTAGTGCAATTTGAATTCAATAAAAAAAAATTGGAATTACTGATGACCATTGTCAATTGTCAGAAAAATGCTTCTCGTTCATTAATGTCCTTTAGAGAAGGAAATCTGCCATCCTTATCCGGTCTGTGGCTCAGAGCCACAGCAATGTGGTTGACTCTCAAATGCCCTCCAAGGGTGACTAGGGATGGGCAATAAATGCTGGCCCAGACAGCAACGCCCATCTCCCACAAATGAATAAAACTAAAGGGGTCTCGGTGTCAGGATATGAATTAAAACATTTCGGACTGAGATGAGGGGTAACTTCTTCACTCAGAATTTTCTACCGCAGTGAATATGCACCACATAAAATGAACAACGGTTCATCAGAAGCTTCCAGAAGGTGAAAACCTGCCCGTTTAATTTTGCTTTGAGTTATTAGAGGTGTTCGCTGCAGATTTCTGAACCAGCCAATTTGCAGTACCCATTGCACTTGTCAAACAGAGATGTCTAATTGAGTCACTTGCCTCTGATTTATTGGCTACCACGGTGTGAGCCAGTTACTCCTGAACTCATTGTGATCCGATTTGCATCTCCCTGCTGGAGGATTTCACAGTCAGAGAACGAGGAGCAAGGGAGAGCGGGGAGTTAACTCATTGTCAGCCAAAGAGTGAGATGGGTTTAAATACACTAAGAAGTCTCACAACGCCAGGTTAAAGGCCAACAGGTTTATTTGGAATCATGAGCTTTTGGAGCACTGCTTCTTCATCAGCTGTTTTAAATAATAAAGAAAGTTCAGCACATGGTATTACCTCACAGCACCAGAAACCCCAGTTCGATTCCCGGCTTGGGTCACTGTCTGTGTGGAATCTGCACATTCTCCCCGTTTATGCATGGGTTTCCTCTAGATGCTTTGTTTTCCCCATACAGTCCAAAGATGTGTAGATTAGATGGATTGGCTGTGCTAAATTGACCTGAAAGATGTGGTTAGCTGGATTAGCCATTGCCAAACTGACCCTGGAAGATATGGTTAACTGGATTGGCCATGCTAAATGACTGCCCGTGCACACTCATGGCATAGATTAAGTACAGTGGTTAGCACTGCTGCCTCACAGCGCCAGGGACCCGTTAAATTGCCAACGAGTGCCCAAAGATTTGTAGGTTAGGTGGATTGGCCATGTTAAATTGCCCCTTAGTTTCGAAGTATGTGAAGATTAGGTGGAATGGCCATGTTAAATTGCCCCTGAGTATCCAAAGATGATAGGTTAGATGGATAGGCCATGCTAAATTGCCCCTAATTGTTCAAAACATGCAGGTTAGGTGGATTAGCCAGAGTGAATATGAACCATGTGCGGGAAGATGGAATTGGAAAGGCCATCTGGGGGTTTTTGGATTGGCATGGATCAGGTGGGCTGAATGGCCCTTCTTTGCCATGCCTTTTCTTTGATTCAGTGGTTCTAAGGAGATATATGGTCATATAAACCTCATTGAGAGTGGATCTATTCAAATGTATCAAATTCTGACAGGGGATGAATGGATTGGATACAGCAAGGTTGTTTCCTCTCGCTTGTGGGGCAGGGGAGGGTCTAGAAAAAGGGGAGGTGATGGCCTGGTGGTATTATCACTAGACTATTAATCCATAAACTCAGCTAATGTTCTGGGAACTTGGGTTCGAATCCTGCCAAGGCAGTTGGTGCAATTTGAATTCAATAAAAAAAAATTGGAATTAAGAACCTACTGATGACCATTATCAATTGTCAGAAAAATGCTTCTCGTTCATTAATGTCGGAACACTGTCCGTGTGGAGTTTGCATGTTCTCCCCATGTCTGCGTGGGTTTCCTCCGGGTGTTCCAATTTCCTCCCACACTGCAAAGATGTGCAAGTTAGGTTGAATGACCATGCTAAATTGCCCCTTAGTGTCAGGGGGTGAGCAGATTAAATACATGGGGTATCTACATCGCCATTCCTATGTTAAGCCCTTCACTTTAGATTTTTGCTAAAGTTAATTATCTCACATCATTACTATGAGTCAAAAAACAAACTCATTTGGGATAGATATCAGGAAGTATTCTCCAGAAGGAAGTCATAAGTAATTAGAATGGGCTTCCAAAATAGTGAAGACAGAAAGCTTGGAATCTTTTACATAACTATTAAATGCTGTGCAGAATCTTTCTAGATGTTAATTAAATTAGCAGATTAAATACATGAGGTCATGGGGAAGGATTGTGGTCAGTGCAGGCTCAATGGGCCAAATGGCCTCGTTCTGTACTGTAGGGATTCTATGATTGAAATTTTAAGTTTATTGCTGCCCAACACTTAGTAAACTTAACCATTGTCAATTGCCAGAAAAACCCATTTGATTCACTAATGTCCTTTAGGGAAGGAAATCTGCCATCCCTACCCAGTCTGGCCTACATGTGACTCCAGAGCCACAGCTGACTTTTAAAATTTAAAGTTTATTTTGTTACTGTCACAAGTCGGCTTATGTTAACACTGCAACGAAGTTACTGTGAAAATCCCCAACTCGCCACATCCAGCGCCTGTTCGGATGCACTGAGGGAGACTTTAGTACGGTCAATACACTTAACTAGCACATCTTTTGAGATTGTGGGAAGAAACTGGGGAACCGGAAGGAAACCCACGTCGACACGGGGAGAACATGCAGGCTCCACACAGGCAATGACCAAGCCGGGAATCAAACCCGGGACCCTGGCATTGTGAGACAACAGTGTTAACCAGTGTGCCACCGTGCTGCCCTTGAGGATGGGCAAGAAATGCTGGCCCAGTCAGCGACGCCCACATCCTATCAATGAATAAAAAAAGTTAATTAACATCTAGAAAGATTCCGCACAGCATTTAATAGTTATGTGAAAGATTCCAAGCTTTCTGTCTTCACTATTTTGGAAGCCCATTCTAATTACTTATGACTTCCTTCTGGAGAATACTTCCTGATATCTATCCCAAATGAGTTTGTTTTTTGACTCATAGTAATGATGTGAGATAATTAACTTTAGCAAAAATCTAAAGTGAAGGGCTTAACGTAGGAGTGGCGATATAGATACTAAATGATTAAGAGACACAGGCAGAGAGTAGGGGGAAACTTGTTTTTCAGACTGGAGGAAAGGTTATAGTTAAGTTTAAATTTATTTATTAGTGCCACACGTAGGCTTACATTAACACTGCGATGAAATTACTGTGAAAATCCCATAGTCGCACATTCTGGTGTCTGTTCGGGTACATTGAAGGAGAATTTAGCACGGCCAATGCACCTAACCACTACGTCTTTCAGACTGTGGGAGGAAACCAGAGCACCTGGAGGAAACCCGTGCAGACACGGGGAGAATGTGCAGACTCCACACAGACAGTGACCCAAGCTGGAAATTGAAATCTTTCCTTGGATGCAACACCTGATCCCAATACTGAACTCAACTTGTCTCACTGCAGTTCAGAACACAAGTCGCAGAATTAGTGGGTTGAGCCACTTCTGATGAGGTGCTTAATGAATACAAGTGCTGCCTCTTTATTGTAGAAGAGGGGCAGAAGACAAGGGTTCAACTGGAAAGGAAAATATGCTGCCTCCCTTCCTTGTAATTTTACTCCAAGTAGACATATAGTTATCAGCCTCCCACAGTAGCATCAAGATTATTGCCTTTGTCAAGTCAGAACATCTTCATTACATATTCTCACAGCTCGCTGTTAATCCTTTTGTATCTTTTCTTAAAAGTTATTTTGCCTACACTTTCCATGAAGACAACTTGAGCCCAGATATCTGACAATGCGGCTCTTGACTTGACTGTGTGAAAGATCCATGCTGCGTTAAAGAGGGAGTGGAAGGATTTCATTTCATGCATCGAATTGTTACAATTCAAAATCCATTTCCAAAAATTGTTTATCAAGGCCGCATTAAAAGACCCGAGAGAGAGAGTTCAGAAGCTGCTCCCTAAGTCACAGAATTCCCGACTGAGCAGAAACAAGTACTTGGCCATCAAGTCTGCGCTGATTCTCCGTAGGACATCTTACCAATGCCCACTCCCTAGACCACTCTATCTCTTTAACACACCTATTTACCGTGTTAATCCATCTAAACTGCACATCTTTGGACTGGATGGAAATTGGAGCTCCCAGAGCAAACCCACTCAGACACAGGGAGAAAATGCAAACTCCGCACAAGACAGTGACTCAAGCCGGAAATCAAGCCCATGTTGCCAACTCTGTGAGGCACCAGTGCTAACCACTTTTTTTTTAACTAGAATCCCCACACTGCAGGAGGAGGCCATTCAGTACACTGAGTCTACACAGACTCTGCAAACAAATATCCTGCCCACACCCACTCTCCCACTTTACCCCCATAACCCTACACATTTACCCCACTTATTCCCCTAACCTACACATCTGTGGACACAAAGAGACAATTTAGTACAGCCAATCCACCTAACCTGCACATCATTGGACACTAAGGGGCAATTTAAACGGCCAAACCATCTAACCCACCTAATAGGGTTGCTCAATGGCACAGTTGTTATCATTGCTGCCTCACAGCGCCATGGACTCGAGTTTGATTCCTGGCTTGGGTCACTGTCTGTAGAGTCTGCATGTTCTCCGCATGGGTTTCCTGTGGGTGCTCCGATTTCCTCCCACAGTCCCAGAGGAATGCTGGTTTGGTGGATTGGCCATGCTAAATTCTCCCTCAGTGTATCCAAACCTGTGCTGGAGTTTGGCAACTAGGGGATTTTCACAGTAACTTCATTGCAGTGTTAATGTAAGCCTACTTGTGACACTAATAAATAAACTTTAACTTTATCTTTGGATACTAAGGAACAATTTAACATGGCCAATCCCCTAACCCACACAGCTTTGGACACTAAGGGGTAATTTAGCATGGCCAATCCTCCTAACCTGTGCATCTTTGGACATTAAGGTTAATTTAGCATGGCCAATTCATCTAACCTGCACATCTTTGGATATTATGGGGCAATTGAGCATGGCCAATCGGCCTAACCTGCACATCTTTGGACCATGGGAGGAAACCCAGGCAGACACGGGGAGAACATCCCTGAAGATGCTGAGTCCTGTGAGGCAGTGGTTTGTGACTGGTCAAAATGGAAAATCTCCATCCGGGAAGGCACCAAAGTTGGAGCAACTTTGTTGGGAACACACCAGAGTGAATTCCAAGTGTTGGAGAGAGCACACAAACTTTCAAACAACTCACTTCCCCTCTCCTTTGAACGCTACCTGCTCAATTCATGGCAGATTCCACGTTAGCCACCTCAGAGTCCATCAATTCAGAGTAGGAACAATCATCTCAATCCCTAGGGAAGAAGAAAGGGATCTGGACAATCGGAAATCACTGTGATCGCCACCTTGTGGCGGGAATTTTCTGGCTGTTCATGCTGATGAGGTCTTCCAGTCCTGCTGCTGGCTCACCACTAGTCACAGGTTTCCCGTTGATGAGAAGTGCACTGACAACGGCGGGGCTGGAAGATCATGCCAATGCCGTTGGCAAAACACATAGTGGGTTTGCGTGGATAATCTTACAGAAGCTGCGAGACTGGATAATGTTCAATGTATCTTACTAACTTCAAAGATATTCTGTGGCTAGAATATTACCCCATGCTTCCACCCTCTCCCCACCAAAAGAATTAGAATCCTTACACACAAAAGATGGCCATTCTGCCCATCAAGTCTGTACTGACTACATCACACCTGGCCCCGTGTCTCCTTCCCTTCCAGAATCTGTCTGCAATAATCATCAACTCACAAAGCGGATGAAAGATTTGGATTTTAAGTTGGCATAGACCACCCGACAAAATGTCACTGAGATTCTGAGGCATGGTAACACATATATATATTTATATTGTTAGCTATTGTCTCATTAGCACCTACAAAATGAAGGCAGAGGAGGCCCATCACTAATATCACTGAACAATTAATTCAGAATCCCTGCTAAAGTTGTGGGGACCCGGATTCGAATCCCACCACAGCAGTTGGTGGAATTTGAATTCAATAAAAAATATTTGGAATTAAGAATCTACTGATGACAATTGTCGATTGTTGGAAAAACCCACTTGGTTCCCTTTAGGGAAGGAAATCTGCCATCCTTACTCAGTCTGGCCTACATGTGGCTACAGAGCACAGCAATGTGGTTGACTCTCACCTGGTCTCCAAGGGTAACTAGGGATGGGCAATAAATGCTGGCCCAGCCAATGACACCCATGTCCCATGAATGAATTAAAAAAATTAAGGTTCTCAGCAATGCTAACATGATTCCCTCGAACATAGAAAATAGGAGGAGGCCATTCAGCCCTTCAAGTCTATTCCGCCATTCATCGCGATTATGGCTGATCATCCAACAGCCTAATCCTGCTTCCTCCCAGAACCTTTAATCCCCATTTGCTCCAAGTGCTATATCCAGCACCTCTTGATTGTATTCAATCTTTTGGCATCAGCTGCTTCTTGTGGTAATGAATTTCACAGACTCACCATACTGGCACAATAGTTAGCACTGTTGCCTCAAAACTCCAGGCACCCAGCTTGGGTCACTATCTATGTGGAGTCTGCACATTCTCCCCATGTCTGTGTGGGTTTCCTCTGGGTGCCCCGGTTTCCTCCCACAGTCCAAATGACATGCTGGTTAGGTGGATTGGCCATGCTAAATTCTCAATCAGTGTACCCGAACAGGCGCCAGACTGTGGCAACTAGGGGATTTTCACAGTAAGTTCATCGCAGCATCACTGTAAGCCTACTTGTGACACTAATGAATACATTTTTTAACGTTTATTTCTTTGGGTGAGAAAATACCTCTTCATCTCTGTCCTAAATGGTCTACCCCGAGTGCTCAGGCAGTGACCCCTGGACTCCCCAACCATTGGGAACAACCTCCCCGCACGTACACTGTCTGGTCCTGTTAGAATTTTGTAAGTCTTCAAGGAGATCCCCTCTCATTCGTCTGAACTTCAGCTGAGATCAATATTTCTCACCTGTTATTGTGCATTTTGATAATTTTCCCCAGCCTACCCACACGCTGCGAGAATTTATGTCACCCCCTCCCCATTCCTCTCATTTCTTTCGCTGACAGATGTGGAACATTTGTCCACGACTGCACCCAGTCAGTAAGCAGGGGTTACGAATAATGGAACCTGTCCCACAGGGAGCAGGCTGGAAGTTAATTAGTCGTCCTCAAACTCTCAGGATTATGCAAATTTCTCCAGAGACGGCTGCAATTTTGTTTTGCAAAATTGTGAAAATCACCAAAAGTCAGCGTGCTAAGATTGGGCAGAGGGCTGTACGCTGGGTAAATCAGCTTAACGTCAGCATGAAAAGTAATTTATAACTTCACCATGTTTTTTTTCTCTCTTGGTCTGATTTTACAGAAAGTCAGTAAGAATTTAGCAACACCAATTTATAATCCAACCGATTTATTTGATAGTAAAAACGCGAGCTTTCAACACTCTGTGTCTTCCTCAGGCAAATGTATATCATGTTTACAGAAAGTACCAGAGTGGAGAATGTCAATATATCTTGTTAACTTCAAAGATATTCTGTGGCTAAAATATTACATTTGCCCACCCCGCCCCTCCCCCCCCACCAAAAAAATTAGAATCCTTATAGTGCAATAGGCTATTCAGCCCATCGAGTCTGTACTGACCACAATCCCACCCAGGCCCTATTCCCGTAACTCTACACTTTTACCCTGCTCATCCCCTTGATGCTAAGGGGCAATTTTAGCAAGGCCAATCTACCTAACCCACAGACTTTGGGTAGCACAGTGGTTAGCATTGCTGCCTTACAGTGCCAGGGACCCAGGTTCGATTCCCAACTTGGACTGTGTGAAGTTTGTACATTCTCCCCGTGTCAGTACGGGTTTCTTCCAGGTGCTGCGGTTTCCTCCCACAGTCCAAAGTTGGGTGGTTTAGGTGGATTGACCATGCTAAAATTGCCCCTTATGGGGCTAGCTAGGATTATTGGGATAGGGTGTAGGTGAGATTGTGGTCAGTGCAGAGTCGATGGGCTGAATGGCCCCCTTCTGCACTGTAGGATTCTATGACCTATGATTTTTGGACTGAGGAGGAAACCGGAGCACCCGGAGGAAATCCATGCAGACATGGGCAGAATGTGCAAACTTCACACAGACAGTGACTTCAGGCCAGAATTGAACCTGGGTCCTTGGTGCTGTGAGGCAGTGATGCTAACCACTTTGTCACTGTTCTGAGATGGGCAGGAGGAGCTATTCTCCAGCCCTATTTAAATTGTCTATGAAGTTCACATGATTAGATTAGATGAATACATTCAGTCACAAGGAATGAAAGACTTCCGTTATCAGTGACAATGTTTCCTGTGTATCAGGACTATATACATGTAAACTTGATTAAATTCATAAATTTTGGCGAATGAGTTAATTATAGATCACGGCATTAGGCGCACGGATTTTTTAACTTTAATCTAAATCTTTGGCAACCAATTTGGTTAATCAAACATCCTATTGATTGGTTAAATATATTAAATGAATATTCAAAAGCTTGAAACAAAGCTATAATTGTGTCTTATGTTCATTCATAGAATCCCAACAGTACAGGAGACCATTTGGCCCATTGAGTCTGCACCAATTCTCCACCAGAGCATCTAGCCCTGGCACTACCCCCACAACCCCAAATATTTATCTCACTGCTCTGGCCAACGTGCATATCTTGGGACACTAAGAGGAAATTTAGCATGGCCAGTCCACCTAACCTGCACACCTTTGGACTGTTGGAGGAAACTGGAACATCCGGAGGAAACCCAGGCAGACACGGGGAGGATGTACAAACTCCACATTGATAGTCACCAAAATCAAACCCTGGTGCTGTGAGACAACAGTGCTAACCACTGTGCCACTGACGCCCACTGTGCCAACATGCCATCACAATGATTTAGGGTCCTGTGGAATACTATGTTAAATGAATGCCATCTTGCCCATTTTCAACCTTTCTGAAGAGTATGGCAGGCATGGCCCCTGATCGTATGAGAGGTGATGGCAACTGGGTTTGAGGTGGCAGTAACTTGTTACAGAACCTGTAACAAGTTACAGGTTCTGTAACCTGTAACAATCTGCCTCAGCAAAGCAGCCAGCATAATTAAGGACCCCAAGAACCCTGGACATACTTTGGCCCATGAAGTCTACACCAGATTTAATGAGATCATGCATGACCTGATGTGATAATCCTTAACTCCACTTTCCTGCTTTATCCCTATTAGCCTTGATTCCCTTACCAATTAAAGATCTGTCAATCTTAGTCTTGAATATACTTCACGACCCAGCCTCTGAGTTGAAGAATTCCACAGGTTCACTGCCACCTTCTCAGTAGTGAATAAGGCTGGGTAATAAATGCTGGCCGAACCAATTAATATCCACATTCCAAGAACTGAAAGAGAAACACTGACATGGGCTCCTGACCATGACCCAGGTTCAATTCCCAGCTCGTCTGTGTGGAGTTTGCAGGTTCTCCCCATGTTTGCGTGGGTTTCCTCCGGGTGCCCCAGTTTCCTCCCACAGTCCGAAAGACGTGCTGGTTAGAAGCATTGACCGTGTTAAATTCACCCTCAGTGTACCCAAATGGACGCCGGAATGTGGCAACTAGGAGATTTTCACAGTAACTCCATTGCAGTGTTAATGTAAGCTCACTGGTTGGTGGGGGTGGGGGTGAAACCGAGATTGGAGGAACAGATTCTCAAGGAGGAATAGAAGTGGGGGGAAACAGAGGCTGGAGAGAGGGGAAACAGAGGCTGGAGAGGGGGAAAACAGAGACTGAGGGGGGAACAGAGGCTGGGAGGGGGGACAGAGGCTGGGAGGTGGACGGAGGCTGAGGTGGGGGGGGAAAGGGGTTGGGGGTGGGGGGGGAAAACAGGGGCTGGGGTGGGAGGAGAAACAGGGGCTGGGGTGGGGAGGGAAACAGGGGCTGGGGTGGGGGGGGGAACAGGGGCTGGGGTGGGGGGGGAAGGAACAGGGGCTGGGGTGGGGGGGAAACAGGGGCTGGGGTTTGGGGGGGAACAGAGGGTGGGAGGGAACAGGGGCTGGGGTGGGGGGGGAAACAGAGGCTGGGGTGGGGGGGTGGAGAAACAGAGGCCGGGGGAAACAGAGGTTGTTAAATGTTAATTTAACCTATTCTGGTGCTTTAACCTAATGATTCAGCCTTGTATGTAATGTTAGTCAAAGGAGTCCTTTCAGACCAAGAATCGCTTTAAAACCTTGTCTTTCTGTCAGGGTCTCAGCTGTTGCAAGGTGTCTGTAATTACTTCCTTATAGATGGCGTTTGAAGATGGCAATCTCTTTGGTAGTGTTAGCGGCTGGTGCCTTGAGGAGTGTGACAGCGCTCCGATAGATAGGAACTCACTTAGACACCAGAGCAGGCAGGAAGCTGCAGCTTGTGGTGACATCTTGTCACATCTCTTTGAACACCAGGCACTTACTGGCCTTTATCTTTCCCAAGATTTGTAAAGCAGCCTCACATCATAACTCCAACCATCTGGACCTCAGCGGAGCACAACAGGGCTGGCTACACACTGTGACATCGGAATGACCTCTCTAGCTAATTTGGATGCATTACTGTCACTGGTTGCAGTCTTCAGCTGTAGATTTCTTCAAGCTAAAACATTTCAGTAAGGCTGTTTATTTCAAAGTGAAGCTCCCACAACAGGGGTAAATTCAGAAGTAAGCGTAACCAGGGGTTAATACTGCTGCCTCACAGCTACAGGGACCTGGGTTCACTACCAGCCTTGGATCACTGTCTGTCCGGAGTCTGCACATTCTCCCCATCTCTGAGCGGGTTTCCTCCAGGTGCTCCGGTTTCCTCCCACAATACAAAAATGCATAGATTAGTTGGATTGGCCATGCTAAATTGTCCCTTAGTGTCCATAGATTTGCAGGTTAGGGGGATTAGCCATGCTAAATTGCACCATAGTGTCCAAAGATGTACTAAATTGCCTTTAGTGTCCAAAGATGTGAAGGTTAGGGAAATTAGCCATGGTAAATTGCCCCTTAGTGTCCAAATATGTGCAGGTTAGGTGGATTGGCCATGCTAAATTGCTTCCGAGTGTCCAAAGATGTGTAGGTAAGGGAGATTGGCCGTGCTGAATTGCCCCTTAGTGTTACAGAATAAGTGGGTTTGGCAGACTAGTGGGGTAAACGTCAGCCTTGGTAAAATAATGTGTCGGAGAGTTGGTGCAGTCCTGATGGGCCGAATGACCTCCTTGTGCACTATAGGGATTCTATGAAGTCCTATCATTCTGTCAGAATTCATGCATCTTGGTGACAATGCTAATATGTCTTGACTTGACATGGATACAGTCACTGAAAATTACCTAACTGGCTTAAGACTGGTCTAAAAATATCATTTCCCCCTGGTGTATCTCAGTTCAGTACGGTGCAGCTTAGGACAAATGGGAAAGGTCCTGATCAAAGCCTAAGACTGCGGATGCTGGAATCTGAAACATAAACAGGAGATGCTGGAAACTCTCAGCAGGTCTGACAGCCTCTGTGGAGGAGCGAATGGAGCTGATGGGTTATCCAGACTCGAGACATTATCTTTACTCTCTCTCGACAGAAACATCTTGACCCTGGTCCAGGGAAGTGTCACAGAATGAAAGCTTGCGAGACGCGAGGCAGGAAATATGCTAAAGACCTGTTCCTGTCCAGTCTTGCAACCAACAGCATGCGTTCGTATAGCACCTTTAATATAACAGCACACTCCATAGTGCTCCACATTATGAAACAAAAACTTGACACTGGGCTGGATTTTCCAGCCCCAACGCTGGAAATCCCCATCCCTGGCAAATGAACCTTTGCATGGTCCATGTGCTGCTCGCTACGACTTTCATGGTGGTGGGATGTGAAAGTTCCACCCACCCAAGGCAAACAAGATGATATTTGGCTAGGTGACTAAAAGATTTGAATCATTCATAAACAATCATAGAATCCCTACAATGCAGAAGCAGACCATTTGGCCCATCAAGTCTGCGCTACCAACAATCTCACCCAGGGGTCTTATCCCTGTAGCTCCATGTATTTACCCTGCTAGTCCCCAAACTAAGGGGCAATTTAGCATGGCCAATCAACCTAACCCGCACATCTTTGGACTGTGGGAAGAAACTGGAGCATCCAAAGGAAACCCACGCAGACATGGGAAGAATGTGCAAACTCCACACAGATAGTGACCCAAGGCCAGAATCGAACCGTGGCACCACGAGGCAGCAGTGCTAACCACTGTGCCATCATACTGCCCATGTGTCAAGAATATTGGTCTGGAAGATTTGTGACTGGCATGACGAATGAGTGGAAGGTCTACACAGCCCACATATCAGATATGGTAATCCCCAAATTCAAATTCAGCACAGAAGGAGGCCATTCAGCCCTTCATGTCTCTTTGTGTCACCCATAGAGTATTTCAGAGGGGGAAAGGAAGGAGGTGGAGAGGTGTGAGTGGCCTAGACCCTACTGAATGTGTGACTACCAGTGGTGGGGAGATTAAAATTGGGAATGCTTTAAGAGGCCAGAGTTACAGGAAACATTGGTTGTAAGTATTGCTGGAAAAAGATCATTTTGCTGACATTGGAGGAGGTCAGCAACACACAGCTTGGGAACAACTTCTTCAACATTGGTGGCTAAGTGCAAAATATTAATAAGCGGATCTGCTGTTCACCCTTCCAATGGACACCAGTCTCCAGAATACGAGCCAGAATTCACCAACATCGCCCACAATCTGGATCCTCCAGTCCTGCCACAGTGAATGGAGACTTAGCCGAGCATCAAATTCTCTGTTCTACTGGTAGCGGTACGGGGGTATATGAGACCAGAGAATGCTGATCAGGATCTCTTTGACTTGATTCATAGAATCATCGAATCCTGCAGTGCAGAAAGAGGCCATTCGGCCCTTTGAGTCTGCACCGACCACAATCCGACCCAGGCCCTATTCCTGTAACCCCATACATTTACCCTAGCTAGTCCCCCTGACACCAGGGTCAATTTAGCATTGCCAATCACTCTAAACCGCACATCTTTCAGACTGTGGGGGGAAACCAGAGTACCTGGTGGAAACCCATGCAGACACGGGGAGAATGTGCAAACTCCACAGACACACCAGTGACCCTGAGGTAGGAATCGAACACAGGTCCCTGATGCTGTGAGGAAGCAGCGCTAATCACTATGTCACCATACTGCCCCTGTCTCTCTCCCTTTCTATCTGTCAACCTTTCTTTGTTTCTCTTTTTTTACTTTTTTCCTTACTCGGTCTTTCTCTCTCTTTCTCTCTCTCTCTCTTTCTCCCTTTTCTCTCTCTCTCCCTTTTCTCTCTCTCTCCGTCTCCCTTTTCTCTCTCTTTCTCTCTCTTTCTCTCTCTCTCTATTTTCTCCCTTTTCTCTCTCTCTTTCTCTCCCTTTCTCTCTCTCTCTTTCTCCCTTTTCTCTCTCTCTATTTCTCCCTTTTCTCTCTCTTTCTCTCTCTCTCTATTTCTCCCTTTTCTCTCTCTCTTTCTCTCCCTTTTCTCTCTCTCTCTTTCTCCCTTTTCTCTCTCTCTATTTCTCCCTTTTCTCTCTCTCTCTCTCTCCCTTTCCTTCTCTCTCTCTCTCTCTCCCTTTTCTTCTCTCTCAAAAAAGAGAGAGAGAAAAGGGGAGAGAGAGAGAAAAGGGGAAGAGAGAGAGAGAAAGGGGAGAGAGAGAGAGAAAAGGGGGAAGAGAGAGAGAAAGGGGAGAGAGAGAGAGAAAAGGGGAGAAATTTCTCCCTTTTCTCTCTTTCTCCCTTTTCTCTCTCTCTATTTCTCCCTTTTCTCTCTCTCTTTTTCTCCCTTTTCTCTCTCTCTCCCCCTTTTCTCTCTCTCTATTTCTCCCTTTTCTCTCTTTCTCCCTTTTCTCTCTCTCTCTTTCTCCCTTTTCTCTCTCTCTCTTTCTCCCTTTTCTCTCTCTCTTTCTCTTTATCTCCCTTTCCCTCCCTCTGTCTTCCTTTCCTTTTCTCTCTTTCTTTATCTGTATTTTCTCCTTTAGCTTCCTGGATGTAAGGGAATTTAACTCAAATCAAACTCATTCTGTGAGCAAGTGATATCTCTCGTTCCCTGAGGAGACAGCAAGAGGTTCAGGCTATGGGTAAACCCTGATTCACTGTAACTTACTGGAATAAGGTGATCTCAGTAGAATGGGAGACTGGATTCATACACCAATCCACTGGTCCCCTATTTCCAATGGTTCCGGAAGGGAGAGTGGGCTGGAAACAGCGCAACTTTGCAGGAATGATGTAAACACCAAAAAACTGAATAAGTTCACAGACCACAATCAATAAAGACAGGCAACAACACTTCCTCCACGATCATCCTCAATACCAGTATCCCACAAGATCGTGGCCTCAATCCCCTACTATAATCCTTATATACCTCTGACTATGTGGCCAAATTCCCGTCCAACTCAATGTTCAAGTCTGCTGATGACACCACCGTGATGGGTTGCATCTCAAACAATGATGACACAGAGTACAGAAAAGAGAGAATCTGGTGAACCGGTGTGGAGACAATAACCTCTTCCTCGATGTCAACAAAATGAAGGAGATGGTCATCGACTTCAGGAGTTGCAGGACATGTCCCTGTCTACATCAATGGGGACAAAGTAGAAATGGGCAAGAGCTTCAAGTTTTTTGGTGTCCAGAACGCCAACAACCTGTCCTGGTCCCCCTATGCCAACACTATAGTTAAGAAAGCCCACCAATGCCTCTACTTTCTCAGAAGATTAAGGAAATTTGGCATGTCAGTTATGACTCTCACCAACTTTTACTGATGCACCATAGAAAGCATTCTTTCTGGTTGTATCACAGCTTGGTATGGCTCCTGCTCTGCCCAACAATGCAAGAAGCTACAAAGAGTTATGAACGAAGCCCAGTCCATCACGCAAAACAGCCTCCTATCCATTGACTCTGTCTACAATTCCCATGCCTTGGTAAAGCAGCCAGCATAATTAAGGACCCCACGCAACCCAGACATTCTCCCTTCCACCTTCCTCCGTTGGGAAAAAGATACAAAAATCTGAGGTCACTTACCAACGACTCAAGAACAGCTTCTTCCCTGCTGCCATCAAACTTTTGAATGGACGCACCTGGCATTAAGTTGACCTTTCTCTAAACCCTAGCTATGACCGTAACACTACATTCTGCACTCTCTCCTTTCCTTCTCTACGAACGATATGTTTTGTCTGGAAAGTGCACAAGAAACAATATATTTCACCGTATACTAATAATAAATCAAATCAGATCAAAAAAATTCTGCCCATTTCAGCACGTTCATTTTAATGGGTTAGCAAATCTCCAGTTAAACAGCAAACAAAAGAATTTCTCACAAAGACATTGAAACTTCATCTATCCTAAAGGGAATTGTGTACACTGTAGGAAAGGAAACACTTGTGTGACTTTAAGGAAAGAACAGTGAAGTGGAACTAATTGGATAGCGCCATCATAGTGACAGCTCAGGCACGCATTTTTCTCTTTATTCTTTAATGGGGATGTGGGCGTCGTGGGCAAGGTTGGCATTTGTCGCTATCCCTAACCACCCTGGATTTTCAGCAGCTTGTCTCCGGGTTTCCTCCAACACTCCAGTGACGAGCGGGTTAGATCGATTGGCTAAATTGCTCCTCAGTGTCAGGGAGACAAGCAGGGTAAATACAGGGATAGGACCTGGGTGAGATTGTTGTCAGTAATTTTCGACGGAGTGAACTAACGCGACTAACCACTGTAACTGAAGACTTAAAGTTTAAAGAACTCGCTTTTGTTGCATCCCTGCTGATGTCTCGAGGCAGGTTACAATAAGAAGGAACGGGATGTGGTCCCAAGGAGAAGGAGCAGCAGAAATAGACAGGTTAGGGTAAAAGAATGAAGTCAAAAAGGGGAATTGCTGAAGAAGGGAAGGATTAACAGGGCAAAGGGAATTGGAAAGCAAGTTCCAACGGGGACTCGCTGAGGGTGGAGGTCACAGAGTGAAGGAGAAACTTGATGTCAGAGGAGAGAACAAGATGTGCTGGGATATGAAGTAGAGTATAACAATAGGACTAATATAAAGCCCTTCAAGGCTGCTTTACCATTCAAGGATCTACATTTCTACATCAGGGAAGATGATGCCCTAATGATATTATCACGAAACTATTAACCCAGAAACTCAGCTAATGTTCTGGGGACCCAGGTTCAAATCCCACCAAGACAGACGGTGGAATTTGAATTCAATAAAAATAACTGGAATGAAGAAACTACTGATGACCATGAAACCATTGTTGGAAAAAAATCCATCTGGTTCACTAATGTCCTTTAGGGAAGGAAATCTGCCATCCTTATCTTATCTGGCCTACATGTGATTCCAGAGCCACAGTAATGTGGTTGACTCTCAACTGCCCTCTGAAAGGCACTCAGTTGTATCAATCGCTCACCACCACCTTCTCAAGGGCAACTAGGCTTGGGTAGTAAATGCTGGCCAGCCACTGACACCCATGAATGAAAAGAAACTTTACCTTCCTACCATATTACGTTACTCCCCCCACCTTTGATTCTGGAGCATGTAATCACAGAATCCCTACAGTGCAAGGGGAAGCCATCTGGCCCATTCAGTTAGCACTGACCACAATCCCACCCAGTTCCTGCCCCCTTAACCCCACCTATATACCCTTCAGGTCCCCCTGACAGTAAGGGTCAATTTAGCATGACTAATCCACTTAACCCACACCTCTTTGAAGGGTGGGAAGGAATTGGAGCACCCAAAACCCACACAGACACGGGCAGAATGTGCAAACTCTGCACAGGCAGTCATGCGCCCTTGGCCAAAATTGAACCCGGATCCCCGGTGCAGTGAGGCAGCAGTGCTAACCACTGTGCCACCGTGCTGCCCATGTGTTGAGAATACTGGTCTGGAAGATTTGTGATTGGCATGATGAATGTATGGAAGATCACACAGCCTGCATATCAGATATGTCAATCTCCCAACTTAAATTCAGTACAGAAGGAGGCCATTCAGCCCTTCATATCTCTTCCAGTTGTCTGAAAAGAGCTACCCAATTAGACTCACACCCCTTGATGTTACCTCATAGCATTTCTTTTCAAGTATTTAGTCACGATATAATCTTCCTCCATATGAGGGTTGATCAGAGAGAGTGAAGGAAAATACTTGAAAATGCACGAAGGCATTTTTCCTCCAAAAAAATTCTTACTGTATTTATCATACGTGTCAAATCAGTTGAGATGCCTGAGGCAAAATTTGAAAATCGTTATTTTCCAAATGTTTAATTTGGCCAGAATATTTTATTATGTTCTTGAATATATTCAATGACTGATCATAGAATGTCTACAGTCTGGAAGAAGGCCATTCGGCCCATGGAGCCTGCACCAACAACAATCCCACGCAGGCCTTGTTCCTATAATCGCAGGAGTTCTACCTACTAATCCCCTGATACTAAGGGGCAATTCATCATCGCCAATCCACATAACTTAGCCATCTTTGGACACTAGGAGCAATTTAGCATGGCCAGTCCACATAACCTACACATTTTTGGACACCAAGTGGCAATTTTAGCATGGCTAATCCAGCAAACCTACACATTTTTGGACACTAAGCAGCAATTTAACATGGCCAATCCATCTAACCTGCACATCTTTGGAGTTTGGGAGGAAACCGGAGTAACCAGAGGGAACACAGGGAGAATGTACAAACTCCACACAGATAGTGACCCAAGTTGGGAATCGAACCTGGCTCCCTGGTGTTGTGGGGCAGCAGTGCTATCTACTGTGCCACCATGCTGCCTCATCATTCACAACCTTTTCTGGGATAGGGAATTCCAAATATACACAACCCTCTGAGTGAATTAATTTCTTTTGATCTCATTCCTAGCTGCCTGATCCCTGATTCCTGGGACTGTCTCTGAGGTGCAGACTCTGCAGGGAGGGAAAACAGCTCTCAGCATCTGCCCTATCAACTCCCTTTTCCTCCAAGATGGAGGTCATAAATGTCTAGTCTACCAATCCTTGCCTCAGGATAACCCACTCATCCCAGAAATCTGGTTGTAGTCTTGCCCAAGGTGTATATTTGCTTCAAATCTTTCTGACAAGAGATCATTAAGGGAATTATCACGGTACATTGCAAGAGATCACTCTGGAACCATACTGGACGTGGCTATGGTGAGGTGGAGATAACCATCACAGTCAAGGTGAGGTGCGTAAAAGTCACTGTGTGGTTTAGAAGCACCTTTGGTGGTTGCTTTCCAAAGATGTGCAGGTTAGGTTGATTGAACATGCTAAATTGCTTCTTGGTGTCCCAAGTTATGTTGCATAGGGAGATTAGTGGGGGTAAATACATGGGGCTATGTAAGCCTGGATACATGGGGTGGTATGGTGGCACAGTGGTTAGCATTGCTGCCTCACAGCACCAGGGACCTGGGTTCAAGTTTGGCCTTGGGTGACTGTCTATGTGGAGTTTGCATGTTCTCCCTGTGTGGGTTTTGTCTGGTGCTCTGGTTTCCTCCCACAGTCCAAAGATGTGCAGGTTAGGTGGATTCACCATAGTAAATTGTCCCTTAGTGTCCCAAGATGTGTAGATTAGGGAAATTAATTAGTGGAGTAAATTAGTAGGTGGCATGCTGGCAGAGTGGTTAGCACTGTTGCCTCAGAGCACCAGGGACCTGGGTTCAATCCTGGCTTGGGTCACTGTCTGTGTGGATTTTGCACATTCTCCCCGTGTCTGGGTTTGTTTCCTCCGGGTGCTCCGGTTTCCTCCCACAGTCCGAAAGACGTGCTGGTTAGGTGCATTGGGCATGCTAAATTCTCTATCAGTGTACCCGAGCGGGCGCCAGAGTGTGGCGACTAGGCGATTTTCACAATAACTTCATTGCAGTGTTAATTCAAGCCTACTTATGGAACTAATAAATAAACTTCAAATTTAAAAAAAAGTGCATGGGTTTACGAGGATAGGGCCTGGGTGGGGTTGTTGTCGGTGCAGACCCAATGGGCTGAATGGCCTCCTTCTGCAAAGTAGGGATTCTATGTATGGTATTTTAACAACTTCGCTTGGGCAAGGCTCATAAAATCCGACTCAAAGCCGACTGAGAATTCCATTCTGTTATCCTCACCCGCCGCCATTCCAGGGCAATTCCAGCCTATGTGTCGGAAGCAGATATAAAGTGATGGTCAAATGATTAAATTTGATAAAATTCAGGGTTGGGCTGGTAAAATGTCACAGAAGTTGTGCTGTGTAATCGCGAACCACAGGAAGTGCTGCATCACCTCATCGGCATGGCATCTGCCCTTTTAATCAGGTGCCAGGATGATGAGGGCAAGGAGCCATTAGCTTCATCAGCAATGTCTCCCAGAGTGCCGGTCTCTGGGTCAGACACAGCGACAGACATGATAGGAAAGCTGCTGTGAATGTCCGTGATTCACTTGTTGCCCGGGAAACCATGAAGGTACGACAAAGACCAGTCATCGAAAGATGGGCTACTGAGTTTTCAATATTTCTCAAGAGATAGGGAGAGGTTTCCCTTTCAAATGAAACTTAATTCACCAGTTGGAATATAAGGATTTACAAACCTTGCCTCAGGCATCTCAAGTGACTTGCCTCTACAATTCTTTTGTGCATTTTCCCCCACTCTCTGGTCAATTTGAGGGTGGAGCAAGCTTATGTAGTGACTATATATGTCAGAAAGACAATGCCAGGGTTATTGGGGAACAGCAGGGATCTGAGACTAATTGCGGAGCTCTTTCCTACAATTAGAAGTGACATAGAATCAGAGAATCCCTGCAGTGTAGAAGGAAACCATTTGGCCCAACGGGTCTGCACTGACCACAATCCCACCTAGTCTCTATCCCCAAATCCCCATGCATCTATCCTAGCTTGTCCCCCAGCACTAAGGGGCTGGCCAATCCACCTAACCCGTACACCCCCAGACAGGCATGATGGGCTGAATGGCTTCCTTCTATGCTGCTTTCATGTTTACCATGCCTGACATGCAGGCCATGTGACTTTTAGCTCATTAATCAGGCAATGGGGCGGCATGGTGGCACAGTGGTTAGTGCTATTGCCTCACAGCGACAGGCACCTGGGTTCGATTCCCGGCTTGGGTTGCTGTCTGTGTGGAGTTTGCACCTTCTTTCCGTGCCTGCGTGGGTTTCCTCTGGATACTCAGGTTTGCATTGGGCTAATAAACCACTAATGCTCAGGGGACTCGGTTCAAATCCCATCACAGCAGATCGTGAAACTTGAATTCAATAAAGATCTGGAATTAAAACTTTAACAATGGCTACGACCTTTGTCGATTGTCGTAAAAATCCATCTGGTTCACTAATGTCCTTTAGGGAAGGAAATCTGCTGTCTTTGCCTGGTCTGGCCTACATGTGACTCCAGACCCACAGCCATGCTCTCTGAAATGACTAAAAGAGTAATTAGGGTTGGGCAACAAATAGAATCCCTACACTATGGAAGGAAGCTATTCAGCCCATCAGCAACAATCCCACCCAGGCACTAACCCCATAATCTTATGTATTTGCCCTGCTAGTCCCTCTGAGACTAAGGACAATTTAGTGCAGCCAATCAACCTACATCATTGGACTATGGGATGAAACCCTCACAGACACGGGAAGAATGTGCAAACTCTATGTTGGCCTAGCCAGCCTTGCTTATAGCCCATGAAAGAATCATTTTTTTAAAAAATTGTCTGCCTGTGCAGGACCTCAGAGTGGTTTTTGAAAAAGGATTTGCATGATTCAGTCAGCAGCAGAATGGATCAAGTGACCATTTATCTCCTTCTATCTGTGGAATCTTACAGAATCTACAGTGCAGGAGGAGGCCATTCGGCCCATCGAGTCTGCACTGACAACAATCCCACCCACTATCTATTCCTGGAACCTCGCACATTTACTGTCCTAATCCCCCTGACAGCAAGAGGCAATTTAACATAGTCAATCGACCTAACCCGCACATCTTTGGAGTGTGGGAGGGAACCGGAGTACTCAAAGGAAACCTACACAGACGCAGGGCAAACTCCACCTCGGAAGCTGGAAATCAAGCTCGAATCCTTGGTGCTGTGAGACAGCAGTGCTAACCATTGTGCCACCCAAATAACACTTACCACAACGTTTTGGCTCTTGAAGCACCTCTTGAGGGCATGAATGTTGTTATGTAAAGAGCGATCCAATTAATCTTTCCTCTCGTCCCTGCCAAATGTTTAGGTGGAATTCCAACTTCCACTGCAAAGCTATGGCTGAATCTGCTTCCGCTACCCTTTCAGGCAATGCAATCCAAACCATAGCTTGTTACATATACAAGGAAGACAGATTTGTACTGAATGCCTTTTATGATGATCCAAAGTGCCTTTGCAGCCAATGACATACTATCAAAGTGCAGGCACAGTTACACTGTAAAAAGACGCAGCAACACATTTGCACACACCAATGGCGTAGTGGGGTTAGCATCCCTGCCTCTGAGCCAGAAGCTCTGTGTTCGAATCCCGCCCCAGGCCTTGAGGGCCAAGGAGGGTGCGTTCATAAGAGGTTGCGTGTCAGCCTGCAAAATTCTTCCAAATGCTCCAATGTCTGGTAGTTAGAGCGGGAGAGACTCCTGGTCGGCCACACTTGATATAGAGTGCACCCCCCACCGCGCCCAAAACATTAAATCCCTTGGTGACAGACTGTTCCAACTGAAAATTGGTATGGGATCAGATGAAACTCTGCCTTATGCATCATTTGATGCAGGAAGAGAAACAGCTTTTTTGTTAAATTATTCATTCGTGGGACATGTACGTCACTGACTGGCCAGCATCTATTGCCCATCCTTAGCTGCCTGTGGAGGGCAGACACATGGCTGTGGAACTGGAGTCACATGTAGACCAGACCAGGTAAGGATGGCAGACTTCCTTCCCTAAAGGAGGGAATCAGATTGGTTTTTTCAGACAATCGGCAATAATTTCATGGTCATCAGTAGATTCTTAATTCGAGATTATTTTTATTGAATTTATATTTCACCACCTGCTGAGGCGGGATTTGAACCCGGGTCCCCAGAACATTAGGGGAGTCTCGGATTAACAGCCAAGCAATAATACCATACCACTAGGCCATCAACTTCACAGTATGGAAAAGTAGGAAACACGCACATATCAAGCTTTCACAACAACAATGTGATGATAATCTGTTTCTTTACAATGTTGTTTGAAAAATAAATATTGGCCAAGACATTGGAAATAACACCCCCTCCTTCTCGCGCCCCCTGATCTTTTACAGTTACTTAACGGGACAGGCTAGGTTTTGGTTTACTGATTCAACACTAACATGGTATCTCTGACAGTGCAGCACTCTTTCAGCACTGCCCTGGAGTGTCAGCTTTGATTTGTCCGGGACTCGAACCCTCAACCTTTCAACCAAGAGGTGAGAGTGCTACTCACTATGCGTATACCCACTGATACGTATTTACTGGAACAACTCCTGTGATATGCTCTTTCTTTCTAAACCATGGTTGGAAACTATGCAGTGGGATAAGCACATTGCTGCAAATCCATTGAAAATGAATATAATTTTTGGGAAGAAAGTGCAGATGGTTATTTTGCTGCTATCCATGTTAGCCCAGACCTAGGAACAACAGTACAGGTCCTCACAGCCCTCTGCATATTAGATTAAAAAGATTCCTGCCCCATCAGTAACACCACCAGTTGACACACTTTTTATGTCAACGTTTACCATTAAAAATCCCAAGGCGATTATTACCGGCATGGTGGCACAGTGGTTAGCACTACTGCCTCACAGCGCGAGCGACCTGGGTTCAATTCCCAGCTTGGGTCACTGTCTGTGCGGACTTTGCACATTCTCCCCATGTCTGCGGGGGTTTTCTAGGGGAACTCCGGTTCCCTCTCACAATCCAAATATGTGTAGTTCAGATGAATTGGCCATGCTAAATTACTCCTTATTGTCCCAAAGTGTGCAGGTTAGATGGATTGGCCATGCTAAATTACTCCTTATTGTCCCAAAGTGCGCAGGTTAGATGGATTGGCCATGCTAAATTACTCCTTATTGTCCCAAAGTGCGCAGGTTAGATGGATTGGCCATGCTAAATTGCCCTTAATCAAGAAAGCTGCGAAGGTTAGATGAATTGGCCATGCTAAGTTGACCCTTGTGTCCCAAGACATGCAGGTTAGATGAATTGGCAATGCTAAATTGTCCCTTAATGTCCAAAGATGCTCTGATTAAGTTGATGGGCCATGCTAAATTGACCCTTAGTGTCCCAAGATATGCAGGTTAAGTGAATTGGCCATGCTAAATTATCCCTTAGCATCCAAAGATGCTCTGGTTAGGTGGATTGGTCATGCCAAATTGCCCCTTGGTTAGTGTAAGGGGGATTAATGGGGTAAATAAGTGGGGCTGCGAGGATAGGGCCTGCGTTATTGTTGTCGCTGCAGGGTTGATGGGTCGAATGGTCTCCTTCTGCACTGTAGGGATTCTATGATTGTAGTGGGAATTTTCAATGTAAACAGGATTGAGTGATTCTGCAGTAACAGGCTGAGCCCACCAGGTGGCAGTGTGACCTCTGGAAACCATGAGCAATGCCGCGGGTGATCTGCTGAGGCCTCCATGGGAACGAAGGGCAACGTGTGGTAAAAACTATCTCTTTACAATTATTAAAGAGGAAACGGAGTCAAAACAGGAAATGATGCAAGCACTCAGCAGATCGTGGAAGGAGAACAACAGAGATGGAGAGATTTTCCAGCCTTCCTGTCAAAGTCTTCCGGTCCTGCTGACGTTGATGCCTTGTGGCAGGATCCCTGGCGCCACGCAAAAGCCCATAGACTTGGGCAGGGCAGGAAGATCCCGCTGGTGGCCAATGGCTTGCTCTTGCCAAGTGGCCAGAAGATTCCGGCCAATGTTTTGAGTCCAATATGACACTTCCAGAACTGATGGATGAAGTGGCCTCCAGCAAGATCAACAAAAAAGGCAAATTGAAAAGGAAATGTGGTTCGATCCAATAATATCTTACCTCAATTTGAAGAATAGCTTTACGTTTATTTATTAGTGTCACAAGTAGGCTTACATTAATACTGCAATGAAGTTACTGTAAAAAATCCCCTAGTCGCCACGTGCTGGCGCCTGTTCGGGTACACTGAGGAAGAATTTAGCATGGCAAATGCATCTCGCCAGCACATCTTTCAGACTGTGGGAGGAAACGGAGCACCAGAGGAAACCCACGCAGGCACGGGGAGAACATGCAGACTCCGCACAGACAGTCAGTCAAGCCTGGAATTGAATCCGGGTCCCTGGCATGTGAGATAGCAGTGCTAACCATTGTGCCACACCACCTCCCCCAGCAAGAAAATCCCTTACTTGCCATACTTCAGCACCTGCTCCGATACACTGAGGGAGAATTTAAAGTTTATTTATTAATATCACAAGTAGGTTTACACTAACACTGCAATGGAGTTACTGTGAAAGTCCCCTAGTCCCGCCCCTGTTCAGGTACAGAGGGAAAATTTAAAGCTTGAAGTTTATTTTTATTGTGTCACAAGTAGGCTTACATTAACACTGCAATGAAGTTACTGTGAAAATCATTGAGTTGCCATACTCTGCTGCCTGTTCAGGTAAACTGAGAGAGAATTTGGCATGGCCAATACACCTGACCAGCACGTCTTTCAGACTGTGGGAGGAAACTGGAGCACCCGGAGGAAATCCACGCAGACACGGGAAGAACATGCAGATTCTGAACAAACAGTGACCCAAGCCCAGAATCGAACCCAGATCCCCGGCACTGTGAGCCAGCAGTGCCACCTACAATACTTGATGAAAAAAAATGCGAAATCTTTTCTCTTTAAGTTAATGTCCTTGATCTGACTGAACAGTCACGAGGTGAATGATCTCATTCCGAGAAAACCAGTTCCAACAAAAATCAATTGGAAAGTTTAGTGTAATTCTCTACATTCTGGTGAGAGATTTAATAAGATATTTTCAGTTGTGAGTGGGACCAAAGTCAATAGCTTCCTGCGCTGTACGTCATAAAACTAATTATAAGCAAGTTCTTATTCTGGTTGTGGATCATCTCGATACTATCCACCTTGTCTCACTGCAGAGATTTGAACCTCACCAAATGCACTGTCACTTCAGTCCAAAACTGCACACATGTATCTCCCACTTGCAAGTTTCGTCCTTGTATACACTAATTCATCTCTGGACCTTCTGAAGGGCTTTGCCCTTTGCTTGCTTCCCAGCCTTCTCTTCCCTTATACTCATTTCCAGACTTGTATATCCACTCAGATGTTCCTAGTCTCATGCATGCCTGTCCACCACCAGCAAGGTGCAAGTAAGTCAGAAATGTAATTAAATTAACTCCGGGTTGCAGCTCCAACACTCAAGAATCCAAAGGTGTCTGGTTAAGTGAATTGGCCATGCTAACTTGACTTTGGTGTCAGGGGATGAGCAGAGGAAATATGTGGGGTGACAGGAAAATGGTCTGGGTGGTATTGTGATTGGCGCAGACTTGATGGGCTAAATGGCCTCCTTGTGCACTGTAGGGATTGTATGATTCTATGAAGCTTGATGTAGAGATGCTGGCGTTGGACTGGGGTAAACACAGTAAGAAGTCTCACAACACCAAGTTAAAGTCCATTTGGAAGTCCATCTGTCCAGATAAACCCTTTGGTGTATGAAACTTGACAGCATCTAGGACAAAGCAACCCTCTTGATTCACACCCCATCCACGACCTTCAACATTCAACCTACAGGCTGCGATGCTGTTTCTGTGATGGTACCTCCAAACCTATAACCACTGCCACGCAGAAGACTGAAGGCAGCAGATACATGGGAACCACCTGCAAGTTCTCCCCCCAGCTTGGAGATATATTGGCGTCATCTCAATGTCACTGAGCTCCCCCCTCAAAGGTACTGTGGGTGTATCTATACCAGATGGACTGCACCAGATGGTTCAAAAAGGCAGCTCACCACCAACTTGCCAGGGGCAATTAGGAACAGGCAATAAATATATCCCATAAAAGGTAAATTAAAAACAAGTGAAGGAAAGTGGGATTGAGAGGAATAGAGATATACAGCACAGAAACAGGCCATTTAGCCCAACCTATCCATACCAACCACATTTCCTAAACTAAACTAGCCCCATTTGCCTGAATTTGGCCCATATTCCTCTAAACTTTTCCCTATCGGTGTACCTGACTTTTAAATGTTGTAATTGTCCCTGCCTCTACCACCTCCTCTGGCAACTCATTCCATACACACATCACCCTCTGTTGTGAAAAAGTTGTCCCTCAGGTCCCTTATATATCTCATTTTCACCTTAAAGCTATGCCCCCTAGTTTTGGGCTCCCCTACCCCAGGGGAAAAGACCTTGACTATTCACCTTATCCATGCCCCTCATGATTTTATAAACTTCAATAAGGTCACTCCACATCTTCCTACACTCTAGGGAAAAATGTCCTAGCCTATCCAACCTCTCCTTACAATTCAAATCTTCCAGTCCCGGGAACATCCTTGTAAATCCTGTTTGTACTCTTTCCAGTTTAATAACATCCTTCCGGTATCAGGGTGACCAGAATTGTGCTCAGTCCAAATATGGCCTTACCAATGTGTTATACAGTTGTAACACAATGCCCTACCTCCTGTGCTCAATACTCTGACTGGTTGGATAGCATTTCGAAAGAACTGGCACAGGTCAGGAAGGCTGAATGAACTTGAACATCTTTGGACACTAAAGGGCAATTTAGCACGGCCAATCCACTCAACCTACACAACTTTGGACAGACGGGCAATTTAGCAAGACTAATCCACCTAACCAACATATCATTGGACACTGGAGGTAATTTTGCATGGCCAATCCACCTAACTTAGACATCTTTGGACGCTAAAGGACATTTTGATATGGTCAATCCACCTAACTGACTCATCTTTGGACACTAAGGGGCAATTTAGCATGGCTAATTCCCTTAACCTACACGTCTTTGGACACAAAGCGGCAATTTAGCATGACCGATGCACCTAATCAACATATGTTTGGACATCGAGAGGCAACTTAGCATCACCAATCAATCTAACCTGCACATTACACACTTTCCTTCAGCATTAGAAATATTGAAAAGTGAATTCTAATATGGAGACTGGGGACTGGATTAAATGATGTCAGACCTGGCACAAAGATCAAACATTCTTGTCCCTGGAGTGAGTGTTGGATCTGTTGCTTTAGTGTGAATGTAAGTTACACTGTCCCAAGGTATATTACAATTTTCAATAGAACAAAACCCACTTCACCTTCCTACAAAAGCAGGCAGTGTCATTTGATGGAGATTTTCTACAAGAGCCACTCAGAAAGCAAATGTTTTTGACAGTTGCATATAGACGCTACAAGAATCAAAGGTGGATTTTCACAGAATCTGAGATTAAAGACCAGGAAATCCTTTCATCAACATTGTAGACAGGTGATAAGGATGTTGTAGTGATTCTGAGGTCTGGTTCTTTAAAGCTGTAGAGCAGAAAAAGAACAGCTAGCTTAAGGAACCAATGGGAAACTAGAGTGAGTGATCGCTCCAGAGGGTGGATGTTTCTCCGGGGAAAATGCATCTGAAAGCCATGTAGTAATGACTAAAACAGCCAGGCAGACTGCTTCAATGCAACCCAGGGCTACAAATCCTTGTATACAGGCCAGAGCCCACTGATATATCTCAACAGTTGCAGAGGGATAAAATTAATTGATAATGCCAATAAAAAGGGCAGTTCAGTCCATAGAATCCCCACAGTGCAAAAGGAGGCCATTCTGTCCATTTGGTCTGTACTGACTCTCTGACAGAGCGTCCCACCCAGACCCTCCACCCAACCCCCATAATGCTGCACATTGGAAATGGTTAATCTACCTAACCTGTACACTTTTGGACACTAAGGACCAATTTACCATGGCCAATCCATGCATCTTTGGAAACTGAGGGGCAATTTAGTATGGACAATCCACCTAGCCAGTGCAGCTTTGGACACTGGATGGCAAAGTGGTTAGCACTGCTGCCTCACAGCACCAGAGACGCGGGATCGATTCCCAGCTTGGGTGAGTGTGCGGATTCTGTGTGTTTTCCTTGGGTCTGCATAGGTGCTCTGGTTTTCTCTCTCAATCTGAATAATGCACCAATTAGGTGAATTGGCCGTACTAAATCCTCCCTCAGTGTAACCCAACAGATACTGCAGTGTGGTGGCTAAAGGATTTTCACAGTAAATTCATTGCAGTGTTAATGGAAGCCTACTTGTGACTAATAAATAAATTAAATAACTAAAGGACAATTTAGCACGGCCAATCAACTTAACCTACACATCTTTGGATTGTGGGAGGCACCCGGAGGAAACCCATGCCGACATGGGGAGAATGTGCAAACTCCACACAGAGTCACCCAAGGTCAGAATCGAACCCTGATCCTTCGCGCTGTGAGGCAGCCTTGCTATCCATTGTGCTCCCTATGCATCAAGTCAAAATCTCCAGCCCTCACTTTGTCCCCGTTAATTTAAGGATGTTGGGTCATGCCTTATAATTCCAGGATTTTCAGATGGTGAAATAAACCTATTCCCAAGTGCCACACAGAGAGAGACGGTGGAGAATAAACGAGGAGGTGAAATCGATCATCTGCCAAATATAAATTCAGATGGATTAACAATAATTCCAGTGCACTGATTAGATTACTCATCTATCTGAGAAAATAATGGAAAATATGGCTTAATTGCTGTTTATGTGTAAATGCCGCTGTCCTTTGTAAGATGATAATGATGAGTTATTCTCAGAAAGAAGTAATGTCAGGTTTAATTAAGGACAACGTAACTCTCTGGATGGCTCCGTGGCTGTGTGCGTTAAACTGTTGAGCCTGATGATTCCAGGTTAGAATCCCCAGTCTGTTCTGGAGCTAGAACTATACAATTCCAACAATGCAGAAGAGGCCATTTGAAGCATTGAGCCTGCATCGGCAACAATCCCATAAGGACCTTTCCTCATAACCCCACATATTTGTCCTGCTAGTTCCCCTGACACCAAGGGGCAATTTAGCATGGCCAATCTCCTAATCTACACATCTTTGGATACTAATGGGCAATTTAGCATGGTCAATCCACCTAACTTGCACATCTTTGGACAATAAGAGGCAACTTAGCATGGCTAAACACCCTAACCTACACATCTTTGGATACTAATGGGCAATTTAGCACTGCCAATTCACTTAACCCGCACATCTTTGGACACTAAGGGTCAATTTAGCATGCCCAAACACCCTAACCTACAAACCTTTGGATACTAAGGGGCAATTTACCATGGCCAATCCACTTAACCCGCACATCTTTGGACACTAAGGGGCAATTTAGCATGGCTAAACACCCTAACCTACACATCTTTGGATACTAACGGGCAATTTACCATGGCCAATCCCCCAACCTACACATCTTTGGACACTAAGAGGCAACTTAGCATGGCCAATCCACCTAACCTGGACGATTTTGGACAGTAAGAGGTAATTTTTGCATGGCCAATCCATCTAAACTGTACAGCTTTGGAAATTAAAGGGCAATTTAGTGTGGCCAATCTATCTAACCTACACATCTTTGGACTATGGGATGTAACCAGGTTTTTTAACAAGCAGTTTCCACCTAGGCAATGGTGAGACTGCCACAAATGACCACTCTACCTCTTGGAGGAGGAAGTGTTGCGGAGGGTTGAGGTAGGAGGGGGTTTAAAATTGTCCTGAATTTCTGCACCCTATTGTGACCCAGCAACGTGAATTTGAAATATCTGGAGTGTGTGAGGGAAGAATTGTGGGTGAGCTGTGAACCACTTGTGCACTGTGACCCTCCTGTGTACTGGCAACAGAGAATAGCAGCGAATGGTGCAGGTTCTGATGATGTTGTTGACATATTTTTCATTACACAGCAACCAGGATATTTGTCTTGACGAGGATAATTTTCTGTGATAGAGTCTACAGAACCAGCAGGGGGAGCTTACTTACAGAAGCATCAGGCAAGTAATTAGTGACTGACTTCTTCTGCCTGTTTGGAGGAATTGCTGGAATTTTTTAAAAATCCTTTCACAGGATGTGTGCGATGCCAGTTAGGTCAAGACTTTATTACCTATCCTAAATTGTTCTTGAGAAGATGGCAGTGAGCCACTTTCTTCAACCGCTGCAGTCATTGCACTGTAGGTACCCCCACAGCATTTTTAAGGGAGGGAGTTGCTGGACTTTGACCCAGCGACAAGTGAAGGAATAGCAAGCGGGTTTAATTCTTGTGACTGCACACCATCCTCTTACCCTTGTGCTTTCTAGCTGAAGGTGACACAGTAGTTAGCACTGGTGCCTCACAGCACCAGGGATCCAGGTTCGATTCCCTGCTTGGACCACTGTCTGTGTGGAGGCTGCACATTCTCGTCGTGTCTGCATGGGTTTTCTCCGGCTGCTCCAATTTCCTCCCACAGTCCGAAAGACGTGCTGGCTAGTTGCATTGGCTGTGCTAAATTCTCCCTCAGCAGCTAGGGGACTTTCACAGTAACTTCACTGCAGTGTTAATATAAGCCTACAAATAAATAAACTTCAAAATCCTCCCTCAGTGTACCCGAACAGGCACAAGAGTGTAGCAATGAGGGGATTCCTAGTAAGAAATCTCACAACACCAGGTTAAAATCCAACAGGTTTATTTGGAATCACGAGCTTTCGGAGCACTGCTTACCTGATGAAGAAGCAGTGCTCCAAAAGCTTGAGATACCAAATAAATCTTTAACCTGGAGACTTCTTATTCTGCCTACCTCAATCCAATGTATCTCCACATTACGGATTCATTGCAGTGATAATGTAAGCCAATTTGTGATGCCAGTAAATAAAATTTAAAACTTAACAATGCGCTGCCTGCCGCTGAGAATGAAACATACATCCGCAAATTTGCTGTTTCAGAAAATGCCTAGTGCATTTCGGCCCAAAACAAGTTAATAATCTGTCATCCCACAGCTAATATACAATAATAACTTACATTTATATAGCACCTTTAATATGTCCCAAGATGTTTCTCAGGCACGTCATACAACTAATTTGGAAGGTGAGCAGCATTAGGAGATATTAGGTCAGGTGACCAAACGTTTGGTCAAAGAGATTGGCTTTAAGGATTATCTTCAAGGCGAGATAGAGAGGCGAGATGTGAGAGGGAATTCTAGAGCTTAGCATGCCGGTAACTCAAGATATGAATAATAAAATATAGTAAATATAATTAACCATTCTCACAAACAATGCACCTGATCAGCTATCCATCTTAAAGATAAATGTCATCACAGGTATCTTGCCAGGAATCTTGTCACTGATCCGCAGGCTGCATTGTTTCTCAAGTGAGATTGAGTAAATTTTCAATGATAGAGTTACGTTTTAAACCTATTGATGTAATGCCTGATTAAAGAATCCCTACAGTGCTGAAGGAGGCCAATTTGACCATTAAGCCTGCACCGACAACAATCCCATCCCATGACCCCACATATTTACTCTAGCTAATCCCCCTGACAGGAAGGGTCAATTTAGAATGTCCAATCCACCTAACCCGCACATCTTTGGACACTAAAGTCCAAGGCGAGGTGTTACCATGCATCTGTTGTCCTTTTCCTTCCAAGTGGAAGAGGGTTTGGCAGATACTTAGCCTGGCCAATCCACCTAACCCGCACATGTTTGAACACTGAATGGCAATTTAGCATGGCCAATCCACCTAACCCGCACATCTTTGAACACTAAATGGCAATTTAGCATGGCCAATCCACCTAACCTGCACATATTTAGAATGGATTGACTATGGCTAAATTGCCCCTTATTGTCCGAAGATATGCAGGTTAGACGGATTGTCCATGGTAAATACTTGTATGGTTCCGGAAATAAGGCAGAGAGGTAAGCGTGAGTGGGATGTTCTTTTGGAGGGTCAGCACAGACTCGACAGGCTGAGTATCCTCCTGTACAGTAGGGAAGAAACCCACGCAGACACAGGGAAAATGTGCAACTCCGCATAGACGGTGATCCCACCTGGGAATCGAATTTGAGTCCCTCGCACTGTGAGGCAGCAGTGCTAATCACTGTGCTACCGTGCCGCCCAATGCGAGGTGCTACCATGCATCTGTTGTCCTAGTCCTTCCAAGTGGAAGAGGGTTTGGCAGATACTGTCAAAGAACCTTGGTAATTGGTTGGTTAAATAGTTCCTCAGCTAGGGGAGGCGATGGCCTAGTGTTATTTTCACTAGACTATTAATCTAGAAACTCTTCTAATGTTTTAGGGACCTGGGTTCAAATCCTGCCATGGCAGATGGTGCAATTTGAATTCAATAAAAAATATCTGGAATTAAGATGACTGTGAAACCAATATCAATTGCCGGAAAAATCTAACCAGTTCACTCATGTCCTTTAGGGAAGGAAATCTGCCATCTTTACATGGTCTGGCCTACATATATGACTCCAGTTCCTATCTCCACAACCTTCATACATTTACCCCATTAATCCTTCTGTCTACACATCCTGGAACATTAAGGGTCAATTTAGAAAGGCTATTCAACCTAACCTCCACATCTTTGGACTGTGCAAGGAAACCGGAGCAGACACAGGGAGAATGTGCAAACTCCACACAGACAGTGACCCAGGGATCAAACCCTGAGTCCATGGTGCTGTGAGGCAGCAGTGCTAACCACTGTGCCAGCCACGATACTTTAGAACATAGAACATAGAACATTACAGCACAGAACAGGCCCTTCGGCCTTCGATGTTGTGCCGACCAATATAAAAAGCAATGCCCCTCCAAACTAAACCATTCCCTTCTCTTCCATATACTTATCAACTAACCTCTTAAACGCCACCAAACTTGGCGCATCTACAACTGCTGCAGGCAGGGCATTCCACTCCCGAACCACCCTTTGGGTAAAGAACCTACCTCTGATATCCGTCCTATAACTATCACCCCTTAATTTAAAGCTGTGTCCCCTCGTGCTAGCTTTCTCCATCCTAGGAAAAAGGCTATCACTGTCCACCCTATCTAAACCTCTAATCATCTTATATGTTTCAATAAGGTCCCCTCTTAGCCGCCTCCTTTCTAACGAAAACAACCTCAAATCCCTCAACCTCTCTTCATAAGACCTGCCCTCCATACCAGGCAACATCCTGGTAAACCTCCTCTGTACCCTCTCCAATGCCTCCACATCTTTCTTATAATGTGGGGACCAGAACTGCACACAATACTCCAAGTGCGGCCGCACTAGAGTTTTGTACAGTTGCAACATGACGTTGCGGCTCCGAAATTCAATCCCCCTACCAATAAAAGCTAAGACTCCATATGCCTTCTTAACAACCTTCTCGACTTGACTGCCTACTTTCAGGGATCTATTCACATACACACCAAGATCCCTCTGTTCATCAAGACTACTAAGAATCCTACCATTAGCCCTATACTCTACACATTTATTATTTCTGCCATAGTGCATTACCTCACACTTTTCCACATTAAACTCCATTTGCCACCTCTCGGCCCAGCTCTGCAACTTGTCCAAGTCTCTCTGCAAACTATAACACCCCTCTTCACTATCTACCACTCCACCGACTTTAGTGTCATCTGCAAATTTACTAATCCATCCTTCAATACCCTCATCCAGATCATTTATAAAAATTACAAACAGCAGGGGCCCCAAAACAGACCCCTGAGGTACACCACTTGTCACCGAACTCCACGATGAATATCTCCCATCAACCACCACCCTCTGTCTTCTATCTGCTAGCCATTTGCTTTGTCATTCAAACAAATTGTAAATGAAGGAGGAAATTCAAAATGATATAATTTTTCCTCATTGAAGAGTCAGCTTTTTAACAATGAAGAAGATTTTGACAATAGCTTCGCTGTAGCTTCTTCCCAAGCATGGCTGAGTGGAGCGAGAGAGACAGCTGGAGTAATGGCCGCCTGGTGCTTGACATGTGACAGGGGTCAGCAACCCTGTCGCTTTGTCAAGCTGTTCAAACGTTAATGACCGCAGCCCACCACAACACAAAGGGAGCATTCCTTTGAACTTTGACCTCTTCAAGCTGTAACGCGGTGTCAGCACTGCTCGCTTTCCGCTGTGTTCCACTCATTGTCATTATGAGGGATGAAAGATGGGAATGTGCAGAGTGCCTGCTGTAGAACTGCCGTAGTCAAAGGTTACAAATCGCACTGTTGGTCTCCTTAGGACTCAGATTCTCTGTGAGATGGAAGCTCAAGATGGCTGAGTACGAGATCAGTGCCGAACGAAATACCTCCATCAATAAAGATAAAGTGTATTTATTAGCCACAAGTCAGGCTTTTATTAAGACTGCAATAAAGTTACTGTGAAATTCCCTTAGTCGCCACACTGTTTGGGTCAATGCACCTAACCAGCACATTTTTCAGACTGTGGGAGGAAACCCGAGCACCTGGGAAACCCATGCAGATATGGGGAGAATGTGCAAACTCTACACAGGCAGTGACCCAAGCTGGGAACTGAACCCAGGTCCCTGGCTCTGTGAAGTAGCACTGCTAACCACTGTGTCACCCAAAAGCTTGGTGACCAGCATTAACTTGGAAAATTGAGCTTTTGGAATGAGGAGGATCAGTCAAACCAGCCTCCCAGCCACTGACTCCGTCTACACTTCCCATTGTCTCGGAAAAGTAGCCAAAATAAGGGAGGATCCCAAGCACCCTGAACATTCTCTCTTCCACCTTCTTCCGTCAGGAAAAAGGTACAAAAATCTGAGGTCATGGACCAACCGACTCAAGAACAGCTTCTTTCCTGCTGCTGTCAGACTTTTGAATAGACCTGCCACACTTTAAGTTGATCTTTCTCTATACCAGCTACAACCCAGCATCAGTACGAACCATGGAAGAATAAAGAAAAATAATGTAATATTATATATCCACGCTGACACAGGGAGAACATAGAAACACCACACAGTCGCCCAAGGCTGAGTCCCTGGTGCTGTAAGACAGCAGTGCTAACCATTGGACCACAACAATTTATACTGCACAAAAAGAGAGTGCCGATTGGTTGGCAGGTGGAAACGATTGGTAGAGACGTTGCCATGGAGAATGCACCAGGGAATGATTAACTGCCAATCCATTGTTGAAACTCAAACCAGGCAGATGGACTCTGATTGGTTCAGGCATCTCCATGGGGAATGAAGTAGGGAATGGCTGTTCCCCAAGGTTTTGTTTAGTTGAAAAAGGCAATTTCTCAGCATATATATATATATGTACAATATGTATCTGCATATATAAAATATTGAATTCCCCACGTTCTTGACTGAATAATCCTTCAAAGCAAAACTTCATTGTAATCATTAAGCCTTGAGTTAAGCACCATCATTGATCAACAATGCAGAACACAAGTAAATTCATCCAAAGTTAAATGACAACATGCTTCTATTGAGTTAGCGAGTGTTGTGTTAGACACAAATAGCTTGGGGCGGTTTAAAAAAGAGCAATATAATCACTGAGTTCGGATGACACACCTAAGTATTCTCACAGCTTATTACAAGAATGGAACCCTCGATTAGATTTCAGCCTTGTATTCACTCTCGGGTGTCTATTATCCACCACAATATTGCAGGTTCCTGAATAAAGAATTTTTTTTTTCTCTCAAATAAACATTAGTTTCAACAGGGACTGCCTCAGCAGCAGTGCTCAGCCATGCGGTGATACTTCTATCGAGAGAATAGAAGTTTGATCCCTGAAGATGAAGCTATCTTACCTTCTCCTGGTACTGTCTTCGAGATGAGTCCAGTGACTGGATGAGGGCGGTGGCATGGCCAATGAACATGGCGTAGCAGGTAGCTCCGACAATCATGCTAAGCATGGTCAACCAGACATCAGACATGCCAACCGGGGCCTGCTTTCCGTATCCGATGCACAGCATGTGGCTCATTGCTTTAAACAGTGCGTAGGTGTACTGCCTCGACCAGTTGTCGTGCTGTGAAGGAGAACAGACTGTCAGAGCACATCGAGGGAACATTGAGGCTAGATCGATGGCTGTTCCGAAGCGCTATTAACAGCGGCCTACATAGGCTCGAGGTATCTGCCTGTTGTCTCTGTGTTAGGTGAAGTTTTAAAAAGAGCCAGGTCCTGAATAATCTTATCGAAATTACATCTCATTGAAACACTGCAGTGTCCATCGGGTCTGCACCAACTCTCTGAAAGAGCATCACGCCCAGGCCCATCACACCCCCGCCCCCCACCACTCTATCCCCATAACCCCACACATTTACCTCACTAATTGCCCTAGCCTACACATCTTGGATCAAATTACCAAGGCCAATTTTACATGGCCAATCCACCTAACCTGCACATCTTTGGGCACTAAGAGGCAACTTAGCATGGCCAATCCACCTAACCTGCACATCTTAGAACGTTAAGGGGCAATTTACCATGGCCAATCCCCTTAACCTACACATCTGTGGACACTAAAGACCAATTTCTAACAGAGTACTCTAACAGAGTCCACTTCCCCCACCTTATCCCTGTAACCCCACACATTTATCTCACTATTCCTCCTAACCTGCTTTGTTAAAGTAAAGCAAAGATAAAGCAGTATATTTAAGGAACCGGATATAATTATGT
Source organism: Sphyrna mokarran (assembly GCA_024679065.1). NCBI lineage: Eukaryota > Metazoa > Chordata > Chondrichthyes > Carcharhiniformes > Carcharhinidae > Sphyrna > Sphyrna mokarran. The sequence goes on from JAGIQG010000033.1 coordinate 10,424,122, forward strand.
TTTCTCTTTCCTATTTCCTTTCAATTTATCAACTTCTTCTTGAACGCCGCTCCAATTGTGAAGAACCTGATAAGACTTAAGACTTAGAAGTAGGCCATTCAGCCCATCAAGTCTTCTCTATCAATTTTCAATTTTGCCCCTCTTAAAATCAGCCTACAGTCATCTGGGATTAAGGCAACTTTTACATTGTTCTTACACAGTTTGTACTCCAGACCTCTGTATGATTCACTGGGCGGGTTTCTGGCCGGTTATTAATTGTTGACATTTGGGCGGTATGGTGGTACTGCTGCCTCACAGTGCCAAGGTCCCCGGTTCAATTCCGGCCTCGGGTCTTTTCAGGAGTTTGCATGTTCTCCCCCTGTCTGTGAGGCTTTCCTCCGGGTGCTCTGGTTTCCTCCCACAAAGCAAAGATATGCAGGTTAGGTACATTAGCCGTGCTAAGTTGGCCCTCAGTATCAGGATTAGCAGGGTAAATGGGGATAGTGCCTGGATGAGATTGTTGTCGATGCAGGCCTGATGGGCCAAATGGCCTCCTTCTGCACTGTAGGGATTCTATGAAATTCTATAAAATTGTTGGACCAATGCCAATTGTGCATTAGTAGCAAGGGCACCATTTGTTGCTCATCCTTAATTGCCATTTTCAGAGGGCAGTTGAGAGTAAACCAAATTGCTGTGGCTCTGGAATTACACATAGTCACACCAGGGAAGGTCAGCAGATTTCCTTCCCTAAAGGACATTAGTGAACTTAGGTAGATTTTTACAATAAACAATGTTATAAAATTCCATGCTGCTTTTCCTGCCATAATCCACCCACCATCAGTTAACAGCTGGCAGGTGAGGCCACAAATGGCCCATTTGCTCTCATAGAATTATAAAAACCCTACAGTGCAGAAAGAGGCCCTTCAGCCCATCAAATCCCAGCCAGAACAGAATCCCAACCAGGCCCTACCCCCATATCCCTACATATTTTACCCACTAATCCCTCTAACCTACGCATTCCTGGACACTAAGGGGCAATTTCTTAGCATGGCCAATCAATTTAACCCGCACATCTTTGGATTGTGGGAGGAAACCAGAGCACCCGGAGGAAACCCATGCAGATATGAGGAGAATGTGCAAACTCCACACAGACAGTGATCCAAACTGGGAATTAAACCCAGGTCTCTGGAGCTGTGAAGTAGCAGTGCTAACCACTGTGCTACCGTGCCACCATCATGCCAGTGAAGGCCCTTTAAGTGGTCACTTGAATAGCCACTTCTTGCTCAGCTGTGGTTTTCCAGCTGGCAGGCAGAGGTCAGCAGCGGGTAGGAAGCCTGGGAGGTTAGCCTGTCTGGGACTTGGGTACTGGTTCCCCTCTGTTGTGCCCCCTTCCTGCTGCCCTTTTACAGCTTGCTATGGCACCTGCTCTGTCCAAGACCATAAGAAACCACAAGAGATTGTGAATGTAGCTCAATCCATCACACAAACCATTTTCCACTGACTCTGTCTACACTTCCTGTGTCTTGGGAAACCAGCCAGCATAATCAAGGACCCCATGCACCCCAGAGAAGCTATTCTCTCGTCCACCTTCTTCCGTTGGGAAAAAGATACAAAAATCTGAGGTCAGGTACGAACCGACTCGAGAATAGCTTCTTCCCTGCTGCTGTCAGACTTATGAGTGGACCTACCACTCATTAAGTTGATCTTTTTCTACACCCTGCCTACGAATGTAACACTACATCCTGCACTCTCTCCTTTCATAGAATGATAGAAACCCTACATTACAGAAAGAGGCCATTTGGCCCATCGAGTCTGCACCGACCATAATCCCATCCAGGCCCTACGCCCATGTCCCTATATATTTTACCCACTAATCCCACTAACCTACATATCTCAGTATAATTTTAACATGGCCAATCCAGCTAACCCACACATCTTTGGACTGTGGGAGGAAACCAGAGCGCCCAGAGGATACAAGGAGAATGTGCAAACTCCCCACAGACAGTGATCCAAGACAGGAATCGAACCCAGGTCCCTGGGGCTGTGAAGCAGCAGTGCTAACCACTGTGCTACCATGCCGTCCAATTGTCTCTATGAGTAGTTTGCTTTGCCTGTGTAGCCTGTGTAGCGCACAAGAAACAATACTTTTTACTGTATACTAACACGTGACAATAATAAATCAAATTAAATCTTTACATCCCAACTCTCTCCCCCTTGGCCAACACATCCTCTCCCTCCCCCATTCCCCCCCACTTCCCCAGGTGACCTTTCTGGCAATGGTGTGGCCACCTGGTAGTTGTTGGGAATTCTTTGCCACTCCTTAGTCCGAATTTATTTCTAATCCTCTGAAGTACAGTTGTAGCACACACTGTTCCCAGCAAAGAGTCAAAGGTAGAAACCTTCATTAATGCCACTCTGGTTGGATAGCGTTGACACTCTACACTCTGTCTGTCTGCAGCACGACTGAAATCAGATTCTCACCACCGGAGAAATCAAAGCTACATTTCATAGAATCCCTACAGTGCAGAAGAGGCCATTCAGCCCATCACAGAGTAGCTTACCCAGGGCCTCTCTCTATCCCTGTAACCCCACACATTTACCATGGTTAATAGGACATTTAGAGGCAACTTAGCAAGACCAGGCCATCTAACCTGCTCTAGGATGGCACTGTGGCACAATGGTTATCACAATGCCAGGAACCCAGGGGGTTTAATTCTGGCCTAGACTGACTGTCTGTATGGAGTTTGCACCTTGTCTCCGTGTCTGCGTGGGCTTCACCCCAGGTGCTCGGGTTTCCTCTCACAGTAAAAGAAATCTCACAACACCAGGTTAAAGTCCAACAAGTTTACTTGATAGTAAACCCACAAGCTTTCGGAAACGCTGTTCCTTCGTCAGGTGAGTGCAAAGTTCTCACACTCCAAAGGTGTGTGGGTTAGGTGGATTGGCATTGGTAAGTTGCCCCTTTGTGTAAGGGGGATTAGAGGAGTAAATACTTGCGGTTATAGGACTAGGAAATGGGTGGGATTATTGTTGGAATAGGCTTGATGGGCTGAATGGCCTCATTTGAACTCTAAGATTCCATGTTTCTAGCTATAGACCGTGGGAGGAAACTGGAGCACTTTGAGGTAACCCAAGCAGACACGGGGAGAATGTCCAAACTCTGTACAGACAGTCACCCAACACTGGAATCGAACCCGTGTCACTGGAACTGCGAGGCAGCGGTGCTAACCCCTGTGCGACATGCCACCCAAACAACAATTTAATGACCATGGCAACACATGGAGGCCAATAAATTCAGAATCATCATTCCTCCTCTTAACAAATTCTTAAAAAAAAGACAGGTTTTCCCCGACAACAAAACTGGACTTGCACAAAATCATTGTTAGGCTTTCCTAAGATGGTATCATGTCATATTCTTGTCAGTGGCGTAATGAGTTCAATAAGTCCATTGAGGTTGGCCTATTGGAGAACAAACTTCCTGATTAAGGATCCTATTGATGGGCCAAGCAGAGGGGCTTTGCCTCGTGGTTATCTGGGAGTGTCAGTTCCTCTGGCACTCCTGAAGGTGGACTACTGAATGATAGCACTCTGTGTACTGCTATTAGAGGTGATAAATAAAGGGATTTGGCAAAGGGACTTTTGCCTCCAAAGTCTTATTACAGGTGGATATGTTAAGCGCTAGCTGTAAAAACAAAATTAAACTGCAATTTGCCTGTGGCTATGATCTCAGGACTTCTTGGCGTTGTTCAAAGTTCAGAAGGCAAATCACTGGCATTTTATCACATCCAAAGTAAAGGTCAACCAGTTTACCTAATTATTCACATACAAGCGAGATTTGCAAATGATTTATGCTTCACTGGCGAAAATGTCAGTTTTAGTCATCTTATTTTCTTTATCAGTAGATGTCCTGTGGCATTTCTCGGGCTAAGAGAGAAGATGCTTGGCTTTATAAGCACCGTGTAACATGCTCTCAAAGATAAAACATTTATACATCAATAGGGTCCTCCTCCTTCATATTCCATACTCATAAGACAACATTTCTGACTCTGGCCTTCTAATGTATTGGAAAGGGCGCAAAAAAAAGATTTACAAGGATGTTCCCGGGACGAGAAGGTTGAATTACAAGGAAGAGTTGGATAGGCTGGGACTTTCTTTTCTCTGCAGTGTAGGAGGATGAGGGAGTGACCTTACAGAGGTTTCTAAAATCATGAGGGGCATCGCAATTCACCAAAGATCCTTAGACAGCATCTTCCAAACCCCCAGCCATTTCCATCTAGAAGGACAAGGGTAGCAGATAAATGGGAACACCACCACCTGCAAGTTCCCCTCCAAGCCATTCACCGTCCTGACTTGGAAATATATTAGCCATTCCTTCATTGTTGCTGCGTCAAATCTTGGAATTCCCTCCCTAACAGCATTGTGAGTCAACCCACAGCACATGATACACCGATTCAAGAAGGCAGCTCACCACCATGTTCTCAAGGGCAACTAGGGATGGGCAATAAATGTTGGCCCAGCCAGCAACGCCTATGTCCCATGAATGAAAAAACGGTCAAAGTCTTTTCCCAGGGCAGGAGAGTCCAAAACTAAAGGGTAGAGGTTTAAGGTGAGAGTGGAAAGGTTTAAAAGGGACCTGAGGGGCAGCTTTTTCACACAGAGTGTGGTGCGTGAATGAAATGTACTGCCAGGGGAGCTGGTAGAGGCAGGTACAATTACAACATTTAAAAGACATTTGGACAGGTACGTGGATGGGGAGAAGTTTCCAGGGATTTGGGCCAAATGCAGGCAAATGGGACTAGTTCAGTTCAGTTTAAGAAATGTGATCAGCATGGACAAGATGGGCTGAAGGGCCTGTTTCTGTGCTCTATATTGCTATGACTATATCACAGGAATTCTACCACCACATCCACCATGGAATCTGAGCCGACAATGGAAATGTCCATTGATCCTGGTCAGGATTTTCCAGTCTTGTTCAAGTGAGGCCATAAAATCCTGCCCTATGGCTCTATGATTACGCTTGGCAAAGTACCTTCTGTCGTAACCTTCTGCAGCAAGGCTGACCAGGAACCTCCTATCGCTGTTTACCAATGGCCACCCGGTGTACTAGAAGGAATTACGGGGTTGCTGACCAAGCTGTTTGGCCATATTATTGCACACAACTTGCATATGTAGCCCAGTTCATCACATAAACCAGCCTCCCATCCATTGACTCTGTCTACACTTCCCGCTGCCTCGGCAAAGCAGCCAGTATAATCAAGGACCCTACACACCTCTTCCACCTTCTTCTGTTGGGACAAAAGTCTGAGCTCAAGTATCAACCAACTCAAGAACAGCTTCTTCCTTGCTGTCATGAGACAAGTTAGCATGGCCAATCTACCTAACCGCACATCTTTGAATTGTAAGGGGCAAGATAGCATGCCAATCCACCTAACCCACACATCTTTGGACACTAAGGGGCAATTTAGCATGGCCAATCCATCTAACCTGCACTGCTTTGAACTGTGAGAGAAACCAGAGGAAACCCACACAGACATAGTGAAAACATCTAAACTCTACAGAGACAGTGACCTGAGGCCAGAATCGAACCCGAGTCCTGTTTTATCCTGACAGATATGCACAAATCCATTAATTGCCCCTCCAAAAGTAAAGCTTATTTACTCATGCCATAAGTTGGCTTACATTGGCACTGCAATGAAGTTTCTGTGAAAATCCCCTAGTTGCCACACTCTGGCGCCCGTTCAAGTCAATGCACCCAACCAGCATGTCTTTTGGAATGTGGGAGGTAACTGGAGCATCTGGAGGTAACCCACGCAGACATGGGAAGAATGTGCAAACTCCACACAGATAGTGACCCAAGCTGGGAATCGAACACTGGTCCCCTGGCACTGTGCTACCATGCTGCCCTTGCCAAAGGAAAGGATTGAAGGGCCTTGGGGAACCAAGTGGGTGCAACTGGTTGGGTGACACCTTCTCAGAATTGTCAAATGCCTGATGGGCTGAATGGCCTCCTTCTATATCATGCTACTTGAAATTTGTTACAATATCGCAGACAAGACCACATTTTTTCTGATTCAATCAGGTAGTGTATTGCAAAGATGGTGATCAGCTAATAAGTTAATGAATGGCTTATTAATATAAATAACTGTGTAGAGAGTGATATCTAGACTACTGTCATTCATGACTCCAAACCCTCAGCTGCCAGGAAACCCAGTGCTCAGCACCAGTATTCAGGTACTCCAGCTCAATGGACAGCACAGTGGCACTGCTGTCTCACAGCATCAGGGACATGGTTCAAAACCCGGCTTGGGTCGCTGTCTGTGTGGACTCTGCACATTCCCCCCATGTCTGTGTGGGTTTCCTTCAGGTGCTCAGGTTTCCTCCCACACTCCAAAGATCCGTGGGTTAGGTGGATTGACCATGCTAAATTGCCCCTTAGTATCGGGGGAACCAGTTAGGGTAAACGCAGGGAGTTATGGAGATAGGGCCTGAGTGGGATTGTGGTTGGTGCACCGTAGGATTGTATGATTAGGTGATTTTCATAGTAACTTCATTGCAGTGTCAATGTAAAACTTCTTGTCATACTAATAAATAAAATTTAAATTCTCTCTCAGTGCACCTGAACAGGTGCCGGAATGGGGGATTTTCACAGTAACTTCATTGCGGTGTTAACGTGAGCCTATTTGTGACACTCACAAATAAACTTTACATTTTAATTGTGCAGTTTTCAAGGTGGATTAACCACGTTCTATCTTTTTATTTCTATGAACTTTGAGGACAAAGCAAAACAACTGCTAACAGTACAGAGTTCAAAAGAACTCATTGAGTTAAAAGAGAGGATTGCTAGAATGATATTCCAAAGTGTTTTCTGGGGCATTGAACTGTGTGTGGTGACTACTGTGATGTGGGGTACACACAATACCAACCAGATAATCTATTCAAGGGCTGTAGATGGTGGGTCAAATATGGAATGATACAATTCTCATATCTAAGGTTGTGTTCCCTCCACATGCTATTTAGTGTTGAGAAATTTCCCTGTACTCAGTGGGGATCGCTGTGGCAGATCCTCTCCCCACAAACAGAGAGTGAATGATTCACAGCGCACTTACAACCCCCAGCATTTACGTTCGGTCAGATGATTTATTGCCTTTCATTAGTCATGAGGAAGTGAAGCTTGCTTCTCTCTTTCCCACAGATCACGGTAAGGTTTCCTCGTTGCAGAGAACTGGTTTGTCACCGAGATCGATGGCAAAGATATTCCACAAGAAAAGGGCAATCCAGCCATTGTTTAAGGATGCAGGTAGCCAGCCATTGAGTGATGTGTTAGTGTACGTGCAGTGTTAGGATTCTAACCCGTTCAGAGTTGGGTGGACAAGTTTTTTTTTTAATTTGACACCCACAGGTTCCGTCAGTCTTTCATTGAGAAAGGAGGAAGTAACTTGAATTTTTATTCAATCTAAATCCCAAGTCAAAGTCCCCACAAGATCCAAGCTGACAGAATGAGGCACTGCATCCCATCGAGTCTGCCCTCGCCACGACCTATCTCCATAGCACCATTCATTTACCCTAGCTAGTTCTCCTGACACTTAGTAGCAATTTAGCATGGCCAATCCATCTGATCCTAATCCGACATTTTAGCCAACAGGCTGAGATGGCTCTAAAAAATTACATCAGGTGACACTTAGATGATCTTCATCAGCTACTCCTGATCATTGGCTCTTCCCGAGCCAGGGAGATCAATCTGCCTGATCGTTTCCTCTCCCCTGCCACTCATTCACCCCTCCCTCGTAGAAAGGCAATGGTCCAATGGTGTTATCGCCAAACTATCCAGAGGCACAGCTAACATTCTGGGAGGGACCTGACAGAAGACAGGTACATGAATAGGATGGGAATAGAGGGATATGATCCCTGGATAGGTAGGACATTTTAGTTAAGTTAAGCAGCATGATCAGTGCAGGCTTGGAGGGCCAAAGGGCCTGACCCTGTGGTGTACTTTTCTTTGTTCTTTGACTACCTGATGTCAGACAGCTCAACTGGAAAAGCAGGTATAGCAGGCAAATGGTATGTTGGTCTTCATAATGAGAGGATTTGAGCATAGGGATAGCTGCAATTGCATAGGGCGTTGGTGAGGTCACATTTGGAGTACTATGTGCAGTTTTAATGTCCTTATCTGAGGAAGGATGTCCTTATTACAGGGGGAGTACAGAGAAGGTTTACCAGGACTGATTCCTGGGATGGCTGGTCTTTCACATGAGGCAAGACTGAGTCAGTTGGAAATTATATTCATTGAGTTTAGAAGAATGAGAGGGGGATCTCATAGAAACTTATAAAACTCTAATACGGTTAGACAGGGTAGATTCAGAAAGAATGTTCCCAGTGGTGGGGGCCTCCAGGGCATAGTTTGAGGATAAGAGATAAAGTTTTTAGGACTGAGGTGAGGAGAAATTTCTTCATCTAGAGAGTAAGGAATCAGTGGAATTCACTACCACAGAAAGTAATTGAGGCCAAATCATTGTGTGATTTCAAGAAGAAATTAGACAGTTAACACATTCTCCCAGAGGTAGGGGAATATAGGTTTAAGGTGAGAGGGGACAGATACAAAAGGATCCAGAGGGGCAGTTGTTTCATACACAGGATGATGAGTGTTTGGAACGAGCTGCCAGAGGTAGTAATAGAGACGGGTATAATTCTGTCTTTTAAAAAGCATTTAGACAGTTACATGGATAAAATGGGTATAGAGGAATATGGGCCAAACACGGACAACTGGGACTAGCTCAGTGACTAAAAAAAAAAGGTGACATAGACAAGTTGGGCTGAAAGGCCTGTTTCCATGCTGTAAACATCTACGACTCTATAGAGTAATTTGGTTAAAGGAATGGGAGGTGAAGGGGTGAAGGGAAGGGGAGGGAAGGGGAGGGAGGGGAGGGGAAGGTGATGAAGGGGGTGTTGGAAGGGGAGGGAGGGTGAAGGGAGGGGGGGGTGAAGGGGAGGGCAGGGACCGTAAACGGGTGGGGGGTGTTGAAGGAACGGAGAAGGGGCGGGAGGGTTCTATGCAAAGGGGAGGTGAAGGCGGAGGGGAGGAGGGGTTGGAAGGGGAGGGCGAGGAGTGAAGGGAGGAGGGTGAAGGGGAGGGGAGGGTGAAGGGGGGGGGAGGGTGAAGGGGTGAGGGTGAAAGGGGAGGGGAAGGGGAGGGAAGGGAAGGGGAGGGGGAGGGAGGGGAGGGAGGGGAAGGTGAGGGGGGTGAAAGGGGAGGGAGAGGTGAAGGAGGGGAAAGGGGAAGGGGAGGGTGGAAGGGATGGGAGGGGGGTGAAGGGGAGGGGGGGGGTTTGAAGGGGAGGGAGGGTTGAAAGGGGGGGAAGGTGAAGGGGAAGGGAAGGGGAGGGGAGGGTGAAGGGGGGGGGGGTGAAGGGGGGGGTTGAAGGGGAGGGGAGGGGGGGGGGGGGAGGGGGGAAGGGAGGGGAGAGTGGGAAGGGGGGTGAAGGGAGGGGGGGTGAAGGGGAGGGTGAAGGGGAAGGGGTGGGTGAAAGGGGCGGGGGTGAGGGAGGGTGAAGGGTGAGGGGCGGGTGTGAAGGGGGGAGGGTGAGGGGAGGGGAGGTGAAGGGGAAGGGCTGGGGGTGAAGGGGAGGGGGAGGGTGAAGGGAGAGGGGAGGGGTGAAGGGGGGGTGAGGGGAGGGGTGGTGAAGGGGGAGGTGAAGGGGAAGGGGAGGGTGAAGGGGAGGGGAGGTGAAGGGGAGTGGAAGGGGGGAGGGGAAGGGTGAGGGGAGGGGAGGGTGAAGGGGGAGCGGAGGGGAGGTGAAGGGGGAGGGGGCGAGGGGGAGGGGGGGTGAAGGTGGGAGGTGGAAGGGGAGGGAGGGTGAAGGGGAGGGGGGGGTGAAGGGTGAGGGGGGGGGTGAAGGGTGCTCAGTGGGGTTGAAGGGGACCCGGGAGCGGAAGAGGGGGGGAAGGGGGGGGAGGGTGAAAGGGATGGAAGGGGAGGGCGGGGGGGTGAAGGGGAGGGGGGGGTGAAGGGGGGGACCGGCGGGGACACGAGGCTGAAGGGAGGGTGACGGGGGGGTGAGGGGAGGGTGAAGGGGGGTGAAGGGGAGGGAGGGTGAAGGTGGAGGGGAGGGTGAAGTAGGGGGGGAGGTGAAGGGGATGGGGGTGAAGGGGAGGTGATGGGAGGGTGACGGGGAGGGAGGGTGCAAGGAGTGAAGGGGAGGGGAGGTGTGGGGTGAAGGGGAGGGGAGGGGGAGGGTGAAAGGGGGGGGAGGGTGAAGGGGAGGGCGGGGTGAAGGGGAGGGGAGGGTGAAGGGAGGGGGTGAAGGGGGAGGGGAGGGGGGTGAGGGGCGGGGTGAAGGGGGGGGAGGGGGGGTGAAGGGGGGGTGAAGGGAAGGGGGCGGTGAAGGGGGGGGTGAGGGGGGGAGGGGGGGTGAAGGGGGGGTGAAGGGGTGGAAGGGGAGGGAGGGTGTAAGGGGAGGGGAGTGAAGGGGGGGAAGGGTGAGGGGAGGGGAGGGGTAGGGAGGGTGAAGGGGAGGGGTGAAGGGGGAGGGGGGGTGAAGGGGAGGGGGGGTGAAGGGGAGGGGATGGTGAAGGGGAGGGAGGGGAGGGGAGGGGGGGTGAAGGGGAAGGGGGGGGGGGAAGGGGAGGGGGGGTGAAGGGGGAGGGGGGTGGAAGGGGCTAAAGGGGAGGGGGGCTAAAGGGGAGGGGAGGGTGAAGGGGATGGGGCGGAAGGGGAGGGGAGGGGAAGGTGGGGGGGGCTGAAGGGGGGGGGGGGGGGGGAGGGGGGGGGAGGGCGGGGGGGTGAAGGGGAGGGGGGGGGAAGGGGAGGGGGGGGTGAAGGGGAGGGGGGGGTGAAGGGGCAGAGGAGGGGGGGTAGGGGGGTAAGGGGAGGGGAGGGGTGAAGTGTGAGGGGGTGAAGGGAGGGGGGGGAAGGGGAGGGGAGGGTGAAGGGAGGGGGTGTGAAGGGAGTAGGGGGGTGTGAAGGGGAGGGGAGGGTGAAGGGGAGGGGGGGTGAAGGGGAGGGGGGTGTGAAGGGGAGGGGAGGGGACAAGGGGGCTATGGGGGGGGAAGGGAAGGGGTGTGAAGGGGGCTAAAGGGGAGGGGGGGGGTTAAAGGGGAGGGGGGTAAAGGGAGAGGGGGGGGTAAAGGGGCAGGGGGGGGGAAAGGGGTCATAAAGGGGGGGGGTAAAGGGGAGGGGGGTAATGGGGAGGGGTAAGGGGGGGTAAAGGGGAGGGGGGTAAAGGGGAGGGGGTAATGGGGAGGGGGGATAAGGGGGGCGGGTTAAAGGGGAGGGGGGTAAAGGTTAGGGGGGGCAGGTAAAGGGGGGGGGGGTGGGGGGGGGGGGGGGGGGTCAGGATATTGAATTTGAAGATCAGCCATGATCAAAATGAACGGGGCAGCAGGCTCGAAAGGGCTGAATGGCCTACTCCTGTTTTCCTCTGAAATAAAACATGACATTTCAGCTAATTCATGGCAATAACATGTTTCTGGTAGACAAAGTGGCAAAGGATGGCTGGCACGAAATAAAGCTGGCTGAGGAAAAGATAAATGGTGGAAATCGGGGCAACATCAACTCTGTGCCTGAAGTGGCAACTCACAATAATACCGTTGTTACAGATCCAGCAATATGCACTCAGCATTGCCAACTACGGCTGAGTGAGTTGTGTTCTTTCTCTTCAGTCTTTCTTCAGATGTGGATGTTTCTGGCAAAAGCCAGAATTTGATGCCCATTCCTAATTGCCCTTGAACTGAGTGACTTGCTCGTCCATTTCAGAGGAGAGTTAATAGTCAAACATATTCCTGTGGCTCTGAGTCACTGGTAGGCCAGACCAGGCTGATTTCCTTCCTGAAAGAACATTAGTGAACCTGAGAGGCTTTTACAACAATCAGTCATAAAATCATAGAATCCCTACAATATAGAAAGAGGTCATCCGGCCCATCGGGTCTGCACTAACCCACCAAGCCCCTCCCCTCTGCCCTGTGAGTCTATCATGCACCCAATTCACCTTCATCATCACTGAGAGTCATAGAATCCTTACAGCACAGGAGGAGTCCATTCAGCCCATTAAGTCTGCACCAACTCTCTAACAGAGCATCCCCACTGTTGCTGTACCTCCACTACCCTATATAATACTTTGCTAATACACCCCCAAACTACACACCTTCTTTTACTAAGGGGCAATTTAGCATGGCCAATCCACCTAATCGGCACATCTTAGGACACTAAGGGGCAATTTAGCATGGCCAATCTACCTAACCTTTGGACTGCAGGAGGAAACTGGAGCACCTGGACGAAACCCACACAGACATGGGGAGAAGGTGCAAATTCCATGCAGACATCGACCTGAGGCCAGAATCGAACCCGAGCTTTGTATTCCAGATTTTGTTAATTGAATTGAAATTTCACCAGCTGCCAAGGCAGGATTGGAACTCATGCTATGAGCTAATTAATCTGGCCCTCTGGATTACTAAATCCAGTGACATCAATAATATGGCACTGTCTCCCCTCCATCTGTCATTTCCCTGAAGACATCAAGAGTCCCCTTCTGAGTCAGAAGGTTACTGGCAAAAGTTCCACATCCCACTATAATCAACTAAACTGAAATTCTAATGCTGTGTGATTAACAGTGGTTAGCACTGCTGACTTCACAGCACCAGGGACCCGTGTTTGATTCCCAGCTTGTGTTGCTGTTTCTGTGGAGTCTCCGCGTTCTTCATCGCTATCCCATAAGATGTAGAGGCATTCGGCCCATCAAATCTCCTTCACCATTCAATGAGATCGTGTATGATCTGATATGATAATCCTGAACTCCACTTTCCCACCTTCTCCCCATAACCTTTGGCTCCCTTACTGATTAAAAATCAGTCTATCTCATTGAATATACTCAATGACCCAGCCTCTACAACCCTCTGCAATAATGAATTCCAGATTCACTGCCACCTTTTCAATGGCAATTTCAGGTAAATGCAGACCTAACCAGTTAAGGTCCACACTCCAAGAATTGAAAGAAAAACACTGGCATGGACTCCTGACCATGACCCAGGTTTGATTCCCGGCTTGGGGATCACTGTCCACGTGGATTCTGCACGTTCTCTCTTAGCCTGCATGGATTTCCTCTGGATGCTCCAGTTTCCTCTCTCAATCCAAAGATTTGCAGCTTAGGTTGATTGACCGTGCTAAAATTGCTCCTTCATGTCAGAAGGATGAGCTAGGATAAATGTATGGCGCTATGGAGATAGGGCCTGGGCGGGATTGTGGTGTGTGCAGACTCACTGGGCCAAATGGCCTCCTTCTGCACAGTAGGGATTCCAGGATTTAAATTGGAAAGTCACACTCACCCAAATTGCCAGTGATGCAAGCTTGTAAATTCCAGTGTCGTCAACAGTAGGAGTTGGCAATTGTGTAATGTATACTTAACATTTTTTTATTCATTCTTGAGGCATGTGAATCACTGGCTGGCCAACATTTATTGCCCTTCCCTAGTTGCCCTTGACTTTGTAAGAGTTGATGCAACTGAGAGGCTGGCTAGACTATTTCAAAGGACAGTTGAGAATCAACCACATTGCTCTGGAATCATATGTTGGCCAGAGGGGGTAAGAATGGCAGATCTCCTTCCCTAAAGGACATTAGTGAACCGAGTGGGTTTTTCAGACAACCAACAATGGTTTCACGGTCATCATTAGATTCTTAATTCCAGATATTTTTTATTGAATTCAAATTTCACCAGCTGCTGTGGTGGGATTCGAACTCATGACAAAGAACAAAGAAAATTACAGCACAGGAACATGCCCTTCAGCCCTCCAAGCCTGCACCGACCATGCTGCCCCACAGAACTAAAACCCCCTATTCTTCTGGGGACTGTATCCCTCCATTCCCATCCTATTTGTCAAGACGCCGCTTAAAAGTTACTACCATATCCGCTTCCAATACTTCCCCTGGCAACAAGTTCCAGCACCCACTACTTTCTGTGTAAAGGGTCTGCCTCGTACACCTCCTCTAAACCTTGCTCCTCGCACCTAAACTTCTGCCCCCTAGTAATTGATTCTTCCACTCTGGGGAAAAGCCTCTCATTATCTTGTAGACTTCTACCAGGTTGCCATTCAAGCTCTATCACTCCAGTGAGAACCAAGTTTCTCCAACCTCTCCTCATAGCTAATGCCCTCCAAACCAGACAACATCGTGGTAAATCTTTTCTGTATCCTCTCCAAAGCCTCCACATCCTTCCGGTAGTGTGGTGACCAGAACTGAACACTATATTCTAAGTGCAGCCTAACTAAGGTTTTATAAAGCTGCAACATGATTTGCCAATTTTTAAACTCAATATCTTGGTCAATGAAGGCAAGCATGCTGTATGCCTTCTTGACTATCTTTTCCAGCTGCATCACCGCATTCAGTGACCTGTGTACACCCAGATCCCTTTGCCTATCAATACTCTTAAGGGTTCTGCCATTTACTGTATACTTCCTATCCACATTAGAACTTCCAAAATGCATTATCTCATATTTGTCTGGATTAAACTCCATCTGCCATCTCTCTAAGTCTCCAACTGATCTATATCCTGTTGTATCCTCTGATAGACATCATCATTATCCACAAATCCACCAACCTTTGTGTCATCCGCAAACTTACAAATCAATCCAGTTACATTTTCCTCCAAATCTTTTATATATATTACAAACAGCAAAGGTCCCAACACTGATCCCTGAAGTGCACCACTTGTCATATTGGTGCCATAACTAAACTAAAAAAACCCTCTGCCTTTACTCGGTGCGTATCCCTCGATTCTCTCCCTACTCATGTACCCATCCAGGTACCTCTTCCATGTGGCTAATGTGAATGCTTTCACCACTTCCTCTAGAGGTGCATTCCATGCCCCTACTACTCTCTGCTTGAAAAAACTTCCCCCACATACCTTCATAGAAACATAGCTGGAGGAGGCTATTTGGCCCCTCAAGCCTGGTCCGCCATTCGTCACAATTATGGATAATCATCCAACTCAATAGCCTAATCCTGCTTTCTCCCCATAACCTTCGCTCCAAGTTCTATATCCAGCCAGCCCTTGAATACATTCAATGTTTTGACATCAACTATTTCCCGTGGTAATGAATTCCATAGGCTCTCTACTCTTTGGGTGAAGAAATGTCTCTTCACGTCCGTTCTCAATGGTCTACCCTTTATCCTCAGACAATGGCCCCTGGTTTTGGACTCCCCCACCATTGGGAGCATCCTCCCTACATTTACCCTGTCTAGTCCTGTTAGGATTTATGTCTCAATGAGTTAAACTTTACCTCCTCTCACCTTGAACCTGTGCCACCTCCCTGCTCCGGATAGAGTTGCTAAGCAGCCTAGCCACATTTTTTTTTAAATTTATTAGTGTCACAAGCAAGGCTTACATTAACACTGCAATAAAGTTACTGTGAAATTCCCCTAGTCGCCACACTCCGGCACCTGTTTGGATCCATGCACCTAATCAGCATGTCTTTTAGACTATGGGAGGAATCCGGACCAACCGGAGGAAACCCACGCAGACATGGGGAGAATGTGCAGACTATGCACAGTGACCCAAGCCAGGAATGGAACCCAGGTCCCTGGCATTGTGAGGCAGCAGTGCTAACCACTGTGCCGCCCATTAACCAAACATTAACAGAACCTTGCCTCCCTGCTTGGCGTAGTTACTCGCCAAATAGATCTCACATTGCAGTTCCACATGACTTTCAATTTGAGAGAGTCAGTTCTCCTGACAAGAACCAATTTAGCGACAAATGAGATAGACTTTGAGAGGAGCTGGAAGATTACCACAGAACGGGAGCAGAGGAGGGACTCAGGAAGGCTCAAGGAGCTCTGAGAGATCTGGGCCGCGGAGCGCTGAGTGCAGACTCTGCTTCCAGCCTGTTCTATAAGTGGTTCAGGTAATGAGCAAAGCCAAACATTATTTTCCACAAAGCACTTGTCTGTTCCCCTGCCACACTGTATGATCTCGGACTTTTACATGACAATGACTTAGCTGCCTCAAAAAAAATCAATTCCAAATCAAATTGCCTGGGTGAAATATTTTAATGAACACCCTCGCCAACTCAGTCTGTCTGCTCCATATTAAAATATCTTTCTTTTTCGCTGGTTCGAAATATATTCTACAGCTGTGTGACACGATTATTCTTAACATTGCTTTTTTTTCTCCAGCCCTGTGACTGGGAAGTGATCCAATCTCAAGCCCTGTACTGTGATCAGCACAGCGATTACTGAACCCACTGTGGGGGGATTGCACAGTGGTTAGCACTGCTGCCTCACAGTGCCAGGATCCCGGGTTCGATTCCCTGCTTGGGTCACTGTCTGTGTGGAGTTTGCACATTCTCCCCATGTCTGCATGGGTTTGCTCCGGGTGTTCCAATTTCCTCCCACGTTCCAAAGATGTGTAGGTTAAATTGATTGGCCATGCTAAATTGACCTTTACTATCAGGGGAAGTAACAGGTAAATGTGGGCCGTTATGGGGATGGGCCTGGGTGGGATTGTGGTTGGTGCAGAGTCAATGGGCCAAATGGCCTCCTTTTGCACTGTAGCGATTTGATGATTCTATTCTATGGTTCTAGCTCTCAAACAGAGTCAAATGAAATGGTGTAAGTGCATCACTGGACTCTACAAAACTGTTTTGTTGTTATTCAGTGAGTGCAGCTTCCTAAAGGCCCTTCATTTGCAGAGTTTAACATGATTAGTCCATCATTGAGGACACCTCAGTGGAACAGCGGTTAGCATTAAGACTAAGACTCAATCTAAGACTGCCCAACAGGGATCTACTCTGGCTGGAGCCAATAACATAGGGATCAAGGATGGCACACTGCCTGTACTGCTGCTTCACAGTACCAGGAACCCAGGGTCTGATTCCTGGCTTTGGTGACTGTGGGAGTTTCCTCCGGGTATTCCAGTTTCATCCCACAGCCCAAAGATGCATAGGTTAGGTGGATTAGCCATGCTAAATTGCCCCTCTAGCCAACGATGTGCAGTTTAGGTGGATTGCCCATGCTAAATTGCTCCTCTAGCCAAAGATCTGTAGGTTAGGTGGATTAGCCATGCTAAATTGCTCCTTTAGCCAAAGATGTGCTGTTTAGGTGGATTGGCCATGTAAATTGATCCTTAGTATAAAGGGATTGGCAGGGTAAATACATGGGGTTATGGAAATAGGGCCGGGTGGGAATGTTATTGGTGCAGGCTCGATGGGCTGAATGGCCTCGTTCTGCATTGTAGGGATTCTATGATTCAGTCGTTGGAGGGAACAATCCTGTTATTTGCAGCTTTGTCTGTGTCTTTCTATAAGAAGTTTGTACTTAGACTCCATCAATGAAGGTTGGCTGTACATGGGCCTGATCTATTCTGAACCTCTTTAGTAAGTGTGATGACTTTAACAAGGCTCGCAATGTGGACCTCTTGGAATATGAGCTCCCAGCTTAAGGCAGTAGTAGCTTGTCCAATCAGGGATCCCTGCGGGTGCAGATAATGTGGAGAGTCAGGGTTACTGGCACTCTGGGCTTATATCTGTATGAGTACATACTTGCCTGAGTGCTGCTTACTATGTAAATAAATCTCAACTTGGTGAAAGAACACTGGAAGAGTTATTTTATTAGGGACCATATCAAAGACATCCAACTTTCCTTCATAGGGTCCCTGCAGTGCAGAAGGAGGATATTCAGCTCATTGATTCTGCACTGACACTAAGGGACAATTTAGCATGGCCAATCCACCTAACCCACATACCTTTGTACACTCAGGGGCAATTTAGCATGGTCAATCTACCTAATTTGCACATCTTTGGACTGTGGGAGGAAATTAGAGCATCCAGAGGAAACCCATGCAGACACAGGAAGAATGTGCAAACTCCACACAGACAGTGACACAAGCTGGGAATTGAACCCTGATCCCTGGCGCCGTGAGGTAAAAGTGCTAACCACTGTGTCATAGTGTACCACACTCTGGCACTTGTTCAGGTACACTGAGGGAGAATTTAAAGTCTAAAATTTATTTATTAGTGTCACAAGTAGGCTTACATTAACACTGCAATGAAGTTACTGCAAAAAATCCCCTCGTTACCACACTCTGGCGTGGTACAATGTTCGGGTACACTGAGGGAGAATTTAGCACGGCCAATGCATCCTAACTAGCACACCTTTGGACTGTGGGGGGAAACTGGGGCACCCGGAAGAAACCCATGCAGACATGGGGAGAACGTGCAGAGTCCATGCAGACAGTGACCCAAGCTGGGAATCGAACCAGGGTCCCTGGCACTGTGAGGCAGCAGTGTTAACCACTGTGCTATCCTACCGGCTGAGTAACCCCAGATCAAATGTGGGGTCAGACTTTCACTCCCTTGTACCAGGAATGTTTTGAACGTAACCCCAGGAAAGCGCTCTAAAGCTTCACTGGGCAAGACTAGAACCTTGTGAGTGATGATGTATTAAAATTGATTGCTTAGTTGAGTAAGATTATTCAAATCCATTTCACTTCAGGACTATTCACAGGCCACAGAGAGAATAGATATTCCTCTTATCCAATTAAATTGTATGGCACAAATCCAGGTCCACCGGTGAAGGTACTTATTTTTATCCACAGTGCTACCAAATCTCCCTTTAGCTCAAGGGAAGATAGTTTAGAAATGTAGAAACATAGAAATTAGAAGCAGAAGAAAGCCCTTCGAGCCTGCTCCGCCATTCATTTTTATCACGGCTGATCATCAAATTTAATATCCTAGTTCCTCCTTCCTCCCATTTCCCTTGATCCCTTTAGCCCCAAGAGCAATATCTAATTTCTTCTTGAAATCACACAACGTTTTGGCCTCAGCTACTTGCTGTGGGAGTGAATTCCACACATTCACCATCCTCTGGGTGAAGAAATTTCTCCTCACCTCAGTCCGAAAAGGTTTGCCTCTTATCTTCAAACTATGACCCCTAGTTCTGGACTCCCAACCATCGGGAACATTCTTGTTGAATCCACCCTGTCTAACCCTGTTAGAATTTTCTAAGTTCCTATGAGATCCCTTCTCACTCTCCTACACTCCAGTGAATACAATCCTAACCGGTTTAGTCTCCCCTCATATGTCATCCCAGGAATCAGTCTGGTAAACTTTTGCTGCACTCCCTCTATAGCAAAGACATCCTTCCTCAGATAAGGACACCAAAACTACACACAATACTCCAGGTGTGGCCTCACCAGCAGCTATACCAATCGTGCAACTAACCATGATGAACTAACCAGTCCAATGAAAGCAGCATTGATTCACCCTTATCCCAGAGATATCTACTGACTACACAAAGCATGAATGAAATGATCAATTGGTGACACCACGATACAACAAATATTCAAGATGTCTCTACAAGATGGCTCCCATAATGACAAACATTTACCTCCTATTTTAGTTTTTGCATCATTCTCTTTCTATGCTTGGGCTTCCTGTGGAATACTCATAGAATCACAACCCCTACTTTGCAGAAGGAGGTCATTCAGCCCATCGAGCCTGTACCGATCACAATCTCACCCCCAACCCCTATCCCCTTAACCCCACATATTTACCCTGCTAATTCCCCTGACACTAAGGGATAATTTATCATACTCAATCGACCTGACCCGCACATCTTTGGGCTGTGGGAGGAAACTGGAGCACCTGGAGGAAACCCACACAGTCGTAGGGAGAACGTACAAACTCCATACAGGCGGTAACCGGAGGCTGGAATTGAACCTGGCCCCTGGCACTCAAAGGTAACGGTGCTAACCACTATGCCACCATGCCGCCCCACAAACTCTCCCAAAACACTTCACTTCTCTCGTCAAAGATTCTTCTTGAAAATGACCGCATTGTCCAACTTTTCCATAAGATCATAAGACATAGGAACAGAATTAGGCCACTTGGCCCATCGCGTCTGCTCCATCATTCAATCATGCCTGATATTTTTCTCATCCCTGTTCTCCTATCTTTTCCTTATAACCCCTGATTCCCTCATTAATCAAGAACCTATCTATCTCTGTCTTAAAGACACTCAATGGCCTGACCTCCACAGCCTTCTGTGGCAAAGAGTGATAGCTGAAGAAATTCCTCCTCATCTTTATTTTAAAGAATCGTCCCTTTAGCCTGAGGTTGTGCCCTCTGGTTCTAGTTTTTCCTACTAGAGTGGAAATATCCTCTCCACATCCACTCTATCCAGGGCTCACGGTATCCTGTAAGTTTCAATAAGATCCCCCCCCTCATCCTTCTAAACTCCAACAAGTACAGACTCAGAAACCTCAACCGTTCCTTATATGACAGTAGTTTCTTCTGTGGCTCAGTGTCAAACTTTGTTTGATAACACCACTGTGAAGACAATTTATGGCCTTAGACTTCAGAAAGAATATATTGGCAGAGGAGAGAGTGCAGTTCAACATTGACTGAAATGATAACTGGGATCTAAGGGTTCAGCTATAAGAAAGAGATATCCACAAACTAGGGGCACATTCTCTGGAATTGATTTATTTTATTTATTAATATCATAAGTAGCTGATGTTAACACTGCAATGAAGTTACTGTGAAAATCCCCTAGTCATCACACTCTGGTAACCGTTCAGCTACACTGAGGGAGAACTTAGCACGGCCAATGCACCAAACCAGCATGTCGTTCGAACTGTGGGAGGAAACCAGGATGTAGAGATGCCAGCGTCGGACTGGGGTAAGCTCAGTAAAAG
Organism: Sphyrna mokarran; assembly: GCA_024679065.1. Classification (NCBI taxonomy): domain Eukaryota; kingdom Metazoa; phylum Chordata; class Chondrichthyes; order Carcharhiniformes; family Carcharhinidae; genus Sphyrna; species Sphyrna mokarran. The sequence continues at coordinate 10,444,776 of JAGIQG010000033.1, forward strand.
GTCTGACAACACCAATTTTAAATCCAACCGATTGATTTGATAGTAAACTTGCTAGCTTTCGGCGTTTGTGCCTTCTTCAGAGGAAACCAGAGCAGGGAACCCATGCAGACACATGGAAAATGTGTAGACTCGGCACATTATTGAGATTCCAAAAGCAGTCTCTAAAACAAGCATGGCATCAGATTCAATGGTAACCTACGGAAGGAATTGGATGAGTACCGGAAAGGGAGATGGTTAGTAGGACTAAGTGCTAAAAGCACAAAAATAGCCCCAATTTTTTTATTCATGGGATTTAGGCGTCGCTGGCTGGGTCAGCACTTATTGCCCACCCCTGAGGCAGTAGAGAATTAACCATGTTGCTGTGGCTCTGGTGTCACATGTAGGCCAGACCAGGTAAGGGTAGTAGATTTCCTTCCCTAAAGGGCACGAGTGAACCAGATGGGTTTTCACGAAAATCATTTCATGGTCACCATTAGACTTTTCATTCCTGATTCTTATTGAATTCAAATTTCACCTTCTGCCATGATGGGATTCGAACCCAGGTCCCCCAGAGCATTATCCTGGGTTATTATCCCAACAACCATCCCAAACTGGAAAGCTCGTTCAAAGGCATGATGGGCCAAATGATCTTCTCCTGTGCAGTATGATTCAACAACGAGAACAGGTAGCCTAAGTCCAGGAGTGGGATTTTCCAGCCATTCTTCTCTCCCACGACGTCTTTGGACACCAGTGTGGTCTTTCAGTCCTGCCATCATCTGGGACGTTTTTGTGTGTCTTGCCTGCCCTACCGTAGCGGCGGATGGCGAGCACCAGTGGGAAAGGCTGAAGAATCTCTAGGCTTTAAGGTGAGATTGGAGAGGGAGGGGAGGGGCTGGGTAGAATTGCGGAGAGGCTGAATGGCAGAGAGGGTTCGAGAGGATCTCTAAGGTTGAAGGCACAGCCTTTTGGCTGAGATCAAGCATCAGATCAAGCCCAAGATGGGAGGCTAAAATCAGGATCAGGTGGGGGAATGAGGCTGGCCCATTGCACACGGGGTGTGATTGTAGTTTGCTTAAGATTAAAGGATCATAGAAACATAGGAGGAGGCCATTCAGCCCTTCACACCTGCTCCACCATTCATCACGATCACGGCTGATCATCCAACTGAATAGTCTAATCCTGCTTTCTCTCCATAACCTTTGATCCCATTCGCCCCAAGTGCTATTTCCAACCACCTCTTGAATATGTTCAATGTTTTGGCATCAACTATTTCCTGAGGGAATGAATTCCACAGGCTCACCACTCTTTGGATGAAGAAATGTCTCCTCACCTCCATACTAAATGGTCTATAACCCGAACCCTCAGACTGTGACCCCTGGTTCTGGACTCCTCCACCATCAGGAACATCTACCCTGTGCCATCCTGTTAGAATTTATAAGTCTCTCAGAGATCTCCCCTCATTTGTCTGAACTCCAGCAAAAAGAACCCTAACCTAGTCAATCTCTTCCCTCTCATTAGTCCCGCCATCCCCAGAATCACCTTCGCTGCACTCCCTCGAGAGCAAGAACATCCTTCCTCAGAAAAGGAGACCAAAACTGCGCGCGATATTCTCAGCGTGGCCTCACCAAGGCCCTTACATAATTCCAACGACATGGAAATGCCAGCGTTGGACTGGGTGGGCACAGCGAGAAGCCTCACAATGCCAGGTTAAAGTCCAACAGGTTTATTTGGTATCATGGCGGCCACTGCCACTGAAAGCGTGGGGCTTGTGCTACCAAATAAACTTGTTGGACTTTAATCTGGTGTTGTGAGACTTCTTGCAACAACGCATCCCTGCTCTCGAGCAGGGTAGCCAATAAGATTAAACCAAGGCTGTACTTGATGCAATTTTTCAAAAGCCAACTTGGTCTTTTAGATAAGATGAGACGTTAGATCAGGAGTGGAAGGGAATGCCTCATCCTGTCAGCTTGGATCTTCTTTGATCGAGCCCAGGGCAGGATTCAATGCCTTGTGTTGCCAGCTTGGATGCGGTTTGTCTTGCGTGTGAGGTCCATGATTGGACTTAATTTGAACTGGCTTTTTTTTTCTGATGAGAGAGGGTAAAGTAGAAAAGCTGCGGACAAAGTAAGTTCGAGGCTGATGTGTCTTTGTCGGGGGGGGGGGGGGGGGGGGGGGATGTTGTTTGGGGCAATTTGTGTAAACATTGACGACTGATTGTGAGCAACATCTTTCAAACCTGACAGAATTGGCTCGGTGAGAAGGCTCACCAGAAACCGCATCGAGAACTCCATTCTGCATAGCCTTCGTCTCCCCAAGGATTGAGTCGCTGCCTTTGTGTGTGACTCTGGTTAATTAATTGTACCTTTCGCTGACAACGTCTGGGCAGCTCACTGATAGAGACACGTTGTGAGACAGAGTGGTGAAAGGAAAGCAAGGGAGTTGAACTGGAGTCCTCTGCGGAAATAACATAATCAATCACTGTCCCTCGCAGTTAAGACGTGGAAATGAGAAGTCAGCTTGTTTGAAGTGGGTATTTTCTCTTCCAGGGCTGATTTTTTTTTCCGGGGGGGGGGAGGGGGGGGACGCGGCGGATTGAAACACCGAAACAGGTTCGACCGAAAGTCAGGAATGGAGGATTAGCAGTCACCATGGAATTTTTCTTTTACCGGCCAAGATTCGCATGACCCCCTGCCCGAGAATGCTGTTCTCCGAGCCAAGCCTGCCTCCCGGAAGTGGGGCCGGTGTGCCGGTAAAATTCCGGCCGTAGGGTCATGGAATCCCTACACCGCAGAGCTACACAGCATGGAGAAAGGGGCCCTTCGGCCCGTCACATCAAAGACAATCTCCCCCTCCGGAATGGAATTGGGGTCCCTGATGCTGTGACCACTTTGCCACCTAGATCTGTTCAATAATGGGTGGGGAGGTGTCCCTTTGTATGTAGCGGGCATTGAGTGGGGTAAAGAATGCTGCTGGTGGTTACTGGAGGGGGAGAAGGATTTGGGAATGCCACCTATGGTTGGGGTTTTGGGGGGGGGGGTGGAAATTGATGGCTTTGGCAGTTGACTTTTTACCCTGATGGGGGCTCACCTTTTAAAACCATCACCCCACGCTCAGTGGAGTGATAATGTCAGCTCTCCCCGCTCCCTGTGTAAGTGATGGTGGAAACCACACCCATTAGTTTTGCTCGAACTCGGGGAGGGTTTGGTGGCACAGTGGGTTAGCGATGCTCCCTCACCGCGCCAGGGGAAGCCAGGTTCGATTCCCGGCGTGGGTCACTATCTGTGCAGAGTGTGCACATTCTCCCCGTGGGTTCCCTCCGGGTGCTCCGGTTTTCTACCACACTCCAAAGATGTGCGGGTTAGGTGGATTGGCCATGCTAAATTGACCCGTAGGAATTTGAGGACCAGCTACAGGTAAATGAATAGGGTTATGGGGATAGGGCCTGGGTGGATTGTGCTCAGTGCAGACTCAATGGGCAGAATGGTCTCTTTCTGCATTATATGGATTCTGTGCGTTCTAAGAGAATTAAAATTTGGACAGAAAACTAGTCTACGGAGCTGCAAAGTTATAGAGGTGTGACGACAAGGGAGTTCTTGCAGTAGTTTCATTACAGTGTTAATCATAGAATCCCTACAGTGCAGAAAGACTCCATTCGACCTATTGAGTCTGCATCGACCATAACCCCATCCAGGCCCTATTCCTGTAACTCCTCACATGTACCCTGCTAATCCTCCTGACATTAAAGGGCAATTAAGCATGGCCAATCAACCTAAGCCGCACATCTTTGGACTGTGGGAGGAAACCGAAGCATCCAGAGGAAACCCACACAGACATGGGGAGAATGTACATACTCTGCACAGACAGTCACCCAAGGCTGAATAGAACCTGGTTCCCTGTGAGGCAGCATACAGTCATAGAGGTTTACAGCATGGAAACAGGCCCTTCAGTCCAAATTGTCCATGCCACCCTTTTTAGCCACTAAAGCTAATCCCAAATGGCCCACATTTGGCCCATACCCTATATCTTACCTAAGTAACTGTCTAAAAGTTTTGCAAAAGAGAAGATTTACTCTACTACTACCTTGTTCCAGACACTTACCACCCTCTGAGTGAAGAAGTCGCCCATTTGGGGCCTTTTTGTCTCTCTCTCTCCTCTCTCACTTTAAACAGTGTTAACCCTCTCACAGTGTTAACCATTGTGCCATCTCTAAGCCTACTTGTAACATAATTAAAATGAGGAAAGGCCAGGGACAGAGATACTTTTTAGTTAGCTGGAAGTGAGAAGAAAATCGGTCGGAAAGGAGTTGCGCCGTGGGATTCTCCGGGATAACAGATCCCGGCGACCAAATTCTCCGAGGCAGCCAATTTAATTCGGCGGAAGCTGTTCTGGAAAATACGGGACAAAAGGGGGAATTAATGGAAGGTAGACGCTAATGTCAACAACTCTTGACACGTCTAAACAAATGTGTCCAACGTTATTGTAACACCATTGAATAGCCTAAATAATAAATAAGGGATTAGGCTGACAATCTACCTCATGGCACCCAGTACTCATTGTACAGGCCCGCAATCATTTTTATCACGTCTAAAGAGCTTCTGTCACCAGTAGCATTTCCTTTGTCAAAAGGAAAATTTGAAATAAAATCACAACTATCCAATAATTTGACGTCCTTTTGTTTTCTTCTTTGCTTGGATTTGTTTTTTCTCCATCTAAGCGGCGACTCCTGATAGCAGTGTTGCAGTTCCTGGCAGCGCGAGAGGGCTGGATTAAAAATGCACCATTGCTTTTGAATTAGTCACTGCGTTAACATCTGTCTCTTTCTGTTGAGATGCAGTTAAGCCATCAGGCCCAGCAACCCATCCAAACCTCTGAAAACTGGGGGAGGTGACAGCCTAGGGTTATTATCGTTAGATTATTAATCCAGAAACTCATCTAAAGTTCTGGGAGTGCCAGGTTCGAATCCCATCCGCGACAGATTATGAATTTTGAATTCAATAAAGAAAAAAACTGCCATTAGGAATCTACCATGAAACCATTGTTGATTATCAAAAAAAACCCATCTGGTTCACTAACGCGCTTTAGAGGTGGGATAGTGGTCAGCACTGTTGCCTCACAGAGCCAGGGACCTGTGTTCGATTCCCGATTTGGGTCACCATCTGTGTGGAATTGAAATGTTCTGCGGGTGCTCAGATTTCCTCCCACAGTCCAACAGTGCATGGAGTTAGGTGGATTGGCCATGTCAAATTGCCCCTGGGCAACAGGGGAATTTTTGGGGTTATGGGTATAGGAGCAGTGGGTGCAGGCTCAAAGGGCCAAATGGCCTCCCATTGCTTCTAGTTTCTATATTACTAAATGGATTACATCAACATCGCAGGCAAATACATTTGGTACCATCAGCTTAACCATTCTGACCTCAATATCCCGTCTTTCAAAGCTGCACGCAGCCAGGCAAGTAGGTTTCGGGAGGTGAGTTTAATTCCCATTAAATTTCCAGCCCTATTTTGCTCCCTTAGTTCCTGTGGTCAGTGCAATTTCTGGTCAATGGTTCCCACCAGGAAGTTAGTGAAGGATTCAGCAATGGTAATCAAATTGTTAGTTTCTCTCTTGTTGGAAATGCTCATTACCTCGCTTTCTTGGAGTGCATACATTACTTGCCTCTTGTCAGTCAAAGTCTGAAAGTTGGCTAGGTCTTGCTACATATGGGCTGTTATACGATATATGATACTGCTCAGTATCTGAGGTCATGATATGGAGATGCCGGGACAGGGTGGGCACAGTAAAAAGTCTCACAACATCAAGTTAAAATCAAACAGATTTATTTGGTAGCACGAGCTTTTATCAGCTTCACCTGATGAAGGGGTAGTGCTCCCAAAAACTTGTGTTACCAAATAAACCTGTTGAACTTTAACCTGGCGTTGTGAGACTCCCTTCAGTACCTGAGGAGTTGTGAATGGATGCTTAACATTGTGCAATCGTCAGTGAATAAACCTTAAGATGGAAGAATTATTACTGAAGCAGCTGAAGGTAATTGGACCTCAGACGCTACCTTGAGTGAAGTCCTGGAATTGAGATAATTAATTATAAATGCAAATCTTTTCTTATTGGGTTACATTTGCAAATGTTTGGATATTGCAGTTTAGGAGCCTATAAAATTATGAGCGGCTTAGATAGTGTTGACAGTCAGAATCTTTTCCCCAGAGTTAAAATGTCTACTACCAGGGGGCACAAACTTAAGGTGAGACAGGGAAAGTTCAAAGGAGGTAAGTTTTTTACACAGAGGGTGATAGGTGTCTGGAATGCTCTCCAGGGATGGTGAAGGCAGATATGATAGGGGTGTTTAAGGGGATTTTTGTTAAGTACATGAATATGCAAGGGATAGAAGGATAGGGACCAAAGATAGGCAAAAGGGATTAGTTTAATTTCATGTCATGTTCTGCACAACATGGTGGACTGAAGGGCCTGTTCTTGCACTGTTCTGTTCTATGTTCTAGTGTGTTGCTGATCTTTCCAAAACTTCAATCACATTTGCATTCTACAAAGAGGCACCTCACCTGGTTAACCAGTTCTCATGAGGGTCACAGACTCGATGGGCTAAATGGCCTCCTTCTGTACTGTAAGGATTCTAAATTACTTCACACAAGCTGCCAACTCCACTGGCTTCCGTTGATTTATTAAACATTGTTTGCCTATTTTGAAATATTTGTTACATTTTATTGGCACTTCTTATAACCTGAGGTCATGTGACTTGCCTAAATTGGTCATCCCAAGAGTGACCGTGAGCTTTAATCGTGGTAACTTGCGACTGCCAGTGACTGGAATGGGATACAATTAAAGCTGAACCCAAATAACTTCATTATCATGGACATCTTTCACTGAAGCATTAAGGCCCCGTCGACGGATAGTTGCACTTGCTAAACCGTCAATTCTCTTTCACGGTGAGGTTGTATTTTTTTAAATAATCTTTAATGTTGAAATGAATTGTACTGTTGTGGATTTTTGTTTGCTGGGGTGTTAGCTTCTTGTTCAGATCTTTGTACCCAACGAGAATTGATTCTGGAATGTGCTGCCTTGGAGGGTGGTGGAGGCGGGTTGCCCCATGTCCTTTAAAAAGTACCTGGATGAACACTTGACACATCTAATCTTCAAGGCTATGGGCCAAGTGCTGGTAAATAGGATGAGGTGAGAGCTCAAGGGTTTCACACATATCGGTGTAGATCAGATGGGCAAGGGCCTGTTCTGCGCTATGTGATTCTATGCTTCCATTTACTTACCTGGCTAACTAGAGGAAAAATAATCAGATCATAAAATCCCTACAGTGCAGAAGGAGGTCATTCGGACTATTGGGTGTGCATCAACTCTCTCACAGAGTATCTTACCCAGAGCCCCTGTCATACCCTATTCCTGTAACCCGACACATATTTACCACGGTAACCCATCTAACCGGCACATCTTTAGACACTAAGGAGCAATTTAGCATGGCCAATCCACCCAACCAACCTGCACACGTTTGGACACTAAGGAATAATTTAGCATGACCAATCCATCTAACCTACATATCTTGGGATACTAAGAGACAATTTAGCATGGTCAATCCATCTAGCCTATACGTCTTGGAACACTAAGGGACAAGGTAGCATGGCCAATCCACCTAACCTGCACATCTTTGGACTCTGGGAAGGAAACTGGAGCACCCAGAGAAAATCCACACAGACACCGGAAGAACAGGCAGACCCCACACAAAGAGATACCCAAGGCTGAAATAAAAAAAAACACATCCATGTGTGCCCTTCTCCCACAGAAAGATCCCCTAAATGCGCAAAACTACTGCTTTGCGACTTCCAACTCTCAGTGTTATTTGTTGCAGGAGAGGAGGAACAACTGATAAAGGTTAATCCTTTAAACTGTCCCAGTGTACCACAGTTGGATAGGAGGACTTTCTAAACCAGGCTTCATGCATTTTTTGCTGTAAATAGCAGAGATGTCAATATCAAATAGATTGACATTTATATTTAAGGTACTGTGATTATCACAGCATGTGTCAGGTCTGAGCTCCTGAGTAGAAAAATGACATGTACTGACTTAACAACCCGAGTGTATTAGTCACTGCCTCATTTGGTCTCCAGGCTCTCTACACCAAGTCACCGTCTCTGTTTACAGTTCTCATCTCCATCTTCCCATTACTGATGCTTGAGGGTAGGAATCAGTCTGCGTGCGACATGCTAATGCAATTCTACACTGCCTGCTCTTCCGCAGTAAAGTAGGAAAGGAATCTTGGGTCGATGTGTTAACAGTATTAATGTGCCGGGCAGCACAGTGGTTAGCACTGCTGCCTCACAGCGCCAGGGACTCAGGTTCGATTCCCGGCTTGGGTAACCGTCTGTGTGGAGTCTGCACGTTCTTCCCGTGTCTGCGTGGGTGTCCTCCAGGTGCTCTGGTCTCCTCCCACACGATGTGTAGGTTAGGTGGATTAGTCATGTTAAATTGCCCCTTAGTGTCAAAATATGTGCGTGTTAGGCGAATTGGTCATGCTAAATTGCCCCTTAGTGTTCAATGATGTGTAGGATTAGGGGTATTGCCCATGATAAATTGCCCCTTATGTCTCATGATGTGTAGGTTAAGTGAATTAGCCCAGCTAAATTGCCCCTTAGTGTCCAAGAGTGTGCAGGTTAGGCAGATTGGCATGTAAATTGCCCTTAATGTCCAATTATGTGCAGATTTAGTGAATTGGCCATGCTAAATTGCCCCTTATTGTCCAAGAACATATAGGTTAGATGGATTGGGCATGCTAAGTTGGCCATTAGGGTGGGAATTTACGACTTCACTCGATCCAAAACTGTAAAATCTCAGTCAAGGATAATGGACCTTTCCACCCCTTGCCTGCTCCGATGTCCATGACAGGTGGGACAGTGAAATCCTGACCTCAGTGTCCAAAGATATGCAAATCATGTAGATTGCCCATGCAAATTCCCTATGGTATCCAGGGATGCGTAGGCTAGGCGAATTGGACATGATAGATGCATGAGGTTACAGGGACGGTGGGGAGGGAAGGGAGGGGAGTGGGCCTGGGTAAGATTCTCTTTTGGAGAGTCAGTGCAGACTTAATGGGCTGAATGGACCCCTTCTAAACTGCAGGGATTCTATGGTTCAATAATATTTGCATTATTGATGTCTCACATTTGGACATCAACAACTACTTTATTATATTCCATTCAAGGTTTGTGTTATACTGTGAGCACAGAGAACCTCTCCTTTACTGCACTGTCAGGGGTGGCATTGTCCCTATAAGATGTTAAACTGTCTGCCTTCTCAGGGTGGAGGTAATGAAAGATCTCCTGGGGCCATTTGTCAATTGAAAAGCAGGAAAAACATTCTCCCCCCTGCTTCTCAGCCAACAGCACAAAATTGCCAACTTATCATTCTGCTGCTGCCTGTGGGATCTTGCTGTACACTCTATTTCTGCCACTGTGCTTCGAGAGCACTCAAATGGCTTTGGGAACATCTGGAAAAGGTTAAAGATGCTATATACACAGGAGATTAGAAATAAGAGGAGTCCATTCAGCCCCTCGGTACTGTTGTCTTTTAGTTAGATCATGGCTGAGCTATTTTGGTTTATTTATTGGTGTCACAGCTAGGCTTACATTAATGCTGCAATGAAATTACTGTGAAAATCCCCTAGTGGGCACATTCCAGTGCCTGTACGGGTACATTGAGGGAAAATTTAGCAAAGCCAATACATTTATCTTATCTTTCAGACAGTGGGAGGTAACACAGTGGGAGGGAACCCACACAGATACAGGCAGAACATGCAAACTCCACATAGACAGTGACCCGAGGCTGGAATTGAACCCAGTCCCTGGCGCTGTGAGGCAGCAGCGCTAACCACTCTGCCAGTGAGCTGCCCATCCTGACCTACAACTATGAGTCTATCTATTCCTCCTTGGTTCTGTGACTATTTTCACCCTTGCCTTTGAAACGCCTCTCATTCCCAGTTTTGAAAGTTCCGACAGTCTTCAAAGTCAAGAAGGAATGTGATTCTCTGGTTCTTTCCACCCGTGGGATCTTGCACCCCGCTGGAGTTGACACCTGCCATGAGGGTTCTCTAATGGCAGTACATGCGAAGGACACAAATCCCCACTGAGTTAAGCGGAGCTGGAAAATTCTGCTGGTGGCTAATGGCCAACCACTCCGCTGCAGGAAATCCCCTTCCTGGAGATGGGGAGGGGGAATGGTTTGCTGGAGAATTCCACCTACTCTCCTTCTGGGGGAGAGTTTTCCATTGTCCATTTCCCTTTACGTGAAAGAGCTCCCCGATCTCTAATTTTAAGATTATCCTCCATAGTTCTGGATTAGAAAAAAACTATTTCTCCCTATACACCGGTGTTCAAATCCTTTACAACTTCTAACCCCTTCTTTCTTCAATATTAATCTTCCATATCAACTGGAGTCAGAGAGGGAAATGTTACAGGATGTGGGGTGGGCAGGCGCAAGTGAGGGCGGGGGAAGATATCTTTGATTATCACCCCAGAAATACAAGGAGTGGTCGGGCAATCCATAGGAATGTTCAAAAACTACGGGACGTAAAGCTGCCATACAGCATCATATCAGTGTAGCTGAAAAATATATCTGACCATTCTAATTCCATCTTGCCGCACCCAGTCCATAGCCTCGCAGGCTACAGCACTTTGGATACAGATCCAGGCATCTCTTAAACTTCAGGTGTAGATCCAGGTACCCCTTAAACTTCAGATACAGATCCAGGTACCTCTTAAACTTCAGGTGTAGATCCAGGCACCCCTTAAACTTCAGATACAGATCCAGGTACCTCTTAAACTGCAGGTGTACATCCAGGTATCTCTTAAACTTCAGATACAGATCCAGGTAACCCTTAAACTTCAGGTCCAGATCCAGGCACCTCTTAAACTTCAGATACAGATCCAGGTATCTCTTAAACTTCAGATACAGATCCAGGTACCTCTTAAATTTCAGATGTAGATCCAGGTACCTCTTAAACTGCAGGTCCAGATCCAGGTAGCTCTTAAACTTCAGGTATAGATCAGGTATAGGTTTTTCCTAATATCCCCACCCAAAGCGCTATAGTCCCAGATACCATAGGCTGCTCTTTCACTCAAAGGAGAATCACCAGTTCTCAGGCGAGGGACAAGGTTGCAAAGGTGGGGCCTTTTTGAATGACCTCAGCTGCTGTGGGAATTGAATCCATGCTATTGGCATTGCTGTCCACCACAAAACAGCCATCTAGCCAACTGAGCTAAATTGACCCTCATTATACCTTTGATCAATAATCATTGGTCTGTGCTACGTGGTATTTGACATTTCCACAATGCGAAACACATCTTTCTTATCTACTCTGTGCAGGCCCCTCAACGTTTATACAAACCTCAATCCCTCAGCCTGCTCTGTTCAAAGGAAAATAACCCTAACCTGCCTAATCCTTCCTCATAACTGTAATTTCCCAGTGCTGGCCACATTCTTCTAAATCTCTTCCTGGTGCCTCTACATCAGCACTATAGTTAAGAAAGTCTCTACTTTCTCAAAGGAAAAAGGACATTTGACATGTCAAGTACAACTCTTGCCAACTTTTACAGATGCATTTTTATGGTTGTATCAAAGCTTGGTACAGCTCCTGCTCTGCCAAAATTGCAAGGAACTACAAAAGGTCATGAATGTAACCCAATCCATCACACAAACCAACTTCCCATCCATTGACTCTGTTTACACTTCCCACTGCCTCGGAAAAACAGCCAGCATAATTATGGACCCACATTCTCTCTTCCCCTTTTCCCTTTGGGAAAAAGATACAAAAGTATATCCAATGACTCAAGAACAGCTTCTGCCCTGTTGCCATCAGACTTTTGAATGGACCTAGCTCATATTGAGTTGATTTTTCTCTACATCCTAGTTATGACTATAAATCTACATTCTGTACCCTCTCCTTTCCTTCTCTATGAATGGTATGTTTTATCTGTATAGCGTGCAAAAAAAATTCACTACATGTTAATACATTTAACAATAATAAATCAAATCAAAATCCAGAACAGCATGTCCTTCCTATAATGTAATGACCAGAACTTACAGAAAATTCCAGTTGTGGCCCAAACGTTATATATAGTTCCAGTACTATACCCCTACTTTTCTGCCTTGTGTAATAAGGAAAAGAAATTCATATGTATTCTTTAACACCTTATTCAACTGCCCTGCCACCTTCTCTTACCTCCTCTACCCCATGGAATATCCTCTTGTTTACCGAGTACTCCCTTACATTCTTTTGCCCTCCCGAACTGCACAATCTCCCACTTCTACATATTGAGTTCCATTTGCCGCTTCTCTGCCCACTCAATAAAACCATTGATATAATTTTGGAGTCCACAGGTATCCTCTTCATTACCAACTAACCAGATAACCTTTGTGCCAAGTGTGAATTTCTCAGTCATACCTTCCACATTTAAGTCTAAATCAGTAACATATCGGTGGCAGAGTGGCACAGTGGTTAGTACTGCTGCCTCATAGACACCAGGGACTAGATCCACTCCAGACTCAGGTGACTGTCTGTTTGGAGTTTGCATGTTCTCCCCGTGTCTGTGTGAGTTTCCTCTGGTTTCCTCCCAGAGTCTAAAGATGCGTGGGTTAGGTGGATTGGCCGTGTAAATTGCCTCTTGTTGTCAGGGGGACTAACTAGGGTAAATGCATGGGTTGGTGAGGATAGGGTCTGGATGGGATTATGGTCAGTGCAGACTCAATGGGCCGAATGGCCCCATTCTGCACTGTAGAATTCTATGGATTCTACAGCAGAGAATCTAACACCTCTGTGGAATGAAATTAGAAACCACTTTACACTCGCTAAAACATCCATTGATTTTTTATTTTCTATTGTTAAGCCAATTTTGGATCCATTTCATCATATTCCCCTGCATGCCAAGGACTTTCTTCCTTTCTTGACCAGTCTGCCATGTGGAATCTTGTCATATGCCTTATTAAAATCCATGTAGACTTCATCCAGTACACTACCCTCATCAACCCTCTCTGGTACTTCCTCAAAACCCTGCCAATGGTGGCACTGCCTCCAATACAAATAAACATTGTGGCTCAGACTTCCTACTCCCCAGGGGATCATGCTTTCGAGGTAACCTGAAAGGTGAAATGGGAGACCCCCTGAAGGTCCCAGGCAATGCCCTGGAAATGCTTGGGAAGTTTCAATTTCCATTGGGTAACAGCCTCGCATTTGAAAATTTATTATTGGAAACTGTGAATGGTCTCTTAGCATAAAAGATACCAGGAAAAGTTAGAAGCATTGAAACCATTCCAAACTCCTGGCTGAACATAGTACTGAATCCCAATTCCCCCAGAATCTCCACTGCGCCCCCATTTTCCTCCACAGCTTTCCCCCAGATCTGTCATTGTTCTAAAGAATAACGGATAAGGATTTTTAACAGTTTGCATCAATTGTAAAGGGATCAATTAATATTTTCATAGAATCATAGAATCCTTACAGTGCAGAACAGGTCATTTGGCCCAACAAGACTGCACCAATTCTCTGACAGAGCATTTTATCAAGACACCCCTGCCCTATGAGCATAATCCCACTCATTTATCATGGCTAATCTATTTAACCTAATCATCTTTGGACATCTTTTCATTATTGATAAGTAATGTAAACCCACGTGACCCTTGTCCAGAAAGTGGTACCAACAGGGTTAAGGCAGGGAAGTTAAGACTGAAGCTGTGTTACTAGGCAGGAAGGAGAGCCTCAAGCAGAAGAATGGAAATGGAGTAAACAGTGTGTGTGGATGCAGGCCTGAAGAGAAAGCAAACAGAGACAGAAAGAGGAATACAGGATTTACTTTAGCAAACCTCTATTAAAAATTGATGTTTTTCCTCCTCCAGATGCTCCAGTTTCCTCCTACACTCCATCAATGTGCAGGTCAGGTGGATTGGTCATGCTAAATTGCCCCTTAGGGTCAAGGGACTTAGTAGGGTAAGTACATCAACTTCTAGGGATTGGGTGGGATTGTAGTCAGTACAGGCTCTATGGGGCTGAATGGCCCCCTTCTCTGCTGTAGGGATTCTATGATCCTTAGGTTATGAAACAATGTTACAATTGGGCTTCTTATGATATTTTGGGAGCAATAATAGTCTTTGAAATCCAGGTTTAAACCCCAATTTAATGAGATTATGGGAGGGGTTGAGGGATTATCTTGTGCACAATGACATAGTGGTTAGCACTGCTGCCTCAAACACACCAGGGACCCGGGTTCAATTCCTGGCTTGGGTCACTGTTTGAGTGAAGTTTGTACTTGCTCCCTGTGTCTGCATGGGTTTTCTTCAGGAGCTCCAGTTTTCTCCCACAGTCAAAAGATGTGCAGGTTAGGTGGATTGGCAGTGCTAAATTGCCCCTTAGCGTAAGGGGGGACCAGTTAGGATAAATGCCCTAGCTAGTCCCGTTTGAAAGGGGGAACTAGGATTATGGGGATAGGGTGGGATTGTGGTCAGAGCAGACGCAATGGTCCAAATGGCCTCCTACTGAACTGTTGGGTGCGATGATAAGGTCAATGAGACGGAACTGTATCACCATACTTCCACTCGCTTTTTTTTTTGCAATTAAAGCTTCCCTTGTCTGCATCAGAGCACTGGGACTGATTGTGATCTGCTTCCCGCCAAATGCCAAGGGTCATTGCCAGCCTCAATGGCTGCCTTCCAAATCAAATGATTCTGGCTCAGTTGAAATGTACGTGGAAAAAATATTTTTCAATTCAGCCGGTCGCTGCAGAATTCCTCACTACTGCTGGGTCTCAACTTCTATCTCCTGTGGTGACCATCTCACAGTGACAGATGCTAGATTGAGCAGTCAGTAGGAGAGAACTCGATAGACTTCCTATCAATAGAAATGATCTGAACTATTTGCACTGTCAGTGGGATGTATAATATTGAAAATCGTTAAAGTTCAGATCCTTATCAGCACTTGAAAATGCTTCAGGAGAAATTATCAATATATATTTTATATAAAAAATATATCTATACATTATATATGAAAATATAATTTCTTCCAACTTTCCAATATGAAAGTTTAAAATGATCTCATATCAAAAGCTTCCTATTCTCATGTTTGTAAGCATGTAAATGGGCATCATGATGGCACAATGGTTAGCTGCCTCACAGCACCAAGGACCCATGTTCATAGAACATAGAATATACTGCACAGTACAGCCCCTTCTGCTCTCAATGCTATACCTTGCTACGTCCCAACCCAAGATCAAGCTATCCCACTCCCTATAATTCTGGTGTGAATCCCAATTCGATTCCCGGCTTGGGTGACTACTGTGTGGAGTTTGCACATTCTCCCCGTGTCTGTGTGGGTTTCTTCCAGGTGCTCCGGTTTCCTCCTACACTCCAAAGATGTGAAGATGAGATGGATTAGCCATGCAAAACTGTCTCTTGGTGTCCAAAGATCTGCAGGTTAGGTGGATTGGCCATGGTAAATTATCCCTTTTGCACCCAAAGATCTGCAGTTTAGATGGATTGGCTGTGGTAAATTATCCCTTTTGCATGTAAAGATATGCAGTTTAGACGGATTGGCCATGCTAAATTCCCTCTTAGTGTACAAAGATCTGCAGGTTAGGTGGATTGGCTATGATAAATTGCCCTTCAGTGTCCCAAGATGTGCATGTTAGGTGAATTAGCCATAGTAAATTATCCCTTTGTGTCCAAAGATCTGCAGATTAGGTGGATTTGCCTTGCTAAATTATCCCTTTGTGTCCAAAGGTCTGCAGGTTAGGTGGATTAGCCATGCTAAATTACCCCTTAGTGTCACAAGAAGTAGGGGAATTAGCTGGGTAAATTTGTGGGGTTACAGAGATAGGGCCTGGATAAGATGCATTGTCAGAGAATTGGTGCCAACTCAATGGGCCAAATGGCCTCCTTCTGCACTGTGGTGATTCAATGATTAGCATGAGGTGTCTGAAAAGGAATCAAGGCAGCACTTGCACTCAATAGTCAGTGATGTCCACCCTGGTAACACCATTCCATGACTTCCCCGTGCGCAGAAAATGCATAGCAGGCTAAAAGCGAGAGGTGCTGTCCTTCAAATAAGTTATTAAACTAAAGCCCTCTTGGGGCTCCATGTTGGAAAGGGATTCGGGGGGAGGGGGGGGGGGGGGGGGGGGGGGGGGGGTCATGGGGAGAGTATTTTCCCCAACGCTTTGGCCAATATTCATCACTTAACGAACATCACTAAAGCAGTTTGATTATCAGCACTTTATAACACCATGCTAATTTACCTACAATCATTGAATCTCTACAGTGCAGAAGGAGGCCATTCAGTCCATCAAGTCTGCACCAGCTCTCTGACAGAGCATCTTAACCAAGTGATATCCCTTAACCTCACAGATTTACCTGGCTAATTCCCCTAACTCTTGTGACACTAAGGCACAATTTCGCATTGTCAGCCCACCGAACCTGCACATCTTTGGACAGGAGATGACTGTCCACAAATCAGATATCTTGTATCAAACTATAGAATCACTACAGTGCAAATCAGGTAATTCGGCCCATCGAGTCTGCGCCGACTCGCTGACAAAGCAACCCGAACCAGGCTCTCTCCCCATCCCATCTACTTACTCGACTAATCCCCCTAACCTAAGGGGCAATTTAGCATGGCCAACTCATCTAACCTACACATTGTTGGATACTAAGAGGCAATTTTGCATGGTCAATCCACCTAACCTGCGTATCTTTGGAGCGTGGGAGGAAACTGGAGCACTGGTTACACAGATACAGGGAAAACGTGCAAACTCCACACAGACAGTTAGCAAGGCTGGAATTGAGCTTGGGGCCCTGGTGCTGTGAGGCAGCCGGGCTAACTATTGTGCCACCTTGCCACTCCACATTATATCTGTTCCTCTGCATCAGAAGTATTTCATTGGCTGGAATGTTGGATTGAGAACATCCTAGGGCTGTGAAAGGCGCTAGATAAATGTAAGTCTTCCATTCTTTCTCCTTCCACAAACATAAGATAAAACAGCATCGAAGATAGTGCCTTAGCAAACATAGTGGAGGATAGGTGGGAGCAAAGGGGGGGGGAGTGTAGTTATGGAGGAGGGCACACCTAACTTGTGAGGGGCATATTTTTTGGGAAGCTGCATTTAACCAGGTGCCATATGTTGCAAACAGTCTTTGTAAATGACTGCATCTTTATCTCAGAGAAGGCACTGCCGGCACAAAACTGTTAGATTTCGCAGTGAATCTAAATAGCAAAGACATTTACAGCACCGTAAATATTTTGGAGAAGAGACTCCAACACTTTGACAAGCAGTTAGAGAGTGCACGTCGAAATCTGGTGAGGACCTCCAGCAGCTTGGTTAGTACGTAGTTGCATTGGATAATTAGAGAAAGGATACAACCCACTTACATTCACTATCGAGCCCTCAGAATTTCCCAAGTACCTGACAATCAATAAAGTCTTTCTGAAGTGCACTTGCTGCTGCTGTGTGGGCAAACATGGTGACCAATATAGTCATTTGGTATGGCTCCTGCCCTGCCCAAGACCACATGGAATTACGAAAGCTCATGAACGTATTCCAATCCACCACACGAGCCAGCCTCCCATCTACTGACTCTGTCTATACTTCCTGCTGTCTCGGTGAAGCAAAATTAAAGACCCCATGCACCCCGGATATTCCCTCTTCCATTTTTTTCCTTCGGGAAAAAGATACAAAAGTCTGAAGTCACGTTCCATTCGATTCAAGAACAGCTTCTTTCCTGCTGCTGTCAGACTTTTGAATGGATCTATCTTGCACTAAATTGATCTTTCGCTACACCCTAGCTATGACTGCAACACTACATTCTACACTCTCTCCTTTCCTTCTCTATGATCAGTATGCTTTGTCAGTATAGTGAGCAAGAAACAATACTTTTCGCCGTATGTCAATACACGTGACAATAATAAATGAAACTCAAACCAAGGTCCGTTGACCTCGAGCGGGATTTTCCAGTTCTAGTTGGGAAATCCTGCCCACCCATGTCACAGCACAAAGAGGCCTTTTGGCCCATAACTTCCTTACCACTCATCAAGCCTCTTGTTTGTTTGTTTAGCTTATTTATATATTAGTGTCATAAATAGACTTACATTAACACTGCAATGAAGTTACTGTGAAAATCTCACATATCATTTGAATCCCATTTCCCAGCACTTGGTCCTTCGCCTTGAATACTATGGAGTTTCAAGTGCTCATCTAAATGTTTGTTAAATGTTGTGAGAGTTCCCGCCTCTCCCACCATTTCAGGCAGCAAGTCCCAGATACCCACCACCATCTGGGTGAGAAACTTTTTCCTCAAATCCTCTCTAAAATCTCCCACCCTTTACCATACATCGATAGTCCTCGGTACTTGGTTACCCCTCTACTAAGGGGAAAAGTTCCTTCTGATCTACACTACATGGTGACGCAGTGGTTAGCACTGCTGCCTGGGAGTCGAGTTGGATCCCTGGCCTCGGGTCACTGTCTGTGTGGAGTCTCCCCGTGTCTGTTTGGGTTTCCTCCCACAGTCTGAAAGGCGTGCCGGTTAAGCTGCACTGGCCATGCTAAATTCTCCCTCAGTGTGCCTGAGTGTGACGACTAGGGGATTTTTACAGTAACTTTATTGCAGCGTTAGTGTAAGCCTACTTGTGCCACGAATAAAAAGTATCTATGCCCTCATGATATTGTACACCTCAATCAGGTGCCCTCTCAGTCTTAATATAAAAGCTAATTTCTGCAAATGCTGAAATCTGAATCTGAAACAGAAAATGCTGGAAGATCTCAGCAGGATTGACAGCATCCGTGGAGAGAAAATGGACCCAACACTTGCAAAGTTCTATCTTCTCTCCAAAGATCGAGTCAGACCTTTTAAGGTTTTCCAGCATTTACTGTGCACATTCCTCTCAGCCCTCTTCACTCAAAGGAAAATAACCCCACTGCATAGCCAATTCACTATAGCCCAGGCCACTTCCTGGTGAATCTCCTCTCTGTGCTCTGGTGTAGAAGGTTGTACTAATGGCCAACTAGTTTGTCTTAAGATTTGGTGGTGGACAGGACACCTGCTTTTCTTTAATGCTCGGGTATTTTTTGCTATAATGCTGGCAAACATTGACCCCACATTTGATGCAAAGGATGAAGACCAGCTTTAACCCCAATCTGTACTGAGTCCTTTCATCTCCAAAGAACAGCAGCCGTATTCCCGACAGTGCAGAAGTAGGCCATTTGGCCAAATGAATCTGCACCCATTCTTCCACATAGCATCTTTCCCAGGCTCACACACTCCATCCCAGCCTTGTAACCCCCGTGTATTTGCTCAGCTAATCCACCTAACCTACATGCCTTGGGACACTAAGGGACAATTTAGCATTGCCATTTCACCTAACCTGCACATCTTTGAACACTAAATGGAAATTTAGCATGGCCAATCTACCTAACCTGCACATCTTTGTATACAAAGGGGCAATTTAGCATGGCCAATCCACCTAACTTGCATGTCTTTGGACTGTGAGAGGAAACCGGAGCATCTGGAGGAAACCCACAGGGAGAACATGCAAACTCCACACAGTCGTTCAAGTCTGGAATTGAATCTGGGTCCCCAATGTAGAGGTAGTAGTGCTAACCAATGTGTCACCGTACCACCCACATCACCATCTCCAGACTGCCGCATCCTCTTCCTCCCCACTTCCAGATTTCACTTGCGAATTTTATTTTCCAATGTCTCATTTCACATTCTCCAGCTTATAGAATCACATTATAATAACTCTAGGAGTCAGCTGTAAAGGAAGTGTTTTATTGTACAAAATGTAAGGTAAAACCACAAACCTGTGGTGAACATAAAAAGGTCCCAACCAGGATGGACCTGGTCAGGAGCCTGCTTTATACGGGGTTTTGTATACAATCTCCATCTGGTTAGTTTGGGAAAGGCGATGGCCTGGTGGTATTATTGCTAGACTATTAATCCAGAAACTCAGCTGATGTTCTGGGGACCTGGGTTTGAATCCCACCATGGCAGATGGTGGAATTAGAATCCAATAAAAACTATCTGGAATTAAGAATTGATTAATGACCATGAAACCATTGTCGATTGTCTGAAAAATCTGTCTGGTTCACTAGTGTCCTTTAGGGAAGGAAATCTGCTGTCCTTACCCAGCCTACCCTAATGTGACTCCAGAGCCACAGCGATGTTGTTGACTCTCAAATGCCCTCTGAACAAGGGCAACTTGGGATGGGCAATAAATGCTGGCCAGCCACTAATTTTCCATGTCTCATGAATGAAATAGGAAGTTAATTATCTGTCCTCAGGGAGCTTGTACTCAATGAGATCTGCAGGGAGGTCATTCAGTGACTCCCATGCAAGTCAGAGAGGTTATCATGCCCCAACCCCCTTTTAGTCTGAACACTCCTCCTTGTTCTTTGGGTATCATGGCCATCTTCAGGCTTACGGCCTTTTCTCCATTTCTTACTTCGTCTGGTCGAGTTCAAGTCTTAATTTGTTCTGGCAAAATTTGTAAGGCATCCCGAAAATTTAAACTTTGTCCATCTTCAGTGTTGATGGTAAGTTTATGGGCAAAATAAGGTGACTCAGGGCATCTGCATCAGTGACTTGTGTCCCTGGTTTATGTGCCAGAGTGACTAATAATAGCGCCCATCATTGTTTTCGGACTGACGGGACAGGAAGGGTCATTTTGTGCTCGGATAAAAGGCCCATCAGAGGTTTGTGGTCAGTCCTGACGGTAAAGTATCGGCCATATTTCCTTGGAAAAAGGAACTGAAGGCACTGTTGCTCAGTTTGCAGATGATACAAAGATATGTAGAGAGACAAGGAGTATTGAGGAGCAGGGAGAACTGCAGAAGGACTTGGACAAGTTAGGAAAGTCGTCAACAAAGTGATAGATAGAATACAATGTGGAAACGTGTGAAGTTATGCACTTTGGAAAGGTGAATGGAGGCATAGACTATTTTCTAAATGGGAAAACGCTGAGGAAATCAGAAACACGAATGGACTTGGGAGTCATTGTTCAAGATTTTCTTAAGGTTAACGTGCAGATTCAGTTGGCAGTTAGGAAGACAAATACAACGTTAGCAGTCATGTCGAGAGGGCTGGAATACGAGAGCAGGGATGTACTTCTGAGGTTGTATAAGGCTCTGGTCAGACTCCATTTGGAGTATTGTGAGCAGTTTTGGGCCCCATATCTGGCAAAGGATGTGTTGGCCTTGGAAAGGGTCCAGAGGAAGTTCACAAGAATGATCCCTGGAATGAAGACCTTGTTGTATAAGGACTCTGGGTCTGTACTCGTTGGAATTTAGTAGGATGCGGGGGGGTCTTATTGAAACTTACAAGATACTGCAAGGCCTGGGATAGAGTGGATGAGGATAAAGTAGAACCAGTGGGCACAACCTCAGACTAAAGGGACAATCCTTTAAAACAGAGATGAGGAGGAATTTCTTCAGCCAGGGAATGGTGAATCTGTGGAATTCTTTGCTGCAGAAGATTGTGGAGGCAAATCATTTATGTCTTTAAGACAGAGGTAGATAGGGTCTTGATTTATAAGGGCATCAGGGGTTATGGGGAGAAGGCGGGAGACCGGGGATGAGAAAAATATCAGCCATGATTGAATGGTGGAGCAGACTCAATGCATCGAGAGGCTTGATTCTGCTCCGATGTCTTATGGACATACACATGTAGATGGAAGTTCTTCACTGTGAAGACCATTGCTAAATCCTCCTTTTCTATCTGCGCATGCCTTCTTTCTGCATTGGCTAATATCCTTCAGGCATATGCAATTGGGAGTCCCATTCTGTCATTCCATTATAACAAGATGCAGTAAAATGTGCCTTATAAAGCAAGCCAGACATCAGCCTGATTCTCTCAAGACATACCCATGCTGGACAGATTTTTCCTCTGGCAATTCTGCTTATATTCTGAACGCATATTTTGAAGGTCTTTACAAAGTTGGAGAGAACAGTTTAGTGTACATCACTCCTGGCACAATTAACTACAGGATTCCAATGAGACTCGGAAGAAATAACAGAAATTATCTTTAAGGTCGGACCTTTCTCCTTCTCTTCAGAAGGTCAGTATTGACTCAATGGGCCGAATGGCCTCTTTCTGCATTGTGTTCCAAACCATCTGTCACCATTGCCCTACTCAGTCACATTCTTGCTATTAGTTTTCTAATTAATAAACAGCGCTTTTCAAAGAAAAATACTCTTCATTTTTTTTTAATGCCTGTGAGATTTGTGCTCCCACTCGAGCAGTATTCAGCAGATCACATTCAAATCCCGAGAGACCACGGGATGAACTCAAAGGGTTGGAAACCCTTAAAACTAACAGGCTTTAGGAGAGAAACCCCGAGCTTCGGGCCGAGGCAGTTGAAGGTACCGCCATCAAGTTAGAGCGAAGGAACTGGGGGTAGGCAAGGAGGCCAGCACTGGAGGAGTGCAGCAATCTCAAAGAGTTATAGGAGATAATAAGAAAGTGAGACAATGAGGAGATTGTTGCGCAGAATCATCGAATCACTCAGTGCAGAAGGAAAACACTCAATCAAGCTAATCGAGTCGGCACCAGTTCTTCGAGAGAGCCCTATGTCTACAAGTCCACTAATCTTCCCTAACCTACGCTCCTTGTGACACTAAGGAAAAATTTAGCATGGCCAATCCGCCTAACTGGCATATCTTTTGGGCTGTAAGAGGAAACCGGAGCACCCAGAGGAAACCCATGCAGACACGAGGACAAAGTGCAGACTCCACACAGTGACCTGGGAATCCAACCCTAGTCGCTGGTGCTGTGAGGTAGCAGTGCTAACCAGTGTGCTAACCCCGGATGGTTATAATGTTGCTGAGCTCCTAATCTAGAGGCCAAGGCTAATGCTTTGGGGACACGGATTTAAATGCTGTCATGGCAACCAGTGGAATTTGAATTGATTTGATAAATATGGAATTATGAAACTAATTTCGGTATTCATGCAACTGTCACCGGTTGATGTAAACTCCCATGTGGTTCTCCAATCTGCTATCCCCCAACCTCACACGCCCACAACCTTCACCCATCCACACACCCCCACAAGTGAGTGAACCAGTTTTCCTATCAGCAAGATGGTGGACTCCGTCTTGTGAGAAAACAGGTTCACTTACTTGCGGAGGTGGGGGGGGGGGGTCTCTTAACTGCCCTCTGCAATGTCCTAGCAAACCATTCAGTTCAAAACCAATTAGATACATAGAAACATAGAAAATAGAAGCAGGAGTTCAGCCCTACGAACCTGCACTGCCATTTATTTTGCTCATGGCCGGTCATCAAATTCAATATGCTGATCCCACCTTCCTCCCAAAGTTTAGACCCCTTTAGCCCAAAAATCCCTGATTACAGAATGCTACAGTGCAGAAAGGGCTCTTCGGCCCATCGAGCCTGCACTGAGGCATGAAATGGGCGGCACATTGACACAGTGGTTAGCACTGTTGCTTCACAGCTCCAGGGTCTTGGGTTCAATTCCCAGCTCGGCTCACTGCCTGGGTGGAGTTTGCACATTCTCCCCGTGTCTGCATGGGTTTCCTCTGGTTTTCTCCCACAGTCCAAAGATGGCCATGATAAGAAATTGCCCCTTTGTATCCAGGGATGTGTAGGTTAGAGGGATTAGTGGGTATAATATGTAGGGATATAGGGGTAAAGCCTGCGTGGGATTATGTTTAGTGCAGACTCGATGGGCCAAAGGGCCTCTTTCTGCACTATAGGGTTCTATGATTCTATGAAATGCCCTGACCTGCCCACTAAATCCAGAACTTGGCCTACAGTCTAGAATGCTATGGTGTGCCAAATACTCATCTAGTTACTTCTAAAGAATGTAGGCATCCCACCTCCACTACCTTCTGGCAGCTCATTCCAGACTGTCAGCACCCCTGGGTAAAAAATATTTTCCTCAAATCCTCTCTAAATCTCCCACCTCTCACTTTTGACTTGTGTTCCCTCGTAACTGACCCTTCAAATAACTCACCCTCTCCAGGCATCTCATAATCTTGTACCCCTCAATCAGGTCACCCCCCCTCAGTCTTCTCTGCTCCAGAGAAAGCCACTCAAGCCTATCCAATCTCTTTTCATAACTCAAGTGTTCCATCCCAGGCAGCATCCTGGTGAATCTCCTCTGCACCCCATCCGGTCTATTCATGTCCTTCCTATAATGTGGTGACCAGAACTGCACTCCAGCTGTGGCCTCGCCGAAGTTCTACACAACTCCATCATGACCTCACTGTTTTTTTGTAATCTATACCCCGATTGATAAAGGTGAGTGTGCCATATGATTTTTTCACCATCCTATTAACCTGCTTTTCCATTTTCAGAGATCTATAGACAAACACGTCAAGGTCCCTTTGTCCTTCAGAACTTCCAGGATCAGATCTTTCATTGTATACATCCTTGTCAAATTACACCTTCCAAAATGCATCACCTCTCACTTTTCCAGGTTAAGTTCCATCTGCCACTTATCCACCCATTTGACCATCTCGTCTACATCTTCCTGTAACCCAACCTCACTGTTAACCACCCATCCAATCTTTGTGTCATTGGCAAACTTATTGACCCTAACCCCCCAACGTAGTCATCTATGTCATTTATATAAATGAAAACAATCGGGGCCCAGTATGGATCGCTATGGTACATCACTAGTCACTGGCCTCCAGTCACTAAAGCAGCCATTTTTCACCACTCTCTGTTCTCCTATAGCTAAGCACATTATGTATCCATTTTGTCAGAGCACCTTGTATCCCATGTGCATTAGCCTTCTTAATAAGTCTGCTTTGTGGGACTTATTAAGAACTATGTCCGATTTTTCTTGAAATCACATAACATTTTGGTCTCTCAACTTCTTTCTGTGGTAATGAATTCCACACATTCACCACCATCTAGCTGAAGAAATTTCTCCTTATCTCTCTCTTAAAACATTTACCTCTTATCCTCCAACTATGACCCCTATTTCTGGACTCTTCCATTACTGGCAACATTTTTTCTGAATCCACTCTGTCTAACCCTGTTAGATATTTATAAACTTCTACGAGATCCCTCTCACTCTTCTAAACTCCAATGAATATAATCCAACCAATTCAGTCTTTCCTCATATGACAGACCTGCCATTCCAATAATCAGCTGGGTAAATCTTTACTCCCCCTATAGTAAGGAAATCCTTCCTCATAAAAGGACACCAAACTGTGCACAATACTCCAGTTGTGGACTCACCAATGCCCTATACAATTAAAAAACATCCCGATCCCAATACTCAAATCCTCTTGCTATGAAGGCCAATGTACCATTTGCCAAATGTTGGCTTTGCCAGCGACATCCTCATTGTAATTGTAAAAAAGAGATAAGGAGAGGCAAAGCGGAGAGATTTGAATAGGAGGATGAGAATTTTAAAGTGGAGAAGTTGCTAGGACCATCATTGATCATAGAATCCCTGCAGTGCAGAGGGAGGTCATTTGGCCATTTGTGTCTGCACCAACTCTCCAACAGAGCATCTTACTCAGATCCTATCTCCCACACTATCTCCATAACCCTGAGCACGTAGCATGGCCAATCCACCTAACCTACACAAATTTGGACATTAAGGGGCAAATCAGCATGGCCAATCTACCTAAATTTTGATTTGATTTACTATTGTCACATGTATTGCGATACAGTGACAAATATTCTTCCTTGTGCGCTATACAGAAAAAGCGTACCGTTCATAGAAAAGGAGATGAGAGAGTGCAGAATGTAGTGTTACAGTCATAACTGGGGTGTAGAGAAAAATCAACTTAATGTGAGGTAGGACCGTTCAAAAGTCTGATGGCCGCAAGGAAGAAGCAGTTTGGGTCAGTCGGTGTGTGACCTCAAACTTTTATCTTTTTCCCAATTGAAGAAGGTGGAAAAGAGAATGCCCGAGGTGTGTGGGGCCTTTAATTATGTTGGCTGCTTTGCCAAGGCTGCAGGGAAATGTGGGGAGTTAACGGATGGGAGGTTGGTTTGTATTTCTGGTAAACTTTGGACAGTAGGGTAACTTAACATAGCAGGTAGGTAAATGTTAGTCTCCAAAGATGATCTATCTACATATCCCTGGACACTAAGGGGCAATTTAGCATGGCCAATCCATCTAACCTACACATCTTTGGACACTAAAGGGCAATTTAGCATGGCTAATCCACCTAACCTGCACATCTTTGGACACCAATGAACAATTTACTTGTCCAATCCATCTAATTGACACACCTTTGGACACTAAGGCCCAAATCAGCATGGCCAATCCATCTAACATACACATCTTGGGACATTAAGGGACAATTTAGCATGGTTAATCCACTTAAACTGTGCACTTCAAAGGAAAGAGGAGGACCCAGAGGGAACCCATGCAGACACGAGGGGCACATATAAACTTCACACAGAGAATCATCCGAGGCCAGAACTGAACCCGGGTCCCTGGGTGTTGTGAAGCCGCAGTGCTCGCCACTGTGCCAGCGTGCCGCCCTGACCATGAGCCAACGCAAGCCAATGGCGCAAGATGAAACGGGCGATCAGAACTTGGCACAAGGAGGGAGGTAGGCAGCGCAATTTTAAATGAGCTCATGTGATGATGTAGGGTCATGTGAGGGCAGTGAAAGAGAGCAAAGAGTGAAACCGAACGTTCTCATCCAAGACCAACAGTGGAAAATTCGACAGGGTCGATGTTGTAATCTTGGCACACCAACGTTGACGGAAATACGGCTTAATTTATGAAGTTAGCCAAGTGGGGTGAAAAATAGCCTCAGAAAAAAAATTCCCAGCAAAGACTTTGACTGAACTTTCATATTGTTTCAAGCTCATTTGAACTCCTCAAGTCACGAAACCAACACTTTAGTCAAAGCAAAACTAGAGTTTCCCAGACACATTTGCCAATCTTTCATAGAATTAAACACCAGATAACGCACAAAATGGCAACCGTCCAGGTAGAAATGAACACTGCACAGATCTCTGTCGAATAAACAAGATCTTCACAATTCAACAAAGCCATTCTTTTCACTTTTGGCAAACAATAGCATGAATCGACTCAAAGAAACAATCAGTTTGTTCTCTGAATAAAAGGCATAAGGTGAGCTACTTTGAATAGAAAAGCCTTTGTTATCGATCTTCTCAAAACATTACCCCAAGCCTCACCTATTTTTTTCTGTCTTTTCTTTAAGGGTTTGACATGTGTAGTGTTTCAAGGCTCGATTCTTAATGATTTTATTTGTTTTCTTTTATGAGTAGAAATTTCACAGGCGGTGAGGAGAGAGTTCCACGGGGTGAGATGTGCTGCTTTTTCATAGGGATCTACCCCTTCACCCCAACCTACCGCACACTGGGATTCTTTGGGGAAAGGAGGAACTTTCATTTGCATATTGCCTTTAACAACAGCAGGTTATCCCTAAGTGCTCCAGAGCCAGCGAGTTACTTCCAAAGGGTAGTAAAATCATAAAATCATCGAATCCCTACAATGCAGAAGGAGGACATTCGGCCCATCATCTCTGCAGCAACTCTCCAACAGAATATCTTAGCCAGGCCCTTTCCCCATATATTTACCCTAACCTACATATCTTGAGGGGCATGGCTAATCTCCCCAACATCTTTGGGTTTCCTCCCACAGTCCAAAGATGCACAAGTTAGATTGATTGGCCGTAACAGATTGCCCTTAGTGTCAGGGGTACTAGCAGGGTAAATATGTGGGGTTACGGAGATGAGACCTGATTGTCATCAATGCAGACTCAATGGGCCAAATGGCCTCTTTCTGAACTGTAGTTCTTTCATAGAATTCCCTAGAGTGCAGTAGGAGGCCTTTCAGCCCATCAAGAATGCACTGATCACAATCCCACTCAGGCCCTATCCCCACAAGCCTATGCATATACCCTAGCTAGTCCCGTGACACTAAGGGGCTATTTAGCAAGGCCAATGCACCTAACCAGCTCATCTTTGGACTATGGGAGGAAACTGGAGCACTCGGAGGTGTGAAACTAAGGGGTAATTGACAATTTGAAACTTCTCAAGATGATGGGGAATATTCGGGCCTGCAACTTTTTCAGAGTTTTTCCTCTCTCTCTTCTCCATCTAGCTTAATCAGAAGCTCAACTTAAATTCTGGTCTCATGAGGAAATGGGAGTTCCACCATGCTTCTGCTGAAGTGGGAATGGTGGATTGGGAGAGGTTGGAAGAAAGATGTGGGCCATGGTAATACCAAAACACAATTACTTGGATAGGTAACATGCAGGTAAAATGTGCTGGAATAAACTCGACAAGTCATTGAAGTTCCTCAAGACAATTAGGGATGGGCAATACATATTCCCCTGATGTAATACTGTGATTATGTGGTAATATTGGTGAGCATCATGAAGGTTATTTCCAAGATAACGTCTGGCTGGTAATGGTTTTTCATCAGGGAACCTCTACAATGCAGAAGGAGGCCATTCAGCCCATCAAGTCCACACTTGGAGAAAACCCATGCTGACATGGAGAAAACGTGCAAGCTCCACACAGACAGGAATGCAGATCCCTGACACTCTGATGCAGCATCACTAACCACTGTGCCACCATGCGCTGATTTTTAGCCCCCAGTGGAATGGGCAAGGAGGAGGTGAGAATTTGCACCACTCGCCAGCTTCCTAGTCTGCCAGCACCAGCAACCCCTCCATGCAGGCCAAATTTCCCAGAGGCAGAAGTGAGTGCAGAAAGCAGGGTAACCCAGCTGCACTCTATTTTGTAGCATTGTCCCTCACTGTGAGTCCCAGATCCCCGGAAGGATGCCTTTTGTCCCATGTTTCCGGTAGAGCTTGTGGGAGGATGTGCCAGGGAATCTCCAAGGTTGAATTTGAAGGATTCCAGGGAGACTGCAACTCAGCAAACTGATAACAGGCAGTGGGATGCTCTGGTCCCACTGATGTCATGATGTGGAGATGCCAGCGTTCGATTGGGGTAAATGCAGTAAGAAGTCTCACAACACCAGGTTAAAGTCCAACTGGTTTATTTGATGGTAATTCCACAAGCTTTCAGAAACGCTGTTCTTTCGTAAAGTTCTGATCAGAGAAGGATATATAAACAGTTATCTGTAAGAAGAACCATCACAGTTAACAGTCAACTGTGTGTTCTGACGAAGGAACAGTGTTTCCGAAAGCTTGTGGGTTTACTATCAAATAAACCAGTTGGACTTTAACCTGGTGTTGGGAGACTTCCCAGTGATGTCAACAGGGTTTCCTGAGGGTGCACTGTCGATGGTTCTGGAAAATCCTGCTGGCATAAACATCCAGAAAATTCTGGTGGCTGGCACAGTGGTTAGCACCACTGCCTTACAGCACCAGGGACCCGGGTTCGATTCCCAGCTTGGGTCACTGTCTGTGCGGAGTCTGCACGTTCTCCCCGTGTTGCGTAAGTTTCTTCCAATTTCCTTCCACAGTCCAAAGATGTGCGGGTTAGGTGGATTGGCCATGCTAAATTGTTCCTTAGAATCCAAAAATATGGATTAGCATATTGTAAATGTGTGTGTTACAGATGGGGGTGGGGGGGGCTGGGTAAGATGCTCTTTGAGAGTCAGTGCAGACTTGATGGGCCGAATGGTCTATTTTGGGTCTGTAGGGATTCTATGATGATTTCCTGCAAGGCTCCACTTGGGTCAATTTGTTGCACAAAGCCATTGTGCACATGGAAGGCTTCTGCAGAAAATGCAGACGTATGGGATTGAGGGTGATTGAGCTAATTGGATTAGGAATTGGCTAGCAGATAGAAGACAGAGGGTGGTGGTTGATGGGAGATATTCATCGTGGAGTTCGGTTACTAGTGGTGTACCTCAGGGATCTGTTTTGGGGCCCCTGCTGTTGTAATTTTTATAAATGATCTGGATGAGGGTATTGAAGGATGGATTAGTAAATTTGCAGATGACACTAAAGTCGGTGGAGTGGTAGATAGTGAAGAGGGGTGTTATAGTTTGCAGAGAGACTTGACAAGTTGCAGAGCTGGGCCGAGAGGTGGCAAATGGAGTTTAATGTGGAAAAGTGTGAGGTAATTCACTTTGGCAGGAATAACAAATGTGTAGAGTATAGGGCTAATGGTAGGACTCTTAATAGTGTTGATGAACAGAGGGATCTTGGTGTATGTGTGCATAGATCCCTGAAAGTTGGAAATCAAGTCGATAAGGTTGTTAAGAAGGCATACGGAGTCTTAGCTTTCATTGGTAGGGGGATTGAATTTCGGAGCCGCAACGTCATGTTGCAACTGTACAAAACTCTAGTGCGGCCGCACTTGGAGTATTGTGTACAGTTCTGGTCCCCACATTATAAGAAGATGTGGAGGCATTGGAGAGGGTACAGAGGAGGTTTACCAGGATGTTGCCTGGTATGGAGGGCAGGTCCTATGAAGAGAGGTTGAAGAATTTGAGGTTGTTTTCGTTAGAAAGGAGGCGGCTAAGAGGGGACCTTATCGAAACATATAAGATGATTAGAGGTTTAGATAGGTGGACAGTGATAGCCTTTTTCCTAGGATGGAGAAAGCTAGCACGAGGGACATAGCTTTAAATTAAGGGGTGGTGGTTTTAGGACAGATGTCAGAGGTAGGTTCTTTACCCAGAGGGTGGTAAGGGTATGGAATGCCTTGCCTGCGTCAGTTGTAGATGCGCCAAGTTTGGTGGCGTTTAAGAGGTTAGTAGGTAAGTTTATGGATGAAAGGGGAATGGTTTAGGTTAGAGGGTCACTACTTGTTCCTAATTGGTCGGCGCAACATCGAGGGCTGAAGGGCCTGTTCTGCGCTGTAATGTTCTATTGGCCATTGCTGAAAGAGTTGAACAGCGTCCAATATTGGAGTGGACATTTGAAGGATCCAATGAGTACGCTGATTGGCAAAAACAACCAGGGAGGGGGAGGAAGAGACCAACGAGGTCTGATACTCCTAAGAAAATGGCAGGGAAAACCATGATTAGCCCATCGGATAAGGAGAATCTAAACAGTACGTGCGGGTGGAATAGTTAAGAAACAAGAATCCAAATATAGAAACATAGAATAACACCGGAGTAGGCCATTCAGCCCTTCAGACAAGCTCCATCACTCATTGTAATCATGGCTGATCCTCCATCTCCACACTCCCCACACACCCATACAGAAGGTTGCACAGTGATACTGTGGTTAACACCACTGTCTCACAGCGCCAGGGACCTGGCTTCAATTCCAGCCTCAGGTCACTGTCTTGCGATATTCTCCCTGTGTCTACCTGGATTTCCTCCAGATGCTCAGGTTTCCTTCCACAGTCCAAGGATGGGCAGGTTAGGATGGATTGGCCACGCTAAATTGTCCCTTAGTGTCCAAAGATGTGTGGGTTAGGTGGATAGGCTATGCTAAATTGCCCCTTAGTGTCCAAAGATGTGCAGATTAGATGGGCTGGTAGGACCTGGGTGGGATCGTGGTCGGTGCAGACTCGATGGGCCAAATGGCCTTCTTTTGCACTGTAGAGATTGTTGTATACCCCTTAACACATTCTTACGCACCAAAACCCCAAACCCTCGTTGGCAGCTGCCATTGTACATGTGAGTGAAATATCGAGCCAGCTCCTTGCACAGACGGAAAGGGTTTTGCAAATGTGTTGACTTATTTAAACCACATTTTTTTGGCTTGCTGCCGACTGCATTTTTAACTGCACCGTTCAGTACGTGGTACTGCCTGAAGCACAGGCTATAAATTTTCCATAAAGCCTGTGCTCTGTCAAATCCTTCATGGCATAAATTATCATTTTCCACTTTAATATTTATCACTTACGAGCAAACCGCCTTTGGATGTGTTTCCTCTGTACATATTACATATTTTCCCTCGCAGTTACATCTTAATATGACAAGCGGGCAACAAGTCTCTAAATACAATAAATTGATGAATTTATGCTCTGACATGATGCATTATTTCCATTGATGTTTCAAGGCATTAAATAATAGTCTCTCACTTAATCCCATCCTGAAATAATGCGATGATTTCAGTGGATGTCAGTTAGCATTGCTCACAGCAAACTGGGGCACGGTTTTCTCACAGAGTTATAGAGGTTTACAGCATGGAAACAGGCCCTTCGGCCCAAATTGTCCATGCCGCCCCTTTTTTTGTAAACCCCTAAGCTAGTCTTATGAGGAAGGGGGGCTTTTCTCTTTAGAGGGGGGGAGAATGAGAGGAAACTTGACATAAGATGATGAGGGGGATTGATAGAGTGGACATGCAAGAGACTATTTCCTCAGGTGGATGTAGCTGTTACTCGGGGACATAACTATAAGGTTTGTAGTGGGAGATATAGGAGGGATGTCTGAGGTAGATTCTTTAGTAAAGTTTCACAACACCAATTTTAAATCCAATTTATTTGATAGTAAATCTGCGAGCTTTCGACACTATGGCCTTCGTCAGGCAAATGCAGTATTCTGGTCTGCAATAGCACACATCAGCACAGACAGTCACAGATTGCTGATTAGAATGCGAATCCTTACATCTAACCTGCTTTTCAAGTGTTAAAGTGGCTAACAATGTGTGTGAAGGGAATCCTGAGCATTGGTTAGAGAATTGTGTATTTTCTCCAGACAGCACAGTAAGTGAGGTTTTTTGCTAACCCAGGCAAGTTACGGGGGTTACAGATAGTATATCATGAAGCCAAGATTCCTATTAAGACCGTCCTCATGTGTGCGGAACTTGGCTATCAGTCTCAGCTCAGCGACTCTGCGCTGTCGTGTGTCTCGAAGGCCCCCTTGAAGAACATTTACCCACAGGTCGGAGGCCGAATGCCTGTGACTGCTGAAGTGTTCGCCCACAGGAAGGGAACTGTTTTGCCTGGTGATTGTTGAGCGATGCTCATTCATCTGCTGTCATAGTGTCTGCATGGTCTCCCCAATGTACCATGCTTTGGGACATCCTTTCTTGCAACGTATTAGGTAGACAACGTTGGCCGAGCTGCAAGAGTATGTACCGTGTACCTGGTGAATAGTATCCTCACGTTTAATGATGTCGTCCATGTCTATGATCTGGCATGTCTTGCAGAGGTTGCTGTGGCAGGTATTGTGGTCACTGTTCTCCTGAAGGTTGGGTAGTTTGCTGCGAACAATGATCTGTTTGAGGTTGTGCGGTTGTCTGAACACAAAAAGTGGGGGGGTGGGGATGGCCCTAGCGAGATGTTCATCGTCATCAATGATATGTTGAAGACTCCAGAGAAGATGTCGTAGCTTCTCCACTCCAGGGAAGCTACAACAATACCACACAACCCTGCCACAGCAACCTCTTCAAGACATGCCAGGTCATAGACATGGATGACATCATCAAACGTGAGGATACCATTCACCAGGTACACGGTACGTACTCTTGCAACTCGGCCAACGTTGTCTACCTAATACGTTGCAAGAAAGGATGTTCCGAAGCATGGTACATTGGGGAGACCATGCAGACACTATGACAGCGGATGAATGAGCATCGCTCAACAATCATCAGGCAAAACAGTTCCCTTCCTGTGGGCGAACACTTCAGCAGTCATGGGCATTTGGCCTCCGACCTGCGGGTAAATGTTTTTCAAGGGGGCCTTCAGGACACACGACAGCACAGAGTCGCTGAGCAGAGACTGATAACCAAGTTCCGCACACATGAGGATGGTCTTAATAGGAATCTTGGCTTCATGACACATTATCTGTAACCCCCGTAACTTGCCTGGGTTAGCAAAAAACCTCACTTACTGTGCTGTCTGGAGAAAATACACAATTCTCCAACCAATGCTCAGGATTCCCTTCACACACATTGTTAGCCACTTTAACACTTGAATAGCAGGTTAGATGTAAGGATTCGCATTCTAATCAGCAATCTGAAACTGTCTGTGTTGGTACGAGTGCTATTGCAGACCAGAACACTTCGTTTGCCTGACGAAGGCCATAGTGTCGAAAGCTCGCGAATTTACTATCAAATAAATTGGTTGGATTTAAAATTGGTGTTGTGAAACTTTACTGAGTTTACCCCAGTCCAACGCCGGCATCTCTACATCGTAGATTCTTTACTCAGAGAGTTGTTGAATGCACTGCCTGCTGCGATAGTGGAGTCAAACACCTTAGGAACTTTCAAGCAGTTATTGGATAGGCACATGGAGCACATCAGAATGATAGGGAATAGAATAGCTTGATCTTGGGTTTGGACATAGGTCAGCACAACATCGAGGGCTAAAGGGCCTGTACTGTCTGTACAGTGCTCTGGAATCAGTGGATCAGATTCTCCAGCCTCCCAGTGGCATGTTTCCCGCCAGTGGGAGGTGGCACGTTGTTTGCTAGCGGCGGAATTCTCTCAATGGGAATTCCAACTGATGTCACCCCACTCCCCCCACTCTGGCGGGAAACCCGTGGGCTGGGAGGCGCTGCTGGTGGGTCTGGAGAATCCGGCCGGCGTGAACAGCTGCAGAATTCCGGCTAGCGTGTGACAATAATAAATTAAAAATCAAATCAGAGGAATGTGGAAGGAGCTGAAGGGCATTAAATTATCTATTCCTGTCCCTTTAATGAACATCGATTAGTGCCATAAGCCAATTGCTCTCAGGTGTTTCCTGAGGTTAGGTAAAGGGTATTTTTTTTTTGCGAGGGAAGTGTCTGTGAGTTGGGGGAGAAAAATGAGCACAAGGCTTGTCATTATCTGACCTTCAGGTGAGAACTTCGCTGTGCAATCTGAGTTACAAACAAGTTTGGCACGAAATTCTTTTGTGTCCTGTTTTATTGACGTCAGCGCACTTTCAACAATGGCCTCTGTTTTCACCCCTCTATCATAACCGTCACAATTGCTGAAGGATCTTTTTGTCGGCCTTCTCCTCTTTCTCCTCTGCCTGCTGCCCCTCGGTGAAATCATCCCTCTGCACAGGCATGCTGACAGCAGCTGGCTCAGCCCCTTCTCTCTCCCCTGACCTCGCACTTGCCTTTGTGCTCTCGGAGATGAGTCACCGCTTTCTCCGGCCGTGCCTTGGGCAGGTGGCAGCAATTGTTTGTGGCGGTTCGCGTAAGCTAACACTGCGTTCGCCCTCCTCCTGCCTCACCCTCACACAGAAGCAGGTCTCCTGATACCTCGTAGAATAGAATTCCTGAAGTGCAGAAGGAGCCCACTCGGCCCATTGAGTCTGTACCGACCACATCCCACCTAGACCTGATTCACTATACCCCACATATTTATCTTGCTAACCTCTCTGACACTAGGCACGTCAACCTAACCCGGGAGGAAACCAGAGTACCTAGAGGAAATCCACGCAGACATGGGGAGAATGTGCAAACTCCACATAGAGTCAAAGTCGGAATTGAACCTGAATCCCTGGTACTGTGAGGCAGCAGTGCTAACCACTGTATCACCCATGCCGCCCCAAACTTGTACAAACAAGGACCAGGCCTCAAACCCCACACCTTTAGAGTAAAAAGTGAAGTTTATTTAGTGTCAGAAGTAGTCTTACATCAACACTGCAATGAAATTCCTGTGAAAACCCCTTAGTTGCCACACCCCTGTTCAGGTACACTGAGGGAGAATTTAGCATGGCCAATGCACCTAATCAGCACGTCTTTGCATTGTGGGAGGGAACCAGAGCAGTCAGAGAAAACCCATGCAGATATAGGGAGAACGTGCAGACTACAGACAAGCAGTGACCCAAGCCGGGAATCGAACCCGGGACGCTGGCACTATGAAGCAATGGTGCTAACCACTGTGCCACGCCAAGCTAGCCAATCCAGCGTGGTTTCTTTCCCCCACTGGCTCACTTCCATCATCAGACCCTTATTCATGCTTTTTTTTAAAAAAAAATCACTCTGGAGATATGGTATTTATTGGTCTTTTCTTGCTGCCCCTTGAGAAGGTGAACCATGAATCCTCCAGTTCAGAAGGAGACCTATCGGCCCATTGAGGTGAAGGTGTTGTTATCTTCTAGAACCACTGGAAGGGACCTCCACAATGCTGCTCGACAGACAACGAAAGGACTTTAATCCAGAAATGATTACGGAACATTATGAATATAGAAGGCAAACGCCTAGAGGTATTATCGCTAGACTATGGATCCAGAAACTCAGCTAATATTCTGGGGACTTGGGTTCAAATCCCGCCAGGGCAGTTGGTGGAATTTGAATTCAATAAAAAAAATCTGGAATTAAGATGACAATGAAACCATTGTCGGAAAAGCCCATTGGTTCATTAACGTTTTTTTAGGGAAGGAAATCTGCTGGTCTGGCCTACATGTGACTCCAGATTCACAGCAACGTGGTTTGACTCTCAACTGCCCTCTGAAATGGCCTAGCGAATACTCGGTTGTATCAATTGCTCACCACCATCTTCTCAAGGGCAACTAGGGATGGGCAATAAATGCAGGACATTAAATGCAGGACATTCAGCGTGTCAATGCCCCATGAATGAAAAGAAACTCCACCTCCCCTACCATACGCCCTTACTCCATTTAATTCTGGACATTCGATAGGTAATTATCGAATCCCTACAGTGCAGGAGGTGGCCATTTGGCCCATCGGGTACACTGACCACAATCCCACCCAGGTCCTACTGTCTCAACTGCCCCTCTGAAATGGCCTAGCAAGCCACTCCGTTCAAGGCAACTAGGGATGGGCAATAAATGCTGGCCCAGCAGCAATGCTCATGTCCCACGATGAATAAAACATAAATTCAGATAGCCAGATGGTGCAGGATGTAACTGCAGCGTAATCCTTACACACATAAAAGCTTTTATTTACAGAGACACATGTTACACATTGTGCACATCTAATGCTATAACCACAAGTGTTTGCCTGCCCTGATTGTTGAGGGGTTGACAGCATAGGCTCTGGGACGATAAGACACAGAATACTGAGGATCCTTACAGTGCAAAAGGAGGCCATTTGGCCCGTCGAGTCTGCACCAAATACAATCCCACCCAGGCCTCATTTCCGCTAAATCACACATTTACCTTACCAATGCCCCTAACACTTTGCAGAACAATTTAGCCTGGCCAATCAACGTAACCTGTATATTTCTGTAATGTGGAAGGAAACTGGAGCACCCAGAGGAAACCCACGCAGACATGGGGAGAACTTGCAAACTCCATGCAGATAGAGACCCAATCTGGAAATCAAACCACTAGAGCAGAGAGGCAGCAGTGCTAACCACAGTGCCACCCAGATGTGAGAGATCCTATGTGTATGTTTGGCTCTGTTTGCTTCAGTCTACGCAAAGACTTCATTTTAATGTATTTCTACGTATGCAACTTGCTCTGCTAAACTTAAAAAAACTGACTACATTTTAAAATTCAGAAGGCACACTGGGTTAGCTAAAAATTGACAGCATTCTTGAAAAAATACATAGAAAGCAAAATGTATTTTGGTAACAACAGCTGCAAAACTTGTGCTTGCCAGAAAGAGACAGAGTGCGATAAACACTCACAATAGCGAGATAAGAAATAAAATATAGTTTGAAACTGCGTGTTTAGCTGGCAGTTTTGTTTTCGAGTTCAATGCATCTCAGTGCATGTTTTTTGGACAAAAGCCAGCCCCAACTTTTTCTTTTTGCTTCTGTAATGTTAAATATTATTTAATAAAATAAATTTATTTTAAAATTGGTACCGGCGCTGTCCTCGTCTATTTAAAGGAATGAATGGAGTCTGCGGGATGTTTCCTCTCATCGGGAAATTTAGATCTCAGAATATCATTTCACAATACTGTGTTTCCAGTTAAGACAGAGGGAACGGGAATTCCTTTTCCCAGAGGGTGATTGGCCTTTGCAATTCCCCACCACAGAGAGGGGAGGCGGCCTGGGTCATTGAATATATTCAAGGCTGAGTTAAACGGATTAGGTAGTCAAGGGTTACGGGGAAGAGGCAGGAAAATGCTGTTAAGGCCACCAATCAGATTAGCCATGATCCTATTGAATGGTGCCCATCGTGTCCGGATAATGGCCTATCCCACCACTATTTCAAATGATCTATATGTTCTTATGATCTCAGGTGTTCCCTATGCTGTTAGAGAAGGTCCAGAGGAGGTTCATGAAAACCGTGGAATGCCTGCACTACAGAAAGTGGCCACTCGGCCCATCGAGCCTACACCGACAATCCCATTCAGGCCTTATTCCTGTAACCCCACATATTTAGTCTACTAGTCCCCCCTGACACTAAGGGGCAATTTAGCATGGCCAATCAGCCCAACCCGCACATCTCTGGAGTGTGGGAGGAAACCAGAGCATTTGGAGGAAATCTACGCAGACACGGGGAGAATGTGCCCACTCCACACAGACAGACAGTCACCCGAGGCTGGAATCAAACCCAGCATCCCTGGCACTCTGATGCAACAGTACTAGCCACCTCTGGACCAAAAAGCTTGATACATGAGGAGCATTTGAGAACTCTGGGTCTGCACTTAGGAATTTAGGAGGATGAGGTGTGTGGAATCTCATTCAAATTTACAGAATACGGAAAGGCCTGGGCAGAGTGGACACGGGGATGATGTTTCCATGAGTAGGGGAAACTCGGATCTGAAAGCAGAGCCTCAGAGTAAAGAGATGACCCTTTAGCACCGAAATGAGGAGGAATTTCTTCAGCCAGACGGAATCTGTGGAATTTGTTGCCACAGAAGATTAGAATTTGTGCTCAGGTCTAAAGACTTGAAACCCATGACCTTTTGCCTGCGATAAACAATGTTTAACGATGTTGGTGGCTAAATAAAATGTGTGCGGTGATGCAAAAATCAAGTCTAGTATCTGGGAGCAAATAGTGCTTTGCTTATCGTGCAGAAGGCGTTACTGTAGCACTTAGATTTTGTATTCTTAGAATCTCCCAACACCTTGGAGACGCACTTAATGTATTGATAAGGGCGAAGGCATGTTGAGTGCTATGGGAAGCGGCCAGTTTGTCCACTGTAAATGGCGGGTTGTCAGTGGTCATTATCTCCTCCACTTTCTGGCTTCTTATTGAGATTCTGTCAGGAGGATAAATAAAATGAAATGAAATCTGCCTCGCAGTGGACTGAATAACAGGGTCATTAGCAGGCAGTTTGGTTAATGTCACAGCACCAGCACAGCTAATGGAACATCAGCGCAAACAGGATGAATCGGAGAACTTTCGAGGAATCCGAATTCCTGGAAGTGCACTAAACAGGAACAAGACTTAAACACTCCATTTCTGTGTGTCTGCAATCAACAGGCGTAGCGTTATCAAATATTGCCGCTCCTTTGCTTATGTTTTCTGCTGGGGTGGACTATCATATTTAATTTATTTTTATATTTTCTCAGGCATAAAAAAACTTTGCGTACCACCGTTCCATTTCTCAAGCTAATATTTCAAAAAGATTAAATTGACCCCCAAGCTTAGGAAATGAAATTCTGAGAGCGTTGTTTCAATTTTGGAAGTGATAGTGAAACAAATGTAGATCCATTGAGGGTGACATGGTGGTAAAGTGGTTAGCACTGCCGCTTCACAGCGCCAGGCACCCGGGTTCAATTCCGACCTTGGATCACTGTCTGTGTAGATTCACCCGAATGCTGCTGTTGCCCCTCACAGTCCAAAGTTGGGCAGGTTAGGCGGATTGACCGTGTTAAATTACCCCTTAGTGAACAAGGATGTGCAGGTCAGGTGGGTTGGCCATGCTAAATTGATCCTTAATGTTCAAAGATATGCATGTTAGGTAAATTGGCCATGGTAAAATTGACGCTTAATGTCTAAAGGTGTACAAATTAGGTAGATTAGCCATGTTAAATTCCGCTTAATGTCCAAAAGATATACAGTTAGGTAGACTGACCATTTTAATTGCCCCTTGATGTCCAAAGATCTATCAGTTGGTGAGTTAGCGGGGTAAGTAACTGGGATTACGGGGATAGGGTCTGGGTAAGATGCAGAGACTTGTTGCTAACTCAATGGGATGAGTGGCCTGTTTCAGCAATGTAGAGATTCTGTGACTTTATAATTCTATGGTTCTGGTCTTACCCAATGTGAGGATAACTCATGAAGTTAATGTTTTTTATTCATTTGTGGGATATGGGAAATCGCTGGCTGGGCCAGCATTTATTGCCCATCCCTAGTTGCCCTTGGAGGGCAGTCGAGAGTCAACCACACTCCTGTGGCTCTGGAGTCACATGTAGGCCAGACCAGATAAGGACAGCAGGTTCCTTCCCTCAAGGACATTGGTGAACCAGATGGGTTCTTCCAACAATCGACAATAGTTTCATGGTCATCATTAGAGCCTTAATTTTTATTGAATTCAAATTCTACTGGCTACCATGGCAGGATTCGAGCCCGGGTCCCCAGAACATTAGTTGAGTTTCTGGATTAATAGTCTAGTGACAATACCACTAGGACATCACTTCCCTCTATCCAGTTCCTTTAACATTTCAAACCACAGCACAGGAGCATTATAAAATGAAGTGCAACTGAGACACGTAAGGAGATATGAGGTCAGATAAGCATAAAGAGCAAAAAAAGTAGATCGGAAATGTTGTCCTGAAGGAGGAAAGTGAGTTGGAGAGATGTAAGGAGGGAAATCCATAGCTTATTGATCTAGCAATAATACCACTTGACCATTGCTATTGTTGGGGACACAAGCAGAACGATACTTCACATGTTTAAGTGGCATTTCTCTCTCTGCTAATAAACTGATTGCACACAGAATCATAGAATGCTTACAGCAGAGAAGGAGGCCATTCAGCCTATTGTGGTCGTACCAGCTCTCAGAACGAGCAATTCCTTTAGTGTCTCCCTCAGTTCTTCTCCCCACAGATACATCCTTCCTTTTCACAGATAACTATCCAATTCTATCTTGAAAGTCTCAATTGCATCTCACGCCACCACAGACTGAGGCATCGCATTCCAGATCTTAACTGCTCCCTAACTTTCTCCTCATGTCTCCATTGCTGCTTTTGCCAAATTAAATCTGTGCCCTCTTCTGCTCAATCCCTCCACCAATGGGAACAAATTTTTCCCTCCCTACCCTGACCAGACTCCTCAAGAACAGCCTCTTTCTTGCTGCCATTGGACTTTTGAATGGACCTTATCATCGTAGAATCCCTCCAGTATAGAAGGAGGCCATTCGGCCCATCGAGTCAGCACTGACAACAA
The DNA here is from genome assembly GCA_024679065.1 of Sphyrna mokarran. Classification (NCBI taxonomy): domain Eukaryota; kingdom Metazoa; phylum Chordata; class Chondrichthyes; order Carcharhiniformes; family Carcharhinidae; genus Sphyrna; species Sphyrna mokarran. The sequence continues at coordinate 10,485,828 of JAGIQG010000033.1, forward strand.
TCCCACCCAGGCCCTATCCCCATAATCCTAAATATATGCCCTACTAATCCCTCTAAACTACGCATCCCTGGACAATAAGGAACAATTTAGCATGGTCAATGCACCTAATCCGCATATCCTTGGATTGTGGGAGGAAGATGTGCAAGTTAGCTGGATTGGCTATGCTAAATTGCCACTTGGTGTTCATAGATGTTAGATTACTCCTTAGTGTCCAAAAGGTGTCTAAATTAGGTAGATTAGCCATGCTAAATTGCTCCTTAGCATCTAAAGATCCGGAGAAAACATCCGGAGGAAACTCACGCGGATGTGGGGAGAATGCGCAAACTCCAGACAGACAATGACTCAAGCCGGGAATCGAACCCGTGTCCCTGGCACTGTGAGGCAGCAGTGCTAACTACTGTGCCATCATGCCAGCTTGACTGTTGCTAATGTGCATGTGCCTCCACTGGCAGCGCACTGCAGCCTCCCACCACCTTCTGTGTGAAAATCTTTTTCCCGCACATCTCCTCTAAACTTTCCCCCTCTCAGATTAAACCTGTGCCACCTCGTAATTGACACTTACATTCTGGGAAAAAACCTCTGACTAATTGCCCTGTCTATGCCTCTCATAACTTTGCAGGCAGCTTGCCCTTCAGCCTCCATCTTTCCAGCAAAAGTCTCAAGGCCAGGCAACATCCTGGCTCACCTTCTTTGCACCCTCTCCAAAGCATCCACATCCTTCTGGTAGTGTGGTGGCCAAACTGCGGGTAATGTTCCGAACATGACATAAGTTTTATACAGCTCTAACGTAACTTGACGATGCAATGCACCGGCCAGCGAAGAGTGCTGTACTCCTTCATCAGATGAAGATTGGAGATGCAATTGCGCGAGATGGACACCTATTTTTCCCTCGCGGCGCGAGAGGGTTACTCACCACCATGTTGTTGAGAGAGACCCAGCAATCCGCTGGGAATTCTTGTAGCATGGGGACCAGGAACTGGAGGCAGCCATCCCAGTGACAGAGCAACAACATCATCCCAATGAGGTTCACAATCCGCACCACTGCGCTTGCCAGGTCGTAGGTCATGTGGAAGATCTATTCAATCAGACAAAATGGTACAATTTGTTAGTTTCTGTTGAGATAGGCCTTTTATTGATTGGAAAATCAATGAATGATAATACGTTTGCAGAAAAGAACAATTATTTCAGTGCAGGAGACAATCCAACATGCATTTTTTTTTAAATAAATTCACGTGCCTGATTCAGAGTACTGATATTCAAACGCACTGAGTCAGGGAAATAGAATGACCTTTTGGGTTCAAAGATGCAAGGATTTCAAGGATGTCAGTGATTGATTGGAATATCTGATGCTGCTTGTGACACCATTAACATTCACTTATGCTTAGCCCTGAGGAATGGCTCTGCTATTCTGTTAGATAATGTCACAGCGCTGTCCTAAGAAAGCTTTAGGTTATTCTCGAGAGCAGCGAGATGCAAGGAAATCCATCAATGAATTATCCAACATAATTTTGGGTGTCCCAATGTATCATGCAGTTGCAATGCAGACAGAAGGATGCTTCATGTGTTTATATCTTTATAAATTATCAACATAATTATATCTTTATAAATTATCAACATAATTTTGGGTGTCCCAATGTATCATGCAGTTGCAATGCAGACAGAAGGATGCTTCATGTGTTTATATCTTTTAAGTATACACAAAAAAGGGTTTAAGCACTCATCATTTCTTCTTACCAACAATTTACACTACCAATGTTCTCAAACTGAATACCTATTGAGATACATCAATATTCATAACCACAGCATCATTATTAAGGTCAGATGGAATATACAGTAAAACATAGGTTCATCTGATCCCATCACTTTATGCCTATGTTTTTATTCTATTTGAATTATCTTCTGTCTTGCTTTATCTAAATCATCGTAACCCTCTCCTCCCCTTCTCCCCGACTAGCTTCCCCTTAGGTGATTTATATTACTTGTTTGAGCCACCCACTGTGGTAGAGAATTCCATATTCTCTTCACTCTTTGAGTTAAAAAGTTAACTAATGTGGTGAGCACCGCGGCCTCACAGATCCAGGGACCCGGGTTCAATGTCACCCGAGGCCGCAAATCTACGTGGAGTTCATACATTCTCTCATGGGTGCTCCGGTTTTCTTCCACAGTCTAATGATGTGTAGGTTAGGTGGAATGACCATGCTAAATTGTCCCTTAGCATCCAAAGATGTGCAGGTTAAATGGATTGGCCAAGTTAAATTGTCCCTTAGCATCCAAAGATGTGCAAGTTAGCTGGATTGGCTATGCTAAATTGCCACTTCATGTTCATAGATGTTAGATTACTCCTTAGTGTCCAAAAGATGTCTAAATTAGGTAGATTAGCCATGCTAAATTGCTCCTTAGCATCTAAAGATGTGTAGGTTAGATAGATTGGCCATGCTAAATTGCTCCTTAGCACCTAAAGATGTGTAGGTTAGATAGATTGGCCATGCTAAATTGTCCCTTAGCGTCCAATGATGTGTAAGTTAGGTGGATTGGCCGTGCTAAATTGCCCTTTAGTGTCCAAAGATGTGCAGTTAGGTAGACTAACCAGGGGAAATGTGTGGGGTTACGTGGACATGCCTGAATGAATGCTCTTTGGAGAGTGAATGCAGAATCAATGGGCCAAATGGCTTCTTTCTGCATTGTAGGGTCTCTATGGTTTTATGAGGAGCAAAGCCAAGGTTCAAAAAGGCCCAGCAGTTCTAATGCACTCCTCAACAGTCAGTTGTACCACAGGAATTTTTAGTATCTGGATTTACGTGGCACTTGTCAGCAATGGCTAACTCTGAGTCAGAAAATTATGGGTTCAGTTCCTTGTTCAGAGACGTGAGGCTAAAGCTCCAGGCTCAACTCAAGCGTAAAAGAGACAGAGTGCTGCATTGTCAGGGGTGTTATTTCCAGGATGAATTGCGAAACCAAGACTGTCCTTTCAAGTGATGTAAGAAATCCAACATTTCCTATTTAAAGAACAATTGCTTCAGTGTCCGTGCAAACATTTACCCTTCAAAGGACATTACTGAGCAGATTATCGCATCATAGTCTCATTGCTATTTATGGGATCTTGCTGTGCACAAATTGACTGCCAAGTTTCCTTATTTTATTTTGTTATTTATGGAATGTGGCCATTGCTCGGGCAGCATTTTGCCCATCCCTAATTACTCTTGAATTGAGTGGCTTGCTAGATAATTTCGTAAGATAGTTAAGAGTGAACCACATTGCTGCAGATTTAAAATAACACGTAGCCCAGACCAGGTAAGGATGGCAGATTTTCTCCCCTAAAGGATATTGGTGAACCAGATGGGTTTTCCCGACAATCAACAATGGCTTTGTGTTCACCATTAGACTTTTTAATTCCAATTTGTTTTTATTGAATTCAAGTTTCACCATCCACTGTGATGGGATTTGAATCTGGATCACTAATCCAGTGACAATACCACCGCCTGCCCTAACTACACTAAAGGCACAGTTCACTGGCTACAAAGCAATTTGATATGTCCTAAAGTTGTAAAAAGTGTTTTACAAAACAAAAGGTTTTCCCCCACAGTCTCAAACTGTGCAGGTTGGGTGAATTGGCCATGCTGAATTGCCCCTTAGCGTCCAAACATGTGTTGGGTAATTGGATTTTCCATGCTAAATTGGTCCTTAGCTCCAAAGATGTGTAGGTTAGGTAGGTTAGCCATAGTAAGTTGCCCCTTAGTGTCCAAAGATGTATTGGGTAATTGGATTGGCCATGATAAATTGCCTCCTAGTATCCGAAGTTGTGTGGGTTAGGTAAATTGGCCATGCTAAATTGTCGCTTGACCTCCAAAGTTATGCAGGTTAGGTGGATTGACCATGCTCAATTGTTCCTTAATGTCCAATGATGTGTAGGTTAGGTGGATTGGCCATAATAAATTGCCCTTACTGTTCAAAGATGGGCTGGTTAGGTGGACTGGCCTTTCTCCTTCGGTTAGAATGTTAGTGGCGAGGTTGTAGGAAATCATAGTTTGGATTTTGATAGCCCCCCAGGTGGCACGTTGAGGGGCTTATGGTAAAATGCCATGGATACCATGCCCTCTCCAGCTGCCACAATGGATGGTGGAGATGTTGGGTGGCTTGTTAGACAACCGAGGCCCCTTAAGTGGCCACTTAATTGACGTTAAAGAGACTCATCCCACCACCTCTGGGGCTGTCTGAACAGCAGGAGATGCCAGGCCAAGCTTTGAGCTGGACTTGCTGCCCCTTGGATACAAGGTAGGGTTCCTACTTAACGGACTCCATTGATACATTAATGACTCCTGAAGTTATCTCAGTCCCCACATCCCCTGCCTCGCCAACGTGGGCCCCAGGCACAGCAGAACACACTGAAATAACTCCTTGGTGGCTGGCATTCTTTCATCAGGTTCCCTTCATTTACAAACTGTATCTCACTCCGAGATTGCTTCAAAGAGTACAAGGTGAGGAGTGCCAGTGGATGTGACAGGTGAGGGGGACGCCACTTGTTGGCGTTGCAGTCAACTGGTCAAACCCCCATCGCTTGAAGTGAAAACTGCCCATGGTGTCAGCAGTAACTTGTTTGAGGTTACTTTTATTTGAGTTGTAAGGCTTAGGGTTCATGTCCCATTCCAGGATCTGAGCACAAAAGAGCAAGAATGGCATGCCAGTGTGGTACTGAGGGAGTGCTGCACTGTTAGAAATGTTAGCTTTTATTGGGTGAAACGTTAAATTTTATTTATTAGTGTCACAAGTAGGTTCACGTTAATACTGCAATGAAGTTACTGTGGAAATCCCTAGTCGCCACACTCCAGCGCCTGTTTGGGTACACTGAAGGAGAATTTAACAAGGCCAATCCATCTAACCAGCACGTCTTTTGGACTGGGGGGAAACTGGAGCACCCAGAGGAAACCCACGCAGACACGGGGAGAAGGTGCAAACTCCACACATTCTGACCAAAGCCAGGAATTGAACCTGAGTCGCTAATGCTGTGAGACAGCAGTGCTAAACACTGTGCTGCTATTAAATCTCAACGACCTGTTTGGGAGCACGTAAAAGACCCATGGCATTGATGTTGATGACTTGACCAATACTTACCTTGAGTCAACAGCCAAGAAGAGGGCTATTCTGGAATTGCCTTATTGTTGGAGCTTGCTGTGTGTAAATTGGCTTTTCCGTTTAGCAATGACTGCACTATTCCATTAGCTGCAAAGAGCTTTGAGACTGTGACGATTCTAATCAAGCAATTGAGGCTGGCTTTCTTGAATATGATCAATGACAAAATTAACAGCCTAATCAAGGAGCCCCATGCTCTGTCCTTAAGTAGTGGGACAGCACAATGACACAGTGGTTAGCACCGCTGCCTCACAGCACCAGGGACCCAGGTTCGATTCCAGCTTGGGTCATTGTCTGTGTGGAGTCTGTACATTCTCCCTGTGTCTACATGGGTTTCCTCCAGGTGCTCGGTTTTCTCCCACAGTCTGAAAAACGTGCTGATTAGATGCAGTGGCCATGCTAAATTCTCGCTCAGTGTACCCAAACAGGTGCCGGAGTGAGGCGACTAGGGGATTTTCACAGTAACTTCATTGCAGTGTCAATATAAGCCTACTTGTGACTAATAACTAAACTTTTACTTGTACACTTTGACTGTTAGTTCCTCTGAGACTCTGGACATAGACCGCATACTGAGAGCACTCTATAGACTGTTATTGGATTTTGTAAATAAAGGAATTTTGGTGAAGAGACTTCTACTCTGCGGAGTTATTACAAAGACATAGGTCATCATGAAAAGTGCTATATAAATGCAAACACATTTTTCTTCAACATGCATAATGAAAATGACAGCATCATTAATGTACTCTCGGTGAATGATCCTGACATTGGGGGTGGCATGGTGGCACAGTGGTTAGTACTGCTGCCTAACAGCATCAGGGATCAGGGTTCAATTCCGCCCTTGGGTGACTATGTTGAGTCTGCATGTTCTCCCCATGTCTGTGTGGGTTTCCTCCAGGTGCTCCAATTTCCTCCCACAAACCAAAGATATGTAGGTTAGGTAGCTTGGCCAGGCTCAATTGCTCCTTAGCGCCACAAGATGTGTAGATAAGCGGGATAACTACGTAGATTTACTGGAAAGGGTTGGATGCTCTTTCGGAGAGTTGCTGCAGTCTCGCTGAGCCAATTGGCAATGTATTCCATGATTAATTCAATTTCCCAATATCACACTATCAAGTTCCCTGTCAGCTTTCCTCTTATTTTAAAAATAATATTCTTTCGGATGTGGGCGTTATCGGCAAAACCAACATTTGTTGTGCATCCCTAATTGCCCTTGAACTGGATGACCTGGGATTGTGAGATCATTTCAGAGGGTCTTTAAGGCTCAACAACATGACTGTGGATCTGGAGTAACACGAAGGCCAGATTTCATTCCTTCAAGGATATTGGCAAACCAGATGAGTTTTTAACAATTGATAATAGCTTCAAGGTCACTGGCACTGTGACATTCAGCTCAGGTTTATTAATATTCATTGGTTTTAAATTCCACCAGCTGCCATAGAATCCCTACAGTGCAGGAGGCTGCCATTTGGCCTATCGAGTCTGTACTGACTCTCTAACACCCAGGCCCTCTCTCCTATCCGATCTCCATAACCCCACACATTTTTATCATCTAACCCACAATCTTCGGACACTTAGGGGCTTAGCCAATCCATCTAACCTACGCATCAGTGGCATTAAGGAGCAATTTAGCATGGCCAATCTACCTAACCTACACATCTTTGGACACTAAGGGGCAAGTTAGCATAGCCAATCCATCTAACCTATAGGTCTTTGGCATTAAGGGGCAATTTAGCATGGCCAATCCACCTAATGTACACATCTTTGGCATTAAGGGATAATTTAGTATGGCCAATCTACCTAACCTACACATCTTTGGACACTAAGGGACAATTTAGCATAGCCAATCCATCTAACCTACACATCTTCTGGACACTGAGGGAGAATTTATCACAGGCAATCCACCTAACTAGCACATCTTTCAGACTATGGAAGGAAATCGGAGTACCTGGAGGAAACCCACACAGACACAGGGAGAACATGCAAATTGCACACAATCACCCAAGGCTAGAATTGAACATTGGTCCCTGGTGCTGAGAGGCAGCAGTGCCAACAACTGTATCACCTTGTAGCCCATGATGGGATTGGAAGTCATGCCCACAGACCATGAAGCTGGGTCTCTATATTACTAGGGCAGTGACATTGTCCCTACACAATTCAATTCCAACTTCAGGTTACTGTCTGTGTGAAGTGTGCACATTCTCCCCACATTTGTGAGGATTTCCTCTGGATGTTCCAGTTTCCTCCCATAGACCAACCATGTGCAGGTTAGGTGGATTGATCATGGTTATTGTCAGAGAATTAGCAGGGTAAATATGTGGGGTTACAGGAACAGGGCCTGGGTGGTATTGTAGTCAGTGCAAACCCAATGGGCTGAATGGTCTTCTTCTGCACTGTAGTTAATCAATGATTCAATATTAGTGTTCATATTTAGCGTTTGCATCCACAATCTAAAGATATGCATGTTAGGTGGATTGGCCACATTTAGTGTCGAGGGAATAGCTAGGGTAAATGCATGGGGTTACGAGGACAGGATATGGGTGGGATTGTGGTCAGTGCAGACTCAATGGGCCTCCTTCTGCATTGTAGGGATTCTATTCCATAATTTGAAAGAAAATATTCATAGTGCTAAAGAAACAGATTGAAGTTGGGAGAATTAAAAGATAATTAAATGTTTTTTCCATGATGGTTTGATTTGTAAAAGACTTGATGGCAGTGAGATTCATTTCTAATGGAACTGCTCTGCTTTTTTTCCCAAATGGTATTCCTCAAAGCGTGACAGCAATCTTTGTCATTTCAACTGTGTGCCTTCATTTCATTATTTTCTGTCACAGAAAGATAACTGTGCAAAGTGTCTGAGACCCAAAAGAGCAAGAGAATAATAAGTAAAATAATAATGCTTATCAAGTACATCATGTACCTGCAAAGGAGGCAACTTTGATGCTCGCTTATCAAATGCAATGATTAATCATGATTGCAACACATTTCCGGTGGTTTTCTTTTGTGATCCTCAGCAAGGTAGACTATGCCACTCGAAAATTAAATACTTTCGACGTACGGCAAATAAAAGGTCTTTTTTTTTTAAATGCACTTGGCATGAACCTCATTTAACAAGTGCATATATCTGGAAATGGAACAGATGCCTAATATCTGGTCCCAGTAGATAAGGAGCGTGGAAGTATTCATCAGTTTCGCCATCACATATATGCAGGATCTTCAGAGTAACTGTCTTGAGGAGTAGTAGCTGTGCCCATTATGAATTCTCTCTAGTATATTAATGATTTGGATGAGGGAACAAATTGTAACATCGCAAAGTTTACAGATGATACCAAGCTGGTGGAAGGGTAAACAGTAACGAGGATACAGAGATCCTTAGCATGATCTGGACAGGTTGGGTAAGTGGGCAAATCAATGGCAGATACATTATAATTTGAGTAAGTGTAAGGTTTTGGGAAGCAAAAACAAGAAGGCAGATTACTACCTGAATGTATGTAAATTGGAAGAGGGGAGTGTGCAGGTGGATCCTTGTGTACCAGTCACTGAAGGTAAGCATATAAGTGCAGCAGGCGGTAAAGAAGGCAAGTGACATGTTTGCCTTCATTGCAAGATGTTGAGTATAGGAGCAGGGATGTGTTGTTGCAACTATACACCAGCCTTGGTGAGGCCACACCTAGAGTATTGTGTACAGTTTTGGTCTTCTTTTCAGAGGAAGGATGTTCTTGCTCTCAAAGGAGTGCAGCGAAGGTTTACCAGCTGATTCCAGGGATAACAGGACTGATGTATGAGGAGAGATTGACTAGGTTAGGATTGTTTTCGCTGGAGTTCAGGCAAATGAGGGGGAACCTCAGAGACTTAGAAAATTTTCCAGGATTGGACAGGGTAGATGCAGGGAGGATGTTCCCAATGGTGGGGGAGTCCAGAATCAGGGGTCACAGTCTGAGGATTCAGGGTAGAACACATTTAGGGCAGAGATGAGGAGACATTTCTTCAGCCAGAGAGCAGTGAGCCTATGGAATTCATTATCATAGGAAGTAGTTAATGCCAAAACATTGAATGTATTCAAGAGGCAACTGAACATAGCACTTGGAACAAATGGGATCAAAGATTATGGAAGAAAGCAGGATTAGGCTATTGAGTTGGATGATCAGCCATGATCGTAATGAATAGCAGACCACGCTCAAAGGGCTAGCCTTCTTCTATCTTCGATTGTTATTGATATATGTTCAAAGTTTTAAAATATTCTTTCATGGTACATGGTCAGTATTTGTTGTCCCTCTCTAATTGCCCCTGAATTGTCTGTCTTGCTTTCAGAGGGCATTTAAAAATCAACCACATTGCTGTGGGTCTGGAGTCACATGTTGGTCAGGCCGGGTAAGAAAGGCAGATTTCCTTCCTGAAAGGGCATTAGTAAACCAGGTGAGTTTTTCCAACAATCCACAATGGTTTCATGGTCAGCATCAGGTTTTTAATTCCAGGTTTTTATTGAATTCAAATATACCATCTGCCATGGTGGGATTCGAAACCAGGTCCCCAGAGCATTTCCATGGGTCTATTATTAGTCCAAATGATGCCACTGTAATAAGGCAGAAGTCCCTTCATCAAATCCCTTTATTTATAAATCTGACAACTGCATACAGAGGGCTTTCAGTTAGTGGTCCATATCGAAGTTCCAGAGGAACTGACACGCCTGGTTAAGTCCAAAGTAAGGGGCTCCCTGATTAGCCCATTGATTTGGCCCTTAATCAGTGAGTTCATATTCTAACAGACCAACATCAATTCAACACCAACAACAGATCCACTCCGGTTTCCTCCCACAACCCAAAAATTCGCTCTTAGGCTGATTGGGAAACAAATTGTCCCTATAGTGAGAGTTTTCCATATTAGGAATAATATATATTATTATATAGGAATAATATAATAGGATAATGGACTTGCTACTATATAGTTATGACGGCGGCGTGGGCTTGTTGGGCCGAAGGGCCTGTTTCCCGTGCTGTGTTGCTCTTTAAAAAAAAAAATTGCCTGATTAAAGTCATTACAGCCACAAACTCCCCGAACATACATACAGCGTTCATCAAGAACCCTTCTGTAATAATCCCCATGAGGTCCATGGGGCGTTACTGTTTGATATCCCTCTGGAACTTGCTGACTATGATTTCCCCTGGTAATAGGCAGAGAACTGCTGAGTTAGAACTCATTAACTAAGCCTTTTATAAGGAAGGCCCAGAACTGTGTCTGCTGAATGGTAGTCCCAGATAAGAACTAATGTGTGTGTATACCACAGTAGTTGTTTTGCTTTGCATTTTGTAATAAATTTGTTCAATTCACCAAAGATCCTTTGACAACACCTTCCAAACGCATGATCACTTCCATCTAGAAAGGCAAGAGTAGCAGGTACAAAGGAGCACCATCACCTGCAAGTTCCCCTCCAAGCCATTCACCATCCTGATTTAGAAATGTATCGCCGTTTCTTTACTGTAGCTGGGTCAAAATCCTAGATTTCCTCCCTAACAGCATTGTGGGTTAACGCACAGAACATGGACTTTTCTTTTTCATTTGTGGGACATGGGCAGCGCTGGCTGGGCCAACCTTTATTGCCCATCTCTAGTTGCCCAAGGGCAGTTGAGAGTCAACCACATTGCTCTGGAGGCACATGTAGGCCAGACCGGGTAAGGACAGCAGATTTCCTTCCCTAAACGGCATTAGTGAACCAGATAAGTTTTTCAAACAATGGTTTCATAGTGATTCTTAATTTCAGATTTTTTTTATTGACTTCAAATTCCTCCAAACCGCTGTGGTGGGATTCAAACCCAGGTCTCCCGAAAATCGTTTCTAGATTAATAGCCTAGTGACAATGCCACTAGGCCATCACCTCCCCCAGGTATTACCATCCTCCGGCCATTGAAACGTGGCTTTAAATTTTCAAAACACACTTCCATTTTATTCATACAGCTCTTACCCAGTTAGATTAGGTTTGTGCCCTAATCAATATCTGAAACTCAAACTACTGAAGCCCAGGTTTCCCTGCTCATAGAATCCCTACAGTTCAGAAGGAGGCCACTTGACCTATCGAGGCCTGCACTGACCACAATCCCACCCCAGGCCCTATCCCCATAACTCCATGCATTTACCCTGCTAGTCCCTCTGACATCAAGGGGCAATTTAGTACAGCCAATCCACCTAATCTGCACATCTTGGGACTGTAGGAGGAAACCGGATGACCTGGAGGAAACCCATGCAGACATGGGGAGAACATGCAGACTCCACACAGAAGTCACCCAAGGCTGGAATTGAAACTATGTCCCTGACGCTGTGAAGCAGCAGTGCTAACCACTGTGCCATCTCGCCACCCATATATTTCCTTATTAGATAGACATTAGACATAATTTGATAATGCTTCTGTGAAGAAGGAGCGGCATGGTAGCATAGTTAATATTGTTGCCTCAGAACTCCAGGGGACTCGGGTTCAATTCCCTGCTTGAGTCACTGTCTGTGCAGAATTTGTACATTCTACCCATGTCCGCGTGGGTTTCCTCCCATGCTCCAAAGATGTGTGGATTAGGTTGATTGGCCATGCTAAATTGTCCCTTAGTGTCAGGAGGACCAGCTGGGCTTGCGCAGATAGGGCTTGGTGGGACTGTAGTCGATGCAGATTTGATGGGCCAAATAGCTCTTTCTGTGCTGTGGGGATGCCTTGAAACAGCTTGTAACATAAAATCAGGCTCAATTCCAGCCTTGAGTCACTGTCCGTGTGGATTTGCACATTCTCCCCGTGAGTGAGGAGGTTTCCTTCTGGGTGCTTTGGACTCCCCTCAGCCCCAAATGCCTCCACCCTCGCAATCCCACCCACTGTTTATAAATGTAACTTTTCATTGATTTTTCAATTTCTTTTCTCCACAGTTCACTGCCAAGTGGTTTGGTAACATTTTGTTGAAAAGCTACTTCCCAGACATTTGATGGAAGCATCATTGTTTCTTAGTAAACAAAGTAGGTTGGTTTGATCTTTCAAAGGAAATAGATCATGGAATCATAGAATCAATCCCTACAGTGCAGAGGGAGGCCATTCAGCCCATCGAGTCTGTACTGACCACAAGTCCACCCAGCTCTATCCCTATAACTCATGCATTTAGCCTAGCTAGTCCCCCTGATCCAAATGCAAGGAAGCATGACAGGGTCTACAGTTCAGGCTTCCTGCCCCATCTATCGCTGGTGAAATGCCAGCTGAGAAGGTATGAGATATTTTGTTGATCAATTATAAATAAGCCCTTACCTCCCCCAGATTAACCAGGTGGCAGGATGCCTCACAGTGCCAGGGATCCAGGTTCAATTCCTGGCTCAGGTCACTATATGTGTGGAATCTGCACGTTCTCCCCCTAACTGTAAGGGGCAAATGTAGCATGGCCAATCCACTAACTGTGGGAGGAAACTGGGGCACCCATAGGAAACCCACGCCGACATGAGGAGAACATGCAAACTCTACACAGACAGCTACCCAAGCTGGGAATCGAATCCAGGTCCCAGACGCTGTGAGGCAGCCACGCTAACCACTATGCCACCGTGGAGGAGTTCTGTTTATTTCCACAGATCATGAGGATTAGGCAAATCGTACAGTAATTTCCTGCAGGGTTGAAGTGTCTGGTGTTTTCTGATTTGTCCTGGTTTTGTTGCGGTTTCTATAGTAACAGCAGGGAACAGCGCAAGTCATGGACCTACAGACTGGCATCTTCGCACAATCTGTACAGCTTGACACAAAGACCAGAAAAATAAACTGCCAGAGACATCGACGGGGGAAATCAATGCCTTAAATTTTAGGAAAAGTAAACAACTTGGTGGTCCAACTTCAGTTCAATACTCAAGAAGGGATTTTGTCAATCACCTCACTTATCATTTAGTGATGCACCACTATCTATTTTTTTCTGATTTTGGAAGGGGTTTCAAATATTAGGATCCAAATGCAAGGAAGCATGACAGGATCTACAGTTCAGGCTTCCTGCCCCACCTGGTGAAACGCCAGCTGTGGAAGTATGAGATATTTTGTTGATCAATTATAAATAAGCCCTTACCGCCCCCAGATTAACCAGGTGGTAGGATGCCTCACAGTGCCAGGGATCCAGATTCGATTCCCGGCTCGGGTCACTATATGTGTGGAATCTGCATGTTCTCCCCATGTCTGCCTGGGTTTGCTCCGGTTACATTAGTTAGCCATTGGGAAAGCAGGTTTTCTTAGTTGGGCGTATAAGCTGCCTGTTAATTATATGTTGATCTGCGTTGATTTTAGTTTGTTTGTTGCAGCCAAAGTCTTAAAGTTTGAAACATTGTCCTTCAGTTGTTCAGCCAGAAGTTCTGAAAACAAAAAAAATCACTATGCACCATAAAACAGGAAGTCCCCATCAGGTTCAGAGGTGAGAAATTTATCAAAGAATCCCTACAGTGTGGGAGGAGGCCATTCAGCCCATCAAATCTGCACCGGATTTCCAACAGAGCATCTTACACAGGCCCCATCTCAATAACCAAACTCATTTATCCCGCTAATCCTCCTAACCTATACATCTTAGAATATTAAGGGTCAATTTAGCTTGCCCAATCAACCTAACCTGCACAGTGGGAGGAAACCGGAGCACCTGGAGGAAACCCACGCAGACACAGGGAGAACGTGCAAACTCTACAGACCTAGCGGTGACTAGTGCGACTGCTGGAGACAGCTCGGCAGAATAAACCAAAAACAAACTGCAATTGAAATGTAGAAATTAGAAGCAGGAGTAGGCCATTCAGCCCTTCGAACCTACTCCACCATTCATTTTGATCATAGCGGATCATCAAATTCAATATCCTGATCCCTCCTTCTCCTCACATCCCCTAATCTCTTTAGCCCCAAGAGCTATATCCAATTTCTTCTTCAAATCAGACAATTTTTGGCCTCAACTACATTCTGTGGTGTTGAATTCCACACATTCACCATCCTTTGGGTGAAGAAATTTCTCCTCACTTCAGTCCTAAGAGGTCTTTACCCCTTTATCCTCAAACCCCTCGTTCTGGCCTCTCCCACCATTGGTAACATTCTTTCTGAATCGACCCTGTCCAACCCTGTTAGAATTTTGTACGTTTCTATGAGATCCCCTCTTACCTTCTGAACTCCAGTGAATACAATCCTAGCTAACTTAGTCTCTCATGTGACAGGCCTGCCATCCCAGGAATAAGCCTGGTAAACCTTCGCTGCCCTCTCTTTATAGCAAGAACATCTTTCCTCAGATGGACACCAAAACTGCACACAATACTCCAGAGCTAATGGAGGAATCGATGCAGACACAGGGAGTCCCGGCTTGGGTCATTGTCTGTGTGGAGTTTGCACAATGACCCAAGCCGGGACTCCCTGTGTCTGCATTGATTCCTCCATTAGCTTTGGTTTCCTCCCTGAGTCCAAAAGACATGCTGGCTAGGTGAATTGGCCATGCTAAATTCTCCCTCAGTCTACCCGAACAGGCACCGGAGTGTGGCGACTAGGGGATTTTCACAATAACTTTATTGCAATGTTAAAGTAAGCCTACTTGTGACCTAAATAAAACAAGCTTTTCATTTAAAACATAGATCAAGTGTTGATATGGAAAGGTTTTCATCCAGATCCTGACAAGGAGAGAGCTGCAGCAATAATGAACAGGTGACAAGCAGTGCAATGGTTGGTTGGATCGGTGAAGTGTTTAGCAATGTTTTTTGCCATTGGAGGATTAATCATTATGTAGCTGAGTGCCAAGACACTGCAGTGAGTACTCAGACACAGAACAAGAATCAGAGTTCATTAAACCCTACCATTATCGAAGACAATATTGAAACACTAAGGCATTAATGATGAAGTCACCTTGTAGTGTAACACTAGTGAGACAGATCTTAGGAGCAGCGCTCATGCAGCAAGACAACCAATTCCAGGTATTATTGGGGCCAATATCTAAGAAAAGATGTGCTGGCCTTGGAAAGGATCCAGAGAAGATTCACAAGAATGATCCCTGGGATGAAGAGCTTGTCGTATGAGGAACGGTTGAAGACTCTGGGGCTGTACTCATTGGAATTTAGAAGGATGAGGGGAGAATCTCATTAAAACTTACAGGATATTGCCAGGACTGGGTAGAGTGGACATGGAGAGGATGTTTCCATCAGTAGGAAAAACTAGAACCAGAGAGGCACAACCTCAGGCTAAAGGGACAATCCTATAAAAATGAGATGAGGAGGAATTTCTCCAGCCAGAGAGTGGTGAATCTGTGGAATTCTTTGCAGCAGAAGGCTGTGGAGGTCAGGTCACCGAGTGTCTTTAAGACAGAGATAGAT
Organism: Sphyrna mokarran; assembly: GCA_024679065.1. Lineage (NCBI taxonomy): Eukaryota > Metazoa > Chordata > Chondrichthyes > Carcharhiniformes > Carcharhinidae > Sphyrna > Sphyrna mokarran. The sequence goes on from JAGIQG010000033.1 coordinate 10,501,269, forward strand.
AGGTTCTTGATTAATAAGGGAATTAGTGGGTTAAGGGGAAAAGGCAGGAGAATGGGAATGAGAAAAATATCAGCCATGATTGAATGGCAGAGCAGATTTAATAGGCCGAATGGCCTAATTCTGCTCCTATATCTTATGGTCTTTTGCAAGCTGCATGATGCTATGTTTAGATCAAGCATGAGGAACTGAACTTTGTCTTCTTACATGAGTGATTTCATCAATATCTGCTTGGTAGTGTAGGGTCTTTCTCTTAGAACAGAGATTGGCAAAACTGGTCCGAAGTGGAACCTCTTTTAGTAAGCATCATTTAAAAATGAAAAACTACAGAAATCAAAGAGACTGATTTACTAAGGGCAGGAGGAAGAAGAAAAGAGAGACAGAGAGACCAAAAGCTGGTCCCAAAACAGTCTTGAACTTGCACAGGACTCAAGAGAACGCATGTAGCTGTTACCACAATATATGAATTTTATCTGTGTTATGAAAGAGCTGGGCAGATAGTCTCCAACTTTCATAAACAGTTGGCAGCTGTGTGACTGTGAAAAGCTTGTTTATAAAAAGAACCATTTCCGCTAACACCGCATTTTCAAATGTAATCAATTTCTAAGATAATTCTAGAATTCCCAGCTGAGTTTTAAAATGTGGCCAAGTTAGCTTTCAAGCTTAGCAGAGTTAGTTACATCGGCAGAAATATCTTAAAATGAAGTATTTTAAGTGAAGTAAACCATACAAAGGATCTCACAGGTGGGACAAAGTGACCATAAGTCAATTCAAACTATTTTCTCCCAGTGACCATCTGCAAAGAATATTACAAAGACATGCAAGCAAGGGAAACATATGTACATTGCTGACATGTTGGCCAAAGCTTCTGAAGAAAATAATGAATATCAAAACAGAATCATAGAATCAAACAATCATTGAATACTACACAGTGCAGAAGGAGGCCATTCAGCCCATTGAACATGCTTGGGTCTCCTCTGGGTACTCCAGTTTTCCCCTTTTGTTCAAAGATCTGCAGGTTAGATGAATTGGCCATAATAAATTGCCCCTTCTTGGCGGGGACGAGCAGGATAAATACACAGGGTTAAGGGATAGGGGCTGGGTGGGACTATTGTCAGTGTAGCCTTGATGGGCCGAATGGCTTCCTTCTGCACTACAGATATTCTATGATTGCACTTGTCTTTCTAACTCTCAACTCAATGTGCAAGTTAACAGTATTTCAGGAGAATTAGCAACCCAATTATCATCACATCACTCCTGCTCTTCAAATCATGTCGTTGGATAGCCGTGAACAAGCTTGATATAACACCTCACCTCAAAGACACGATAAGACACTGAAAAGAAGTTAGGTGCTGCAATAAGGCATCAAAGTTCTGACTTACAAGGAACAGTGTTGCCACGAGCTATGACTGAGTTGATTTACAAGAGAAATCTTGAAAAGCTCGAGTTGAATGTGAGATGTTCAAATGTCACAATGCATTTGGCACTCCAGAGAATTTAGGTTGAAGGAAGCCATTGGTTTTAATCTGGAAATTAGCCTAAGGCCCGACATAATCACAGAATTCCTACAGTGCGCAAAGAGGCCATTCAGTCCATTGAGTCTGCACCAATGATTCCACTCCTACCCTCGCAATCCCTCATACTTACCCTGCTAATCTCCCTGATATCAAGAGGCAATTCAGCACGGCCAATCCAGCTAACCTATACAAGTTAGGGGTCTGGGGAAAATCAGAGCGATAGGCTTTAAGGAAATTAAAATTCTCCTCCGAGACAATGATGATTTTCTCTCATTGTACATCCTTGTAACTGGGATGGGTGTAGTTTCCAAAGATGTGTGGGTTAAGTTGGTTGGCCACGCTAAATTGATTCTCATTATCAGGGAGATTAGCATGGCAAATATGTGTAATAAGGTGGATAGAACCTGGGTAGGATTGCTGTCAGTGCAGGCTCGATGGTCCAAATGGATTCATTCTGTATTCTACGGATTCTATATATATAGAATCTATAGAATATTTGTCTCCTGGTTACAAAGGTCCCACTCTGCTGGCTTGTGTTTTCAAGGTCTCAAATCCCGGGTCTGGACACTGCGCTGCAGGTAACACCACTGATTCCAGCACTAGCAGGAAGATTTTTAAGTGAATTATTGATCACGATGACCTGCTTCCTGCCACCATCGACTTGCATTTGAGGGGCTAGTGTTGGCTTACATTCATAGAAATATAGAATCCCTACAGCGCAGAAATCTGCCCATTGAGTCTGCACCAGCCACCCAGACCCTGTTGCTGTGATCCCACATATTTATCCTGCTTACCCTCTCAACACAATTTAGCGTGGCCAATCCATCTAACCTACACATCTTTGGACACATCGAGGAAACCAGAGCACCCAGAGGAAACCCACGCAGACACAGGGAGAATGTGCAGACTCCACACATACAGGAACCAAAGCCAGAACTGAACCTAGGTTCCTGACGCTGTGAGGGGGGCAGTGCTAACCATTGTGCCACCGTGCCGCCCCATGTGAGATTGTTCTTAATCTGAGTCATCTTCATCTTGTATCATTATTTGTGTGGTTTCTAACTCATACTGAAAGAGCACAATTTTCTCAAACACAGATAATGTGAATGTTGCTATTATGTATGGCCCTGTGGATTAAGGAGCTGAAAGAATCCATTGACTCTGTCTACACTTCCCACTACTTCTGAAAAGCAACCAGCATAATCAAGGACACCATGCACCCTGGACATTCTCTCTTCCACCTTCTTCCATCAGGAAAACGATACAAAAGTCTGACGTCACGTACCAACCAACTCAAGAACAGCTCCTTCCCTGTTGCCGTCAGACTTTTGAATGGACCTACCTCGCATGATTTTTCTCTACACTCTAGCTATGATGGTAACACTACATTCTGCACTCTCTCCTTCCTTTCTTGATGAACGGTATGCTTTGTCTGCATAGCGTGCAAGAAACGATAATTTTCACTCTATACTAATACATATGGCAATGATAAATCAGATCAAATCAAAGAATCACAGGGTAGGTTCAGATCTTAAACACTGGGAGCTATTTTTTGAAGATATGCACTCACTCACAGTGAGGTCTAAGACTGCCCAACAGGATCCCAGCCTAGGCAGAGCTAATAGATCAGGAGTCAAGAGTAGTACGGTGGTTAGCACTACTGCCTCACAAAGCTAGGGACCCAATTTCAATTCCAGCCTCAGATCACTGTCTGTGTGGAGTTTGCACATTCTCCTGTGTCTCACTGGTTTCCTTCCACAGTCCAAAGATGGGCAGGTTAAGTGGATTAGCCAGCTAAATCGAAATCTTTCTCTCTACAATAAAATATCCCAGAGGCAATATTTTTGATGCCAGTGGGAGGATATAGTACAGAAGCTCAATGCAGAGCAGAACAGTGGCACAGTGGTTAGCACTGCTACCTCACAGTGCCAGGAACCCAGGTTCATTTCTCGGTTTGGGTCACTGTCTGTGTGGAATTTGCATGTTCTCCCCATGTCTGCGTGGGTTTCCTCCAGGTGCTCTGCTTTCCTCCCATAGACTAAAGATGTCTGGGTTAGCTGCATTGGCCATACTAAATTGCTCCTTAGTGTCAAGGGGATTAGCAGGGAAAATACGTGGGATTACATTGATAGGACCAGAGTAGGATTGCTGTTGGTGCTGATTCAATGGGCCAAATGATCTTTTTCTGCACCGTAGGGATTCTATGGTTCGATGGATTCTATGTCACCTGTCTTTACTCTTAAAGGGGCAGTCCATGCTCCAACAAACCCAAACATACAGTATATTTGTAAATTAAATTATAGTTTCAGCAATGGCCAAATATTTATTTCACATTTTTCTGCAAGATTAAGGATGCTCATTTCAAATAAACCAATAACCATCCTGAAACTATAGTTAAAAGCACTAACCAAATGCAAAAGCTGATATGAAAAAATTAAGTTAGAACATTTCTGGAAATTGAATTATGACAAATAAATATCAAGTAATGGGAAATTATTATTAGCCAAACAAAGCCTTCATTGAGGTCTGTGTTCACTCAGGATAAGCAATTAATCTAAACCTTGTATTAGTTCCATAAACACTGCTTCCATCCTTGGCCACAGATGCAAATAAGACCCTTTAAAATTCCAAAAAGCAAGATACAGTGAACCATGACAGGTACATCTTCCATATGAATCATCAGAAAACCCTGCAATACTTTGCACTGTATTATGTACTCACTTGTGCACAAGTAGTTAAAGCTTGGAATTCTGAGTAATTTTAGTATCTAGTGTTGTGTGCACCCAAGTCAACTGTCATGCCTTGTATTGTTCATAGCAGGGTATTCAACAATATATACCTACATCTCTATCCCAGTTACAAAGATGGGAGAAAACCATAAGAATACAAGAACTAGGAGCAGGAGTAGGCCCTCTGGCCCCTCCAGCCTGCTTCGCCATTCAATAAGACCATAGCTGATCTTTTCGTGAACTCAACTACACTTACCCACTTGCTCACCATAACCCTCAATTTATTTATTGTTCAAACATTTATCTATTTTGCTTTAAAAACATTCAATGAAGTAGCCTCAACTGCTTCACTGGCAGGGAATTCCACAGATTCACAACCCTTTGGGTGAAGAAGTTCCTCCTCAACTCAGTACTAAATCTACTTCCCCTCATTTTAAGGCCATGCCCCCTAGTTCTAGTTTCACCTGCCAGTGGAAACATCCTCCTTGCTTCTATCTTATCTATTTCCTTCATAATCTTACACGTTTCTATAAGATCTCCCCTCATTCTTCTGAATTCCAATGAGTATAGCCCCAGTCTACTCAGTCTCTCCTCATGAGCCAACCCTCTCAACTCTGGAATCAACCTAGTGAATCTCCTTTGCAGTCTCTCCAGTGCCAGTATATTCTTTCTCAAGTAAGGAGACCAAAACTGTACACAGTACTCTAGGCGTGGCCTCACCAGCACCTTATACAGCTGCAACATAACCTCACTTTTTTTAAACCTTCGAGCAATGAAGGATAAAATTCCATTTGCCTTCTTAATTACTTGCTGCACCCGCAAATCAACTCATGATTCTTGCACAAGGACACCCAGGTTCCTCTGCACGCTGCAATTTTTTTACCATTTAAATAATAGTCTATTTTGCTGTTATTCCTACCAAAATGGATGACCTCACATTTATGAACATTGTATTCCATCTGCCAGACCTTCGCCCACTCGCTTAGACTATCTATATCTCTTTGCAGACTTCCACCGCTCTCTGCACACTTTGCTCTGCCACCCACCTTAGTGTCACTTGCAAATTTTGACACAGTACACTTGGTCTCCAACTCCAAATCACCTATGTGGAGTTCATCACTCTTTTGGAAGAGAACATTCATTTCCTTAAAGCCCATCCTTGTGGTAACTTATTACTCTCACAATTTTATCTTCCCATGGAAAGCAGCTCATTTGAATGGATTCACATATATCACAGTTTAAAACTGATTTTAGTTACATCCTGTGTGCATTGATTTTTTTTTAGAAGTGAAATATGGCGGAGTTGTTTCAGCGAGTCCTGGCCCAATAAAACCGAAGCTCAGTTTCTAGATGGAATGTTAATTGGAACATTTGCAAGGCTGAAATGAAGTGACGTTTGCGCATAATAAAGACCTGTTCCTATTCATTTAACTGTCAAGGAGGTTTCAGAACTTAATCTGGAGGAGCTGATTGTGCACACAGCAGAACTTTAGGATTTACTTTTCCAAAAGCAGTTTTCATCTTGTCTATCCTAAAAATGTCCTTTTAATGGCTCTCCAATCAATGCTTACAACTTCCCCAGTTACTGAGTGTCCTTCCTGACTGAAATCTGTCTTTGACAACATTCATTCGCAGATCAATGCAAGAAACTTAGCTTCCAGCATGTATCTGCCAAAGATTCAACGACCTGACCAAGTTTGCGAAGAAACTTGTAAAGTTTATTCATGAGTAGGTTTATATTAACACTGCAATGAAGTTACTGTGCCTAGTAGCCACACTGTTGCCTGCTGGGGGAATTCGATTAAGATTCCATTTACTAAGTAGTATTGGAATGCAAAATCTAATTCCAGCAACTGGTAAAATTTTCTACATAGACTTTCTCAGAGCATAGGACTGAGGGAGAATTTTAGCACGGCTAATGTGCCTAACCAGCACATCTTACAGACTGTGGGAGGAAACAGGAATACCCGAGGAAACCCACGCAGACACGGGAAGAATACGCAGACTCTATACAGAGAGTGACCCAAGACGAGAATCGAACCACTATGCCACCTAAGAATCATATCTCTCACATCATTATTTAAGTTTCTTTCTCAATCTCAAGTCATTACAGTTAAATTATCTTAAAAAGAATTACTCTATACTACTTTCAAAAAAAACTTTAAAAAGTGGTTAGCATGGAGGCAAGTAGTTAACACTGCTGCCTCACAGCGCCAGGGACCCCAGTTTGATTCCTATCTTGGGTTACTCTCCGTGTGGAGTTTGCACCTTTCCCCCCGCATCAGCAAGGATTTCCTCCAGATGCTCTGGTTTCCTCCTATACTCCAAAAGAACGTGCTGATTAGGTGCATTGGCCATGCTAAAATTTTCCCTCTGTGAACCCAAACAGATGCCGGAGCGTGGCAACTGGGGGATTTTCACAGTAACTTCGTTGCAGTGTTAATGTAAAGCTACTTGTGAAAATAATAAATAAAACCTTTAAAAAAAACAATTTCATTCCTTGCTCTCCTATAATCATTGTGCCACACACCACTCCAGTCTCTGCTGGAAATCAAATATCCATTAACACAGCAGAATTCCATTAAGATTCTATTTAGTAAGCGGAATTGGCATGCAAAATCTAATTCCAGCAACTGGGAAGAATTTTTTATCTGGACTCTGTCAGATCATTCGGGTTACTGGGCTGCTCCGGGTTCCAAAGATTGTCTCATTCTTGTTGAGCTTTTAAAGAATAATTATGACTCCAGCATGAAATAGCCAGGTCTAAACATTGCCATGAATAAAATTACATCTTAACGCAATGTCATCAGCACCCCAAAAGGAAATGATTCTTATGTAAATCAAGATGTGGAGTTGGCAGCATTAGCGTAGGTACAGTAAGAAGTCTCACAACACTAAGGTAGTGAACATCCAACAGATCACTCACCTGATGAAGGGGTAAATCTCTGAAAGCTCGTGCTACCAAATAAAACTGTTGGATTTTGACCTGGAGTTGTAAGACTTCTTATTGTGTCAATCAAGCCTCACTTAACTCTAAGCTTTCCGCTGTTTTTCCATTTATTTCCACTGATAACTATGCAGCAAATTTCACTATGGTTTAGGCAAGTTAGGAATCATAGGATTCTCTACAGTGCAGGAGGAGGCCATTCAGCCCATCAAGTCTGCACTGACCACAATCCCACCCAGGCCCTATCCCCACAAACCCACACATCTACCCCACTAAATCCCTCTAACCTACACATCCCAGGATACTAAGGGGCAATTTAGCACGGCCAACCTAACATGGAGACTTTTGGGAGGAAACCGAAGCACGCGGAGGAAATCCACACAAACATGGGGAGAATGTGCAAAGTCCACATAGAGTAACCCGAGGGCAGATTTGAACCCAGGTCCTTGGAGATGTGAGGCAGCAGTGCTAATCACTGTGCCACCAGTTTTGCTGGTGTTGACTATTATCAAAATGTAAATCATCCTGAGAAGCTCCCAATTTGTATAGAATTCCATCTGTCAACTTAATGACTTAATTTTTTTTAAATTCAATCTTGGGACATGGGCGTCCCTGACCGGCCAGCGTTTAGAACCATCGAATCCTATGGCACAGAAGGAGGCCATTCGGTCCATCGAGTTTGCATCAACCACAATTCCATCCTAACCCCACAACCCTACGCATTTATCCTAGCTAGTTTCCCTCGACACCGAGGGGCAATTTAGCATGGCCAATCCACCTAACCTGCACATCTAACCCACAAAGGGTTCTTGTAATGCTGCGACAGTGTGGGAAGAAATCCACGCAGACACAGGCGCTGGAATTTTACCGCCTCATCTGTCCGAGGTTCGTACAATCCCACCCAAGGTCAACAAAGAACCCTGCACACTATCTGAGGTGGTGGCTGGGTAGAACATGAACACTCCAACACAGGCTGTCACCCAACTGGGAACCGAACCCTGGTCTCTGGCACTGCGAAGCAGTAGTGCTAACCACTGTGCCACCACGCCACCCATTTACTGCCTATCCCTAGGCATCAAATGACTTACTAGGCCATTTCAGAGGGCATTTGAGATCAAACAAATTGTGGTGGTTCTGGAGTCACAATCCAAGTAAGGACTGTAGATTTTTGCCCTTAAAAGGAAATTAGTGAACCATGGGTTTATCTAACAATTGACAATGGTTTCATGGGTCATCAGTAGATTCTTAATCAGAAATCATCCTGAAGTTTGATTAATCTGTAACAGCCACGGGCCTGTAGTTAAATCTCCATTACCCATTTTTTTGGACTGTCCTTCCATGCCTCAATCTATACATTAGAAAGTGCTAAGTTTGAAGTCACTGTGATGCTGTGAAGTACACACTTGATTAGATAATGTCCAACTCCATTCACAATGGGTTCTTGCAGCTGTAATTTGAGAAATACTGCAGCAGCACTTAAAACACCCAGTGATTCAGGCACACTCTCAAGCTCAAGTGGGCATTCAGTATGTGATACAGGGTTGTACAGGACATGTTGCAGGGTTGTTATTAAGAACATGATCCAACAACGCACTGTACATTCATCTTTCATAGAATCATAGAATCCTTACAGTGCCGAAAGAGGCCATTCAGCCCATCGAGTCTACACTGACTCTCTGAAAGAATGTCCTACTCAGACCCACCTCTCCCACTCTATCCCCATAAACGGGTTTATTTGCCACTGCTAATCCATCAAAACTAAACATTTTGGGGTATTAAGGGGCACTTTAGCGTGGCCAATTCACCTAACTTACACCACTTTAGACTGTGGGAGGAAACTAGAGAACTTGAAGGGAACACAGGCAGACACGGTGAGGATGTGCAAACTCCACGCAAGTGACACACTGCCTCACAGCCCCAGTGGCCCAAATATAGTTCAGGCCTTAGATGACCACCTGTGTGAAGTTTGCAGTCTCTTCCCATATCTGCATGGGTTTCCCCCGGGTGCTCCAGTTTCTTCCCACAGTCCAATGATGTGCAAGTTTGGTTAATGGCCATGATAAATTGCTCCTTAATGTCCAAAGATGTGCAGGTTAGGAGTATGGCCATTTTACATTGTCGCTTAAGTGTCAGGGGGTTTAGTAGAGTAAATATGGTGGGTTATTGGGATAGGGTCTGGGTGGGATTGTGGTTGATGCAGACTCATTAAGGCCAAATGCCCTCCTTCTGCACTGTAGGATTCTACGATTTATTGATTCCACACAGACAGTCACTCAAGGTGGAATCAAACACAGATCCCTGGCCCTGAGAGGCTTTCACTGGGTACACTTCAGTGCTGGACCTCATATTCATCAAGTTATTTCCTGTACAGCATTTTTTTTTAATAATGATCATAGATATCCATAAACAGTCTATAATCTTTGTTATTTGTGACCATTAGGCAATGTACATTGGAACTTCTAAAAAAAGTGAATAAAACATACATTTTTTATATCTGACAATATACTTTAATTGAAACAAATGCTAATTCTATATTTGAAGCCAGGTTTACATTTAAGCATTACAAGTAATGAATGAACATTTCTTTACCCAAAGGGTGGTTCGGGAGTGGAATGCCCTGCCTGCAGCAGTTGTAGATGCGCCAAGTTTGGTGGCGTTTAAGAGGTTAGTTGATAAGTATATGGAAGAGAAGGGAATGGTTTAGTTTGGAGGGGCATTGCTTTTTATATTGGTCGGCGCAACATCGAAGGCCGAAGGGCCTGTTCTGTGCTGTAATGTTCTATGTTCTATGTTCTATTAACACTACTGCACATTTAAACAAGTCAGTATTAGTGTCAAACATTGATGTTCAAATATAATGTTAATTTTGCACAATAATTTAAGATCAGTAATCAATGATCATAAAGCCCATCGAGTCTGCACTGACCACAATCCTTCCAAAATAAATCTTACTGACAACAGCTTAAGAATACAGCATGAGACAAATTGCACAGCGTACAAGAGGCTGAATATTTTTGTGTCATTTAAAATAAAAGCCATAAGATGCCATGGAGCTACTGTCAGATCATAATACCAACTTTTGGAGATACTTCTTTTTTTAATATTAAAGGCTAAAGAATCAAGAGAATCTTGGACAGTTCACTTGGAAGACCTTTCTAATAAAGTCTCAAAGTTGACATCTGTGAGCAAAGATTCAATTTACAAGTTGAATAATCATCTCTGTCCCCACAACTCCACACATTTACCCCACTAATCCCTCTAACCTACACATCCTGGGACACTAAGAGGCAACTTAGCATGGCCAAACAACCTAGCCCGTACATCTTTGGGCTGTGGGAGGAAACTGGAGCACCCAGAGAAAACCCACGCAAACACGGGGACAAGATGCAAACTCCACACAGATAGTGACCCAAGACAGGAATTGAACCCAGGTCCCTGGAGCAGTGGGACAGCAGTGCTAACCACTGTGCCACTCATAGTAGCTAAAATGGTAGCACTGCTACCTCACAGCACCAGGGTTCAATCTCAGCCTCGGGTCACTGTCTGTGCAGAGTCTACACATTCTCCCCCTGTCTACGTGAGTTTTCTCCAGGTGCTCCGGTTTCCTCCCACAGCACGAACGATGTATGGGTTAGATAGATTGGCCATGCTATATAGCCCCTTAGTGTCTAAAGATGTTCCGGTGACGTGGATTGCCACGCTAAATTGCCCCTTAATATTCAAAGATGTGCAAGTCAAGTGTGTTGGCCCTTAGTATCATAGAATAGAATCACAGAATCCCAACAGTGCAGAAGGAGGCTATTTGGTTCATTAAGTCTTCACTGACACCAATCAAACCCAGATCCCATCCCCATAACTCCATGTATTTATTCTGCTAATCTCCCTGACACTAAGGGATAATTTAGCATGGTCAATTCACCTACCCCAAGATATGTAGATTAAGGGAATTAGTGGGATAAATGCATGGGATTACAGGGATGTCTTTGGAAGGAATGCTTTTTCAGAGATTAGGTGCAGATTTGATGGGACAAATAGTTTCCTTCAGTGTTGTAGAGATTCTATGGTTAGGGTTGAGAGATTTCATCTGGCCCATCCATTCTTGGTCAAAATTCCAGAACTGTCTCCCTATCAGCACAATGAGTGTACCTACACCACAGACTGCATTTCAAGAAAGTGGATCATCGCCATCTTCTCAAGTGTAACTAAGAAACAAAGGCTAGCCTTAACAGCAATACCCACATCCTTTGAAAGAATAATAAAAAAAAATCCTTCAAATCTCCCAATAAACCCAGTCCTGCCCAATCTCTGTAGCATGATAAACTATAAATCTCAAACCCAAATTCTAATGCTATGAATTCCAAATGCTCTATGCATATCCAGCATGAGCACATGAAATATTACTACATAGCAGAAAGGGAAGTAAAATATACACTTGGTAGTACCAAACTTGAGCATTACTGGAAAAAGAAACATGCTGTCAAAGTTTTTTGACTTGTACTCATCAGGTCAGATTTGCTCGAATACCAAATTGCAAAGAGAACAACGATTTGTACTGCATGGAAAGAGAGTGCTGATTGGTAGAGATGTTGTTATGGAAAATATACCAGTGAACAGTTAACAGCCTTTCTCTTAAATGCAAACTCAGTAAATGGACTCCAGTTGGTTGAGGCATTGTCATGGGGAATGAGTCAGGGAATCATGTGAGTGAGCATTGCTGAAGAAAGAAACATGCCGTCAAAGTTTTTTGTCTTCCATTCATCGGGTCAGATTTGTAGAATACCAAATCGCAAAGAAAAAAAGTGATTTATACTGCATGGAATGTAAATGCTGATTGATAGAGATATTGCCATGTAGAGTACACCAGTGAACAGTTAACTGCCAAGCCTTTTTAAAAATACAAACCCAGTAAATTGACTCCGATTGGTTGAGGCATTGGCATGCGAAATGAATAGAGAATCATGAGGGTGCAAAATGAAAAGCTTTGACATCATGTCTTTTGTTTCTTGGCAATTCAGATGTAAAATCTTTCCAATCAACTCTACAACGTTAACGCGACGCATCGTAAAGGTTTACAACGCGTTATACTGTCAACCACTCATTGGGAATATAGCAATAGACGTGCATTTATATTGCACTTATTCACAACCTCATGATGTGCCAAAACATTTTATAGGCAATGAAGTACTTTCAAGTCCAGTCACTGCAATAACAGTAGATATGATCAAGTGCATACGGTAAGCCGCCACTAAAGGAAGTGACTAGCTAATTAGGAGGCTTTTTAACTAACATTTGATTGAGGTTAAATAGTGACCAGGACACATGTAAACTTATCCTTCTTCAGAATATTACTGTGGGATCTTGTACACTAATCCAAAGACAAGACAATGACACAGTGGTTTAGCACTGCAGCCTTGTGGTGCCAGGTTCAATTCTGGCCTCGGGTGACTGTCTGCATGGTGCTTGCAAGTTCCCCCCCATGTCTCCCATTATTTGGCTTGATGGTGATGCTTTATAATAATTGTCGTTGTCTTCCCAGTTACAGATGTTACCTCGAGGTGCTAATTCTCACAACATCTCAGTAATTGCCACCAAATTGGTCGCAAAACAGGATATTATAGACTACTGTGTCTGCAACAGTCCCAGCTGCTTCTGACTTCAAGCTGTCGGATCTGGGTGGACAGTGGTTAGCACTGCTGCCTCACAGCCCCAGGGACCCAGGTTCAATTCTGGCCTCAGGTGACTGTCTTGTAGAGCCTGCACATTCTCCCCCATGTCCTCTGAGCACTCCTGCTTCCTCCCACAGTCTGAAAGCCACGCTGGTTAGATGCACTGGCCACACTAAATTCTCTCTCTAGGTGTACCCGAATAGGTGCCAGTGAATGGACACTAGAGGATTTTCACAGTAACTGCATCGTGTTAATGTAAACCTACTTGTGACGACTAAATAAACTTAACTCTGGTTTCCTCCCACTGTCCAAAGAAGGTTAGATGGATTGGCTGTGCTTAATTGCCCCTTAGTGTCGGGAGAATTAATAGGGTAAATACTTAAATTTATTATTGTCACATCTATTAGTATACAGTAAAAAAATTTGTGTGCTCGACAGACAAAGCATGCTGTACATAGGGAAGGAAATGAGACAATATGTGGCGTTACAGGGATAGATCCTGTGTGGGATAGTTGTTGGGACAGGCTTGATGGGCTGAATAGCCTCCATCTGCACTGCGGGAATTCTATGAAAAGGGCAAACAGTTTCTTGATTCAACATCTCACCCAACTGAAGTGAACCTTGAAAGCACTGCCCAGGAATATACCATATTTCACCAGTTGCTTACAAAGCACGGGAAAAGGCCCATTTGTCCCCTCGCATCGTTTGCGAAGGGGTAGGAATAGCTCCTGCTTTTGATATTCATAGAAGTCATAGAAACCCTATAGTGCAGAAGGTGGCTATTCGACCCATCGAGACGGCACTGACAACAATCCCACCTAGGCCCTATCCCCGTAAACCCCACATTTTTTTCCCCGCTAACCTATGCGTCCCAGGACATTAACAGGCAATTTAGCATGACCAATGCACATAACTAGCACTTCTCTGGACACTAAGGGGTAATTTAGTATGGCTAGCCCACCTTTCAGACTGTAGGAAGGAAACCAGAGCACCCGGAGGAAACCCAAGCAGATACGAGGAGAATGTACACAGACAGTGATCCAAGCCGGGAATCGTTCCTGAATCGCTGGAGTTGTGAAGCTACAGTGCTAACCATTGTGCCACCGTGCCACCCCAGTATTAACTAGCACTTAATTCGGTAGGGGTGTCTTGCTTAACTCTAACCGAGGACAAATTGCAAGCTGAGGTGAAGCATGGGCACTGAACGAGTTATCAGTAATATCAGACAGACGCAACACAACTGTGAAGTCTGACTCAAAGTTCTTATCCAATTAATTTTCAAAGCACCGTCTTGCTGTGAAAAATAATAGCTCTCACCATGATGGTAATTATGTTTTGAATAACCCCCCAATGCTTTTGACGACCATGGTCTCATCTTGTGAGGCTGATTCATCATCGTTTTATGGGAGCTTTGATCATGGGTGGTCCTTTCAGAAAGCTCCCCCCATCTATTCCTTGAGATTAAAGTTCTGTGCGTCCCAGCCTTGCATTAACAAGAAACACAGACCACTATTTTCCAGCATTGCCCCATGGCAAGTGTTTCCATGACAGAGGCCACTTGCCATTGGCCAATGATAGGAATCTCCCAGTCATATAGAGATTTACAGCATGAAAACAGGCCCTTCAGCCCAACTTGTCCATGCTGCCTAGTTTTTACCAATTGCCCCCATTTGGCCTGTATTCCCAACTTGGTCTGTGTGGAGACTGCACATTCTCCTTGTGTCTGCGTGGGTTTCCTCCCACAGTCTGAAAATGGGCTGGTTAAGTGCGTTGGCCGTGCTAAATTGCCCCTTAGAGTCCAAAGATGTGCATATCCATGAAACTGCCAAAATGCTTTTCTTTTGTACCCACATCTATCATCATGGGCGGCACGGTAGCACAGAGGTTAGCACTGCTGCCTCACAGCTCCAGCGACGTGGTTTTGATTCCCAGCTTGGTTCACTGTGTGGAGTTTGCATGTTCTCCCTGTGTCTGCATGGGTTTCTTCCGGGTGCTCCTGTTTCCTCCCACAGTCCATAAGATCAGGTCAAAGCCGTGCTAAACTGCCCCTTAGTATTTCAGGATGCATAGGTGCAGAGGATTAGCAGGGTAAATATTGGGGTTAATGGGGATAAGGCCTCGGTAGATTGTTGCCACTACAGACTTGATGGGCCAAAATGGTCTCCTTCTGCAGTGTAGGGTTTCCAAGATTCTATGCTTCTACCTCTGGCAGCTTGTTCCAAACACTCACCACCCTCTGGGTGAAACAATTGCCCCTCTGGACTCTTGTATCTCTCCCCTCTCACCTTAAACCTATGCCCTCTAGTTTTAGACTCTCCTACTTTGGGAAAAGATATTGACTATCTAACTGATCTATGCCCCCCTTATTTTATAGACCTCTATAAGGTCACCCCTCAGCCTCTTATGCTGCAGAGCAAAAAGTCTCAGTCTGTCCAGCCTCTCTTTATAACTCAAACCATTAAATCGCGACAGAGGGTGGGGGAGAACGTGACAGAGGAAGAATGAGATGGACAGAGACACAAAGCAATAGAGAGGGGGAGAGAGAGACACAGACAAAGATAGAGAGAGGAAGAGAGAAAGAGAGAGAGAGAATAAGATAGACAGCATGTTTAAGGAAGGAATTTCAGAAGTCAGAATGTTGGAAGCTGAAGGCATGAAAATCAAAGGTGGAGCAATGAGAATTGGGCTGCTTCTGTGGTTAGAACTGAAGGTGTGTTGGGGGGCTGGATGAAGTTACAGAAGTATAGAGGATGCATCCATTCAGGCATGTGAAAACAATGAGATGAATTTAAACTTTTCCCCAGAACGGTCCTGTCTAGCCAGCTGAAAAAAGTATTTATGGAGCGCAGAATTTGAGCAGATACCTTATTAGGGGGTTTGAACCAGCATGTGGAGCTATTTATGTTTATGTCCTATTGCCCCCTGTGTATAAGCTACCTGATGAAGTACGCTGCCATCAGGCTGGACTTAGTGTGTGGTACTTTGTTTGCCTTTATTTAAACTGCTTTATCGGCTTTAACATTTGAGAGACGGCAGAGTGAGCCATACCGACGTCAGATTGTGACTAACTGCAGACAGGAGGGTTGCATCTGTGAGCACAGATACCACTGAGTGCTATTTTAGAGACCTGTATCATCATCTCAAATTTCAGAGCTTATTCCAATCTGCCTCGGCTGCTTAATTCATCAGGATTGTGACAGAAAGTTGCCCGCTGACTTGGGTGCCACTGGCATCGCAGCCCAACTGAGCAGTCCTCTGCCTGAGGTGTTTAAAACGTTAAGTGGATTCTGTGGGATAGCTACTAAGAGTCTACAGCCTTTAGCGGGGAATTCATAAACAAGGTTTCAGAATTAGAACTAGTTCCATTCAGGACTGGGAGAGAAAAGAGGAGATATTAGGGCTTCATTGTTTTACAGAGGTTAGCACTGCTGCCTCACACATCCAGGGACCCAGGTTCGAATCCAGCCTTGGGTGACTTTTTGTGGAGCTTCTTCCCATGCTTGCATGGGTTTCCTCCTATTGCTCTGGTTTCCTCCCAAAGATGTGCAGAGTAGGTGGATTGGTCGTATTAAATTGATCCTTATTGTCCCAAAATGTGTACGTTAAATGGGTTGGCCTTGCTAAGTTGTCCCTTAGTGTCCAAAAACGTATAGGTTAGAGGGATTAGCGGGATAAGTACGTGAGGTTACAAAAAAGTGCATAGGTGGGAATCCTCTGTCAGAGAGTCAGTGCAGACTCGATGGACCGAATGCCCTCCTTCTACACAGTGAGGATTGTATGAGATCCCGGAGAAGTCAAGAATCTGTTTGGATCGAGGTGATGGGTGTGTGGGAGTGAACAGTACATTAGGAAATGAATTCCAGGATTTTGACTTAAAGTTTATTAATTATTGTCACAAAAGCTCACAGTAACATTGCAATGAAGTTACTGTGGAAATCCCTCAGTTGCCACACTCCAACGCTTGTTCGGGTACACAGAGGGAGGAATCCCATGCAGGCGTGGGGAAACACGTAGATTCCGCACAGACAGCGACCCGAGGGCGGAATTGAACGCAGGTCCCTGGAGCTGAGAGGCAGCAGTACTAACCACTGTGCCACCATGCCTCCCAATAAGCCTCTCAGGCTGAATATAGAAAGTTCAGAGAGGAGGTGAAAAAAATACTAAGAGAAGAAAAGAAGGAGTATGAAAAGAGACTGGCAGGCAACATAAAAAAAACTCGAAATCTTCTAAAAGGGAAATAAATAGTAAAATGATTGTAATAGGAGGAGTAGGGCAGAATATGGACCAAAAAGGTATATACACATTGAGGCAAAGAAGTGAAGTATTACTTTGCATGGGTTTTCTCCCACAGTCCGAAAGACGTGCTTGTTAGGTGCATTGACTGTGCTATATTCTCCCTCACTGCACCTGAACAGTGTGGCGACTAGGGGATTTTCACACTAACTTAATTATAGTGTTAATGTAAGCCTAGTGACTAATAAATAAAAACTTTAAACTTGTAATTTTAGAAGGTTCTAACCAGGCTATAGTGAAAGGGAAGTTAATTCAGGATTAAAAGTAAAATGAAGGAAGTATTGGACATGTTATTTATTTATCACTGCAACGAAATTACTGTGGAAATCCTCTAGTCGCCAAACTCTGGCACCTATTCGAGCACACTGAGAGTCAATTTAGCATGGCCAATGCACTTTTCCAGCACATCTTTGGACTCTGGGAGGAAACTGGAGCACCCGGAGGAAACCATGCACACATGGGGAGAACGTGCAAACTCTGCACAGACAGTGACCCAAATCAGGAATTGAACATAGGTCCCTGGCACAGCAATGCTAACCACCGTGCCATCACGCCACCCCAAATAGTTACCCAAGGCTGGAATTGAACCCGGGTCACTGGTACTGTGAGACAGCAGTGCTAACCACCAAGCCGGCCCCTATATTCTTGGAATAATTCCGAAAGTACCTTTACTTTTGCACAGAAAGCGGGATAGAAATCAGGGATTTTTTAATGGAGTAATCATTGGAGCTTCCGCAATTGAAATAGATGGAATTTTGTTCACCAGGGATACGTTAAGAAGCAAAATTAGGTAATGCAAAGGAACTACATACGATGCACTTGAGCTAGGTGAACAGCTGAGCAGGCATAAGGTGAGACTGAGATTGAATGGACATCTGAGACTGAACGGACACCTCTTGTTCCTATATTTGTAACTGTGATTATGCAGAATTCAGGCTTGTATGAAGCTATTGTCTAGTAATTTTGCTGACTATTTTTTAAATGCAGATAGTTGCTGCTCTTTGTACCTGTGTAGCACTGATAATTACAGAGTGCATAATGAACACCGAGGAGCGATTGCAGTTCAGAACTCTCACTGATGACCTCAGTTGCTCTAAAATGAGTATGAAAATAGATTCATAGCCGACATAAAAGTCTTTTATAAATAGTTAAGTAGTAAAAGGGGTGGGGGTTTTCAGTGATAGCGCTCCTATCTCTGGGCCAGAAGCTCTCAGTTCAATTTCCTGCTTGATAGTTGAGCAAGCTGATTTTGATTTGATTTCATAAAATCCAGAGTGCACAAAGAGGCCATTTGGCCCAACAACAATCCCATCCATATTCTATCCCTGTAACCCCATGTATTTACCCTCCCAATCCTTCAGAGATAAGGGACAATTTACCATGGCTAAACAACGCAATCTCTGGGAGGAAACAAAAGGAAACCCACGCAGACATGGGGAGAACATGCATACTCCACACAGGCAGTGACCCCAGGCCAGAATCAAACTTAGGTCCCTGGCGCTGGGGCAGCAGTGCTAATCACTGTGCCACCCATATATTGTTGTCACAAATATTAGTACACAGTGAAAAGCATTGTTTCTTGTGCGCTGTAGAGGCAAAGCATACTGTTCATAGAGTACAAAGGGGAGATGGAAAGGAGAGGGTTCAAAATGTTCTGTTACAGTCATAGGTAGGGTGTGGAGAAAGATCAACTTAATTTGAGGTAGCTGTATTCTAAGGAACACCAAATCTGTAAAAGGTTTAATTAAAGTGCATGTATAAATGCATCCAAACAGGTTAACTATCAGTATGTAAATCCTTCCAATCCTTCTGATGCCAGGGTGGCAAACGGTGAGAGAGTTCCCTGGTGAGCGGTAGTGCAGGAGCAATGACAAACCACTTCAATACATTGCCAAGTGTAATCACGTACCAATCAAATGGAGTTCCATAGTCAACAATGCTCTCTGAGGGCATGGTACCTGAAGGAAGAGGAGTAAAAGGGGAGTCCATGAAAGAGTGAGGCTGATTAGGGAGACAAGGTGGGCATCTTCCCGAGGGGTGGAGTGGGGGATAGACCCGAGGGACACAATGGCCCCCTGGGCACCTGTCATCACTTCAGAAAAAAAACACTACCAATGTGACGTAGAATGGAAAAAACTCAATACAGAAGAGGGATATCCAAAAATGTGCAGGTTAGCTTAATAGACCGTGGTAAATTGGCACTTAGTGTCAGGGGGAATAGCAGGGTAATCCCCAGAGCCACAGCAATGTGGTTGACTCTCAATTGCCCTCTGAAATGGCCTAGCAAGCCACTCAGCTCTCACGGCAACTAGGAATGGGCAATAAATGGGCAGCACGGTGGCACAATGGCTGGCACTGCTGCCTCACAATGCCAAGGACCCAGGTTCAATTCCAATCTTAAGCGATAGTGCAAACTCCACACGCACATTCTCCCCGTGTCTGTGTGGGTTTCCTCTGGGTGCTCCAGTTTGGTCCCCCACTCCAAAGGTGTGTGGATTGATTGTGACCTGTGGTGATGCCTCAGTGATCAGTGCTGGGTTCACTGTTTTTTGTCATTTATGTTAATGATTTAGATGAGAATATAGGGGGCATGGTTAGTACGTTTGCAGATGCCACCAAGTTTAATGACAGTGGATAGTGGAGAAAGTTATCTCGGATTGCAACGGGATCTTGATCAATTGGGCAAATGGGCTGACAAATGGCAGATGGACTTTAATTTAGATGAATAGAAGGTGATGCATTTCGGTAGATTGAACCAGGACAGGACTTACTCAGTGAATGGTAGGGCATTGGGGAGAGTTACAGAATAAAGAGATCTAGGAGTACATGTTCCTAGCTCCTTGAAAGTGGAGTCACAGGAGGACGTAGACTTAGAGGAGATCTAATAGAGGTGTACAAGATTATGAGGGGTATAGATAGAGTAAACAGGGTTAAGGTTTTTCCTAGGATGGACTCGAATAGCACGAGGGGTCATGGGCTTAGGGTGAGGGGGGTAAGGTATAATTTGGATGCTAGAGGGAGTTTTTTGACACAGAGGGTGGTGGGAGTATGGAATGTGCTGCCAAGTAAAGTGGTGGAGGCAGATACTCTGGAATTATTTAAGAAATACTTAGATGGGCACATGAACAGAATGGGAATGGAGGGGTATAGAAAACTGATTGAAAATAGGGATCATGACCCTTGGGAGTCCCTGGGAAGTGTGTAAATAGATGACGATATTGATGTACTCGTTTTTATCCTACAGGTGCTTTGGTCCACCTTGTTGTCTAACAAGGGGCATACACGCAATGGGTCGTGAGAGGGCTGCTCTTGGATTTTTTTTTCAGGAGTATCCTAGTGCTTCACGTCTTTAGTGTACACTTGACCTGGACCATTTGATGGGCAACACGAGAGCTCAGTGACTATCGCTGTGCTGTGCAGATACGTGGATTTGGGTCTGTGTCTGTGGGAGTTTGCACATTCTCCCTGTGCTTGCGTGGGTTTTCTCCGGGTGCTCCGGTTTCCTCCCACATCTCAAAGACGTGCCCTTAGGCCAATTGGCAAAACAAATTCTCCCTAAATTGTCTCAAATTTGGTTTTTAATCCATAGATCTATAAACATGGACAGGGATCGTGGGTAGAGGTGGAAACATTGGGATGGTGGCGCGGGCTCATTGGGCCAAATGGCCTGTTTCCCGTGCTGTTTTGTTCTTTGTTCTTTGACAGTGTGGTGAAGAAGGCATTCAGCATGCTTGGTTTCAATGGACAGGATATTGAATATAGGAGTTAGGGCATCTTGTGAAGTTGTACAAAACATTGGTAAGGCCACATTTGGAATACTGTTCTGGTCACCCTATTATACAAAGGATATTATTAAATTAGAAAGAGTGCAGAAAGATTTACTAGGATGCTATCAGGACTTGATGGCTTGAGTTATAAGGAGAGGCTGGATAGGCTGGGACAGTTTTCTCTGGAGCATAAGAGGCAGAGGGGTGAGCTATAGATGTCTATAAAATAATGAGGAGCATTGATCAGTTTGATAGTCAATATCTTTTTCCAAAGGTAGGTGAGTGTAAAGTTAGAGAGCATAGCTTTAAGTTGAGAGGGTAGAGATACAAAAGTGTCCAGAAAGGCAATTTTTTTACACCGAGGGTGGTGAGTCTGGAACAAGTTGGCAGAGGTAGTAGTAGAGGTGGGTACAAACTTTGTCTTTTAAAAAGCATTTAGACAGTTACATGGGTAAGATGGGTATCGAGGGACATGGGCCAAATGGGGGCAATTGGGACTAGCTTCAGGGTTTTAAAAAAAGGGCAGCATGGACAAGTTGGGCCGAAGGATCTGTTTCTGTAGTGTTCTATGTTCTATGTTCTATATGTTTCCATACTGTAAATCTCAATGATTGGCCATGTTAAATTGACCCGAGTGGGAGGGGGGATTAGCAGAGTAAATATGTAGGGTGATGACAATAGGACCTGGGTGGGGATTGGGATCGGTACAGACTCAATGGGCCGAATGGCCTCCTTCTGTGCTGTAGGGATTGTACGAAACGCTGGCCAGATAGCGAGTCCCATGTCCTATGAATGATTATAAAAATTTTCTGGGCTGGGATTTGAACCCGGGACATTCTGGTTCTGAGGCAGAGGCACTAACCTGCTGCGCCACAAGGTATACCACCAGTGCCAAAAGCGACCAAGCAGCCCATCAATATTATTAGGATGATTTAATGCATGCTCACTGTCTGAAAATGTCCACTGCCTTCTGTTCCTGTAATTAGACTGCCTGCAAAATGGATGTAAATTACACTGCCAGGAATCAGATGTTCCCCACTAGTCTGCCAGCTGGCAGTTCATTTTTCCTTGATTAAAGAAGTCTAGACTTGGCTTTATTGATGTAGCTCATGCCTCAACTAGCAAGCGCTCAGCCAGAACCTGTAGAGTGAGGAAACACCGTTAGGAAAATCACTCCACTTTTACAGATTGACTTTCTGCCTCTTTCGCGTGTTGATCACCAAGTCCCACGATTTTCTCAACTGAGAAACAAGGGGAAAAAAAACTACTCAGTGCAAAAAAAAAAGAGGTCAACTCAACTTCTGAATTAGAACAAGCACAGACTTGCACCTCCACCCACCCTTTGCTTCCCCCTCAATCAAACGCCATAATCGAATGACCCACCCAGACTCTACCCCTGTAACCCCATGGCAACACAGTGTGCCACATTCAACTTTGATTTGATTTCATAGAATTATAGAATCTACAGAAGGAGGCCATTCAGCCCATTGAGCCTGCAGCAACAGCAGTCAAACCTAGATCCCATTCACAAAGACCCATGTATTTACCCTGCTCGTCCCCTTGAGAGTGGTTAGTGCTGCTGCACTGGGGACCTGGGTTCAATTCCCAGCTTGGATCACTGTCTGTGTGGAGTTTGCTTGTTCTCCCCATGACTGTGTGGGTTTGCTCTGAATTCCTCCCACAGTTCAGATATGTGTGGGTTAAGCGGATTGACCATGCTAAATTTCCCCTTAGTGTCAGAAGACTAGCTTGGGTAAATGCATGGGGTTATGGGGATAGTGCTTGGGTTGAATTGTGGTCAGCGCAGACTCAATGGGCTGAATGGCCTCCTTCTACACTGTAGGACTGACCACAGTCCAACCCAAGCCCTATCCCCATAACCCCATGCGTTTACCCTAGTTAGTCCCCTGACACAAGGGGCAATTTAGCATTGCCAACCCACCTAACCCACACGTCTTTGGCCTGTGGGAGGAAACCCATGCAGACACGGGGAGAACATGCAAACTTCACACAGAATCTCTGAGCCAGAAACTCTTAGTTCAATTCTTTGCTTGATGGCCAAGGAAAGTGATTTTGATTTGATTTCATAGAATCTACAATGCAGAAGGAGACCGTTCGGCCCATTGAGCCTGCACCAACAATCCCATCCAGATCCCATCCACATAGCCCGATGTATTTATCCTGCTAGTTCCTCTGACACTAAGAGGCAATTTAGCACGGCCAATCAACTTAACCTGAACACTTTTCGGACTGTGGGAGGAAACTGGGAACACCCGGAGGAAATCTATGCAGAGTTGAGAGAAATGTGCCAACTCTACACAGGCAGTTACCCAAGGTTGGAATCAAACTCGGGTTCCTGGCGCAGTGAGGCAGCAGTGCAAACCAACATGCCACCACTGACCAACCAATTAGGGTTAGGAAAAGACCCACCCAGAACATACATCACTAGCCCACCAGGAATTCCTGGAGAAAAAAAGGCAGATAAAAAGTCAAAGCCAATTTTGAGAAGAATATCAAAGAATTGCCCAGTAAGAAGCCTCACAACACCAGATTAACATCCAACAGCTTTGGTTAGAATCACGAGTTTTCAGAGCGCTGTTCCTTCATCAGATGAGTGACCTGTTGGACTTTAGCCTAGTGTTGCGAGACGTCTTACTGTGTCCACCGCAATCAACATTGACATCTCCACATCAGAGAATTGCTCAGCACAGGAATGAGGAGAAATTCTGAGAGAAAGTGAGTGAGATTTTGATTTGGAGCTCCTTTTTATACAGGAATAAAACGTCAGAAAGGTGGAATCCAAAGTCTAGGAAACTGTGAAATGAGGTTCTGGAGAAGGTTGGAGTGAGCAAGTTAGAGAGATCAGAAGAGTGAAGAAAAACATCTCAACATGTTAGAGAAGAAAAGATTGTTAGTGAATATACATCAAGGAAAGGCAGCTGGGTTGAACTGGTCATATGAGAACTTGCCGAAGCAGCTGACGGATGGAAGATCAAAGGGATTTAGGCCAAGAGGGAGAGAAAGGGAATGATGAGATTGGACAATTGGAAATTGAAAGTGGGAGTCTCCTATTGAGAAGCTGAAGAGGAACATTCAAGAACATGAGGCATGGAGAACATCTGTTGAGGACATAAGCTTAGGCCAATCATATATAGAGATTCCCCCCAAGTCCTGATCATTCATGGGATGTGGGGATCGTTGGATGGGCCAGCATTTATTGCCCATCCTTGAGGAGCAATTAAGATCCATTGCCGTAGGTCTGGAGTCACACGTAGGGCAGACCATACAAGAGCAACAGATTTTCTTTCTCAATAAGCATTAGACTTTTTAATTCTGGATACTTTTTATTGAATTCAAGTTTCACTCATGTGCCATGTAGGATTCGAACCCAGGTCCCCAGAGTATTACGCTGGATCACTGGATTAGAAGTCCAACAACAATACCAGTGCGCCACTATCTCCATTAGACTTGGGACAGCACGGTTGTTAGCACTGCTGCCTCACAGCACCACGGACCCAGGTTCAATTCCTAGCTTGGGTCACTGTATGTGCAGAGCCTGCTCGTGTCTGCATGGGTTTTCTCCAGGTGCTCCGGTTTCCTCCCACAATCCAAAAGATGTGCTAGTTAGGTACATTGGCTGTGCTAAATTCTCTCTCGATGTACCCGAACAGGCACCGAGTGTGGCTACTGGGGGATTTTCACAGTAACTTTAACTACTTGCAACACTAGTAAATAAACTTGAAACTTTCGATTGGTCCTATTACACGTTAACCTGAACTTTCTCTTCACCCTATTTGTAATTGCAAAACCATATTCTGCACCCTATCCTATCTTTCTCCCCTATGTATTCAATGAATGGTATGTTTTGTTTGTAATAGCTCACAAGAAATAGTACTTTTCACTGTATCCCAATGCAAGTGACAATAACAACTCAATTCAATTCAATTCTCCCTACATATTCACTTCTGTCTGAACAAGTAATTCCTCTTGCTCTATTCCATTGTGATACATCTAAAAAATAGCTGGAGTTTTGAAAAAAGCAAGTAAAAATTTCTAAACAAAATAATCCTTCAGGTTCAAAGGGTTCTCTTTTTCCTGTCACATCTTCTGGCTCATTGCTGTGAAAAATCAATATTTCTCTTTGTTGTCCATGGCAAGTCGAGATGGTAGCTCTTCTTAAACACACTTTCTCGGTTACTCTTTGTCCATTGATGGAAGTTTCTGTGAGCAATTAGCGCAACCCTGTCTGGGATGTACAGAGCAGATAATTGATTTGTAATAGCTTTCCATTCTTATATTATTTGATTTGATTTATTATTCTCAAGGGGTCTAGAGTCACATGCCAGCCAAACCAAGGAAGGATGACAGATTTCCTTCAAGACAATGGTCTCACCGTCATTGTTAGACTTTTTAATTCCGGATACTTTTTACTGAATTCAAATTTCACCCGTGTGCCATGGTAGGATTCGAACCCAGGTCCCCAAAGTATTACCCTGGATTACAAGTCCAGCAACAACACCATTGTGCCACTGCCTCCATCAGGTTTGGAATGGTACAATGGTTAGCACTGATGCCTCACAGTACCAGGGACACAGGTTTCATTCCTGGCTCAGGTTACTGTTTGTGCGGACTCTCACATTCTCTCCATGTCTGCATGGGTTTCCTCCGGGCGCTCCAGTTTCCTCCCACAGTGCAAAAGATGTGTTGGCTAGGTGGATTGGCCGTGTTAAATTCTCCCTCAGCATACCCAAACAGGCGCTGGAGTGTGGCACTTAGGGGAATTACGCAGTAGCTTCGTCGCAGCGTTAATTAAGCCTTACTTGTGACACTAATAAATAAACTTTACTTTTATGTCTTCGTATACAGTGCAAAGTATTTTTTTTTTGAGTGCTATACACATAAAACATACCCTTCATGGAAAAGAAAAGGAGAGGGTGCAGAATGTAATGTTACAGTCATAGCCAGGGTGTAGAGAAAGATCAACTTAATATGTGAGGCAGGTCCATTCAAAAGTCTGAAGGCAGCAGGGAAGAAGCTGCTCTTGAGCCAGTTGGTACATGAACCTCAGACTTTTGTATCTTTTTCCCGAAGGAAGAGAGAATGCCCAGGGTGCATGGGGTTCTTGATTATACTGGCTGCTTTTCCAAGGTAGCAGAAGTGTAGACAGAGTCAATGGATGGGTTGCGTGATGGATTGGGCTAGATTCACAACTTTGAGTTTCTTGTGGTTTTGGGCAGAGCAGGAGCTATACCAAGCAGTGATACAACCAGAAAGAATGCTTTCTACGTGCATCTGTAAAAGTTGGTGAGAGTCATAGTTGACATGCCAAATTTCCTAAGTCTTCTGAAAAAGCAGAGGCGTTGATGGGCTTTCTCAACAAGAATCTCAACTTGGGAGGGACCAGGACAGGTTGTTGGTGATCCAGACATCTAAAAACTTCAAGCATTGCTCAGTGGATCGTGATTTCCCAAGGTTAGATCTGATGTTTTGTTCATGATAGCACCCTGTATGACTCACTCATTGCACAGCAGCTGAAACTGTCAGAGGTCAACCCTCATCTTCCACTTTCAATTTGCATATTTGTACTTCACAATCACGTTTTATTCTTGATATTAGCCGGGGGAATTGCAAAGTGGTAAATCGACCAGCAAATTAACAAGTTCCTCAGCTTTGATATGACAGTCACAAGGTAGTCAACGGAATTATCAAGTCAAATTAAATGTTAGCAATCATGCTAGAAGCAACTTGCACCAGATCCTGGAAGGAGATTTAGACCAGGACCTGGAAAACATGGGGATTAGAAGCCTGTGAGTGATAAACACAAATGTGGCGATGCCAGTGTTGGACTAAGGTGGACTCAGTAAGAAGTCTCACAACACCAGGTTAAAGTCCAACAGGCGTATTTGGTAGCACAAGCCACTAGCTTTCGGAGCACTAGCCCTTCATTTACCTGATGAAGGGGCAGCACTCCAAACGCTAGTGGTTTGTGCTACCAAATACACCTGTTAGACTTTAACCTGGTGTTGTAAGACTTCTTACCAGGTTAAACACCAAGGGAACTTCACACTGTGCACCAATTTATCACTATTAGAATCATAGAATCCCTACTGTACAGTCAAGGGCCATTTGGCCCATCGAGCCTGCACTGACCACAATTCCACCCAGGCATTATTCCTATAACCCTCATTTATCCTAGCCGATCCCTCTGATGCTAAGAGGCAATTTAGCATGGCCAATCAACCTAACCCGCACATCTTTGGATTGTGGGGAAAAAAACTGGAGCATCCAGAGGAAACCCATGCAGATATGGAAGGAATGTGCAAACTCCACACAGACAGCACCCTGAGTCCGGAATTGAACCTGGGTCCCCGGTGCTGTGAGGCAGCAATGCTAACCGCTATGCTACCCTAATCCAGTGCAACATTAACCTGTGGAGTTTAATGATTACATAATCGTGCAGCACAGAAGAGGCTCTTTGGTCCATCAAATTCACACCAATATTTCAGAGACACTGAACTACTATGTGATCCCACTTACCAGCACTTGGCCCTTAGCCCTGAATGTAATGGTATATCAAGTACTTTTTAAAGGATGTGAAGTAACCTGCCTCCACACCGCCCCCTCCCCAGGCAATGCATTCCAGATCCTCCCCCACCCTCTGAGTAAAACAGTTTTTCCTCACATTCTCCGTAAACCTCCTGCCCCTCACCTTGAACCTACGTACCCTCGCGACTGACTTCAATTAAGGGGAACAGCTGCTCTTTATCCAGTCTGTCCATGTTTTTCAATTTTATATATCTTGACCAGGTCGCCCCTCAGTCTTCCCTGCCCCAACGAAAACAACCCAAGCCTATCCAAACTCTCTTCATAACTTAAATGTTCCATCCCAGGCAGCATCCTGGTGAATCTCCTCTGCATCTTCCTTGTTATAATCTGGAAACCAGAATTGCACACAGTGCTCCAGTGGTGCCCTTACCAACGTTAGAGGCATGGAGGTTTATAGTAGGGAAACAGGCCCTTCAGCCTAACTTGTCCATGCCACCCTTTTTTAACCCCTAACGTAGTCCCAATTGCCCGTGTTTGGTCTATCTCTCTCTATACCCATCTTACCCATCTGTCTAAATGCTTTTTAAAAGACAAAATTATATCCGCCACTACTACTACCTCTGGCAGCTCTCTCCAGACACTCACCACCCTCTGTGAGGGAAATATGCCCTTCTGGACCCTTTTGTATCACTCTCCTCTCAGTTTAAACTTATGCCCTTTAGTTTTAGACTCCCCTCCCTTTGAGAAAATATATTGACTATCTTGCTGATCTACACCCCTCACTATTTTATAGACCTGTCAGCTTTTATGCTCCAGAGAAAAAACTCCCAGTTTATAACTCAAACCATCAAGTCTCAGTAGCATCCTGTTAACTCTTTTCTGCACTCTTTCTAGTTTAATAATATCCTTTCTATAATAGGGTGACCAGAACTGTATACAATATTTCAAGTGTGGCCTTACCAATGTCTTGTAGAGCTTCAACAAGGTGTCCCAATCCCTGATTCAATTCTATAAACTCCAACATGACTTCCTTGCTTTTGCAATATATGTCTCGATTGATAAAGGCAAGTGTCCCACATGCCTTTTTCACCACCCTAATATACCCTTTCACTTTCAGAGGTCTGTGGACAAATACACCAAGGTCCCTTGGTTTCACAGAACTTCCTAGTGTCTTACCATTATTAGCAAGATTAAGTTGGAAAAAATATACTTTGTTGAATAAGTATAATTCATTCATCCATTAAATGATATCCATTAGTATCAGACATCATTCTTTGACGTAATAGTGATTGATTTATAATAATTGTAGTCATCTTCTCACTTACAGATGTTACCTCGAGGTGTTAGTTCTCACAACCGCTCAGTAATTGTAACCAAATTGGTCACAAAACAGGAAATTGTCAATTGCTGTGTCTAAAACTGTCTTTTGAGCCCCAGCTGTAGAATTGGGTGGCACAGTGGTTAGCATTGCGGCCTCAAGGACCTCAAGGTTCCATTCCAGCCTTAGGCGACTGTCTGTGTGAAGTTTGCACATTCTCTCCGTAACTGCGTGGGTTTCCTCCGGTTTCCTCCCACATTACAAAGATGCTTGGTTAGTTGGATTGGCTGTGCTAAATGCCCCCTTAGTTTCAGGAGGATTAGTGGGATGAATATGTTAGGATATGGGTATAGAGCTTGGGTGGAATTGTTTTCAGTGCAGGCTCGATGGGTCAAACCCTGTAGGGATTCTATGATTTGAGCACAAAACCCAAAGCCCGGGAATGCCACACTATTCGTGGTGCTACCCTTTAGGTGATGTTAAGCTGAGGCCCCATGTGTTCACTCACAAAGCTGTTAAAATCCCATGCTGCTGTTTCAAAGAAGCGTAGAGGCGTTGGAGAAATTTTCCTGTTCTGCCTACCACGGGAATCGTAGCAGGTGAGGGATAAACCAGTGAAAGGTACCCGAGCAGGATATTCCTGTTTTAGGATGAGCACAGTTGGAATATCCTATCCATTTATCACTGATGTCCCAGCCAATATTCATTTCACAATCAACATAAAAAAAAACAAACTATTTGGTGACCAGCGCATTGCAGTAAGAGTTTGCAGTGTGTTCAGTCACTATTACATTTCCTACATCACATCAGTAACTACACATCAAAAACTATTTTGTTGCGTGCAGAATACTTTGGGGCATTGCTGGAGAAATGCAAGATCTCTTCCTTGTCACTTTAAAATACAAACCCCTTTCATGATACCTTATTTTCTGACTCAGTTTACTGTTGTTGCCTTTTGATTTGACTTATTATTGTCACATGTATTAGCATACAGTGAAAAGTATCGTTTCTTGAGTGCTATACAGACATACCGTTCATAGAAAAGGAGAGAATATAGAATAGCTGGGTGTTAAGAAAGGCCAACTTCGTGCGAGGTAGATCATTCAAAAGTCTGGTAGCAGCAGGGAAAAAGCTGTTCTTGAGTCAGTTGGCATGTGAGCTCAGACTTTTGTATCTTTTTCGGCAGAAGAAGATATGTCTGGGGTGTGTACGCGAACAGACTCTCAGCAATAAGAAGATGATGGCCCAGTGATATTATTGCTATGGAGTCTTAGCTTTTATTGGTAGGGGGATTGAATTTTGGAGCCGCAACGTCATGTTGCAACTGTACAAAACTCTAGTGCGGCCGCACTTGGAGTATTGTGTACAGTTTTGGTCCCCGCATTATAAGAAAGATGTGGAGGCATTGGAGAGGGTACACAGGAGGTTTACCAGGATGTTGCCTGGTATGGAGGGCAGGTCTTATGAAGAGAGGCTGAGGGATTTGAGGTTGTTTTCGTTAGAAAGAAGGTGGCTAAGAGGAGACCTTATTGAAACATATAAGATGATTAGAGGTTTAGATAGGGTGGACAGTGATAGCCTTTTTCCTAGGATGGAGAAAGCTAGCACGAGGGGACATAGCTTTAAATTAAGGGGTGGTAGTTATAGGACGGATGTCAGAGGTAGGTTCTTTACCCAGAGGGTGGTAAGGGTATGGAATGCCCTGCCTGCGTCAGTTGTAGATGCGCCAAGTTTGGTGGCGTTTAAGAGGTTAGTAGATAAGTTTATGGATGAAAAGGGAATGGTTTAGGTTAGAGGGTCATTGCTTTTTCCTAATTGGTTGGCGCAACATCGAAGGCCAAAGGGCCTGTTCTGTGCTGTAATGTTCTATGTTCTATTCAAGTTACAATGAATGGCACTTACAATTTTTATTAATTGACACCCAATTTTGACTTTACAACACCACATTGGCATTCTGTGCCCCTCCCCACTGATTGACCAGATAGGCTGAACCCACTAGGTTGGGTAAGAAGTCTCACAACACCAGGATAAATTCCAACAGGTTTATTTGGAATCATGAGCTTTTAGAGTTCTTTCGCCAGGTGAGTGATGATGAAGGGGCAGCGCTCTGAAAGCTCGTGATTCCAAATAAACCTGTTGGGTTTCAACCTGGTGTTGTGAAACTTCTTACTGTGCCCACCCCAGTCCAACACCGGCATCTCCACATCTTTATTAGATTCGAAACAAGTGTTTTATTCCATTAAAATTTTCTTGACACAACCGTCAGGATTTTAATACAACTTGTATTGTTTTTAATATGTGCTCAGACTCACAGAAGGTCAAGATTAAACAAGCAACTGACAGAGATCAAATCCTCTATTATATTCGCCACACTAACCGAGGAACTCGTACTAAGGTGTGCAAACATCAACAATCACCTCAGTGACCTGGTAGTTGTTTAAAGTTTATTTATTAGCCACAGGTAGGCTTACATTAACACTACAATGAAGTTACTGTGAAAATCCCCTAGTTGCCACACTCCTGCACCTGTTCGGGTACACCGAGGGAAAATTTAGCATGACCAAAGCACCTAACCAGCTCGTCTTTCAGACTGTGGGAGGACACCCATTCAGAGAGAACACGCAAGCTCCACACAGTGACCCAGGCCAGGAATCAAGCCCAGGTCCCTTGCACTGTGAGGCAGCAGCGCTAATCACTGTGCCACCAAGGCCAATCTGCCTTCAATTCATCCTCATGCTGCAATGTTAATGAAGTTTTAAACTCCTTTTTAATTAAATCGACAACAGACACAGACTGGGGGATAGGAAAACGTTTAAAAATAGAATTTTTGGAGAACCATAAATCCAAAGTAATTGGTTTCTTCAAAGCATCCTACACTTGTCACAGGAAATTAAGAAAGTGCTTATGAATTGTGTTGAATAGCTATTGACAGAAATATGGTCTTTGGTCTGCGTGACCAGCAACTCCCATCCACGATATATGTTTCAACACAACAATCTCTTATTCCTCTATATTCACAATAGCTTAACTCATGTAATAGTTTTTTTGTATGAATAAAAATACAACTAATGAATGATTGACATTGAGAAATTTATATGAGGCAAACGTTTATAAAATTATTATTAACATTTTACTTGTTAATGACCAGGGTATGAGGAGTCATTTAATGATCTAACTTTAAGGTTTTTTTTTAAAGATCAAGTTTCAGATCTATTATTTTTATAGAAATAATTATTCTGTATTTTAACAACAATCACAATTAACAACCTGCCCTGGTCCCCCCCACGCCAACACTATAGTTGAGAAACCCCACCACCGCCTCTACTTTCTCAGAAGACTAAGGAAATTTGGCATGTTAGATGTGACTCTCACCAACTTTTATAGATACACCACAGAAAGCATTCTTTCTGGTTGTATCACAGCGTGGTACGGCTCCTGCTCTGCCCAAGACCTCAAGGAGCTATAAAAGGTCATGAATGTACCCCAATCCATCACACAAACCAGCCTCCCATCCATTGACTCTGTCTACACTTCCCGCTGCCTCAGAAAAGCAGCAGCATAATTAAGGACCCTCACACATCCCACATATTCTCTCTTCCACCTTCTTCCATCGGGAATAGATACCGAAGTCTGAGATCACAGACTAACTGACTCAAGAACAGCTCCTTTCCTGCTACCATCGGGAAGGCGCAACTCAACTGTTTTTCCGTCAATCCAAAAATTAAGGTCAGCATTTCGTGATCCCGTTCCCAGCTCCATTGAAAATCCAGCCCGTGAGTTCAAATCCCACAATTTGGGCAATTTAGATACTGTTAATTAAATAGAACAAAGAAAACTACAGCACAGGAACAGTTCCTTCGGTCCTCCAAGTCTGCACTGGCTATGCTGCCTGACTGAACTAAAACTCCACATCCAGGGACCGTATCTCTCTATTCCCATTCCATTCATGTATTTGTCAAGACGCTGCTTAAAACTCTATTGTATCTGTTTCCACCACCTCCGCCTGGGTTCTAGGCACCCACTACTGCGTAAATAAACATGCCTCGAAAATCTCCTTGCCCCTTGCACCTTAAACATACACCCTGTAGTAATTGACTCTTCCATCCTGGGAAAAAGCTTCTGACTATCCACTGCTCCATGCACCTCATAATCTGATAGAAGTCGTTACTCAACCATTGTTGTTCCAATGAGAATAAGCCAAGTTTCTCCAACCTCTCCTTATAGCTAATGCTCTCCATACCAGGCAACATCCTGGTAAATCTTTTCTGTACCCTCTTCAAAGCCTCCACATCCTTCTGTGGTGTGTTGATTAGTAGTGTGCCCTATACTTTTCATAGAATTCTTACAGTGCAGACAGAAGGAGGTCACTTGTCCCATTGAGTCTGGACAAACAATAATCGCACCCATGTCCAATCCCTGTACCCACACGTTTTATTCCGCTAACACCCCCTGATGTTAATGTGCAATAATAGCATGACAAATTAACCTAACAGAGCAGACAAGGTAATGTCCATCGCTAAAGGGCATTAGTGAACCAGATAGGTTATTCTCACAATAGTTTCATGGTTATCAGTAGATTCTTAATTCCAGAATTCCACAGTGGTTAGCGCTGCTATCTCTGTGCCAGGCATCCAGGTTCAATTCCAGCCTTGGGTCACTGTCTGTGTGGAGTTTGCACGTTCCCCTTGTGTCTGCGCAGGTTTCCTCTAGGTGCTCCGGTTTCCCCTCTCAGTCTGAAAATGTGTAGGTTAGGTGGATTGGCCATGCTAAGTTGCCCCTTAGTTCCCCTGGCACTATCAGGGTAAATGGCTTAAGCGGGTGGGACTGTTTTCGGTGCAGACTCGATGGGCCAAATGATCTCCATCTGCACTGTCGGGGTTCTGAGTCTATTTTTTTTAAACTTGAAATAAAAGACTTTAATGGTGACCATGAAAACGCAATGATTTGTTAATGTCCTTGAGAGAAGGAGGTCTATATGTGACTTCAGACCCACACAAGTGTGGTCGACTCTTAACTGCCCTCTAACAGAGCCTAGCAAGCCACTCAAAACTGCATTTCTTCCTTGTATTCCTCTCCAGGAATAGAAGCTTTTAGCAAATTGATAATTGTACTAATGCTTTCTCCGGGATATTTAAGGAAAATGGAACAATTTAATAGTATATACCGTTCCTTCTTAATGCAAACTCATTCTGTATCATTTCCTTAATCTAACACTAATTGACAGGACGCACAGCTCACAGCTCACATCATGAAAAGTCAACAGTATTAAATGCTTGACGGGGCTGGAAACTAAAAAAGAAACACAGATGTTGCATTTAGAAATTGGTGCAAATTATATATAACTAGGGATTCATAAAAGACACAGTACATGTTCAATGATGTTGCAATTTAAGCCGGCATCCTTGATCTTGTAGTGTCCTCAGTTGAGCCTGCTTTACAGCACGTAAATGGAAATTGTATTAGAGATTTACCGCAAAGAATTATTTGCGTGCTGTTCTATGCAATATTAACATGGAGCTTATGCAAATCTTCTTCCACATGTCCAAGCGTACAGCTTATGCACATTTTCAAACTCAAGCACTTCTACATTCAAAAATTAAATTGCAAAAAAAAAGAGAAAAATAAAATGATGCTTTGGTTTGTTTCTTGAAATCCAGCAAATGCAGGAGGACGCCATTCAGCCATTGACAATATTTCCACCTGGGCCTTATTCCCATATATTTATCCTGCTAATCCCCTGACACTAAATGGCAGTCTGAGTGGAGTCTGCACATTCTCCTCGTAACAGCATGGGTTTTCTCAGGGTTTCCTCCCACAGTCTGAAAGATGTGCTGGTTAAGCGGATTGGTCGTGCTACATTGGTCCTTAGTGTCCAAGGATGTGCAGGTTAGGTGGATTGGCCATGCTAAATTGGTCCTTAGGGTCCCAAGATGTGCAGGTTAGGTAAATTGGCCACACTAATCCCTTAACATACACACCCCAGGACACTAAGGGGCAATTTACCATGGCCAATCCAACTAACCTACACATCTTTGGACTGTGGGAGGAAAACAGAGTACTGAGGGGAAACCCACAGAGACACGGGGAGAACTTGCATAGTCCTTATAGATGTTGACCTGAGGCTAGAATTGAACCTGGGTCCCTGGTGCTGTAAGGCAGCAGTGCTAACCCACTGTGCCACCATTCCCTGAAGGCACCAGTCTGCACACGGTTTCAAAAGCGATCTCTGCCCTCTTATACCTCAGTTGGTTTTGGGAGGATGTGAAGAATTCTCAACAGATGCAGAGAGAACTTTTAAAGTTCTAAAGTTTTAAAGTTTATTTATTAATGTCACAAGTCGGCGTGCATTAACACTGCAATGAAGCTACTGTGAAAATCCACTAGTTGCTACATTCTGGCACCTGTTCGGGTACACTGAAGGAGAATTTAGCATGGCCAATGCACCTAAACAACACGTCGTTTAGACTGTGGCAGGAAACCAAAGCACCTGGAGAAAACCCACGCAAACGCAGGGTGAACGCGCAGACTCTTCACAGACAGTGACCCAAGCCGGGTCCCTGGGAGCTGTGAAGCAGCAGTGCTAATCACTGTGCCACCACTTACAGAGATCGATAGGAGGGGCTGGTGAATAAAAGAGCAAGAGGGGGTTAGGTAGGGGTGTTCAAAATCAGGAGGGGTCTGGGCAGATCAGATAGCAGATCCTTCCATGATTTCCATTGGTGGAAGGACCCAGAACCAGGGGACGCAGGTTTAAAAATAAATCACTGCGGATGCTGAAAACTAAAAGAGAGAATGCTGGAAAATCTCAGTAGGGTCCTGGAGAGAAAACAGCTGATGTTTCGAAACCAGATGACCCTTTGTTAAAGCTACGGACTGTCATTAAAGCCTTGCCCCTTGTTTTTGTGGCTGTGACTCATCATTCATTCCCTCCCCGTGCAGTATAAATATCTCCCACTTTCTATGCCTTTTAGCTTTGACAAAGCATCATCAGGACTTGAAACCTCAGCTCTTTGATTTGGATTATTGTCTCTTGTATCAGCATACAATGAAAAGTATACATAGAGAAGGAAAGAAGAGAGTGCAAAATGTAGTGTTATAGTCATAGTTGGTGTGTAGGGAAAGATCAACTTAATTCACAAGGTAGGTCCATTCAAAAGTCTGACAGCAGCAGGGAAGAAGCTGTTCTTGAGTCGGTTGGTATACGGTCTCAGATTTTTGTAGCTTTTTCCTGAGGAGAGAAGGTGGAAGAGAGAATGTCCAGGGTGCGTGGGGTCCTTAATTGTGCTGACTGCTTTGCCAAGGCAGAAGGAAATGTAGACAAAGTCAATGCGTGAAGGATTAGGCGACATTCACAACCTTTTGTAGGTTCTTGTGGTCTTGGGCAGAGCAGGAGCCCATACCAAACTATGATGCAATCAGAAAGAATGCTTTTCTCTCCTTACAGAGGCTGCCAAACTTGTTGAGCTTTCCAGCATTTTCTCTTTTGGACGCAGATATAAAGTGATTAGCAAAAAGAAAAAGATAGAAGTAACCTGAGGGAAAGTTTTTTTATTCTCCACAGTGAGTGATTAGAATCGGGAATGCACTGCCTGAGAATGTGGTGCAACATTAGGGTTAGATTCATTGATGACTTTCTAAAAGGAATTGGATGAAGGGGAGGCAGTGGCATAGTAGATTAGTAATCCAGAGACACAGGATAATGTTCTCGGAAGACTGGGTTCACATCCCACCTTGGGAGATGGTGAAATTTGAATTCAATAAAAATCTGGAATTAAAAGTCTAATAATGACCACGAAACCATTGTAGAAATAGAACATTACAGCGCAGTACTGGCCTTTTGGCCCTCAATGTAGCGCCGATCTGTGAAACCAATCTAAAGCCCATCAAACCTACACTATTCCAATATCATTCATATATGTATCCAATGACCACTTAAATGTCCTTAATGTTGATGAGTCTACTACTGTTGCAGGCAGGGCATTCCACACTCTTACTACCCTGAGTAAAGAACCAACCTCTGACATCTATCCTATATCTGTCACCCCTCAATTTAAAGTTATGCCCCCTCATGCTAGCCATCTCCATCCAAGGAAAAAGGTTCACACTGTCCATCCCGTCTAATCCTCTGATCATCTTGTATGCCTCTATTAAGAGGCCTCTTAACTTTCTTCTTCAATGAAAACAGCCTCGAGTCCCTCAGCCTTTCCTCATAAGACCTTCCCACCAAATCAGGCAACATCCTGTATATCTCTCTGCACCTTTTCCAATGTTTCCACATCCTTCCTATAATGCGGTGACCAGAACTGTACGCAATACTCCAATTGCGGCCGCACCAGACTTTTGTACACATACAACATGACCTCACGACTCCTAAGCTCAATCCCTCTACCAATAATAGCTAACACACCATACGGCTTCTTAACAATTCTATCAACCTGACTGCCAACGTTCAGGGATCAATGTACTTGGAATTGTCAATTGTTGTAAAAACCCATCTAGTTCATTAATGTAGGGGAGGAAATCTGCAGTCCTTACCCAGTCTGGCCTACTCGTGACTCCAGCCCCACAGCAGTGTGATTGACTATTTAATGACTTCATGTATGGAAAATAACTGCTGATCCAACCAGCGAGGCCCATGTCCCATGACAAAAAGAAATTACCAGAGGGACAAAATAAATTGCAGCATTGAGATGGAGAAGTGAGACTGGGCGATTTGCTGAAAAGGCTAGCACAGACATGACAGGCAGAATAGCCTGCTTCTATGTTCAATTACTCCCCTGCCCCCTTCCTCTAAAAAGGTGATCCTGAGGCACGGAATGGAGTGGGGCAAGCTCTTCACTTGGATCACCAACTCCCACAATGACGTCTTGAGTATCTACATCCTATTTAGAAATCATAGAAACTCTGCAGTACAGAAAGAGGCCATTCGGCCCATTAAGTCTGCATGGGCCACAATCCCACCCAGGCCCTACATATTTTATCCACTAATCTCTAATCTATGTATCTATGGTCAATTTAGCATGGCCAATCAACTTAACCCACACATCTTTGGACTGTGCCAGGAAACCAGAGCACCTGGAGAAAACCCATGCAGACACAGGGAAAATGTACAAACTCCACACAGACAGTGACCCAAGCCAGGAATCGAAACCAAGTCCATGGAGCTATGAAGCAGCAGTGCTAACCACTGTGCTACCGTGCTACCCACGATATTTAATTTGGTTTGATTTATTATTGTCACATGTATTAACATATAGCGAAAAGTATCGTTTCTTGCGCACTATGCAGACGAAGCATACTACTCAGAGAAGGAGAGAGTGCAGAATGTAGTGTTACTGTCATAGCTAGGGTGTAGAGAAAAGTCAACTTAATGCAAAAGTCTGATGGCAGCAGAGAAGAAGCTGTTCTTGAATCTGTAGGTACGTGATCTCAGAACTTTGTATCTTTTTCCCAATGGAAGAAAGTGGAAGAGAGAATGTCCAGGGTGCAGGAGGTTCTGACTTACACCGACTGCTTTGCTGAGGCAGCAGGAAGTGTAGACAGAGTCAATGGATGGGAGGCTGGTTTTCACCAATGGGCAATTTCAAATACTCATCCCTTCCCACAATGGCCAGTATTTTACCACTTCACTTGGGCCAGACTTATAAAGTCCCGTCCTAGACTAACGGAGAATTCTCTTTTATGAGCCTTATTCTGTAAAATTCTGGCCTTTATCTCCAAGATTACAGGTGAAATTTTCCACACAAAAAAAAACTGGCCCAAGCATGAGGTTCTTACTGAAACACAGTGTGTTTCTGCTCAGAGAAGCAGACAGGTTTTCTCTCCAGATAAACTGACACTGTGTCAGAAAGAAGCAAGGGGGGGTTGTGGTTTTGAGTCATAGTTTTTGAGAGTGGGAGCCTAAAGACGTCTGCAAGTCCTTCTCCACATGGATTGGGGCGCCAATTTCAAAGGGCACCTGACCTCAAATTAAAGCCCAGCTTTCTCACAGACGCAGGTCCCCAGCAGACAATGGCAACACTTCCAACTCTCGACTAAACATTGGCGATCTTCCCCACAGCACACAAGCATCAGGATGACCAGAGACCTCATGCCCCACCCATCATCTCTGGCATTGGCGCATCAGAGGTTTCTTAGAGCCCCTGACACCCCCTCCTCACCCTCTCATTACCCCCCCTCCTCTCTCATCGCCATCCCTGGTAGCACCCACATCGCATTTGAATCTAGCCTCGGGTGATTGTGTGTGTGTGTGGGAGTTTGTACATTCTCCCCATGTGTATACATGGGTTTTCTACTACAGCCCAAAGATGTGCAGGTTAGGAGCATTGGCTTAGTATCCAAAGATTTGCAGGTTAGGTGGATTAGTGGAGTAATTGCTAAGCAGTTAGCATTGCTGCCTCTCAGTACCAGGGACTCGGGTCAGTTCTGGCCTCAGGAGACACAGCCTACCACACAGTCGAAAGGCGTGCAGGCTGGGTTCATTGACGATGCTAAAATTACCTCTTAGTATCAGAGAGGTTAGCAAGATAAAGTGATTGTAGGGAAAGGGCCTGGGTGTAATTGTTGTAGGCTTGATAGGCTGAATGGCCTTCCCCTGCACTGTAGAGATATTATGATTCTATAAGGACGTGGTGTTTGTATCTGAGCAAGGTGCTGTGTCGGAGAGTCAGTACAGACCTGATGGGACGAATGGCCTCCTTTTGCACTATAGGGACACTGAGATGCGTTGAAACCAGATGACCTGGTAAAGCCTAGAGGTTGAAGCCCTAGTAACCCAGTAGGCTTTTTCAATGATTTTACAGTTCTCTGTTTAATTACCCTGTTAATTCTTATCCACACAGAGCAAAATGAATGTTTTCTCAAATTAACGTGTGTTTGGGCCACGAATCTCTATTCCTGGAGAGCGTAATGAAATGCTTGCCTTTTCTTTCCCACCTCCTAATCTTTGAGAGATTGAGAGACTCACACAGGGCAAGTTGGCTGTGGCTTTGTAATGTCTGTAATCTGTGTCCAAATTTGTTACTCGTCCATTAAGTGTTTGCAAAAAGCAATAAACCTTACACTTGATTTAAAAAGGAAAACCTTTGATTGGGCGGACAACAGTCATCCTGTTCACAAATTGGTAACCTGG
This sequence comes from Sphyrna mokarran, assembly GCA_024679065.1. Taxonomy (NCBI): domain Eukaryota; kingdom Metazoa; phylum Chordata; class Chondrichthyes; order Carcharhiniformes; family Carcharhinidae; genus Sphyrna; species Sphyrna mokarran. The sequence goes on from JAGIQG010000033.1 coordinate 10,541,180, forward strand.
AAATCCATCTTATGTCGGGGATTGTGACCCCAGAACAAAAATTCTGTCCAATATGTTGTAGCTAATGATTGCCCTGTGTGTTAAGTGGGGCAGGGAAAGGAAAATAGAGGGCTTTTAGAAGTGGAGAGCAGGGAGCAACATGGTGGCACAGTGGTTAGCACTACTGCCTCACAGCTCCAGCACTGGGTAATTCCAGAGTAGGCTTGATACCACTTGTTGGCAGAGCTTTCAGCCCGACACCAGGGAGTACGCCTCAGTGAAAATTCTCTCCTAGTTTGCTATATGTACTTGGGCGACCTTTAAAATTGATGTCCAGACCCTTGGGTTCCTTTTATTTGTGATGACTTTAATCAGGCAGTAGTATTATACTTGAGTATGAACTCCCTGATTGAGGTTAGCCCACAGACCACATCTACTTAATGTGTTGTGGGTTGCACAATCTTTTCAATTTTACCAAAACCCTTTTATTGGTGTTTTGTTGGCACTTCAGCCCCACGCTCCTGTGATCTACGGACACTCTGTGCAGAGAGCGGGGAAGGAGGAGGACCTCCTCATGAACCTGGTCCTGGGCCTGGCAAGGAGTGCCAACTATAGGTCCAGGCAACGGGCAATTGAGAGAGGTCATCTAACCCAACTCTCTGCCCCTTCACCATGGCTACATTTACGGATGTGTGTCCCTGGAAAGGGAGCGTGCGGTGTCCGAGGGCACAGCTTTCCATATCCGCTGGGCACCACAGGGGACTGGGGTGTTTATAGATCTCTTTAATTTGATGTTTTAAGTTTCCTTTCCATTTTGTTTCAGGTCGTTACCCTCCTTTTAGGGAGCTGCCCCTTTTGATTTGCCCCAAAGTTAATTTGATTTCATTTCTTTGGTTGGCACACTAAAAGAGGTCCCTGATTGAAAGCTAATCGTGGCTTAATAGGAGGACCCCATGTCCTGTATTTAAACAGGAGGGTCAGTCCCTCTGCTCTCCTGATGTAGGCAACACACAGGTGACCACACTGTATGATATGGTAGTATCTTGTAAATAAAGAACTCTGATAACGGGACTTGCGACTCCATGGACTTATTTAAGCAGGACATAAGTGTCGCTGGCTGGGCCAGCATTTATTGCCCATCCCTAGTTGTCCGAGGGCTGTTGATAGTCAACCACATTGCTATGGCTCTGGTGTCACAGACTGGATAAGGACAGCAGATTTCCTTCCTTAAAAAAGGATATTAGTGAACCAGATGGTTTTTTTTCTACAATGATCAACAACAGATTCTTAATTCGAGATTTTTTTTCTTTGAATTCAAATTCCGTCATCTGTGGTGGTGGGATTTGAACCCGGGTCTCCAAAACATTAGCTGAGTTTCTGGATTAATAATCTAGCAATAATACTACAAGGCCATCGATTCTTCTGATGGTCCTTTGAGTCATAGATTTGATCACGGGGCAGGCGAATCAGAGACCCACAGCCATACTTATGGAACCCATGACTGTAATTTGTTTTTCAAAGTCTCGGCCTATTCAGCGGGAACCTCAGTGCTGCTTTTCCCATCCAAAATCAGCCTTCAGTAATAGCAGAGTGACTCCCAGCCATTGGTGACATCCTGTCACCATGAAAGGTGCCATATTTTAGGTGTAAGCAATTTGTGAGGGCGCAGTAGCCCTAGGCAGTGGATAGTGCTAATTCCATGAGACTAGTAATCTAGAGACCCAGGCTAATGCTCTCGGGGGCCCTGGTTCGAATCCCGCTACGGCAGTCGGTGGAGTTTGAATTCAATAAAAATATGTGGAATACGACCGTGAAACCATTGTTGGAAAAAACCCATCTGGTTCACTAACGTTCTTTAGAAAAGAAAATCTGCCCTCCTCACCTGATCTGGCCTACACGCGACTCCAGAGCCACAACAACATTGTTGACTTTCGACTGCCCTTGGGATGGGTAATAAATGCTGGCCAGCCAGCAACGCCCATGTCCCATGAATTAAAAAAAAATCCATGAATAGGGATGGCACAATGGTTGGCACAGCTGCCTCACATGCCAGCGACCCAGATTCAATTCCGGCCTTGGGTCACTGTCTGTGTAGAGTTTGCATGTTCTCCCCAGGTCTGCATGAGCTTCCTCTCACACTCCAAAGATGTGTGGGCTAGATGGATTGGCCATGCTAGATTGTGCCTTAGTGTTAGAGGAACTAACTGGGGTAAATACATGGGGATATGTCCTGGGTGGGATTGTGGCGGGTGCAGACTCGATGGGCTGAAAGGCCTCCTTCTGCACTGTAGGGATTCTATAAGAATACGAATAGAGGTACGTGACCTCTGGAAGGGTTTAGTTCAGTATGGTCAGTGCAGGCTTAGTGGGCCAACCCAATATAATATTCTTGGCACTTTGTAACCCAGTTCCCTTTGAAAAGTTACCGTTATATCTGTTTCCACCTCCCTTTCAGGACCGGCAATCTCGGACACAACACATTTCTCATCAATATTCCTCTGATATTTTGCCAACTACTTTAAACCGGTTTCCCCTGGTTACCGATGGTTTTGCCGGCGGAAACAAATTTTGCCTAATTCACCCTTCACTATTTTCTCCTCAAATCTTCATTTCAGAAACCAAACTCAGCTTCTAAATTCCCAAAAGAGGCGAAATCAAACAGAAAGTGGGGCCATCAATATTTATCTCCACAAAAGCGAACACACGGACACAGCTGGCTTTTATCTTGGTTAGGTGTTAGTAACAATAATCGTACAGAAAGCAACGCACTCAAAGGAGAAATGCAGGCTTATTTTTACAAACAGGAGATTAACGCAGTAACATCAGCATCTGGGCATATCACTAAATATAGCATTTGTTGCTTTGTCAGAGTGCTGTTTGAATGTAGCATTTATAGCCTTCTGTTCCAGGAGATAGCACTACCTATTTCAGTGCAAGTGTGTTGCATCTTCTTACTTTCCCCATGCCTTCTTTCCTAACCTCCTCCTCTCTGGAAGAGGTTAACCAATGCCAGTCCTCTTCCTTGGTTCTCCTACCTGGACAGTCACTCTTAAGATTACCCTCGACGGCACGGTGGCACTGTGGTTAGCACTGCGGCCTCACAGCGCCAAGGACCCAGGTTCAATTTCCGGCTTGGGTCATAGTGCCGTCTCCACATGAGTTTCCTCTGGGTGCTCCTGTTTCCTTCTACAGTGCGAAAGACACGCTGATTAGGTTGCACTGGCCATCCTAACTTCTCCCTCTGTGTACCCGAACAGGCACTGGAGTGTGACGACTAAAGGATTTTCACAGTAACTTCATTGCAATGTTACTTACATGCGACTAATAAATAAATAATTTTAAAAGCACATGCTAAGTTGCATGGTTTCAAAGTCAGTGAACGCGCTAGGTGTGGTTCCCCAGTGTGGTCGGAGGGCTGGCTACAACATTGATTACCACAACAACAATAACGGCTGCAAGAGCAACTGTGACAATGGGTGGCACAGTGGTTAGCATTGCTGCCTCAGTGCAAGGGTCCCGGGTTCAATTCCGGCCTTAGATTACCATCGGTGTGCACCTTCTCCCCATGTCCACATGGGCTTCCTCCAGGTTTCTTCTCACGTGCCAAAGAAATGTAGGTTAGGTGGATTGGCCATGCTAAATTGCCCCTTAGTGTGTGTCGGGGGATTAGCAGAGTAAATATGTGGGATAGGGCCTGTGTGGGATTGTTGTCGGTGCAGACTTGATGGGCCAAATGGCCTCCTTCTGCACTGTAGGGATTCTTTGATTCTCTGAATGCGAGTTAAGCACACTGGGAATTTTGGTTAGGTTGTAATTAAACACAGATGGGGCATAATGGTTGGTATTGCTGCCTCACAGTGCCAGGAATCTGGCTTGGGTTAATGTCTGTGCAGAGTTTGCCATGTCTATGTGGGTTTCCTCTGGGTGCTCCGGTTTCTTCCCACAGTCCGAAAGACGTGCTAGTTAGATGGACTGGCCGTGCTGAATTCTCCCTCAGTGTACCCGAACAGGCGCCAGAGTGGGGTGACTAGAGGATTTTCACAGTAACTTCATTACGGTGTTAATGTAAGCCAACTTGCAACAAAAATAAATAAATTTAAACTTTAAAGTCGGAAAGGCTGCAGAGAGTCGTGAACTGCCCTGTGAACAGACACTTCCTGTGCTGACCAAATAAGGATAGTTGTTTGGGCTGTGCCAGACATGGTGAAGCCATTGTTACCATGAATGGTGAGGTTATGTAACTTACATGCCACTTGGTACAAACATTTGGGAGTTGTTTAAGAGTAACTCCATTGCGATCGGTTTTCAATACTATCATTGGCTGAGTGCCCGAGAGCTTTCTTCGATATTGGGACAGTTTGGGGATAAAAAAGTGCGTTTCAGTCCTTGTCTGCAGTGATAACCCAAAACCCACTTTCACAAGTGTACCCTGAAGGAACTCCTTCAGAGAAGATATAAGAAATGCAAGGACGTATGCTGGGAGCAGACTTGGCCACTTCACCCTGAACCGAGTAGTATTTATTTCTTTTTAATATTAAAGACTAAAGAGTCGAGAGAATCTCGGAGAGTTCACTTGGAAGACCTTCAGTAATGAAGTCTCAAAGTTGACATCTATGATCAAAGTTCAATTTACAAGTTGAATAGTCATCTCTATCCCCACAACTCCACTAATCCCTCTAACCTACATGTCCTGCAACTTAGCATGGCCAAGCAACCTAACCCGCACATCATTGGACTGTGGAAGGAAACCAGGGCACCCAGAGGAAACCCATGAAGCCAGGAGAAGAACATGCAAACTCCGCGCAGACAGTGACCCAAGCCGGGAATTGAACCCGGTTCCCTGGCACTGGGAGACAGCAGTACTAACCACTGTGCCGTGTTAAAGTTTCAGTTAAAAAGTTAATGTGAAATAGTTAAAGTTAAGAGTGGAAGTGAAAGAATGTAATAAAAAAAGTGGGATAAAGGGCCGTGGGAAAAGGCAGGGAAGTGGAGTTAGGATGGCTTGGAGTATAGAATAGGCTTGAGGGGCTGAACTGCCTACTCTTTAACTCAGAACATAGAATTAGGAGCAAATGTTCCAAGCTTATGAGATTGGTACCTGGAGCGTGGGGGAAAACAAACATTCGTTGAAGCGGATTTGAATCGACTCCTGACCTTTGGCTTGTTAGTCTGAAATAAGCTCCAGGAAAAGAGATTTCAGCTTAAAGCAGGATAACACCAACCATGAGAAAGTGGGACAGCTTTTGCATAAGGTCTTCTTTTCTAACCCCTCCCCCACGTTAGATAAGCAGAGAGCATCACAACGAGGGCTTTCCTGTCACAGACACTGCGTGCTGACGATTATTCTCAAATGACCTGCCATGCAGATGTTTGACCAGGAGATGCCCAGCTTCAAGACCTGCCCCCATCAAGAAATTCTCCATCTCTGTAGACCTTGATAAATGGTCAAAGCCTGCTCGTGATTTTGTTTGCAATCTAGCTGCACTCTCTCCTTTCTTTTTCTAGGAATGGTATGCTTTGTCTGTATAGCGTGCAAGAAACAATACTTCTCACTGTATCCCAACACACGTGACAATAATAAAATCAAATCTAATCTTAAGGTCGCCATGAGTTCTTTTTAGGATTCATTTGTGGGACATGGGCATCACCTTTATCATCAGCCTTAATTGCCCATTCCTAGTTGCCCAAGGGCAATTGAGAGTCAACCAAGAGTTGACCATCTAAAGTTTATTTATTAATGCCACAAGTAGGCTTACATTAACACTGCAATGAAGATACTATGTAGTCACCACACTCTGGCACCTGTTCGGATGCACTGAAGGAGAATTTAGCATGGCCAATGTATCCTAAATGGCACATCTTTCGGACTGTGGGAGGAAAACCGGAGCACCCAGAGGAAACCCACGTAGAGAACGTACATGCAGACAGTGACCCAGGCCAGGAATTGAAGCCGGGTACCTGGCGCTGTGAGGTAACACTGCCCCACTTCATTTATAGCGAGTTCCCATTGGGAACTACATCCAATCCCCGTATTGGATCCAGAACAATCTGATGGTGCATTTTCCGTCTGGGTTGGCTTCACTGAGAGAAAACTAGGTCAGGCTGAGATGCGGAACAGGTTACCAAAATTTCAGTACTGCAGTTGTTTTTTTTTTAAACTTTCAACGACCTTCCTCATTAACAGCAAACACATGAAACACATGCAAATAACAGAACGAGAGGGGGAAAAAAAAAATCACATCCCTTTGAAATATATGTCGCATCAAAGTGTTTGAAGTACTGAATTCTAAACTATGGCACTAATACAATACCGCAAGTACATGCGGAGAAATGTACACGTACGAGACAGAATCATGGGATGTAGTCTGCATTAAACATCTGAGTTCCAAGAACTTGAAATTTTCGCTTTCGCCTGGGTTACCAACAACTGCTTGAAGACGGTTGAAAGCAAACGCCTGAATGATTGCACAGCATCACTCTGCAACGAACCCGAGATGGATTGCGAAGTTTGACCTTTCTAGCATTTAGCTTTGCCATGACGAATATGTCATCACTTGACCCAGTGATCCCTGATGAATGACTGAATAATCATGGAATAGAATAGAATTCTATTCAGACCCATCGAGCCTACAGCGACAACAATCCCACCCAGGCCTTATCTCTGTAACACCAAGTATTTACCCTGCAAATCCTCCTGATTTGCAAATCCTGGTGGCCAATTCACCCACCCCTACACATCTTTGGATACCAAGGGGCAATTTGGCATGGCTAATCCATCTAAACTGCACATCTTTGGAGAAAACTGGAGCATCTGGAGGAAACCCACACAGATACAAGGAGGATGTGCAAGCTTCACACAGACAGTGACCCAAGACCGGAATTGAACCCGGGTCCCTGGCACTGCAGTGCTAACCACTGTGCTGCCCCTTGTCCTACACTCCCCAGTGACTCCATCAGTCTACCCTCAGCAGGAGCTCAGCCATATAGAGCAGAAAGATCTCTGATTAGGTCCCAAATCTTTGCTGCGATTAGTGTGTGATATGGTGGCACATTAGAGTTAAGAGCAGCAGTGCTAACCAAAGGGCAATATAACATGCCTAATCCAGCTAACCTACACACTTTTTGAAAACCAAGGGGCAATTTAGCACGGCTAATCCACCTAACTCTCACATCTTTTGGACACTGAGCGATCCTATGTTTTCTTATCTTCATTCATGCAAAGACTTCATTTTAAGATATTTCTACCTATGTAATTACATTTCAATGCTAAGCTTCTAAAGCTAACTTGACCACATTTTAAACTCAGCAGGCATGTTGGAATTGGCTAGAAAAAAAATTGACTGCATTCTTTGAAAATACAAGGTAAGCAAACACAGCAGCTTTTCAGGGGCATAGCTACGAGCATTGTTTGGTAGTCAGAGACAGCCTGTACCAAACAGTTACAATAATACAGATAAGAATTAACTGATATTGTAGTTTTTAGCCCTATAATTTCAGCTTTGTTGGTCATTTGTTCAGTCCAGAATACGCTTTGAATTCTTTGAGCAGCACAGGATTGGCTTTTGCCAGTACCTCTCTTTCTTTCCAGGATTTTTCATTTTCTGTAATGTGTTAATTTTGAATTCTACTCAATTATAGAAACTCAACATATCAGCGCTGACTCCGTCTATTCTGAGGAATGAATGAACCCTACAGAAACTGAGCATGGCTTAGTTATGGATAAAACACCTAACTTGCACATCTTTGGACTGTGGAAAGAAACCAGAGCACGTGGAAGAAACCCATTCAGACACAGAGCAAACTTGCAAACGCCACACAGTTTACATTTGTTACCAACATGGAATGTCTGAATAATACTAGTTTCAATATTATAGTGTAAAAACTTTAGGGAAGGTCTACAGGGCTAACATAATCTTGGGGTCGGGGGGGGCGGTGGTGGTGGTGGAAACAGTGTAGTAATATTGTTACTGAGTGAACTGAATGTTACTGAATAGTTGATAAGTATATGGAAGAGAAGGGAATGGTTTAGTTTGGAGGGGCATTGCTTTTTATATTGGTCGGCGCAACATCGAGGGCCGAAGGGCCTGTTCTGTGCTGTAATGTTCTATGTTCTATGAATGAGTAATCCAGAGGTACAGGATAATGTTGTGGGGATCTGGGTTCAAATCCCACCATGGAAGATGGTGAAATCTGAATCCAATAAATATCTGGAATTAAGAATCTTCTAATGACCATGAAACCATTGTTGATTGTAGTTAAAAAACCCTCTAGTTCACCAATGTCATTTTGGGCAGAAAAATCTACCATCCTTATCTGGTCTGGCTTACATGTGACTACAGGACTATAGCAATGTGGTTAACTCAACTCTCCTCTCCTCTAAAATGGCCTCTCAGGGAATCATCAACAAAAAAAAAACCCATTAGATTCACAACACCCCAGCCCAACACCCCCCTGGTGTCACTGTAATAACTTCAGTCAGGCCACTGAGGGTGGCCTATTGAAATAAGAACTCCCTGATTAAGGAGTCAATTGATGGGCCAATCTGGGAGTCTTTTCCTTGTATTTAGCCGTGAGTGTCAGTTCCTCTGGCACTCCCAAGGGTAGACTGCTGACTGATAACTCTGTGTACTGCTGTTGGAATTGCAAATAAAGGGATTCTGGTGAAGGGACTTCTGCCTCCAAAGATTTATGACAGTCGCCAACAGCCACTCCCTTGGCATCACCATATCTGCTTAGATGCCCTTTCACCTGTCCCCATGATTTTGGCCCTAATTGCTGACCCCCATCCCATGAAGGTTTTGACCTCCTTGGAATGTTTCCTGATTAGCCTTTCCCCGGCAGCTTGGGGATGGGGAAAGGGAACAAACTTATCAAAAATCCTTGCGGATCTCCACTGGAGTACGCTTTGGAATGAAGGGTCTTTGAGAGAGAGGCGCGATACAAATGCAAGTTTTTCTTTCTTTTTCAGACTGAATGATTCATCACTTCACCTCTCCCCTTAAATGTCAGTGCACTAATGAATCTTGTATGCACAATTAAAACTAAATAAAACTGTCTGATTGGATTAATGGCTTGGTTAAGAGTACACAAGCACATTAGGCAGCTTGCTAAAAATAATACTGTCCTCAGAATTTCCTCCACAGCAAATACATCAATTTAATCCAATAAATGAGAGCATCTTTATCAAGAAAATATTCCTTTCCTTTCAGTTAGAAGAAAGGCGAGGGCCTAGTGGTATTATCGCTGGACTATTAATCCAGAAACTCAGGTGATGTTCTGGGGAGCCTGGGTTCGGATCCCGCCATGGTGGAGTTTGAATTCAATTTCTAAAAAATCTGGAATTAAGAACCTACCGCTGACCATGAAACCATTTTCAGAAAAACCTACCTGGTTCACTCATGTCTTTTAAGGAGGGAAATCTGCCATCCCTACCTGGTCTGGCCTACATGTGACTCCAGGTCTACAGCAATGTGGTTGACCTTAATTGCCCTCTGAAATGGCCCAGCGAGACACAGTTGTATCAGCAATGCCAGAAGGCAGTTTGTCACCAACTTCTCAAGGGCAATTAGGGATGGGCAATAAATATTAGCCCAGCCAGTGACACCCATGTCCCACGAACAAATTTTAAAAAACTACCTTGATGCCTGATACCTTCAGCTTGCAGTTGACCGTGATTTGCCCGCACAGTCATGCGGCACCCAGTGAATTGTTGATCTAATGTACGCCGCAATAGATGATGGAATTTGAATTCAAAGAAAAATATCTGGAATTAAGATAACCATCGCCGGAAGACTCCATCTGGCTCACTAATGTCCCTGAGGGAAGGAAATCTGCCGTTCTTATTTGGTCGGGCCTACAGGTGACCCCAGACCCACGGCAATGTGGTTGAGTCTCAACTGCCCTCTGAACTGACCAAAGTAAGTAAGGATGGGCAATAATGATGGCCAGTCAGCGACACACATGTCCCATGAATGCATTAAAAAAAGAATGGCACGAGTTACAGTGGACAGGTTTACATGGTTCACTAATACTGTCCCAAATCAATACTTAAGCTTATCATCATTGCATGCCAACTGTCCAGAACAATGTTTCACATTAGAGAGAGAGTTGGTTCAAAGGTTGAGTTCTCACTCATGGTTCAGTAGACCATTGACCCGATGGCATATTCTGGGCTGTTCTTCCAATGAAATAACTGTGGGAGTGCTGAACTGTCACAGGTCCTGTCTTTTCTTATTTATTTATGTATTAGTGTCACAAGGAGGCTTACATTAACACTGCAATGAAGTTACTGTGAAAATCCACTTGTCACCACACTCCGGCACCTGTTTGGGTACACCGAGGAAAAAATTAGCATGGGCCAATCCACATAAGCGGTGTCTCTTAGCTGGGGGAAAACCAGAGGCCCTTTCTGATAAGGGCCACCTACATTGTGAACATGTATATATTTATATAGAATCTCTACAGTTCATAAGAGGACCACCAACCTTGCACTGTCCCACATCTTTGGACTGTGGGATGAAACCAAAGCACCCAGAGGAAACCCACACAGACATGGAGAGAATGTGCAAATTCCACACAGACAGTGACCTAAGGCCAGAATCGAACCCAGCGCTGTGAGGTAGCAGTGCTAACCATGTGGCCACCATGCTACCCAGATTTAAAAGACTCCGCTGAAAGAGGTAGAAAACACTCCTCAGTGTCTCATAGACTGTAAGCATCTCACAAGCAACAGCTGGGAAATACATTATCCAATCCATACTTGTTTATGGGATCTTACTGTGCAGGAAGTAGCTGCCACAGTTCCGCCGTTGCAACAGCCTTTATGTCCAAAGTACATCATTGACTGCAACCATGCTTTGGAACATTTGGAGGTTGTGACAGGTGTTATCCTTTCTGCTGTTGGTCCTGACTACCCCCAAACCCCCCCTTGCCCCAAAAAGGCAGCTAGGAGTGTTGCAAGTTTGGGAGCAAAATGGCTGTGGACCCAGAACGCTCAGTCTACTCATGTCAATGGTTTGGTTGGCACGGAAGGAGACGGTGTATAGCATTCCTCCCAATCCTGAGAGGTCAGGGAGACAAGTTGCCCGGAACCTACCGCCAGCTTGCTCAGACTGGTCATGAAGTGGCAGAAATAGGATGGGTGTGAGGAAAATCCAGAGCAAATCCCAAACTTGGGGCAGAGATCAGGAGCTCCCAAACCAGGGAGCTTCACAAGCCACCGCTTGCTGGCATGTTTTTCTCGCTGTGACTGTGATGGACAAGCTTCATCTCCATTTCAAAGCCCAGATTAATTCCCCAGTTCAGCATCAGGAATCTTTTCATAGAATCAGACAGCGCAGAAGAGGCTCTTCAGCCCTTCAAGTTTGCCTGACATGTGAGAAACACCTGAACTCCCAACTAATCCCATCTACCAGCATTTGGCCCCTAGCCCTGAATGTTATGGTATACCAAGTGCTCATCCAGGTACTTTTCAAAAGGATGTGAGGCATCTCACCTCCCAGGCAGCGCATTCCAGACCCTCACCACCCTCTGGTAAAAAGGTTTTTCCTCAAATCCCCCATAAACCTCCTGCCCATCACTGTGAACCTTTCTCCCCTCGTGACTGACCTTTCAACTCAGGGTCACAGCTGCTCCTTATCCACATCTCTCATCTTTATAGAATCCCTACAGTGCAGAAGGAGGCCATTCGGCCCATCAAGTCTGCACCAACCACAATACCAGTCATGCCCTATCCCATAACCCCATGCATTTACCCTAGCCAGCCCCCCTCCCCGACTCTATGGGTCAATTTAGCATGGCCGATCCACCTAACCCACACATCTTTGGGCTGTGGGAGGAAACTAGAGAGCGCAAAGGAAACCCATGCAGACATGGGGAGAACATGCAAACTCTACACAGTGTCCTAAATCAGGAATCGAACCCGGGTCTCTGGCGCTGTGAGGCAGCAGTGCTAACCACTGTGCCGTTGCATGTAAACCAAGAAAGTTGATCCCTTTAAAACTGACCTTAGTGTCAGGGAGATTAGCAGGGTAAATGTGTGGGGTTACAGGAATAGGGCCTGCGTAGGACAGTGGTTGGTGCAGACGTAATGGGCCGAGTGGCCTCCTTCTGCATTATAGGTGCTCTGTGATCCTAAAGGGAGAGCAGTTGCTCCTTATTCACACTGCTCATGACCCTCATAACCTTGTACACCTCCAGCAGGTCGCCCCTCAGTCTTCTTCTCGCCAACAGAAACAACCCAAGTCTACCCAACCTCTTTAAATGTTCCATCGGAGGCAGCATCTCTTCTGTAACCCTCGCCAGCGCAGTCACTTACAATTTTTTGCCTGGGATTTGAAAAAAAAAGGCCTGACTCCTCAGAGTCAAGACTTAGATCTTACCTCTTCCCACTGGTGGATGTAGCGGATGAGTCTGGATAACCGTAGCAACCGAAGGAGACTGAGGATTTTGGTAAACCTTACAATCCGCAACGCCCTGGCAGTCTTATAAACCTCCGAGTCGATCCTGGTTTCGACTATTAGAAAAATATAGTCCACGGGAATGGAGGAGATGAAGTCCACCACAAACCAACTTTTCAAATATTTCATCTTGATCCGATGAGGGTCTAAAATGATCTCCGTGTTGTCCTCCACCACAATCCCAGTTCTGAAATTCAACACCAGGTCGACGAGGAAGAAGGTATCGGACACGACGTTGAAGACTATCCAGGGAGTGGTGTTCTCATCCTTAAAGAAGGTAATCCCCACAGGGATGATGACCAAGTTCCCCACCATGAGAAGCAGCATAGTCAGGTCCCAGTAGAACCTGCGAGGGGAAATACAGCAGTTTTAGTTTCAAGCTCTGCAGAATTGAAACCAAGAGCTATTTGAAGTTCACAGGAGCGGAATTTGGCCCTGCCATTCGATCATGTTTGTTCCCCCAGAAGAAATTCTTCAAAATGAGGACAATCAAAAACTTATTCCAATTTATAAATCAAAAGAATAAAGAAACTTCATTACTTCAAACTTAGGGCCTTGTCCTGAGACACTCCAAAACAAAAAAAATCTCAGTCAGCTGATTACCACATCAGTCTGTAATTGGCTCACTGGGCCAGCTGACCCTTACAGCTTGTTACCATTGGTCGCATTATAACAGACACGACGTTATCACCAGTTACATTCAAACAATGCTCCTTCTCCCCATTACCAATTAAAAACCTATCTAACTCCTTAAATTTACTCAATGTCCCAGCATCCAGCACACTTTGGGGTAGTGAATTCCACAGATTCACAACTCTTTTGGGAGAAGTAGTTTCTCCTCAGCTCTGTTTTAAATTTGCTGCCCCTTATCCTAAGACTATGGACTCTCATCTTAGAATACCCCACAAGAGGAAGCATCTGCTCCACATCTACTTTACCCATAACTTTTATCATCTTGTATATCTCAATTTGATCTGCCCTCATTCTTCTCAATTCCAGACAGTATGGACCTAAACTGTTCATACGACAATCCCCTCATCTCTGGAATCAATTGAATGAACCTGCTCTGAACTGCCTCCAATGCCACTACATCTTTCCCCAAATAAGGGGACCAAAACTGTACGCAACAGTTACATAGGGGAGGACTTTCCAGCCCTTCCCACAGGTAGGATCTTCCAGTCCCACTGAAGATGACAACCCCAACCCCCTCCTGGATTGGGTTCTCCAACACCCCTGCAGAATGGTTTCCCACAACAGCAGAATGTGTGAACCATCCAAAACATAGTAGACTCCAGCAGGACTGGAAGATCCTGCCAGCAACCATTTTGGCTACTAGGAAACACAGGGCAGGCGATGGCTCAGTGGCATTATTGCTAGATGACTGATCTAGAAACTCATCTAATGTTTCTAAGGGACCCTGGTTCAAATCCTGCCGTGGCAGATTCAGTAAAAAAAAACCTAAAATTAAAAATCTACTGAAGACCATGAAATCATTCTTGAGAAAAACCCGTCTGGTTCATTAATGTCATTTAGGGAAGGAAATCTGCCATTCTTACCCAGTCTGGCCTATTTGTGACTCCAGAGCCACAGCAATGTGGTTAACTCTCAACCACCCTCTGAAATGGCCTAGCAAGACATATAGTCCTAGGGTAATGGGGAATGGGCAATAAATGCTGGCCCAGCCGACGATGCTTAAGTCTCATGAATGAAAACACACACACACACACACCAATTTTAACAGACTCAACACAAAAAGCATTCTTTCTGGTTGTATCACAGCTTGGTATGACTCCTGCTCTGCCCAAGACCACAAACAATTACAAAAGGTCATTTATGTACCCAATCCATCAGGCAAACCAGCCTTCAAACCATTGACTCTGTCTACACTTCCTACTGCTTCGGCAAAGCAGCCAGCCCAATTAAGGACCCACGCACCTCAGACATTCTTTCTTCCACCTTCTTCCGTCGGGAAAAAGATACCAAAGTCTGAGGTCACACACCAACTGACTCAAGAAGAGCTTCTTCCCATCTGACTTTTGAATAAACCTACCTCGCATTAAATTGATCTTTCTCTACACCCTAGTTATGAATGTAAGACTATATTCTACACCCTCTCCTTTCCTTCTCCCCTATGTACTCTCTGGGTGGTATGCTTTGAGTGTATAGTGCGCAAGAAACAATACATTTCACTCTACAGCAGCACATGTGAAAATATTAAATCAAATCAAACCAAACCAAGGAGTTGGGGGGAGGCAGGGAATGCAACCCATAGAAATGGTGCAGTAGGTACACACAGAAACCAGGCACTCATCCTAACCCATCCATATTAGTATTTATGATTCATACCAGCCTCCTCTCACCCCTTTACCTCTAACTCCCACAACGCAGTTGACACAATCAATGGCTTAAGGATGGAACTGGTTCCCAATCTGCATGCTCACTTATATGCTTTTATTTATAGAGAGACAGACTGCAAACATACACCTCCAAACCCAACAACCACTCTTTCAGTCCCCCCACATATAGCAGCACAAGTGAACCCCCAGTTGATAATCTACTGACGAATTCCACACGTTCATCATCCCCGGGTGAAGAAATTTCTCCTCGTATTCTGGGGACCTGGGTCCAAACCTCACCCCAGATGGTGATGGAGCTCAAAGTAAATTCACACATCTGGAATTAAAAGCTAGTCTCAGTAATAGTGATCGTGAAACTATCATTGATATTTGTTGATAAAAATCTGGAATTAAAAATTCACTGAAGACCATGAAACCATTATCAATTGACAGAAAAACCTATCTGGTTCACCGATGTTTCTTAGGGAAGGAAATCTGCCAACCTTTAGAGGTCTGGCCTACGTGTGACTCCTGATCCACAGTGATAGAGTTGAACCTTATCTGCCCCTCTGAAGTGGCCAATCAAGGCAGTCAGTCCAAGAGTAATTAGGGATGGGCAACAAATGCTTCAGTTTTGGACAGCACAGTGGCACAGTTTAGCTGCCTCACAGTGCCAGGGATCCAGGTTCATTTCCGGCCTCAGGTCACTGCCAGTGTGGTGCATACACATTCTCCCCATGTGTGCATGGGTTTCCTTTGCAGCTCCGGTTTCTTCCCCCATGCCAAAGTCATGCGGGTAAAGTTGATTAGTCCATGCAAAATCGACCTCGTGTCTGGGGGATTAGCAGGGCAAATATATGGGGTTATGGGAATAGGGCTGGGTGGCAAGCATTTATTGCCCATCTCTACTTGCCCTTGGACGGCAATTGAGAGTCAATCACATTGCTGTGGCTCTGGAGTCAGACATAGGTCAGACAGGGTAAGGAAGGCAGATTTCCTTCTCTTAAGGACATTAGTGAACCAGATGGCTTTTTCTAACAATTGACAATGGTTTCATGGTCATCAGTAGATTCTTAATTCCAGATTTTTTTTAAAATTGAGTTCAAATTCCATCATCTGCCATGATGGGATTCAAACTCAGGTCCCCAGAACATTAGCTGAGTTTCTGGATTAGTAGTCTTAGCGATAATACCAAAAGGCCATCTGTTGCCAAAAACATGCTTTTATTTAATACCCAAGATTTAAAGGACATTTTCATAGAAATCATAGAAACTCTACAGTGTGGAAAGAGACCATTCGGCCCATCAAGTCTGCATTGGCCACAATCCCACCCAGACCTTAACCCCATATGCTATATATTTACCCGCTAATCCCTCAAACCCATACGTCTCAGGACACTAAGGGGCAATTTTTAGCATGACCAACCAACCTCACCCAGACATCGATGGACTGCGGAAGGAAACCAGAGCATCCGGAGGAAACCCATGCAAGACATGAGGAGAATGTGCAAACTCCACACAGACAGTGACCCAAGCTGGGAATCGAACCTGGGTCCCTGGAGCTGTGAAGCAGCAGTACTAACTGCTGTGCCACCATGCCGCCCATAGCCAATTGCTTCACAACTAAGATAACATGGGGAAATAGAAAGGGTGATCAAAGGCTTGGCTAACGAGATTGAATTTGCCCGAGAGAGATAAACTTTTTGTTTTGAAAAGCACTTAAAATTTTCGTGGAAAAATGGTGGTGTGGCCTAATCGAAAAAGGCTTTGAAAAGGGAAAGGTTGCATTCGTAGAACCCGTGATAAAAGTGGTGATTTTCTGCGCTAACACATCCGGAGAAATAGTTATGCGAGCAAGCTGCTATGTCTATTTATATTTCAACAAATTCCACCGGTTTCACACATAAAACCTTTCTCCTTTAGCAGGGCGGTTAAACCACTAACGCAACACTTTCTCTCAACTTTCAGCACCAAATGACTTGTAATTAATTCATCAGATTATCTCAAACCAGACACGCAGTCTGTTCCAACTGAAAATGTGACCTGGAATAAGTGAACCTCTTCTGAGATATTTACAAGCATCCGTCTGAGGACAAGTTAGTCCACCTTAAAAATAACCTCAAACTCAGCATTAGTTTGGCAGGACAAGCCTGGCAATGGTTACCATGGCAAGAGATGACCAAAGCTGTTGATTGATGGGCAACATTAATCGTAGAATCATCATAGTGCAGTGCAGAAGGAGGCTATTCGGCCCATCAAGACTTTTGAATGGACCTACCTCGCATTAAGTTGACCTTTCTCTACATCCTAATTGTGACTGTAATAAGATATCTGCCATGCAGGAGGAGGCCATTCAGCCTGCACTCACAACAATCCCACCCAGCCCTATCTCCGTCAAACATATTTACTCCTGCCAACTCCCTCTGACACTAAGGGGCAATTTAGCACAGCCAATCAACCTAACCCGCACATTTTTGGACCGCAGGAGGAAACTTACGCAAACATGTGGAGAACATGCAAACTCCACACAGTCACCCAAGGCTGGAATTGAACCTGGGTCCCTGGCGCTGTGAGGCTGCAGTGCTAACCACTGTGCTGAGGGAGTAACTAATTTTTTTACATTCACTCACAGGATGTTGGAGTTGCTGACTATGCTAGCATTTGGTGCCCATCCCTGGTTGCCCTTGAGAAGGTTTTGATTTGATCTATTATGGTTGTATGTATAGTATACAGTGAAGATATTGTTTCTTGCACGGTATACAGACAAAACCTACTGTTCATAGAGAAGGAAAGAGTGGAAAATGTAGTGTTACAGCCATAGCTAAGGTATGGAGAAAGATCAACTTAATGCTAGGTAGGTCCATTCAAAAGTCTAACAGAAGAAGCCGTTCTCGAGTCAGTTGGTAGATATACTCGCTGTGCTGCTGGAGAGGGAATTCCAGGATTTTGACCCGGCAACAGCGAAGGAACAGCAATGTATTTCAAAGTCGGGATGGAGGAGGACCTCCAATGGTGCTCCCATGCTGCCCTTGTCCTTCTAGAGAGTAGTGTTCATAGGTTTGGAAGGTGCTGCCTAAGGAACACAGTGGTCCAGTTGCTGCAGTGCACCTTGCAGATGGTGCACATGGCTGCCACTGTCCATCCGTGAGATAAAAACCAGTTTTATGCAGACAAAGTTAGTCTTAAAAGAAAGATACTTCCCTTACTTATTGAAGCTGTCTTTTTCTTGATTTGCTCAATGTGACAGAGTGTCCCTGTCACCCACACAGACAAAACACTCAGTTTCAGCACTTGGCTTCGACACACGAGTATGTGCTGTTGGTGGGGAGCTATGGCCTCTGCAAGGACCCAAAGTGGGGGAAAGGGTTCACACCCATAGAGGGCTACTGATATGCCTACATGGAAATTAAAACTGATACCCACATAGTGGACTTGAAGCACTATGAGGGAGATATATTGATACAGGTTTGGTTATTTCTTTCACCATGGTTTTGGTATATTTCCTGTTGTTTCTGATGATCTGTTTTGACTCCCACCCTACTGCCTCGGAAAAGTAGTCAGCATAATTAAGGACACATTTTCTCTTCCACCTTCTTCCATTGGGGAAAAGGTGCAAAAGTCTGAGGTCATGCACCAACTGACTCAAGAACAACTTCTTCCCTGCTACTACCAGACTTTTGAATGCACTAAGTAGGTCTTTCTCTACACCCTAGCTATGACTGTAACACCACATTCTGCACCCTCTCATTCCCTTCTCTATGAATGGTAGCTTTGTCTGTATAACACAGAAGAAACAGTACCTTTCACTGCATCCCAATACATGGGATAATAAGTTAAATATCTTGTGACAATTTATGTATTCGGTTCTATGACTTTTTTGATTTATTGCCACATGTATTAGTATATAGTGAAAAATATTGTTTCTTGCGCACAATACAGACAGAACCCATTATTCATAGAGTAGGGACAAGGACTGAAAAGGATGCAGGTATCATATTACAGTCATAGCTGGGGTGTAGAGAAAGATCAATTTTAATGCAAGGTAGATGCATTCAAAAGACTGACAGCAGAAGGCAAGAAGCTGTTTCTGAGTCAGTTGGTGCATGACCTCAGACTTTTGTATCTTTTTCCTGAAGGAAGAAGGTGGAAGAGAGAATGTCCAGGGTGCGTGGGGTCCTTAATTACGCTGGCTGCTTTGCTGAGGCAGTGGGAAGTATAGACAGAGTCAATGGATGGGAGGCTGGTTTGTATGGTGTTTAAGTGGTTTAGCCCAATGAGTGCAGCTTATTTTTATTAATCTAGGTTCTTTCACCATTGGAGAAAAATGCAGTTTTAGAGTTTGAACTGAGCTGACAAAGGAGTCAGCCTTTATCTCTACACACGTGTGTCTAAAGGTTGTTAGTATTTCCTTTGCCTTATCCCCTACTACTTATTTTCTGTGAACGTAACATGGAAATTTAGATGCATTAAAGAGCTAGTGGCAGTACAAGTTTTGCGTTCCTCTTGCCTTTTTTGGAATTAGAAGAGGTCATTTTAAAACACTGCGGTGCACACTGCCCACATTCAGGTAACAGATTAGAAAGAGGTGGTCTTGTGGTTCAGAGAGTTAGCATCCCTGGCTCTGAGCTAGATGTTCTGGATTTGAGATCTACTCCAGAACTTGATGGCCAAGGAAGGTGCAATCATAACACAGCCAAATAGATCGTGTATCAACTTCCAATTTCTTCGCAATGCAAGCCAATAGTAGATGTAAGACAGCTTCCTGATCAGCCATGTGGCACAGTGGTTATTAGCACAGCTGCCACACAACACTGGGGACCTAGGTTCAATTCCTGCTGCAGGTGACTGTGCAAACTTCATACAAACATTCTCCCTATGTCTGTGTGGGTTTCCTCTAGTGCTCCAGTTTCCTCCCACACCCCAAAAATATGCAGGTTAGGTGAATTGGCTATGCTAAATTGCCCCTTAGTATCCGAAAAGAGCATGGATTAGCTTGATTGCTTATGCTAAAATGTCCCTGTGTGTCAGGGAGATTCAGTAAAGTTTTACAACACCAATTTTAAATCCAACCAATTTATTTGATAGTAAATTCACAAGCTTTCGACTCTATAGCCTTCATCAGGCCTTAAATTGGTGTTGTAAAACTTTACCCCAGTCCAACGCCGGCATCTCTACATCATGTCAGGGAGATTAGCAGGGGAAATATGTGGAGTTATCAGGTTAGGCTTTGGTAGGATTGTTGTTGGTGCACACATGATGGGATGAAGGCTTTCTTCTGCAAAGTTGGGTTTTTTTGATAGCTCCAAACTAGGACAAGTAAAAGTGTATATTGCCATTGTAATTCAGCCTCCCTATAATTGCACCAAGATTGTTACTGTTCTGTAGTTTAAGCCAGGGCTACTTTTTGATTTAGTTCAGTGACCTAAGCTCAAGGGTTATGTCTGTTTCCTTTGGAATAGAAATAAGATTTTGTGCAAAAATTGTTGTTTAGTTTATTTTATTTAGAGTCACAAGTAAACTTACATCAACACTGCAATAAAGTTACTTTGAAAATCCCCTACATGCCACACTCCAATGCCTGTTCGGGTACATTGAGGGAGAAATTAGCATGGCCAATGCACCTAATCAGCATGTCTTTCAGACAATGGGAGAAAACTGAAACCTGATGAAAACCCACACAGACATGGGGAGAACATGTGGAGATGCCCATGTTGGACATCTGTTGTAAGTAGTACTAACAACACCAGGTTGTTAGGGCAATGCTCCAAAAGCTTGTACTTTCATCAGGAAAGTAACAAACCTAACTCTTCACTCACCCAATGAAGGAGCAGCACTCCAAAAGCTCGTGCTATGAAATAAACATGGTGTTATGAGACTACTTACAGGGAGAACGTGCAGACTCTGTACAGTGAGCCAAATCAGGGATCAAACCTGGTTACCTGGCACTATGAGACAGCAGTGCTAACCACTGAGCCAGAACGTTGAGTCTAGCAACTGACCAGTTTGATACGAGTATCTTCGTCCCACCACTTGCCCTTTTAGTGTAACTTGCAAACTTAATTTGATTCACAAGGATGTCCTAACACATCCGAGAAGAGCTGGCATTATCATTAAAACTATTTACAATCATTTCATCTCCTGGCCAGATATGAGAACATTACATGATGTTTTTCTCTCTTGAAAAGAATGAAATGACAGTTGGATTTGAGCTTGAATCTACCAATTCCTTTTGGATAATCCAGTTTTCTGCATTAGGTGCAGTTGAGTACTTTTGACAAGCTATGAATTGCTCACTCTGCATGTTCAGGGAAATGAGAGTCAAGAAGGGATTATCTTTCAGATTTATTTTTAAAATTGCACAAGACATGACCATTTAGTTTTAATTATGCCATACTTTTTTCTCAAGTTTTAGTTTACTTATTAGTGTCACCAGTAGGCTTACATTAACACTGCAATGAAGTTACTGTGAAAATCCACAATCTAGCACCTGTTCGGGTACACTAAGGGAGAATTTATCATGTCCAATGCACCTAACCAGCACGTCTTTCAGACTGTGGGAGGAAACCTGAGCACCTGGAGGAAACCCACACAGACATGCTGAGAACATGCAAACTCCACACAGTGACTGAAGTGGGAATTGAACCCAGGTCCATGGAGGTTTGAGACAGCAATGCTAAACACTTTGAAGTCATTACAGGTGGCAATCAGGCTATTAAGGTTGGCCTATTGAAATATGAACTTCCTGATTAGATGGGAGAATTAAGGAGTCTTTTCCTTGTACTGAACCTTGAGTGTCAGTTCCTCTGGCACTCCTGGAGTTAGACTGCTGACTGACAGCACTCTGTACTGCTATTGGAAGTGAAAATAGAGATTTTGATGAAGGGACTTCTGCCACCAAAGACTTATTACACTGCCCAGCACTAGATATGGGGAGGCTGTGGTGTAGCGATATTGTCACTGGACTCAAGGTAGTGCTCTGGGGACCCAGGTTCAAATCCCACCACAGCAGTTGGTGTCATCCATAAAAATCTGGAAATGAAATATCAAATGATGTCTGTTAAATCATTTCCAATTGTCATTACAAACCCATCTCGCTCACTCACTTTAGCGAGGGGGAAATCTGCTGTCTTTACCTGATCTGGCCGACTACATATGACTCCATGGACCATAAAGTGGTCCTAGCAAGCTTTCCAAATGCAATTAGGGATGAGCAACTTCATTCAGAGGCAATTAGGAATGGGCAATAAATGCTGATGTGAGTCAACTATGTCCACAATCCATTTATTAATAAATGATGCCAAATGCAATCTCATTCCAGATGCTCTATATTACTTACGCCTTAATATCAGACATTGTTCCAATTAAGCTATTCAAATAGAAGTTCCGATGTTTAATATTTATTGATTGTGGCAGGAAATATCTGAGAACGTGGGAGAACAAGTGATGCATCAGAATTCCGACTTCTTATCAACCAGCTAGCACCTGAATCATAGAAGTGATACAGCATATGGGCATGCTGGTAGCACAGTGGTTAGCACTGTTGCCTCGGCGCCAGCAACACAGGTTCAATTCCGGCTCAGGTGACTGTGGATTTCCTTCAAGTGCTCTGGTTTTCTCCTTCTGTAGGTTAGGTGGATTGGCCATGCTAAATTGCCCCTTAGCATTAGGGTAATTTGCAACCTAAATACATGGGATCGCAAAGATAGGGCTTGGGTGGGATTGCTGTCATTGCAGGCTCAATGGGCTGAATGGCCTCCTGCACAGAAGGGATTCTACGATTCATAGGAGGAGTGCATTCAGCCCATCTTGTTCATTCTGAGCCCTAGACAGCAAGAAGTTTCACAACACCAGGTTAGAGATAGTAAACCCACAAGCTTTTGGAAATGCTGTTCTTTTGTCAGGTGTGGGGAAAATTTGTGGACATACACACCTGACGAAGGAACAGCATTTCCAAAAGCTTGTGGGTTTACTATCAAATAAATTGGTTGGACTTTAACCTGGTGTTGTAAAACTTCTTACGTTTTAACCCCAGTCCAACGCTGACATCTCCACATCATGACCCAAAGACGGCCAGGCACCCTTTCTAATCCCATCTTCCTGCACTGTAGGCCTAACTGGTGTCAGAAATATGTGCAAATTCCCAAATCCTGCAAAATTCTCTTCACTGGTCTCTTTTAAAGATATTTCCTCTTTGGAATAGCTATCCAAGGCAGGCTGAGAGGTGGCTAGCAGATCAGAAATGACTTTCCAGGGAAATGCAATAATATTTTGTGGCACACAGTGTATTAATGCATCGATGGGGACATGGCTTACCACTAACATCTTAGATGATTAATATGTTGGCTTCCTTGTTCCGACACCTCAAGCAGCATGAGGCACAAGGCGAACAGATGGCTTTCTAGCTGTTGTCTACACAAATAATCCAACTTGTGATCGAAACAAATAGACCATAATGCCACTTGGTGGGTTACTATTGCAAGTACAACCACACTCCTGCTGCTTATTTAACACTGATCCAGAACAATTTGAGACCCATAATACAGACATTGTGACAACTTGACAGGGCTGCGATGCCGATTTCACTTTTTTTTTTTGAAATGCAGGTGAATTAGAAGGCTGGGAATGTACGTTTAAACACTCGCATGATGTTGTGATAACTTGGGCAAGAATCTCACCTAAAAAAAGGTCTCGCGTTCATCCGGCCCCTTCACTACATCCTCCCAGTGCTCCAAAGTGCTTCATTGTGAATTCATTAATTTTGAAGCCAACATCCTTAGAGTTATCATTGACCAGAAATTCAACTGGATTCACCACAAATATACAAGAGTAGGTCAGCAGCAGGGAATACTGTAGTGGGTAACTCACCTCCTGACTTACCCACTGCAAAGCCTACCCACCATCTACAAAAGGTAGTGTAATGGAGTACACCCCACTTGCCTGGATGGATGCAGCTCCAGTGTCCAGGACAAAGCAGCTTCACTTGATTGGCACCACGTCCACAAACCCCCTGCCCTTCTATCACCAATGCTCAGTAGCAGCAAGTGTGTACCATCTACAAGAAACACTGCAGCAATTCACCAAAAAGCCTTAGACAGCGCCTTCCAAACCCACAGCCACTTCCAGTAGAACAATAAGGGCAACAGATACATGGAAACACAACCATCTGCGAGTTCCCCCCCACAAGGGCAGCATGCTGGCACAGTGGTTAGCACTGCTGCTTCACAGCTCCAGGGACCTGGGTTCAAACCTAGCTCAGGTCACTGTGTGTAGAGTTTGCACATCCTCATTTCTGCATGGGTTTCCCCTGGGAGTTCCAGTTTCCCCTCTCAGTCCAAAGATGAGAGTTAGGTTGATTAAGGGGCAAATTTAGCACAGCCAATGTCCTGGGATGCATAGGTTAAAGGGTAAATATGTAGGGATATAGTGGGTGGGATTGTAGTCAGTGCAGACTCGATGGGCTGAAATGGCCTGTTTCTGCATTGTAGGGTTTTTTTATTTCCCAGCCTCTCACCATCCTGACTTGGAAATATCAGCCATTCCTTCACAAATTGCTGGGTCAAAATCCTGGAATTCCCTCTTTAACAACATTATAGGTCAACCCACAGCATGTGGACTGCAGAGATTTAAGAAGGCAGCTCACTGCCACCTTCAAGGGCAACTTCAAGGGATTGGCAATAAATGCTGGCCTAGCCAGCAATGCCCTTGTCCTATGAATGGAAAAAAAAGTCCAAAGACATGGAGGTTAAATGGGTTGGTCATGCTAAATTGCCACTGAGTGTCCCAAACTGAGTTAATTAGATATATTAGCCATGGCAAATGTGTGGGGTTACAGGGTAAGGGTCAGAAGAGGGCCTGGGTAAGATACTCCCTCAAAGAATCAATGCAGACTCAATGGGTCAAATGGCCTCCTCTGCACTGAAGGGATTCTATATACAGTTGCTATTGTTGCAGTGCCAAGGTTCTTGGAAGGAAATTAAGACACGTTGCCAGTTAATCTGGTGGTTTATGAGAGTTAAAAATCTGTTAATCCAGTGGGAGAACTCCCATTGTCTCTGTTGCAAGGGTATGCAACCGACTAGCAAGGCTGGCATTTAATACCTAGCCCCCTACAATTATCCTCAATAAAGTGCTGACAAACCACTTTCTTAAATCACTGCAGTCAATGTGGTGAAGGTGCTCCCACAGTGTGCTCACTTAGAGTGGTGTTTTCAGGATTTTAACCCAGTCATGTTAAAAAAGTGTCATAGGATTTTCCACACCTGCCTGAAGAGACAGGTGGAATCTCAATGCAAACACTTTGTCTGCAAAACAGCACTTTCAGCACGCAACACCCCCTCTGCATTGAAAACTAAGATGCAAGAAGAACATAAGAACTAGCAGGAGTAGGCCATCTGGCCCCTCAAGCCTGCTCTGCCATTCAATAAGATCATGGCTGATCTTCTCATGGACTCAGCTCCGCTTACCTGCCTGCTCACCAAAACCCTTAATTTCTTTAATGTTCAAAAATCTATTTATCCATCCTTGCTTAAAAACACTCAATGAGGTAGCCTCAATTGCTTCACTGGGCAGGGAATTCCACAGATTCACAACCCTTTGTGTGAAGAAGTTCCTCCTCAACTCAGTCCTAAATACACATCAGCTTATAAAGGGAATCGATAAGATAGAAGCAGGGAAGCTGTTTCCATTGGCGGGTGAAATAGAACCAGCAGGCCTGGCCTCAAAATAAAGGGGGGAGCAGATTTGGGATTGAGTATGTTTGGGGTTTAGGTAGTGAGTATGGGAGTGTTTTACTGTTAGGAGTGTTGTCCTTTGAATAAAGCATGAAACAAATACATCCTACTTCACTTTTTAAGGTGGTCATGGTCGATGTCAAAGATTCTGAGGGCAGTGACCACATTACCACAATTTCTCTGTCAGTGGAAGGTGCAAACAGAGGGCAGTGGTGGTACTGGAAGATCCACCACTGGCAAATTCTGGGCCATTTCCACCAGAGAGCAGAGCTATGAGATCCTTCCCTCTGACTATCAATTCACGGACAAATAGTCAACATTCTACCTTCAATGCACAACACCGTTTGCTTACTATTCATCCAGTGCCGTTTAGGATGGTAAGCAGGTTGAGTACAGGTAACAGTCACTGTGAAAAAGAATTGAGATCACGATGAAGATAGAAAGTGAGAAAGAGAGAGAGAGAAACAGACCAGGAGTGTGAAGCAGATGATGATCTATATGAAGCAGATTGGGAGTAGTTTGAGACAGTGTGACGCGGACAAGAAGAAGTGTCAGGCAAACTGGGAGAAATGTGGAGCAGAATGGACTCCTTCTGTTCCTGCATGAAGAATATTTGCTGCTTTAGCTTCGCTTCCAAAATAATGGCCAGTAAACCTCAAAACAATTCATCATTTCTGAAACACTGAGGTTGTGTAAATGCCATGGTGTAATATAAATGCAAGTATTTATTTGTTTGCTTTAAAATCATGCCGCTCACTGATCTTATTATACTTTTTAAAAAGTTTAGCTGTACAATAAATCCCTAATGCTCTGGGACCACATACTGGGGAAATTTAATTAGACTTGCAGATTAGCCAACAGCAATGCGACAACACAAAATGAGCCACCAGTGCAGTGTTGTTTTGCAAGATGCTTTTTTAATGCTTTCTTCAATAACACAAATATTATATCGTCTCTGAATAACACTGCATTATTCTGGAAAGAGAAATCAGTTTGTCAAGCACAAAATTAAAGGCAGCAATTAAAGATGGTGTAAATTAATCACTTGCTGACAGCAATCCAGTTTCAAATGCAGCAGGCAATAAAGAAGGCAATGGTATGTTGGCCTTCATAGCGAGAGGATTTGAGTATAGAATTGGGATGTTTTGTATAGGGCGGTGATGAGGCCACACAAGGAGTATCGTGTGCAGTTTTGGTGTCCTTATCTGAGGAAGGATGCCCTTGCTCTAGAGGGAGCACAGCAAAGATTTACTAGACTAATTCCTGATGGCAGGTCTGTCATATAAGACGTTAAATTGGTCAGGATTGTATTCATTTGAGTTTAGAGAAGCGAGAGGGGATCTCGTAGAAACTTCTAAAAGTCTAACAGGGTAGATTCAGAAAGAATGTTCCTGATGGTGGGAGAGTCCCAGAATTAGCAGCCATAGTTTGAGGATAAGGAGTAAACCTTTTAGAACTGAGGTGAGGAGGTATTTTTTCACCCAGAGTGGTGAACGTGTGGAATTCACTCCCACAATGTAGTTGAGGCCAAAATGTTGCGATTTCAAGAAATTAGATATAGCTCTTGGGTCTAAGGTGATGTTGTTCTGTTGGTCAAATTGGTAATCTCAAACTTCCATTGATGTTAGTTTTGGGCAGTGATCTAAAGTCTCTCAAAGAATAAAAGGTAGAGATTTCATTGTTGAAATGTAAGCTTTTTTAGTTCACTTGCCAGGAAAAGACACTGAAAAGGAACACGTCATGCATTTCCACATAAGTCAGAGGTTTACAGCAAAGGAAACAGACCCTTTGGCCCAACTTGTCCATGCCACCCTGTTTATTAAACCCTGAAGATAGTCTCAATTACCTGCATTTGGCCCCTATCCCTTTACACCCATCTCACTCATGTCTAAATGCTTTTTCAAAATACCCATCTCTACTGTTACCTCTGGCAGCTTGTTCTAGACACTCACCATCCTCTGGGGAAAAAAAATGCCCTTCTAGACACTTTTGTATCTCTCCCCCCTTACCTTAAACTGATGTCCTCTAAGTTTTAGACTCCCCACCTTTGCAAAAACATGTTATCTATTCACCAAATTAACAGATGTTAATTTATTTTATAGACCTCAATAAGATCATCCCCCAGCCTTTTGCATGCCAGAGAAAAAAGTGCCAGTCTATCCAGCCTCTCCTCATAATTCAAACCATCAAGTCCCGGTAACATCCTAGTAAATCTTCTCTTTCTAGTTTAATAATATCCTTCCTATAATTGGGTGTCCAGAACTGGACACAGTATTCCAAGTGTGGCCTTACAAATGTCTTGTACATATTAAGCAAGATGTCCTAACTCATATTCCATGTTCTGACCAATGAAAGCAAGCATGCCAAATGTCTTCTTCACCACCCTGTCCTTGTGACTGCACTTTCAAAGAGCTATGAATACGGACCTCCAGATTTTTGTTCTGTAACTCTCCCCAGTCCTTACCATTGAATCAGGGCTGGACTTGCTCAGTCAATCTACTAAAACACATCACCTCACATTTATCTAAATTAAACACCATCATTCTATTCAAATTAACTGAGGTGTTAACAAAGAACAAAACAGCACGGGAAACAGGCCCTTCGGCCCAACGAGCCCGCGCCGCTGTCCTAACATCTTAATGACAGAGAC
This sequence comes from Sphyrna mokarran, assembly GCA_024679065.1. Lineage (NCBI taxonomy): Eukaryota > Metazoa > Chordata > Chondrichthyes > Carcharhiniformes > Carcharhinidae > Sphyrna > Sphyrna mokarran. The sequence continues at coordinate 10,569,332 of JAGIQG010000033.1, forward strand.
CAATATAGGGACAATTTGTTACCCAATCAGCCTAACAGCATATTTTTGGGATGTGGGAGGAAACTGGAGCACCCGGAGAAAACCTACACAACTACGGGGAGAATGTGCAAACTCCCGCAGAGACAGGCCCAAATCCATGTGTCTGCACAGCAACAGTCTGAGCTGTCATGTTGCCCATCTGATGGTCCAGTTTAAGCATACACTAACGACATGAAGCACTAGGCCACTCCTGAAGTAACATCCAAGAGCATCCCTCACACGACCTGCCGAATGCATGCGCCTTGTTGGTCAACAAGGTGGACCGAATAGCCTATGGAAACAAATAAAGTATTTAAACAATCCTCCTACATCCCTCTATCTGCAGACCGCTCATGTGGCTGTCCAAGAGACCCTTAAACAACCCTAGCATGCTTGCTCCCACCACCCCACTCGGTAGCACATTCCACACCCCCACTACCCTTTGTGTGAAAAAATGCCCTCTAATATTAGTCTTATACATAGCCCCCCTCACCCTAAGGCCGTGACCCCTCGTTCTATCCGATTCTAATGGTGGAAAAAGCTTACCACCATTTACTCTATCTATACCCCTCATAATCTTATATACCTCTAATAGATCCCCTCTCAGCCGACGTCTTTCAAGGGAAAACAACCCCAGTGCGTTCAATCTTTCCTCGTAAGACAGCCCTTCCATACCAGGCAGCATCCTGGTAAATCTCCTCTGCACTCTCTCCAGGGCCTCCACACCCTTCCGGTAGTACGGCGACCAGAACTGGACACAGTACTCCAAGTGAGGCCTAACCAACGTTCTATACACTTGCAACATCAGACTCCTACTCTTGTATTCTATACCCCTTCCTATGAAGGCTAACATACCATACGCTTTTTTTTAAACCACTTTCTCCACCTGTACTGACACCTTTAGAGACTTGTGAACCTGCACCCCCAGGTCTCTCTGCGTCTCCGGATAGTTTTACCTTTTATCCTATAACTCCCATCTACATTATTCTGGCCAAAATGCATCACCTCACATTTATCCGGATTAAATTCCATTTGCCATCTATCTGCCCAGTCTACCAGCCTATGTCCTGTTGTATTGCCTGGCACTGCTCCTCAGTCCCTGCCAATCCAAGCATCTTAGTGTCATCAGCAAATTTGCTGATCACACCACCTATCCCCTCTTCCAAGTCATTTATATAAATTACAAATAGAAGAGGTCCTAGTACTGAGCCCTGTGGCACACCACTAGTGACAGACCTCCAGTTGGAAAAAGAGCCTTCCACTACTACCCGCTGTCTCCTCCTCCCAAGCCAGTTCTCAACCCATCTACATACCTGGCCCTGTATCCCATGCGCCTTCACCTTTTCTATCAGCCTACCATGGGGAACCTTGTCAAACGCCTTACTGAAATCCATGTAGACGACATCAACGGCTTGTCCTTCAACCGTTTTTGTCACCTCTTCAAAAAAATTCCACTAGATTCGTAAGACACGACCTCCCCTTAACGAAGCCATGCTGCGTATCCCTGATCAGATCGCAGCGCTCCAGATGCTCACACATCCTGTCCCTGAGGGATGTGTTAACTCACTTGTTTTATTTTTGCATGGGCTTTGCTGACAAAGAACAAACAAAACACAGGAACTGGGCCTTCGACCCTCCAAACCTGCACCGATTGCGTGTTCCTAACTAGACCATCCGTCTGCATCCCTCTATTCCAAGTCTGTTTCTGTAGATATCTAGGTAAGTCTTAAATGATCTTAGCATGTCTGCCTCAACCACCTTGCTTGATAGTGCATTCCAGGCCCCTGCCACCCTGTGTAAAATATGTCCCTTGCACATCTGTATTGAACCTTGCTCCCAGCTGCCGCCCCCACTTTATCTTGAACTTGTGACCTCTTGTGATTGTCATTTGACGTGGGGAAAAAAAGCTTCCAATTGTTCACCCTGTCTGTGCCCTTCATAATTTTTACACCTCTATTAGGTCACCTCAACCTTTGTCTTTCTAGAGAGAACAACCCTGTTTGCCCAATCTCACTTTATAGCTGATACCCTCCATACCATGCAACATCCTGCATTCTCTCCAAAGCCTCCACATCCTTCTGGTAGTGTAGTGACCAGAACTGGACACAGTATTCCAAATGTAGCCTGACCAACATTCTATATAAATGCAATATCATATACCATCTCTTATACTCTATGCCCTGTTCAATAATTATAGCATGCCATATGCCTTCACCATCTTTAAGGATCTGTGGACTTATACACCCAGATCTTTGTGTGTCGATACTCCTGATGGTTCTGCCATTTATTGTACAACTCCTCCTCTGCATTAGATCTACCAAAATGCATCATTTTGCATTTATCCGGATTTCTTTTGCCAATTTTCCAGCCTATATCCTGTTGTATTCTCTGACAATGTTCATCACTATCTGCAATGTCAGCAATCTTTGTCATCCACAAGCTTAATAATCAGACCAATTATATCTTCTTCCAAATTATCTATAATCACAAACAGTGGAGGTCCCAGTACAGAGTCCTGCAGAACACCACTAGTCACAGACCTCCAAGCATAAAAAAATCCCTCCACTGCTACCCTCTCTTCTATGGCCAAGCCAGTCCTGTGCCCAACTAGATAGTTCACCTTTCAACCTGTGAGATTTAACCTTTTGCACCAGTCTGTCATGAAAGATCTTGCCAAATGTGTATCTCTCCCCAGTTGTGCTGAAAGACAGAATGACTTAGACATCCACCATTTGACCTTCAGGCTCCATCTGCAGCTCAGATGGAAGTGTTCTCACCTGTCACTCAGGAGGTTGTCACTTCAAGTCTCACTCCAGAATCTTGAGTGCATAGCTGGGATGTAGTCCAAACATGTGGGCTTAGACAGATTGGCCACACCAAATTGTTCTCTAGCATCCCAAGTTGTGTCAGTTAGGGGGATTAACCACACTAAATTGTTCCTTAATATCCCAAAATGTGTACATTACAGGGATTAGCAGAGCAAGTATGGTGAGCTATTGGGATAGGGTTGGGTGGGAAGTCAGAGTAAACGACCTCCTTCTGCACTATAGGGATTCTGAAATCTGGTGATATGCCAGTGCAATACTAAGGGAGTTTTCCACTATTAGTTTCAGGCCCTGTCTAATCCCTTGGGCAAATATAAAAATGGCTATGCCACTATTCTGAAGGGGAGCAGAGAGGTTGCTCTGGTGTGTTGGCCACAAAGTTATCCCTCATCCAACATCACTAAAAATAAGTTATCTGATCACATCACTGATTGTGAGGGCTTGCTACATGCAGATTGGCTACATGTTACAACAGTGAAGACACTTCCAGAAAGCAAGGATTGAATTAGTTTTAAAATATTCCTGGGACATCAACAATGTGAAAGGTTCTACATAAATACCAATTGAAAGAAGGACTGAATTATGGTCTGGAAAGCCAGTTGATGAAGGATATTACTGGGGTCCATAGTTACTTACCATTATATTTATTTGCAGAGTTAAGCACTACCTGCATACACCTCCTAACATAAGCAGATATGAAACTGTGACAAGGTTAAGTGTAATCCCAATTAATGTCACTCATCAACATTATAGTTAAATGCAACTCATGTACAACTCTCAGCTGTGCCTCAGCTTCTCAGGCTAAGTTCAAGCTCAAGATGGGATGCAATGCTTTATGTTCTCAGCTTGGATCCTGTTGGTCTCCCATGAACTGGGTTCAATTTGAATTTGTCTTTTTGGAGCAAGGAAGGGGATGGATTTGGGTCCACACTGAACATTTGCTTTGTAACTTGAACAATGGAGTCCAAAATTAATTTTAAAAGGACACCCCTGCCTCAACATTTCAATGGCTCTACGTCAATACAGATTGTAAAAAGTGTTGATCTTTGAAGATTGTAGTCTGAGAAAAACTTGTCTATGATTAAGAATGAGAGAAGTAGGAGGATGCTATTAGATCCTTTGAACTTGTTTCACCATCCAATGGGTAAGATGACTTGAGACCTTAACTCCACTTTCTTCCACTGGAAAAGAATCCTGGGACTCCCCCTAACAGCATTGTGGGTGTACCTACATCACAGATTGAAGCAGGGGTGGACAATAAATGCTGATCTATCCAAGGATGCCCACGTCCCATGATTGAATGAATACAAGGAAATTAAATGTTAGGGACTGTTACCATTTAGTGAAGAAATCTTAACGCCCAGCAATTAATCAATTAAATTGTTTTTTCATTTTAACACATTTTATTCTATTTTGAAGGAAAATGAACAGAATCCCTACAGAACAGGTGGAGGCCATTCAGTCTGCACTGACAACAATCCCATCCCATTGGAAAGAATTGTTAGGGATAGGATTTATAGTTATTTAGAGAGAAATGAATTGATTGGGGATAGTCAGCATGGTTTTGTGAAGGGTAGGTCGTGCCTTACTAACCTTATTGAGTTTTTTGAAAAAGTGGCCAAAGAGGTGGATGGGGGTAAGGCAGTTGATGTGGTATATATGGACTTTAGTAAGGCGTTCGATAAGGTGTCCCATGGAAGGCTTCTGCAGAAAATGCAGATGTATGGGATAGAGGGTGATTTAGCTAATTGGATTAGGAATTGGCTAGCAGATAGAAGACAGAGGGTGGTGGTTGATGGAAGATATTCATCGTGGAGTTCGGTTACAAGTGGTGTACCTCAGGGATCTGTTTTGGGGCCCCTGCTGTTTGTAATTTTTATAAATGATCTGGATGAGGGTATTGAAGGATGGATTAGTAAATTTGCGGATGACACCAAAGTCGGAGGAGTGGTAGATAGTGAAGAGGGGTGTTATAGTTTGCAGAGAGACTTGGACAAGTTGCAGAGCTGGGCCGAGAGGTGGCAAATGGAGTTTAATGTGGAAAAGTGTGAGGTAATTCACTTTGGCAGGAATAACAAATGTGTAGAGTATAGGGCTAATGGTAGGACTCATAATAGTGTTGAAGAACAGAGGGATCTTGGTGTATATGTGCATAGATCCCTGAAAGTTGGCAATCAAGTCGATAAGGTTGTTAAGAAGGCATACGGAGTCTTAGCTTTTATTGGTAGGGGGATTGAATTTCGGAGCCGCAACGTCATGTTGCAACTGTACAAAACTCTAGTGCGGCCGCACTTGGAGTATTGTGTGCAGTTCTGGTCCCCACATTATAAGAAAGATGTGGAGGCATTGGAGAGGGTACAGAGGAGGTTTACCAGGATGTTGCCTGGTATGGAGGGCAGGTCTTATGAAGAGAGGCTGAGGAATTTGAGGTTGTTTTCGTTAGGAAGAAGGCAGCTAAGAGGAGACCTTATTGAAACATAAGATGATTTGAGGTTTAGATAGGGTGGACAGTGATAGCTTTTTCCTAGGATGGAGAAAGCTAGCACAAGGGGACATAGCTTTAAATTAAGGGGTAGTAGTTATAGGACAGATGTCAGAGGTAGTTTCTTTACCCAGAGGGTGGCAAGGGTATGGAATGCCCTGCCTGCTGCAGTTGTAGATGCACCAAGTTTGGTGGCGTTTAAAAGGTTAGCAGATAAGTTTATGGACGAAAAAGGAATGGTTTAGGTTAGAGGATCATTGCTTTTTCCTAATTGGTCGGTGCAACATCGAAGGCCGAAGGGCCTGTTCTGTGCTGTAATGTTCTATGTTCTATCCCAGGCCTTCTCTCCATAATCCCACATATTTACCCTGCTAACCCCTCTAATTTACACATCCCAGGACACTAAGGGATAATTTAGCACGGCCAATAAACATAACCCACACATCTTTGGACTATGGAAGGAAACTGGAGCATCCGGAGGAAACCCACGCAGATACAAGGGAATGTACAAACTGCTCAGTGATCGAAACCAGGAATTGAACCTGGGTCCCTAGAGCTGTGTGGCAGCAGTGCTAACCAATATGCCAGTGCCACCCAAGCATTGTAGGTGACAAATGCTTACAAACTCCATTCTACTTTTTACTTGCAATTGCCCTTATCTTATAAAATCTTGAAGGTTTATTTAGTTTTCTGGGAACAACTCAAAAGGAATGCCACAGCCCTCTTGAATTTACTTTAAAGTAAAAAGGAAAATTAAAGGATAGGCATACAAACTACTTGGGGAATATTCTATTGGCTAAACAATCTTCCAATTTTCTTTAGACCTCACACCCTGGAGTCTTCAACTGCATGTCCTGACTTTGACCATAGAGATGCTGTTTTCTTCCAGTCTGCTCCCATAGCTTCAGTCCAGCTCTTTCCAACGTAACTACTCAAGTTGAAAGCTGTGTGTCACAAGGCCTAAAAATCACTGTCAGCCTAGAATAAATCTTTCAGCTTGCCTCCCTCAAAATCCAAACTGAACTGTTGACTTCAATGAGCACAGATGAATTAAAGAAATTCTTGTTACTAAGGCTCCAACCTGAATCATTATCTCTAGTTCAATGTGTTAAGTGTTGGGATGATTTGAATAAAGATACAAAAATTACTTTATCTTCAACAAGTTTAATTCTGCACCTCATTAATAAATTATAATGTCAATGGATGTGATTGCCCTGACTCCATTACAATCTGAGAAATGTAGCAGGCATTGTTCAAGTTTCTCTCACTATCAGCTCTACCTTGCAAGGCAAACATAATTCATCTTTAAAGTCATATGTACCAAGGTCTGTATGAGTAACATTTATACCAGAGTTGTTTGCAATCATTTTCATAGGATCACAAAATTCTACAGTGCAGAAGGAGGCCATTCAGCCCATTGAGATTGCACTGACAATCCCACCCAGGCCCTATCCCACGTAGGCACCCTGCTAATTCCCTGCCACTAAGGCACAATTTAGCATGGCTAATTAACCTAATCTGCACATCTTTTCGGTGTGAAGGAAACCATAACACCCAAAGGAACCCACACAGATAAGGGGCGAACATGCAAACTCCACACAGGCGTTGGGTGGCAAAGTGGTTAGCACTACTGCCTCACAGCACCAGGGGCCCAGGTTCGATTCCAGGCTTGGTGACTGTTGTTGGAGTCTGCACATTCTCCTTGTGTCTGTGTAGGTTTCCTCCAGGTGCTCCCGTTTCCTCCCACAGTCCGAAAGACGTACTGGTTAGGTGCGTTGGCCTAAATTCTCCCTCAGTGTACCCAAACAGGCAGCAGAGTGTGGGAACTAGGGGATTTTCACAGTAACACTGCAATGAAGTTAATGTAAGCCTACTTGTGACACTAATAAAACAAATTTTAACTGAAGGCCAGAATTGAACCCTGGCACAGTGCAGCAGGAATACCGACTACTGTGCCACCCTAAACGTTAACCAGACTTCTCCATTTTCTACAATTAAACCTGAATGCCTAAAATTAAAAACTGTATTCTAAAATACATGCATTATGAACTAGGTATGCACAACACTACATCGAGCATCTTTTAATTCTCTCAACACTCAAAAATCTATCAACGTCTGTCTTGAATATACTCAACAACTGATAAGATGACATTTCATATCTTATCCCCTTTTCTCTTTCTGGCTTTTGTCTCAGCCTCGGCACCCAATATGACAAGTAGCAACTACTTCCAGCAAGATAGATATTAATCTCTGCGTTCTCCTTCATGCTAAAAGCTAACCTTTGCTGCCGCCGCTGCCCCCCCCCCCCACCCCCCGACTTCTATTTCAGGCATTGATCATGTTGAGGCCACTATGCCACTGTAGAGAAAGGATGCCAGATTTCTTGAGCATTTTACATCATTTGCCTCAACCCCATCCAGCAACAGATTGGTAATTGTGCTGAAAATACACGAGGTGGCAATTCTTCTTTTGGTAAGTCATTTGCCAAAAGAATGTACAGAGGGTGATAGGGTCTGACCAGAGGGGAAAAGATCACAAAGGCTTTTTTTTTTTTAAATTATTTATTGGTGGAATTACATTAACACTGCAATGATGTTACTGTGAAAATCCCCTAGTTGCCACACTCTGGCACCTGTTTGGGTACACTGAGGGAGAATTTAGTACAGCCCAATGCACCTAACCAGCATGTCTTTCAGACTGAGGGGAAGCCCCACAGACATGGAGAGAACATGCAAACTCACAGACAGTAATCCAAACCAGGAACAAAACCAGGAGTCTCTGGCACTATGAGGCAGCAGTTGTTAATTACTGTGCTGCACCCAAGTAGGCTTTACATTAACACTGCAAACAAGTTACTGTGAAAATCCCCTATTCAGGTACACTGACGGAGAATTTAACATGACCAATGCACCTAACCAGCACGCCAGGAAAGTGGAGCACCTGGAGGAAACCCACCCAGACACAGGGAGAACACACAAACGCCACACAGTGAACTGAGCTGGGAATCAAACTAGGCTCCCTGGCATTGTGAAGCAGCAGTGCCACCATGCCACTCTGCTGAAGAGGGGTAAGTTGACAATCAAGAAGCAGGTCCCAAAGAAGGTAAAAATCAGGATATCTTAGGTGTACCTGGGCAACCTGCCAGCTAGCTTAGATGGTAGTTATAAACATTCTGCCGCTATCATTGTCTACAGTGCCTTACACAGGCTAAATAATATTGCTTCATAATCCCTAGATAAGTATCCAATATCCTGCATGTATGTCATTTAAATCTGAACGTTACTGAAATGCAACAATAAATCCACAATTGCCAAGACTTAAAACCCTGGTGTCTTAAAAGAAATATCACCACCCACCTCCCAGAAACAGAACAGTATATATTGTCGATTTCCAATACAGATTTTTAAATGCAGTTTGTTATTGAACAAATATTAAATAATGGGAGGGCAATTCTCCCCCCAAAAATTTGGGCAAAGTAAGTCACACTGGCTTTTTTCAGTGGGAATTTAAAAAAAAAGAATTTCTCACACCCTGTGCACTGCAGAGTGCCTCAAAATCATACTGAAAATCAGAGGCAGGGCTTATTCCCACTGGAGAAGCTGGCATCATAGCACCAAGCAGACCATTGGCACATGCACCACTCTGTCAGTGCTGAGATTGGCACATGTACAGTAGCCCCACATTGTTGGTCTCCTGATTGCTGGCCATCACTGCAACCCCCCCTACCCTGTGAAGCTGGCTCTCTCACATCCTCCACCACAGCCCGATCGCTGACCCCTGAACAGGCCTGGCCTTTGTGACCCTCTTCCCCCATCCCCCTCCCCCTGATTTCCCACCCCAAACCTCCATATCCTCTCCACTCTGCAGTTCTGACACCAACCTCACCTCCCCACCTTGTAGCCCACCAACCCTGACAGTCAGCCCTGATATCTAGCCTCCCTCCCACCCCCTGCTGATTGCCTTCCCAGGGATCCTGCACCCCCCCCCCCCCCTTTAATTCCCACCCCTTTGCAAAACTGGGCAATGGCACTTTTCTCCCTGGGTAGTGCCAGGGAGCCTGGCTGCCAAGGTGGCACCCCCTATGCCCAATTCTCTTGGAGGCCTCAATTCCCCCCCCCCCCCCCCCCCCCCCCCTCCCCTGACCTCAACAGTGTTGTGCTACTAACTTGCAAGCGGGGAGTTACTGTAATCCCTGCTGGAGATTTCAGTCCCAGGACTGCTAATGACATAACAGCATTACAGCACAAGGTGTCCACCACTGAGGTGTGCTCAGCATGCAGTGGGAAGCCTGTGAAACTGCCCCCAGTTCGAGTCTCCCGCTAAAAAATGCGCAGCAGGATGGGGGAAATCACCTCCAATGTTTGGGTGTAGAAATTTTTAAGTGTTAAAGACATTGGTAAATGACATGGAGCAACACTGGGGAGTCGATGGCCTAGTGGTATTATTGCTGGACTATTAATCCACACTCAGCTAGCGATCTGGGGACTTAGGTTTGAATCCCATCGTGGTAGAATTGGAATTTAGTATTTTATTAAGAATCAGGAATTAAGACTCTACTGATGACCACGAAACAATTGTTGAACAAACTCAACTGATTCACTTATGGCCTTTTAGGGAAGGAAATCTGCTGTTCTTACCTGGTCTGGCCAAAATGCGATTCCAGAGCCACAGCAACGTGGTTGACACTCAACTGCCTTCCAAGGGCAATTAGGGATGGGCAATAAATGCTAGCCCAGCCAGTGACACCCATGTCCCACAAATGAATAAAGAAAAAAATCCTTCAGTCATATCGCTTTGAAAATTCTACACCAGGCACGAGTGAGATTTAATTCATTATGTCCCACCCTATGTAGAGGGGTCTATAACGAGTGGGTATAAAGAGAAGGGGCAAAAAATTTAAAGGGGATTAGAGAAAAAACTGTCACTCAAAGGGTGGTGGGAATCCCAAATCACCATCTGAAAAGGTTGGTAGAGACAGGAACCCTCAACATTTAAGCAGCAAACGAAACGCCACTACAGACCAAGAGCTAGAAAACTGAACTGGAATAGATAGGTTCTTGATGATTAGTGGAGGCTGAAGGGCTTCTGTGCTATAAAACTCTGACACTATATAAAAAAGAAGAACTGAAGGAGGATAGAAATGGGAGTGGGTTTGATGCTGCTGAAATGAAGAGGAAGACAGAACAAAAGAGAAGGGGTGGGATAGGGGTAGAGGGCAGAAGAGATTAAATGACAAACATGTTGCGGAACAAAAGGCAAAAGGGAGTGGTAATGGCTGCAGTGAAGAGACAAAGCATTTGTGCAGGGTGAGTGGAGATGGCAGAATAAACAAACACCTCAACTCACAAAAAAATTCAAAATCCTACAGTGCAGAAGGAGGCCATTTGGCCCACTGAGTCTATAGCCACACAACATCACCCAACTCCTATCTTGGTAACCCCCACATAATCCCCCCTGACACTAAGGGGAAATCTCACTCAGATCTGTTCCCTGTAACCCCAAGTATTTACCCCACTAATCCCTCTAATCTACACGTCTTGGAGCAATTTAGCGTGGCCAATCCATCTAACCTGCACATCTGTGGGAGGAAACCAGAGCACCCAGGGGGAGACAGACATGCAGACTCTGCACAGTGACCCAAGCTGGGAACAGAACCCAGATCCCTGGTGCTGTGAGGCAGCAGTGCTAACCTAAGTTGGAAAACCAAAAACAAGCAACTGTACTCAAGCAACTCGAGTCTCCCAGCCCACTGCGCTAAAAAGGAAAAGTGGCATATTGTTGCTAGACTAGTTAACACCTCCATCAAATCTCCTCTTAGTCTCCTTGGAAAGAAGGCTCATCCCAACTTCTCCAATCTACTGAAGTTTCTCATCCCAGGAATCATTCTTGTAAACCTCTTCTGCACTCTCTCCACTACGTTCAAATACTTTTTATGGGGTATTTTAAAGTTTGTCACAAAAAGGCTTACATTAACACCACACTAAGTTATGTAAACCCCACCCCTTGAAGTCACCACCCTGGTGCCTGTTCGGGTACACTGACGGAGAATTTAGCACAGCCAATGCACCCTAACCAGCACGTATTTCAGACCGTAGGGGGGAAACCTGAGCACCCAGAGGAAACCCACACTGACAGACAGTAACCCAAGCCAGGAATCAAGCCCGGGTCGCTGGTACTGTGAGGCAGCAGTACTAACCACTGTGCCATGACAAATCTGCACAGAATACTACAGCTGAGGTCTGACTAGTGTGCTGAGTTGCTCTATTTCCTGCAAAGTCTCCCGAGATAGTTGAAGGGTTCAGCAGAGTAAGTTAGAACATAGAACACTACAGCACAAACAGGCCCTTCAGCCCATAAGTTGCACTGATCATATCCCTATCTACCAGGGATATCTATAACTCCCATTAAGCCCCATGTACTCATCCAGAAGTCTGTTAAAAGACCCCAATGAGTTCACTTCCACCACCACCATTGACAGCCAATTCCACTCATTCACCATCCTGAGGGAAAAATTTACTCCTGACATTTCCTCTGTTCCTACTAAGCAGCACTTTAAAACTAGTGTCCTCTCAGTGACCATTTCAGTCCTGGGAAATAGGCTGGATTCTTGGAGGCTATCTATTCCTCTCAACATCTTATGAACCTCAGGTAAAGTTCATGGGGTGTTCAATGCCAACTAAGTGGGCTGAATGGCCTCCTCCTACACTGTAGGGATTGTATGCTGTGGTCGGCTAACAGTAAAACACTGTCTAAAGTGTTACCCAGGGGAGGTAATGGCTCGTGGTATTATGGCTAGATTATTAATCCAGAAACTCAGCCAACATTCTGGGAATCCAGGCTCAAATCCCAACACAGCAGAAGGTGCAATTTAAATTCAATTAAAACTTATCTGGAATTAAGAGTCTACTTATGACCATGAAACCATTGCTGGAAAAGCCCATCTGGTTCACTAATGTCCTTTAGGGAAGGAAATCTGCTGTCCTTACCTGGTCTAGTCTACATGTCATCCCAGAGCCACAGCAATGTGGTTGATTGTCAACTGCCCTTCGAGGGCAACTAGGGATGGACAATAAATGCTCCCAGCCCATGTCCCATTAAAAAAAACTACAATGCTGGCTCTATTCTCTCTGCACAGATGCTGCCAGACCTGCCAAGATTCTCCAGCATTTCCTGTTTCAAATCCAGTCTAATTCAATTTCATTCCACTACCTACTCCTCAAATCCCATTAACATTCCTCTTTCTCAAGCCACTGTCTAATTCCCTTTTAAAATGGAAAGGCAAAGTAAGGTTAATGGGTTCTAATTTTAGAGTGGTTTGTGGCAGATAAGTCAACAGTCTACATCCAGCTATGTAAGCAGTGCTCTAACCACCCACCTCAAGTTCTGTTGCCCCTTTTTGTGTGGGATATATGCTGCGACAATCCGTCAAATTCCTATCTTACCAGATCCTCACCCATCCACTGCACCTTCATTTTCAACAGGAATTCTGTTATCCAAAATATGTGACCTTGCATTAAAGTTGCCGACTTGAAGAAATAACCTACCAGTAGTTACTTTACCATAGTGTATCAAGCCCTTTCCACTTCAATGAGGAAAAATCTGTCTCGCTTTCTTTCCATAACTAACTGTTCATCCAGATTCAACCTTTTCCATGTTTTGATGTTCTTCCTTTAATGGAATGTTCAAAATATCGCACCAATTTTCCAAGGTCATTAACTCATTCAGTATTATTTCCATGCTTATGTTTCCTAGATCCTCTGGACAAAAAAAAATGGATTTTATTGGCCATTTTAATGTCTTTTTACTTGTGCATGCTACTTTTCATGATCAGTGCATCTCTGCACTACTAAAGTCCTTTTGTTTTTTTTCTTTATTCATTCGTGAGACACTGGTTGGCCAGTGTTTGTTGCCCATCTCTTGTTGCCTGAGAGCAAAGAATAAAAAAAAAAGAAAATTACAGCATAGGAACAGGCCCCTCAGTCTTCCAAGCTTGCATTGACCATGTTCCCTTACACTTCTGGGACCATATGTGGAAAATGTGGAATGTGGAAAATGTGGAAAATGTGTTAATGTGGAAAAGTGTGAGGTAATGCACTATGGCAGAAATAATAAATGTGTAGAGTACAGGGCAAATGGTAGGATTCTTAGTAGTCTAGATGAACAGAGGGATCTTGGTGTGTATGTGCATAGATCCCTGAAAGTAGGCAGTCAGGTCGAGAAGGTTGTTAGGAGGGCATATGGAGTCTTGGCTTTTATTGGTAGAGGGATTGAATTTCGGAGCCGCAACGTCATGTTGCAACTGTACAAAACTCTAGTGCGGCCGCACTTGGAGTATTGTGTGCAGTTCTGGTCCCCACATTATAAGAAAGATGTGGAGGCATTGGAGAGGGTACAGAGGAGGTTTACCAGGATGTTGCCTGGTATGGAGGGCAGGTCTTATGAGGAGAGGCTGAGGGATTTGAGGTTGTATTCGTTAGAAAGGAGGCGGCTAAGAGGGGACCTAATCGAAACATATAAGATGATTAGAGGTTTAGATAGGGTGGACAGTGATAGCCTTTTTCCTAGGATGGAGAAAGCTAGCACGAGGGGACACAGCTTTAAATTAAGGGGTGATAGTTATAGGACGGATATCAGAGGTAGGTTCTTTACCCAAAGGGTGGTTCGGGAGTGGAATGCCCTGCCTGCAGCAGTTGTAGATGCGCCAAGTTTGGTGGCGTTTAAGAGGTTAGTTGATAAGTATATGGAAGAGAAGGGAATGGTTTAGTTTGGAGAGGCATTGCTTTTTATATTGGTCGGCGCAACATCGAAGGCCGAAGGGCCTGTTCTGTGCTGTAATGTTCTGTTCTATATCCCTCTATTCCCAACCTATTCATGTCCAGACAGCCCTTAACACTCACTATTGTATCTGATTCCACTACCCACCCGTAGCAATTTCCAGGCACCTAACATCCTCTTAAAAAAAGATACTTGCCTTGTACACCTCCTTTAAACCTTGTTCCTTAAATCTATGCCCTTTAGTAATTAACTCTTTCACCCTGGGATAAAGCAGCTGAGAGTTAACCACATTGCTGTGGCTCTGGAGTCACATGTAGGCCATGCAAGATTTCCTTCCCTATAGGACATCAGTGAATCAGGGGGTTTTTACAACAATCAAAAATGGTTTCATGGTAATCATGAGATTCTTAATTCCAGATTTTTTTTTTTTATTGAATTGCAATTCCAGCATCTGCCATGGGTGGGATTCGAACTCCAGGACTGAGGCTGAGTTCCTGGGTTAATAGTCTGATGATAATATACACTTCTACCCATCAGTAGATATTTTACCATAAACTGTAGCCACAAACTTTAAATCCTCTTTTTTGTCCAGAGGATCTAGGAAACATAAGCATGGAAATAGTACTGAATGAGTTAATAACCTTGGAGAATTGGGTGCAATAGTTTGAACACATCATGAAAGGAAGGGCATTTAAAAATTGGAAAGGTAGAATCGGTACTTACTGAGATATTATCTGGAATCAGCATTTACAAATATGGAGGGAAAGTGAAAGTATAAATTTTCTCACTGAAGTGGAAAGAGCTTGATACCATTTATAATAAAATAGCTACTGATAGATTATTTCTCCAAGTTAGCAACATTAAGGTAGAGGTGGATAGATTCTTGGTCAACAGGGGGGTTGAAAGTTATGGGGGAGGGGGTGACAGGAAATTGGAGTTCAAGTCATAAGCAGATCACCTGTGATCTTTTAAAGTGTATTATTAGTGTCACAAGTAGGCTTACATCAACATACCACGAACAGTGGAACAGCCTCATAGGTCAAGTAGGCTACTCATATTCCTAATCTGCATGTTCAAATTAACAACTGGGTGCTCCACTTCCTTCCCACACTCAAAAGATGTGCAAGTTAGGCTGATTGCCCGTGCTAAATTGCCCCTTAGTCTCATGGTAAATACTCGAGGTTGAAGGATAGGGCCTGGGTGGGGTTGTGGTTGGCACAGGATCAATGGGCCAAATAGCCTCCTTCTGTGCTATTGGAATTCTATGAAAAAGTGACTCCTCCCTTCTAATTCAAAAACATGCAAACCAGCCTCCCACCCATTGACTGTCTACATTTCCCACTGCCTTGGCAAAGCAGCCAGCATAATTAAGGACCCCTGGATATTCTCCCCTCCATGGGGAAAAGGATACAAAAGTCTGGGGTCATGTACCAAATGACTCATGCTGCCAGACTTTTGAGTGGATCTATCTCGCACTAAGTTGATCTTTCTCTATGCCCTAGCTATGACTGTAACACCACATTCTGCACTCTTGTTCCTCCTCTATGAACACTATGCTTAGTGTGCAAGAAACAATACTTTTCACTGCATACCAATACATGTGACAATAATAAATCAAATCATTTCAAAAACATTGTATGTCAATGTTTCTTTCCTGCCCTCCAAACAAAGGAGAATTCTAATTCTAAGTGTTGTAATCATGCAAGCCTTTTGTGTGGCAACGCTTAATGGGCTATTCACTTCCGTGAGGAGGAAGTAAAAAGGGCCAGCGAGATTTCATGGTGTTTGGAAGGAGTGGGGAAGAATAGGCTACAACGACCTTCATCTGTGTTTGTCCTTTGACATTATGCAATGATTCATGGTGAAGTTAGCTGCAGGGAGATGCGTTCAGTGGACAAAGCAACGAGTACAACCTTGTAAACGGTTCACGATATTCGTCCACACTGTCAGGGGATTCTGACTTTCACCAGCTTGGAAACAGTGTTTTGATTGTTTTGTAAAGCAGAGCGAGCATGCCGACTCTGCAGGATTATGCATAACAATATCTATCAGCTTTCCTGTGTCACCTTTCTCCTTTTCACAAGTAGGCTGTAAGCTTTCGATGTCTCTCTGCAATCATATGATCACAGTGCTCAGTCTCCACTTGAAGCAGACATCAGTCAAGGAGGGAGTTTATTTACGTGGGCAGCATGGTGGCACACTGCTGCTTCTCAGCGCCAGAGACTCAGGGTCAACTCCAGCCTCAGGTGTGGAGTTTGCACATTCTCCCCATGTCTGAGGATTTCCCCCAGGTACTCTGGTTTCCTCCCACAGTCTGAAAGGTGTGGGGAGGTTAGGTTGATTGGTTATGCTAAATTGCACCTTAGTGTAAGGAGGATTACGGTCTGAGTTAGATTGTCATCAGTCTAACCTTCAAATGGCCTCCTCCTGTACTGTAGGGATTCTAATGAATAGAAGTAGGCTTACATTAACACTGCAATGAAGTTATTGTGAAAATCCTCTAGTCACCACATCTGGCACTTGTTTGAATACACTGAGGGAGAATTTAGCACAGATAATGAGCCAAACCAGCACATCTTTTGGACTATGGTAGGAAACCCACCCAGACATGGTGAGAACATGCAAGCTCATCAGACAGGGAATTGAACCCAGGATCCTGGGAGCTGTGAGGCAGCAGTACTAACTACTGTGTGTGTGTGTAGTTGGGAAGGGCAGGATGGGGGAAGAGGAGTCTCTGGTTTCCTCCTGCAGACCAAAAATGTGCAAGTTAGGCGGTTTGGCCTTAAGTTGACCCTAGCATCAGGGCATTAGCTGGATAAATGTGTGGGGTTACAGGTGGGACTTGGGTTGGTGCAGAGGAATAGACTTCCTTTTACACCGTAGGGATTCTGAGAGGGTTGATGTATGAGAGATTAAACAGTTTGAATTTATACCCACTGGAGTTTAGAAAAATGAGGGAATCTAATCAAGGATTATAAAATTCTAAAAAGAGATTGATAGAACAAAAGTAGACCAAGGGGTGGATTTTCCCCATCTAGATGACAACAGGAATCACAGCAGGTGAAGGGAAGATCATGGAAAGCTCTATTGACCTTGAGCAGGTTTTTCCAGTTTTGGGATGAGTACAACCAGAAAAATCTCATCCTAAATGTTTCCTCTTGTGGGGCAATCTAGAACAACTCCCTCCACCACCAGTGCTTAGTACCAGCAGTATGTACTACCTATAAGATGCACTGCAGCAATTCACCACAGATCCTTAGACAGTACCTTTCAAAACCATGATCATTTCCATCTAGAAGTACAAGGAAATGGGAACACCATCATCTGCAAGTTCCTTACCAAGCCATTCACCATCCTGACTTCAAAATATATAGCTGTTCCTTTGCAGTTGCTGGGTCAAAATCCTGGAATCCCCTCCCTAGAGGCATTGTGACTCTGCAGCGATTCACTTTCTCAAGGGCAACTTGGGATGGGCAATAAATACTGGCCCAGTCAGTGATGCCTATGTCCCACAAACGAATTAAGAAAGGTCACAGGTATAACTTATATATCAGTTTAAAACAGGGAGCAACTACTTCTAGCAGGTGGTGGTGAATTGGTAGAACTTGCTGCCCCATAGCACAGTGGAGTCTGAGCCATTAAATGGTTTCAAGGAGATGGATATATATCCAATAATGGTGGGGATACAGAGAACGAGTGGATTTGAAACCAGGGAGAGATCAGCCACGATCTGGTGGAATGGCAGAGCAGGCTCGAAATTTGCCAACACATGTTGAGGTTAGTCTTAATAGTTAAGAGTTGCTTAAATCCTCAGCATCTGTGGAGGTCCAAAGAACACACTTGGACTCCTTATGAGAATTTTCACGCCTGCAAATGATAAACCTGCGTGTTCCGACATGTTAATTGCGACTCAGGTGATGTAATTTACACTGCCTCTGAAGCAGCTGCTAACTTGGCATTGCTCTAATCGAGCCTGCGACTGAACTAAATCGAGGGGAATGACAATCCAGCGTGACATTCGCAGCAATGCTGCATGAGGAAGCCTTCACTTCGAGAATTATTCTTTTGAAACCAAACAATTACTGTAAAAGATGTTAACTGATTCTCCCATTCCATAACAAAACTCAAGTCCAGCAGTCAGGATACCATCTGGATCAGATTGCTTTGGTGGGCAGCACAGTGGTTAGCACTGCACCCTCACAGCACCAGGGACTCAGGCTCAATTCCAACCTTGTCTGTGTGGAGCTTGCATGTTCTCCCAGTCTCTGCATGGGTTTCCTTCAGGTGCTCCAGTTTCCACCCACAGTCCAAAGATGCGTGGGTTAGGTTGATTGGCCATGATAAATGTGGAGTTATGGGGATAGGGCCTGGGTAAAATATTCAGTCAATGCAGACTTGAAGGGCCAAACGGCCACCTTTTTTGCACTGTAGTGATTTTATGATAGTACAAAAGCTCATGTTAACAATATTGAGCCCCCAGCAGCAGAGGTAGCTCACCATTGGTAGTCAGCAGCATTTTTCAGCCCCACTGATGTCTACAGCACTGTGTGCCTTGCCTGTCTCAATGTGGGGTGGGGAAGGAGATGCACTCACTTTCAGTGGCACTGGGAAACCTTGCTGGTGGAAGGGCTGTAAAATCTTACCTGTTTGCTTTGTAACTTCCTCCAGTCTTACAAGCCAGCATTCCATAGCCCCTCTCCCCACCCCATTTCGCCCAGAATCACTGCACTCCTACAATCTTGGCAATCACCCATTAAGTTCGGTCTGGTGTCAGCAAGTGCACCTTCGGCATCCCGAATGCAAGAACATAAATATAACAATCACAATAGTGCAGACGGAGGCCCTTCAGCCCATTGATCATGCACCCACAACAATCCCACCCAGCCTCTATAGGAGCAGGAAGAGAGCATACGAGTCTGCTCCGCTATCCAACATGATGGACTGATCTTGGGTTTTGACTGCACTTCTCATCTACCTTGATCCCCCAAGACTAAAGCCCTGCCTTAAACGTTCAAGAATGGAACATCCACAATCCAGAAACTTAGTATTCCAAAGGTTCACAACCTTAAGTGAAATAACTTCTCCTCAGTCCAAAATGATC
Source organism: Sphyrna mokarran (assembly GCA_024679065.1). NCBI lineage: Eukaryota > Metazoa > Chordata > Chondrichthyes > Carcharhiniformes > Carcharhinidae > Sphyrna > Sphyrna mokarran. Next base: position 10,588,533 of record JAGIQG010000033.1, read on the forward strand.
AACTCTTTATCCTGAGAAACCAGATCACAGAGCTCACCTTTAATGAGAGTCTATTGGCACAGTGGTTAGCACTGCCACCTCAATGCCAAGGACTCAGTTCCCAGCTTGCGTTACTGTTTGTGTAGAGTTACACATTCTCCCCATGTTTGCATGGTTTCTTCTGGGTGCTCCAGTTCCCTCCCACAGTCTGAAAAACATGCTGGTTAAGTGCATTGACCTAAATACTGTGTACCCAAACAGGCAACATGGCAACTAGGAGATTTTCGCAGTTACTTCATGTAAGCCTATTTGTGGCACTAATAAATTAACTAACTTGTCCAACCCCACAGCTGTCATCCCACTCAACCCAGTCCTCCAGGTATCTCTTATCGATATGTCTTCAAAGACAATTAAAACAGGTTTCTTTTAATCTTAAAATTGACAGCCTGCGTGACTTCGATATCCTGATACATGAAATCTCTTAGTGTTTACCCAATCAAGTACCTTCAGAATCAAATGTTTCAATGAGATTGCCTCACCTTTTTAAGCCAAGAATATAAGAGCAGCATGGTAGCACAGTGGTTAGCACTGCTGCTTCTCAGCTCCAGGGACCTGGGTTCAATTCCCAGCTCAGGTTATTGTCTGTGTGGAGTTTGAACAAATCTGTGTGGATTTCCTCTAAGTGCTCCAGTTTCCTCCCACAGTCCAAAGATGTGCAGATTAGGTTGCTAGGCTGTGCTAAAATTGTCCCTTAGTGTCCTGAGATGCATAGGTTAGAGGGATTAATGGGTAAATATATAGGGATATGGGTGTAGGTCCTGGGTGGGATTGTGATTGGTGCAGACTTGATGGGCTGAATGGCTTCTTTCTGCATTGTAGGGTTCTATGATGATTCTATGAATATAGGAAAAGTTCTAATGGTATTATTGCTAGGTTATTAATTCAGAGATTCAATAACGTTCAAACATGGGTTTGAATCCCACCATGGCTGATGGTGGAATTTGAATTCAGTAAAAATATCTGGAATTAAGAGTGATAACCATGAAATCATTGTTGGAAAAACCCTACCTGGTTCACTAATGTCCTGTAGGGAAGGAAATTTGTTGGCCTTACCCAGTCTGGCCTACTTCAGAGCCACAGCAATGTGGTTGACTCTCAACCGCCCTCAGGCAACTAGGCAACAAATGTTGGTCCAGTCAGTGATACCCCATATCCTACCATGGGGTAAAAAGGACATGCCAAAACTTTATTTTATATAATGTTTTAAACTGTCAACACCATCCTTCCAATTTAGCTTCTAGCAGTTTCTCTGATATCCATTTTTTTTTTAAGCTCTGGATCAATGTGCAGTTTAACCAACCAATCACACTGAGCGTAGACTCAACATCAAAACATCAGAACTATTGAACACTTTACCAAACCAGAAGCTAGTGTTAAATCAGGCATTTAGTTTAGAGCTACAGTACTGTGGTTGACTCAACTGCCCTTGGCAATGAAGGATGGGCCCAAATGCCTATGTCCCAAGAATTAGTTAAAAAACCTCATCACAGTCCGTCTCCACCTCCCCTCATCCCACAGGATAATAGTGAACTTCTTCTACAGTGCGACTAACGTAAGTAGATCCTTCCAAAAAAAATACAGATGAAAGCTGCTCAAGGTATTCCAGATATGTCTCACTAAAGCCCTGTACAACTGTAATATGACTTGTTTATTCCTGTACTCTGACCCATAGCAATGAAGGTCAAAAAAAGGTGATATTTATTGTGTAATCTCTAGATCTCTCCAGCTGTCCCTCGAAAATGATTCTTAAAATCTAGCTTTTGTCCAGACCTTTGGTTACTTGTTTTCATTTGTCATGTGATAATACTATAAAGCACCTGGGGACATTCTACCTCGAGTAAAATGTGCTACGTGAACCCAAATGTAAAGTCTGAAAGACGTGCTGGTTAAAAACATTGGTCATGCTAAATTCTCCCTCACTGTACCTGAGTGTGCGCCAGAGTGACTAGGGTATTTTCACAGTAACTTTGTTGCAGTGTTAATGCAAGCCTACTTGTGACACTAATTGGAATCCTTACAGTGCAGAAGGAGGCCATTTGGCCCATTGTTGTCGGCGCCGACAACAGTCTCACCTAGTCCCTATCCCCACAACCCCATGTATTTACCCTGTTAATCCCCCTGACACCAGGGGACAATTTAGTATGGCTAATCAACCTACTGAACTAATCTTGGTAACTACTCAAGAAGCACAAGGAAGAAACTGAACCCCAGATACCTTCATAATGGAAAATATCCACTCTTTAAAATGAAGGAAAAGAAATGGATTTTATGCCAGCATAATTAACTTATTCCCAGATAAAGTTGACCATAAAAACAACTAGATTGATTGAGCATAAAAGGAATGCAAAAATAAAGTAAAATGGTTAAAATGCTAAAAAAGCTAACGAATATAATCATTTAATTTATTGTCACTGATAGCACAGAAGTTATGAGGCCAGGACAATTTTATGGAGAAGGTCATTAGGTTCAATAAATCTATCCTTTTTGACAGAAAAACCTCCAATGACCCAAATGTTTAATTCAGCACTGCTGCCTCACAGCACCAGAGACCTTGGTTCAATTCTTGATTTGGGTCACTGTCTGTGTGCAGTCTACACATTCTCCCTGTCACTATGTGGGTTTCCTGCCACAGTCCAAAGATGAGAAGTCCGTTCAAGAGGTTTTAGTCAGATAGACTGATGGTGGTGTGGACTATTCCTTTGAATGTAATAAAGGTCACTACCATAAGAATTACCCTTGAGCTTGTCACAAGAGTTGATGAACCAGTGCCCACAATCCCCAACATATTCTTAGCTATATCAAGTCACCTGATCTTCACATCTTTCTGTCATTGGTTAGATGATTTACTAGGTCAGCTGACCCTCACATCTTGTTACCACTGGTCACATTACAAGAGATCTAATGTTATCAGTTACATTCTAACATGGATTACTGGGTCCATGATAGCACACTCTTCACCATCCTAGCCACTGTAGTTCAGTAACTTTAAGAACCTTTGCCCAATAAAGATCAATCAATCTCACTTTAGATATTTTCAAATGATCCCCCAGTATCTAGTGTTTTGGTAGGAGAGAATTCCAAATTTTCACACACTTGTGTGAAGAGTTGCTTTGGTACCTCACTCTGAAGGGTCAAACTCCAATCTTAAAAATATGATGCCCATTGTTCTGTGCTCCCCACAACCTATACAAATAAGTGGAAATAGTGGCTCTCTATCTACCCCAGAGGAAGGGGGAAGCCAAGCGGTCTTAACATTAGACTAGTAATCCAGAAACTCAGTTAATGTTCTAGGGACCTGTGTTCAAATCCCACAATAGCAGCTGGTGCAATTTAATTATAGCTATTTTTCACTGAGTTTTAAGAATCTATTGATAACCAGGAAACCATTGTCAAAAAAAACCTATCAGGTTCTTTACAGAAAGAAATCTGCCATCCTTACCCAGTCTGGCCTACATGTGATTCTAGAGCCACAGCAATGTGGTTAACTCTCAACTGCCCTCAGGCATAGTCAAGAAATGTCAGCCAGCCACTAATTCCCATCTTCTAACAATACATAAAGAAAAAACCCTTCAGTCACATCACTTTCAACAATACCATTCACCTACCAATTCTACGCCAGACACTGGGGTGAGAATTTGATCTATTCACATCCCATCCTACACATGAGCCCTACCTTCCCTAGTGAGACTTCCTTGGGATTAATTTGCCTGAAGGATTAAGAGTTTCCTTTATCCAATTACCATCTTACTGCTTGTTGATCCAGAACAAACTCTTCCAATGTAGATAATATATAAAAAAAAAACTTAGTCTAACTGATAAATGAAAGAAAAGGTCTAAAACAGAGACTGCACTATTCTAAATTGACAGCTTCATCCTAGGCCATTCCAAGCTCCCCATAATTGCCACCATCTTCCAACTTATAGTGAATCAGCTGATCATCACATCATTCTGTCATTGGTTACATGGTTTACTGGGTCAGCTGACCCTTATAGCTGTTACCATTGGTCCCAATACAAGAGATCCAATGTTATCACCAGTTACATTCCAACACTGGTACTGGGGATATCTTCCTTCCGTGCCTACTGGGCACCGCAGGGACTGGGGTGCATTATTGACCCCTTTAATCACATTTTGACTTGATGTCTTAAGTTTCCTTTCCACCTGGGCGGTTTCCCTCCTTTTTTGGAGGCTACTCCTTTTGAGTTGTCCCCTCGTTAAATTTGAGATAGTTCATTTGGTTGGCGAGAAAGATTAGTACCAGGATCCCATCGACAGAAGCATCTGACTGTTTCAGACAATAGACCATTTCTAACGTAAATAGCAATAAATAGAGCTTCAATGGCCACCTAGAGCAGGAGTAGAGAGGGCATGTGTGCCAAATTTGACAGAGAGAGGAAAAAAAACAAGTCCAAAGATTGGTCAATTAGCCTTCGCCAATTTCATTTGCTCACCGCACGATTCGTCACTAGCCTTCAGTCATCCTTCCTCCCTCTAGAGTTTGATGATTGGTGAGGAAAGATATACTTTCACAAGAATGATCCCTGGAATGGAGAGCTTGCCATTTGAGGAATGGTTAAAAACTGTGGGTGTATTCATTGGAAAGATGAAGGGATCTTATTGAAACTTACAGGATACTGCAAGCCCTGATTAGAGTGGATGTGGAGAGGAGATTCCCATTAATGGGCGAGATTAGAACGGGAGGGCACAACCTCAGGTTAAAGGGAATGATCATTTACAACAGAGACGAGGAGGACTTTCTTCACTGGTGAATCTTTGCTGCAAAAGGCTGTGGAGGCCAGGACATTGAGTGTCTTTAAGACAGAGATAGGTAGGTTCTTGATTAATAAAGGGATCAGGGGTTATGGGGAAAAAACAGGAGAACGGGGATGGGAAAAATATCAGCCATGATTGAATGATGGAGCAGACTTGATGGGCTGAGTGGCCTAATTCTGCTCCTGTGCCTTAGGGGGTTATGGAACTCTGCTGCTGGTGGCAGCCACATTCCTTGACCAATGGTGGTTTCATGTGCAGAGACACAGAGGCAAAAATCAGGCTTTGTGCCCTGTGATTCTTGGAAACACCCCAAAATAAGCAGGTTTTGTGTAATTAGGCTCTTTTAAGGTGCGACATTAATAGTAGCGAATAACAGCTAAACATATACTCAGCTGCTGTTTGTTTCAATTAAATGGGATAAATGAGGAGAAAAATTTGCATTTGAACATTGCATTTTTACACAGAATCCAAAAGCACTTCACAGATAATAAAAGCAGAGTCACAGCTGTTGCGCAAAACCTGTGTTTCTTTTCATTCCTGTATGTGCAGCACAGCAGTAAGCTCTGCTGCCTCACAGCGCCAGGGACACGGGTTCAATTCCCAGCTTGGATCACTGTCTATGTGGAGTTTGCACATTCTCCCCGTGTCTGCGTGGGTTTCCTCCGGGTGCTCCGCTTTCCTCCCACAGTCCAAAGATGTGCAGGTTTTGTTGATTACCCATGCTAAAAAAAGTTGCACCTTAGTGTCCTGAGATGTATAGTTAGAAGGATTAGCAGTAAGTATGCAGAGATATGTGGGTAGGGCCTGGGTGGGATTGTAGTCGGTGCAGACTCAATGGGCTAAATGGCCTCTTTTCTGCATTGTAAGGTTTCTATGATGCTTCTACCTTGGGGTCCCCAAGCAGCATCCCCTGGACTGAATTTCATTCCTCTGAAGCAATTGGAAACCTAGCTAGTGTGACATTGAATACTTAGTCAGGTAGTGAGGGGAGAGGGGGGTGATCATATGACAGGGAGTCCTGTTAATTATATTCAAATGAGGATACTGGCAAGAATCTTGCAAAATCATCTCTGATGAGTTCACATTAAAAAACTTCAACAACATTTCTCTTTTTGTCTGGTATTTTACAGCCTGAATAACAACCTCACCCTTTAATGATTTAATATGCAAAGAAAAATGACAGCTACAGATAAAGATCAACTATTCCCGCCGGTGATTACATCAATAATCAGAAAGCATAGATTTAATTATCAATAGTAAATCGGTATCGACGTCCAGGAGCTTACTATTGACCAGAAATGGAACTGGACCACCATATAAAAACTGCAATATAATATCATAGAATCCCTACAGTGCAGAAGACCATTTTGTGCACTGTCTGTGTAGAGAACTGTGTACAGTTCGGCTCACCCTATTATAGAAAGGATATTATTAAACTAGTGCAGAAAAGATTCACAAAGGTGCTTGATGGTTTGAGTTATAAGGAGAGGTTGGATAGATTGGGGCTTTTTTCTTTGGAGCGTGGGAGGCTGAGAGATGATCTTATAGAGGTCTATAAAATAATGAGGGGCACATATCAGCTAAATAGTCATAATCTTTTCCCAAAGGTAGAGGAGTCTAAAATTCAAGAGCATGAATTTAAGGTGAAAGGGGAGAGATAGAAAAGAGTCCAGAGAGGCAACTTTTTAACACAGAGAGCACTGAGTGTCTGGAATGAGCTGCCAGAGGTGGTAGTAGAGGCAGATACAATTTTGTAATTTAAAAAATTATGGGTAATAATTACATAGGTAAGATGAATATAGAGGGATATAACCCAAACATGGGTATTGGGGTTACCTTAGGGGTTAAAAAACAGTTGCCATGAACAGGTTGGGCTGAAGGGCCTGTTTCCATGCTGTAAACCTCTATGACTCCTCAAGCCTGTACCGACAACAATCCCACCCAGTCCCTTTCCCATAAATCCACATATTTACACTGCTAATCCCCCTGGCAGGCTAGGATGGCTAATCAACCTGACATACAGATCTTTGGATTGTGGGAGGAAACTGGAGCGCCTGGGAAACCCACACAGACATGGGGAGAATGTGCAAGCTCCATACAGTCACCCGCAGCCGGAATTGAACCCGCGTCCCTGGCGTTGTGAGGCAGCAGTGCTAACCACAGTGCCACCGTGCTGGCCCGAAAGTCAGAGAGCTTGAACGTATTCCTTTTGCTTGCAGCAAGTATGTCCCTTCTTCAAGAAAATGTAAGTATTCCAACCTTGATTGATTATCTTAAATTGGTTCTTAGTGTAATGACTTCAAACAAGCCATTGACAGTGGCCTATTGAAGTATGAACTTCCTGATTAAAGAATCCGCTAAAAAGAAATCCCTGACTAAGGAGTCAATTGATGGGCCAGTCAGGAATTTCTTTATCTTGTATTTAGCCAGGAGTGTCAGTTCCTCTGGCACTCCTGAAGGTAGACTGCTGACTGCGAGCACTCTGTATACTGCTGTTGGAATTGTAAATAAAGGAATTCTGGTGAAGGGATTTCTACCTTTGAAGACTCACCACAGTTAGACAGGTTTACTTAACCTGAAACATGTAAAGGAATGGCAGCCAGAGGAAACAATTAGATTTCCTATAATGATTTGGAAAATCCAAATTACTTGGCCTACGTGAGCGCACAATATAACATTGAGTTATAACATCTGTGTGCCTGGTTCTAACCCAGGGCAGGAATTGGATAGTTGAGGGTGGAGCAAGCGGCAAGTTCCCATGGTGTTTGCAGTATGAAGTTAAGCTACTAATTATTTTATTATTATAATCTTATAATTACTATTATTACTATCTTATTATTTTAATAAGATTACGAGGCTATCACCCTATGAGCCAGACACTCTGTCCATTTGATGTGTGTACTCTCCAGGGGCAGCATTATGGCACAGTGGTTATCACTACTGCCTCACATTGTCAAGATTCAATTTCTGGTTTGAGTCATTGTGCAGATTCCGCACAGACATTCTCCCCGTGTCTGCGTGGGTTTCCTCCGTGTGCCCCTGTTTCCTCCACAGTCTAAAAGATGCGCTGTTCAGGTGCGGTGGCTGTGCTAAATTCTCCCTCAGTGTACCCAAACAGGTGCCAGAGTATGGTGACTAGGGGATTTTCACATTAACTTCACGTGCAGTTTGCTTCCCGTGTCTGCGTGGGTTTCCTCTGGGTGCTCCGATTTCCTCCCACAGTCCAAAGATATGCGGGTTAGGTTACTTGACCACGATAAAAACTAGGTGGGATTGTTATCAGTGCAGGCTCCATGGGCCAATTGGCTTCTGTTTATTTTGTGTACAGCAAGATCCCATAAACGCCAACGGGATAATGACAAAAAGGATTTTTTGATCTGTGATGTTGATTGAGGTGATAAATATTAGCCAGGACATCCGGGGAGAACTCCCCAGCACTTTGTTATAGTAATTTCATGGGTCCTTTTACAAAGGCCAAGGGAGTTGATTCAAGCCAACTAACAAAATAGCATGTCGGACAGCACTGCACTTCTCCAGTGCTGCACTGGAATATCAGTCCACTCTGTAAGCTTGTCAAGTCTCAGCTACTGCACCAGAGTGTGAAGCACCATTCCAATGACTTAGTATGTGACCTTCACTGATGTTTCAATTCAGTAGTGCATCGCTGATGGGGATTCTAATACCAAACCCTTTCAAGTAGAAACGAAGGGTCATGCTCTGGAGACCCAGGTTCGAATCCCATCATGGCAGATGGTGAAATTTCAATTTAATAAAAATCTGGAATTAGAAGTCTAATGATAAGTGCAGCATTGTCATAAAAAAAACATCTGGCTAACAGTGTCTTTCAGGCAAGGAAATCTGCCACCTTTACCCAGTCTGGCCTACATGTGACTCCAGACCCACAATATTGTGATTGAGTTATTAAATATACTATGGAAAGGCAATTAGGGATGGGTAATAAGTGCTGGCAAAGGCAGCAATGGCCTCATCCTGTAAAGATACCTTTCATTTGATTTGATTTGATTTATTGATGTCACATGTATTAACATACAGAGCATACTGTTCATAGTGAAGAAGAGAGTGCAGAATGTAGTGTTACAGTGTAACACTAGGGTGTAGAGAAAGATCAACTTAATGCAAGGTAGGTCCGTTCAAAAGTCTGACAGCAGCAGGAAAAAAGCTGCTCTTGAGTCGGGTGGAAAGTGACCTCAGAACAGACCTGAGCAGGCGCAGGAGTGTGGCGAATAGAGGTTTTCACAGTAACTCCACTGCAGTGTTAATGTAAGCCTGCTTGTGACTGATAAATAAACTGAAACTTTAAACTTCAGAGATTCCATGAAAGAAGGGAAGAGAAAAAAGATTTTCATTTAAAAATTCAAAACAGCAACAACAGTATTAGGAACAAAATGGCTGCCGTCATTCTGATGAGAAATCTGTGTTTGCTCCACTGAACATAAGAACATCAGAATTAGGAGCAGGAGTTGGCCATCTGACTTCTCGAGCCTGCTCTGCCATTCAATAAGATCATGGCTGATCTTTTCATGGACTCAGCTCCGTTTACCATAACCCTTAATTCCTTTACTGTTCAAAAATTTGTCTATTCTTGCCTTAAGAAACATTCAATGAGGTAGCCTCAACTGCTTCACTGGGCAGGGAATGCCACAGATTCACAACCCTTTAGGTGAAGAAGTTCTTCCTTAACTCGGTCCTAAATCTGTTTCCCCTTATTTGAGGCCATGTCCCCTAATTCTAGTTTCACCTGCCAGTGAAACCTCCCTGCTTCTATCTTATCTATTCCCTTCATAATTTATATGTTTCTATAAGATCTCCCCTCATTCTTCTGAATTTCATTTATAGCCTCAGTCTACTCACTCTCTCCTCATAAGGAAACCTTCTCAACCCCCTTGTAAATACATCACACCTCCTATAAAAACAGCACTTCCCCTGTAAATACAGTACATACATCCCTGTAAATACAGCACATATATTCCTGTAAATACAGCTCACCCCTTGTAAACACAGCACTTCTCCTGTAAATACAGCACACCCCCTGCAAATACAGCACACACCCCTGTAAATACAGCACTGTCAGGCTGTAAATACAGCACTGCCAGGCTGTAAATACAGCACAATTCCTGTAAATACAGGATTGCCACACTGTAAATATGGCACACCACTGTAAATACAGCACACCACTGTAAATAGAGCATACCCTCTGTAAATACAGCACACCCCCTGTAAATACAGCACACTCCATTGTAAATACAGCATGCCCGCTATAAACACGGCACACCTCCTGAAAATACAGCACACCCCTTGTAAATACAGCACTACCATGCTGTAAATACAGCACATCCTTTGTAAATATAGCACACTCCCTATAAATACAGCATATCACTATAAATACAGCACTGCCAGGCTGTAAATACAGGACTGCCACCCTGTAAATATGGCACACCCACTGTAAATACAGCACATCCCCTGTAAATACAGCACATCCCCTGTAAAGACAGCATAACCCCCTATAAATACAGCATACACTTTGTAAATACTGCATAGCCCTCTGTAAAAATACAGCACACACCCTGTAAATACAGCATAGGCCCCTGTAAATATAGCACACACTTCGTGCTACAGCCCCCTGTAAATACAGATAGCCCCCTGTAAATACAAATAGCCCCCTGTAAGTACAGCATACCCCTCTGTAAATACAGCATAGCCCCCTTTAAATATAGCACACACCCTGTAAATATAGCACTCATCCTGTAAATACACCACATCCCCTGTAAATACAGCACACTTGTTTAAAAGATAATGTGTGGCTGAAACTTCAATCAAGTGAATTATTGTGCAGATTGCAGCGTTACAAAGTGAAATTATAAAATAGCAGAGACAGGAAAAGAAAATAATGAGTTTGTTTTGAGCGCTGACAGCATTAAGCAGGCGTTGTGATTTCACCTGGAAATATTAGAAATCTTAGAGGCAGGAATTGTCAAAGTGGTGCAGACGGGTCCTGTAATCATGTGAAATTTATAAGTATGCAGTCAGTTAAAGAGATTCATGAGCTTTAACTGACTCTGCATACTTACAAAAGAGTAAGGAATTCCCTTGAGTCTCCTTCTTATTAACTAATCTTTATTCAAAAAGCCATGGAACATACTTTGCTGAACTCACACTAAAGAGGAGTTTGCACATCCGCCCCTTGTCTGCGTGGGTTTTCTCCGGGTGCTCTGGTTTTCCTCCCACAGTCTGAAGATGTGCAGGGTAGGTGGATTGGCCATGCTAAATTTGCCCCTTGGTGTCAGGGGGACGAGCTAGGGTAAATGCATTTGGTTATGGGGATAGGGCCTGGGTGGGATTGCGGATGGTGGAGATTCAATGGGCCAATGGCCTTTACTGCACTCTAGGGGATCTATGACCCCATGATTCTACATCAGAATGAGGAAAAGGCATTATTCTCACAGATGACTGAAGAGATTTAAGTACTATTTTTTCCTTCCACTTCTTGATCAGTCCTGACGAACGGCCCTGTTCAAACTGGTGTTACCCTTTTATCCACTTATTAGGTATTAGTTACCCTGCTATATCTTTTCAAAATACGCTTTCTTGTTTTGGTGCCCCAGAAGTAGTGGTTAGCATGGCTGCCTCACAGCGCCACGGCCTGGATTCAATTCCCAGCTTGGGTCACTATCTGTGTGGACTTTGCGCATTCTCCCTGCGTTTCCTCCTATTGCTCCGATTTCCTCCTACAGTCTGAAAGACATGCTGGTTAGGTGCAGTGGCCATGCTAAATTCTTTCTCAGTGTATTCAAACAGGTGCCGGAATGTGTAGGGGATTTTCACAGTAATTTCAATGCAGTGTTAATGTAAGCCTACTGCATAGAATCATAAAAACCCTACAACAGTGCAGAAAGAGGCCATTTGATCCATTGATTCTGCACCAACCACAATCCCACCTAGGCCCTACCTATGTAATCCTACATATTTACCCACTAATCCCTCTAACCTATGCATCTCAGGACACTAAGGGGCAGTTTGACATGGCCAATCAATCTAACCCACACATCTTTAGAGCGTGGGAAGAAACCACCCTGCGGAAACCCATGCAGACATGGGGAGAATATGCAGACTCCACACAGACAGTGACCCAAGCCGGGAATCAAACCTAGGAGCTGTGAAGCAGGAATGCTAACCGCTGTGCTACCGTGCCATCCTTAAAGGACATTAGTGAACTGGATGGATTTTTCCGACAATCGACAATGGTTTCACGGTCATTGGTCGATTCTAAATTCCAGATAATTTTCATTGAATTCACATTCCACCATCTGCCATGGTGGTATTTGAATCCTGGTGCACAGAACATTTAGATGGGCTTCTGGATTAATAGTCTAGTGTTAATACCATGCCATCACCTCCCCTTGTCACACTAATAAACAAACTAAACCCATTTGTCTCTATTAACGATTCCATATTGGGTTGGTATTATTCCAGCTCCTCAAAAGTTAGACTAAGTTAACTAAAATATGAATTGGAGCAATTCACATGTTTATACCATTGACAACAATCAAAGCAAGATCTAAAATTATGAGGCTCACAGATACAGCTGACAGGAAGAAACTTATCCACTTGGGTAGTCTGGTGGCACAGTGGTTAGCACTGCTGCCTCAGCACTACGGACCCCCAGGTTCAATTCCAACCTCGGGTCACTGTCTGTATGGAGTCTACACATTCTCCCCATGCCTGCGTGGGTTTCCTCCAGGTGCTCTGGTTTCCTCCTACACTCCAAAGAAGTGCGGGTTAGGTTGATTGGCCATGCTAAATTGCCCAGAAGGATTTGCAAGGTAAATATGGAGGGGTTACAAGGATAGGCCCTTGATGGGCCAAATGACCTCCATCTGCATTATAGGGATTCTAGGGTGGAGGGGTCAAAGACAGGGGGGCATAGATTTAAGGTAAGTATAGGAGTGGGGGAAAATCCTTTTCTTGTGGGAGTGTCTTGGGCGGGATTTTATGTTCCGGGACGAGAAAGACTGTAAAATCCTGCCCATTGGCTGGAATTCTCCGGCTGTTTATGCTGACAGGATTCTCCAGTCCTGCCAGCAACATTTTCCGACCCGCAGCTTTCTTGCCAGCATGCGTGATGTCAATGAGACCATAAGCCATAGGAGCAGGATTAGGCAATTCAGCCCATTCAAAGACGGCTGATATTTTTCTCATCCCCATTCTCCTGCCTTTTCCCCATAATGCCGGTCCCTTTACTAATCAAGAACCTATCTATCTCTATCAGACTCAATGACCTGGCCTCCACAGCCTTCGGTGACAAAGAGTTCCACAGATTCACCACTCTCTGGCTGAAGAAATTCCTCCTCATCTCCGCTTTAAAGGGTCGTCCCTGTAGCCTGAGGTTGTGCCCGCTGGTTCTAGCTTTTCCTACTAGTGGAAACATCCACACTATATTCACTCTATCCAGGCCTCGCAGTATCCTGTGAGTTTCAATAAGATTCCCCCCTCATCCTTCTAAACTTCAACGAGTACTATTGAAGTCCTCAACTGTTTCTCAAATGACAAGCTCTTCATTCCAGGGATCATTCTTGTGAACCTCCTCTAGTCCCTTTCCAAGGCCGGCACATCCTTCCTGAGAGATGAGGCCCAAAACTGCTCAAAATGCTCCAAAAGCGGTCTGACCAGAGCCTTATACAGCCTCAGAAGTACATCCCTGCTCTTGTGTTTTAGCCCTTTCACATGAAAGCAAAGATTGCATTTTTAGTGGGAATTTGCAATGGGAACGTCAGCGGGAATTCCCATTGACAGAGGCTTTGCATGGTCCGCGTCCTGCAGTAGCAGGCACTACGGGAATAATATTCCCATGTACTTTATTGCCTCCATTTTCTGTGATAATAACCGGATGAAGGATCATTGAGTTAAAAAAGAAAATGTTGGCTCTTTTGTGTTAGCGGCTCTTTGTCCTGTGGCTGTTTGACAAATTCACGTTTTCTGTTTCGCGGCGGGGTAAGTCACTTTGCCTAATTGAAAATGTCCCTCACTTCCCTCCTGAGGTGATGCAAAAATGCAGCCTTCGCCTCCGACAGGTGTCAAGACCCATTGCGAGCTGGAAGATGTGAAAAGCTCTCAAATGATACAGATGTACCGTACGTATGATGGGCGATTAATGAATGGCTTGCTGGTGCGATTTCTTGTCAAGAGTAATCATCAGCGGGTCGACATTTATATAAAGACCGTAATTCAGGGGGCTGTTTATGCTCTTTGTACGAGCCTTTTGCCAGAGTGTGAATAGAAACGGCGGGCAGTATCACTGGCTGTGATCACCATTATTATGAAGAGTGTGCTGCGGGAGTGCAACGACCTCTGACATTTCTCTCCAGCTAACTTACCGTAAAGTTTGATTATTATACTCAGTTCATACGGTTTTTCTCTTTCATGTGTTATTCCACGCGTTGATACATTTCAGCAGGTTGGGTATGGCCTGTACCCACTGCACCTTATCTTATACCCCAGAAAGATGAGAAACACAAGGTGAGCATGGAACATATTCTCCAGTGGGTGATATTCCACAGCTAATGGGTTAAAGTTTAAAGTAAAGTTTATTTGTTAGTGTCACAGATAATGCTTACATTAACACTGCAATGAAGTTACTGTAAAATTCCTCTAGTCGCCACACTCTGGCGCCTGTTCAGGGAGAATTTAGCATCTAACCAGCACGTCCTTTAGATTGTGGAAAGAAACCAGAGCTCCCGGAGGAAACCCACGCAGACATGAGAAGAACATGCAAACCATATGCAAATAGTGACCCAGGAATAGTGAAGCCAGGAATCGAACCTCGGTTGCTGGTGCTGTGAGGCAGCAGTGCTAACCATTGTGCCACTGTGCAGCCTACTAGTAAGCTAGCCTTGATGATCCATATAAAGTTTATTCATTAATTCCATAAGTAGGCTGTCATTAACACTTATTTATTTGTATTACAAGCCGACTGCTGAACTAGAGCTGCAGACCCATATAAAGTTTACTTATTGGTGTCACAAGTAGGATTACATTAACATTGTACTGAAGTTGCTGTGAAAATTCCCTAGTCGCCACACTCCGGTACACTGACAGAGAGTTTAGCACGGCCAATGCTCTTAATCAATGCATTGGTCATTTCGGACTGTGGGGAGGAAACCAGAGCACGTGGAGGAAACCCAAGCAGGCATAGGGAGAACGTGCATACACCGTACAGACAGTGACCAAAGCCAGGGATTGAACCCGGGTCCCAGAACGTGAGACAGCAGTGCCAATCACTGTGCCACAGAGCCACTTCATTTATAGCGCAGTTCCCATTCTAATCGTATATTTACAGCAATCGCATACATTTCAATCTACTTCTACTTTCTTTGGCCACAACTGCCTGAAGCTCCCCAAGATAAAATAGGAACGGCACAGGTTTGCTATGCCATCAGTCAGTGTCAGAAGAGAGTTAATGGTCAACCGCATCGCTGTGGTTCTGGGGTCACACGTAGACCAGACCAAGTAAGGACGACAGATTTCCTTCTCTAAAGGGCTTTAGTGAACCAGACGGGCTTTTAAAAAATTTAAATACTTTTCTTTAAGTTACAAAGCCAGTGTACAAAGTGCAGAGGGTAAGCCCTTAATCCATCTCCTTGCTCACTCCAAAATCCAATTCAAATTCAAATTGAATCCAATTCCTGGTCCTCCCAAGAGAGAAATACAAGATTCAAACTGAGAAGAAAAAGCAATAATAGTTTCATGGTTTCCATGGCTGATTACAATTCCAAATTTTATGAATTTTATGAACTTAAATTGCACCCGTTGCCATGGTGGGACTTCAATCTATGTTCCCCAGATGTTAGCTGAGTTGCTTGGTTACAAGTCACAAAAGCCTAGGAATGTAGAAAATAGAAGCAAGAGAAGGCCATTCGGTCCTTCAAACCTCATGTTCTCCTCATGTCTGCGTGGGTTTTCTCAGGTGCTGCAATTTCCTCCCGCATTCAAAAGATTGCAAGTTTGGTGGGTTAGATGAGGCAACACGGTGGTATAGTGGTTAGCGCTGCTGCCTCACAGCACCAGGGACCCAGTTTCGATTCCCGGCTCGTGTTACTGTCTGTGTGAAATCTGCACATTCTCCCCATGTCTGCGTGGGTTTCCTTCAGGTGCTCCGGTTTCCTCCCACAGTCCGAAGATGTGTGGGTTAGTTTGATTGGTTATGCTGAATTGCTCCTTAATCTTGAGGATTAGCAGGGTAAAAATGGGCATGGGTGGGATTGTTGATGGTGCAGACTCGATGGGCTGAATGGCCTCCTTCTGCACTGTACAGATTTTATGATTCTATGAACTTGGTGTTCTGATTGTATTCTTTTGAGGAATTCCTTGCTTTATGAGATTAACAGCATTTAATCTCAAACTTGTATCCCAGACCTCCGGGTATTCATCAGCTTGTGTCATGCAAGGTGACTTCATAGAATTATAGAATCCCTACAATTCAGAAGGAGACCATTCGGCCCATTGAACTACACTAACAGCAATCCCACCCAAGCCCTATCCCTATGTATTTACCCTACTAATTCCCCTGTCGCTAAGGAGCAACTTGTCTGGCAACATTATACTACTGTCTCCTATGTTGTTGCTTGAGTGCAATTGTTGGTTGCTTGTTTTGTTCTCCAAATTGGGTTAGCCACTGCTGCCTCACAGTGCCAGGAACCTGGTTCAATTCCTGGCTTGGGTCACTGTGTGAAGATTGTACATTCTCCCCATTTCTGCATGGGTTTCCTCTGTGTGGTCCAGTTTCCTCCCACAGGCCAAAAGATGCACTGGTTATAGGTGCATTGGCCATGCTAAATTCTCCCTCAGCGTACCCAAACAGGCGCCCTAGTGTGGCAACTGGGAAATTTTTCACAGTAACTTCATTGCAGTGTTAATATAAACCTGCTTGGGTTCAACACAGTGACACAATAGTTAACAACTGCTGCCTCACAGCATCAGAGACCCCAGGTTCAATTCCCAGCTTGGGTCACTGTGTGCATGTGGAGATTGTACATTCTCCCCATGTCTGCATGGGTTTCCTCCAAGTTCTCCAGTTTCCTCCCACAGTCCAAAAGATGTGCTGGTTATAGGTGTATTGACCTATATTAAATTCTCCCTCCTGAACAGGTGCAGGAGTGTGGCGACTGGGAGATTTTCACAGGAACTTCATTGTAGTGTTAATGTAAGCCTACTTGTGACTAATAAAGAAGAACTTCAAATTTTGTTGGTCCTGCTAAATTACCCCTCAGTGTCAGGGGGATTAGCAAGGTGAAGATGTGGGCTTACAGCGATAGGAACCAGCTGAGATTGTTGTCGGTGCAGACTCAGTGGGTCAAATGGTCCCTTTCTCCACTGTAGGGATTCTATGATTCTATATAGGTTGGACTCGGAAACTACAGGGACTGGGAACATCTGAAATGTGGAGCTTATTCAAGGAGCAGCTACTGCGAGTCCTTGATAAGTATGTCCCTGTCAGTCCAGGAGGAAATGGTCGAGTAAGGGAACCATGGTGTACTAAAAAAGTTAATTCGCTGGTTAAAAGGAAAAAGGAGGCTTATGTCAGGATGAGGCTTGAAGGCTCAGTTAGTGCACTGGATAGCTATAGATTAGCAAGGAGGGAGCTAAAGAGTGAGTTGAGAAGAGCTAAAAGGGGACACGAGAAGACTTTGGCTGATAGGATCAAGGAGAATCCTAAAGCTTTCTTTTGATATGTTAAGAATAGAAGATTGGTTAGGGCAAGATTAGGGCCAGTCAGAGACAGCAGTGGGAAGTTGTGTTTGGAGCCTGAAGAGATTGGAGAGGCACTGAACAAATATTTCTCTTCGGTATTCACGCAGGGAGATGTAAATGTAATTGTGGAGAACACTGAGGTACAGGGTTGCAAACTGGAAAGTATTGAAGTAGATAGGGAGGATGTGCTAGATATTCTTGAGGGTTTGAAGTTAGATAAGTTCCCTGGGCCGGACGGGATTTACCCTAGGATTCTCTGGGAGGCAAGAGAGGTGATTGCAGAGCCTCTGGCTCTGATCTTCAGGTCGTTGTTCGTTACGGGTGTGGTTCCGGAGGACTGGGGGATAGCGAATGTGGTCCCGTTGTTCAAGAAGGGGAAGAGAGACCTTCCAGGGAATTATAGGCCAGTGAGTCTTACTTCTGTTGTGGGCAAAGTGTTGGAGAGAATAATTAGGGATAGGATTTATAGTTATTTAGAGAGTAATGAACTGATTGGAGATAGTCAGCATGGTTTTGTGAAGGGTAGGTCGTGCCTTACTAACCTCATTGAGTTTTTTGAAAAATTGACTAAAGAGGTGGATGGGGGTAAGGCGGTTGATGTGGTATATATGGACTTTAGTAAGGCGTTTGATAAGGTGGCCCATGGAAGACTTCTGCAGAAAACGCAGATGTATGGGATAGAGGGTGATTTAGCTAATTGGGTTAGGAATTGGCTAGCAGATAGAGACAGAGGGTGGTGGTTGATGGGAGATATTCATCTTGGAGTTCGGTGACAAGTGGTGTACCTCAGGGGTCTGTTTTGGGGCCCCTGCTGTTTGTAATTTTTATAAATGATCTGGATGAGAGTATTGAAGGATGGATTAGTAAATTTGCAGATGACACTAAAGTCGGTGGAGTGGTAGATAGTGAAGAGGTGTGTTATAGTTTGCAGAGAGACTTGGACAAGTTGCAGAGCTGGGCCGAGAGGTGGCAAATGGAGTTTAATGTGGAAAAGTGTGAGGTAATGCACTTTGGCAGGAATAATAAATGTGTAGAGTATAGGCTAATGGTAGGATTCTTAATAGTGTTGATGAACAGAGGGATCTTGGTGTATTTGTGCATAGATCCCTGAAAGTAGGCAGTCAAGTCGATAAGGTTGTTAAGAAGGCACATGGAGTCTTAGCTTTTATTTGTAGGGGGATTGAATTTCGGAGCCGCAACGTCATGTTGCAACTGTACAAAACTCTAGTGCGGCCGCACTTGGAGTATTGTGTATGGTTCTGGTCCCTGCATTATAAGAAAGATGTGGATGCATTGGAGAGGGTACAGAGGAGGTTTACCAGGATGTTGCCTGGTATGGAGGGCAGGTCCTATGAAGAGAGGTTGAAGGATTTGAGGTTGTTTTTCGTTAGAAAGGAGGCGGCTAAGAGGGGATCTTATTGAAGCATATAAGATGATTAGAGGTTTAGATAGGGTGGACAGTGATAGCCTTTTTCCTAGGATGGAGAAAGCTAGTACGAGGGGACATAGCTTTAAATTAAGGGGTGGTGGTTTTAGGACAGATGTCAGAGGTAGGTTCTTTACCCAGAGGGTGGTAAGGGTATGGAATGCCTTGCCTGCGTCAGGTGTAGATGCGCCAAGTTTGGTGGCGTTTAAGAGGTTAGTAGATAAGTTCATGGACGAAAAGGGAATGGTTTAGGTTAGAGGGTCACTGCTTTTTCCTAATTGGTCGGCGCAACATCGAAGGCCGAAGGGCCTGTTCTGCGCTGTAATGTTCTATGTTCTATTCTGTGACTGATCATCAAAATAAATATCCATCAAATCCAGTGACAGTATCTCCACACCACCATCTCCCAGAGACAAGTGCTGCAATGTCATATTTATATCACAACCCAACTCAGCAAAATACATGCTGGGATTATCTGAATCATGTTCCTTTTAATGTTTATACTTTGTAGTAGTCTACTATGTACAAACAGACATTTATACTTCAGCTGAATATTTTTGATGTCTGTTTGGGTGTTCCGAAGCGAGTGGATAATTATGCTGAAGAATACGAGGTAATTCATAAACTGGAGGACAAGAAATCTCATGTTATAGAAACCCTACAGTGCAGAAAGAGGCCATTCGGCCCATCAAATCTGTACCAACCACAATCGTACCCAGGCCCTACCCCCATATCCCTACGTATATACGCACTCACCCTTCTAACCTACACATCTTAGGACGCTAAGCGACAATTTTAGCAAAGCCAATCAACCTAACTGGCACACCTTTGAACTGTGGGAGGAAATCGGAGCACCCGGAGAAAAACCATGAGGAGAATGTGCAAACTCCAGCTGGGAATCGAACAAAACCCTTGGAGCTGTGAAGCAACAGTGCTAACTGCTGTGCTGCCGTGCCACCCATGATCGTTATTGCCTGAAGTAAGAGCTTTCAGCTCACAACGTTAATTCATTTTAAAAAAATGAACGCTCGTAAAAATGTAGCTGGAATGTTACTGCCTCACCCACTCGAGGCTCGCAACATCCCACTCGAGGCCAAGGGAGAATGCTATGCCTCGTCTGCCTCCGATTCCGTAGCGAATATGGCTGTAAAATTCCAGTCGTAGTCCCTAACTAAAGAAAAGTGTATGGTGTGAATATCCATATCTCATTTTTATTTGGTATGGTGTAGCATTACTGTGTAGAAACATGGAAAAACTACAGCACAATACAGGCCCTTTGTCCCACAAAGTTGTGCCGAACATGTCCTACCTTAGAGATTACTAGGCTTATCTATAACCCTTTATTTTACTAAGTTTCATGCACTTATCTAGAAATCCCTTAAAAGACCCTATCAAATCCACCTCCACCACCGTCACCGGCAGCCCGTTCCATGCACGCACCACTCTCTGAGTGAAAAACTTACCCCTGACATCTCCTCTGTACCTACTCCCCAACACCTTAAATCTGTATCCTCTTGTGGCAACCATTTCAGCCCCGGGAAAAAGCCTCTGACTATCTACTCAATCAATACCTCTCAACATCTTATACACCTCTATCAGGTCACCCCTCATCCTTTGTCTCTCCAAGGAGAAAAGGCCGAGCTCCCTCAACCCATCCTCATAAGGCATGCTCCCCAATCCAGGCAACATCCTTGTAAATCTCCTCTGCACCCTTTCTATGGCTTCCACATCCTTCCTGTAATGAGATGACTGGAATATTGTGTGCTATATTATATTCGGATAAGGTGTCATAGATCAGTTTTGGTGTCCTTAGCTGAGGAAGGATGTCCTTGCTATAGAGGGAGCGTAGCGAAGGTTTACCAGGCTGATTCCTGTGTTGGCAGGTCTGTCACATGAGGAGAGACTAAGTCGGTTAGAATTATATTCACTGGAGTTTCGAGAGGAAAATCTCATAAAATTCTAATAGGGTTAGACAGGGTAGATTCAGAAAGAATGTTCCCAATGGTGGAGAGCCCAGAACTAGGGGTCAAAGTTTGAGGATAAGGGCGTAAATCTTTTATGACTGAGGTGAGAAGAAATTTCCCAGAGGGTGGTGATTCTGTGGAATTCACTCACTGCTGAGACCAAAATGTTGTGTGATTTCAAGAAGAAATTAGATATAGCTCTTGGGGCTAGAGGGATCAAGGGATATGGAAGGGTGGGGGGGAATTAGGATGTTGAATTTAATGATCAGCCATGATCAACATGAATGGCAGAGAAGGGCCGAATGGTCTCTTCCAGCTTCTAGTTTCTATGTTCCTGTGTTTCAGATAAGGCAGCATGGTGATGTTCTATGTCCTATAATCCAAAGACCTGGACTAGTGACCCAAGGCATGGGTTCAAATCTATGCAGGCAGCTGGAATCTTGAAATGTAATTAATGAAATAAATCTTTAATAAAAAGCGAGCAATGGCAACCATGAAGCAATTGGATTGTCATAAAAAACCAATCTGGTTCATGTAATCTCTTTCAGGGAATGAAGTTTGCCATACTTACCCAGTCTGACCTACATTTCGCTTCAGATCCACAGCAACATGGTTGATCCTTAACTGCATTCTGAAATGGCTGAGTGGGCCACTCCAAGGAGGCAACTCATCACCACCTTCTCAAGGGCAATTAGGGATGGTTAGTAAACGCAGAAATATCAGTGATGGCCACATCAAATGAATGAATAACAGAGTTTGTGTATGGTAAATAAATTAGGAGTCACGGTGGCACAGTGGTTAGCATTGCTGCCTCACATCGCCAGGGACCCAGGCTCGATTCCAGTCCCATAGAATCATAGAACTCTACAGTGCAGAAAGAGGCCCTTCAGCCCATCAAGTCTGCACCGAACACAATCCCACCTAGGCCCTACCCCCATATCCCTACATATTACACCACTAATCCCTCTAATCTATGCATCCTTGGACACCAAGGGGCAATTTCTTAGCATCAACCTAACCCTTTGGACTGTGGGAAGAAACCAGAGAACCCAGAGGAAACCCACGCATGTGGGTTTGCAAATGTGGAGAATTTGCAAACTCCACACAGACAGTGACCTGAGCCGGGAATCGAATCCAGGACCCTGGGACTGTTGGGTGATTGTGCAGACTCCACACAGACATTCTCCCTGTGTCTCTGTGGGTTTCCTCCGTTTTTCTTCTCTTTCATCCCGTAGTCCAAAGATGTGTGGGTTAGGTTGATTGGCCATGATAAATTGCTCCATCAGTGTTAGGTAGATTAACAGAGTAAATACAAGGGGATAGCGCCTGGATGGGATTGTTGTTGGTGCAGGCTCAATGGGCCAAATGGTCTCCTTCTGCACTTAAGGGATTCCCTGCTTCTATGAAGTCACCCTGTGTAACACAGATTACCTGGAGTTTGAGATTAAATGCTGTTAATCTCATAAAGCAAGGAATTCCTCAAAAGAATACAACCAGAACACCAGCTTCATAGAATCATAAAATCCCTACAGTGCAGAAGGAGGCCATTCAGCCCATTGAGTCTGCACTGTCAACAATCCCACCCAGGCTCTATTCCCAGAACTTTATGCATTTACCCCTTGAGACTAAGGGCAATTTAGCATGGCCAATCAACCTAACCCACACATTTTTGGACTGTGGGAGGAAACTAGAGCACCTGGAAGAAACCCATGCAGACACAGGTAGAATGTGCAGACTCCACACAGACAATCACCCAAGGCTGGAATTGAACCCGGATCCCTGGCACTGTAAGGTACCTATGCTAACCACCGTGCCACCCCATGCAGCCCTGTATGACAATCTCACAGCTCACCGACAGCCATTTTATCCCGTGTACCACACCTTATATTATTTATTACATTTTCACGCATAACTCTTCTTGTTAAAATATAAAGGGAGAGAACGGGGAAGAAAGATGAGATGTTAAGCTAAGAAACTGTGATATATTAAAGGCAATGGAAAGAAATTTAGCAGAGTTAAAATGCAGTAAAGTAGAGTTAAAATAAAAGCTATAATTGAGAGGAGATTAGAATGAAGAATGGGTGTGAACAAGTAAAAGGGATCACGCTTATATTTCAAGTCCTATTTTGTTTTGATATTGGTAACATGTAGTTAATATTGCAGGAACACATCTTTCTGACATTTGAGTAGATTCGATCTTGCAAGGTTAATATTTATTTCAGCAGCAGGAAGTATGAAATAAGAAACATTCATCAGTCAGAGATACTGAATTTAACCATCAGCGATTTAAGATTTAACACTAAAAAGAGAGAATTCCAATTTTCTTCATTTGAAACAAAATCACTGTTCCGCTAGTTCACAGTTCTATGTACTCTGTGATATTAATATCTTAAGAACAAAAGTTGGTTAAAATGTAAGGTCAAACTGTAGCTTATTGTTCATTTATCATTGGGAATCTTTTTTTTAATTAGTGTCCAAGTAGACTTACATTAACACTGCAATGAAGTTACTGTGAAAATCCCCTAGTCGCCACACTCCAGTGCCTGTTCAGGTACACAGAGGGAAAATTTAGCCTGGCCAATTCATATAACAAACATCTTTGGGTTATGGGGAGAAATAGGAGAACCCAGCAGAAGCCCACATAGACACGGAAGAAGGAGCAAACTCCAGACAGACAGTAACCCAAGCCGGGAACTGAACCCAGGTCCCTGGTACTGTGAGGCAGCAGTGGTAATAATTATGCTACTGTGCCAAATCATGTCAACACTGTCTTAATGTTCACAGAAAAATAGTATTGCATAATTAATCCAATAATATTTACCCCCAGAGATCCCTTTATTAGCTTTATTGCAACTTGCCATAGTAAGAATTCCGCTCAAAGCAAATTAATTATGTATCAGGTAAAGTCAACTCATTAGTCGAAAATAAAATATTAATTGTCTTATTGTTACCTTTCGTGAGCAGGAATTCATATAATCTCTGCATCCGTTCCTATGCAGTAAATTTGAAGTAGCACAGTGGTTAGTACTGCAGCCTCGTTAGAGACCTGCGTGCAATTCCCAGCTTGGGCCACTGTCTGTGCGGAGTCTGCACATTCTCCCCATACCTGAATGGGTTTCTGCTGGGTACTCTGGTTTCCTCCCACAGTCTGAAAGACGTGCTGGTTAGACACATTGGCCGTGCTAAATTCTCCCTCAGGGTACCCAAACAGGTGCCAGAGTTTGGCAGTTAGGGGATTTTCTCATTAACTCCAATGCAGTGTTAATCAAAGCCTATTTGTGATAGTATATGAATAAAATTTATATTTTTAAATCCAATGATATATATCCCCACAGATTGCTTTAGTAGATTTATGGGGTAGGATTTTACAGCCTCTCTCGGGCAAGACCAGAAATTCCTACCTGAGGTCAACAGATATTTCTGTCTTCAGACCCTCGCTGTGCCAATTCCGTGGCGGGCTTGGTGTTAGAGTTCCAGCTACAGAGCCACAGAGATCGACGGCATGGAAACAAGCCCTTCAGCCCAATTTGTCCATGCCACCCCGTTTATACCGTTAAGTGAGCCCCAATTGCCTGCATTATTAGCTTCATTGCACATCAGGTTTTCGACATTAAGATTTCGTCTCGAAGCAAATCAATTATGTATCAGGTAACGTTAACTCATTATTCGCAAATGAAATATTAATTGTCTTATTGTTAACTTGTAGTGCACAAGAATTCACATAATCTATGCATCCTTTCTCTTGAGTTTAAATTGGAAACTTTTCGAAGGGAAATTCTTAATGAGGAGAGTCGAGGCTAAGCTGATGTGACCCCTCTTTCTTGACATTCTCACAATGGCACGGTTAAATAGGAAATTGTATAGATTGATTTTAAACTATGCTTTTGCTTCACTTGGTTGGACAATTGTGGATGATGACGTTTTACTAGCTAGGGCCAGGTATAGATCCCATTTACATAGCAACATAGGAGATAGGAGCAGGAGAAGGCCAGGAGGTGGTATATATGGAGTAAGGCATTCAATAAGGTGGCCCATGGAAGGTTTCTGCAGAAAATGCAGATGTATGGGATAGAGGGTGATTTAGCTAATTGGATTAGGAATTGGCTAGCAGATAGAAGACAGAGGGTGGTGGTTGATGGGAGATATTCATCCTGGAGTTCGGTTACAAATGGTGTACCTCAGGGATCTGTTTTGGGGCCCCTGCTGTTTGTAATTTTTATAAACAATCTGGATGAGAGTATTGAAGGATGGATTAGTAAATTTGTGGATGACACCAAAGTCGGAGGAGTGGTAGATAGTGAAGAGGGGTGTTATAGTTTGCAGAGAGACTTGGGCAAGTTGCAGAGCTGGGCCGAGAGGTGGCAAATGGAGTTTAATGTGGAAAAGTGTGAGGTAATGCACTTTGGCAGGAATAATAAATGTGTAGAGTATAGGGCTAATGGTAGGATTCTTAATAGTGTTGATGAACAGAGGGATCTTGGTGTGTATGTGCATAGATCCCTGAAAGTAGGCAGTCAAGTCGAGAAGGTTGTTAAGAAGGCATATGGAGTCTTAGCTTTTATTGGTAGGGGGATTGAATTTCGGAGCCGCAACGTCATGTTGCAACTGTACAAAACTCTAGTGCGGCCGCACTTGGAGTATTGTGTGCAGTTCTGGTCCCCACATTATAAGAAAGATGTGGAGGCATTGGAGAGGGTACAGAGGAGGTTTACCAGGATGTTGCCTGGTATGGAGGGCAGGTCTTATGAAGAGAGGCTGAGGGATTTGAGGTTGTTTTCGTTAGAAAGGAGGCGGCTAAGAGGGGACCTTATCGAAACATATAAGATGATTAGAGGTTTAGATAGGGTGGACAGTGATAGCCTTTTTCCTAGGATGGAGAAAGCTAGCACGAGGGGACACAGCTTTAAATTAAGGGGTGATAGTTATAGGACGGATATCAGAGGTAGGTTCTTTACCCAAAGGGTGGTTAGGGAGTGGAATGCCCTGCCTGCAGCAGTTGTAGATGCGCCAAGTTTGGTGGCGTTTAAGAGGTTAGTTGATAAGTATATGGAAGAGAAGGGAATGGTTTAGTTTGGAGAGTCATTGCTTTTTTCATAATTGGTCGGCGCAACATCGAAGGCCGAAGGGCCTGTTCTGCGCTGTAATGTTCTATGTTCTCTGTTCTATTTGGGCTATCCCACCAATCATTATGATCATAGCTGATTGTCCAACTCAATCACGCTGCTTTCTCCCCAGAACCTTTGATCCCATTCGCCCCAGTGCTATATCTAGCCGCCTCTTGAATACTTTCAATGTTTTGGCATCAACTACTTCCTATAGTAATGAATTCCACAGGCTCACCACTCTTTGGGTGAAGAAATGTCCCCTCCAACTTCCAACGATGTGCGGGTTAGGTTGATTGGCCATGTTAAATTGATCTTAATATCAAGAGATTAGCCGTGTACAGATGTGGGTTTAAAGGATTAGGGCCCAAGTGGGATTGTGCTCGGTGTAGGCTCGATGGGCCAAATGGCCTCCTTCTGCACTGTAGGATCCTATGATTCTATGATTCTAAATAGCCTACCCTGAATCCTTAGATGTGACCCCTAGTTCTAGATTTCCCCACCAACGGAACATCATCTCTGCATCAACCCTGTCTAGGCCTGTTAGAGTTGTATAAGTCTTGATGAGAACCCCTCCTCATTTGTCTGAACTTTAGTGAAAACAATCCTAACCTGGTCAATCTCTCCTCATACATCAGTCCCGCCAGCCCTAGAATCAGCCTGGTAAGCCTTTGCTGCCTCTCGCGAGAACAAGAACATCCTTCCTCAGAAAAAGGAGACCATATTTGGAGTGCCGTCAACAGTTTTGATCTACTGACTTGAAAACAAAAGAACACAGGCCGGAATTCTCTGGTTTCCTACGCCCTGCAATCGTTGCAGGAATGGAGAATCTGGTGCTCAGCCAAATCTCCATTCGCAGCAGCGGGACTGGAGAATCCCAGTCACGGGTGGGAGGTTGCATTGAAAACAGCTCAGGGAAGGTTCACTTGGCTCATTCCTGATTGAAGGGCTTAACGGTTGAACAAGTTGAGTCTATATCTATTGCTTTTTCGTTTATTTATTCATGTATCCAAGTCTGAGTTAGATAGATTTCTGACAGGCAAGGGAAGTCAAAAGGATATATGGGGAGAAGACAGACAGACAGGTCAACCATGATCTTATCCAATGGCTGAGCAGTCTCAAAGGACTGAACAGCCTACTCTTTTTCCTAAGTCTATATTCTTATATTCCTATTTCAGGATGGCAGCTGATGACTAGTGTTAAGCTTCAGGGGTCAGTGCTGGGATCACAACTTTTCACAATATAATATTATATTCTTACAATATAATATTAAGGGTAAAACTCTTAGCAGTGTGGAAGATCAGAAGGATCTTGGGGTTCAGGTTCAAATGGGCTTCGCAGGTAGAGGATGTGGTTAAGAAGGCATACAGTGTACTGGCCTTCATCAATCGCGGAATTGAGTTTAGGAGTCCGGAGATAATGTTGTAGTTGTATAAGATCCTGGTCAGATTCCACTGTATTCAGTTCTAGTCGTCTCATTACAAGAAGGGTGTGGAAGTCATAGAAAGGGTGCAGAGCAGATTTACAAGGATGTTGCCGGGATTGGGTGGCATGCTTTATGAGGAAAAGTTGAGAGAGCTTCGTCTTTTCTCCTGAGAGAGACGAAGGATGAGAGGTGACCTGATAGAGGCGTATAAGATGTTGAGAGGTATTGATCGGGTAGATTTTCAGAGGCTTTTTCCCAGGGCTGAAATGGCTGCTATGAAAGGACACAGGTGTAGGGTGCTGGGGATAGGTACAGAGGAGATACCAAGGGTAAGATTTTCACTCAGAGGTTGGTGGGTGAGTGGAATGGGCTGCCGGCGGTGGTGGCGGAGGCGGATTCGATAGGATATTTTAAGAGACTCCTAGATGAGTACATGGGACTTAGTAAGATAACGGCACAGTGGTTAGTATTGCTGCTTCACAGCTCCAGGGACCTAGGTTCAATTCCTGGCTCGGGACACTGTCTGTATAGAGTTTGCACATTCTTCTCGTGTTTATGTGGGTTTCCTCTAGGTACTCTGCTTTCCTCCCAAAGATGTGCGGATTAGATTGATTGGCCATGCTAAAAATTGCTCCCTAGTGTCCTAAGATGTGTAGGTTAGAGGGTACTGGGCAGTACCGGGATGCTGGGTACAGTGTCAAGGGGCAGGGCAAGGGGAGATACAGGGAGCTGTACTGGAGTGCCGGGCACAATGTGAGTCTGGGGCAGTACGGAGGTGCTGGGTACAATGCCAGGGGACAGTGCAAAGTAAGTGCCAGGAGGCAGTGCTGGGGCATTATCAGGGTGCTTCGTACAGTGCCAGGAGCAGTGCAAGGGGAGTATCCAGGAGGGTACTGGACAGTACTGGAGTGCTGGGCACAATGTGAGTGCTGGGGCAGTACCAGGGTGCTGGGTGCAATGTCAGGGGGCAGTGCAAGGGGAGGTTACAGTGGACAGTACTGAGCAGAAATAGAGTATGGGCACAATATGAGTGCTGGGTACAGTGCTGGGGGCACTGCAAAGAGAACACCAGGGGTCAGTTCTGTGGCAGTGCTGAGTACAGTGCCTGGGGCAGTGCAAAGAGAATGCCAGGGGGCAGAAATGGGGTGGTAGGGACTGTGCAGAGTGCAGTGCAAGGGTGCAATTCAAGGATGCCAGATGAGTGCCAGGGGGTAGTGCTAGAATAGTACCCAGGCATGTCCCTCTTACCCTGGGAGCCATACCCATTACAGGCATGTTTCCCTTCACCTGGTTCCCATTGTTTAAGACCAGTTGTAAACCTCACCTACGGAGGCTCAGATCAGTAAAGGGGGAGTTGTAAATGTGGAGGGATGATAATACGGGGAAACTCACTCATTATATTGAAATTAATTTAAGTCAGGTCCTCAATCTTCCTGGGTGAGAACCTCATTGCATCACTGGGGGCATTTGGGGTCAGTGAGGTTGGTGGGAGGCACGAGGGGGACACCCAGCTAGTCAGAAATCAAGATCCTGCTGGTGTGATTCTTGTTTCTGAATCCGATGAGATTATGGGCCCATTTAGCCGTTTGCATTCACAGCAAATGCAGATGCAAAACTGTGGCCAAAATAACTAACAAATCAAAGGTGATATGGTGGCACAGTAGTTAGCTATGGCTGCCTCACCGCGCCAGGTACTCTGGTCCAATTCCTGGCTTGGGGTGGAGATTGCACATTCCCCCCATATGGTGTTTTTCTGGGTGCTTCGATTTCCTTGCACAATCAAAGATGTGCAGGTTAGGTTGATTGGCCTTGCTAAATTGTTCCTTAGTGTCCCAGGATGTGTAGGTTAGAGGGATTAGAGAGGTCAATAGGTAGGGATAGAATGGTCTGGCTGGGATTGTTGTACCGATGGGTCGAATGGCCTCCATCTGCACTATAAGGATTTTATGATTCAGACAGCAAGTAGCAGCAATGGTTATGTGGGGAGCAATGTATGAACTATGTTGACAAAATTCAATCATAATTTTAATACTTGCTATATCATGGCTATTGTCACCCTGGATTTTCATTAGTCTGATAATATGCTGTGGCTGGGGAGACAACAACACGGCTAACCATTAGAAAACACAATGTAAGAGTTACTTACATACAAACACCATCAATCTAACTTTGCACATCAACAAGAATCATCCATTAGATAAGTTATCAATCATGGTGTCATTCATTCAATGTTACAAGTTATACTCTAAACTCCACATTCTTACTGCCACTGACAACAATGAGCTAAAGCATGATCAATATAAATCTGTTCTAATAACTTTCCAGTTCTAAAAAATGATATTTCATCCAGTCTGCACTGTCACTTACTGCGGTTTTACAATGACCAAGTGGAATGTATTTATGTTGTTGAAAACTGTTACACCGAATGGCCCCAAGTTGCCCTTTATAACACAAAATAGACACCAGAGGTTGCCTCACTATCAATTTAAAGCACAGTTGACAGCTATGTGCAGATAACACCTGAAGGGTATATTTTGGTCTCCTTACTTGAGAAAGGACATACTGGCGCTGGAGGGGACACAGAGGACATTCACTAGGTTGATTCTGGAGATGAGCGGGTTGGCTTATGAGGAGAGATGGTGTAGATTGGGATTATACTCATTGGAATTTAGGAGAATAAGGGGGGAATCTGATAGAAAATTATGAAGAGAATAAATAAGATAGAAGCAAGGAGGTTGGCAGGTGAAACTAGAACTCAGGGGCATAGCCTCAAAATAAGGGAAGGCAGATTTAGGACTGAGTTGAGGAAGAACTTTTTCATTCAAAGGATGTGTGGAATTCCCTGTCCAATGAAGCAGTTGAGACTACCTCATAGAATGTTTTTAAGGCAAAGGTAGATGGATTTTTGAACAATAAAAGAATTAAGAGTTATGGTGAGTGGGTAGTTGAGTTTAGCTGTGTCCGTGAAATGGTCAGCCATTATGTTATTGAATGGAACAGCAGGCTCGATGGGCCAAATGGCCTACTCCTGCTTCTAGTTGTTATGCTCTTGTGTTTGATGGGAGAAAGCATCTGGATTGTCAACTAGTGAATGTTTTGGTGTCCAACTACAGATTCCTGTCTGTGTGTGAGTAACATGGTTCCTCATGATAACAGTTTATATGTTGAATGGCAGGAAGTGGATCCATTCCTAAGCTATCCCAAGTTCAATCATAATTCCCAATTTCCGGCATATTGTTGAGGAGGAAGACTAATCCTGGGAAAGTCCAAGCCTTTTACTGACTAATTTCAATGAGACAGTGATACATTTTCACTCTCAATCAAGTATTTGACCTATGGCTGAGGAAAACTTATAGAAGGAAAATGAACTCAACATACACAAGTAACAGGGCAGCATGGTGGCACAGTGGTTAGCACTGCTGCCTCACAGCACCAGGGACTTGGGTTTGATGCCCCGGCTTGGGTCACTGTTTCTGTGGAGTTTGCACGTTCTCCCCATCTCTCCGTGGGTTTCCTCCGGGTGCTCCGGTTTCCTCCCACAGTTCAAAGACGTGCGGGTTGGGTGGATTGGTCGTGCTAAATAGCCCCTTAGTGTCAGGTGGACTGGCTAGGGTAAATGCATGGGGTTATGGGGATTGAAGCTGGATTGGATTGTGGTCGATGCACATTGGATGGGCCAAATGGCCTCCTTCTGTGCTATAGGGATTCTACGATTCATTTCGTAGAATTTATTTCCCTTTTCTGAATTGTTACTTGAGAGAAAGGAATGTGAGTGATCATGACAGTAAGAGAGACAGCAAAAATAGAATATGCTGCATTTTTCTGTTTGAAGGATAAAGCAAACCTGCATTGACGTTCTGAAAAAATATGCTTTGTATTTTATTCTCCTCTATAAGTATTTCTATTACAGAATGCAAATGTTATGTAAGAATTTTTTTACATGGCAAGTGATTTGAGTCTGGAATTCACTGCCTGGAAGTGTGGTCATTGAAAGTATTAAAGTTTATTTAACAGTGTCAGAAAAGTAGGCTTACATTAACACTGCAATGAAGTTACTGTGAAAATTCCCCAGTTACCACACTCCAGTACACTGAGGGAGAATTTAGTACGGCCAATATACCTAACCAGCGTGTCTTTTGGACTATGGAAGGAAACTGGAGCATCTGGAGGAAACACACACGGACATGGGGAGAATGTGCAGACTCTGCAAAAACAGTCATCCAAGTCAGAAATCGAACCTGACTCACTGATGTTGTGAGGCAGCAGTGCTAACCACTGTGCCACCATGAATATTTCCCACTTGGAAAGTTCAACTGCAGAATAGCTGGTACCTATGGAACTCTACCCTAGCAAAGAATCAACATTTTCAAGATGGGAAGGGAGAGAATTTGTAATAAAATAAATAAATACGTGGATGGAAATATTGGCCATAATTCTCCAGCCGTTCGCGTCCCGCTGCCTTTACCACCCTCTGAGTAAAAAAGATTTTCCACATATCCTCCTTAAATCTATCCACCAAGGGGAAAAGTTTCTTCCTGTCTATTCTATCCATGCTCCTCATAATTTTATGCATCTCAGTCATGACCCCCTTCAGTCCCTGCTCCAAGGAAAACAACCCCAATCTATCCAATCTCTCATCATAATTAATACTCTCCAGCCCAGGCAACATGCTGATAAATCTCCTTTTCATCCTTTCTACTGGCATTACATCCCTGCTATAATTGGTGCAGTGGATATCTGCATATTGCTAGACCAGTAGTCCTGGGTTGAGTCCAATGCTTGGATTTGTTGACAGTAGAAGGAGCATGTATTGTGGCTCAAAAAGCTAATAATCACATGATCCCTACATACCTATTATTCCCCAAATGAAGAATTATGGGTGGGAAGATGGGCAAACAAAAACTGCATTGCGACCTGAAAAGCCCCAAGTTGCAGTCATGGACCTCAATCAATGTCATAGAATCATATAGTGTAGAAGGAGGCCATTTGGCCCATTGACCCTGTACTGGCCACAATTCCATCCAGGTCTTTCCGGATAACCCCATTTATTTACCCTAGCTGATCCCCCTGACACAAAGGGGCAAGTTAGCATGGCCAATCAACCTAACCCACACATCTTTGGACTGTGGGAAAAAAACTGGAGCAACGGGAGGAAACCCACGCAGACACAGGAAGAACATACAAACTCCACACAGACCTAACTGACCCAAGGCCAGAATTGAACCTGACCAGCACAGACATAACGGATCAAAGGGCTTTTTCTGTGCAGTAGAGTTCTATGACCTAAACCAGGCCTCCACAGTCAACACAGTGAAGGGGAAGGCAATGAGAGTGCATGGTGGGTTCAATTCCGGGCTTGGCTAGCTGGTGGTGTGATGCAACAGAGCTACTGCTGTGCCACCGTGTTGCCCTTACCTTATTTGTCCAACCATATCTGCTGCCATTCCACTCAAAACAGAAAAACACTTTATATTTACATGTCCTTTGATTTGATTCAATTTGATTTATTATTGTCACATGTATTAAGATACAGTGAAATGTATTGTTTCTTGAACACTATACAGGCAGAGCATGCCGTACATAGAGAAGGAAAGGAGAGAGTGTAGAATGTAGTGTTACAATCATTGGTAGGCTGTAGATAAAGATCAACTTATTGTCATAGGATGTCCCAACACTTTTCTACAGCCAATTCTTTTCTGATTTTTTTCTCACCCTGTTAAGAGACGGCAGATAACCTGAACAGAATCAAATCCCATAAATATGAGCAATATGGCAGAACCTTAAGAGTACTGATAGGTAGAAGGATCTGGCTGTACAGGTACACAGGTCACTGAAAATGGCAACTGTGGTGAAGGTAGTCAAGAAGGCATACGGCATGCTTGCCTTCATCGGCCAGGGCATTGAGTTTAAAAATTAGCAGGTCATATTGCAGCTTTGTAGAACCTTAGTTAGGCTGCACTTGGAATATAGTGTTCAATTCCGGCCGCCACACTATCTGAAGTATGTGGAGGCTTCAGAGAAGTACAGAAAAGATTTACCAGGATGTTGGAGGACATTAACTATGAGGAGATTGTTGGAGAAAGTTAGTTTGTTCTCACTGGAACGATGGAGGTTGAGGGGCAACCTGATTGAAGGCTACAATATTATGAGGGCCGTGGACAAAGTGGATAGTCTGAAGCTTTTTCTCATGGTGGAAGAGTCAATTACTAGGGAACATATGTTTAAGGTGTGAGGGGCAATGTTTAAAGGAGATGTACGAGGCAGATTTTTTTAACATAAAGGGTAGCGAGTGCCTGGAACTCACTGCCGGAGAAGGTAGTGGGCACAGATAAGTGGCGTCTTGACAAAGACATGAATAGGATGGAAATAGAGGAATATGATCCTCGGATGGGGAGGAGGTTTTAGTTCAGCTGGGCTGCATGATTGGTGCAAACTTGGAGGGCAAAGGGCCTGTTCCTGTACTGTAATTTTCTTTGTTCTTTGATATAGTGACCAGTTAACAGATATTTTTATTGAAGTTTGCTCAGAAATAAAAATAGACCAGGTTAATGTGAATACTCTCCTGCTTTTCATAAATGAAAAGTCCCATGGGATTTGTTGCCTTCACCTCAGAGAGCAGATGACTTTAACTTTGAGAGTTCCTGTGTATGTTAAGGAATGGCAATGCATGATTGTCTTTTGGAAATGGGTCTACCAGGAAATGACCAGCGCCAATGGAACTCTGCCCCTCCACAGATGAATCAACACATTCAACATGAGAAGTGGGAAGACTTGCTGATAAAGTCATTAATATGCTGACAGAAATATCAGTCTTGATAGAAAAAGTGATGGCCTAGTGGTATTATCGCTGGACTATTAATCCAGAAACTCAGCTGATGTTCTAAGGACTAGGGGTTCAAATCCTGCCTTGGCAGATGGTGGAATTTGAATTCAATTAAAGAAAATTATCTGGAACAAAAAATCTACTGATGACCATGAAACCATTGTTGATTGTCTGAAAAACCCAACTGGTTCACTAATGTTCTTTAGGGAAGAAAATCTGCCATCTTACCCAGTCTGGCCAACATGTGAATTCAGAGCCACAGTGATGTGGTTAATTCTCAACTGCCCTCCAAAGGATAGGCAATAAATATTGACCAGCCAGCGATGCCAGAATCCCATGAATGAATGAGAAAAAATTAGGAATTGGCACAGCGATTAGCACTGCTGCCTCACAGTGACCTGGGTTGAATTCCTGGCTTGAATCACAGCCTGTGCAGAGTTTGGATGTCTTCCCTGTCCTGCATGGGTTTTATCTAGGTGCCCAGTTTCCTCCCACAGTCCAAAAGACAAGTTAAAGTTAATTTAATGGTCACAAATAGGCTTACATTAGCACCACAATGAAATTACTGTGATAATCCCTTAGTCCCCATACTCTGGTACCTGTTCGGGCACACTGAGGAAGAATTTAGATTTAGAATTTAGCACCTAACCAGCACATGGGAGTTCGACTGTGGAGAAAACTGGAGGAAACCCATGGAGATATGGAGAGAACATGCAGATTCTGCACAGACAGTGCCCTAGGCTGGGAATCGAAGCAGGGTCTCTGGTGCTGTGAGGCAGCAGTGCTAATCACCATGCCACCTCTGCTAGTTACTTGCATCGGGTGTGCTAAATTCTCCCTCAGTGTATCTGAATAGGCACCGGAGTGTGGGAACTAGAGGATTTTCACAGTAACTTCATTGAAGTGATAATGGAAGCTGACTTGCGGCACTGTTAAGTAAACTAAACCTAACTAAGACACCTCACTATTTTGTTAACTGATATTGTGTCAGTGCCCAAAAGTGATCACCTCCAACAATGCAGCATTCCCTCAGCACTGCACTGAAGCATCAATCTAAGTTGCCTGCACACAACTTTGCTCCTTAAAATTAAATGAGATGCCTTTCCATTCACATGCTTGGGACGAGTGAAGCAAAAACTGCCTCTCACTTACATCAATGAAGTGGCGGTGCTTCCCACATGCTGCACCCTGCAGTGTATTAAACATGAAGAGGAGGTGATGAAATGTATCACATTCAAATTGTCTGTGACTCATTAAGCCACAAGCCTGGCTTTACAATCAACGTCGCCCAGGACATTTAATGTTTAATCAGCTGGGGCAAAGCCTGGTTGAAAGAATGATATATTTTTACACCGATAGCTGTCACAACACATTCCAAAGCTACATCCTCAACTTGCATCCTCTAGATGTCCCGCATGATTTAAACTTTGGAATGCAATTAACTCTCTGTGTAATAACTTCAAGCTTAATCAGATTTGAATTGAGACATCAGGTTACACAAATACAATGTGGTTAAATATGAATCAAGCTCATCCTTAATATATAGAATATTACTGGTGTCCTCATTCTCCCAGGTATTACTCCTTATTATATGATTAAATCATTATATGGTGACACAGTGACACAGTGATTAGCACTGCTGTCTCTGAGCACCAGGGACCCAGGTTCAATCCAGCCTGTTTCTGTAGTGTTTGCATGTTCCCCTTGTATCTGCATGGATTTGCTTCGGATGATCCGGTTTCCTCCCACAGTCCAAAGATGTGCAGGTCATGTTGATTGGCCATGCTAAATTGACCCTAGTATCAGGGGAATTAGGAGGGTAAATATGTGGAGTTACGGGAATAGGGCCCGGCTGAGATTGATGTCAGTATGGACTTGATGGGCCAAATGGCCTCCTTCTGATCTATAGGGATTTTATGATTCTATTCTGCAAAAAGGTGAGTTATCCCTTTATGCTACACGGTGAATAGTAACCTTAACTTTATTATCAAAATAGAAAATGCTGGAAAATCTCAGTAGATCTGGCAGTATCTGTAAGGAGAGAAAAGAGTTAATGTTTCGAGTCCCGAAGACCGTTACTTTATTAAATCGATTAATGGGAGCTGGCCATAATGATACCATTACTTAGGGGAGGCGATGGCCCAGTGGTATTATTGCTAAGCTATTAATCCAGAATCTCAGCTTATGTTCTGGGGACCTGAGTTCAAATATCATGGAATTCAAATTCATTAAAAAAAAAACCTGGAATTAAAAATCTACTGACTGTGAAATCATTGTTGATTGTCGGAAAAGCACTTCTGGTTCACTAATGCCCTTTGGGGAAGGAAATCTGCCATCCTTATCCTGTCTGGCCTACATATGACTGCAGAGCACAGCAATGTGGTTAACTCTCAATTGCCCTCCATGGGCAAGTAGGGGTGGACAATAAATACTGGCCAGCCCATGTCCAACGAATGAATTTTAAAAAATGGGCAATAGTGACCGGGGTCACATTGGATTACATTGGGTAAATGTAACTGGCCTCACCAAAGATATTCATCGTGACTTTTTTTTCTAATGATTGAAATTGAATCGTTTTCCTGCGCATTTCTTTTCTGTGACATTTTCTCCAGCCGCTGCCAAGTGAAATGTGATCGGGTTCCTTCGCTGTGACTTGGGTCAGTGTTAAACCGATTAACGTCGCCAGTTTTAGATGCTGAGTAATTGCGCTTATGAAGAGATGGAATTTAGACAGATTGGTCGAGAAGTGGCTCGCTGCCTCCCTGAACATGGCAGGCGCGTTCATTTAGTCCGGAAACATTGGGTTCATGTGACAAGGTGTGAGCATCAGGATTCTACAGTAGAGAATAATGAGCAGTGATTTGAGAGATGGGTCCAGCTAACAACTGCAAATTGTTGCAGCATTGCTTTATCGGGGCATTTCAACACACGGACAGGATTCTGGTATTGTAATCGCTGCCGACTGCCCATATATTTTAAAAAATATGATCTGATGCAGATGTCATTATCGGTACGGACGGTGAGAAGGTGCCTAAGGCAGTAGATGGTGGCAGGACGCCCTTGAACGTGCGGTTATATGGAAGATGCAAAGTAATGGTGGGCCTGGGAGAGAGTCAATGCAAGCTTCTAAGGGTAATCGACAGCGAAAGATAAACTGAATGGCGGAGCAGATGGGCCAAGTGGCCGCATTCTGTTCCTATATCTGATGGTCTTATGGATAGCAGCGTCTGTGCATATTCTAAAGCGACAGGCGAGGCAGTATATTAGTTGCTATGAAGTTTGAAAGACCTAAACATTGTCAAGAAAGTCTAATTACCTCTGTGCCTCCCCCCACCACACACACCTACTTCCCCCATCTTGTTTTTTTTTCCGTTGTGACTCTATAAAGTTACTTAATGTTGTTGCTGGATGATCCGCTGCCGGCAGGGACGCGGCAATGTTAACTTTCAGCACCGCGGACAGCAGCCCGAGCTCAAAGCTTTTAGAGGCGCTTCTCCACCCGCTCTCTCCCCGCCCTCCCCCTATTCTTCCTCCTCTTCCTCCCCTCCCCCTCCCCCCCCCCTCCCCCTTCTCCACAGTCCCCACTCTCCCTTCTGCTCCTTCCCCACCCTCTCCTCTTCCCCCCCACCCACATCCTCCCCTTCCCTATCCTCCCACCTCTCTCCATCTTCCACCCACCCCCCCCCGTTCTCTCCTTCTCCTCATTCCACACTTGCCCCTCCCAACATCCCCTTCTCCACACTTCCCACTCTCCCTCCTAACCCTTCCCCCGCCTCCTCCTCATGCCCCACCCTCCTCCACTCAACACTTCTCCCCATCCCCCCACCTTTTTCCAATCTCTCTCCTACCTTTCCCCACTCTCCCCACTTCCTCATTCTCTCCCTATGCTCACTCTAGCATCTTCTCTCCCCGTCTCCCCACGTTCCTTTCCCATCCCCTACCCTGTCCATCTCCCCCCTCTCTCTCCCCAGCCACCACGTTCTCTCTTTCCCTCCCCATTCCTTTCCTCTCCATCGCCCCTTTCCTCCCCCCCCCCCCCCTCCCATCACCTCTCCCTCCCCATCCCCTCCCTCCATCATCCCCCATCCCTCTTCCTTCTTTCCCCCTCCCTTCCTACTTTCCCCCCCTCCCTTCCTACTTCCCTTCCTCCTCCTCCTTCCTCCCCATCAACCTCCATCCCCATTCTTCTTCCCCATACCCTCTCCATCCCTCTCCCTCACTCACTCTCTCTCTCTCCCCCACTCGCCTTCCCTCCCCTATCCCCTCCCCTCCCCATCTCTTCCCTCCCCTATCCCCTCCCTCTTGCTTTCAAACACACATTTGAGATTAAGTGTTATGAGCAATGACTATTGGATGAGCTTTACTAAGCTCTCACTCACCTCCATTCCCCTCCCCCTTCCCCCTTCCAGGCCAGCTGCCACATTTTGGCAAGTATGACTTATTTTCCCCTTGCTGGATCTCAGAGCCATTAATGGACTCACAAATCCCTACTTTCTCTCAATTCTCGCCCCACCAGCTTAGCCTGGGCTTGGCCTCTGGGTTAATGGGAAGAGGGGAGGCAGAGAGGTGAACACAGTCGCAATATGTTATGGGCAGTGCGTAATTATACCAAACGTTTTGGCCAGATATTGGCATTGCAGTCGATCTTTGTCTCTGGACATACGAGGTTCAGAAAGGGCAATCCCTGGTAGGAGCACGGGGTATTAAAATGGGAAATTAAGAACTCTTGCAACATTGAAATGATTAAATTCTGGCATAGGTCCATCAAGCTCTCAAAGCAAGGGGCCTTCGCTTGCCCGGGGATTGGAAAATCCCAATCCTGGGTCCAGGAAGAAGGGCTCCCGTAGTTTTAGAATCCCTACAATAAGAAGGATGCCATTCCACCCGTCGAGCCTGCAGGACATCTGAACAGAACATTTTATCCAGACCCTAGCCCGGTAACCCCACTTATTTACCCCACTAACTTACACACCTTGGGAGACTGAAGGGCGATTTAACATAATCAATCCCCCTAACCTGAATACCTTTGGACACTAAGGGACAACTCAGCATGGCCAATCCATACCTTTGGACACTAAGGGGCAATTTAGCATGGCCAATACACCTAACCTGCATATTTTTGGACTCTAAGGGGCAACTTAGCATAGCCAATCCTTCTAATTTATACACCTTTAGACACTAACGGGCAACTTAGCATGGCCAATCCACCAAACTAACATACACATCTCGAGATCGTTCGCAGCGCACATAAACCACTGGTTTCATAACATGGAATCCGACACGTATTAATTCTCACCAGGCGCGTAGGTAAAACCATCAACAGAGTTTCTTAGTTAAGTCCATTCTTAAAAGTTACAGAGAGTGGATCGGGCAATTAGCTGAGTGGTTTACTTGGGAACTGGATTACAAAATGAAAACTTCCAAACTAAGGTAGCACAGAGCTATTTCCAACAGTTTAAGCGAGACTCCCTTGGTGCAAAACTTTCTCCTTGAGCTTCTATCTCGAACTTGCCTAAATTGTGATATTTTTTGAGGGGAGGGTTAGTTGAAAGGCAGAGGGGGGGGGGAAGAGTGGGGAGAGTGTGAGAAAGATACCTGAAGTCACTGTACGGGTGGACTATCCAAAAGCCAGCGGATTTCACGCGTTCCTGCTCCCTCTCCACGGCCTTTTGGCTCCCAAACATCCTAAGGGAAAATTTGTTAACTCCCGGTTGTAGCATGGCCCCAAATTGTCTCTGCATGAAGCCGGACTGGGTGGTCCGCAGGTCATCATCCAGGAGGGTCTGCTCGGCGCCATCCACTTTGAGGAAATCCAGGTTGGGGTCCCTCTCTCCCCTCTCCCTCTCGTCCTCCTCCTCCTCCTCCAGCTTGGGGTCGGCTTCGCAGCTCTGCTCGGAAGGGGAACTCTCGCTGCTGGGGTTCGCGTCCTCGCTGGGGCTGCTCGACTCCACTTCCACGATCAGCCGCTTCTCCTCGCCCGGATCGCCGGCCGCGTCGTGGAGGTGGCGGCCGGCTAGAGACGAGAGGCTCCCGCGGAACCGCCGGCAGTCCCCGTTGGTGCTGGTCTTCAGCGCCCTGCTCCCCTCGGTCTCCAGGCTGCCCCCTTCCCCGGGCCGAGGGTCCCCCGCGGGCGAGGAGAGCAAGGGTCTCAGCTTAATGCTCCTTCGGCCCGTCTCCTTGCTGCTGTCCCCGTCCTCCTCCTCCTCCCCACCTCCTCCCTCCTCCACCGTGCTGCCAGCTTTGCCCCCCATCTGCTGGGGCAGGCTGTAGAGCCTCTTCCTCATGGAGGGGGGCAATTTATCCATGGTGCCCCGGACTGGAGCCCCGAACTTCTCCCTCTCCTCCAGCATCCAGTTCGGTGTGTGTGTGTCTCTGGCACAATGTTGAACCTGTCACCAGCATCTCAGCCACGGGATCTCAAGCCCATGGCACATCTTACCCCCAGACACTGTGATGCATCGAGCAAACACATCATCTCACCCCCCTTCCCTAACCCCCCCCCCCCCCCCCCCCCCCCCCCCCCCTGTTTGCACTCAAAATCTTGCTGCTTTTCTCTCTATCTTTTCCCCTCCCCTCCTGCCCCCTGTTTGCAATCAAAATCTTGCTCTTTTTCTCTCTATCTTTCCCCTCCCCTCCTTCCCCCTGTTTGCACTCAAAATCTTGCTGCTTTTCTCTCTATCTCCCCTCTTATTTGCCCTTAAAATCTTGATGCCTCTCTATCTCCCCCTTCCCCTTCTGCTCCTAATTTGCCCTCAATATCTTGATGCTTTTTCTCTCTAACTTTCCCTCCCCTCCTGCCCCTTATTTGCACCCAAAATCTTGATGGCTTTCTCTTTGTATCTTCCACGCTTCCCTGCTGCCCCTCACTTAACACTCAAAATCTTGATGCTTTTTCTCTATCTATCTTATTTGCACCCAATTTCTTGATCCTTCTCTCCCCCACCCGCTCCCCAGCGACCTACTATCACTTATTAAGTTGAGGGGTGAGTAGATGAGTCTGGAAGCATCCAGGCGATGCGGAGTCCCGGGAGATAAGTGAAGAGCAAAATCAAAAACACACACACACACACATGCGATTTGAGAATGAGAGCGGAGAAAATGAATCAAGAAGAATCCTTTCGGCTTGCCAGGGTTCCCTCTTCCTGCACAGGCACACAGTCGCTTGTCAAGAGTCTTTCCCCGACTGCCGGCTGAGCTTATTGCAAGGACGGCACTGATACATAATAATAATGCGAGAGGAAATGTACTCTTTGCAACCGAGGGCAGCTGATTGCACACTTTCTCAGACGCAGGGTGATCACCGAGGAAGGAAACACTATCCATTGGGTTGCCATAGGAGCTACCCCTTGATGTGTGTGTGTGTGTGTGGTGTGAGACTCACATACCTCCCACCTGTGTTATAAATTAAGATTGGACCGATCCACAGCGAACCCCCCTTCCCCCCCCGTATTGTCTTGCTGTCTCCCCCCTCCCCATCCCCCTTCCCTCTCATTTGGTAAAGCAACAGGTCAGGAACATAGATTGACAGGTGTGTGTAGTCTGCACACCCCCCCCCCAACTCCTGCAACAGGTTCATGTGTGTTTATGCTGTTCTTCCCCCTCTCCCCTCCTGCAACCGTTCAGAAACATAGACAGAAGGTTCGTGTGTGTGTGTTTTGTTCCTCTATCCCCACGTTTTGATAAAACAGGTTTGTAACAGGTCAGGAACATAAACTGACGGGGGCGGGGGGGGGGAGGTTCATATATGTATGTACAGCTCTCCCCCACCCCTCCTCCCCCCTTCCAATGCCTTCGGTAAAGTAATTTGCAACAAGTCAGGAAATAGATAGGAGGTTCGTCTGTGTATATGTGTTGTGTGTCTGTGAGGGTGTGTGTTGTGTTTGCGTGTGTGTTGAATGTGTGTTGTTGGGGTGTGTTGTGTGTATCTGTGTATGTATATGTGTGTCTGTGTTTTGTGTATGGGTTGTGTGTGTCTGTGTATGTGTGTATGTGGCTGCGTCTGTGAGTGTGTGTGTTGTGTATGTGACATGTGTCTATGTATGAATGTGTATGTATGTGTGTGTGACTGTGTGTTGTGTGTGTGTCTGTGTGTGTGTGTGTCGGTGTATGTGTGTATGTGGCTGTGTCTGTGGATGTGTGTGTGTTGTGTGTGACTGTGTCTATGTATGAGTGTGTGTGTGTATGTGTGTGTGCTGAATGTGAGTGGTGTGTGTGTATGTGTGTTGTGTATGTGTCTGTGTCTGCGTGTTTGTCTTTCTGTGTAAGTTTGGAAGTAGGGAGGGGAGGGGGCATTACCTCCAATAATTGCTCCCAACCTGGAAACGAAACCCTAGCCAACAGTTTATTTATTTTTTTCAAATCATATCTGCCTAAGCAATGGACATTCCTTACTGTCTCTAGTGCAATTGCTAAGCAGCTAAAATATGTTGTCATAAAGTCCAAGCCTCGAGGGATTCAGTTGAGGACCTGGAGTCTTTTCATATTCCATTCTAAATGAGAAAATAACGTGAAATCGATATGAACTGGGCAGCT
The DNA here is from genome assembly GCA_024679065.1 of Sphyrna mokarran. Classification (NCBI taxonomy): domain Eukaryota; kingdom Metazoa; phylum Chordata; class Chondrichthyes; order Carcharhiniformes; family Carcharhinidae; genus Sphyrna; species Sphyrna mokarran. The sequence goes on from JAGIQG010000033.1 coordinate 10,631,383, forward strand.
TTTAATTGAGACGTCTTTAAAAAGACCGTAATTCTTGCAGAAAAGCCTCAAAACATTTGAAATGCTTCACTTCAAAATGCAGGGGATCGTTCAGTGGGTGAATGATAGCTATTTTGTGCACAGTAAGATCCCGCACAGAGCCAATTGGTTTGTTTTATTGCTGTTGCTGGGAGTGGAGTACTCCAGACCATTAAGAATGTCAGCACCTCCATCTGATGTTTTATCCAGAAGATGCCATCTCTAACCATGGAGCCCCTCCTTGTCAAGTGCCGCATTCAGGTTTAATTCTGCACACTCAAATTATGAAACTGTCTTGATTCTGGCAGGAGTTACTTTTTTTATAATTCATTCATTTGTGGGACATGGACGTCACTGCCTGACCAGCACTTATTGCCTATCCTGAGGTGCATGAGGGCAGTTGAGAATCAATCAAATTGCTGTGGCTCTGGATCATATGTGTAGGCCAGACTGGGCAAAGACAACAGATTTCCTAAAGGATATTAGTGAACCAGATGGGTTTTTCCAACAATCGACAATGGTTTCATGGTCATCAGTAAATTCTTAATTCCAGATTTTTAAGTATCATAGAAATCATAGAAACCCTACAGTACAGAAACTGGCCATTCACACCACAATCCCACCTAGGCTCTACCCCCATATCTCTACATATTTTACCCAATAGCTTCTAACCTACACATCTCAGGATTTAAGCTTGGCCAATTAACCTAACCCGCATATCTTTGGACTATGGGAGGAAACCAGAGCACCTGGAGGAAACCCACGCAGACACAAGGAGAATGTGCAAACTCCACACAGACAGTGACCCAAGCCAGGAATCAAACCCAGGTCCCTGGAGCTGTGAAGCAGCAGCGCTAACCACTGTGCTACCGTGCCATCTGTGACCTGTAAATTTTTAAATATTGAATTCAAATTCCCATCTGCCGCAGCGGGATTTGAACCCAGGTCCCCAGAACATTAGCTAAGCTATGAGATTAATAGTCTAGTGATAATACCACTAGGCCATTGCTTCCCCTGTTAGGGATCTCAACAGCTTCCAATGTATTTGAAAACATAAGGACCAACCAGTCAAAACAGATACCTTCCTACTCCCCTCCTTGTCTGAAACATTGCGAATTAGACCAAGATATTTACTGAGCTTTTTGCATTCAGGTTATAAGAAAAGGCAGATTGCCCGGAATCAAGTTAGAATCAAAACGTGTGATTTTTCAGCCACTCTCATCCACAACTGGACAATCCTGCCCAAGGTCAACAGACCTTTCATTGGACTGTCTGTTCCCTGGGGAAAATTTATCCCATGGAGTCCCTAACAGTGCAGAAGGAGAGCATTCAGCCCATCAAGCCTGAACCAGCAACAATCCTACCCAGGCCCTATCCCCGTAACCCCACATATTTATGTTTATTTATTAGTGTCACATGTAGACTTACATTAACACTGCAATGAAGTTACTGTGAAAATACCCAATTGCCACACTCCGGTGCCTGTTCGGGTACACTGAGGGAGAATTTAGCATGGTCGTCTTTTGGTTGTGGGAAGAAACCGGATCACCCAGAAGAAACCCATGCAGATACTGGGACAACTGATAGTGACCCAAGCCAGGAATTGAACCCAGCTCCCTGGCAATGTGAGGGCAGCAGTGCTAACCCCAGTGCAACCTTGTTGCCCTGATGTTTTAAGTTTGCTTTACACTTTGTTCTTTGCATTGGGCATGCCCCTGCCCCTACCCTCTCCTCACTAAAGGGCTGCCCTTTTTAATTTGTCCTTCAGTTTATTGGATTTAGTTTATGACTTGTCAAAAACAATGGCTAGTCCACACCGGTATCCAATCTCCATCTTTATCTCACCCTATCAGGAGAACCTTCTATTCCTTTCTCCCTCATCTGCCTTCTGAATAAATACTGGGGCTAAAAGAAGGTCAGGGCTGGAAATCCTGTGGTGAGTAGCACTCCTCCTGACATCTCCCCTCATCCTCCCAGAACCTGTCCACCATCTAGAAGGCATAAGTCAAAAGTGTGATGGGATACTCACCACTTGCCTGGATGGTGCAGCTCCAACAACACTCAAGAAGCTCAACAAAGTCCAGGACAAAGCAGCCTGTTAATTGGCACCCCTTCTACAAACATTGCTCCTTTCACCACCATTGCACAGTGAAACAACTACAAGATGTAGATAGTCCGTGTGTAGTTTATACTTTCTCCCTGTGTTTGCATGAGTTTCTTCCAGTTTCCTCCTACAGTCCAAAGATGTGTCAGTTAGATTGATTGGCCATGTTAAACAGCCTCTTAGTTTCAGACGGTTTAACAAGATAAATACACAAGGTAACAAGAATAGGGTCTGAGTGGGATTGTTGATGATTCGGGTTCAATGGGCAAAATGGCCTCCTTCTGTCCTGTAGAGATTCTAAGATGCAATGTCTTACGATCCCATCTGATATTACTACTGAACAAGACAGAGTGGAACCTAGCTTGATAGATCGAACTTTCATCTTTTGCTTCCCTACGTGGAAGATAATCACTGAACAGAGCCACAGGAGTCAGCTGGCAAAGTTTTAATAGGAGTGGCATGATGGCACAGTGGTTAGCACTGTACCAGGGACCTGGGTTCAATTTCAGCTTCGGGTCACTGGCTGTGTGGATTCCGCACATTCTCCCGGTATCTGCATGGATTTCCTCCAGATGCTCCGGTTTCCTCCCAAAAATGTGCCAATTAGGTGGATTGCTAAATTGACGGTTAATGTCAGGGGGATTAGCAGGGTAATAATATGGAGTAACAGGACTAGGGCCTGGATGGGGTTGTGATCGGTGCAGACCTGATGGGCCAAATGGCCTCCTTCTGCACTGTAGGGATTCTATGAACAAAAGAATAAAACATTTACGAAACAAGAAAAGATTAACTAGAATAAGCTACTCCATCACCTTAGATATACCTTTACAAATATACTCAGATTTGTATCAAGTTACAAAATTCACCTTTACTTTACATGCAGTGTCCTTCATTGTTGCTGGGTCGAAATCCAGAAAATCTGGCTCTACACCGCAAGAAGGCAGCTCACCATCACCTTCCTAAGGCAATTAGAAATGGCCAATAAAGCCCACATGCTGAATTTTTTGAAAAGTGCTAACCAATCCCAGATGTAGCTAAGACGGATGTGGGCTGAACCAGTGGTGTAGCCCATCTTCAGCACAAGCCACCTTTTCCAGTAAAGGAACTGAATGAAACTCATTAGCAATGGCCATCTGGAGGCTTGTTAAGTGGCTGACTGCCACAGTATACGTGCTGGCACGCTTCATGGAGGCTGTGCACAAATCTGGTGGCTACCATTTGTCATAATCACCTCTCTTTACAGCAACCAGGGTGGCATGGTGGCACAGTGGTTAGCATTACTGCCTCACAGGAACCCAGATTCAATTCCAGCCTCGGCTCACTGTTTCTGCAGAATTTGCACATTCTCCCCATGTCTGCATGGGTTTCTTGCAGGTGCTCTGGTTGCCTCCCGCAGTCCAAAGATGTTCAGGTTAGGTTGATTTGCCATGCTAAATTGACCCTAGTGTCAGGGGGATTGTCAGGGTAAATATGAGGGGTTTATAAAGCCTGAGTAGAAATGTGGTTGGTACAGATTTGATGGGTCAAATGGCCACCTTCTTTAGGAGTTCTATGATTCTATGAACCAGTATTTCAAATGCTACATGAAGGAATACTTACCCTTTCATGTTGATGACACTTTGAAGAGACAGACTTTATTAAAATGTCATCTGCATTCTAGCAGCATTTGTTCTGCAAATTCTCCATGGACTTCACCTAGTAATATTAAGTGTTGTTTTATTCCATTCTATAAGAGGCACCAGGACAAAAGGAGTGCTTAGTCATCTTGCTAGATCTTGTCCTTGGTATGGATAAGGAATGGGATGAAGACACGAAGTGAGACAGAGCAGTGCCGACTGCTGTTTTGGAGAGGGATAGGAGACAAAGGTGGCATCTTTCGCACTGTCTCTACAGGACATCCTTCCTCCTGTTCCAGGACCCTCCAGCGCCACATTCAAGTGAACTGGAGACACGCTGTGTGGGTTTCCTCTGGGTGCACTGGTTTTCTCCCACAGTCCAAAGATGCAGTAAGTAGTCTCACAACACCAGGTTAAAGTCCAACAAGTTTATATGGTAGCAGGAGCTTTTGGAGTTCTATAACTTCATCAGGTGAATCACCTGACTACTTACTGTGCCTACTCCAGTCTAATGCTGGCAACTCCACATCATCACTCCAAAAATGTGCAGGATAGGTTGATTGACCATGCTTAATTGTGCCATAGCATCCCAGGGAGGGGGGGAATTAATGGAGTAAATACATGGGATGATGGGGATAGGGTAAGATGCTTCTTGGAGACAGTCAGTGTGGACTTGACGGATCGAATGACCTGCTTCTGCACTATAGGAGTTCTATGAATTCCATGTATTAGTGCAGTGCCGAATCAATACATGCTCTCAGCATTGGCTAAAGTAACCTGCCATCACATTTATGTGATATAATTGCTGTTTATCAAATGCAGCAGCGCATTTCAGGATCAAGAACGTCCATGTTGCTACACTGACACAAACACAGTTGGTATTAACCCAGTCATTGAAGTTAAAATGCTGCCAGTGGGTAAATTCAGCCACTCACAGCAAGTGCCTGTTTGCGATCACCGCAGCATATTTATACAGCCACTCACAAAACATAAAAATATTCCGATTGTACCCACCCCAAAACTGTAAAATCCTGCTTTTGTATGGTCCAACCACCAGCCCCCAAACACCCTGCTGCCCACCTCCCCTCTTCACGCTCCCACCTCCACCACACACACACACACACACACACACACACACAAATGATTTTTGCTTGCTCTTGGTTTTGTTGTCTCAGGGAGGCATCAGTGATTTGTAATCATTACTCTTTTTGCTGTGCCATATAGAATAATTACAGCTACCTAATATATTTATCTGCATTAATGGGTGAGTATTTGAACATATCATTTACCTTGGCTTTTAGATTCCTGGGAGGTCCAGAAAATTTCCTGTATTCGCCTACTCTGATGTCAAATTTGACAGGAATGATTTACATCCATCAATGTGAGAACGGCACTATGCAAATGTGAATTAAAAAAAACTCCAAGCTTGAAGTTCTTCTTTTCACTTTCTTTCTCATGAATCTCTAAGTGACCTAGTTATACTTTACTTTCACCTTAAAAACTATATTTAAAAGCCATTATGAAGTCTGGCATGTTGGAATCAAAGAATTTGGAAAAATCAGAGGGAATCTTATAAAAACATGTAAAATCCTGATGGGACTGGACAGGCTAGATATAGGAAGAATGTTCCTGATTTTGGGGAAGTCCGGAACGAGGGTAGGGGGGGAGCGGGGTGTCACAGTCTAAGAATAAGGGATAAGCCATCCAGGGCTGAGATGTGGAAGAACTTCTTCACTCTGAAGGTTGTGAACCTGTGGAATTCTCTATCACAGAAAGCTGTTGGGGCCGGTTCATTAGATATGTTCAAGAGGGAGCTGGACGTGGCCCTTAAAAGGGATCAAAGCATATGGAGAGAAAGTGGGAATGGGATACTGGAAGTGCATGATCAGCCATAATCACATTGAATGTTGATGCAGTACTTTGGATCTCTGGATTACTAGTCCAGTGACAACACCACTGCGCCACCACCTCCCCTTCCCCATTTTTCTGACAAGGAGTTCCAAAGAATCACAATCTTCTGAGATAAAATTCCACCCCATCTCAGTCTTAAACTGGCACCCCTTTCTTCTGAGACTATGTTCTGGTCCTAGGCAATCCTATAAAAGGGAAACATCCTCTCAACATTTACCCTGTCAAACCCCTTACAAATCCAATATGTTTCAATGAGGTCACCTCTCATGCTTCTAAATTCCAATGAGTAGACTCCCAAGCTATTTAACCTTTCCAAGTGAATATTCTCTCAACTGCCTCCAATGAAATATCTTTTCTACAATAAGTTGCAGTTGAGAGAATATTACAGTTGCAGCTTCCCTATTCTTATACTCCAACCCTCTTTAAATAAGGGCCCACATTCCATTAGCCTTCCAGATAACCTGCTGCACCTATGTGCTAGTTTTCTATGTTTCATGCATAAGTATCATCAAATCCCTTTGCGTTGCAGCTTTCTGCAGTTTTTCTCCATTTAAATCATACTCTGTTCTTTCGTTCTCCCTTCTAAAATGAACAACTTCACATTTTCCCACATTATACTGCAACTTTTTGCCCACTTGTTTAACCTACTAATCACTTTGTAAACAGTTTGTATCCCTCTTGCAACTTAACTTTCCATCTATGTTTGCATAATTTGCAAATGTGGCTGCATGACATCCACTCCCTTCTTAAGTCATTAACATGTATCGTAAACAGTTGCGGTCCCACTCACTGATCCCTGTGGAATCCCATTGGTTACAGGTCACCAAATTGAAAAAGAACCCAACTCCTGTAATCTCCTAAAGCCCCCCAAAATAACTACTCGTCTCTGATTTTATCCCATTTGTGTATCCCCAATTTCTTAAACCCTGTCACTGGTGGCTGTATCATCAACTGCTTGTTCCTAAGCTTCTATCCTTAACATTTTTGCCTTCTTATATCTCCATTAAATCACTGCATAAAACCTACTACTTATGTGCCCACGCTTTTGATCATCTGCTGCAATATCTTTTTAGGTGACTCTGTACCCAGTTTTGTTTGATGCTCCTGTGAAATGCTTAGAGTGATTTTTGCTATATTGGAAATGCCATATGAATATGAATTGTAGTGTTTTGTTCTCGCTCTGCATTGCTTTTACCTCTTGAAACAGACAAAAAAAAGTCTTGTTTAATTCTAACTCAATCCAGTGAGTTGCCCCCTCCCTACCCCGTGCCCCAGCTTGCAGACATATCTAAAACCTTTACATTGAATGGGTCATTGTTCAGTATTATCGCAGAACAACAGACAGACTTTAAATGAACAGCACCGCTTTAGAAATTGTGACCCTTTTCAATCAGGTTGACTTTTAGCCATAGTGCCGCCTTGTGCTTGTGGACTTATTAAAATAAGAACTATTAAAATTAACTGGCATCACTGAATCTAATGAAACCTGTTCTTCATTCACTATATGCAACTTTTTCTCACACATGCCCACGGACATTTTCCAAGTTGCCAGAATTGACACTTTAGCATGGCCACTTTGATTTGATTTATTATTCTCATTTATTGGGGTACAATGAAAAGAATTGTTTCTTGCGCTACACAGACAAAACATATCATTCACAGACAACATAATGGCGGCATGGTGATGTAGTGCTTAGCACTGTTGCCTCACAGCACCAGAAACCTGGGTTCGATTCCCAGCTTGGTTTGCTGTCTGTGTGTATCTGCACCTTCTCCCCCGTGTCAGTGTGGGTTTCCTGCGGATGCTCTGCTTCCTCCCACAGTCCAGAGATGTGCAGATTAGGTGAATCGGCCATGCTAAATTCTCCCTCAGTGCCCCCAGAATAGGAGCAAGAGTGTGGAGACCAGAGGACTTTCACAGAAATTTCACTGCAGTATTAATGTAAGCCTATTTGTGATGAATAAATAAACTTTACAGAGAGAAGAAAAGGAGGGTGCAGAATATAGGGGAAAATCTTTCCATTCTATCTGCCACGGCAATAGTGGTGGGCGAAGGACAGACCATGAAAAGGTCCATTGACCTTGAGAGGGATGTTTCAGTTTTGGGGCAAACACAGTCAGAATATTCTACCCATAGTGTTGCAGTTACTGATAGGATGTAGAGAAAGATCAGATTAATATATGATAGGACCATTTGAAAGGTAGCAGGGAAGAAGCTGTTCTTGAGTTATTAGTATAGTGAAACATATTGTTTCTTGTGTGCTATTGAGACAAAGCATACCATTCCTAGAGTACACAGGGGAGAAGGAAAGGAGAGAGTGCAGAATATAATGCTACAGTCTTAGCTAGGGTGTAGAGAAAGATCAACTTAATATATGGTCGGTCCATTAAAAAGTATGATGGCAGCAGGGAAGAAGCTGATTTTGAGTCAGTTGGAACCTGTCCTCAGACTTTTGTATCTTTTTCCCGATGGAAGAAAGTGGAAGAGAGTGTGTCCAGCTGCATGGGGTTCTTGATTATTCTGACTGCTTTCCTGAGGCAGCAGGAAATGTAGACAGAGTCAAAGGATGGGAGGCTGCTTTTTGTGATAGACTGGGCTATATTCACAACCCTTTGTCATTTCTTGCAGTCCTGGTCAGAGCAGGAGCCCATACTAAGCTATGATACATCCAGGAAGGATGCTTTCTTTGGTGCATCTGTAAAGATTGGTGACTGTCATAGCGGACATACTGAATTCCCTTAGCCTTCTGAGAAAATAGAGGCATTGGTGGGATTTCTTAACTCTAGCATTGCCATGGAAGTGCTGTTGAATAGCAAATTATTCTGTAACTTGTGAAATAGTTCTTCCTGAGCCCAACCAAAAGCTGTAAGAAATATCACAACATTAGGTTAAAGTGCAATAGATTTATTTGGAATCACAAGCTTTCAGAATGCTATTCCTTCATCAGGTGAGCGATGAAGAACCAAAAACTGATTTTGCCCGAATTTATGAAATAATTTTCTCCTATCATAGAATCCCTACACTGCAGAAAGAGGCCATCTGGCCCATCGATTCTGCACTGACCACAATTCCACCCAGGCCCTACCCCTTTATCTCTACACATTTACCCGCTAATCCCTCTAACCTACACATCTCAGGACACTAAGGGGCAATTTTAGCATGACCAATCAACCTAACCCCTACATCTTTGGACTGTGGGAGGAAACTGGAGTACCCGGAGGTAACCCACGCAGACACAAGGAGAATGCGCAAACTCCACACAAACAGTGACCCAAGCCGGGAATCAAACCCTGGTCCCTGGAGTTGTGAAGCAGCAGTGCTAACCACTGTGCTACCTTATCCTTTACAATTCTCTCCAAACATCAAAATATAACTCATCTGGAAGCGTGATTGTACCGGGTGATTGATCATGAATCCTCAGCTGCTCCAGTGGATCTCTGTGGCATCAAACTATTCATCATGATCACTATTTTCCTAATGCTCGTGGAGATTACAAGACAAGTATTATCATTGCTTCCAGTAATTATTGCTGTCATTGCCCATGTGGATTAGTCGCAATAACAGTGAGATTTACTGTAATGCTTTCATATCTCACGATGACTCAGTGTCATCAGCCCATCTCTTGCATTTAATAAGCTAATTCCTCAAAGAGATTGATCAAGTTCCTTGAATTTCTTGCAAAAATCCAAGTGCTCTGATTCCAAACTATTCATGTATTCATCAACTATGTGCCATCAATAATATATATATATTTTTTTAAGGTCTTTGAAATCGCTGTATTCATCATCCCTAAACAGGTTCAGCAGAACAGAGCCTGGAGTTGAATATCACCTCATCACTTTATGCATGCCAGTTACATTTTAGCATAGGAATGACTATTGGTCTTTTAATGGATCATATGACAATCTTTTGTTTCCTATTTAAGTGGCAGCATCGACTCATGTAAGATAAACAATTAATGCCTGTGTTAAAATAAAGGACAAAAGAATGCCACTTTTGCAAAATAGATATTGGAGAAGTGCTTTCAACACACAGACACAGTACAGAGCAGAAACAGGCTTTTTTTGGCCCGACAAGATGCGTCAGGACTTTTTTTGCTCGCACAAAGTGTGCTTAGACATTCTTTGCCTCTAATCAATAATAAATACAACCTGTACTTTATCAGGGACTTGAGGACAGATGTGCCTTTCTGGTATTATTCTCACAATAGGCTCGTTGCCCTTAAATCCCTGTGAGGGAGAGGCAAGATTGCCGTCAGCTTAATCCCTAGCCTTTGCTGCCTTGTGAGTCGGTATTTCATTTTTCAGCTCTTTTGTCTCTGAGAGAAATAGCTGGCACATGGTTCAGGCATTGGTAAGAACCTTTCCGGCATAGTAGAAGGTGTGACTAGTTGTTCAAGATTGCCTTGTGAAGGTTTGCCTCAATCAGATCTTTAATTAAGTTTAAACGTGCAGAGTGTGGTCAATCTATATGTTGATACTTTCAAATGATTAGATAGTATTTTAAAATCAAGTGATTTAAATCCATAAGGAGAAAAATAAGTTGGCATAAAATATCAGAAGGAATAACAGATTTTGTCTTTCACGTGATTTATTAGTGCATTAGTACAACACTGCAATGGCTTTACTGTGAAAAATCTCCTGGTTGGCACATTCCACCGCCTGTTCAAATAAACTAAGGGAGACTTTAGTATGGCCAATGCACCTAACCCACACACCTATTTGGACATTAAGGGACAATTTAGCATTGCCAATGCACCTAACCGGCACATCTTTGGACACTAAGGGACAATTTGGTATGACCAATGCACCTTAGCATGGCCAATCCTCCTAAACTGCACATCTTTGGACACTAAGGGGCAATTTAGAATGGCCAATGCACTTAACCAGTACATCTTTAGATACTAAGGAGCAATATAGAATGGCCAATGCACCTAACCTGCACATCTTTGGACAATAAGAAGCAATTTAGTATGGCCAATCCACCTCACCTTTACATCTTTGGAGTGTGAGAGGAAATTGGATCACCCGGAGGAAACAATTTAGAATGACCAATGCACCTAATGTGTGTACCTTTGGACACTAAGGGGCAATTTAGCATGACCAATGCACCTAACCTGTGTATATTTGGATACTAAGGGGCAATTTAGAATGACCAATGCACTTAACCAGCACATCTTTGGAAATTAAGGAACAATTTAGAATGGCCAATGCACCTAACCTGCATATCTTTGGAGTGTGGGAGGAAACCGGATCACCCAGAGGAAACCTACACAGACATGAATGAGAACGTCAAATTCTGCACAGGAAATTCACTGGGAATCAGTGCTATGAGGCAACAGTGGTAATCACCCAGTATTTGCCCTGTTGGTTTTTTTTTACTGGCTATTTGATCTTTGTCTTATTACTACTTGATATGCACAGTCATTGCAATCCAGCAATGTGCCGATTTTTTCTGAATCTCTAGTTCCCATTGTCATTGTAAATGCATCTCTTTATATTTGCAAAACACACGAGAAAGGGTATAATTAACAAAATTGTTCTTTGATTTGTTCGAGTACCTAGAAGTGGCAATTCTTCCTTTATAGCTAAAGTCACATTCTGTTCACTGAAGGGGAAAAAAGGTTCATGAAAGTCGAAGGATATTTTTTTCAGCAAACTGAATTTTGGGAATGTTGAGGAGGAAGATTTAAGAAACTGGAAGGTTGGCAGTTCACAAAAGACTCGGAAGCTGGAAGAAAGATTTTCAATGCCTTAAGAAAGCCTTAGAGTGCTGAGGGAAGGTTTTAGGAGTGTGCTATATTAGCAGGATAAGTTCCTAAGTACTTCAAGCGTAAGTCAACAAAGAAAACTACAGGATGTCTCAAGTTGTTTCAAGTAGGAGGACACAAGACAGAAAAGAAGAAAGGTGGGGGCCAAAAGAGTTGATCTCAGGGCATCATGAAGAAAAGGAGATCTGGTATGGTGATTCAAGGAGATTGTCAGCAAGAGACACACTTAACGTTTGGAGGTGGAATTTCGGCTGTAAATGGAACCAACTCTTATGGCTTGGATAGGCCAGATATTATTTGCACTCAGTTTGACAAGTCTTTCTTGGGTTTCCCTAGAATTCCTTGGCTTACTGCTAAATTGCTATGATAAAATCTACCCCTAAGCCAGTAAGGGGTGGCCGAGTGGTATTATTGCTGGACTCTCAATCCCAATGTGGCAGATGGTGGAGTTTGAATTCAATAAGAATTATTTGGAATTAATAATCTACTGATGGCAGAACACTACAGTGCAGAAAAAGCCAATTGAGTCTGCACTGATGCATGAAAGGCCTGACCTGCCCACCTGCCAGTACTTGGCCCATAGCCTTGAATATTATGGCATGCCAAGTACTCATCCAGATATTTTTTAAAGGATGTGAGGCACCCCTCCTCTACTATTCTCCTAGACAGTGCAGACAGTCACCACCCTCTAGATAAAAAGGTTTCTCCTCAAATTCCTCCTAAATCATTGTCAATCATCAGAAAAACCCAACTACTTCACTAATGTCCTTTTGGGAGAGGAAATCTGCCATCCTTACCTTGCCTGGATTATATGTGATTCCAGAGTCACAGCAATGTGGTTGACTAGAGATGGGCAATAAATGCTAGCCAGCTAGCAACGCCTATGTAATAAGAATGAATTTAAAAAATGAGCCAGTGTTTTAAAATGTAACCTTTGCTACATTTGAATCCACAGTCGTTATCCTACTTTCTCAGAAGCTAAGAAAATACAGCATGTCCATTACAAGTCTCATTAATTTCTATAGAAAAGCATCTCTTCCAGTTACATCAAAGCTTGGCATGTCTCCTGCTCTGACCAAGACCACAAGAAACTACAAAGTGTTGTGAACCTAACCCAGTCTATCATGCAAACCAGCCTCAAAGCAATTTTGAAGGATAATTGTCAGATCACTGCTTGCTGACAAACACTGGAGTGGGTCTAGAACTGTCACCTTTGGAGCTGAAAAGTGCTCAGTCTATCTCAGATCATCCTCAGATAATAGAATCATAGAATCCCTACTGTGCAGAAGGAGGTCATTTGGCCCATCAAGACTGTACCAGCAACAATCCTACTGTGGCCCTATCCTTGTAATCACAAGTGTTTACCCTAACACTTGGGGCAATTTGGCATGTCCAATCAACCAAATCCATACATCTTTGGAGTGTGGGAAGAAATGGGATTACCCAGAAGAAACCCATGCAGATATGAGGAGAATGCACAAACTCCACACAGACAGTCACCCAATCTGAGAACTGAACCTGGGTCCCTGGTGCTGTGAAACAGCAGTGCTAACCACTGTGCCACAGTGCTGTGTGTTAATCCAGTGTTAATCCAGCATGCTAATTGAATGCCTTCAGGGTTAATGGTATTTTGGTGAGGGTCATAATTGGGTTCTTGCCTGTACGCACATGTGTAGGAGTAGGTTGACAGCTTAGTCATTGGTATTACAGTTACAGATCAGAGCTAAATGGCTGGAGCACTTTCCCACAGAATAATAATGATTGTAGATTTAATTATATTTAAGAAAGCTCCCAGTCAGAAGATTGTGACAACATCCCATGTCAGATATTTGAGCACAAAATCTAGGTCTGCACTCCAGCACAGCATTGAATGAGCATCTCACCATCAGAGGAGCTATATTTCAGATCAGACATTGAACATTCTAATGCATGTGAAAGATCCATGTTACTATTTTAGACAAGAGAAATAAAGTAGCCAATATTTATCTTTTAACCAACATCACGGGCTGACGAATCTGCAAAGGGTCATCATGTCTTGCAGTGTTGGCTCTATTCTCTGTCCACAGATGCTGTCAGACCTGCTGAGATTTTCCAGTATTTTCTGTTTTAGTTCTAGATTCCAGCATCCATCGTAATTTGCTTTTCTAAGTTGTCAACTGTCAAGCTTTGCTCAAATTCTAACCAGGCAGGTTGAATCAGATTAGTTAATGCATTGCCCTGGGATAGTGAACCATAGAATGGCTCACACATATTCTGTTCAGTTGAACACCTTTGGTATTCTTGTGAGTTGTCCTAATGAGTGTGAGTTGAAAATCTTTATCAACATGTATTCTTCATTTCAGGAAGATGTACCCTTTGAAATTTGGCATTCTTGCCTCTGTCCCAATGAGTGCAGAGAAAAAAATCAATGATATGTATATTTTCTAAAAACAAGCTTTAAAAATAATTCTTGATATAAAATTAGGAGTGGTAACCTGGTACAGATCTGAAAATAGATTTATCACAAGTTTGTGAGAAAAAATAATCAATTTTAATCAGTGTCAATGCATATGAATAAGCTGATTTTAAATAGCTTGAAATGACTTTTTAAAAATATACTGAAAGACTTGTTAGTTACATTGATGCATAATATTCAGTAACATTCTGAATTAAAAAAAAACTCAATGTAGTTTGAAAATATGCCTGTTAGTGTCCTTGTATCAATAGAGGTTTAATTTTTAATACTTCTTAGAAAGTCTGCAAATGAGCACAATTAGCAGAAACATTCAGATGACATTTATCTTATCCTGAAAATGTGTTCAGATTTGTAGATGGGGCTTGCTTGTAGCACGAAAGAGCTCAATTTGCATGATGTTTTGTGTTAGTTACCCTGCTAAAGAGGCTGGTTCGATTGGTTGTCTAAGAAGTGGTTCAGAATAATGCCAAAAGTGTGGATTCAATTCCCATCCTAGCTAAAGTATCATTGATGCTGCCCGATCATAAGTTCATAAGAAATAGGAGCAGAATTAGGCCTTTAGGCCCATTGAGCCTACTCTGTCATTCAGTTATGGCTGATATACTTCTCATCCTTATTTTCCTGCCTTCTCTCCATAGCCCTTCAACTCATTATCAATTAAAAATCTATCCACCTCTTCCTTACTCACTGTTCCAGCATCCATCACAATTTGGGGTAGTAAATTCCAGGCTCACAAGCCTTTGAGGGAAATAGTTTTGCAGTTCTGTTTTAAGTTTGCTACCTCTTAACTATAAGGCTATGGCCTCTCATCTTAGAATGTCCTACAAGAGGAAGCATTCACTCCATGTCTATTTTATCCATGCCTTTTATCATCTTGTATACCCTCAGTTTGATCTCTCCCTCATTCTTCTAAATTTCAGAGAGTATAGGCCTAAACTGTTCAATCTCTCTTCATACAACAAACCACTCACCTCCAGAACAAATCCCTCATCTCTGGGCAAACCTTTCATCTCTGGACAAATCCCTCATCTCTGGTTCAAATGCTAAGTGTCATGTATGTTACAGTGGTGAATCACAAAAGCACAGAGAGGATTCACAAAACACAGCAATGGAGATGGCGCAAATTTGTCACTACCACTTGGTACAGATATGCAGTTATGTAGTTAGCTGTGAAGACTCAGTGGATAGATGAATGATATACAGCACCAAGCTCATTAACCAACCCACTTGCCCTCTTGATTTGATGTGATTTGATTAAGTTAATATGGTGTTGGGATACAGTGAAAAATATTGTTGCTTGTGAGCTCTACAGACAAAACATTCCATTCATAGATTGCACTGGGGAGATGGAAAGGATAGGGTGCAGAATATAGCACTGCAGTCAAGGATAGGTTGAAGAGAAAGATCAGCTTAATATATGCTAAGTCCATTCAAACTCTGATAGCAGAAGGAAAGAGTCAGTCAGTATGTGTTCTCAGAATTTTGTATCTTTTTCCTAAAGGAAGAAGATGGAAGAGAGTATGTCCGGGACACGTTGGGTCCTTGATTATGCTGTCTGCTTTTCTGAGGCAGTATGAAGTGTAGACACAGTCAGTGGATGGGAGGCTAATGGACTGGGCTATGTTCACAATCCTTTATAGTTTCTTGCAGTTGAGGTTAGAGCAGGAGTGAAATGCAATACATCTGGATAGGATGCTTCCTATGGTTCATCTGTAAAAATTGGTGACAGTCATAGGATGATTGGGAGGGGGGTGGTTTATATTGAGTTTTAAGAGCCAGGGCAGTGGTAGGAGTATGTTGGTGTATGGTGAGGAGAGACACAGAGCGAAGCAGAAACTTAGTCCCAGGAATGACACAGTAGCATAGTGGTTAGTTAGCACTGATACCTCATATCACCAGAGACCCAAGTTCGATTCCAGGCTTGGGTCACTGTCTGCGTGGAGTCTGCACGCTCTCCCCGCGTCTGCATGGATTTGCTCCAGATGCTCTGGTTTTCTCCCACAGTCCAAAAGACATACTGGTTGGGTGCATTGGCTATGCTAAATTCTCCCTCAGTGTACCCGAACAGGCAACAGAGTGTGGCAACTAGGGGGTTTTCACAGTAAGTTCATTGCAGTGTCAATGTAAGCCTACTTCTGATTAATAGATCAACTTTAATTGATAAAATTTAATTTATAAATTTAATTCCCAGATCTTTTGCTGGAAAGGTTGAAGCTCAAACAATGGAGCCCAGGGCAGCAGAAGGCGGCGCGCTGATTGGCTGCTTGTATTTCCCGCCGCTAACGCGATTGGTCAGAAAAAGACTTTTCTCTGATTGGTGGCCTGTTCGCGTCCAATAGGAAGCCAGCGGCAGCTGATTGGCGGCGGCTATCCAGGCTGCGAGGTGATTGGTGGGGTCGCCCGGGCGCTGCTGAGAGGGGATTGGTCCATTCCCTCTCCCCTCCCCCACCCCCGACGATCCCTCTCCCACTTCTCCCGCTCAATGGCGGCGGCTTCGTGCGGCGTTTCCTCAGTTCCCGAGGCCGGGGCTTCGGCCGCCCCGGGCCATCCCCAGGCCGCGCTACCCAGCACCCAGTGGCCGCTCAGGCGGTACGGCCGCTTCCTCCTGAAGGGAGGAGGAGGCCCCAGAGCCTGGGAGGTGAGACGGGGTGGGGTGGGTATTTTGAGGGTCGAATTATTTTGGGGGGGGGGGTTCGGGATCAAAGGGGCATTTTGGGGAGTGGGTTCGAGGTATTTTGGGGATCAGAAGGTATCTTGGGAGGGCAGGGGTACTTTGAAGGGTCGAATTAGTTTGGGGGTCTGGGTCAAGGTGGGGGGTGTATTTTGGAGTCAGGGATCAAGGGTGGGTATTTTAACGGTCAGGTTATTTTGGGGTCAGAACGTATCTTGGGGTTAGGGGTATTTTGGGGGTCATGGGTCAAAAGGTTATTTTGAGGGTTGGGGTATTTTGGGAGAGCTGGGGGTATTTTGGAGTTAGGTTATTCTGGGGTTCGGGGATATTCTGGCAGTCAAGGGGTATGCTAGTGTCAGGGGTATTTTGGGAGATCAAGGGGTATTTACAGTCAGGTTATTTTGGTGTTCAGGAGGTATTCTGGTGGTCAGGAGGGGTTCAGGGAGGTATTCTTGGGTCAAGGGGTAGTTTGGGAGATCAGGGAGTATTTTGCAGTTGTTGTTGTGGGGTGCAGGGGGTATTCTGGTGGTCAGGAGGAGTTCGGGGAGTATACTAGGGTCAGGGTATGTTTTGGGAGATCAGGAGGTATTTTGCAGTTGTGTTATTCTGGGATTGGAGTATTCTGCAGTCGGGATATTCTGACGTCAGGGTATTTTGTGGTTGGGTTATTTGGGGAGGTTGTGTATCTTGGGGGTTAGGGGTATATCTGAGTTCAGTGGGTATTCTGGGTATTTTTGGTACGCAGGGGAATATTTTGTGGGATATGGAGTAGGTGGGAATATTTTTCAGGGTGCAGGGTAGAAGGGTATTTCCTTGGGAGCTGGGGCAGGAGTGGATAGTTGGGATGTAGGGTAATAGAGGACATTGGAGTGATGTAGGGTCTGAGTGGATATGTTGAGTGGATATGTTGAGCAGACGCATTGATGGAGCATCAGATAGAACGAAGTATATCAGGAGGTATGTACGTACACATATACAAACATACTTATGAGGAGTTGGATGGCTTGAATCTGCTTTGCCATTTGATCATATTTTCTCGCATTATTTTCCTCCATGTGCCAAATAATTGTCCATTCACTTTAGCTATCTATATCTTTTACAGATTCCGAATTCACAACTTATTCTCTCCCCTTCCTTAGCAACGATGTCTTTGGCCCTTTCAGCAAAATCAGGACACTAAGGAAATTTGGCTTGTTTGCTACAGCTGTCTCCAACTTTTATCGATGCACCATAGAAAGCATCTTTCTGGATTTATCTCAGCTTGATATGGCTCCTGCTCTGTTCAAGACCACAAAGAGTTGTGAATGAAGTCCAGTCCATCACTCAACCCATCTTCCCATCCATTGACACTATCTATACTATCTGCTGCTTCAGAAAAGCAGCTAGCATAATCGAGGACTCCAAAAACCCCAGACATTCTCTCTTCCACCTTCTTCCATCAGAAAAAAGATAAAAGAAAGTCTGAGAATACATACCAACTAATTCAAAAGCTTCTTTCTTGCTGCCATCAGACTTCTGAATGGACTTGCATCACATTAAGTCAATCTTTACATCCTAGCAATGACTGTAACACTACATTCTGCGCACTGTCCTTCCCTATATGTGGTATCTTTTATGTGTTTAGCATGCAAGAAACATGCATGTTTTCATTATATATTAACATGTGATAATAAATCAAATCACTGATGTAGATTTTTAAATAGCAGAGGCTTTGAATTGATCCACTTGTTAGATTTTGTCAACCAGTTGAAACTTTCATCCCTCCTTCCGGTTAGCTAACCAATCGTCTGGCCATATTAAAAATTATCTTCAGTTTTGTGTAGTAAGCAACCTTTTAATATGGTACCTTGTCAAGTGCCTCTTAAGTACACCACATCTATTGATTCCCCTTTAGCCACATCACTTTCTCGAATAACTTGTTAGTCAAACATGATTTCTCTTTCACAAAACTATGTTGACTCTTTGATTTCAATAAGATTTTCCAAGTATCCTGCTATAATCTTAATAATCAAGTAAGAAGGTATATGGAGTTTATTGGATAGGCAGGAATATGACAGCTATAATGGGGGTATGAGGTATTGAGGCAGCATCTGGAGTGGAAGAGGCATTATGATTAGGAGATAGTATATTAGGATATGTTTTAATAAAATATTTATTTATAATTGTCGCTGGTAGGTTTACATTGACACTGCAGTGAAGTTATGGTGAAAATCCCCTAGTCATGAGTGTGGCGCCTGTCTGAGTATACTCTGGGAGAATTTAGTATTACTGTTGCACCTAACCAGCACGACTTTCAGACTTAGAGGAAACCGGAGCACCTGGAGAAAACCTACGCAGACGTGTAGAGAATATGCAGACTCCGCACAGAAAGTGACCCCAGCTGGAAACTGAAGCTGCGAGTCTGGCGCTGTGAGGCAGCAGTGCTAACTACTGTGCCACCGTGATATAAACAAAATGTGCTGTTTGAGGGAAATGAACTGATAATCAAGGCTTTATGAGAGTGAGAGACTATTTGAAGCAGTGTGGGTGGCTACCAGATATTTTGTCTCATTTCGACTCACCTGCTACTCTTCAGGATCTCAGTAATGTTTTTCAAATGAAAATCCTGGTTATCCAGTTCTCATTAGTAAAATGTTCTATTTTGAATTGAGCATCTGATGTGAATTTGAATGAAAACTGTGTCTTGAGCAGAGTCAGTAGGGAGAATGATACAATGAACTTGCAAAATCATACCATGCTTGCCCTCAATTTCCAGCTACAGAATTGTCTATCAAAATATATTCTCTGTCCAGTGAAATAATGATTGACGTCTACTCTTTTCTATTTAATCTATTTCACTTACTGCTCATGATGCAGTCTCCTCTACATTGATGACCAGGTGGCCATTTTGCAAGAAATGTTCAGTCTGTAAATGTAACCAAAGCTTCAAGCAGAATCCCTACAGTGCAGAAGGAGGCCATTCAGCGTCTTGAGTCTGCACTGACAACACCTCACTTAGGCCCAATCCCTGTAACTCGCAAACCCCTCTAACCTACACATCCCGTGACACAAAGAGGCAATTTAGCATAGCCCACACACTTAACCCACACATTTGGACTGTGGGATGAAACCAGAGCACCTGGAGGAAACCCATGCATACATGGTGAACGTGCAAACTCCATACAGACAATGACAATGGGAATTGAAGCCAGACCCCTGAGGTGTGAGGCAGCAGTGCTAACTACTGTGCTACCATGCCAGCCCAAGCCATCATTTTAATCATCTGCCCCACTCCCATTCTAAGTCAGCCTCCCACATTATTCTGGTGACTTGATGCACAGCACCTCGTTTTGAGTAGACACTTTGCAGCTTTCTGGATTCAATGCTGATTTTTTTTTTAACATTCATTTGTGGGACGTGGCCATTGCTCAATGGCCAGCATTTATTGGCCATCCTTAATTGCCTGACATTGCTGTGGCTCTGGGGTCACATGTCTGCCAGACCAGGTAAAGACAGCAGATTTCTTTCCCTAAAGGACATTAGTGAGCCAGATGATTTTTTTTTTCTTACAATCGACAATGGTTTCATGATCATCAGTAGATACTTAATCCCAGATTCTTTTTTTATTGAATTCAAATTCCACAATCTGCCATGGCAGGATTTGAACCGGGGTCCCCTGGAACGTTAGTTTAGTTTCAGATTGATAGTCTAGCGATAGTACCACTAGGCCATCGCTTCCCCCTGAAGTTAACATAGAGATCATAGCCTCCATTCATCTCATTTTATTTTTTATGAAGACCTGCTGTTAGTGGTAATTCTGCTTTTCCCATTTGCAGCTCATCTAAACTCAGTTTCTTTATTTGTCCCTTTACCACCTTTTGCCTTTCACTGTCACTTCATTTGTCATTTAATCTCTCCCGCCTTCTGCCCTATTGCAGTTCTTCCCTATTGTTTCAGCTGCCCTCCTGACCTTTTCCGTGCCTCTGTATTTGCTTAAAACCTGTTAGATGTCTCGCTTTCTCAGCTGTCTTGAAACATTAACTTTGTTTTCCCTCTCTGGTGGTATTGCAGAACATTTTCAGCATTCTCTTATTTATTTTAGATTTCAAAGGGGCTGGTGCACTTGGCACAGAGGCTTGTTCCAAATCTTTTCTCCAGTCTGATAGTCAAGCAGCACCCTGTTTGAAATAGCCAATATTTGTTTTCTTTTCAGGCTTTGGTATGTTGAATCTCAGAAGTCTAGAATATAAACCCTTTTTACGGATGGGATGTGAGCTTTCTCTTGCTTGTTAAACTTCCAAATCTAATCACTTCCCAGAGTTGACCCTAGTCCCTCCTAATTTTACCTCTTTCTCAACCTTATTGGGCAGTAAGTACAGTGGTTAGCACTGCTGTCTCACAGTGCCAGAAATCCTGGTTTGATTCCCTGCTTGGGTCACTGTCTCTGTGAAGTCTGCACAATCTCCCCATGTCTGCGTGTGCTTCCTCTGAGTGCTCTGGTTTCCTACCACATTTCAAAGATGTGCAGGTTAGGTGGATTGGCCATGCTAAGTTGACCCTTAATGTCCAGAAGATTAGCAGGGTATATATGTGGGTTTACAGAGATAGGCCCTGGGTGGATTTTGTTAGAATGTAACAAATGTGACAAAATGTAAATGTAATGTGACCAGTGGGAACAAGATGTCAGGTTCAGCTGACCCAGTAAAACATGCAACCAGTCGCAGTGATGTAATAGTCAGCGGACCAACTAGCTCACTAGAAATGAGGAACTATATAGAATTGTGCAAAACTCGGAGTGGCCCAGGGTGAGGCTCCAAATTTGGAGTAATGGTGTTTCTTTATTAAAGCCTTTCTTTGATTTATAAGTTGGAGTAAGTTTTGTTGTTTCATTAGCGCATTTTGAAGAGTTCCTTCTGAAGAAACAGATTTGTGATTGGTGCAGAATCGATGGGCCAAATGGCCGCCTCCTGCACTATAGGGATTCTGTGATTCTTCTATGATTCTTCCTGCACCCGATGATGCACAGGTTGGACATTAATCTGTTCCTGTAGCTAATTGTTCTTGGAACAGGTCGCTAGCCAGAGGCTTTTATCGCTTGAGCATAGAACCCTGACAAGTTGAAGGACATCATTAGAACAGAGTTGACGAGGAACGTCTCTCAGAAGGTGGTGAATCTCTGGAATTCTCTGTCCATTGAAGTGGTAAAGGCTGCCTCGTTGAATATGTTTAAGTCACAGGTAGATAGATTTCTGATAGATAAGGGAATTAAGGGTTATAGGGAGCAGGCAGGAAAATGGAACCTATCCATTTGAGACCAGCCGTGATCTTATTGAATGGCAAGGCAGGATTGAAGGGCTAGATAGCCTACTGCTCCTCTTAGTTCTTGTTCTTATGTTCTTATCACACCGCATCAAGCATTACCATACACTCTCTTGCACACACACACACACACACACAGACGCATGCACACAAACTAAAGGACAATTCAGCGTGGCCAATCCAGTTAATCTTTTAGACTTGTAAAGTTCTAACAGGGTTACATAGGGTGGCTTCAGAAGAATATTCTACATAGGTTGGGGGTGGTGGGGGAACTTTGGAGGAGTCCAGAACTGGGAATCATAGTTTGAAGATCAGGGATAAAGCTTTTATGACTGAGGTGAAGAGGAATTTCTTCAACCTGAGGGTGATGAATCTGTCAAATTCATTATCACAGAAAGAAATGTGATTTCAGGAAGAAATAAGAAATAGTTGTTGGGGTTAAAGGGTAAGAACTCAGTAAGAATTTAGCAACACCAATTTATAATCCAACCGATTTATTTGATAGTAAAAAAGCGAGCTTTCGACTCTGTGTCTTCCTCAGGCAAATGCTCAGAGCATTTGCCTGAGGAAGACACAGAGTCGAAAGCTCGCTTTTTTACTATCAAATAAATCGGTTGGATTATAAATTGGTGTTGCTAAATTCTTACTGAGTTCTTACCACCCCAATCCAACGCCTGCATCTGTACATCGGGTTAAAGGGGTCAAGGGATATGGGGGAAGGCATTGTGGCACAATGGTTAGTACTGCTGCCTCAAAGTGCTCAGGGTCCCAGGTATGATTCCCAAATTGGGTCACTTTGCAGAGTCTGCATGTTCTCCCTGTATCTGCGTGAATTTCTTCCGGGTCCTCTGGTTTTCTCCCACAGTCAAATATTAGATGAATTGGTCATGCTAAATTGCCCCTTAGTGTCCAAAGATGCACGTGTTAAGTGGAGTGGCCATGTTAAATTACCCCTTAATGTCAGGGGCAACTAGCTAGGATATTTGCATAGGGGTAGGGTGGGTTTGTGATCAGTGTAGACTCGATGGGCCGAATGGCCTCCTTCCGCAATGTGGAATAATATGCTTCTATGAAGTTGAGATCAAGATTTTGAACTCAACGATCAGCAATGATCACAATGAATGACAGAGCAGATTCGGAGGGCCGAGTGGTTCTATTTTAGATGTTTCTATACTCTGTGGACTGTGAGGGAGCAATGCTAACCACTGGGCCACTGTGCTATATCTCCCCCCTAATCTTACCTATTTCCTCAAATATAATCGATAGAGGAAACAAACCTATAGTATATATAGAGTTACTGATATTACATTCCTGCATCATTTTGTTCATTTCACCTTGGCTGATCCCTCCCGGGATGCAGCGATCAATTTAACATGGCCATAGTGTGGCACGACTGCAACCAACCCAGCCTTCTGTGCTGCGTAGCCATTCCGTCCTAATGGAAACAATATAAAAAACAGATTCTTGTGATATTAAACAGGACAGATGGCATAGAAAGGGTGTGAGATTATGACTGACGTATGCAGGAACTGTGAAATAGCAGGAGGCGGTATATTGAAGGGTGTGAGATTATGTCTGTTGTTTGAGGGTGATGTGAGATGGAATATCTTGAAGTGGCATGTGATACTGGATTGTGAAGGGGTGTGAGGTAGCAGGAAGCAGTCTGGTGCTCAGAGTAAACTCACGGACTCGGTGAAACACTCGGTTCACAAATTTCCAATCTGGCTCACGGCTCCAGAAGTGCATGACAAAGCAGAAATATTAGGCACATTCTTGAACATGGAAGGAAACGGATCATTAAGTATGGCAAAGCTGGTTTTGATATCTGAACTGATCCATTAATTCATTTTTACTTTGTAGGTGTTTGAGTCCAGTCCAGAAAAGGGCCTTCTGTTTCTGACAATTGTGCAGTCTGGCCATTTCCTCATCTCCCAAGGTGCGACAACCTTACTGGTAAGTTGCAGGCAAGCAGTTTCCCGATACTATTTACGTATATCACAGTGCACTTACAAAAGCCGGCTGTCAAAACCCTGTCTCCTGCCTCAGACTTGAGAAGCGATAATTAAGTGAGCTGTGGAGGTTTGTTACTGATCAGAGAGATCTTTTCTTTTTGTTGGATTTGAAATAACTTCTCAGGTCTCCAGAGAGATGTGGTCTAATGTGGGGGAAAATGCACAAGGGCAAAGTTGTTTTGATGCTCAGATTGTCATAATGTCGCCACATGACAATTCCTCTCATTGCGCCTAGGCGCCCTAGTCACGAAAGCAGCTATCAGTTGACTTTTGAACTGGAAAAAAAAGTACAAGATGTGACAGGAGAGGATTGGTGGGGAGTATTTCGGTACATGGGAGAAGCTTCCCCATGCTTGATGAATGCAGCAAGTCCATAATAATCTTGGTTTAAATTTTATTTATTAGTGTCACAAGTAAGCTTACTTTAACACTGCAGTGAAGTTACTGTAAAAATCCCCTAGTCGCCACACTCCAGAACCTGTTCAGATACACTGAGGGAGAATTTAACACAGCCATTGCACCTAACCAGCACATCTTTTGGGCTAATACATTGACAATAAGTTGGGAGTTGCAGGGCATTGTGCATTTTGTGTTTTTTGGTTGTTGTGTTATCTGTCTCAATGCGTTGAAGTTTGCGCTAATGCAGCATCCAGTTAAACAAAGGGATGCAATTAAGTTACTGTGAAAATCCTCTCGTCACTGCACTTCAGTATCAGTTCGGGGGAAAATTTAGCATGGCTAATGTACCTAACCAGCACGTTGTTTGAACTGTGAGAGCATATGCGGATTGCTACACGTGGCTTTATTACAAGTTGAAAAATAGCATTGGAGAGAAAAGAAATCATGATAAAAACCAATCATTGCAGCACAATTACTGTATCAGATTTTTGAAGTTAAATACTTGCGAATTGTAAAACAATAGCAAGCATTGCTGGGAGATCTCAACAGGTCTGAAGACAGAACAGAGCCAATGTTTCGAGTCAGGGACAAAGGGCCAATCAGACTTGAAACGTTGGCTCTTCTCTCTCCACAAATGCAGTCAGACCCACTGAGATTTTCTAGCATTTTTAGTTTTTGTTTCAGATTCCAGCATCCTTTGTATTCTGCTTTTGGCAAACATTGCTGGATTTTTGAGAGAAGCGCAATAAATATAAAACACAAACAAATATCTTTCCAAAAGAAGCAATAAGTTTTGTTTCCTGCTTAAAAAAACACACACACAAGGAATGCTACGTCAGGTAGGTAACAAAATTTACCCTGGGGAGGATGTGTGTCTGTATGTGTGTGCCAGCATGTGTGTATGCGTATGTGTACAAATGTAGGAAATAATACATTGCATTTAAAAGGTTCCTCGAAGGAGTCACTGTGAATGGAAGCATGCAGGAACTGAACTCTGCCTTAGGGCAGTCAAGAATAAGCCTAAACAGCAAGATCCTGGCGCTGTAAATAAGAGGACAGTTGCAGTGCATCTCTCGGAATGATAGACACACAGATTCCACCCCTGCATGAACCTACTTGATTGATGCCTGATTGGAATTGCGTCCCTATTCTGCTTTTAGGAGAAACCTTTGCCTAGTTGTGTCAATGAGCAGAGTCAGTATGTGGAATGCAGGCGAGAGGAAATCAGACTCACTTACGTATATATATATATATAATATATATATATATAGAAAACATATATATATAGTTTGCTGATTTGCGAAGCATACATTAAGTAAATTTCACAAGCTGGAATTAAGTTGCCAGCAGCGTCACACTGATGTGAATCTGCCCTGACCAGGCAGTTTCATTCTGCTTTGCTCAAGAGTTGGGTTGATCATCAATTTGAGATTTACATTTTCAGTTGATTATTACATTCGCTTTGCACAGATGCTAAACTTGCTGTGTAAGTGTACTCAGGAATGGTTGCCTAGGTCTCACTTGGGCAGTGGATTCATAAAGTGCACTGACTACCTGCTGCACTAATTGCGCAGTGTCAAATTGTATGATATCATCATTATTTTCCTATCTGACTTCTGTTGTGGGCAAAGTCTTGGAAAGAATTATAAGGGATAGGATTTATAAGTATCTAGAGAGAAATAAATTGTTTAGGGATAGTCAGCACGGTTTTGTGAAGGGTAGGTCGTGCCTCACAAACCTTATTGAGTTTTTTGAGGAGGTGACCAAAGAGGTAGATACGGGTAAGGCAGTTGATGTAGTGTATATGGATTTTAGCAAAGCGTTTGATAAGGTTCCCCATGGTAGGCTACTGCAGAAAGTGCAGATGCATGGGATTGAAGGTGATTTAGCAGTTTGGATTAGGAATTGGCTAGCTGATAGAAGACAGGGTGGTGGTTGATGGGAAATATTCAACCTGGAGTGCAGTTACAAGTGGTGTACCTCAAGGATCTGTTTTAGGGCCACTGCTGTTTGTCATTTTTATAAATGACCTAGATGAGGGTGTAGAGGGTTGGATTAGCAAATTTGCTGATGATACCAAAGTGGGGGGAGTTGTAGACAGCGAGGATGGATGTAACAGTTTGCAGAGGGACATAGATAGGTTGCAGAGCTGGGCCGTGAGGTGGCAAATGGAATTCAATACGGATAAGTGTGAGGTGATTCACTTTGGTAGGAATAACAGACATATGAAATATAGGGCTAATGGAAGGACCCTTAATAGCGTTGTCGAGCAGAGGGATCTTGGGGTACAAGTACCCCAAAGTACATAGCTCTTTGAAAGTTGGCACCCAGGTTGATAAAGTTGTTAAGAAGGCGTACAGTGTGTTAGCTTTTATTGGTAGAGGGATTGAATTTAGGAGCCATGAGGTTATGTTACAACTGTACAAAACTCTGGTGCGGCCGCACTTGGAGTATTGCGTACAGTTCTGGTCGCCGCATTATAAGAAAGATGTGGAAGCATTGGAAAGGGTGCAGAGGAAGTTTACCAGGATGATGCCTGGTATGGTGGGAAGGCCTTATGAGGAAAGGCTGAGGGACCTGAGGTTATTTTCATTAGAGAGAAGAAGGTTACGCGGTGACCTAATTGAGGCGTATAAGATGATCAAAGGACTGGATAGGGTGGATAGTGAGAGCCTTTTTCCTCAGATGGTGATGACCAACACGAGGGGACATAACTTTAAATTAAGAGGTGGTAGTTATAGGACGGATGTCAGAGGCAGGTTCTTTACACAGAGGGTGGTGAGGGCGTGGAATGCCCTGCCTGCAGCAGTTGTGGACTCGCCTACTTTGGGGCATTCAAATGTTCGGTGGATAGGCATATGGATGATATTGGAATAGTTTAGGTTAGAGGGTCCACTGGCCGGCTCAACATCGAGGGCCGAAGGGCCTGTACTGCGCTGTAATGTTCTATGTTCTATCCTTGCAGCATGTCTGGATATGAACAAAGTGCCCTATGTCATAGGCTGAAGCAATCCATGTTCATAGACAGCAAGACCTGCCAACACAGATACTTGGGCTGATGAGTGGCAATTAACATTCCTGCCACACAAGTGTGTGGAGTATCTTGACTATCTCCCCTTCAAGTTCATTGGCATTACCATCACTAAATTCTTCACTTTGAACTGCCTGGGTGCCTTAGGATGGCAAGGTGGCATAATGGTTAGCACTGCTGCTTCACAGTGCCTGGCACTCAGGTTCCATTCTGGCATCAGGTCATTGCCTCGAGTGGAGTTTGCACATCCTCCCTATGTCTGAGTTGGGTTTCCTCCAGGTGCTGCAGTTACTTCCTATAATCCAAAGAAATGTAGATTAGGTTGATTGGCCATGCAAAATTAATCCTAGTGAGATGGATATTAGCAGGATAAATATGAAGGGTTACGGGAATAGGGCATGGGTGGCATTGTGGTCGGTGCAGGCTCAATGAGCCAAAAGGCCTCCTCCTGCACTGTTGGGATGCTTTGAAAAGGCACATCAATACGTACATCACATTGGAGGCTCAGAGAGTAACTCACCTCCTGACTTGCAAAGCTTGTCGACCACCTACAAGGCGCAAGTCAGAAGAGAGATGAAATCTTCCACACTTGCCTGGATGAGTGCAGTTCCAACCATCAAGAACTGTGATCCAGGGCAAAACAGTCCGCTGTTGGACTGGCACCCCATCCAACATCTTAAATATTTACTCCATTGTAGCGGCAGCAGTGCGTCCCAACTTCGAACTGTACTGCAGCAACTCACCTTTGACAGCACCTTCCCAACCCACTGCCTGTACTGTCTAGAAGCACAAAGGCAGTAGATGCATGTGAACAGCACAATCTGCAAGCTCCCTTCCATGCCATGCACCATCCTGACCTCAGAAGATAGCCATTCCTTCATTCGTTGGATCAAAATCCTCAAATTCCTATTCTAATAACAGGATGTATTTGCAGCTGTTCAAGAAGATGGCTCATTGAAATGTCCTAAGTTAATTTGTCACAATGTAATGTTTATTTATTAGTGTCACAGTAAGTTTGCATTAACACTGCAATAAAGTTACTGTGAAAATCCTGTTCGGTAAACCGAGGGAGAACTTAGCGTGGCAAATGCACCTGAGCAGCATGTCTTTCGGACTGCGGGAGTATACTGGAGCAGATGGAGGAAGCCCACGCAGACATGAGGAGGATGTGTGCAAATTCCACACAAACAGTGACTCAAGCCAGGAATCGAACCCAGGTCCCTGGAGCTGTGAGGCAGCAGTGCTAACCTATGTATCCTCTCACCAATGATGTGTTACATCACGTATTTGGGCAAAGGAATATATTGTGAAAAGAATAAATGAAAATATATCGTGTAGAAAATAAAATGTGATTTTCATGCAAAATCTGAATTCGTCAGCTGCAAGTGGTAATTGTTATTATTCACCTAATTGAACTCAACAACAATTTGCATTTATATAGCATCCTTAAAATAGCACCCTTATCTACTACCTTCAATATTCACTCCTTCTATCACTGATGCATAGTGATAGCAGTATGCAAGGCACACTGCAGCAACTTGTCCAACCTGGCGTGACAACACTTTCCAGACTCACAATCTGAACCACCTAGAAAATTCATGGAAGTGCCAATGCCTGGGAGATTCCCTCCAAACCACACCCCACCCTGACTTGGAATGAGATTGCTGTTCCCTTCACTCGTTGGATCACTTCATTCTCACTTAACTGCTTCCTCTAATTCATGATCGTGGGGAATTGAAGCTTACGCTGACAGACACTGCGTACTAGTTAGTGTTCTCCCAGAATGGGATGTCAGTCCGTCGCAGAGCACGCTCACACATGCACGTATTCACTCTCAGGGCAATCTAACATGACCAATCCATCTAAGCTGAATATCTTTGGACAATAGGAGGAAACCAAAGCACCAGGAAGAAACCCACACAGACAAGGTGTGAAGGTGCAAATTCCACGCAGAATTGCAGCTGAGTTCCTGAGTAGCGAGGCAGTAGTGCTAACCACTGTGCATACCTGGACCAAAATCCTGGAATTTCCTGCTAACAACATTGTGGTATACCATTACCATATGGACTGCAGCGGTTCAAGAAGGCAGCTCACCATCATCTCAAGGAACATTATGAATGGGCAGTAAGTGCCAGCAATGCTCACATCCCACCAACAAACAAAGTTAAAAGTTCAGTGCTTTAATAAAATAGGCATTTCTAGTTTTCCAATATACTTGAGGCATATTCTGTAATATACAACACCAGTTCACTCTGACGGATGTTAACCCCCCCTAAGGTTGAACAACAAACTCTGGAGAAGGTAGATGTGCAGCAAAGGGGGATGATATTCAGCCCAGCCAATATGTGCGAGAACTCTTTCAAGGAACCCAACGTCCTACTCCCCCAACTGTTTTCCCACACCTTTGCAGTTTTCTCTCCTTCAGTTATTCATCCAGTTTTCTTCTAAACATTGCCAGTGAATCAGTTCTCACTATCCTATCAAGAAGTGCATTCCCAAATCCTATCTACTCAATAGTTAAGCACTGCTGCCTCACAGTGCCAGGGACCTGGGTTCGATTCTCGGCTTGGGTCACTGTCTGTGTGGAGTCTGCACGCTCTCTCTGTGTCTGCGTGGGTTTCCTCTGGGTGCTCCAGTTTCCTCCCACAGTCCAAAGATGTGTGGGTTAGGTGGATTGGCCATGCTAAATTGCCCCTTAGTGTCAAGGGGACTAGCAGAGTAAATTGGTGGGGTTATGGGGATAGAGGCTGGATGGGATTGTTGTCAGTGCAGGCTCAATGTGCAAATGACCTCATGTTGCACTTTAGGTATCCTATAGATTCATATGTTCACAACGCAGGCGACCCTTATCCAGAAAGTGCCTTCGATAAACTTCCAACGTCCAAAAGACGTGATGGTTAAATGCGTTGGCCATGCTAATCTCAGTATACCCAAACATGTGCAGGTGTATGGTGACTATGAGATTTTCACAGGAACTTCGTTGCAGTATTACGGCGAGCCTACTTGTGATACTAATAAATAAACTTTAAACTTTAATCCCTGGCTATTTGTGACTTTACAAAGCATCTGAAATCTGTGGCTATCAGCTGTCAATCCTTTAGCCATTTGAAACAGTTTCTCTTTACTTTTTGCAACTAAACCTTTATCAAATCTCATCAACAGAGGATTACACACATACTAAACAGTGGATACAAAATGTGATAGAGATAAATGACCCCACAAAAGAATGAATCTGATCAAAGCTTTGTAATCCTGATATATCCAGATATGAATGATGATGGACAGTTGAGCAACTAACTGGAAGAGAAGGCTCAAACAATCATCTTTATTGATGGAGACCTGCATTTCAGTGCAAAAGTCAAGGCAACCATTGCATTTGCAACCATCTTCCACCAGGCACACAAAATGATCCATATTTGTTTCTGTCTGAGGTCTCCAGCATCACTGGTGTCAGTCATGAATCATAGAAACACAGAAACTAGAAGCAGGAGTAGGCCATTCAGCCCTTCAAGCCAGCTTCTGCATTCATTTTGATCATGGCTGATCATTGAATTCAATATCCTGATTCCCCTCTTGCCTCCCCAGATTCATTGATCTCTTTAGCCCCAAGAGCTGTATCTAATTTCTTCTTGAAATCAGACAATTTGTCAGTCAATTCGATTCATTCTGCGTGATGTCAAGGGATGGTTGAAGATACTGGGCTAGGTGATGGACCTTGCAAGAGTACTGGAAGCCAGTTCTCCAGAACTAGCTGTATCCCTTGTCACGGGCAGCTCCATGATTAATACTGCTGTCTCAGAAGTCCATGGACCTGGGTTTGATTCTGACCTTGGGTGATTTGTTTGTGCAGAGTTTGCACATTCTCCCTGTGTCTGCGTGGGTTTCCCCTCCCACAGGTGCGCAGGTTAAGGCGATTGCTCATGCTAAAATGCCCCTTAAGTGTCAGGGAGACTAGAAGGGTAAATTGTGTGGTTACGGGGATATGGCCTGGGTTGAGATTGTTTTGGTGCAGACTCTATTGTCCGAATAACCTCTTCTATGCTGGAGGGGTTCTGTAATTCTATGATATTGTTTCAGTACAGCTGCACAATGGCGTCTACCCAACAATGTGGAAAATTGCTATGGTGTGTTCTGTCCACAAAAGCAAAGCAAATCCAATCCTACCAATTACTGTCCTAGTAGTACTTAAGGTTATGAGTAAAGAGATGGAAGGGATTGTCGACAGTAATGTCAAAGTGGGCACTTACAAAATAATAACCTGCTCACTGATACTCAGTTTGGGTTCTGTCAGGGCCACTCAATTCTTCATCTTATTGCAGTCTTGGTCAAAACATGGACAAAAGAGCTGAATTCCAGTCGTGAAGGTGAGTAGTTTTGCCATCGAGGAAGTATTGGAGCGAGTGTGGCATCAAGGAGCCCAATCAAAACTGGAGTCAGTGGGAATTGGGGAAAACTCATTATAACTTGGAATCGTACCTGGCACAAAGGTTATGGTTTTTGGAGGTCAAATCATCTCAGCCCAGTGCGTTGTTGTAGATGTCTAGGGTCTTGATGAGGCCACACCTAGAGTATTGTGTGCACTTTTGGTCTCTTTTTCTGTGGAAAGATGTTCTTGCTCTCCAGAGAGTGCAGGGAAATTTTACCAGGCTAATTCTGGGCATGGCAGGACTGATGTATGAGGAGAGATTAACTAGGTTAGGATTGTTTATGTCGGAGTTCAAGTGAATGTGGGGGTGGGGGGAAAGAGGGCGGGAGGAGGAGGGCGGAGGGGTGTGGGGGAGGGGGGGGGGGGAGGGGGGAGGATGGTGGTGGGGAGTCTCATAGGGCCTTATACAATTCTAACAGGACTAGGTAGGATAGATGCAGGGAAGATGTTCCCAATGGTCCAGAATCAGGGGTCGCACTCTGAGAATCCAGGGTAGACCATTTAGGAAGGAAGTGAGGAGGCAGTCCGGGAAGAAGTGTGAAGCAGACCAGGAGGATGGCGAAGCAGACAGGAATGACCTGGACGAGTGCAAAGTAAAGTGGGTGGAATGTGAAGAAGACCAAGCAGAATGTGAATACCTGGATATCTGTAAAGCAGATTGGAATCACAGTGGGGAAGGCAGTGCACTGCTTGCTGGCGGCAGTATCTTACTGTCGTGCAGTTGTCAATGGGTTTACGGTTCTGGACTCTGAGTGGGTCTGTAGTCGGTGTAGGCTTGATGAGCTGAATAGCCTCCTCCTGCGCTGTAGGGATTCTATAACTTTTTTTTAATGAACGAAACTATAGTTCATGGTATGAAAGAGACAGCAATAACATGAATATGGAATCAGCCAGTTGACGGGAAACAAGAGTGTAGAGGTGAATGGTTGTGTTTCATATTGGAGGAAGTCTTAAAGTGGAGTTCTCCGGGAATCATTGTTAGGAGCCCTACATTACCTGATGAATATTCGGGACTTAGATCATGGTGTACAATTTCAAAATTTACTGAGCATACAAAATTTGGAACTGTGAAACTGGCATTAGAATTTCATACAATATAGGTTGGTGGGTTGGTTGGACATGTGGCAGATGAAATTCAACAAAGGGAACAATTTTAATAGAGGCACAAGACTAGTGATGCCTCCATTAAAATTGTATGTATATGTGGGCGGCACACACAGACAGTGACCCAAGGCTGGAATTGAATGTGGTCCCTGGCACTCTGAGGGAGCAGTGCTGCCCTATCTCTAAATAGTTTTACTGAATTAATTGCTTATGTGTCTTCACTATTGAACTAACTAGTTCTTTTTTTTCCCTAGGTGGAAAATCTTCCCTAGGTTAATTAAATCAAAACAAATAACTTCTTTACATTAACAGCAAAATTTGAGTGTTGCAATGACCCTGGCATGTGATCCTGACATTTCAAGTTTTATTTATTAGTATCACAAGAAAGCTTACATGAACACTGCAATGAAGTTACTATGAAAACTTGGTTTATTATTGTCACATATATTAACATACAGTGAAAAATAATGTTTCTTGTGTGCTATGCAGACATATCATACTGTTCATAGAGAAGGAAAGGAGAGAGTCCACAATGTCGTGTTACAGTCATAGCTTGAGTCTAGAGAAAGATCAGCTTAATCAAGGTAAACCCATTCAAACAGTCTGATAGCAGCAGGGAAGAAGAGGCCTTGGAAAATCTCCTAGTTGCTGCATTCCAGTGCCTGTTCGGAAACACTGAGGGAGAATTTAGAATGGCCAATGCAGCACGTCTTTTGGATGGTGGGAGAAAACTGGAGGAAACCCACACAGACATGGGAAGAATGTGTGCAAACTCCACACAGGCAGTGACCCAAGCTGGGAATTGAACGAGGGCATTTGGAGCTGTGACGCAGCAATGCAAACCACTATGATATTTTTTCCTACTGGTTTGAAAATTTAAAAACTATTAGCCAGAAGACACAATGAATTTACATTGTCATACTTAGGAGCCTGAAGAGTTTGGATATTTATTTTTTCCCCTGTTTATCTCTTGGAGAATGATATTTTGAAATGTGCGCTGTTTAAGTTCAGCCGTGTTTTAAAACCTCAGTGATGAGGTTTCTGAGAGTCCTTCAACATGCTGCAGCTTATTTCAGTTTCAGGCAGTAATGATCTAGGCCTTTCAGCGTTTCTCTGTTGTGGATAATGCTGTCTTAATGCTCATAAAAATGCTTTTAAAGTTGTTACACGCTTCCTTAAACAAACAGAGATTTGGTAAAATATGACATCTTGACTTTCATTGCTGTTTTGTGTCCTTCACTGCCAGAGAATCATGTGCACATTTGCATAAGTCAAGTGCCTCTTTTCTTTATGATGGAGCTGTACGTTTTGAATAATTTTGAATAATTACCAATTGTAAAACATTGCGCAGTGGAATGTTGGGCATTAATAATCTAACTATACATGCATGTTTACATTGCAAACCCCTTGGAAGTGCTTTTACACCAACTGCCTTGCTGAATGCTCAATGCCAGACCCCTGAGGCCAGATTCCCATGGCCCTGTTTGGAGTATGGAGGCAGAGGGGTTCTGGAAAATTTTTTGGCGAGGCCGTGCGACTGGATATCACACGTCCTTTTCCACCTTTGATATTTCTGAGGACATGGAGATGGGAACGCAGAGTTCTGAATCCACATTGGCCCCGTTATCAGGTCATTTAGAAGTATGAAGGAATTACTAAATGCAAGCATTTTGAATCTTACCAGAATTGATTGAAGTTCAGTCACTGTCTAAATCAAACCAGCTACAACCAGGTAAGGATCACGCTGGGGCAAATCATGGAGGCGAGAAAAATTTTAAAAGCTGTGTTGAAGCTTTTCATCAGGCATTTGAAGTTAATGTTGATGCAATCCCACACAGCCAGAACGTTGCCAGCTCAGGGGTTGTCACCCTCCTGCCATCGCCTGAGCATTGGAATAGTGGACAGGGGTGTTTGAATTCTGTTGGATCATCAAGAAGAGTTCAGCTGGATATGGGTGCTGCAACTTCAGAACTTGAGGCTATTGGAGATGAGGAACAGGAGTGAGTGCCATGCATTTGGAGGCTGGAGGAGAGGGAGACATGGTCCTGAGCACAGGCAGAGGTGATGGTTAGATGACTTGAGACTCTTGTCGAAGGTGGCAACAACTATCTAGGCCAATGGTGCAAATGACAGTGGCATTTAGGCTGGTCACCCAGGCGACAGATATCTTCTTCACTGACGCATTCAGATTCACAATTGATGGGGTTACAGGCACAAAGAACATTAAGTTTGGTGTCTACATGAGTCTCTGTCATTGTGGTGAGTCTGCTGTACTCTCTAATTAACGTGACCCTCCAGAGCAGAGTGGACTTTGAGGATGATAAGGCCTTGGAAGAGGCAGCTGATTGAGGAAGGAACAAGAAGGAAAAAGAAGTTGAATGACGATGAATGGGCAGATGCTCCTGCCACATAATAAGTGGAGAAGGAGGGCATTCTCATCGATCATGGGTGACAGGCTTCTGGCTCTCCTGTCCATCTTGCTTTCCTATGTTGCAGTGGCAGGCACAATGGTTAGTACCAATGCCTCTCATCGCCAGGGCTCTGAATTCAATTCCAGACTGTCTGTGTGGAGTTTGCACATACTCCCCGTGTCTGTGTGGGCTCTCTCCGGGTGCTTGTGTTACCTCCCATTAGTCTCAAAGATGTGCGGACTACCTTGATTGGCCATGATAAATTGATCCCTGGGGTCAGGGCGAATAGCTGGGTAAATACGTGGAGTACAGGGTGGGATTGTCAGTACAGGTTTGATGCACTGAATGGCCTCCTTTTACATCGTAGGGATTGTACGATTAAGGAGACCAGCAGCCGCAGTGACAGCTGCTGTGGGTGTTTAAACCAACTTCTCCATTCCTACCCTAATTAGCTTTAATTGGAATGCAGGTCCTATGACACAGTGGATAGTGTCCCTATCTGTAGGTCATAAATTCCAGTTTCAAATCCTACCCCAAGATGTAATAGCCATGGAACATGTATAGATGGCATGGCAAGCAGGCTTATTGTCAACCTGTGAATTACTCTGATACCTGTAAATCCTTCTGATACACTTAACAGCAGACGGTAAGAGTGGGAGAGTTTCCTACTCAGTCAGAAAGTCTGGGTTTGTCTGGATAATGTTTTCTCCCCCTTCTTCAGTGGTTCACGCTGCAGCCTTACAGCGCCAGGGACCCAGGTTCAATTCCGGCCTTGGGTCAGTGTCGGTGAGGAGTTTGTACATTCTCCCCGTGTCTGCATGGATTTCTTCTAGGTGCTCCAGTTTCCTCCCACACTGCAAAGATGTGAGAGTTAGGCAGATTGACCATGTTAAATTGACCCTAATGTCAGTGGATTGGCAGGGTGAATAAGTGGAGTTATGGGAGTGGGGTGGAATTGTGGTTGGTGCAGGCTCGATGGGCCAAATGGCCTCCTTCAGTAGGGATTCTACGTGCTTTTCCCTCTCTTCACAGCACGCCTTTAAAATTTAATTGAGAAACAGCATGAGGTATTCAGTTTGTTGTGGGGGCCCAGAGGAAAGAAGGGAAATGAGCTCTTTGGAATACTTATCCCCAGAAAGCTGTGGATGCATCGTCACTGTATACATTCAAGACCAACAACCAATAGATAGGGAAATTTAGGGATTCTGATATTGTATAGAAGGAAGGGTTAATGTAAATGATCAGTCCTAATCTTATTGAAGGGCAGAACTAGCTGGAAGGGCAACATGGCTCATACCAGCTGCAATTTCTTATATTCTTAGAAGAGAGGCAGCACAGTGGTTAGCATTGCTGCCACAGTGCCAGGGATCTGGGTTGAATTCATGATTCCTCTCTTGGGTCACTATGTGTGTGGAGTTTACACATTCTCCCTGTGTGTGCATGGATTTCCTCTGGGTGCTCTGGTTTCTCCCACAGTCTGAAAGACGTGCCAAACAGGTGCTGGTGTGTTGCGATTAGGGGATTTTCACTGTACCTTCGTTGCAGTGTTAATGTGAGCCTACGTGTGACAAGTAAACTTAAAAAAAATGCACCTTAATAAAACTGCAAATGAATTAGTTTAAAGGCTTTTTTTGAAAAGATACTTTCTCACTATTGCAGTTTTGCTTTGATTTGCTGTTTCCTTTGAGAAAGTTAACACATTCCAATAAACATAAAGCCACTCTTGAATTATTCTAAGTTGATAGTGTGATGTGAGGCAGGAAAAATCCAGCAAAGCAATGAATTTACATCAATGTTCTTTAATAATTCATTGGGTAGATATCATAATGGGAAAATACCTTCAGTGTCATTTTAATAGTTCACTAACCGGTTTCTTTTTCAATTTATGTGAAATTATAAAGCTTTCTATTTTAATTGCTATATCCATAACTTAACGATATAGAATTGAATTAAAGTATCTCAGTGATCTGTTTTAATGAATGTCTTTATTTAATGAAATGAATTTCCATTAGAAAAAAAATTATCTTGCTGCAGTGCACAGAGCAAAGGTAGGACTTATCACCTCAACTGGTTGAATGTTTATGCTCCTCTCAAGATTTGATTTAATTTATTATTGTCATGAATTAGAATACAGTTTAAAATACTGTTTCTTGTGTGCTATATAGACAAGGCATTCTGTTCACAGAGAAGGAAAGGAGAGGGTGCAGAATGTAATGTTACAGTTATAGCTAGGGTGTAGAGAAAGATCAGCTTAGTGTGAGGTAGGTCCATTCAGAAGTCTGATGGCAGCAGGGAAGAAGCTGTTCTTGAATCAGTTGGTACCTGACCTCAGACTTTTATGTCTTTTTCCCAATGGAAGAAGGGAGAATTAGGGGGTCCTTAATTATACTGCTTTGTAAAGTACTTCTCTTCATCTTGTCAGCACTTCCTTTTATCCCATTCTCCTTCATCCTTTTTTCAGTATATTCTTCCATGGAATTTGTGTGTCACTGACTAAACCGGCATTCTCTTGTCAATCCCTAATTGCTCTTGTGAAGGTACTGGTGAGCTGCTGTCTTGAACCACTGTAGTCCATGCAATGTGGGTACAGCCTCAGTGCTGTTTGGAAGGGTGTTCCAGGACTATGATCTGGTGACGTTGAAAGAACAATGATATAGTTCCAAGTAAGGATGGTGTGATCTGTTTATTTACTGCCTTGTTTGGATGATGTATGCTGAATTGAAACATTCATTAAGGCATTCGGTGATTGAATAAGTTTATGTTTATTTATTAGTGTCGCAAGTAGGCTGACATTAACACTGCAATGAAGTTACTGTGAAAATTCCCTTAATAGAATGCGCAGGTTTACAGGGAAAAGACAGGAGGATGGTACTGAGTCATAATGTACATTTGGAGAACTGCTGCAGATGCAGGCTGAATGGCCTCCTGTACTGTAACAATGATCTCATTTCCCCATGATGGATATGTGAAAGCAAGGTATTTTGTGTTTCATTTAGTAAAGTCAGCCTATCAGCATTGACAATGGGTAGAGTTCTCGGGCCCATCATTATCACATTGAACCCATTTGGCCCATCAAGTCTGCACCAACCACAATCCCACCTAAGCCCTATTCCTGCAACCCCATACATTAATCCTGCTAATGCCCTGGTACTCAGGTCAATTTAGCGTGGCCAATCAACCTAACCTGCACATCTTTGGATTATAGGAGTACCCAGAGGAAGCCTGCGCAGGCACGGGAAGAATGTACTCCGCGCAGATAGTGACCCGAGGCTGAAATTGAACTTGCGCCCCTGGCGCTCTGAGGCAGCACTGCTAACGTATTGTGCCACCATGCCATGTTCATGCCCCACCTGCTGCTGCCTAAGAGGACGGTGGATTTGATGCTAAGCCAAATCTCGTTACAGTGGGTTGGGGGAATCCCACTGGTGCGAATAGCTGGAAGATTCATCCAATGTTAGCAGTTTTTTGAAGTCAAACAGATTGTGTGACAAGTGGCAATAATTGGCACAATGCTTTAGAGTCTGAAAACCAAGCCATTGAGGAATTCAAACCTAGCAGAACATCAATTCAGGACTTTGAAAAACTGAAACCAAAACAGAAATTGCAGAAACATCCTGTACCTATGGAGCAGGCAAACCAGATGTGGACCTTACAGCTTTTATATTTTCTTAAAAGCAAAAATACTGTGGATGTTGGAATCTGAAACAAAATGCTATAAAATCTCAGCAGTTGTGACAGCATGTGTGGGGAGAGAACAGAGCCAATGTTTTGAGTCTAAATAACCCTTCGCCATGAAGGATCATTTAGACTTGAAATTTTTCCTTTATTCCCCTTCCCAGCCACAGATGTTTTTTGAAGTTTATTTGTTAGTGTCACAAGTAAGGCAAGGCTTGCATTAACACTGCAATGAAGTTACTGTGAAATTCCCCTAGTTGCAACAGTCTAGCGCCTGTT
Source organism: Sphyrna mokarran (assembly GCA_024679065.1). Taxonomy (NCBI): domain Eukaryota; kingdom Metazoa; phylum Chordata; class Chondrichthyes; order Carcharhiniformes; family Carcharhinidae; genus Sphyrna; species Sphyrna mokarran. The sequence continues at coordinate 10,670,564 of JAGIQG010000033.1, forward strand.
CAGGTCAATGCAGCTAACCAGCATGTTTTTCAGAATGTGAGAGGAGATCTCGAAGGAAAGCCATGCAGACATAGGGAGAACGTGCAAATGCCACACAGATAGTGACCGAAGCCAAGAATTGAACCCGAGTGCCTGGCACTATGAACCAAAAGTGCTAACCACTCTGCCGCCCATCATACCTGCTGAGATTTTCCAGCATTTTCTGTTTTTTGTTTCATATTTTCTTGTCACTGGCGACAGAGCAAAGATCCCACCCTCAGTGTGACAGCTGCAATGAAGTTAAAGCTGGTACTCATAAACTTGAATGTTCAGGTCCTTTATAAATTCCACATCAAGCGAATCAAGCAACACCATGAGTACAATAAATGAAGTGTGACTAGCAAAGTAAAACAAGATAAACAAGGATTTTGAAACAAGGTAGACAAAGATTTTGGAAAGGAACAACTTGCATTTATGTAGTAGCTTTCACAATCCCAGAACATCCCAATGTGTTTTTAAATCAATAAGTCATTTATCAGGTGCAGTCAAATGTAGAAAACATAATTGCAAGGCCACGTAGGCACCTGATGGAACCCAATGGCTTTAAAGGAAGTGAGATAGTTGATACGTTTGTTTTAATTTTCTAAAATTCTCCAGATTCAGAGAAGTTTCCCTTAGATTGGAAAATAGCAAACATAACTCCTTTATTCAAAAAGAATGGGAGACAAAAAGCAGCAAACTAAAGGTCAGTTTGGCGAAGATCTGTCAGAGAAAATGTTAGAAGATTTTCTTGAAGATGTTTCAGCAGTCCACAAAAAAACCAAGGTAATCAGGCAGAGTTAACATGATTTTGTAAAGAGAAATTATGTTTAATCAATTTATTGGAGTTCTTTGGAAACGTAACATGTTGTGATTAAAGAGAACTTGGATGGGTGTACTGGATTTTAATTTTCAAAAAGTGTTTGACAAAGTGCCACATCACAAGGCTTTTGCAGAAAATGAAAGCGCATGGTGTAGGAGGTAGCATATTTATAGAATCCTACAGTACAGAAGGAGACCATGTGGTCCATTGAGTCTGCACTGACCACAATCCCACCTAGACCCAATTTTCATAACCCCATGCATTTACCCTAGCTTGTCACCCTGATACTAAGGGGCAATTTAGCGTGGCCAATCCACCTAACCTGCATTTCCTTAGACTGTGAAGGAAACCAGAGCACTCAGAGAAAACCCACACAGACATGGGGAGAATGTGCAAACTCTGCACAGACTGTGACCCAAGGCTGGAATTGATGCTGTGAGGCAACAGTGCTAACCACTGTGCCATCCAATAGGAAACAACATTAAAGGACTTGTCCGAGGTTTGAACCTGAGACCTCTCAAAATCACTAATTGCAACACCCAGAACGAGAATCGTACCAACTTAGACCAACGAACCACGCTTAATTTGCCAGCGTGTTGAGGTTTCCCTACCCCCTCCCATGTGACAGTGATTTATTTTGTGGTAGTGTCATAAAATTTGAACAGAAAACTGACCAGTTTTCTCGCTGGAAACAAATTTCTGCCATTTTTTTGGTAAGATTTAGACCAATGTTTCTGCTTGTGGGAGAACATAGAACTGGGAGTCACTATTTAAACATCAGAATCCTTCATTTAAACCAGAGACAAGGAGAATTTGTTTCCTCTCAGGGCGCTAAGCTTTTGGAACTCTCTCCCTCAAAAGGGGGTGGGAACAGAAACCGTAAATTTCTGGCAATTCGCGCTCCGCCGCTGCCGCTGCAAGCAAGGACAGAGGAGTTGGCGCTCAGCCAAATCTCTGTTTATTTCAGTGAAACCGAAGAATCCCACTGGCATTAAAAACAGCTGGAAAATTCACCAAGAGTCTTTGAATATTTTTGAAGCAGAGTTGGATAGATTCTTGATAAAAGAGTGAAAGGTCATTGGGGATAAGCAAGAACGCAGAGTCTAAAGTTCAAACCTGGTTAACTGTGACCTTATTGAATGGTGGAGCACATTCGCGTGGCCTACTTCTCCTAGTTAATATGTATAGTTTCATTGTTGGTTAAGGAATAGATATTGGCTTGAGTACAGTCTGAAGTTTTTGAACGTGCAATGAAATCTTTTGCATCTGTCTGAGAAGGCAAAGAGAACCTTATTTTACCATCTCACCTGAAACAAAAAAATAGTTGCGACAGTGCCTCGGAAAAGCAGCCAGCATAATCAAGGACTTCACGCATTCCGGATGTTCTCTGTTTGACCTTCTTCCAATACAAAAGTCTGAGGTCATGAACCAACCGACTCAGGAACAGCTTCTTCCCTGCTGCTGCCATCAGACTTCTGAATGGACCTATCTCACATTAAGTTGAGCTTTCTCTACACCCTATGACTGTAACACTACATTCTGCGCTGTCTCCTTTCCTTCCCTATGAACAGTAAAGCTTTGTCTGCAGAGCATGCAAGAAACAATACTTTTCACTATATGCTAGTGCACGTGACAGTAATAAATCAGATCAAAGCAACTAATTCAAGAACAGCTTCTTCCCTGCTACCATCAGAATTTTGAATGGACCTGCCATATAGTAAGCTGATCTTTCTCTGCATCCTAGCTCTGACTGTAACACTACATTCTGCGCTGTCTCCTTTTCTTCTTCCCTCTGTACTCTATGAACAGTATGTTTTGCCTGTATAGCACACAAGAAACGAAACTGTTTACTGTATCTCAATACATGTGACAATAATAAAATCAAATCCCACAGCACCTGATTAAGTAGCTAACTCTCTGGAATGAAACTGGAACCTATGACTTTTGACTCAGAGGTGAGTGTGTTAGCACTGAGCCCAGAATTGACACCTTATATGATAACGTACTCTGGCAGAAGAGGAGACCTGATGGGCAAGAAGCCAATTGTGCATTGAAAGCTTGATGAGATGAGATTGACAGAAAGTGGACTGATGTACTGCCAGAGAGGAAATATTCGTCTGTTGCTGTAGAAAGAAGATAAGCCGGCAGATAGATGTTTTGCATTTAGTCTTTGAAATCAGTTGCCCTAGTCCTACTGTATTTAATTATTGAAAAGGATTATGCCGATGAGATGAGGGCGCACACATATTAATCCAGAACTGGGATTCCACAGTCATTTTTAAAATCAGGAAATTGCCTGTATTCAAGAACTCCCTGGGTCAGAATCTGGGATAGAGTGAACAGCATGCAATTATTTAACATCTTTATCACAATAAAGCAATGCAGAGTGATTCAATGGAGTGTTTATTTTATTTGGACTCAAGTTGTGAATGTTACTGGCCAGAGTAGCATTTGTTGCCTGTCCCTAATGTTCTAAGGTGGTGGATGGGGTGCCTACCAGTCCCGGATAGTGTTGATCTTCTCAAGTGTTGCTGGAGCCATACTCACCCAGGCAAGTAGAGAATATTCCATCACATCTCTGATTAGATATGGAAGTGCTTTGGGGGCAGGAGAGTCAGGAGGTGAGTTACTCACCCGACCTCTATCTGCTGTTGTAGTTAAAGGGGAATTTCACAATAACTTCATTGCAGTATTAATGTAAGCCTTATTTAAGGATTTACGTGTCCACTTATGTTTCTGGTCAATGGTAATCCTCAGTGTACAGATGGAGGCTGATTTAGTGACAGTTGTTGGACTCGTTGCCAGTGATACTGTTGTGGGGATTTTGGAGACATTTGACAATAGTGTACCTCATTCCTCGTACTGACACGAAGGGCAGTATGTTCCTGTCTTGCCAGCCACATGTGGGCAGGACATAGACCAAGCAAAGATCTGTTGACCTTGGGCAGGGTTTTCCAATCTTGGGGACGAGTGTGGCGGGAAAATCCTGCCCTCTTTGAGCTATAACAAGGAAACCTGCCGACCACTAGCGGCTCACAAACTTCCCAAATTAAAAACATACAATTATGCCCTTGGCTTAATTATAAGCAATTAACATCTGCCAATCAATTATTCAGAAATCATCTATATCCATTTACAACTAATAATTGGGATTACATAATGTATACCTTATGAGCATAATTATCCAATTATAATTTGAGCACATCTACTTAATATGGCATATATTTTCTTTACATATCTACTAACTTCGAGACATGAGTTTGAGAGATACACCATTGGTGTGCCAAACTGCCTTAGTGTATTATTCCTCTTTTTAAAGGACAAGTTGCAGCTACATAATAATCAATAAAGTTTTTTTTGTATGCATATTGTGCGACTACAGCCTCACTTGTAATTAAAGATTTCATGGTCCTTGACTGTTATTTGGAGGCCATCTGTTGCTGAGGTTTCTCAGAGCCTCTTGTCTTTGAGGATTTAGCGGCTTTTGCAATGTTTAACCCTGTGTGATACTCAGTCTAAAAATGAAGAAAAAGAGAATGTAATATCACAAGCTTTTGAAGTGCTGTGCTCTGAAAGCTTGTGATACAAATTAACTTGTTGGACTTTGTTGGTGTTCCAAGACTTCTCACTGTGCCCACACCAGTCCAATGCTAGCATCTCCACGACAAAAAAAGATTGTCGTTGTGTTTACCAAATCCTTGGTTGAAAGATCAATTTAATCATAGAATCAGAAGAAGGCCATTCGGCCCATCAACCCTGTACTGACCTTATCCTCATTAACTCTGCAGCCCGCATTGTTAAAGGAGGAACTTGGTGGAGAGGTATAGAGAGGGAATTCCAGAGCACATGTCTCATAATTATCTGGTCTGGCATGTATGTGACTCCGGGGCTCCCAGCAATGTATTTAATTCTTAAACGTCCTCTGAACTAATTTAAGTAGTCACTCGGTTCAAGAGCAGCTAGATATGTGAGGAGCCCCGTTCTCGGGGAGAAAAAGTAATGTTCCAGCCATCAGTACTTATAAGAGTTTTTTTGGGAAATAATAAAGTTGCTGACGCTACTGGTAGTGAGGGAAATGGAGTCAGCAAAAAAAACATTACTTACCAATTCATGGTTTTCTCTGGCTGCTCAGGTTTTCTCACGTAGTCCAAAGATTTGTGAGTTAAGTGCATTGGCCATGCTAAATACCCTTAGAGTAGGTTAGGAGGATTAGCAAGGTAAATGCATGGTTTTGCGGGGATAGAGTCTGGGTGGGATTGTAGTCAGCGCAGGCTTGATGGTTTTTTTTCTGCACTCTAGGGATTGTATGTTGGGGCATATCCCAGTTTTGACCCTGTTTGGGAATTGTGTCGAGCTGCCTTGTCTCAGCCAGAGTGGCATTAGGATTGTTAACTCTCCCAAGTTAGTCAGAGAGGAGCATTTGGGATTTTGTATGTTGATGCTATCTAGTGACCAGTCTTGGCAGTTTTTGTGAGAGCACTGTATACGGATGAAGTTGGATATATTTTGGATTAGGCTCCATCGATGGGTGGCATGGTGGCACAGTGGTTAGCACTACTGTGTCACAGCGCCATGAACCTGGGTTCAGTTCCTGGCTTAGTTCACCATCAGTGGGAGTTTGCACGTTCTCCCCACGTCTGTGTGAGTTTCCTCCTGATGCTCCGGTCTCCTCCCACAGTCCAAAGATGGGCGGGTTAGGTCGATTGGCCGTGCTAAAATGCCCCTAATGGCAGGGGGATTAGCAGGGTAAAGACGTGGGGTTATTGGAATAGGGCTGGGTGGGATTGTTGTGGGTGCAGGCCTGATGGGCCAAATGGCCTCTTGCTGCAATGTCGAGATTCCGTAACAGTACTGCCATGGTCAGGGAAGTTGGCCATTATCTCAGATATGCAGGATGGTGAGGCTCCCATGGAACTGTATCCCGGCAGGGAATTGACCCTTTCATGGAGAAAGGTGGAAAAACATGAAATATAAGAATGAGAAACTAGGTTAAAATCTAATTGGAAGCTCATAATATATTTAGAGACACTGAATGAAATGTATTTTGGATTTGCACAGTATAAGCAGTTCTTAATTCTGAGAGAAATTTGCAAGTTGGAAGTAACCTTATCCAAGTAAGCAGTGTGAAATTTTTATCAACTACCTTTCTGAGGTAGGGCCATAACAACCTTCTAATGTGTGATCTGTAGATGCTTTATAATTGAGAAAAAAGCATGGCTGACTGTATTTTATATAGAGAACAGTCCTTTGTTGTGACATGCTGCTCCCTATAATAAGAATTATGCTGACTTTCGGAAACAAACCCAGAATGAGCATCGCTACAGCACCAGCACAAAGTTTTAATATGATGGGGGCATCACAGAGATGTCTGCATTTGTGTGTCTCTTATGCCCCCTTCTGTTCAATAATGCAATCTGTAACATCAACCGTCTTACTGTGCAGAGGCAGAATGATTTAAAGCAGGGGGGCCCAACTCTCCCATCTCAGCGCGCACGTTTTTTGGCGTGCCAGAATGGGAGAATCACGTGTCGACCATTTCGTGAGATTTATGTATGTGTTCGTGATGTATGAATGTTTCCCACAGCCGGCAGGACAGTGCGGTCGGGACCCTGCTGGAAGGGAAGAGAGGAAAATCATTTAAATCTGTTTTAAATAAATTTTGAACTTCATTATCAGGCCCAGCATGGAATTCTCCACGCCCGATAGCACCTCCAACCCCGTGAGGGGTGTTTCACTCCAGCAGGGTTTAGAGTAAGTCCCACTGGGAGACTCTGCTGGAGTGAAGGGAGTTACTGGGTGTTTGGCGGTGGGGGGGAGATGGTGCCTCTGGGCATGGGCATCTTGGCAGTGTCACACGGTGCCTCAGGCACTGTGCATGGAGTTGTGCCGGGGAGGACAGAGCCTGTTGTGGCAGGGCCTGGAGTGATTGTGGGAAGGGGGTTCCACTGCTACTCTGCATTGAGATCGGTCAAGGTTGCAGGAAGGTCAGCAATCGATGTGGGGGAGCTGGTCTAGTTTGCTGTGCAGGAGCCTGCCTCCTGGGAGGAGTGGGGTCTGCCAAGTTGGGAGAGTTGTCTGAGAGTGTTGGGGGAGTCTGACAGATTGGGAGAATTGTCACTGCTGAGGGGAAGGGGCTGGAGAGCCAGGCACTTTGTGATAGGAGGGGTGTCGGAATGGCTTGGAGGCCACGATCAAGCCTTGGGATTGGGGGTGATGAAAGGGAAGCACAGTGGGGGTCCCAGGCTGGCCAGTGATCGAGCTGATCATGCGGGGCCACTGTGAATGCACAGAATTTTGGAACTGTCAAACTCCAGCGCAAATAGGCCCTATCTCCCTGGGTTTTCAATTAGATTCATGAGTGGGCCCTCTGCATTGCATAGAGTGCAGGGATTCAAGTCAGAACTCCCACTGAAAGAAATGATCGTGACTTACACCATTTTCTCTTTCATTCAGCACTTCAGGAGAATCGGGCCCAAGGTTTCTCAAAATTTTCCAACTGTGAAACCCTTTTGACCTTCCACGGTGCTGAAAGAAGGTCCGGGCTGATCAGCAAACCAGAGGCTGACAGTGTCAGGGACCATTGCATGTGCGCAGAGCTCCAGAACTGTCAGACTTTGGCGAATAGGTCCTGCCCCCTCAAATTTTTTTAAGATGTTCATAATTGTGACCTTTATATTGTAGAGATTGTGGGAGATTCAAGTCTGAACTCCCACTGAAAAAAACAAATGTGATTTACACCAGTTTTCTGATGAATTCAACACTTAGAATTTTTTTGGGAGAATCGGGCCCAGGGTTTCTCAAACTTGCAGAAATGCTGAAAGAGCCCTTGAGAAGCATTCTCATTGAGTTGAAGGGTCATACCACAAAAATGATTGTTTTATGTACAAACCTAATTTATTGAACATCCTTGAGTCTTATCTTTTTATCATTCTTAATGGGAGGATTGTTGTTCACTCTTCACTGAATGGGAAGTGTGTTCCTGGAATCTTGGACTCTTAGTTTTATCCTCTCTCACACACACGTATCCTCTCTCACACACACTCATCCCCTCTTACACACACACACACTCACTCATTCTTTCTGTCACGCACTTATCCTCTGTCTCGCGTGCGCGTGCTCGCGCCCTCTGTCTCGCGCCCGCCCGCCCTCTGTCTCGCGCCTGCCCTCCTACATTGGCTCCTGGTCAGCAAATTTGATTTGATTTGATTTATTATTTCCACATGTATTAGTATATAGTGAAAAGAATTGTTTCTTGCGCATAACATAGGCTCAATTTATAGGGAAGGAAATGAGAGAGTGCAGAATGTAGCACTACAGTCATAGCTAGGCTGTAGAGAAAGATCAACTTAATGCAAGGTAGATCCATTCAAAAGTCAGATGGCAACAGGGGGAGAAGCTTTTCCTGAGTCAATTGTACTTGACCTTGGACTTTTGTATCCCACCGACAGTAGAAGGTGGAAGAGAGAATGCCCGGGGTTCATGGGATCCTTCATTATGCTGGTTGCTTTGCCGAGACAGGGGGTACTATAGACAGTCAGTGGATGAGAGGCTGGATGCGTGATGGAGTGGACTGCATTCATGCCCCTTTGTAGTTTCTTGCGGTTTTGGGCAGAACAGAGTCATACCAAGCTGTAATACAACCAGAAAGAATTCTTTCTGTCTGTAAAAGTTGGTGAGAGTCGTAACCAAATTTTCTTAGAAAGTAGAGGTGTTGGTGGGGGTTCTTAACTATAATGTTGGTATGGGAGGATCAGGACAGGTTGTTAGTGACCTGGACATTTAAAAACTTGAAGCTTTCGATCATTTCTACTCTATTTTGTCCCCGTTGATGTGAACAGATTAAGCTTCCTGAATTAGATGACAGTTGCCTTTGTTATGTTGAAATTGAGGGAAAGATTATTGTCATTGCACCAGTTCATTAGGTTCTCTGTCTCATTCCTACACTCTGACTCATCAGTGTTTCAGACCTGACCCACTACAATGATATCATCAGCAAAATCTTGATGTTCAAATTTGCATCTTTAGTCTCCGTCGCCTTGCCCCTCCCTATCTCTAACTTCCTCCAATTCACATGCTTTGTGATATTTGTGTCCCTAGAATCATAAAATCCATAATCATAGAATCCTACAGTGCAGGAGGAGGCAATTCAGCCCACTTAGTCTGCACCACCCAGTTCCTATCCCTGTAACCCCATGCATTTACCCTAGTTAGTCCCTCTGACATTAAGGGGCAATTTAGCATGGTCAATCAACTTAACCTGCACACCATTCGAATGTGGGAGGAACTCAGAGCACCCAGAAGAAACCCATGCAGACACAGGGAGAACATGCAAACTGCATACAGACAGTGACCGAAGCTGCGAATGGAACCAAGTCACTGGCATTGTGAGGCAACAGTGCTAACCACTGTGCCGCTCTAATGTGCAGAAGAAGGCCCATCAAGTCTGCACTGGCTCTCTGATAGAGTGGGCTTGGGTTTGATGCACTTATGACCTATCCCTGCATCCCGTAACATACACATCTTGGGACACTAACCTGTACATCTTTGGAGTGTGGTGGAAAGCTGGAGCACCCCGTGGAAACCCGCACAGGCACCAGAACCCTATCACCTCGCCCTCCACGAAATTGGAGTGGGCAAGGGGCCAACAACAGACAAGCCCGTTGACTTCAGGCCAGAACTTAGGGTCTCGTTTGAGCAAGGCCATAAAATCCCACTGCAGGAGAACATACAAACTCCACACACACAGTAACTCAAAGCTAGATTCAAATCCAGGTCCCTGGCACTGTGAGGCAACAATACTAACCTCTGTGCCGCCTGCCACCCATGTCCCTCTGTGGTGTCTTGCGCATTCCCATTCAGAATTGCTCCACCATTGGTGAATGCGACCTCAGTTGTCTGGGCCCCAAACTCTGAATCTCCCTCCCCACAGCTCTCTGTCTCACTTCCTTTCACTTTCCTCTTTTAAGGTTGCTCTTAAAACCTATCTCTCTGACAAAGCTTTTGGTCATCTGACCTAATGGCTGGAATTTTACCATCCTGCCACTATGAGAGTCGGAGTGGGTGAGAAGTGGGCAGTGGGAAAGATCATTGACCTAGGGTGGAATTTTATGGTTTCGGGACAAAGGAGGTTGTAAATTCTCACCTTATATGGTTTGGCATCAGCAGTTTGGTACATTTTGTTATATTAGAGATGCTGTATAAATACAAGTTCAGAAAAGTCCAAAAATCTGCGGGTTATCTTGATTGGCCATGTTAAATTGACCCTAGTTTCGCAGGAGCTGAGGAGGGTGCGATTAGCAAGGTACATATGTGGGGTTCCAGGGATTGAGTAGGATTTTTGTCAGTGCAGGCTCAATGGGCCGAATGACGACCTTCTGTACTGTAGAGCTTCTGTGAAATTCTAGAAGTGCTGAGCAGATTTGGCAGCATCTGTGAGGAGAGAAAGAGTTAATGTTTCCTCTTTGAAGTTCAGAAGAAAGGCCCTTGACCTGAAATATTAACTGTTGTTTTTCTCTCTCTCCACACATGCTGCCTGATCTGTAGCATTTCCAGCACTCTGTTTTTAACTCCTGTTTAACTTCCTGCTTTTGCAGTATTTTGCTTTCGATGTAAATGCAAGTTGTTGATTATTATCAAAAACCATGCGAGGGTGACACGGCAGCACAATGGTTAGCACTGCTGCCTCAGCACCAATGACCCAGGTTCGATTCCCAGCTTTGCTCATTGTCTGTGTGGAGTCTGTATGTTCTCCCCGTGTCTGCATGGGTTTCCTCTGGGTGCTCCGTTTTCCTCCCACAGCCTAAAGAAGTGTAAGGAGGATTAGCAGAGTAAATAGCAGTGTGGTTGCAGGGCTAGGGGCTGAGTGGGATTGTTGTCGATGCAGACTCGGTGCAGAGCCGAATGGCCTCCTTCTACACAGTAGATAATCTATGATTCTATCACATTGCTGCTTATAGGAGCATACTGTGCACAAATTGGCTGTGGCGGTTCCCACATTAGCATGTGGCTAAAAGACTTAATTGGCCATAAAGCTTTTTAAGATGTCTTGAAGTCGTTAAAGGTACTACGTAAATGCAAGTCTTTCTTTTCAGCAGCATTTTTTTTCCAGCTGGATGAACTCAAATCGCCTCCCCAATCTGTAATTATCCTGTCATCTTTGATAAATTACTATGCCGGGCAATTAAAGATATCCAGTGAGCTCTTGGTTGAAATTATTCAAATACATCGTTCAAAGGGAAGGAATAACATTACAAATGTAAATGAACCTAACTTGTTATTCTGTGTGTGAGAGTTATGTAATAACAGCAAATTTCAAAATACGCATTACAATAGAAGGGGAAGAAATAATGGCAGCCATTGTCATGTTTCTGTGGTGATGGCAAGCCTTTGATTTTTGTTAAAACAGAATAATCAGACCTCAGATCCAAGCATCTTTTTTAACGTGAAAACAGACTATGATTGAAGTGTCATGGTACTACAGTGGTTAGTATTGCTGCCTGGTAGTGCCAGGGAGCCATGTTCGATTCCTGGCATGGGTCATTCTCTGTGCAGAGTTTGCATGTCCTCCCTATGTCTGTGTGGGTTTTCTCTGGTTTCCCCTCACAATCTGAAAGATGTGCTGCTTTGGTGCTTTGACGCGAACAGGAGCTGGATTGTGGCGACCAGAGGAATTTCACAATAACTTCATTGCAGTGTTAATGTAAGCCTTACTTGTACATTTTATTTAAAATGTAAGAATGTAGCAGAGTTCCTAAGAGATAAGAAATGTAAAGACTGGGAATCAGTCCAGCTCAACTCCTGCTCAGGGGATTTGATTTGATTTATTATTGTCACATGTATTAGTATACAGTAAAAAGTATTGTTTCTTGTGTTCTATACAGACAAAGCGTACCATTCATAGAGAAGGAAAGGAGAGAGTGCAGAATGTAGTGTTACAGTCATAGCTAGGGTGCATAAAAAGATCAACTTAATGCGAGATAGGTCTATTCAAAAGTCTGATGGTAGCAGGGAAGAAGCTGTTCTTGAGTTGGTTGGTATGTGACCTCAGGGATGGGCAATGAATGCTCGCCAACCAGTGACGCTCATGTAACATGAATGAATAAAAAAAGAACCACGCAATACCCCCTGCCCCCAAAGGATGGTTAGTTAACTGGGAAGAAAGATGATAACTACGTATGTTGTCCAGACAAGAGAGCCTGCATGTTTTTGTTCATCCAAGCTCTGCAGAGTAGTATGTGCAATGCTTTTAAAATTATTCATCAGTAAGAAATAATGACATGCTTTGCATATTCATCAAATCTTTCATAATAATGAGCGAAACTGTGCACATCGCTTCGATAATCTGTATTCATATCTGTGTGCCACGCTTGAAGTAAATAAATTAATTAGTCTTTCTCTGATCAGTCTAGCAGGAGTGAAAGAACGAATTCATGCACAACATGTCAGTTAATTAAAGTGTTGTTTCACTGGTTGACACGGTAGCACAGTAGTTAGCACTGCTGCCTCACAGCGCCAGGGACCTGGGTTCAATTCACGGCTCAGATCATTGTCTGTGTGGAGTTAACATGTTCTCCCCATGTCTGCATGGGTTTCCTCCCAGAGTCCAAAGACGTTATGTTGATTGGCCATGCGAAGTTGCCCCTTAGTATTGGGGGGAATCAGCAGGGTAAATATGTGGGGTAATGGGAATAGGGCCCGAGTGGGATTGTGGTTGGTGCAGACTGGATGGGTTAAATGGCTTCCTTCTTCTCTACTGTAGGGATTCTTTGATATCTGCTGAAAAAAAATTCATCCACAATCCAGTTTCACAAGTTTGTACGGGAGGGAACAGAGGTGATGAGGGTGATTGAGGTTGGAGCGTGTCAGAAGTCCAGAACACAAATCCTGCAATTCAAACCTTACACTATGCTGCAGAGCCTACCTTTGATTTGATTTATTATTGTCACATGTATTAGGGGAATTTCACAGTAACTTCATTGCAGTGTTAATGTAACCAATAACTTGTAACCAATAAAAAGAGGTTATTTCACCTTAGCATCACACAAACCAGCCTCCCATCCATTGACTCTGTCTATACTTTCCACTGCCTTGGCAAAGCAGCCAGCATAATCAAGGGCGCTAGACATTCTCTCTTCCACCTTCCATCTTCCATCAGGAAAAATAAAAGTCTGAGATCACGTATTGTTGTTCGTCATCGATGAGGACCTCGACACCATTTTGAGGCAGTGTGTCCGAAGGTGACTGATCACCATTGAACTCACCACTTGAAAAGGGTGGTAGGACCAGGAACCTTCACAAGGTGAGCATTGGAAACATCATAGCTTCCAAGGCTATGGTCCAAATACTAGGAAATGGGATTATAGGTACTTGATTAGCTGGATTAGACATGGTGGGAAGAAGATCCTCTATGGTGTAAAAATTTATAAAAATTATGGAAATCCTACAGAGAGAAGGAGGTCATTGGCCTATCGAGTCTGCATGACAACAGTCCCATCCAGACACAATCTCCATAACCCCACGTATTTCTATAACTGGTGAACCACCACAACTGAGAGATTTGCTCGGCAGTGCCAGAGGGGAGTTAAGAGTCAACCCACGAGTGGGATTTATTTAACTAATTGAATTTAAATTCCTCAGCCGCCATAATGGGATTTGAACTCATGCCTCGGGATCAGCAGTCCAGGCCACCTGGGTTTGTTGGCCCAGTGAGATAACCACTGTACTATTGAACTGCGAAGTTGCAGAAAGTGAAAAGTTAACAAACTTCCACAGGAATTTCACGAGGGTAGCACGGTGGTTACACTGCTGCTTCACAGCACCAGGGACCTGGGTTCGATTCCCAGCTTGGGTCATTGTCTGCGTGGAGTCTGCATATTCTCCCCATGTCTACGTGGGTTTCTTCTGGGTGCTCTAGTTTCCTCCCACAGTCCAAAGATGTGCGGGTTAGGTTGATTGGCCGTGTTAAATTGACCCTTAATGTTCTAAGATACGTAGCGTTACGGGGATTAGAGGGATAAATGTGTGGGGTGATGAGGTGGGGCTTGGATAAGATGCTCTGTTGGCGATTCAATGGGCCAAATGACCTCCTTGCACACTGATAGATTTCTGAAAGGCATGCAGGTTAGGTACATTGGCCATGCTAAATTCTCCCTAATGTATCTGAACAGATGCCAGAGTGTGGCGACAAGGGGATTTTCACAGTAACTTCATTGCAATGTTAATGTAAGCCTTACTTGTGACTAATAAATAAACTTTAAATTTACTCCAACCCAGGTAATATTGGTCTAATTTACTGTGCAACAGAGGTCCGTTGAGAATTATGCTGATGTCCTTAATTCTTCAGGAAGGATTTTCCTTGATTGAAGCTCACAAGTGGTGCAAAGCAGTGCGGAGAGCGGATTGTGTACTCTTTGGATCTAAAGTTAAGGTAAGGAGGAGCAGGTCATTTGTTTTCCCACATAGGCCCCCCATTCTATTTTGCCAGCTTCTTTTCTCTTAATTTTAAATTTGAGCGTAAGCGTGTCATCAGTCTCTTCATTTCCTGGTTTGTCTCTGACTAATGTAGCTATTCGGAAGAGAGGCAGTGGCGTCTTTGCATTATTGCTGGATTAATAATCCAGCAGACCCAGAATAATGCTCTGGGGATCCGGGTTCAAATTCCACCACAGCAGATAGTGAAATTTGAATTCACTATCAATTCAATAAAAATCTGAGTTAAAAATCTGCACCTCACAGTGCCAGTAACCCAGTTCAATTTCTGGTTTGGGTCACTGCCTGTTTGGAGTTTGCACTTTCTCCTTGTGTCTATAGGGCTTCTTCTGAATGCTCTGGTTTACTCTCACATTTCAAAAATATGCAGGTTGGGTGTATTGGCCATGCTAAATTGCCCTTAGTGTCAGGGGGAACTAACTAGGGTAAATGCATACGGTTATGGGGATCTGAGTGGGATTGTGGTTGATGCAAACTCAGTGGGCCGAATGACTTCCTTGTGTACTGTAGATTTCTATGATTCTATGACAGTGAAATTATTGTCAATTATTGGAAAAACTCATTTGGTTCACTAATGTCCTTAAAATCTACTGTCCTTATCTCGTCTGGCTACACTAGTGCCAGGTGTGGAATTACAGAAACTATTTTCCTTAACATAATGTGCCTTGAAGTTAGCTCTATGGAAGTTTTATTTTAAATTGAGGTGAAGAAATTAAAAAGCCTTTCTCAGAATCAGATCAATGAATTCACAGAGTTTTCACAGCTTATAAGGAGACCATTCAGCCCATCATGCCTGCAACAACCCCCTGAAATGATGTGGAGGTGCCAGGTGGGCATAGTAAGAAGTCTCACAACACTAGGTTAAAGTCCTTCAGGTTTCATAGAATCATAGAATTCTACTGTGCAAAAGTAGGCCATTCGGTCCATCGAGCCTGCATTGACCACAGTCCCACCCAGACCCTGACATTTGAAATGTGGTTTGAAATGTGTATACTTTAATGCGAGGAGCATACGCAATAAGGTAGATGAACTTGCAGCCTGGATTGGTGCTTGGGACTTCGATGTTGTGGCCATTTCAGAGACGTGGATAGAGCAGGGGCAGGAATGGTTGTTGCAGGTTCCAGGGTTCAGATGTTTCAGTCAGAGCAGAGGTGGTGGTAGAAGAGGGGGAGGAGTGGCATTGTTAGTTAAGGATAGCATTATGGTGGCAGAAAAGACGTTTGATGTGGACTTGTCTGCTGAGGTAGTGTGGGCTGAGATTAGAAACAAGAAAGGAGAGGTCACACTGTTGGGAGTTTTTATAGGCCTCCAAAAAGTTCCAGAGAAGTAGAGGAAGGGATTGCAAAGTTGATCCTGGATAGGTGTGAAAGTAACAGGGTAGTTGTAATGTGGGACTTTAACTTTTCTAATATCGATTGGAAAAGCTATAGTTCAAGTACGTTAGAGGGGTCAGTTTTTGTTCAATGTGTGCAGGAAGGTTTCATGACTCAGTATGTAGATAGGCCAACAAGATGCGAGGCTATATTGGATTTGGTACTGGGTAATGAACCAAACCAGGTGTTAGACTTGGAGGTGGGTGTGCACTTTGGTGATAGTGACCACAATTCGGTTACGTTTACCTTAGTGATGGAAAGGGATGGGCACATACTGAATAACAGTAGTTATAGCTGGGGGAAAGGTAATTATGAGGCTATTAGGAGAGATTTAGGATGCATTGGGTGGAGCAGGAAATTGCAGGGGCTGGGGACATCTGAAATGTGGAGCATATTTAAGGAACAGCTTCTGCATGTCCTTAATGCATATGTACCTGCCAGGCAGGGAGGAAGTGGTCGAGTGAGGGAACCATGGTGTACTAGGGAAGTTGAATCTCTGGTGAAGAGGAAGAAGGAGGCTTATATAATGATGAGACGTGAAGGCTCAGTTGGGCAATAGAGAGCTATAAATCAGCCAGGAAGGAGCTAAAGAGGGAGTTGAGAAGAGCTAGAAGAGGACACGAGAAGACTTTGGCGAATAGGATTAAGGAGAATCCTAAAGCTTTTTACAGGTATATAAATAATAAAAGATTGGTTAGGGCAAGATTAGGGCCAGTCAGAGATAGCAGTGGGAAGTTGTGCGTGGAGCCTGAGGAGATAGGAGAGAAACTGAATGAGTATTTTTCGTCAGTATTCATGCAGGAGAAAGACAGTGTTGTCGGGGAGAATACTGCGATACCAGGTTGTAGACTGGGTAGGATTGAGGTTCATAAGGAGGAGGTGTTAGCGAATCTTGAGGGTATGCAAATTGATAAGTCCCCTGGGCCAGATGGGATTTACCCTAGGATTCTCTGGGAGGCTAGAGAGGAGATTGCAGAGCCTTTGGCTTTGATCTTCATGTCATTGTTAGCTACAGGTATAGTGCCGGAAGACTGGAGGATGGCAAATGTTGCCCCTTTGTTCAAAAAGGGGAGTAGGGACCATCCTGGAAATTATAGACCGGTGAGCCTGACTTCTGTTGCGGGCAAAGTCTTGGAAAGAATTGTAAGGGATAGGATTTATAAGCATCTAGAGAGAAATAAATTGATTAGGGATAGTCAGCACGGTTTTGTGAAGGGTAGGTCGTGCCTCACAAAACCTTATTGAGTTTTTTGAGGAGGTGACCAAAGAGGTAGATAAGGGTAAGGCAGTTGATGTAGTGTATATGGATTTTAGCAAAGCATTTGATAAGGTTCCCCATGGTAGGCTACTGCAGAAAGTGCAGATGCATAGGATTGAAAGTGATTTAGCAGTTTGGATTAGGAATTGGCTAGCTGATAGAAGACAGAGGGTGGTGGTTGATGGGAAATATTCAACCTGGAGTGCAGTTACAAGTGGTGTACCTCAAGGATCTGTTTTGTGGCCACTGCTGTTTGTCATTTTTATAAATGACCTAGATGAGGGTGTAGAGGGTTGGATTAGTAAATTTGCTGATGATACCAAAGTGGGGGGAGTTGTAGATAGCGAGTATGGATGTTACAGTTTGCAGAGGGACTTAGGTTGCAGAGCTGGGCCGTGAGGTGGCAAATGGAATTCAATACGGATAAGTGTGAGGTGATTCACTTTGGTAGGAATAACAGGCATATAAAATATAGGGTTAATGGAAGGACCCTTAATAGCGTTGTCGAGCAGAAGGATCTTGGGGTACAAGTACATAGCTCTTTGAAAGTTGGCACCCAGGTTGATAAAGTTGTTAAGAAGGCGTACGGTGTGTTAGCTTTTATTGTAGAGGGATTGAATTTAGGAGCCGTGAGGTTATGTTACAACTGTACAAAACTCTGGTGCGGCCGCACTTGGAGTATTGCGTACAGTTATGGTTGCCGCATTATAAGAAAGATGTGGAAGCATTGGAAAGGGTGCAGAGGAGGTTTACCAGGATGTTGCCTGGTATGGTGGGAAGGCCTTATGAGGAAAGGCTGAGGGACCTGAGGTTATTTTCATTAGAGAGAAGAAGGTTACATGGTGACCTAATTGAGGTGTATAAGATGATCAAGGGATTGGATAGGGTGGATAGTGAGAGCCTTTTTCCTCGGATGGTGATGACCAACACGAGGGGACATAACTTTAAATTAAGAGTGGTAGTTATAGGACGGATGTCAGAGGCAGGTTCTTTACACAGAGGGTGGTGAGGGCGTGGAATGCCCTGCCTGCAGCAGTTGTGGACTCGCCTACTTTGGGGGAATTCAAATGTTCGGTGGATAGGCATATGGATGATATTGGAATAGTTTAGGTTAGAGGGTCCACTGGCCGGTGCAACATCGAGGGCCGAAGGGCCTGTACTGCGCTGTAATGTTCTATGTTCTATTAGTGTTAATTTAGCACGGCCAGTCCACCTAATCTGCACATCTTTGCGATGTGGGAGGAAGCTGGAGCACCCAAAGGAAACCTACGCAGATAAGGAAAGAATGCACAAACTCTGCACTGACAGTGACCTGATGCTGCCATTGAAGGAGGTCATTTGGCCCATCATGCGGAGGTCATTCGGCCCATCATGCTTGCATCAACACCCCCTACCCCTCCCCGAAATGAGTGCCATTTTCCCATCTTCCCATCTTCTTCTTGCGCAGCTATCTCATGCCTTCTCGAAAACCAAAGGACTGGGATGATTGCAAACTGTTTGGCACAGGGTGTGAAGCCACTTGTTGGCCTGCATACTTTGCAGAGTAATTTCGGAGCCTTGCCAGAGTCTTTCCTCAGAACTGTCAGGTTCCAACCATGCGTGGCAACATCCTGATAAGTGTAATTGCTTAAAGAATGTTCATACAGCAGACAGCAGCACAATATCAATCTGTCATTTTATCCGACTCGGAGAAAATAAAAACTTAGTGAGTAATTAAAGTAATTTGAGATTTCAAGCTGTGATATCAAAGACTGAAAAAAAATTAAAATTGCTTTTCCATTTACAAATCATGGATTGGTGATTTCTTACATATTTCACTCTGAGTCTGAGTTTCTGTGACAACATGCCTGTTTGATCACATTATGCACATACATACCTTGGTGGTCAAGTCTTGGGGTGCAACCCAAGCCTAGAACTTTAGACTAAGAGGGAGGAATGCCACCCACTGCCCAACAAGACCTCCAAATCATAGAGTCATAAAGAGCAGAAAAGCTGTGACTGTAACACTGCATTCCGCACTCTCTCCTTTCCTCCTTTATGAATGGTATGCGTTCGCCCTTTGCCCCATCAAGGCTGCACTGGCAACATCTATCACTAACACCATGAAACATAGTAGGAGCAGAATTAGGCCACTCAGTCCATCAAGTGTGCTCTGCTATTCTATCATGGCAGATACTTTTCTCATCCCCATTCTCCTGCCTTTCCCCATAATCCCTGATCCCCTTATTAATCATCAACCTATCTATCTCTGTCTTAAAAACACTCTCAGTGATCTGGCATCCACAGCCTTCTGCAGCAAAGAGTTCCACAGATTTATCACTCACTAGCTGAAGAAATCTCTCCTCATCCCTTTAGCCTGAGGTTGTGCCCTTTGCTTCTAGTGAAAGCACACTAATCCCATTACTAAAATTTATTTTAAAGTTTATTTATTTATTAGTCACAAGTAAGGTTTACACTAACACTGAAATAAAGTACTGTGAAGTCCCCTCGCCATCGCACTCCTGTTTGGGTCAATGCATCTAATCAGCATATCTTTCAGAATATGGGAGGAAATTGGAGGAAACCCATGCAAACACGGGGAGAACGTTCAAGCAAACTGCACACAGACAGTGCCATGCTAAATTGCCCCTTGGTATCTCTGGATGTGTAGGTTAGAGGGATTAGTGGGGTAAATATGTGAGGTTACAGGGAGAGGTGGGATTGTTATTGGTGCAATCTCGATGGGTCAAATGGTCTCCTACTACACTGCAGAAATCTATATCTAAAATAAAATTTGATCTTAAACAAGTTTGACAGTTTACTTCTTGTAGGTCAGAGTTATTTTTATCTGTCAAACAGGTTTTGTGTTTGAAAATCACGGCCATAATCACCTCTAGTTTATCTTTTGCTTTCTGCTAGAATGAAAGCCGTATGTTCAGAATACAGTTTAGCGGAGATTCACACAGGCTAGCATTGGAAGACTGTTCTAACTGTGTGCAAATGCTCCTTCAGTATATTGATGTACAGAACCCTGATGGAAAGATTCAGAATCAAACTCTCCAGTTGAGCCAGTCAACGCACATCGGCCAATCTGGAAGTCTGGAGCCAGAGGTAGGTTAGTGGAGGAAAGAAAATAGCCCCACTTGTGGCACTCCTGTTCGTTTTGCTGCAATTTAATGTTATAATGTCATGATTGAGTTGACCTGCTTCTCTGAGAATGCAACGTTAACATGCCATCAAAGCTTTCAAAGCGATCTCTTTCGATAACATGAATACCCTGTTCCTGTGAAAACTCTTAGACCTCTGACAAGCAACATATCTGGGAGTGGTGTTACAGAGTAGGTCACATTAAAGGCTGCTGTGAGAAGCATTGCTATTCATGTTCGTGTTATTGAGTGATCCCAGCTGTTCATTTTCGTGCATACTCCTTAAGCTCCCACCTCAGCAAGAGTGTTAAGTGCCAGCTTACTAACAATCCTCTGCAGCGATATCTATCAACCCCACTCTTTTCTCTACAAGGGACTGAGATTGTAAAAGCTGCCGAGATTATTCAGAATACTTTTGCCTTTTTGGGAGTTTTGAACAAAGCCAGTTAGAATTATCGAATCCTGACAGTGGAGAAGGAGGCCATTTGGCCCATCAAGTCTGCACCGACCACAATCCCATCCAGGTCCTCTCCCCTTAATCCTGAGTATTTACCCCGCTAATCCCCTGACGCTTAGGGGCAACTTATTATGGCCAGTCCACCTAAACCGCGCGTCTTCCAGACTGTGGGATGAAACCGGAGCACCCGGAAGAAATCCACGCAGACACAGGGAGAATGTGCAAACTTCAAACAGAGAGTGACCCAAGCTGGGAATCGAACACAGGTACCTGGCGCTATGAGGCAGCAGTGCTGTCAAAGCCCTGTCCACACAGAGATCAGTAATAGTTCTCTCCAAGAATAATCCTCAAAATGCATTGACACATAGGGACGAGGTCAGGCCAAATGCATCCGTGCTGAAAAACCTGCACGTTCTCCTTTTTCTGAGCTACAATGTGCCATTTCTGAGAATTAATCTTTTGGACTTGTTTATGTTCCAGGAAAGTATTAAATGCGAGCAAGCGAATAATAACCTTTGCTTTATCAGGATTATATATGTTGGCTTACTAGATGCTGAAATTGCAAAAACATCTTGAATACATAATTTTGTTCATTCATCTGAACTGAACACTTGAATCCTCTTGAAATAAAAAAAAGCCATTTCAGTGAAGGCAGAATGAGAGGATAGACATGCAAAAGAGTAATTTATAGGCAGCAGCACACTCACTGGTTTCTCCCATGATTGAGTAGTAATTGCTAGGCAATTTTGCCATCAGTTTTATTCAAGGAATTCCCCCCAGGAGACATGAGTTATTCAAATGCGTGATAACGTCAGTATCTAGAGTGGCCTGAATGTCTTGACATTTTCATGCACGGTGCATACAAAGTGGTTAGACATGGATTCAGGCTGACTGCTCCTAGAATCATAGAACACAGTCATAGAATTCCTGCGGTGCAGAAGAACGCCAGTCAGCCCATCAAATCTGCAGACAACAATCCCATCCAGGCCTTATCCGTACCCATCCAGGACCTATCCCGTAACCCCGCATATTTATCCTGCTAACCCCTCTACCTGAACTAAAGAGCAATTTAGCACAGCCAATCCACCTAACCCATATATTTTTGGACTCTAAGGGACAATTTAGCTTGGCCAATCCACCTAACCTGCGCATCTTGGAACATGAAGGGGCAATTTAGTGCGACCAATCCACCTAACCCGCACAATTCTGGACTCTAAGGGTCAATTTAGCACGGCTAATCCATCTACCTAACCTACACATCTTTGAATACTAATGGAAATTTACCATGGCCAATCCACCCTAACCTGCACATCTGTAGACACTAAGGGGCAATTTAGCATAGCCAATTCACCTACCTGCAAACCTTTGGACACTAAGGATCAATTTACCATCAAATTTGCATATCTTTGGACACTAAGGGTCAACTTAGCATGGCTAATCCACCTAAGCTAACATTTTTGGACACTAGGAGGCAATTTAGCATGGCTAATGCACTTAACCTTAACACCTTTGAACTGTGGGAGGAAACTGGAGGAAGTCCATGCAGGCAACGGGGGGGGATTGTTCAGGTTCCACATAGACAGTGCTTCTAGGAGGCCTAGGGTGGGATTCCCCACCCGTGCTCGCCCCAAAACTGGAAAATCCCATCTGAGATCAATGGACTGTTGCATGGTATATGTCCTGCCCGATATGATCCCCGTGGTGGGCTGGACAGAAGTAGACCGTCTCCAGTGCCAGCTAGGCTGGTGTGAGGAGACAGCAACCAGCCAATATCCACACGAGAAGGAAAACCAGAAAGAATCTTGTCTCCCAGTTTCTTGTTTAGTTCTCACAGGCAGCCTGATATTCTAAGGTGAGCTCTGATTTTAAGTTAAAAACTGTAGCATTATCCCACTGGTACTGCCAAGATTAGCTATGTGCAACACAGTGGTTAGCACTGTGATAAGGATCGGGGTTCGATTCTGGCCTTGGGTTGACTGTTTGGAGTTTGCATGTTTTCTCCATGTCTGCGTGGGTTTCGTGTCTCACTCCAAAGATGTGCAGGTTGCACGTGGTAAATTAGGTGGATTGGCCATGCTAAATTGCCCCTTGTATCCAATGATGTGTAGGTTAGGTGACTTAGCCATGTGTGCTAGGATTATGGGGATAGGGCAGGGGTATAGGCCTGGATGGGATGTTCTTTCAGAGAGTTGGTACAGAATCAATGGGCAGAATGGCCTCCTTCTGCACTGTAGCGATTCTGTGGTACAAAGTTTTGATTCAACATTTGCCACATGGCCCTCTTGTCATTAATTTTAGTATTTGTAAGATTCTGCTTTTTAACCGCAGGGATGCGGCACAGAGGAGGAGCAAACAGGAGCACACGGTACCCTCCCTGAGGGTAGGGTATCCATCAAAGAACTAGCAAAGGTACGTAGGGACGAGCAACCAAAAATTTGAAGATAAAAGCCAGTTATTGTAGATGCTGGATTCTGAAGCAAAAACAGAAAATACTGGAAACTCTCAGCAGGTTTGACAACATCTATGAAGAGAGAACTAGGCTAATGCTCAAAACGTTGCATTTTCGTTTGCTCTATTCTCTCTCCACAGACGCTGTCAGACCTGCTGAGATTTTCTAGCATTTTCTGTTTTTTGACCAACAACTTCCTTTCTCAACAATGCATAAAATCTTTATCCTTGAAGCAAATTCTCTTGAAATTTTTCTGTAAATC
Source organism: Sphyrna mokarran (assembly GCA_024679065.1). NCBI lineage: Eukaryota > Metazoa > Chordata > Chondrichthyes > Carcharhiniformes > Carcharhinidae > Sphyrna > Sphyrna mokarran. Next base: position 10,693,817 of record JAGIQG010000033.1, read on the forward strand.
AGTAAGGCGAAAGGTACTTTTGGAAAGTAGATTTCATGCAGAGCAAAACTCCTTCAATGTTGTTCCGATGAGATTGCAGCATTTCCCAGTCCCGGAGGGTGATTTCCCCCTTGACGCTAAGGGGTGGCACAGTGGTTAGTACTGCCTCACAGTGCCAGGAACCTGGTTTCAATTCTCAGCTTGGGTCACTGTCTGTGCAGAGTTCCCACGTTCTCCCTATGTCTGCGTGGGTTTCCTCTGGGTGCTCCCGTTTCCCCTCTCAGTCCAAAGATGCGTAGGTTAGATTAATTGGCCATGCCGAATTTCCCTTAGTGATAGGGGCACTAGCTACAGTAAATGGGCTTATGTGGATAGGGCCTGGGTGGGATCGTGGTCAATACAGACTCGATAGGCCTCCTCCTGCACTGTATTAATCTATGATTCATCTTGCTTTTGGAAAGCCAAGTGTGGTCTTCTGACTAAGCAAAACACTCGATTTAACACTAAACTCTAATTACAAGCAGTCATCTATTTTATAATTATAGAATCCTACAGTATAGAAGGAAGCCATTTTGTCCGTTGAGTTGGTACTGACCACAATCCCACTCAGGCCCTTTCTCTGTAACCCCATATATTACTGGTCCACCTAATATTAAGTGCCAATTTAGCATGGCCAGTCAACCTAACCCGCACATCTTTGCACTATTGGAAGAAACCGGAGTACCCGGAGGAAACTCACACAGACATGGGAAGAATGTGCAAACCATACAGACAGTAACCCGAGGCTGGAATTGAACCCAAGTCCCTGGCATTGTGAGACAGAGTGCTACTCACTATGCCAGTGTGCCACCCGGAGTAACCTTTCTTTCATTCTTACTTGCTTCCACAAGAAATTACAAAAAGTAGTGAATGCTGCCCGGTCCATCATGTAAACCACCCTCCCATCCGTCAACTCTGTCTATATCTCCCGCTGCCTCGGAAAAGCAACCAGCGTAATCAAGGACCCACGCACCCCGGACACGCTCTCTTCCATCTTGTTCCATCAGAAAAATGATACAAACCTCTGAGGTCAGGTACCAACCGACTCAAGAACAGTTTCCTCCCTGCTGCTGTCAGACTTTTGAATGGACCTACCTCGCGTTAAGTTGATCTTTCTCTACAGCCTAGCTGTGACTGTAACACTACATTCTGCATTCGCTCCTTTCCTTCTCTATGAACGGTATGCTTTGTCTGTATAGTGCATAAGAAACAATGAGATTCATTAATACGTGTGACAATACAGATAATAATAATCAAATCAGTTTTGGGGTCAGCATGGCCGGAAGTTCCCACTTCCCACAAGAGGGTCTCTTGTGTACCCTCTCCCAAACCTTGACATCTTTTCCCGAATTTATGCCCAGGATTGGACGTAGTAGTCTAGTGGAGGACTCACCAGTTCTTTATATGGTGGAGCTGTATACTTTTTATGTTTTTTATAGCTGTTTATAGTTGTCCAAGCAACTTGCATTTTTTTTTGTTTAACAGCTTTAAGGGTACCAACTGTGAGACTGTTATAACGGCCCCTTCCTTCAGAGACATTAGTGAAGCATTTGGGGCTTTATGGCAATCCGACAGTTTGGTTTTTTTATATTAATTCGTGGGACATGGCCATCACTAGCATTAAGCTGATCTTTTTCTACGCTCTGGCTATGACTGTAACACATTCATTCTGCACTCTCTCCTTTCCTTCACTATGAATGATATGACTTGTCTGTATAGCATGCAAGAAACAATACTTTTTCCTGTATACATTGTATTCAGAATACACCTTGGGTGGCACAGTGATTGGCACTGCTGCCTCACAGTGTCAGGGACCCGAGTTTGATTACTGAGTTTGGGTTAGTGTGTGTGTGGATTTTGCATGTTCTCCCTGTATCTGCATGGGTTTCCTCTGGGCGCTCCAGTTTCCTCCTACAGTCTGAAAGACATGCTGGTTAGGTGCATTGACCCAAACAGGCGCTGGAGTGTGGCGACTAAGGCAATTTCACAGTAACTTCATTGCAGTGTTAATATAAGCCTTACTTGTGACTAATAAATAAACTAACTTACTTAAGTGACAGTAGTAAATCAGATCAAAACAGTGTCATAAAATACCCCTTCAAGATTTTTTTAAAGCATTTTTGATACATTTTACTTTCAGCCCCACATCAATTCTGAACTTGCTGGTGGAGCAACTAGGGGAAAAAGAGGGAAGTAGATGGTTGATTAAAAAAGGAAATAGTTTTGGGGAAACTAAAAGCACAAATTGGAAAGACAATAATGAAAAGAACCTTTGTTTCCTGCAAGCATTGTAATCTATCGCCCATTGTTTGTATCTCTCAATGCGTTAAAAGACAAAACATGTGGCAAGTTAATCGGTAGATTTTGACAAAGTTGAATCTCTGTGTTAAAGCAGTTGAACCTTTTTGGCTCCAATGCCAATCTTACCAAACCACAACTCAATTTACATCTAGTGACCCCCAACAACTATGAATTGGGAGATGTGTATCCTACGTCAGCTCATCTTTCAGACTCAACACCGAGTTATACAGTTTCAGGTCGCTATTTCCGTCCAGCCCCATTTTGTTTTTCTCGGTGCGTTGCACGTTTTGGTTTGTCACTTATTTTTGCTTCAGATAACAGCACACCCGCTCTACCTGTTACTTCTTTCTTTTGTCTCTCTGAAACTCCCACGGAAACACACAAATTTCAGCGCAGCAGTAGGCCATTCAGCCAATCTTGTCCTTGTCAGCTTACGACACGCAGATGATTTTGTTTTAACGAGATGTGGGGCTGGGCCCAGGCTTTATTGCCCATCCCTGATTGTCGTGCATTTCAGAGGGCATTTGAGGATCAAACATAACTGCTGCGTGTCTGGACTCGCATGTAGATCAGACTGGGTAAGAACGGCAGATTTCCTTCCTTAAAGGGCATTTAACGAACCAGATGGATTTTTACAACAATTGACAATGGTTTCACATTGTTAGACTTCTAATTCCTGATTTGTATCAAATTCAAATTTCACCGTTGGTCGTGGTGGGATTCGAACCAGTGCATTGCCCTGGGTCTCTGGATTGCTAGTCCAATGATGATGTCACTACGCAATTGCTTCTTCTTTCTAATACTGTGTCGTTTATTCATCCACCCAATCACAGACCTTCCTCCCTTCCCTTCACCCCTCCCCCCCACTTGTTCAAAACTGACTACATTTCTAACTTTGCCTAATTCTGACAAAAGGCCATTGATCTGAAACGTTAACCATTTTACTCTCATTCTCCAAGATGCTGCAACCCGCTGTTGAGTCTTCTTGGCATTTTCAGTTTTAATTTCAGATTTTTAGCACCTGTGGTATTTTGCTTTCGTTTGACTTCCATATTTTTCTAAGATGTGGACAATGGAGTGAAAGACAAAAAAAAGCCGCAGTTAACGCAATAATAGAACAATCTAGAAATATTTTTTGGCGAGTGTTCTTGGAAAGGTTCCCCTGGTTATCATTCAGTGGAAAACCTTTGGAGGCATGGCGGCACAGCGGTTGGCACTGATGCCTCACAGCTTGGGTCACTATCCGTACGGAGTTTGCATGTTCTTCCCAGTATCTGCTTGGGTTTCTTCCAGGTGCTCTGGTTTCCTCCCACAATCTGAAAGACTGTCCTGTTTAGGTGCATCGGCCATAATAAATTCTCCCTTACTGTACCCAAACAGGCGCCAGAGGGAGATTTTCACAGTAACTTCATTGTAGTGTTAAAGTAACCCTACTTGTGATAGTAATAAATAAACTTTAACTTTTTCCTTCCTCATTCCGTCTGGGTCATACTGCAGTAGTGAAAATATTTTCTCTGGTCACAATATTTTAGTGGGATTTTTGTTATTCATTTTACGGGATGTAGGGGTCTCTGGTTTGGCCCAGCATTTGTTGCTCAACTTAATTCATCTCCATTTCAGAGGGCAATTGAGAGTCAACCACATTGCTGTGACTCTGGAATCCTGTGTAGGCCAGACCAGTTAAGGATGGCAGATTTCCTTCCCTAAAGGACATTAGTGAACCAAATGGGTTTTTACAGCATTCGACAGTGGTCTTGTAGTCATCAATAGACTTTTAATTCCAGACTTTTGCTGAATTCCAATTCACCATCTGTGGTGGCTTTTGACCCAGCTCATTATCGTGGGTCTCTAAATTCTAGTCTAGCCACAATATCACCATGCCACCGCTCTGGTTCCTGCATAGAGAATCCCTATAGCGCAGAAGTAAACCATTCAGCCCATTGAGTCTGCATCACACTTAATATCACCCAGGCTCTATTCCCATAATTCCACTTCTCTACCATTTCTCCTGACAATTTAGCATAACCAGTTAACTTAACTCTCATGTTTGGACTGTGAAAGAAAATCAGAGCACCCGAAGGAAACCACGCAGATACAGGGAAGAATGTGCAAACTCCACACAGACAAGCTAGGAATCAAACCTGGGTCCCTGGCACTGTGAGGCCGCAGTGCTAACCACTGTGCCACCCTAGTTTCCCTGGTCACTGTATATTTGTGCTGATGGCAGTCAGTGAATCAATGGGAAGATTTCATCCTGTCAGTGAGTTGGTGGAAATATTTCTTCTGTTCGTGATGTGCTTGCGATAAGGTTCATTATTTTTTAACAAAAGATTTAAGAACCGGTTTGTGATTTAACTGGAGCAGGCAGTCATTGAAATAGTTTGATCTTATCAATGCACTACTAAGCGCTGGTATTTATTACACAGTGCAGAAATATCAAATTAACAGCCTTCTATTTCCTACATTATATTCAGGACGCTGCTGCAGGCAGGAAAAATGTCAACTTGTATTCTGACAGATTGAAATTAGCTCGCTTTGTGTACGTGTGAGTTTACTATGAAGGAAGCTGTCGCGTTTTGCTAAGTGGAAGGAACTATGTGATAAACAGCCTGATTATGTTGCAACATCGTGATGTACTGTAATTAAACTGGAGGTGTCACAAGGATTCAGTAGTGACAAGACATCTGATGTGGAAACAACTACCTGGTAGATTTTGACGAAAGCACAAAAATGTATGAGCTGCATATCTCCCCAAAGGGATAATGAGACAGTGAGGCCCAGTGGTATCATTGCTGAACTATCAATCCAGAAATAGTTCCCCAGCTTTTGTTCTGGGGACCCTAGTTCCAATTCCACTACGGCAGATGATGGAATTTGAATTCCAGACAAAAAAAAATCTGGAATTAAGATGACCATTATCGATTGTTGGAAAAACCCATCTGGTTCGCTAATGCCCTTCAGAGAAGGAAATCTGCTTTCCGTACCTGGTCTGTCCTACATGTGACTCCAGATCCACAGCAATGTGGTTGACTCTCAAACACCCTCTGAAATAAACACTCAGTTCAAAGGCGACTAGAGATGGGCAATAAATGCTGGCTACCAGTGATGTTCACAAATGAATGACAGGTTCTGGAGATTAGTAAAGTTATTGACAGCCTGCTAATATGGGATCGTGAAAAGAGAAAATTCTGTAAACGTTCTGCAGGTTTGGCAACTGCTGCAGATCGAGAAACAAAGTTAACTTTTCAGGCTAAAGCTCTTTGTTTAGAATTGAACTGGACAGACCTGCCTTTTCCATGACATCAATTGCAAACACAAGAGATGTAACACCTTCCCCTTTACCCTCGCTCCTCACCATCCAAGGCCCCCAACATTCCCCCCAGTGGTTCACATGCTCATCTTTCAATTTAGTATACCAACTTGGCTGTTTGCAGTGTGGGCCGAGATTCTCCAGATCTCATGCCACTCTGCCAGTGAGAACGAAGAACTCAGCACTCAGCCAAAACCCCGTCACTTGCTGCGGGACTGGAGACTCCCAGTTAACCGATTCCAACCGTGCTCTCCTGCGCTTTGGGGAGACCAAACACAGATTGGGCGATCCTTTTGCTGGCCACCTACATTCAGTCCAATAAGTGTGACCACCCCCTACTGCCCACCAGAGTTTTCAGATGCTTGCCATTTTAATCCTCTACCTTGCCCATCTCTATCTTGATGTGAAATTGCTGGTGTTGGACTGGAGTGGGCACAGTAAGAGGTCTCAACACCAGGTTAAAATCCAACAGGTTTATTTGGAATCACGAGATTTCAGAGCCAAAAGAGAAAATGCTGGAAAATCTCAGGAGAGAAAAGAGCTGATATTTCAAGTCCAGGTGATCCTTTGTCAAAGCTCATTATAAAGCCACTATATGAGTTTTTGGAGTGCTGATCCTTCATTGGGTGTTGGACTTTAACCTAGTGTTGTGAGACTTACCTATATCCTGTACCTGATGAAATGTTCTGTAAAGGTCAACGTAGGAATGTGCCTCATGTTTTGATTTGACATGGATGACACAGCGATTAGCACTGCTTCCTCACAGCGCTAGGGACCCGGGTTCGATTCCCGACTTGGGTCACTTGGAGAGTTTGCGCGTTTACCCCATGTCTGTGTGGGAGTTCTCCGGGTGCTCCAGTTTCCTCTCAAAGTCTGAAAGATGTGCTGGTTAGGTGCATTGGCCATGCTGGATTCTCCCTCAGTGTACCCAAATGTGCGTCAGAGTGTGGCATCTGGGGGATTTTCACTGTAATTTCATTGCAGTGTTAACGTAAGCCTACTTTTGACAATAAATAAATGTTAATTTTAGACGCTTCGCAGTGTTTTTGACTTGGCATTGAGTTCCGCAATAGACTCAGAATATTGATATTTTATTCCCCCTCACCCTGTCCGACTACCAGCAAGAAAGGAGAATTTGGCACTCGACCCCAGTTCCAATCCCACCTAGGCAGTTGGTGGAATTTGAATTCCAGAAAATCTCCATTCGCTGCAGTGGGATAGGAGAATCCCAGCTGGGGCTGAGCTCGGGGAATAAAAACATAGAAGATAGGATTAGGTGGAGGCCATTTGGTCCTTTCGAGTCTGCTGTGCTATTCATTACGATCATCAAACTCAATAGTGTAATCCTGCTTTTTCTCCATAAGTTTTGATTCCATTCGCCCCAAGTGTTACATCCAGCCACCTCTTGAATAATCCAGCCGCCTCTTGAATACAATCCTGGTCTACATTCCCCCCTTTCTTTAGCTGTGTAGATTGGACTTGGAGCTGAAAGTTAACTAATTTTTCCCCTCCACAGATGACGTCTGACCAGCTGACAAGTGAAACCATTAACTTTCCTGCAACCCCAAATTAAAAATCAGAGTTAATTTTGGGAATTTTATTAATATCATTGGCATTTTGGTAAAAAGCTACAGAATTATAGGATCCCTACATGCATCCCCAAAGCATTCGGCCCTCCGTGTTTCTACCAACCACAATTCCCAACTAGGTCCAATCCCTGTAACCCTACATGTTTACCCTGCTAGTCCCCTGACACTAAGGCGGTCAATTTAGCATGGCCAATCCATCTAACCTGCACATCTTTGGAGTGTGGGAGAAAACCCATGCAGACATGGGGAGAACGTGCAGACTTTACACAAAAGTGACTCAAACTAGGAATCGAACCTGGGTCCCTGATGCTGTGAGGCAGGCAGTGCTAACCACTGTGCCCACCGTGCCGCTCCCTCAAGAAGCTTGAGGGAGCATAATTCAGTGGCAGACATTTTTAAATCCATTAAAATAGCCTCAATTCCATAAGTTGAGTTTTTTTTCTCCCTAGTCAATGTTGGGAGCTACATCACCGAAGCTGCCATTGGCCTATCAGCAGTCAGCATTGAACGCAGAGGAGTTGGGTCCTTTCTTGCGACTCTGTCTCCTGGATCAGAGTTTCCCGGCATTCGTGGAACTGGTGGAGCAGGAACTTAAGAAACTGATTGATGAGTGACCAAAGGACGTTTGACTGTTCTCCAGTTGGTGAAGATACAATTTAGATGCCAAAGAAACTTGCTTCAAATTGCATCAACCTTTACTGATTCATTCTACGTTTGAATTTCCTCTGGACAATATGGATGGTAGTACCATCTCCATTAAATCTTAGACATTTTGATCAGTAGTTTTCCGGAGTCTTGATTTGTTCACTTTTAAGTCAAATTCTACCATTTTAGAACCATAGCATCCCTACAGTGCAGAAGGAGGCCATTCCGCTCATCAAGTCTGCACCAACCCTCTGAAGGAGCATCTGAAATATACTCGGCAGTTGCTGCAGCCCCCCTGCCGATAAAGATGGAATCTTATTCTCCATAACCCCTTGTCTTTACCATGGCTAATCCACATAATCTGTACATCATGGCAAGTTAGTATGGCCAATCCACCTGAACTACACATCTTTGGTCACTAAGGGACAATTTAGCATAGCCAACCCACCTAACCGTCACATCTTTGGACACTAACAGGCAATATAGCACGGCCAGTTCGCCTAACTTGCACATCTTTCAACACTAAGGGGCAATATAGCACGATAAATCCATCTAACCTTCACACCCTTAGACATTGAGGGGCAATATAACATTGGCCAATCGACCTCACCTTCACATCTTCAGACACTAAGGGGCAATATAACATTGGCCATCCATCTAACCTTCGCACCTTTGGACACTGAAGGCAAATATAGCTTGGCTAGTCCTTAGTCTGCAAATCTTGGGAGTGTGGGAGGAAATCTACACAGAAATGGGGAGAACATAAAAACTACACACAGTCAAGGTCACAATTAAACCAAAGTTGTTGGCGCTATAAGGCAGCAGTGCTAACCACAATGCTAACCACAGTGCTGCCCTTTCAAAGCTACGAAGGAATCTTAGAATAAACACCTGTGATCAATGTTGTGCAAAGATAGCCTGAAGATTTATACTTCTTGAGAAATACTTCTCAGAGAGATAAAAATAACAGCAATAAATCTTCAATGAAATTTAAAATGAAACTTTTGAATAACTCCTTTCATTATTGCGATCAAGGAAGAGTATCAGTTGCTCTGCAGTCTATTACAGGAGGAGGAAATGTAATTACTATTGGAATTTAGCAATTCTTCCTTTTCACTTGGACCAATGTATGATTTTGCCAAACAAAAGCATGTTGCTGTCAGCCCTTGCTGCATTCATTGCTGACCATTGTTTAATGATGGCATTGGGCCAGACATTACTGTGAAGGTGGGCTTGGTGGTAGACTGTAAAGGAGAATTTTTTCCACTCTGCGTCACAATCGCTGGGTAGTACTGACATAGTAACAGTGGAGTCATGGGGCCAAGAAGTAGTGTATTGCCCCTTAGTATCCAATGATGAACTGTTTTTAAAAAGATATATTTTTATTCATTTGTGGGGCATGGACATCATCACTGGTTCATCTTTAGTTGCCTTTGGTGGGCAGTTGAGAATCAGCCACATTGCTATGGGTCTGGAGTCACATGTAGGCCAGATCAGGTAAGGACAGCAGATTTCTTTCCCTAAAGGACATTAATGAACCAAATGAATTTTTCCTAACAATGGTTTCATGGTGATCAGTAGGTTCTTCATACCAGATATTTATTTTATTGAATTCACATTACACTATCTGCTGTAGCGGGATTCCAGCTCTAGTCCCCAAAGCATTAGCTGAGTTTCTGGATTAATAGTCTGGCAATAACACCGCTAGCCCATGGTTTCTGGGATGGAGTCACAGATATTGCATAGAGAATGATCAGCTTAATATAAGGTAGGTCCATTCAAAAGCCTAAAAGCAGCAAGGAAGAAGCTGGTACATAATCTCAGGCATTTGTATCTTTTTCCAACGAAAGAAGGTGGAAGAGACAATGTCTGGGGTGCATGGGTCCTTGATTACACTAGCTGTTTTTCCAAGGCAGTGGAAAGTGTAGATACAAGTCAATGGATGGGAGTCTGGTTTGTGTGAAGGACTAGGCTACGTTCACAATACTTTGTAATTTCTTGCGGTGTTGGTCAGATCGTCAACCATACCAACATGTGATATATCCGGAAAGGATCCTGAAAGTTGTGCATTGAACGTGAACTAGGTGAGGTGGTCAATTGACATTGTAACATGTTAGGTTTATGTATTAACCATAGAACCCTCCACTGTTTGGCCCATCGAGTCTGCACCGAACACAATCCCACCCAGGCCCTACTCCCATATCCTTACATATTATACCCACTAACCTCAGCTACTCTGGACTCTAAGCGGCAATTTCTTAACATGGCCAATCAACCTAACCCGCACATCTTTGGACTGTGGGAGGAAACCAGAATACCCAGAGGAAACCCATGCAGACACGAGGAGAATGTGCAAACTCCATGCAGTGACCATAGCCCACAATTGAACCCAGCACCCTGGAGCTGTGAAACCCAATTGTCACAAGTAGGCTTACATTAACATTGCAATGAAGTAAAAATTCCCTAGTCGTTACACTCTGGCACTTGTTTAGGTACGCTGAGCGAGAATTTAGCATGGGCGATGCATCTAACTAGCACATCCTTCAGACTGTGGGAGGAAACTGAAGCACCCAGAGGAAACTTGCAGATATTGGGAGAACGTGTAAACTACACACAGATGGTGACACAATTGAATTGAGTCTGAATCCGTGGCACTGTGAGGCAACAATGCTAACCATTGTGCCACCATGCAAAAATGAACATATTGACCCCATTATGTCAACCAGTGAGTTGGTGGCAGGACAAGCCTCATGGCAGGATTGGCCAAGCAGATTTAATCTTACAGTGGTGTTGATTTACTTGGCAACAGTCTATTTTAAGTATAATCGAATGTAGATAACCAGCAAGCGGATTCTACTTTACCAGAATATTCGTGAACTGTAGCTGAGGGCACGAGCAAAACTACAACAGATAATTTCCAATAAAAATGGGATTCCTTCTCCATCATGATACAATAGTGGAGAACGGTTACACGGTACAAGTTTCATCAACAAAATGGGGCGGCACGGTGGTTAGCACTGCTGCCTCACAGCTCCAGGGACCCTGGCTCTATTCCTGACTCGGGTTGCTTTCTGTGTGGAGTTTGCACATTCTCCCTATGTCTTCGTGGTTTCCCTTTTCTCCGGGGGCACCCGTTTCCTCCCACAGTCTGAAAGATATGCTGGTTAGGTTGATTGGCTATGCTAAATTGACACTCGTGTCAGGGGGATTAACAGTCTAAAAGTATGGAGTTTTGGGTAAAGCGCCTGCATGGGATTATTATTGGTGCAGATTTGGCCTCCTTCTGTGCTAGAGAAAGCTATGATTTCTTCATCAAAATGCAGTGAGTAGATAATAGTTACACGGTGCAAATTAAAATTCTCGCGGTGTACAGCTTGATTGATGATGGAATTACCCATTTAACTCCATTCTGTCTGGGACTATGTGGTGTCATTATTTGCAATCAAAAAAATCTAAGTAGGGATAATTTGAGGATCTCACCAGAACATAAATCATAAGAAAATACTAGCTTCTTTACATAGGGATAACCTCTGGCCGCACAGTGGCACTGTGGTTAGCACTGCAGCCTCACGGTGCGAGGGACACAGCTTCAATTTTGGCCTTGAGTGACAGTCTGTGTGGAGTTTGCACATTCTCCCTGCTGGGTTTCCTCTGGGTGCTCCAGTTTCCTCCCACACTGGAGATGTGGGATGCGCAGGTTAGGTGGATTGGCTGTGCTAAATTATCCAAAGAATAATGGGTTAGGTGCATTGGCCATGCTAAATTCCCCTTCATGGCCAAAGATGTGTGGGTTAGGTGAATTGGCTGTGTTAAATTGCCCCTTAGTGTCACAGGATTTTGAAGGCTAAATAGGCATGGTTATGGGAATAGGCTTGGGTGGGATTATTCTTCGTGCAGTCTTGATGGGCCGAATGGCCAATTCTGCACTGTGATTCTATGATTCATTATATCCTCACTGTGCAGAAGGTGGCTACGCAGCCCATCAAGTCTGCACTAACAATCCCATGATGTGGAGATACCGGTGTTGGACTGTGCTAATAATCCCGTTCAAACCCTACCCCAGTAACCATACATATTCACCCTATTAATCTGTCTGACATGAAGGGACAATTTAGCATGGCCAATCCACCTAACCGTCACATCTTTGGATGAAAACAGAACACTCTGAGGAAACCTACGCAAACTCAGGGAGGATCATAGAATCCCTACAGCGCAGAAGGAGGCCATCCAGCCTATCGCATATGCAACGACCACAATCTCAGCTAGGTACTATTACCCTTACTCCACATATGTATCCCATTAATTCCGTTGACACTAAGGGGCAATTTAACATGGCCAATCCACCTAACTTGCATGTCTTTGGGATGTTGGAGGAAACCGGAGCACCCGAAGAAAACAGAAACAGACATGGAGAGAACATGCAAACTCCACACAGACAGTGACCCGAAGCTGGAACTGAAGTCTTGGTGCTGTGAGAGGTATTGGATGAGCTACAACAACAACAACAACTCAGTTAACGTAGCAGCATTTTACACAAGGTAAAATTCAATAATTGTTCAATGGGCTGAGATTCCGACAGCATCAATGGGAGTGGTGGTGGGGGGGGGGGCTGGTTGGTGAGAATGATGGCACAGTAGTTGGCACTGCTCCTCACAGCATCCGGGACCTGACTTTGATTCTGGGCTTCGCTCAGTGTCTGTGTGGAAATTGCATGTTCTCCCTTATCTGCGAGTGTTTCTTTGAGGTTCTCCGGTTTCCCTCCCACAGTCCAAAAATGTGCAGGCTTGGTTGATTGGCCATGCTAAATTAACCCGAGTGTCAGGCGGATTAGTAGAGTAAGTATGTGGGGCCTGAGTGGGATTGTCGTCGGTGCAGACCCTGGGCTGAATGGCCTCCTCTGCACTGTCAAGATTTATAGTGGAATTCAATAATTAGTTAATGGGCTGAGAATATGGGTGAATCCCATAAACAACAATGAGATGCCACGTCAAATAATCTGAGCATTTGTTTTTTTGGTGTTCTGGATTGCGGGGTTAATAACCGGGACACTCTTCTTTGAAATTCAGCCCAGAAAGTTGGTGTGAAGTGGGTTGCGGAATTGACTCAGTGAAACAAAAAAAACTATTATTGTACAAGGGAAACAGAATTAAAAATGTTCCAAATTTGGCAGGAAAATCTTGCATCCGAGATGGGCGTCATTTTTTTTTGGTACGTAGTAAATTCAGAGGAAGTCTCATGGAAAAAAAGCTGGATTAACACTGAATTCGATGCATTCTTTTGTTGGCAAGTCACAAAGAGGTGTGCCTTATAGGAATCATTTTAATAGGGATTCTGTGACATAAGGAGTGTTTCTTTAGTGTCACAATACAGTCGCTGCAGATTTCAAATCACCCACTTGTTCCTCCTGACCCTCTTTTGGAAGGAATATAAATAAGCTCAGAGCAAATTGTACTTTATCAACTTTTATGTAACAAATAGGAGTGAGCTAGCTAGCCGATGCTTGCAAAATTGTGGAATGCGTAGCAGATAGTAAACAACTTTTCACAAAGGTAAGTTCCTTTCACGTTTTCAAACTGCTTTAATTTCTTTTGATTTCATTATATTTAATCATTATATTTAACCTATAATGTCATAAATTAAGAGTAAATTCTTCAGCTAAATCTGAGATTCACATGCAATGTAAAAGTTTTATATATATAAAATTGATTTATTATAATCCAAATCTATGTATAACAACATTAATACTGTACACACGTAGGGTTCGTACGAATGGGAATCGGTATTTTATCTTATTAACTAACATTGTAAATGCTGTACAAACATAGAATCCTACAGGGCAGAGAGAAGCCATTCAGCCTGCACTGACCACAATCCCGCCCAGGCCCTACATTTACTCTAGCTAGTCCTCCTGACACTAAGGGGCAATTTAGCATGGCCAATGCACCTAACCTGCACATCTTTGGGGTGTGGGAGGAAACCGGAGCATCCTGAGGAAACGCACACAGAACAGGGAGAATGTGAAAACTCCACACAAGACAGTGACCCAAGCCAGGAATTGTACCCGTGTTCCTGGCGCTGTGAGGCAGCAGTGCTAACCACTGTGCTGCCCTTGTGAAAATGATTTGTCTTATTCATCTTTCTTTCTTGCTGCATTGTTCTTTTTCTCCCATTATCTGCTGCCTTCAAGCTACTTATATTCTCTCTATCCCGTGTCTTAATCTTTTGTTTCCAAATTCCAATAGCTCCCATTTATTTGCCACTACTCTTCACTGCTCTTCTTTTTCCCTGTCTGTCTCTCTCTGTCTGGAAAATAGGATTAATATAGTGTAAAAACAATGGACAGAATGACCTCTTTCTGTATTGTAAAGGTCTTATGAATCTTTTCATTTTGATGGAAGTTAGTGGGTGGGAGGACTTTATTGTGGAGATTGATCTGGCAAATTTTAAGTGTCTAGCACTGCTGCTTTACAACTCCAGGAACACTGGTTCAATTCCAGCCTTGGATGACTATCTTTGTAGAGCTTTTACATTCTCCCAGTGTCTACATGGGTTTCCTCCGGTTGCTCTGGTTTCCTCCCACAGTCCAAAATTGTGCAGGTTATATGAATTGGCCATGCTAAATTGCGCCTTAGTCTCCCAAGATGTGTATGTTATGTGGATTGGCCTTGTTAGATTGCCCCTTAGTGGCCAAAGATATGTCGGCAAGGTGGATTGGCCATGCTAAGTTGCCCCTTAATGTCCAAAGTTTTGTATGTTAGGGGGATTGGCCATGCTAAATTGTTCCTTAGTGTCATAAGATGTATAGGTTAGGTGTATTACCCATGCTAAATTATCTGTTAGTGTCCAAAGATTTGTATGTTAGCTAGATTGGCCATACTAAATTATTTTTTAGTATCTAAACAAGTGCAGGTTAGGTGGATTGGTCATGCTAAATTGGCTTTTAGTATCCAAAGATGTTTAGGTTAGGTGGATTAGCCATGCTAAATTGTCCCTTACTATCCCAAGATGCATCGATGCGGTGGATTGGTCAAGCTAAATTCTCCTTAGTGTTCCAATATTAGTGGATTAGCCGTGGTAAATACATAAGGTTACAGGGATGGGGTAGGGAGTTGGGCCTTGGTGAGTTGCTGTTTCAGAGAGTCAGTGCACACACAATGGGCCACATGGCCTCCTTCTGCACTGTAGGGATAGTGAATGTGAACTCGCTACCTGGGCATAAAAGTGGCATTGTAAACCAGCTGCACCATATAATAATCACCTGATTTTCATTGAATTTGATCTTAATGATCAACAGGCAGTTTCTGTAATGGAAAGCTGAGCTCCTGTTTTATACTCAGGCAGTGAGTCAGAAACGTATACCATAGTGACAGTTTCGGTGCAGTGGCAGCAATCTCATCTCTAAGCTGCAGCTAGGACTTGTGCCCATGTTTCAAATATTTGTGTGCAGGACTAAAGGAATGTTGCATTGTCAGATGTGCCACCTTTCATACTTAGCCTTTCATACTTCATACTTAGCCTTTATTTCCTTGTAATTATTCAACCCTATTCAATGTCCTCCCTATGTAAACATGGATCCAAAGTCCACTATAAGATCTATTTACCTACATTCCAAACTCATTTAAAACCAAAAGTTCCCATTCCTCACTATCCCTATAATATTTTTTCTATATGCATTTTTACTTTCAGCAGATGAGGTTTCTCTGATTGTTAAATTATGTCAAAGCTACCAAGTATCATCATTCCCAAAAACATGGAACCATGCAGTGCAGAACAGGACCATAAAACACAGGAGCAGAATTAGGCCACTCGGCCCATCAAGTTTGTTCCGCCATTCAATGGCTGATACTTTTCTCATCCCCATTCTCCTGCCTTTTCCCCATAACCCCTGTTTGCCTTATTAATCATTTATTGCTGATAAAGATGTGCCACCTTTAGGTTAAGCTTGAAGTCCTCTTGACCCTTGATTATCCTTCAACCAGCATCAAGAAATATAGGGCTTGGCTTCCCAAGTGATCCAATAACGTGGATCACCCCTTTAAAAGGGCTACATTACCATAGTCATGCACATGTCCAAAAGAGAATACAGGAGGGACTGATTTCCCCAGAGATTGGATAGAATGTGGAACTTGCTGCTCTGATACGTAATGTTGCTGTGGAAGAATACGATGAAAAGGGAGGAGGAGGAGGAGGCATAGGCCACTTGGCCCATTTGGCCTACTTCTGTGCGATGCGCATTGGTGAACTCGGACACAGGAAGAATGTGCAGACTCCGCACAGACAGTAACCCAAGCTGGGAATTGAACCCGGGTCCCTTATTGTGAGGCAGCGGTGCTAACCATTGTGCTACTGTGCTGCCTAAAGGAAGGAAATATTATTTCAAAGCAACAGAGTAACAATGATTATGTGAGCATCAATCAGGTTTGAAGTTCAAGATAAATAAGGTAATTGCAACACTTCTTTTATAAATTGCCATTCATACTTAGCCTTTATTTCCTTGTAATTATTCAACCCTGTTCAATGTCCTCCTTATGTAAACATGGATCCAAAGTCCACTATAAGATCTATTTACCTACATTCCAAACTCATTTAAAACCAAAAGTTCCCATTCCTCACTATCCCTATAATATTTTTTCTATATGCATTTTTACTTTCAGCAGATGAGGTTTCTCTAATTGTTAAATTATGTCAAAGCTACCAAGTATCATCATTCCCAAAAACATGGAACCATGCAGTGCAGAACAGGACCATAAAACACAGGAGCAGAATTAGGCCACTCGGCCCATCAAGTTTGTTCCGCCATTCAATGGCTGATACTTTTCTCATCCCCATTCTCCTGCCTTTTCCCCATAACCCCTGTTTGCCTTATTAATCATTTATTGCTGATTTGTCTGGAGATGTTGTTTTATTGCTGCTTAAAGGGTTTTTTAAAACTGGGATATTTATGACTCTGCATTATCAGGAGGAAGAATGCTTGCAGGTCAGGTGACAGGAGCCTTTTTTTCAGTTCTGAGCTGCAGGTTTGAGTTTTAGAAGGGACAGCAAGCTGTTAAGAAGTGTTTCTCTCTCTCCCTGTTCTGTTTGGCAATTCCGCTGGTTAGCTGAAAACTTTCTGGAGTAGAAAATGTGCTGTTGGTGGCTTGACCTGGGGTTCTAGAAAGCTGCTCTAATTTCAAACTGTTCTGAGTCCATCAAGAGAACCGTAGAATTCATCCAAAGGACTCAATTCCAGTATCACATGAGCATTAGACTGTTAGGACATAGGACATAGAACACTACAGCACAAACAGGCCCTTCGGCCCACAAGCTGTGCCGATCATATCTATACCTATCAGGCCATAGAACTATCTATAACTCCCAAACCCATTAAATCCCATGTACTCATCCAGAAGTCTCTTAAAAGACTCCAGCGAGTTCGCCTCTACCACCACTGACGGCAACCAATTCCATTCACTCGCCACCCTCTGAGTGAAAAATTTACCTCTAACATCTCCTCTGTACTTGCCCCCAGCACCTTAAACCTGTGTCCTCTCGTAGTGACCGTTTCAGCCCTAGGAAATAGCCTCTGAGAATCCACTCTATCTATTCCTCTCAATGTCTTATAAACCTCTATCAGGTTGCCTCTCAACCTTCATCTCTCCAGGGAGAAGAGACCTAGCTCTCTCAACCTATCTTAATCAGGCATGCCTCCCAATCCAGGAAACATCCTTGTAAATCTCCTCCACACCCTCTCAATATCTTCCACATCCTTCCTATAGTAGGACAACCTGTTGAATTTGGTTTGTCTATGGAAGTTTGGGTTTGATTGGAAAATCTTAGAAATATTTGTTAAGGGTTATATATTATCATGGTTGTTTTGTTTTTGTTTGTAATTGATAAAAGTTATTGATAATTTTCTTTTCATTAACTAAATTCTTCAATAAACTTTGTTTAGTAAAAGTTCCCTAGTGGATCTTTTGAATCATACCTGAAGGGAAACATTTCATGCTTGCCCTAGCCAATTTCGAGATAGAAAACATAGGTGGGTTCCATAACTTTGGAGTTTCTGACCTGATCCATAACACTATCTCCTATTTATGTTCCCTGGTTCTGGCCACCCCTCCACCCACAAGTAGAGCAACGACTACCCAATCAAATTCTTTCATCATTTTAAATAACTTTATCAGATTGTGCCTCAGATTATTTTTACGCATGGAGAGGATCCCCTTTGCTGCTTTGCTGCTAGTTAATTGTTGACAGTTCTTTTGCCATCTTGTAGTTTTCTTTTTCACCTTCTCTAGTGCTAATATATCCTTTCTATAATACAGCATATATGTTGATCAAGACTGTGGTATCCCAGGTTATTGCATAAGTGTGCAGGTTAGGTGGATTGAACATATTAAATTGCCCCTTAGATGTGCAGGTTAGGTGGATTGGCCATCCTAATTTGCCCCTTTGTGTCCAATGATCTATAAATTTAGATAATTGGTCATGCTAAATTGTCCCTTACTGTCAAAAGATGTTCAGGCTAGGTGAATTGACCATGCTAAGTTGTCCTTTAGTATCCAAAGATGTGTAGGTTAGGTGAATTGGCCATGCTAAATTGCCCCTTAGTGTTCAAAGATATATACGTTGATGGATTAGCCACGGGAAATGTTTGGGATTATGGGGATAGGGTGGGGTGATGGGCCTGGGTACTATAGTCTGTCACAGAGTTGATGTAGATTCGATGGGCTGAATGATCTTCTCCTGCCCTGTAGGGATTCAATAATTTGAATTGCACTGGTATCAGCTGTCATGTTATTGCATTGAAAGATTAACAGCAAATTCTACACATATTCCGCATTAACATTTTTTTTTTCAGATCAATTTTTCAACAGATCAGCGTGGAGATTCCAAATTCTACCAATTTAAACATCTGAAGTTGGAAGATGGAGAAAGTAAAGAAGAAATTAATACTGCTGGCCATTTCTTGGACTCTGTTACTGTGCTGCCTTCCGTTGAACAGTAAGTTAATACTGTAAGTGAATACACGGTGGCACAGTGGTTAGCACTGCTGCCTCACAGTGCCAGAGACCTAAATTTAATTCCCGGCTTAGGTCACTGTCTGTGTTTCCTCTCACAGCTAAAAGACGTGCTGGTGCAATGTATTCGGCATGCTAAATTTTCCTTCAGTGTACTCAAATAGGTGCCGGAGTGTGGCGACTCGGGGATTTTCACAATAACTTCATTGCAGTGTCAATTTAAGCCTACTTATGACACTAATAAATAAACTTAATAAACTATTCCAGATGTAGTTTGGAGATGGAACTTGTGCAATAAAAATAGCGATATTTATTGCTGGCATAATTTCAAATAAAGAATAAGATCTTTGTACCATGGACTGACTACAAAAAATACCTGAGCAATTATGTCTTTGAAGGGTGATTTGAGTTCTTGCAGAATCCTTTCCTGAATGGCTAGTAATCAATGCAAACCCATTTGGTTCTCTAATGTTCTTTAGGGAAGGAAATCTGCCTTCCTTACCTGGTCTGGCCTATATGTGACTCCAGAGCCATAACAATGTGGTTGACTCTCAATTGGCATTTGAATTGGCCTAACAAAGCACTCAGTTCAAGGGCAGTTAGGGGATGGGCAATCACTGCAGGCCCACCAGAGACCTCCCTGTCCATAGAAAAAAAAGATTTGCCCTTTTACCAGGTCATATCTATTCGCAGTTCCAGAAACAGATTTGTATGTCAGAGTTAACAGAGGGTTTTTCATAGAATCCTACAGTGCAGAAGGAGGTCATTCAGTCTGTCAAATCTGCACCGACCACAATCCCACCCAGAGCCTATTTCCACCACCCTAGTATTCCATGTATTTACCCTAGTACCCCCAACACTAAGGTGCAATTTAGCATGGCCAATCCACCTAACTCACACATCTTTGGACTGTGGGAGGAAACCAGAGCACCTGGAGGAAACCCACACAGACATGGGGAGAATGTGTAAATTCCACACAGACGGTGACCCAAGCCAGGAATCGAACACAGGCGCCTGGCACTGTGAGGCAGGAGTGCTAATCACTGTACCGCCATGCCGCTCCGGGTTACAAATGGTGAGGCAGTGGTGATATGGTATTAAAATGAGCCAACTAATCCAGGAGACCTTGGTTAATGCCGGAGGACCTGTGTTCGAAACCCACCATCACAGATGATGAAATCGAATTCAACTGGTAAAAAATAATCTGAATTTAAAAGACTAATGATGACCACAAAACTGGTGTCACTGGACTAGTAATTCAGAGACCCAAGGTTCAGATCCCACCAGGTCTTTGGTCAGGTCTTAGATATTCCCATTGCTGGGCAACTATTACTCATGGACTAGGGTAAAATTTGGGGCAGATTGTGGAATTTGAATTCAATAAAAATCTGGAATTAAGAATCTACTGATGACCATGAAACCGTACTTGATTGTCAGGAAAACTCATCTGATTCACTAATGTCCTTCAGGGAAGGAAATCTCCCATCCTTATCTGGTCTGGCCGACATGTGACTCCAAACTCACAGCAATATGGTTCACACTCAACTGCTGTCTGAAGTGACTGAGACACTCAGTTGAAGGGTATAGAAAAAGATAATTTAATAGTCCATTCAAAAGTCAGACGGCAGCAGAAAAGATACTGTTCTTGAGTTGGTTGGTACATGTATTATTATACATTTCAGTATGTGTTCAACAGCCACAGAGGTAATGAATATGAATTATAGAATCACCAGGTCTGGCCCATGAATTATATACCTTTTGCATCAAAGGAGACTGCCTGTGGACTTGTTTCTTCCCTAAGTTGATCTTAACGTGCATTTTTTGTGTTGGATTTTGTATTAAGATGATGGTCTGAAAAACAGAGCTCTTTCCCAATACAGTTGCTCACAATGGTAGACCATAAAACTATAAGCTATCAGAGCTGAATGAGGCTATTTGATCCATCAAGTCCACTTCGCCATCAATCATAGGCTGTTATGTTGCTCAATTCCATTCTCCTGCCTTCTTCCCTAACCCTTGATCCCCTTATTGATCAAAGACCTATCCATCTTTGTCTTAAATACATTGAATGGCCTGGCCTCTGCAGCCTTCTGCGGCAAAGAGTTCCACAGATTCACCGATCTCTAGCTGAAAAAATTCTTCCCCATCTCCGTTTTAAAGGAGCGTCGCTTCACTCTGAGGTTGTGCCCTTGAGTCCCATTTGTGGTAACATCCTCTCCACATCCACTCTATCCAGACCTCTTCATATTTTGTAATTTTCAATTCAACCCCCCATTCTTCTAAACTCCATTGAATATAGAGCAGATCCCTCAACCGCTCCTCATATAACAGCCCTTAATTCCTGGGATTATTCTTGTGAATCCCCTCCAAGGCCAGCACATTTGTCCTGCTTAAAATATTGCAAATGGGGCCTGACCAGAGCCTTATGCAGAAATATATCCTGCTCTTGTATTCTAGCCCTCCAGAAATGAATGCTAACGTTAAATTTGCGTTCTGAACTGCCAATTGAACCTGCGCATTAACCTTAAGAGAGTCCTGAACCAGGACTCCCAAGTCCCTTTGTGCTTCGGATTTCCCCATTTAGTAAATAGTCTATACCTCTATTCTTCTGACCAAAGTGTAAAGCACTTCCAAGTGGAAGGAGTTAAATGTCTTGTTGCTTTTGGTCTTTGGTGGGTCTTAGATATTCCCATTGCTGGGCAACGGACTAGGATAAAACTTGGGACTAGAGCAGGGTTAGGGGCGAGGATAAGTCTAAGGGTGGCTAAGAGAGGGCTGAGCACCTGGGAAGGGCTGGGAACTTTGGGAAGAGCTGGGGGCTATGGGCGGGCTGGGGGCCTGGGAAAGTTGCAGGTTGGGGACAAAAGGGGGCTAAGGAAGGGCTAGGGTCTAGAAGAGCTAGGAGCTAGGGGAGGGCGTGAGGCTAGAATAAGGCTGGGAGTGTAGGAGAGGTCTGGGGGCTTGACTACTGTCTTTGTTGACATGTAACAGGACATGGAATCACAGATTTCCAAGAGAGTTCATTTAGCCCATTAAGTCTACACTGACCACACAGACCTTATTCCCATAACCTCATATAGTTCTTTCAGCTAGTCTCCCTGACACTAATGGACAATTTAGCATGGCCATTCCACCTAACCAGCACGCCTTTTGGACTGTGGGATGAAACTGGAGCACCCGGAGGAAACTCCACACACAGACGGGAAGAACGTACAGACTCCGCACAGGTAGTGACCCAAGCTGGAAATTAAACCCAGGGGTCCCTGGAGCTGTAAGACATCAGTGCTAACCACTGTGCCACCGTGCTGCCCATGGAAGGTGTAGAGTTGAGACACCAGCACTGTAACCATGAACATTGCTCTGGGTGTTCCGTGTGCTGAATCACTCTTAAGTTTTCTCGACTGTTTTTGTTCAAGTGATTTTACAATCACATCTTGTTCCTGCAGCTCAACAGTGCCCTGGCAACCCAACTTTGAGGGCATTCCCTAGTAATGCAAAACAGCTTTTATTTTGCTGTTTGAAGGCAGACAGTTAAAGAATTTATCCCAAATATCTGACGCATAAAGATTTTCATTAACAGCATATCTCATCATTGCCCTCAGCAATCTGGAAAAACTGCAAAAAGAGAAAATAACTTTGAATGTTGAGCAGCAGGTCGTGACTGACGTAGTTTAACCAGAAACTCGTCCAGAAACTCAATTAAGGTTCTGGAACCTGGGTTTGAATCCCACCACAGCAACTGATGGAATTTGAATTCAGTAAAAGATATCTGGAATTAAAAATCTACTGATGACCATGAAACCATTGTCGATTGTTGGAAAAACCCACCTGGTTCACTATTGTTCTTTAGGGAAATAAATCTGTTGCCCTTACCCTCGTCTGGCCTATATGTGACTCCACAGCCACAGCAATGGGGTTGACTCTCAACTGCCCTCCAAAGGCAACTAGTAAAGTTCAGCATCTTTTCCCAGTATATCGGCCAGGAGGATGTGATGGTCTAGTGGTATTATCACTGGCCTATTAATCCAGGAACTCAGCTGTTGTTCTGGGATCCTGGTTCGAATCCCGCCACGGCAATGGTGGAGTTTGAAATCAGTTTAAAAAAAAAATCTGGAATTAAGAATCTACTGATGACCACGAAACCATTGCTGATCGTCAGGAGAAACCCATCTGGTTCACTAATGTCGTTTAGAGAAGGAAATCTGCCATCCTCACCCGGTCTGGCCCACATTTGAATCCAGAACGAGAGCAACGTGGTTGACTCTCAACTGTCCTCTGAAATGACCTGGCAAGCCACTTAATTTAAGGACAGTTAGAGATGGGCAATCGTTGCTGCCCAGCAATGCCCATGACCCACAGATGGCGGAAGACTGTTTCGAAGCCAGAGATGGGATGGCATTGTATGTTAGCACTGCTGCCCCACTTGTGTCGGGGACCCAGGTTTGATTCCTGGCTTGGGTTACCGTCTGTGTGAAGTCTGCACATTCTCCCCATATCCGCATGGGTTTCCTCCGAGTGCCCCAGTTTCCTCCCATGGTCTATTAGATGTGTTGGTTAGGTGCATTAGCCATGCCAAATTCTCCCTCAGTATACTCAGGCGCCGGAGTGTGGCGACTAGGGGTTTTTCACAGTAACTTCATTGCAGTGTTAATGTAAACCTACTTGTGACACTAAAATTAAAGTTTAAATGAAGGCTGATTTTGGAGCCCCATATTTGTCTTAAGGACTTGAATTGCCATTGCCAAAACCAATGCATTAAAACTAAGATAAAGGAAAATACTGCAGATGCTGGAATCTGAAATGGAAACAGCAAATTCTGGAAAATCTGGAGGGCCTGACGTTTGATTTGCTGCTTGTTACTTATTCCAAACTCCTAATGGATGCTATTAGCACTATTCTCAGCCTTTATCACCACTATTTACATTCCGTTTTCTTTTTGTCCATGACATGGGCAGCACAGTGACACAGTGGTTAGCACTGTTACTTCACAGCATTAGGGACCCAGATTCGATTCCCGACTTGGGTCACTGTCTGTGTGGAGTTTGCACACTCATCCCATGCCTCCCTCGGTTTCCTCCATAGGGTGCTTCTGTTTTCTACCTCAATTCGAAGATGTGCGTGTTAGGTGCATTGACCGTGCGATATTGTCCCTTAGTGTCCCAGGATGTGTAAGTTAGAGGGATTAGCAGGGTAAATATATGAGATTACAGGGATAGGGCATGAATGGGACTGTTGTTGGTGCAGATTTAATGGGCTGAATAGTCTCCTTCTTCACTCTATGATTCTATGATCACTGTCTATTACAACCCTGCCTCACTTTCACAGTGTAAATCTTGTCCTATATTTGTTGTCTTCAGCTCTTATGAAGAGTCATCCTGACTCGAATCATTGGCTCTATTCTCTCTCTTCACAGATGCTGTCAGACCTGCTGAGATTTTCCAGCATTTTTTGTTTTGGTAATGCATTAAAACTGTCTGATTTAAAAATAAGATAGGTTTTGTCAGCAGCTGGTAACCAAGTTCATTTTCTGGGAGATTTCCCTTGAGCTGTCGCAGACCATGCATTGGTAAAAGAATTGAAACAGGATTTGAATATACTAGCAGGGATGTCTTGCTGCAATTATACAGTGCCTTGGGGAGGTCACACCTGGAATAATGTGCACAGTTTTGATCTCCTTATCTCAGGATGTTCTTCCTCTAGAGGGAATGCAGGGAGAGTTTAACAGACTTATTCCTGGCATGGCAGGATTGACATATGAGGAGATATTGAATTGGTTAGGATTTTAGTCACTGGAGTTCAAAATAATGAGGGGTAATCATAAAATCCATACTAACCCTACAATGCAGAAGGAAGCCATTTGGCCCATGGAGTCTGTGCCAACAACAATCCCACCCAAGCCCTATTCCACAATTCCCCTGCTAACATTTTGGGGCAATTTAGCATGGTCAATCAGCGAAACCCTCTCATCTTTGGAATCTCATAGCAACCTATAAAATTCTAACAGGACGAGACAGGATAGATGCAGGAAGGATGTTCCCAATGGTGAGGGTGTCCAGAACAGGGGTCATAGTCTGAGGGTACAGGGTAGACCATTTAGGACAGAGATGAGGAGAAAGTTCTTCACTCAGAGTGTGGTCAGCTATGGAATTTGTTAGCTCAGGAATTAGTTGAGGCTAAAACATTGCATTTTTTCAGGAAGCAATTAGATATAGTCCTTTGGGTGAAGAGAATCAGAGGATATGGGTGAAATGTGTCATGCTATCACGGTATGAACATAATGAATGGCAGAACAGGCCCAGAGGGCCAAATGTCCTCCTCCTGCTTCTAGTTTCTAGGTTCTTCTACCACTTCATAGAATCACAGAGGATTTACCCAACTGGCTTTGGCCTGCTTCTGCTTTTATTACTCAATAGTTAATGTCAAAACTGACAATTATTTTTCTGATTTTCGATTTACGTTTGTCAAGTAAGGAAAATGGCACAAAGTGATCGAGGTGTGACTGATTGATTTGATTTATTATTGTCACATGTGTTAGTATGCAGTGAAAGTTTTGTTTTTTGAGCGCTATACAAACAAAGCATTCCGTTAATAGAGAACCAAAGGAGAGAATGTAGAATGAAGTGTTACAGCCATAACCAGGGTGTAGAGAAACATCAGCTTTAATGCAAGGTAGGTCCATCCAAAAGTCTGAAGCAGGGAAGAAGCTGTTTTTGAATCGGTTGGTTCGTTTCCTCAGGCTTTTGTGTATTTTTTCTAATGGAAGAAGGTAGAAGAGAGAATGACCAGGGTGCAAAGGATCCTTGATTACGCTGGCTGCTTTTCCGAGGCAGTGGGAAGTGTAGATGGAGTCAGTGGATGGGAGGCTGGTATAATGATTTCAATAAGGCCATTGAGGTTGGCTTATTGGAACATGAACTTTCTGATTAAGAGAGTCAATTGGTGGACCAAACAGGGAGTCTTTTCCTTGTATTTTACTGTAAGTGTCAGTTCCTCTGGCACTCCCAAATGCAGACTGCTGACTGATAGTCCTCTGTGTACTGCTGTCGGAATTATGAATAAAGGAATTCTGGTGAAGGGACTCCTACCTCCAGAGACTTATTACATCCAGTTTGCATGATGCACTGGGTTACATTCACAACCTGTTGCAACTTCTTGCTTGGAGCTACAGCATTGTTCCTTCATCGTGTCTGGTTTGAAATCCTGGAAAAATCTATCCCAGGTAAATAATTTAAGAAGGTTATTCATTTCCAAGGGAGGATGTCCATGCCCAATCAACAAATAAAAAATATGTATTTTTATTAATAAGGAAAGCTTATTATTGAATAGGATCATTTCAACTTTGACCATGTTTTCTCATTTTGATCTAGGTGCTGTGTTGAACTGGGAGGTTCAACGATATGATGGATGGTACAACAATCTAGCACATCACAGCAGGGGTACAGCAGGTAAGAGATTCTTGATTTCTAGTTAGCTACAGGGAAAACATTTCATACGTCAGACTCATCTAAGTTACTGACACCTTCATGTGTGACTATGATAAAGGATTTAGAATCATAGAACCCTTACTGTTCAGAAGAAGGCCATTTGGCCCATTGGGTCTGCACTGACAACATCCCACTGAGGCCCTAACCCCATATATTTATCCCGCTAATCCTGCTGACAATAGGGAGCAATTTGGCATGGCCAATCAACCTAATCTATAGATAGTCAATATCTTTTCCCAAAGGTAGGGGAGTCTAAAACTAGAGGGCATAGGTTCAAGGTGAGAGGGGAGAGATACAAAAGGAGCAATTTGTTTCACGCAGAAAGTGATGAGTGCCTGGAACAAGCTACCCGAGGTAGTAATAGAGGCATGTATAATTTTGTCTTTTAAAAAGCATTTAGACAGTTACATGGGTAAGATGGGTATAGAGGAATATGGCCAAATGTAGGCAATTGGGATTAGCTTAGGAGTTTAAAAAAGAGGGGGCAACATGGATAAGTTGGACCGAAGGATCTGTTTCAATGCTGTAAACCTCTATGATTCTATCTGCAAATTTTGGAGCATGGAAGGAAAACGGAGCAGCCAGAGGAAACCCATGCAGACGCTGGGAGAACGTGTGAACTCCACACGTACAATCGCCTGAGGCTGGAATTGAACCCGGGTCCCTGGCACTATGAGGCAGCAGTGCTAACCACTGTACTGCCGTGCGTTTCATTGAAATGAAATGCGAAGTACATCCAACTGTTATGTGCTTAAATTGAAATTCTATTAGAGACGTTTTATAAATAATGAATAGTTTTACACTGGCGATGAGTAGAACTGCCGGCACAGGCATGATAGGCCAAATGGTCTTCTGTGTTATATTACCCCATAATTCGGCCCTTTCAGTGGAGGTGAGCAGTGTGTCATAGAATTCTAGCTTCACTTCCTTGTTTCTGCTCAGTCTGCTGATTTCAGTGAGGAGACGGGGGTGGGTGGGATACCTGAGAGCTATATTTGCTTGATAGGGAGTGAAATTATTCTATGCCAACAGCACGAAATGGGCTGGTAGTAAGCATTTGGTAGTAAATAGTTCCCCCTCATGACGGTTTTAACTTTCTTGCCTTGAAGACATTACAACTTCAGTTTACTCACGCTAAACAAAGGTGCCTGCATGTCTGTGGATTATGGTTTCATTTCAAATTGTGCCTGTGTCGTAGTTAAAAGGTTTACAACATGAAAGTAAACTGGGTCAAAGAGACACTATGCTGTTGCCAAGCAACCAGGGGCCATCTTAGTTTAGAAAGTTAGTTTTAAACTTGACTCAGAAGAAGCTGGATAGGGCAAGGGAGCTGTTGGGAAGTGTAGACTTCCCATAAGGTTGAGAGAAAGTCCTGATAAGCAGCATGTTTCGACCAAAAGAATATTGCAGGAAAACAGTTAAGTTAAAGGAACAAAGAACAAGAAGTTAAGGAAGGTCCTGTTGGAGAAATTAAAGTAACAACAGGGACAGTGCTCTGAATTAAAGCGACAGTCACAGTAACCAGATTTAAACCAGGAAACCAAACATCTGAAGTAACCCTAAGGTTGGTGACCATTTTACACAGCAGTAGTGTTGTAAGGTAGCTAAGAGCTTGAATGTGTGTGGCAATCTGATACAGAGGAAGACTAAAAAGAGAGATTGAAATCCTGGAAGTGGATCCTAGTTGAAGTCATCTGAGAAAAAGCAATATTTGGGAGAAGATTTCATGTTTTTCTGAGAGTGGAGTTTGGAAACACTCAGGTGAAAGTCAGGTGCTAGTGAGACCAGTTGGATAACAGTGTGATCAACATCTAGAAGGATTTGATGAGAAAACCACAAGAGTTATATTGATTGGTACAGAACATAGAACACTACAGCACAAACAAGTCCTTCGGCCCACAAGTTGTGCTGATCATATCTATACCTACCAGGCCATAGAACTATCTGTAACTTCCAATCCCATTAAATCCCATGTACTCATCCAGAAGTCTCTTAAAAGACCCCAGCGAGTTCGCCTCTACCATCACTGATGACAACTGATTCCATTCACTCGCCACCCTCTGAGTGAAAAACGTACCTCTAACATCTCCTCTGTACTTGCCCCCTAGCACCTTAAACCTGTGTCCTCTCGTAGCGACCATTTCAGCCCTGGGAAATAGCCTCTGAGAATCCAGCCTATCTATTCCTGTCAACATCTTATAAACCTCTATCAGGTTGTCTCTCAACCTTCGTCTCTTCAGGGAGAAGAGACCTAGCTCTCTCAACCTATCTTCATAAGGCATGCCCCCCAATCCAGGCAACATCCTTGTAAATCTCCTCTGCACCCTTTCAATAGTTTCCACA
Organism: Sphyrna mokarran; assembly: GCA_024679065.1. NCBI lineage: Eukaryota > Metazoa > Chordata > Chondrichthyes > Carcharhiniformes > Carcharhinidae > Sphyrna > Sphyrna mokarran. Next base: position 10,722,507 of record JAGIQG010000033.1, read on the forward strand.
TCCTTCCCATAATGAGGTGACTCCAAGGGGGGGTCTGACAAGGGTCTTATAAAGTTGCAGCATTATCTCCCAACTCCTAAACTCAATTCCTCTATTAATGAAGCCCAGTACACCATATGCCTTCTTAACCACATCCTCCACTTGCGGGGCAAATTTAAGAGTCCTGTGGACCCGGACCCCAAGATCCTTCTGCTCCTCAATTCTGCCTATTGGTCCTGCCAAAATGGACCACCACACATTTATCCACGTTGAAGTCCATCTGCCACTTCTCCGCCCAGTCTTGCATCCTATCTATGTCTCGCTGCAACTTCAGACATCCCTCCAAACTATCCACAACACCACCAACCTTCGTATTGTCAGCGAACTTACTAACCCATCCCTCCACTTCCTCATCCAGGTCCTTTATGAAAATGACAAACATCAAGGGTCCTAGAACAGATCCCTGGGGCACTCCACGGGTGAGTGACCTCCATGCAGAAGAAGACCCATCCACAACTACTCTCTGCCTTATGCAGGCAAGCCAGTTCTGGATCCACAAGGCCAAAGCCTCTTGGATCCCATGTCCTTTCACCTTCTCAAGAAGTCTTGCATGGGGGACCTTATCAAACACCTTGCTGAAATCCATGTAAACCACGTCCACTGCTCTTCCTTCGTCAATGTGTTCAGTCACATTTTCAAAGAATTCAACTCAGCTCGTAAGGCACGATCTGCCCTTAACAAAGCCGTGTTGACTATTCCTGATCATATTGAATTTATCTAAATGCTCATAAATTCTATGTCTCAGAATCCTCTCCATCAACTTACTGACCACTGAGGTCAGACTCACTGGTTGGTAATTGCCCGGGCTATCCCTATTCCCCTTCTTGAAAATAGGCACCACATCCGCAATCCTCCAATCTTCCGGAACCTCTCCCGTCTCCATTGACAACGCAAAGATCATCATCAGGGGCTCTGCAATCACTTCCCTCACCTCTCACAGTGACCTGGAGTACATCCCATCCGGACCCGGCGACTTATCTACCTTGATGGAATTTAACAGTTCCAACACCTCCTCTTTCTTAATTTTCACATACTCAATCTTTTCAGTTTGCTGCATTCCTGTAGTACAACCCCCCCAGATCACTCTCCACTGTGAATACTGAGACAAAGTACTTATTAAGCACCTCTGCTATTTCTTCTGGTTCCACACAGACTTTTCCCCCTTCACCTCCCTTCTCTTCTCATCTTTTTACTCTTCGCATATTTGTAGAATGCTTTGGGATTCTCCTTAATCCTACCCGCCAAAGCCTTCTCGTGACCCCTTCTGGCCCTTCTAATTTCCTTTTTAAGCTCTCTTCTACAAGTCTTATACTCCTCTAGATCCTTAACATCCTCTAGCTCCCTGAACCTATTGTACAACTTTCTTTTCTTCCTAACTAGGTTCGTCACAACCTTTGTGCACCACGGTTCTCTTGACCTACCAAAACCTCCTTGTCTCACCGGAACATTGTCGTGCAGAGCTCCAGACAAACATTCCTTGAAAATCTGCCACCTTCCTTCAGTACTTTTCCCCAAGAACATCTCCTTCCAGTTTACTCTTCCAATTTCCTGCCTAATGATTTCATATTTCCCCCTATTCCAGATAAACACCTTCCTATCCTGCTTGATCCTATCTCTTTCCAATGCTACCGTGAAGGAGATAGAATTATGATCACCATTCCCGAGATGCTCTCCTACCGAGAGATCCGACACCTGTCCTGGTTTATTAGCCAGCACCAGGTCAAGTAAAGCCTCTCCTCTCGTAGGCTTATCCACGTGCTAATCCTCCTGAACATACCTAACAAACTCCTCACCATCCGAACCCCTTACCCTAGGGACATTCCAGTCGATGTTTGGGAAATTAAAGTCTCCCATCACGACAATTCTGTTATTTCTACATCTCTCTAGGATCTGTTTCCCTATCTGCACCTCAACATCCCTGTCACTATTGGGCGGCCTATAAAAAACACCCAGCAAAGTTTTCGACCCCTTGCTGTTCATAACTTCCACCCACAGAGACTCCGTAGATAGTCCCTCCACAGCATCCTCCTTCTCTACAGCTGTGACACTGTCCCTGATCAACAGTGCCACTCCCCCACCTCTTCCACCTCCCTCCCCTGTCCTTCCTGAAGCATCTGAACCCTGGCACTTGAAGTACCCATGCCTGTCCCTGAGACATCCAAGTCTCTGTAATAGCCACCACATCACATTTCCAAATCTCAAATTCTATTTGAGAATGTGGCGTTTCTGACCACAGTAGACCTATTAGTTTACAGGGACTGTGTACTTACTGAAATCGTTATAGTACTTGATATATTGTGCAACTTGTGTTATTGGGCTAGGGTCCCATCCTGTAACCTCACTGCTCAGTAGTAATGCACTGGAAATGATGCACATGATTGAATGATAACAAAATCGTACTCGGCACCAGGGTCACCCTGGAGAGGAGGAAATAAGAATATTTAGGAATTTTGATTTAATCTCACCTGATTCAAACGAAAAAGAAATAACCAGTACCTAAGAATAGCACGTCGTTTGAAGAAAGGCTCAGGGAAGGAAAGATAAATAGAAGTAAGACTTAAGAATATAAAATGTCAGTTGAGTCATTCTATATAAAAGGTATTATATGGAATTTTACAGTATGCAAACAGGCTCATTTGGCCAATGCTCTACACTATTCTCCTCCCACTGAACCCTATCTCACCCTATGAACACATACTTCTAATTCTTTCCATCTGTTGTACCGATATGGCCTCCACTTATCCTCTTTGCTCTAAAAAGTCCATATGATGACAGGTTCCACGTTCACATGACATTCTGGGTAATTATATTTCTATTAAGATCCCCCTTCAGCTTTGTTCATCTGATTCTATGTTTGTGTCTACAAGTTTTGTTCATAAGATCCATAGAATCCCCACAGTGCTGAAGGAAGCTGCCTGGCTGATTGAGTCTGCAGTGACTCTCTGAAAGAGTGGTCTACCTATGAGCACTCCCCCCATCATATGCCCACAGCCCTGTGCATTTACCATGGCCAATCCACCTAATCTATGCAGCTTTGGACACTAAGAAGCCATTTAGCATGGCAATCCACCTAACCTGCGCATCTTTGGACACTGAGGGGCAATTTAGCATGGTCAATCCACCTTAACCTACAGCTTTCAACACTAAGGGATACTTTAGCATGGCCAATCCTCCTAGCCTAGACATCTTTGGACACAAAGAGGCAATTCAGAATGGCCAATCCACGTAACCTGCATCGCCAGGATTCTCCCAAACAAATTTGAATTTGCGGGGAAATGGGAGAAAAACCCACTGGTTTTTTAGGGTGATTTCCAGAATGAATTTCCAGCACTCTGAGCACTGCAGAGTGCCCTCATGTGATTCACTCTGAAAATCTGTGAGCGGAGCCTATTCCCACCTGCGAGAGGGCCTGCATAGCACTGAGCGGGCCACCACGCACATGCTGATCTGTCAGTCTCCAGATTGCTGGCCAGCTCCTCAACCCCCACCCCCCAGATCACTGGACGTCTGACCCCCTCCCCCTCCAACCCCTCTTCCCCTCCCTATTCCACCCCTTGACTTGCCTCCCAGACCTCATAAGAAGTCTGACAACATCAGGTTTAAGTCCAACCGATATATTTGATAGTAAACTCACAAGTTATCGAGGCTGAGGTTTCCCAGAGCAGCCCCAATGTTGACCCCCCCCCCCCACCCCCTCTCTGCACCTCAGCCAGCTATCAGTGCTAACCGTTGTGTCACCATGTCTTCCATGTCAAGGCGAAACATCTCTGTGTTTACCCAGTTGAGCTTTTTGATAATCTTAAAGACCTCTAAACATGACCTATCAGTTTCTATTTGAGCCTATTCAGCCTTTCCTTTCAGTCACAATCTTTTGGTTCTCGTGCCAAGCTCATTAAAACGTTATGAACCTTTTTGTTTGAAGGCTTTTGTTAAAGTGTTGCTTTGCTGCATTCCATCTAGGTGCTCCCTTTGTCCGCCTGCTGCCTGCCAATTATGCTGATGGAGTTCTCGAAGCCCTGCAGGAACCGGAGCTACCCAATCCCCGGGATATCAGTAATGTTGCAATGCAAGGAATTTCAGGAATACCGTGTGACAGAAACAGAACAGTGCTGTTTGTTTACTTTGGTAAGCTGTCTTGGATCATATCATACAATCACTGCAGTGCAGAAGGAGGCCAATCGGCCCATCGAATCTACACCGACCACAATCCCAAACAGACAGTACTCCTACAAAGGGCGTAGTGTACTGTGTGGGGCTTAGGGTGATTAGCTGTGGGGAGTGTGGAGGGGGGCGTCTAGCTGACCTTTTTCCATCACATCTCCTAACACTGCTTTCTTGTAAGGGAAGTACTCAGAAATAAACACAAGTCACCGTGGTAGAGAGATGTAAGAGATTGCTATAAATGAGTATTGATAACACAGGTTCAGTGGGATGCCTAGCATGTCTCCTGAAAACAGGACATGCTTGACACACATGATTCAGTTCACTATGCAATGCAGATTTGAATGTTTTCAGATTTAAAAAGCACAAAACCCAAAACCAAATAACCAGTTGGTGGATCCGTGACCCAAGGACAAAGTTCTCGAGTTTGACACGAAGGGAATGCCAAAAAAATTTGTGGATGCTGGAATCTGGAACAAAAACAGAGGTTTAGCACTGCTGCCTCACAGCGCCAGGGACCTGGGTTCGATTCCTAGCTTGGCTTACTGTTTGTGTGGAGTTTGCACATTCTCCCCATGTCTATGTGGGTTTCCCCTGGGTGCCCTTGAAAGATGTGCTGGTTAGGATACATTGACCCGAACAGATGCCGGAGTGTGGCAATTGGAATATTTCCACAGTAACTTCATTGCAGTATTAATGCAAGCCTTTCTTGTGACTAATAAATAAACTTTAAACTTTAATCCATCTCGCCTACGCATCCTGGGACACATCCCAGGCCTCCTGTTGGGGCACTAGCAGGGATAAATATGTGGCGTAATGGGGATAGGGCCTGGCTGGGATTGTTGTTGGTTCAGGCTGAATGGCCTCCTAATACACTGCAGGGATACTATCACTCTAATGTCCTTTAGGGAAGGAAATCTGCCATCCTTACCTGGTCTGGCCTAAATGTGTCTCTGGACACAACATGGTTGACTCCAAAATGGCCTAACAGGCCACTCAGTTAAACAGCAAATTAAGGATAATCAATGCTGGCCCAGACAGCGAAGCCCACATCCTATGAATGAATAAAGAAAACAAACATACTAAAGAAATAGCAGCAGGGATAGACCATTCAGCCTCTTGACTCTGTGCCACTAATCAGTAAGATATGATAATGGCTAATCTGATCTTACCTCAACTTGCTGTCTTTTCCCTTAACCCCCTGTCAGTTAGAAATCTGTCTAGCTCAACCTTGAATACATTCAATGTGCCAGCCTCCACTGCTCTCTGGGGGAAAGAAGTCCAAACATTAATGACCTTCAGGAGGAAAGAACTGTTCCTTTTTTATAAATTCATTTGTGGGACTAGGCGTTGCTGGCTGATCAACATTTATTGCCCATCCCTAGTTACCCTTGACAAGGTGATGGTGAGCTGCCTTCTTGAATCACTGCAGTCCATGTGCTGTGGGTTGACCACAATGCCATTAGGGAGGGAATTCCAGGATTTTGACCCAGTAACTGAGACGGAACAGTGTCATATTTCCAAGTTAGGATGGTGAGTGGCGTGTGTGTGTTGCGGGGGGAAGGGATCTTGCAAGTGGTGCTGTTTTCCATGCATCTGCTGCCCTTGTCCTTCTCAATGGAAATGGTCATGGATTTGAAAGGTGCTGTCTATCTGGTGCACCACAGCAATTTATTTATTGTGTCGCTGGTGGCTCAGCATTTATCACCCATTCCTAGTTGACCTTGTTCAGAGGGCAGCTGAGAATCAACCACATTACTGTGGCTCTGGAGACCAGGCCAAGGAAGGATGGCAGATTTCCTTCCCTAAAGGACATTAGCAAACCAGATGGGTTTTTCTACAATCGACAATGCTTCATAGTAGACTCTTAATTCCAGATATTTTTTATTGGATTCAAATGCCACCATCTGCCGTGACAGGATTCAAACCCAGATCTCCAGAACGTTAGCTGAGTATCTGGATTAACAGAGTCATAGAGGTTTACAGCACGGAAACAGGTTGTTCAGCCTAATTTGTCCATGTCGCCCTATTTTTTTAAACCCCCTAAGATGGCCCCAATTGCCTGCATTTGGCCCATATCCCTCTATATTCATCTTACCCATGTAACTGTCTAAATGCTTTTGGAATTAAAAAAAATAGTCTAGCAATAATACCACTGGATTGCCATCTTCCCGATAGATAGTACACAACACATTTAAATGAAAGATTCTCATTTTGAGAGTGTGTCCCCACTTCGTTCTGGATTCCCCCCCCCCATCCCCCATACCCCTGTGACAAAAAGAAACATCCTTTTCACATCTACTCTGTCAACCCCTCCTCCTCCCTCAATGTTTAAATACAAAGAGATGAGTTTCAGCCAGGGGAATTTTCTGGTTCTGCTACAGCCCTGTTGATAGAGCGCGGTTGTTATGAATAGCCGACAATTCCATTATCATTGCTTTGTGAGGTTATTAGTTAAATCTTGGCCTTTTTTCATTGAACAGCGCCTGTGTCCTAGCAACAGAAACAATCGCGATCTTACAAAAAAGAGTTCCAAAGTGCCAAAGGAGTGAGAAGATGGCAGAGAATCCCACTATTATTTTGGCAAGCTGCAATTCCTAATCTTGAGGCACTTGGTGTAAAAAAAAGTGCTTAGGCCAGTAGGGGGGGTGCGGGTGGCAGTGTTTGTGCTCGCCAGTGAAGCCGACTGATGAGCTTTCGGGGCACCATTGTGCAGGTGCCTCCATCTCCTAACGTACTGGGAGATTTCCTGCAGTACCCAAACACTGCCCCCACTTTCACAGATACTGGGATCCCACCCCGACTCTGATGATGGTTCCCTGTGTTGGTCTCCCCCGGCCACCAATCACCCTTGTCAGAAGAGGCTCCCCTCCCTGCCAACCCAAAAGTCACCACCCCTGGCAGAATTCTCCTCTGTTGCCACCAAATGTAAACCATGTCACGGTTGCCCCTTTCTGGATGTGAAGTCAACTTCATCAGCAAAAGAGGCTCGATAGGATTAGGGGAGAGGGGAGGGGGAAAATCTGAGAAATGGAGCGAGTTCCTGACCTTTAACTTCACACCCGATTGTACCACTTTGCTCTTGCCAAATGATGGGCAGGACAAAGTCATAACATCACGCCCTTAGTCTATGATTTCACCAGAAACACTAAACGGAGGAACTCTCTGTAACCTATAATATCGTTGCACATTGCAACCAAATCTATCCTTATCCTACTATTATTTTAGATATTTAGTGGAAGAAATGTTTGAGTTTGCCTTATAAGTAGATGAGAGCGGCCGGTAGCACAGTGGTTAACTCTGCTGCTTCACAGCACCTGGCACCCAGGTTCAATTCTGATCTTGGGTGATTGTCTGTGTGGAGTCTGCGCATTCTCTGCATAGGTTTCCTCCAGGTGATCTGGTTTCCTTACACAGTCCGAAGATGTGCACATTAGGTGGATTATCAATGCTAAATTGTCTCTTAGTGCCCATATATGTGTAGGTTAGACTGATTGGCCATGCTAAATTGTCCCTTAGTGTCAAAGATGTGTAGGTTACGTCAATTGGCCATATTAAATTGCCCCATAGTGTCAAGGGGATTATCAGAGTAAATCAAGTGGATATGGTCTGGATGGGGTTGTGGTTGGCGCAGACTCGATGGGGTGAATGGCCTCCTTCTGCACAACAGGGATGCTATGAACGTGTTTTATTCTTGGCCTTATAAACGGAAGGTATTTTTTTCAAGAAGAACTCCTGAACTTCAATAATAAATTGTCTTATTTGATTTGAACCATTCAGGGTTTCACGTCATTGATGAAATTTTGGAAGTAACTGGGTCCGGTTGCCCACCTGAATTCCTAAACATTCAGATTCCTTCCGGAGACCCGGTTTTTGATCCCAACAGCACAGGGAAAGTGCAGCTGCCATTCCAGAGAAGTCGGTGGACTACAAGTTCAGGCCAGAGTCCAAACAACCCCAGACTACAGGTACCTTCCGTTACGAGATGGATAACGTGCATTTATCATCCGTCAGTTTCACAGAATGATAAGTAGGAGGTGGACCTTCCCAATTCTCAAGTTCCCGAATTTAGCTCTTTTTCATTGGGTGAGGGTATGGGCCTGAAGGATTAGTGGAGGGAAAGGGGAAAGTGATTCCTAGTTGGAGGAGAGAAGAATTGCAAGGCCAATCACTTTTTTGTTGCTTGTCACCACCACTTAGGGGCTGCTCATGGAATAGCAGATGGCAAGGCCCTACAGCACCCTTACTTTCATAGAATCCTGACAGTGCAGAATGAGGCCATGTGGTCCATCGAGGCTGTACCGACAACAATCCCACCCATGTCCTATCCCAGTAACCCCATATATTTACCCAGCTAACCTCCCTGACACTAAAGGGCAATATAGCATGATCAATCAACCTAACCTGCAGCTCTTTGGACAGTAAGGGACAATTTGGCATGGGAAATGGTCAAGAGCTTCAAGGTTTTAGGTGTCCAGATCACCAACAATCTGTCCTGGTCCCCTCACGCTGACTCTAAAGTTAAGAAAGCTCATCAATGTCTCTATTTTCTCAAAAGACTTAGGAAATTTGGCATGTCAGCTACGACTCTCACCAACTTTTACAGATGTTCTATAGAAAGCACTCTTTCTGGTTGTACCACAGCATGGAATGGCTCTTGCTCTGACCAAGATCGCAAGAAACTACAAAATGTTGAGAATGTCGCTCAATCCATCACACAAACCAGCCTCCCATATATTGACTTTGTCTATACTTCCTGCTGCCTTGGAAAAGCAGCTAGCATAATCAAGGAACCTACGCACCCCGGACATTCTCTCTTCAAACCTTCTTCTGTCGGGAAAAAGATATAGACGTCTGAGGTCATGCACCAACCGACTCAAGAACAGCTACTTTCCTGCTGCCTCCAGACCTTTGAATGAACCTACCTTGCATTAAATTGACTTTCTCTAAACCCTAGCTATGACTGTAACACTACATTCTGTGCTCTCTCATTTCCTTCTCTATCCTGCCTGTATAGTGCTCAAGAAACAACACACTTTCCACTATACTAATAATGTGACAATAATAAATCAAATCAAAAAATTTAGCATGGCCAACCCACACAGACACAAGGAGAACACGCAGACTCTGCAGAAGCAGTGACCCAAGCAGGGAATTGAACCCAGGTCCCTGGCGCCGTGAAGCAGCAGTGCTAACGCTGCGCCATCTTGAGCTGAGGAATGAGCTCGAAAAATTGAGAAGTGAAAATGCAAAATAGCTAAAACACACATTTTCCTAAAAGCACTAGATGAGGATGAGGAAAGCCATTTGGCGAATTATTCTTCATCCTTTTTTAAAAAAAACAACTTTCTAGTATAGTCCTCCCATTGCATTTAGTTGTGTCTTAAATGATTAAGAAGGTTTTGGCCTCTAATACAAATTCTCCAGTTTATTTCATATTATAATGCTGTTGTCTGAATCCTGTCTTGACATTTTTGCTGTTTGCATCAATGTCCCCTTCCTGTCATGTTTACAGTGCTTTGAAGGGCAGAGTAGGTAGCACTACTGCCTCACATCTGCAGGGACCTGGTTCAATTCCAGCCTTGGGTAACTGTCTGTATGGAGTTTGCATGTTCTCCCAGTGTCTGCTCCAGTTTCTTCCCACAGTCCAAAGATGTGTTGGTTAGGTGAATTGGCCATGGTAAATTACCCCTTAGCGTTCAAATGTATGCAGGTTAGATGGATTGGCCTTGCTAAATTGTCCCTTTCTGTCAAAAGATGTGTGGGTTAGGTGAATTGGCCATGTTAAATTGCCCCTCAGTGTCCAAACATGTGCATGTTAGATGGATTGGCCAAGCTAAATTCCCTCTTAGTGCCCAAAGATGTGCAATTAAGGTGGATTAACCTGCATACATTTGGAGTATGGGAGGAAACCGGAGCACCCAAAAGAAACTCATGCGGATACGTGCAAACTCCGCATCACCAGTCACCTAAGGTCAGAATCAAACCTAGATCCCTGGTACTGTGAGCTAGCTGTTCTAACCACTATGCCGCCCTCCACTAGAGTCTCCAATGTTATAATAATAATTACAAAGAATAGACCACTGAGGTTAAGATTGAGGTATAGCAGAGGAATGATTCCAATTGCAATAAGTTGTGCTGTCTGATGGAAAACCTTGTCTTGATATTGGGGATAGTAGATTGCTATCCATGACGAACAATTGATAGAGATATGTTGGTGCTCTCTTTCACAGAGCTACATGTGCCCCTGGCCAAACAATGTCTTGATTTTAAAATTCTCAAACTTGTTTCAAATCTCTTCATGGCCTTCCCCTCTTTGCTTTTGTAAACCCCTCTAACCCCACAACCCTCCAAAATATTTGGACTCCTCCAATCCTGGCAACTTGTGCATCGCCAATTTTACTCCAAGGGTGCCTTGGACTCAGGTTCTGGAATTCCTTCTCTGCACACTTGAACACTTGAAACACCATAGCATACAAGGCTGCAGACCAAGTGCTGGAAAGAGTCATCAGAATTTTATCTGATTTGGTTTGATTTATTATCGTCACGTGTATTGGGAGACAGCTAGCAGTAAGTTTTTCGCACGCTATACAGACAGAGAATAAGGCAACACGATGGCACAGTGGTTAGCACTGTTACCTCACAATGCTAGGGACCCGGGTTTGATTCCTGGCTTGGATCACTGTTTGTGTGGAGTTTGCACGTTCTGCCTGTGTCTGCTTGGGCTTCTTCCGGGTGCTTCGGTTTCCTTCCACAGTCCAAAAGACATGGTGCTTAGTTACATTGGCCATTCTAATTCTTCCTCAGTTTTGTTGAACAGGCGCTGGAGTGTGGCAACTGGGGGATTTTCATAGTAACTTCATTGCAGTGTTAATGTATGCCTACTTCTGACTAATAACTACATTTTTTAAAACTTCAGATCAAACTGATGGGTGCTTATGGCCGGTGGAGGCACAATGAGCCAAAGGGCCTATTTCTGTGCTCATAGAATCATAGAATCCCTACTGTACAGAAGGAGAGCATTCAAAGCATCAAGTCTGCACTGACCACAATCCCACCCAAACCCATAATTCCATACGCTTACCCTCGATAGTCCCCTGACAGAAAGAGACCATTTGGCATGGGCAATCCACCTAACCCACACATCTTTGAAGTGTGGAGGAAACCAGAGAATCCAGAGAAAACCCATGCAGACATGGAGAGAACGTGCAAACACCTCCCAGACAGTGACCGGAGGTCGATATTGAACGCGAGTCCCTGTTGCTGTGAGGCAGCAGTGCTAATCACTATGCCGCTCCTGAGCTGTAAAACCCTATGGCATCTCCGCCTCTACCGCACTTTCCACCCCATGATTAAGATATTCCTTAAAAACCTAAGTCACCATCCAAGGTTTTGGTCTACTGACTTTAATATCGTTATGTGGGTCTGTGGTATATTTTGTTTTATAATGCTGCTGCATTGGGGTGTTTTATTGCATTACATGTGTTGTATAAATGTAAATTGTTACTGTTGTCAATAATTTTCGTCTGTCCTGTCACTTGTATAATCCAGATAAACCATGCAACCACATGGATTGATGGCAGTTCTATCTATGGGTCATCCCATTCCTGGAGTGATGCCCTCCGGACCTTTTCTGATGGGCTTTTGGCTTCTGGTCCGGACAAACTGTCACCGAGGCAAAGTTTGGGGTTGATTCGCATATGGAAAATGGTGGACCCTGCAACCGGGCAACATGGACTTCAGGGACTTCTTGGTAACTACTTTGATTCCTCTCTGTGGCTTGTTAAGTAGTCGCATCACTTGACAAATTAAAATTGACGTCTGCCAATATTTTCCATTTTTTTCCGGAGAGCGGAACCAAACCCATCTTCAGGGAAGGAAATCTGCCGTCCTTATCCAGTCTGGTCTACTTGTCACTCCAGAGCCACAGCAATGTGGTTGACTCTCTGAATTGGCCTTGCCAAGCCCAACTGGGGATGGGCAACAAATGTTGACTAGTTAGGGATGTCCATGTCCCACAAATTAATAAAATAGACATTGCATTAAAGAGCTTGTAACCCAGTGCAAGGCATCCTAGGCTAGTGAGTGGGTTGCATGAGTGGCTCTCCTTCATCCCAGTAGGGGGGCAAGATTGAAATCGGGCTTGTTCACTAACCGTGAACCCATAAATAACTTCAAATATATTTAATACACGCCGAATATAACGAGTTATAGAAAATACCTAATCATTTATATATTAATAGAATTGTCATCAATTTCATGGTTAAAAACAAAAGAAATATTTACACTTTGGACTCAGAGGGAGCACGCGGCTCACTGAGGGAGAATTTACCATGGCCAATGCACTTAAGCAGCACATATATCAGACTGTGGGAAGAAACCACAGCACCCGGAGGAAACCCACACGACAGGGGGAGAGAAAAAGGGCAGTGTGGACAAGTTTGGCCGAAGGGCCAGTTTTCATGCTATAGAGTCATAGATTTTATAGCATGACTTTAAAAGAAACCATGCTGTAAACCTGTATGATTTGTGACTGAATGACGTGCAAACTCTGAGCAACAGTGACCCAAACCATTGGAATTGAGCCCAGGTCCTGGACACTATGCCGCTCTGCGGTGAGATCTGCTGGATGGTTCCACAGACTTCAGCTGCATTGTTAGGTTGGACAAGCTGGGGTTGTTCTCCTTGGAGTGAAGCAGATTGAGGGGAGATTTGATAGAAGGATACACACTAAGTTACACAAAGATAAGCATTTCTGCAGACAGAAATAGATTTGCAGGACTGTGGGAATGGAGTAGTGGAGGTGTTGAATGGAACTGATTAGATTGCTCTGCAGAGATCTGGCATGGACTTGATAAGCCAAATGGCCTTCTCCACGATTCTGTGTAGCATGCTGGAGAGATTAAGCAAGAGAATTGCAGATTATGGAAGATGGTATGTGGGATTGGGCGATGGGGAGTGAATAGTCAGGTATCAGTGAGTTGCAGGGGAGTAAGAATTTCAGCATTTCGCAACCAGCTACAATTGGCGCTTCTCCACCATGGCTTTTTGATCTCATTTATTATTGTCATTTATTATTGGGATACAATGAAAAATATTTTTCCTTGTATGCTCTGCAGACAAAGCATACCGCTCATTGAATACATGGGGAGAAGAAAGGGAGTGGGTTCAGAATGTAGTGTTACAGTCATAGCTAGAGTGTAGAGAAAGGTCAACTTAATATGAGGTAGATCCATTCAAAAGTCTGATGGCAGCAGGGAAGAAGCTGTTGTTGAGTCAATTGGTGCATGACCTCAGACGTTTGTATCTTTTTCCCAACGGAAGAAGGTGCAAGAGAGAATGCCAGGGTGCATTGGGTCCTTGATTATGCTGGCTGCTTTTCCGAGGCAGTGAGAAGTGTAGACAGAATAAATGGATGGGAGGCTTGTTTGCGTAAACTTTGTTCACAAGCTTTTGTAATTCCTTGTGGACTTGAGCAGAACAGGAGCCATACCTAGCTGTGATACAAAGATGCTTTCTATGTGCATCCGTAAAAGTTGGTCAACTCATGCCTTTATATCAGGTATTTTGTCACAAAATCTAGACAGTGTGAAAGGTTCAATGCTCTTTGATGACGGGGAAAATGTGAACAATAAATTTCGCCTAATCTTCACAATGTTCTTGAGGGTGGGTGCTGAGATTTCTGAGCATGTTCTCTTTCGGTTTCACAATATTCTTTTTTCTTTCATTACTTGCTAAAAGATTTTGGAAATGCACGAGCCAATGAGAGTCCCTTCCTGCAAGCGGAGAGCACCATGTGGTTCCGATATCACAATTACTTGGCGATGCAGCTTAAATCCCAGAACCCCACTTGGACCGATGAAGATTTATTCCAAAATGCGAGGAAGCGTGTCATTGCCACCTTCCAGGTAACTTCGAACCATGGAATTGGTGCCCAGAGTATTCTTGTAGCTCATTGACTAGGATAGATTGGAAACATCCTTCCCCAACAAACCCATCCACTGCATTAGTTCTTAAGGCCACTAGCACAGTGGCACAGTGGTTAGCACTGTTAGCGCCAGGGAACCAGGTTCGATTCCGGTTTGGATTACTGTCTGTGCGGAGTCTGCATATTCTTCCTGTGTCTACATGGGTTTCCTCCACGTACACCGGTTTCCTCCCACAGTCCAAAAAATGTGCGGGTTATAGGTGCATTGGCAATGTTAAATTCTCCCTCGGTGTACCCGAACAGGCGCCAGAGTGTGGCAATTAGGAGATTTTCACACTAACTTCATTGCAGTGTTAATGTAAAGTTACTTGTGACACCAATAAATAAACAGAATCCCATTAAACACCCTTTAGTCCTTATCAGTGAGACAAGGGCACCACTGTGGTTAGCACTGCTGCCTCACAACTCCAGGGACCCGGGTTCGATTCAGTGACAGACACTTGGGTCACTGTCTGTGTGGAGTTTGCATGTCCTCCCTGTGTCTGTGTGGGTTCATATTAGAACTGCTGTGAATTTACTGTGAAATTCCACTAGTCGCCACACTCAGGCACCTGTTCGGATCAATGCACCCTAACTAGTACGCTTTTCCAACTGTAGGGGAAAACTAAAACAGCCGGAGGAAACCGATGCAGACACGGGGAGAACGAGCAGACTTCACATAGATAGTGATCCAGGTGGGAATTGAACCCGGGTCCTTGGCACTGTGAACAGCATTGCTGACCACTGCGGGGTAAATATCTAGAGTTACGGGGATAGGGTCTGGGTTGGACTGTTGTTAGTTCAGACTTGATGGGCCGAAGAGCCTCCTCCTGCCCTGTAGGGATTCTATGATTAGTAAAATAATTTACTGGAACATTGCAAACAGAACAGAACATTATCTGAGAATCAAGTTTTAATTGTTGAGGGAATGTTAATTTCACAGCAAGAAGCTCGGCAGTTGAAGAAAGAGAGTTTGGAAAGATGCTGATGTTCAGAAAATTCTGCTTTATTGGACAAAGGATGCACTGTCATGTAGGTTTTACTGCTCAGTGACCCATCGCCTGATGGCAAAGAAGTTGACCTGGCATCTGCAGTGGGCACAATTGGATGTGAGACTGACTGATTCATGTTGAGTGCAGAGGGAAATGCCAGCCAGCTCTGCTTTTAAAGAGCTGGAGGATGGGGGAAACCAACACTGGTGATGTTTTTAAAGCTCGGGAAAGTAACCTGAGGACACAACAGTGAAGAGCATTTAACCCACAGGCTAACTGCAAAGAAACAAAAGCCATGGATGCGATCACAGAATCCCTTCAGCACAGAAGCAGGCCATTCGGCCCACAGAATCTGCACAGTCCCACCAAGACCAACCTAGACCCAGCAGGACAATCATTAGCACTGTTGCCTCACAGCACCAAGGATCAGTATTCATTCTGTAGAAACATATCATACAAGGTCTATTAATGATGAGACTGTAGTCTTTACACTTCCTCACTGAAAAGTATGCACAGTAATGCTTGTCTTAGAATTGTAGAAGCATAGAATTCCTACAATGCAGAAAGAGTCCGTTCGTGCATTGAGCCTCCACCGACAACAATCCCACCCACGCTGTATCCCCATAACCCCATACATTTACACTTCTAATCCCCCTGACAGTAAGGGGCAACTTAACACAGCCAATCCACCTAGACTGTGCATTTTTGGAATAGTTCTGTGCTGGGTGCACAGTGCTGCCTCACAATGCCAGGTGCCCAGGTTCAATTCCGGCCTCAGGTGACTGTCTGTGTGGAGTTTTCACATTCTCCTGTGTCTGCGTGGGTTTCCGCCAGGTGCCCTAGTTTCTTCCCACAGTCCAAAGATGTGCTGGTTAGGTTGATTGGCCATGATAAGTTGTTCCTTAATGTCAGGGGGATTAGGAGGGTAAATATGTGAGGTTACCAGGGTAGGAATGGACCTGGGTGGGATTGTTGGCGGTGCAGGCTTGATTGGCTAAATGGTCTCCTTCTGCACTGTAGGTTCCTTGAAAATATTAATATATGTTTTAAAATCATGATTACTTATTTATTTATTTTCCTGCATTCACAAATGAGTAAACTATTCTCTCATTAGTTTATTAACTTGTTTCAAGAATGGTTTAACTTTTGCTGGTAGTCTTGTCAGTGCCTAATGTATTCTGCCTAAAAACCTTATTAGCTGGTTCGAAATTTCTCACTTCAACACTGTTCTTATCTTCACAGCGCATCACATTCTACGAGTGGCTTCCAGCTTTCATTGGTCAGAATGTGAGCAGATATGGAGGTCAGTGTGGTTTCTGTTGTCACAGGAGGTGGCACGGTGGCACAGTGGTTAGCATTGCTGCCTCACCACACTAGGGACCCGGGTTTGATTCTTGGCTTGGGTCACTGTCTGTGTGGAGTTTGCACGTTCTCCCCATGGGTTTCCTCTGGGTGCTCCGGCTTCCTCCCACATTCCAAAGATGTGTTGGTTAGGTGCATTGACCATGCTAAATTGCCCCTTAGTGTTGGGGGAATAGCAGGGTAAATACATGGGATTAAACGGATAGGCCTGGGTGGAATTGTAATTAGTGCGGACTTGATGGGCCAAATGGTCTCCTTCTGCACTGTAAGGATTCTATGCGTGGACGGGACTATGGGGTGGCACAGTGGTTAGCACTGCTGCCTCATAGTTCAGGGACCAGGTTTGTGTCACTGTATGTGTGGAGTCTGCATGTTCTCCCTGTGTCCGCGTGGGTTTCCTCCGGGTGTTCTGGTTTCCTCTCTCAGTCTGAAAGGCATACTGGTTCAGTGCAGTGACCTAAAGGCAAGTCAGAGTGTGGCTTGTATGGGAATTTCACAGTAACTTCATTGCAGTGTTAACGTGAGCCCCACTTGTGACTAATAAACAAATAAACTTTTTGAAAAATTAAAATAAAACATTTCCCACTAAGCATTTCTGATTTGCCGTCTGTTTTGTTCTAGGCTACAAGAAACAAATCGACCCTGGTATCTCACCTGAATTTCAGTCAGCCGCTATCAGAATAATCAACTCCTTGGTTCCACCAGGCATCTACAAGAGGTAGAGATGAGTGTTTCTCTGTATTTGCACAGCTTTCTATGAGTTATCAGAATCCTCCATTTGAACGGTAGCCCAGTGATTACCAATACTGCCTCACAACGCCAGAGATCTGTGTTCAATTCCAGCCTCTGTTTGGAGTTTGTGTGTTTTCCCCGGGTCTGCTTGGGTTTCCGCTGGATGCTCTGGTTTTCCCCCCACAGTCCAAAGATTAGTTTGATTGAGCATGCTTAATTCTCCGTAGTGCTGGGGATTAGCGAGGTAAATACGGGAACAGGGCCTGGGTGGGATTGTTGTTGGTGCAGACTGAATGACCTCCTTCTGAACTGTAGGGATTCTATGGTTCTAGGTTAGCATACTACCACCCATATTATGAAGTAAAGAACTAATGTATTAGTTTTGCACTAGACAGAGCTGTGTGAAGAGGCAGGGATGGATGGCTGTGGGCCAGGTGGAGGAAAGTGGGATTAGAAAGTACATCTTGTCTTGGCATGGACAAGAGAATCCCCAAGTATCAGTTTAATAATAGAGAAGTCTATCAGGGGAAGTGATGGCCTAATGTTACTATCGCTAGACCATTAATTTGGAAACTTCGCTAATATTTTGGGGATCCCGGGTTCAAATCCCACCATGATAGGTGGTAGAATTTGAATTCAATAAAAAAAAATTTGGAATTTAGAATCCACTGATTCTATTGTTGATTGTCGGAAAAAAACCACGCGCTTCATTAGTGTCCTTTAGGAATGGAAATCTGCCTCCCTCACCCATGTCTGGTCTACATGTGATTAATAGAATCCATTAAATCATAGAATTCCTACTGTGCAGGAGATTATTTGTCCCATCGAGTCTGCCTTGACCACAATTCCACCTAGGCCATATTCCCATAATCCTGCATATTACCCTCCTCACCCCCCAGGACATTAGGGTCAATTTAGCAGGGGCAGTTCACCTAATCTGTACATCTTTGGACTGTAGGAGGAAAGCAGAATACCCAGAGAAAACCCATGCAGACATGGGGAGAATGTGCAAACTCCGAACAGACAGTGACCCAAGGCTGCAAGCATTGTATGGCACCAATACTAACCACTGGGCCACCATGTCACCCAACTGTGCCACCCCAAGAGCCACTTCAGAGCCACAGAAATGTGATTGACTCTTAACCTCTCTCCAAGGGCAACGAGGGATGGGTAATAAATGCTGGCTCAGCCAGTGATCCACATGTCCTACGAGTGAATGAATCAAAATCTCACATTAACTTGGCTCCATTGATTATGGTTTCAGTTCCGAGTCAGGGCATTGTGCCTTCAAACTCCGGACTTAAGCAGCTAAACATCAGCTGCCATCTGGGGGCAGTACTTCGCAGGATTGAATGTGCCAATGAGCTGTTAAACCAAGGCTCTGTCTTTCTGTTTGTGGAAGATACTGTGGTGTGGTTTGAAATTCTCCCAGTGCCTTGATCAGCATTCATTCCTCAACTGAAGTCAACTTTAATAGCATTGGGGTCATCTTGGTGCTGGGATTTTCTGGCCAATTTCACCAGCAGGAGTTTCTGGTCCCACCGATGATGAATTCTCACTGCGGGTTCTTCAGTAGCTGGGATGCAAATGAGGTGAAACCCTGTTGACAATGCCGCTGGCATTGGCAATACACACAGTGGACATCAGGGAAGGATGTGAAATATCCTCTAAATGACACCTGTAACTCAACTCAATGGCACAGTGGTTTGCGCTGCTGCCTCACAGTGCCAGGAATCCAGGTTTGTTTCCCGGCCTGGGTCGCTATCTGTGCGGGGTTTGCGCATTCTCCCCTGTGTTTGGTGGCTTTCCTCTGGGTGCTCTGAAAGATGTACTGCTTAAATGCATTGACTGTGCTAAATTCTCCCTCAGTGTACCCGAACAGACACAGGAGTGTGACCATTGGGGGATTTTCACGGTAACTTCATTGCATTGTTAATGTAAGCCTACATGCGACACTAATAAATGAATTTAAACTTAAGAAAAGCCTTCAATATTAATTGATTATCTATAAAACACTTATGGACATTTGATTTGATTGATTTATTATTGTCACATATATTGGGATACAATGGAAAGTATTGTTTCTTGCGTGGTATTCAGACAAAGCATATCAATCTTAACGTACCTAAGCGAGAAGGAAACAAGAGAGTGGGGATATAATGTGTCATAGTTAGAATGTAAAAAAAAATCAGCTTAATGTATGATAGGTCTATTCAAAAGTCTGCTGGCAGCGGGAAGAAGTTGGTTGGTACGCAACTTCAGACTTTTGTACCTTTTTGCCGACAGAAGAAGGTGGGAGAGAGAATGTCCGGAGTGCACGGGGTCCTTGATTTTGGATGCTTTCCTGATGCAGCAAGAAGTGTAGACAGAATCAACAGATGGGAGGTTGGACCGGGCTATGTTCACAACCTTTGTAGACATTGCTCATGTCTGGAGCTGATGTAAATTAGTTTACTGATTAATTGATGTGCTTGGGAATCAACTCCACTATCATTGAATGATTTACTATCAGAATAATATGAACCGGCTTGGATCCTGTTTTTTTTTATTCACCTAGAAATGACTAATTTCTAATTGTATTGAAAATAGATGTAAGTGAAACGTATAAACTGCTGTGAAATTGAGGATGTTACAAATACTCACTCCTATTTGCCTCTTCCAGGACAAAGGAATGCCAGTTTCGAAATGTTATGAATGTTTACAGGGAAGACCCAGCATTTCGAGTGTGTAATAACTTCTGGAGTAGAGAGGTATAACACTTTAATGGTCGCAGAATGGAAATGAAAAGTGAAGTGGCGTGACTTTAAATTCCACCTTAACAAGTTGTGAACTGAATTTCAATCACATATCATTCCTGCGGTTCAGAAGTAAGCCATTGAGCCCATTGAGTCTGCACCAACTCCCCAACCAAGCATCCCATCCAGAGCCCACCTCTGTAACCTGTGTGTAGGTTACTAATCCCCATAGCCTACAAACCTTTGGGCACTAACAGATAATTTAACATGGCCAATCCACCTAACGTGCACATCTTTGGATACTAAGGGGCAACTTAGCAGGACCAATCCACCTAACCTGCACATCTTGGGACACTAAGGGGCAATTTAGCATGGCCAATCCATCTAACCTACACATCTTTGGACACTAAGGGGCAATTTAGCATGGCCAATCCATCTGACCTACACATCTTTGGACACTAAAGGGCAATTTAGCATGGCCAATTCACCTAACCTACACATTTTTAGGTTAGGTGAATTGGCCATGCTAAATTGCCCTTTAATGTCCCAACATGTGCTGGGAGAAAACCGGAGTACATGGAGGAAACCCATGCAGACACGGGAGAATGTACAAACTCCACTCAGACAGTTACCCAAGGCCAGAACCGAACCTGGGTCCCTGGTACTGTGAGGCAGCAATGGCAACCACTGTGTGCCATTGTACAGCGCATATGCCTGTTACAGATGGAGCACAATATGGTTGCATACGGCGCTATCTAATTTGGACTGAAAGACTAATCCAAATGCACATCATTAGGAAACTGAGAGACTGGAAAATGTTTGTATTCAGAACGACCTGGGTGTCCTCTGATTCACAGACAGTTAACGTTTAGGTACAGCAAGCAGTGAGAAAAGCAAATGTTATATTTGTTTTGTCGCAAAGGGCTGGATTTTACCGCATACTGCTTGCAATACCCTTTCTCTCACCCAGTAGTTAGGAATGCCCGTACATCAAAAAGGTTGATTGCCATACTACAGCCGTTTTATAGTGGAAATGGTACCAATTACTGAAAGTCACAAAGTCTATCTGGGGAGGAAAGGCTATCGAACAGAGCTGTCTGTCAATCTGATTGGCCAACAGCTGTGCATCATGGAGGCATTACAGAAGGAGGCCATTTGGCTCATTGTACGTGCACGTCTCGCCAAATGAGCATTATAACTTAGTGCCTTGGATCACTGTCCATGCAGAGTCTGCATGTTCTCCCCGTGGCTACGTGGGTTTCTTCCGGGTGCTTCAGTTTCCTCCCGCACTCCAAAGATGTGTCGGTTAGGTGAATTGGCCATGCTAAATTATCCCTTAATGTCAAGAGGGACCTGTTCGAGTAAATGGGAATAGGGCTTGGATGGGATTGTGCAGACTCGATGGGCAGAGTGGTCTCCTTCTGCAATATATGGACTCTATGATTCCATAATTGCATGATTCTAATGTGCTTTTGAATGCCTAAATTGAGCCTGTCTCCACTTTCAGGCTGTGCATTCCAGACCCTAATCACTCTCTGTGTGATTAAGTATTTCATCACATCACATTTACTTCTTTTGAAAACCGCTTTAAATCTGTGGCCCTCTCATTCTTGATCATTTTATCATTTTTTTTCCCTGTCTCTACTCTGTCCAGCCCCCTCATGAATTTGAACATCTCTATCAAATCTCTTGTTAGACTTCTTCTCTCCAGTTTATCCCAATAACTCAAGTTTCTCATCTCTGGAACCATTCTTGTGAATCTCCTCTGTGCTCTCTCCACGTGTTCACATCCTTTCTATAGTGAATTATAGTCACCACAATATCAGACTCACCACACCTTCTCAAGGGCAATCGGGTTTGATCAATAATAACACAGGCCTTGCCAGCAATGATCATCATAAAAGTATTTTTTGAAAAAGATCCACAGCAATGTAGTTAACTCTCAACTTCCCTCTGCAACTTTTGTTGGCCTCACCGCCTAAATTTAAGTAAATTTATCAGTGTCACAAGTAGGCTTATATTAACACTTCAGTGAAGTTACTGTGACAATCCTGGGGCGGCAAGGTGGTTAGCAGGGGTTCGATTCCTGGCTCGGGTCACTGTCTGTGTGGAGCCTGCACATTCTCCCTATGTCTGCATGAGTTTCCTTCGGATGCTCCGGTTTCCTCCCACAGTCCGAACAATATGCAGGTTAAGTTGATTGGCTATGCTAAATTGCCCCTTAGTGTCAAGGGGGAACTGGCTACAGTAAATAGGAATAGGGCCTGGATGGGATCATGGTCGGTGCAGACTTGATGGGCCAAATGGCCTCCTTCTGCAACGTAGGTATTCTATGATTCTTCTATGATAATCCCCTAATTGCCACACTCTGGTGCCTGTTCGGGTACACTGAAGGGGAATTTAGCAAGGCCAACGCATCTAACCAGCACGTCTTTCAGACTGTGGGCAAAAACCAGAGCACTTGGAGGACATGCAGATTCCATATACATAGCAACCCAAGCCAGGAATCAAACCTGGGTCCCTGGCGCTGTGAGGCAGCAATGTTAATCACTATGCCACCGGGCCCCCCTTAGTTACTTGTCATCGGCATCCTTTCCAGGGCAAATCGCAATGCACACTATGGAATGGTGGCCTTACTAGTAATGCTCGCATCCTGAAAATAAATAGTGTTATCACCTCATTTTATGTTATGCAGTGCCAGATCAAAGCAGCAATAAAAATTCTAAATGTGAAGTGCATTGGTACTTCCTGCTAATGAGCAAATCAAAATAAAATCAGCGCGCATTCTTACAAAATCTACTTTAAGGGTATTTATTTGTGGCAATCTTCATTGGTTGATCTGTTTCTTGTCCATTTACTTGCAAGCTTTGTTGTTTTTTTTTGCCGCTAGAATCCAAATTTCAAAGAACCACAGGACGTAGATGATGTGATTCTAGGGATGGCTTCTCAGATAGCAGAGCGAGAAGACAACATTGTGGTATCAGATTTAAGAGGTAAAGATGTTGCCTTTAGATAAGGGTTAAAAAAAACAAAGCTTGACAAACGTTAAGTTCGCGAGGTGCCAAAAATTGCGAAATTAACTGAGTCCTTTGAGGCCATCAGACAAGGAATTCCTTGTGTCATGTTACTTGGCCGTGTCTAGTTAAGTAGTTATTTTGTGTGTTAGTAAACAGGGTGTGTGTGGACTGTAAAAACGACTGGATTCTGTGCCAATCAGTGTTACACTGAGATGCTCACCTCAATGATACAAAACACAGTAAACAATTACTGTTGAGGATTAACCTGATAATGCACGGTGAGTACTCAAATCTTTTAAGCTTTTATTACCCAGCAAGGAGAACAGACACAATGAATTTCACCATGGTGTTCTAACAGAGTTCTGTAAATGGTGTCAGTTATAGCACTTTTCAACCAATGAGAAAGGACATGCCAATTAAAATGGCAATAGCTGTAGAGTTTGGTGTGTACTTCCAACCAATAGAATTTATAATCCTTCATTTGCATGCATGGTCCACCACTATAGCATAGCTTTTATCTCTCTTATCCAATAGAGAACCGTCTCTTTGAGCATAATATGTCAACATATCTTGTTTTTGGTATTTTCATGGTAACTTTGTATTTTTATCCTGTGACCAAGCTCTGGAATGCAATGTTTATAAAATTGATATAAGTTTCAGATTAGTCACTTTTCCTGCATATACAGGCATTGGCCTCACTGAAGGCCTTGTTTGAGAATAAGCATTGCCCATTACTTGACAGAATTGTTTGTTACATCTTAATGTTCACAATTGTTGTAACATAATTTCCACAATATTCCAGGAAAGCCTATCATGCTCTTAAATGGAGGCAAACATGATCTTACATTGAATGATAAATGTGTCTCAAGGAGAAATAAATATTTAAACTTCATCCTCCCCTCTCCAGCTGCATCAGGTGGAAGACAGTGAGTTGTAATGACTGAAAATGTGGTCTGTTTAAATTGGACACAATGGCCAGAATTTTACTGCTCTGCTTGCCATGGAAATTAAAATTGGCAAGAGGTGGAGCATGGAAAGGTTCGTAGGTGGGATTCTACAGTTTTGGGATGAGCGAGGCCATAAAATCCAATCCAATAGATTCTTGAAACAATGACTATAACATTGGTGAAGCAGTGGATTTAGCTTTTAGTTTTTTGCAGAATATGGGTGATTATTTAACCATCTGCATTATAAATAGAATTATAGAATCCCTACAGTGCAGAAACAGGCCATTCAGCCCATCGAGCCTGCATTGACAATTATTATTGTCCTCTCCCCATAAGCCCAACCTTCAAATCTTCCTTGCTAATCCCCCCAATACTAAGGGGAAATTCATTCTGGCCAATCCATTCTCATCTACAATCCATCTAATTTGGAATGTGAGGTATCCAGACCACCCAGAGGAAACCCACGCAGCCACGAGGAGAACGTGTGAACTCCGCACAGACAGTGACCCAAACCCGGGAATTGAACCTGGATTGCTGACACTGAGAGGCAGCAGTGCTAACCACTGTGCCACCATACAAATGAAACACTGTTTCTAAGTTCTCCTCTAAATCTCTCTTTCCATTTTATGTATTTTATTTGAAAATTTGCACAATCCATGTTTGAGTCTTCACTGATATGTGTTGGCAAGATTTAAGATTATCAGTCAGCCTCACAAAGTGGCTCACTTAGCTTGCTGGAAGTTGCAGGCATTCATGCACAGGACCTGACATATGAAAGCAAAAGGAACATGACCTAGCATTGCACCTTTTTTTGAATTACACAAAAGCATAAGGAATTTGATTTGACTTGATTTGATTTATTATTGTCATATGTTTTGGGATGTATTGAAAAGTATTGTCTCTTATACAACAAAACATACATTGGGGAAGAAGGAAAGGAGAGAGTGCAGAATATAGTGTTACAATCATAGCTAGGGTGTACATAATGATCAGCTTAATATTTGGTAGGTCCATTCAAAAATCTGATGGCAGCAGGGAAGAAGCTGTTCTTGAATTTGTTGGTATGTGTTACAATAGTCCCCTGGTGCATTCTCTGTGGCATGCCTAGACCAGTCAGAGTTGACTTGTGAACCATTCAGCACACCTTTCTCATGCACTATGTGTAGTTGCTTCTTCTGAAATTTGACCTTGTGTCTGACTCGCAAATACAAAGTGAAAAGCTTTGACAAAGCGTGTCTTTTTTCAGCAATATGAAGTTTTGTTGCTGACTGGTATTGATTTGCGGACTGCATTCAGCCCTGCTGTTCCACTACAATTATTTGACTGGTTTAAAGAGCTTGTGGTCCTGTTGACTATGGTACTTATCTATTACAGATTACATGTATGGACCTCTGAGGTTTACAAGATCAGACCTGGTTGCTCTTGATATCCAGAGGGGGAGAGACAGTGGCCTTCAAAGTTACAATCAAGCACGTCAAGCTTTTGATCTCCAGCCAGTCACAAACTGGTCAAGCATCAATACTCGCCTTCACAAGGAGAAGCCAGAGGTTAGATAACTGCTAACTCCGAGCTTGGAAAGAGTGACGGCAAGAAACTTTACTAAAAGTTAAGCAGTGTACCTGCTTTAAAATATAGTTCTGAGCAGAGGCAGTAGCGGCGTGAAATATCTGCACCTTCAATGTTACCATTATCCACAATATTCCACCACTAAATCAATTTGAAAAGCATGAGGCAAGTCTGTCTTGCCCAGAAAGGATTTTGATTTGATTTGATTTATTATTATTACATGTATTAGTATACAGTGAAAAGTATTGTTCCTTGCGCACTATATAAACAAACCATACCATTTATAGAGAAGGAAAGGAGAGAGTGCAGCATGCAATGTACAGTCATAGCAATTGGTATGTGACTCAGCATTTTGAATTCTTTTTCCTGACGGAAGAAGATGGAAGCGAGAATGTCCGGGTGCGTAGGGGTCCTTAATTACGCTGGACACTTTGTGTCAAACTGTCACGTGATGAAGTGTAGACAGAGTGAATGGATGGGATGTCTCATGGGATAACTAATCTCAATGAGCTGAATGCATTATAGAGATTCTATGATTCTTTAAACTGTTAAACTGAATCTACGTTCCTCATGACGAATCTCGAAGAACCCACAGCGTTTGAAGATGCCATGTGAATAACATCAATTTTTTTCAGCTTCTTGCATGCGTAACAAACAGATTATTCCTTGAGTGATATATTCTCTCTCTCTTGTCACCCAGCTCTTTGCCCAGTTGGCTGCACTGTACAAGAATGACCTCTCCAAACTGGAGATGCTGGTTGGAGGCTTTCTAGAAAGTGGTGGGGACACTGAGCGACTCTTCCCCACTCTCATCAGAGACCAGTTCGAACGCATAAGGGATGGAGATAGATTCTGGTTTGAAAATACCAAGAATGGGTGAGCGAAGGCCACTTTTGTATTTTTCACCATTTGGCTGGTGATCCAGTATTTGTAAGGAGTAAAAATCTTTCATGGGCACAACCTCAGGCTGAAGGGACGATCCTTTAAAACAGAGATCAAGAGGAATTTCTTCAGCCAGAGGGTGGTGAATCTGTGGAATTCTTTGCTGCAGGGGGCTGTGAAGGCTAGGTCATTAAGTGTCTTTGAGACAGAGATAAATAGATTCTTGATTAATATGAGGATCAGGGGTTATGCAGAAAAGACAGGAAAATGGGGATGAGAAAAATATCAGCCATTATTAAATGGTAGAGCAGGCTTGATGGGCCGAGCGGCCTAATTTTGTTCCTGTGTCTTATAATCTTATGATTAAAGGATGCTTCACAACCTTTAAAAAGTACCTGGATGAGAACATGGTACGCCATAACATTCAAGGCTATGGGCCAAATGCTGGCAAGTGGGATTAGATGGGCAGGTCAGGGCATTTCACGTGTTGGTGCAGACTCAATGGGCCGAAGTATTCTATGATTCTTCTCATGACCCACTCCGAGGGCAGGATTTTCCAGCCACTCTCACTTCAAGACCGCAAAAATTCCACCCTAAGTGGTCTGGCCCCCTGCCCGCTATGATTCCCGTGGTGGCGGGGCAGTGAAATTCTGTGCTGAACAAAAGATTGCAAATTGTTGACATGCCTGCAGGTATGAAGGGCTGCTTTCAAACAAAATGGGCTGATCAACAAAATGGACATTCTCTGGTGCCAATCTCTTCAGAGTTAGTGGTTATTCTACAGACAGATGTTAATTCTGACACCCTTCCCAGAAGCCACCCTACTCTACAAAATCCCAGAACTCAATTCTGAATTCGAGGAAAAAGGTTTCTATCTGTAAATCTGTAAGCATTCTTAAGCATTTCAGCTTAATATATATTAAGATAAATATCTTGGATAAATATTCTGTGAAGAGGCACTGTAGTAACTTGCAAAAGATCCTTAGACAGCAGCTTCCAAACCCACAACCACTTCCACCTAGAAGGACAAGGGCAGCAGTTCCCCTCCAACCCACTCACCATCCTGACTTGGAAATATATCGTCCGTTCCTTTACAGTCGCTGTGTCAAAATCCTGGCATTCCCTCCCTAACAGCATTGTGGTAGATTGCCATGCTAAATTCTCTGTCAGTGTACCCAAACAGGTGCCAGAATGTGGTGATTAGGGGATTTTCACAGTAACTTCATTGCACCGTTAATGTAAATTATGACAAAACTTTAATTTTTTAGCATTTTGCAGGTGTGACAATATGACTCAAATCAGGAGAGTCAGGGGTTAAATTAGGAAGCTTTCGCTGTACTTGGCGGATTTGGTGCGTGCACAGCTTTAAACATTCACACACTGTATATCAGATGTAATTATCAAAACATCTTAATACCTCTCCCAACTATACGTCCAGCAACTGTTGGAGCAGAAGGTCTCAAATTGGGATTGGAAAAGACAATAGGATTTATCTGCCATTGGTGCCACTGCAATGGGCCGGAGAATTTTACGGCCAGCCAAATCTTCATTCACTGTGGTGGAAAGGTAGAATATTGTCAGCGTGAATGCTGGTAAGATTGCAGCCATTGATTAAAGACAATGAAAATGACTGGTTGGTAAACTGTGTCTTGCATCTCTTCTAGACTTTTTACACCAAGTGAAGTTGAAGCCATTTGGAATACTACTTACGTTGATGTACTGCTACTGACAACAAATATACAGCCTCAGGATATACAGCCTCATGTTTTCTTCTGGAAGGATGGTAAGCATCGTGGAGCCAAGACAAACTATGCCTCTGGCAATGAGCTAACAGAGAGTAGGATATTTATTTAAATCTCTACCAATAATCTTCAATAGGAAAACTGCAGGGTCTTAACAATAGAAAGGTAACATTGAGGTCTACTGCAAGTCTGAGTTAATCTCACAAATGGCTACCTTTGCTGTTCAAAATACTCCAACAACACCCAAGAAGCTCGTCACCACCCAGGAGAAAGTTCAGTTATAGGTTCAGTTGACTTCAGTTATAGGTAAGCTAATGGAGAGGATCCTCAGGGACAGGATGTATGAGCATCTGGAGCGCTGCGATCTGATCAGGGATACGTAGCATGGCTTCATCAAGGGGAAGTCTTGTCTTACAAATCTAGTGGAATTTTTTGAAGAAGTGACAAAAACAGTTGAGGAAGGACATGCTGTTGATGTCGTCTACGTGGATTTCAGTAAGGCGTTTGACAAGGTTCCTCATGGTAGACTGATAGAGAAGGTAAAGGCGCATGGGATACAGGGCCGGGTATGTAGATGGGTCGAGAACTGGCTCGGGAGGAGGAGACAGAAGGTAGTAGTGGAAGGCTCTTTTTCCGACTGGAAGCCTGTCACTAGTGGAGTGCCACAAGGCTCAGTACTAGGTCCTCTTCTATTTGTGGTCTACATAAACGACTTGGAAGTTGGGGTAGGTGGTGAAATCAGCAAATTTGCTGATGACACTAAGATGCTTGGATTGGCGGGTACAGAGGAGCAGTGCCAGGCAATACAACAGGACATAGATAGGTTGATAGACTGGGCAGATAGATGGCAAATGGAATTTAATCCGGATAAATGCGAGGTGATGCATTTTGGCCGGAAAAATGTAGAAGAGAGTTATAGGATAAAAGGTAAAACTATTCGGAGTATAGAGACGCAGAGAGACTTGGGGTGCAGGTTCACAAGTCTCTGAAGGTGTCTTTACAGGTGGAGAAGGTGATAAAGAAAGCGTATAGTATGTTAGCTTTCATAGAAAAGGGTATAGAATACAAGAGTAGGAGTTTGATCTTGCAGTTGTATAGAACGTTGGTTAGGCCTCACTTGGAATACTGCGTCCAGTTCTGGTTGCCGTACTATCGGAAGGATGTGGAGTCCTTGGAGAGAGCGCAGAGGAGGTTTACCAGGATGCTGCCTGGTATGGAAGGACTGTCTTATGAGGAACGATTGAATAGACTGGGGTTGTTTTCCCTTGAAAGATGTCGGCTTAGAGGGGATCTAATAGAGGTGTATAAGATTATAAGGGGTATAGATAGAGTAAATGGAGGTAAACTTTTTCCACCTTTAGAAATGGATAGGACGAGGGGTCATGGCCATAGGGTGAGGGGGGCTATGTGTAGGACGAATATTAGAGGGCAGTTTTTCACACAAAGGGTAGTGGGGGTGTGGAATGCACTGCCGAGTAAGGTGGTGGGAGCAGGCACGCTAAGGCTGTTTAAAGGTCTCTTGGACAGCCACATGAGCGGTATGCAGATAGAGGGATATAGTAGGACTGTTTAACTATGACTTTTTTTTTTCCACAGGTAATTCGGTCCAAGTTGACCAACAAGGAGCATGCATTCGGCAGGTGGTGCGAGGACAGCTCTTGGATGTTGATTCATGGGTTGCCTGGTGCTTCATGTCGTAAATGAGTGCTTTATCTGGACCATCTGAAGGGCACCATGACAGCTCAGTGACGATCGCTGTAGCTGTGCAGACACTTGGAATTGGGCCGGTGTCTGCGGGAGTTTGCGCGTTCTCCCCGTGGTTGCGTGGGTTTTCTCTGGGTGCTCCGGTTTCCTCCCACATCCCAAAAATTCGCTCTTAGGCTGATTGGGAAACAAATTGTCCCTATAGTGAGATTCTTCCATATTAGGAATAACCTAAAATTAGAATAGGATAATGGAATTGTTACTATAAAGTTATGACGGCGGCGCGGGCTCGTTGGGCTGAAGGGCCTGTTTCCCGTGCTGTGTTGCTCTAAAAAAAAGAAAGCAACCCATCCATCACCTTAAACATTTACTCACTCCACTACTGACACTGTCAGCAGTGTGTACCATCTACAAGATGCAGTGCAACAACTCACCACCTCTCCTTAGACAGCGTCTTCCAAAACCAGAACCTTTGCCACCCAGAAGGATAAGGGCAGCAGAAGCATGGGAACACCCATCACCAGGAAGTTCCCCACCAAAGTGCACACTGTCCCGACTTGGAAATATATTGGCCGTTCCTTCATGGTCACTGGGTCAAAATCCTGGAATTCCTTCTCTAATAGCACTGTGGATATACCTACACCATACAGTTCAAGATAGATGTTCAACACCACTTTCTTAAGAGCAATTAGGGATGGACAATAAATGCTATTCTGGCCAGAATCATCCACATCACATGAAAGAACAAAAAAACACTTCCTATTTATATACAACACCTTCACCTCCAGTTTTTAAAAGAAAAAACAAATGCATTAATCTGTCATATTATCAGTACTCTAACCTTTAAAATACACGAATATAGTGTGAAGAAAATCACAGGATACAAAAGTTGAGGAACTGCAACACATTCTGCAATGATTATATTGTATAATCATTTAACTCTTATTTTGATAGCCTCAATAGACGACGTTTAGAAAAGTGAGCCTTACGCGTGTCAGTCTTAAATACTTTGAAAGAATGAAAGGAAATCTTCATAGAATCATAGAATGCTGACAGTGCAGAAAGAGGCCATTCTACCCATCAAGTCTGTACTATCTCTCTGACAGAGTATCTTACCCAGGCCCTATCCCCGTAACCCCGCACATTTTACCACGTTAATTGATTTAACCTACACATCTTGACATTAAGCATAGTCAATCCCCCTACCCTGTATGTCTTTGGATACTAAGGGACAATTTAGCATGGCCAATCCCCTAAACTGCACATCTTTGGACATCAAAGGTCAATTTAGCAAGGCCATTCCCACTAACTTGGACATCTTTGGATAATATGGGGCAATTTAGCATGACCAATCCACTAATCTACACATCTTGGATAGTAAGGGGCAATTTAGCAAGGCCAATCCACCTAACTTGCACATCTTTGGACTGTGGGAGGAATTCGGAACACCTGGAGGAGACCCATGCAGTGAAACACCCAAAGTCAGAATTGAATCAGGGTCCCTGGCAATATGAGGCAACAGTGCTAACCTGCGTTGGTAGCTTTAAGAAACGGTTAATCTCAAGTTCTTTACTAATTTGTATTTTTTATGCTTGCAGGCGATCCTTGTGCTCAGCCAAAGCAGCTGAAAGATTCTGACATGGAGCCATGTGTAAACGTCAGCACAATGCATTACTTTCAAGGCAGCGGTGCAGGCTTTGGGATTCTTATTGTGGCACTTTGTTGCTTCCCCTTAGGTAAATATGTATGAAGAGAAATGGATTTACCATGTAGCTTATTGTAGATGGTGAGATTTGATTACACCATCCAAGAACTTACTGATGATCATGAAACTATTGCCGATTGTCAGAAAAACCCATCTGGTTCACTAATGTCCTTTAGGGAAGGAAATCTGGCATCCTTACCTGGTCTAGCCTGGTTGTGGTTGACTCTCAACTACCCTTGGGCAACTAGGGATGAGTAATAAATGCCGGCTGTAATTGGCATAGATGCATAGACAAAGGGAATGTAAATGGTGATAATAAAGGCTAGGAATGGCACCAATAGCATCCATTAAGAGATCGGAATGTGTAAATGGCAGAACAAAGGTGCAGATTGTAGGAAAGTGGCATATAGTCCTAGTGGAGACGGGAGAGGTGAAACAAGGTGGAAAAAGAAATATTAGAAGCGGGATAGTAAGAATATAAAGTAACAAAAATAGATCAAAAGGTGAAAAGAAAAAATGAATTCAAATGAATTGACGTGGAGAGGGGATAATGCTCTGATGCTGTTGAACTCATTGTTGAGTCTGGAATCTGTAAAGTGACTGATCTGAAGGTGAGGTGCTGTACCTCCAGTTCACTGATGAAAGGTGCAATTGTACAGGGCACGGCGAGGCCACACCTGGAGTACTGTGTGTGGCTTCATGTCCTTATCTGAGGAAGGATATCCTTGCTACGAGGGAGTGCAGTGAAAATTTACCAGACTGATTCCTGTGATGGCAGGTCTGTCAACGAGGTTTAGGATTATATTCACTGGAGTTTAGAAGAGTGAGAGGGGATCTTGTAGAAGCTTATAAAATTCTAACAGGGTTAGACAGGGTAGGTTCAGAAAGAATGTTCCCAATGGTGGGGGAGTCCAGAACTCAGGGTCATAGTTTGAGGATAAGGGGTAAATCTTCTAGAACTGAGATGAGGAGAAATGTGGAATGTGTGGAATTCACTACTCGTAGAGGCGAAAACATTGTGTGATTTCAAGAAGAAATTAGATATTGTTAGAGGGGGTAAAGAATTCAAGGGATATGGGAAAAAGGGGGGAAATCAGGATATTGAACTTGATAATCATCTATGGTCATAATGGTGGAGCAGGCTCGAAGGCCCAAATGGCCTACTCCTGCTTCTGGTTTCTATGTTTCTATGTAATAAATTATGTTTTTTATTTATAGCTGCCTTATTGATGGCTTTCACTGTTGCCTTTGTTCGAAAGAAAGACAAGAAAAAATTACAGAAAAAAAGAATTTCTGTGAAGGTGACAATGGATTCAGGAAATAAAATCTCAGGTATCAATTTTAACATTCCAAAATGAAATATTTTATGTGGGAGGGTTGCCAGATTACACATATCCTCTCATTGCTAATTATTAATGATGGTTTCATTGCATTTTTGAATTTAAAGTTTTTAAAGTCTATTTATATTCAAGTCACAAGTCAGCTTACATTAACACTGCAATGAAGTTACCGTGAAAATCCCCTAGTCGTCACACTCTGTCACCTGTTCGGGTACAGTGAGGGAAAACTTAGCATGGACAGTGTGCCTAAGTAGCAAGCTTTTTGGATTGAAGAAGAAAACCCACAGAGACACGGGGAGATTGTGCGAACTCCACACAGACAGTGATTGAAGCTGGGTCTCTGGCGCTGTGAAGGAGCGGTGCTAACGGCTCCAAAGATGTGCAGGTTAGGTTGGCCATGCTAAATTATCCCTTAGTATCGGGGGTTTGGCACAGTAAATACATGGGGTTATGGGGATAGGACCTGGGTGGAATGTTTGTCAGTGCAGGCTTGATAGCCCAAATGGCCTACTTCTGCACTGTAGCGATTCTGTAATTCACTGTAATTAGAACACAAACAACATGTGGGACCTGCACGTTTATAAGCTGGGAGTAACTAGAGAGGGGGAATGTGCTGACTATTGTAACATTGGTCAGTTAAAAGCAAGAGAGAGCAATTTATTTAAGACAGAGTTGGATTTTTTTTTGATGGACATGGGGGTGAAAGGCAATGGTGGGGGCAAATGAAGTCAACCAGATCAGCCATGATCTTATTGAATGGTAGTATGGACTCAAAGGACTGAATGACCTTCTCCTACTTCTAAGTCCCATGTTCAGTTCAATAAAAGCAGTTCCTCCCAAAGTGGGGAATTCTATATTGGTGGCCAGATCCCTTTAGAAAGTTCTAAAAATCAACTTTGAGAAGTAAATTCTTACAAAGCCAAACGAAACTGAGTACTCAAAGCGTAAAACAATTTTATTTTTAAAATTAGTTTTATTAAAAACATAGAAAATACAAAATGGAAAAGATACAATAGACAGACAGAACAACAAAGATTTCTGCTGAAGAAGGGATCCAGGATAGGCTCAATGACACAACAACATCACTGAGTTTTCTCCACAGATCCCTGTTTTCGTACCAGAGGCTTGGTCAATTAAACAGCCTGGCTGTCTCAATTAGAAAAACCACAGAACACTACAGCAAAGAAACAAGCCTTTTGGCCCTTCTTGGCTACACCGAACCATTTTTCTGCCCAGTCCCACTGACCTGCACCTGGACCATATTCCTCCAAACGCTTCTCATCCATATACCTGTCCAAGTTTTTCTTAAATGTTAAAAGTGAGCCACTTGATCTGGCAGCTCATTCCACACTCCCACCACTCTGTGTGAAGAAGACTTCCCTCCCCCAATATTTCCTTTAAACTTTTCTCCTTCATCCTTAACCCATGTCCTATAGTTTTTTTTTCCTCCCCTAGCCCCTAGCCTGCTTGCATTCAGTCTATCTATACCTATCATAATTTTATAGACCTCTATCAAATTCTTCTACATCATTCTTCTACGTTCCAGGGAATAAAGTCCGAACCTAGTAAACCTTCATGAAGTTACTGCGAAATTCCCCTTAATCGCCACACTCTGGCACCTGTTCAGTAAGAAGTCTGACAACACTAGTTTAAATCCAACTGATTTATTTGATAATAAACTTGCAAGCTTTCGACTCTATGGCCTTTGTCAGGTGAGGTGAATGCACCTAACCAATGCATCTTTCAGAATGTAGGAGGAAACTGGAACTATTAGGATTCCAAATCTTTCTCCTAAAACTTAGAAGCCTTTAACAGCCCAGTGCGGGTTCTCCCATCCTGTGTTTCTTGATTTGTCTAATGTACGAATTAGAAGCAGGAGAAAGCCATTCGGCCCCTCAAGCCTGTTCCACCCTTCAATAAGATCATGACTGATCTGATTGTAACCTCAAACCCCCCCCCCCCCATTCTTGCTGACCCTCCAACTACCTTTTACCCTCTTGTTAATCAAACATCTATCTAGCTCTGCTTTTAAAGTATTCAGATTCCACTCCCACTGCCTTTTTTCCACTGGCGATGCCAGTGTTGACTGGGGTAGGCACAGTAAGTAAGAAGTCTCACAACAACAGGTTGAAGTCCAACAAGTTTATTTGATATCATGAGCTTCCAGATGGCTGCTGCTTCATCAGGTTATGAGACTTCTTACACTACTTTTTAAAGAAGAAAGCTCCAGAAATCAGGACTCTGAGAGAAATAATTTCTCATTTGTTTAAAATGAGTGACCCTTTATTTTTAGTAAGAATTTAGCAACACCAATTTATAATCCAACCGATTTATTTGATAGTAAAAAAGCGAGCTTTCGACTCTTGTGTCTTCTTCAGGCAAATGCAGAGTTCTGGTCTGCAATAGCACACATCAGCACAGACAGTCAGAGATTGCTGATTAGAATGCGAATCCTTACATCTAACCTGCTATTGAAGTGTTAAAGTGGCGAACAATGTGTGTGAAGGGAATCCTGAGCATTGTTGGAGAATTGTGTATTTTCTTCAGACAGCACAGTAAGTGAGGTTTTTTGCTAACCCAGGCAAGTTACGGGGGTTACAGATAGTGTGTCATGAAGCCAAGATCCCTGTTAAGACCGTCCTCGTGTGCGGAGCTTGGCTATCAGTCTCTGTTCAGCGACTCTGCGCTGTCGTGTATCACGAAAGCCCCCTTGAAGAAAATTTACCCGCAGGTCGGAGGCCGAATGCCCATGACTGCTGAAGTGTTCGCCCACAGGAAGGGAACTGTTTTGCCTGGTGATTGTTGAGCGATGCTCATTCATCCGCTGTCGTAGTGTCTGCATGGTCTCCCAATGTACCATGCTTCGGGACATCCTTTCTTGCAACGTATTAGGTAGACAACGTTGGCCGAGTTGCAAGAGTATGTACCGTGTACCTGGTGAATGGTATCCTCACGTTTGATGATGTCGTCCACGTCTATGATCCGGCATGTCTTGCAGAGGTTGCTGTGGCAGGGTTGTGTGGTATTGTGGTCACTGTTCTCCTGAAAGTTGGGTAGTTTGCTGCAAACAATGATCTGTTTGAGGTTGTGCGGTTGTCTGAAAGCAAGAAGTGGGGGAGTGGGGATGGCCCTAGCGAGATGTTCATCGTCATCAATGATATGTTGAAGACTCCGGAGAAGATGTCGTAGCTTCTCCGCTCCGGGGAAGTACTGGACAACAAAGGGTACTTTGTCCACCGTGTCCCGTGTTCGTCTTCTGAGGAGGTCAGTGCGGTTTATCGTTGTGGCACGTCGGAACTGTCGATCGATGAGTCGAGCGCCATATCCTGTTCTCACGAGGGCATCCTTCAGCGTCTGGAGGGGTCTGTCACGATCCTCCTCATCTGAGCAAATCCTGTGTATACGGAGGGCTTGTCCATAGGGAATGGCTTCTTTAACGTGTCTAGGGTGGAAGCTGGAGAAGTGGAGCATTGTGAGGTTGTCTGTCGGTTTGCGGTACAGTGAGGGGCTGAGGTGACCGTCCTTGATGGAGATGCGTGTGTCCAAGAATGCAACTGATTCTGGAGAATAGTCCATGGTGAGTCTGATGGTGGGATGGAAATTGTTGATATCATCATACAGTTGTTTCAATGATTGTTCACCATGAGTCCAAAGGAAAAAGATGTCATCAACGTATCTAGTATATAACCTTGGTTGAAGATCTTGTGTAGTGAAGAAGTCTTGTTTGAACCTGTGCATGAAGATGTTGGCATACTGAGGTGCGAATTTGGTCCCCATGGCTGTTCCGTGTGTCTGGATGAAAAACTGATTGTTGAAGGTGAAGACATTGTGGTCCAAGATGAAGCGGATGAGTTGTAAAATTGCATCCGGAAACTGGCAGTTGTTGGCATTGAGTACTGAGGCAGTTGCAGCAATACCATCGTCGTGGGGGATGTTGGTGTAGAGCGCCGAGAACATCATGACCTTTATTTTTAAACAGTGATCCCTGGTTCTCGATCCAACAAGAGGAGGCATTCTCTCTGCATTCACTCTGGCAATAGCCCTCAGGAACCTAAATGAACACAAAATAATGTGGATTCTGGAATCTGAAACAAAAACAGCAAAATGCTGGAAAATCTCAAGAAGTCAGAGAATACCTGTTTAATCTTAGCAGGTTTGAGAGCATCTGCTCTGACGAAGAGTCATCTGGACTCAAAACGTTGGCTCTATTCTCTCTCCACAGATGCTTCCAGACTTGCTGAGATTCTCCAGCATTTTTCTGTTTCTGTCCCATCAGGATCTCAAAGGTTTCGATCAAGTAGCCTCTTACTCTTCTAAACTCTAGTGGATACAAACTTAACCAGTCCAAACTTTACTCATCAGACAACCTATTCATTCTTGGTATTGGTCTAGTACACCTTCTCCCATCTACTTTGAATGCATTTACATCTTTTCTTAAATAAGGCCATCAATACTGTACACTAATTGGGCGGGATTTTACAGCCTCACTCAAAGCGACATGAGAAAATCCTGTTGAGGTCAACGGACATTTTTATCGCCTGCATCTTGCCTGCATCAGAGAATTCCGACGATTGCCTGTCCTTTTCTTTCCAAACCAGTGTGGTATCCTAGATCACGAACAATGGCTTATGCTGACTGATTAAGCCAACTTCTCTTTTTCTTCCATGGGTTTCCAGAATTTACATCCGTCTTGTGAGGTTCCAATTCTTAAATTTAAGCTTAATTATTCGTAAGTATGTTTAATTAAGTTTTTGTTTTTTAGTGTCAGAATTTAGTGTGCTTACATTGACATTGTAATGAAGTTACTGTGGAAACCCCCTGGTTAGCACACTCTGGCACCTGTTCAGGTACACTGAGGGAGAATTTAGCCAATATACCTAAACTGCACATGTTTGAACTGTGGGAGGAAACCAGAGCACCTGGAGGAAAGACAGACAGTGACCAAAGCCAGGAATCAAACCCGGGTCCTTGGCGCTGTGAGTCAGCAGCACTAACCACTGTGCCGCCCCAATCACTTCATTGAGCTACTCATTGCTTGTTCCTAATGTTTGCAAAAAAAAAAGTTGAGGTAATAGTGTAACATAATTCCTACTCACTTCACAGAATGGAATCAATACCATGTTATTTATTCTCCTATACATATGTTCTTCCTTAATGCATTCCACATACTTCACAATTTTCATGGTCCACTTAAACCCAAACTTATTGTCCAGTAAATACTTCAGCATTTTGGCATTTGTATCAGATGATGAGCAGTATTTCCTGACTTTCCACTTGAGTACCTATAATTTGATTCACTACAGTGCTTGGGTTTGGAGGCTTGTGCTTGTGATGTTTAACTCTGTAACTAAATGTAAGACTAGGTCAATATTGACCATTTGTATGATCCATCTGGCTCATACACAACAACAATAATCTCTTGTTTACTTGGTTCTGGAGGGAATGCTTCTCATTTCTCATGCTGAATGACCATGCCAAGTTACAGCCCATGTGTCCACACCCACTGACAACTGGTTTTGGAACAACGCACATTATTTTCACGAGAATCCCTACAAAGAACAAAGGACAAAACAGCACGGGAAACAGGCCCTTCAGCCCAACGAACCCGC
Source organism: Sphyrna mokarran (assembly GCA_024679065.1). Taxonomy (NCBI): domain Eukaryota; kingdom Metazoa; phylum Chordata; class Chondrichthyes; order Carcharhiniformes; family Carcharhinidae; genus Sphyrna; species Sphyrna mokarran. Next base: position 10,761,007 of record JAGIQG010000033.1, read on the forward strand.
GCCGCCACCCCGATGTTCCCACCTCTACCCATGATCCCTGTCCATGTTTATAGATCTATGGATTGAAAACCAAATTTGAGACAATTTAGGGAGAATTTGTCCCAATTAGCCTAAGACCACGTCTTTGGGATGTGGAGGAAACCGGAGTGTCCGGAGAAAACCCACGCAAGCACGGGGAGAATGCGCAAACTCCCACAGACACAGACCCAAATCCATGTATCTGCACAGCACAGCAATAGTCACTGAGCTGTCGTGTTGCCCATCAAATGGTCCAGGTCAAGCGTACACTAACAACATGAAGCACTAGGATACTCTCAAAAAAAAATCCAAGAGCAGCCCTCTCACAACCCATCGCGTGTATGCCCCTCGTTAAACAACAAGGTGGAAGTGGGGAACTACACTGCAAATCTCTGGTATGGTGCCTTAAATTTGAAACTATCAATCCTTAAGATTTATAAATCAATAACCTATCCAAATGTACTTACTGCATTAAATAGTATGATACAGTGCAGAAGGAGGTCATTGAACCCATTGAGTCTGGACCAACTCTCTGATAGATTTCTTTCCAAGGTCCACCTTGGAAAGGGTGGAAAAATTCCACCCTTTGTGAGGTGCGGAATGGATTCCTGCACTACAAAGAACAAAGAGAACAAAGAACAACACAGCACAGGAAACAGGCCCTTCGGCCCAACGAGCCTGCGCTGCCGTCCTAACATCTTAATGACATATAGAGACCAATATAGGGACAATTTGTCCCTAAGCCAGTGTCTCTTCAGGTCACTCTGTTGGCATAGTGGTTAGCACTGCTGCCTAGAGCGCCAGGGTCCCAGGTTCAATTCTGGCCTTGAGTCACTGTGTGGAGTTTCCCACGTTCTCCCTATGTCTGTGTTTCCTCGTGGTGCAAGTTCACAAGGTCGTCGCCATCCCAACCTGCCCCTGTCCGCACCAGGTGCCCGTAGATCAGGGGCGTGGGATTGAAGTTGAAAAAAAATTAGTAAAAGATTCTTCAGAAAAACAAAAAGGATGTGCAATCTAAAACACAGAACGTAGACATGGTCCATGGACTCCATAAGGCCATAGAAGGGGCAGGCTTGGGAGCCCATGAACCTAAAAAAAAACTACGGTTGTTTGGTACTACTGCTGGGGTACACCCTCTAGCCCAGGTCCCCAAGATAAGTGGGAGAAATCTCTTTGTAGGGGGACCTCCACTGGGGACCTTTGCTGCCTGGTGGCAATGAGGCCCAATAAGGTGTATCTGGGCAACAGGCGAAGACGTGGTAATGGAAGGTGTGCAGCAGCAACCCATACAGAAAACGCCTCTGTGCGGTAGAAAAGGGCACGGAGGATAATTTCCATGAGGCGCACATGTTGTGGGGCACCTGACCTGGATGGGTGGGGGGAGGGGGGAGGGAGGTGGAAGTCTGGGGGAGGGGGAGCAAGGTGGGTGTTTGGGGTGGAGGGATGTGGGGCATGAGGGATATGTCTAAGGATTCTTCAGGTAGTTCATCCTCTGGTAAGCTAACCTCAGCTGAAGTCATCACAACTGTCTAGCCAGAGACAGAGTCTTCAGTTAGCATCCAAAATGCTCCTTACCTCATGTCAGTTCTCTCCTGTTACCTTTAGTTTCTGAATGGCAAGGTCCCAAGGCTCCGTCCCGGCCTGTCAACATTGTCTTCGACTCCACCAAAAACATTAAGGTCATGGACAGCAAACGTGCCCTGATCCGAACCATCAACCTCTGTCAGGGGGGCTTCGCTGATGTTATTCAATCCACCAACAATAAACAGAAAGCATTGCTGTTGAAGGTCCCCAAGGAATATGATCTGGTAAGCAAGAACTCAGCCTTAGAATCTACAATGCAGAAGGAGGCCATTCAGCCCATCGAGCCTGCACTGAACAACATAGGTCCTATTGCCGTTTCCCCCCCCCGCCCCACATATTTATAGTCCTAATTCCCCTGCAACAAAGGGTCAATTCAGCCAGGCCATTCAACCTAATCCTTGGACAGTGGGAAGAAACCAGAGCAAAGCCATGCAGACATGGGGAGGATGTGCAAACACCACACAGATAGTGACTCGAGGTCGCAATCGAACCTGGGTCCCTAGCTCTGTGCCAGCCACTGTGCCGCCATGCAGAGCTCTTGTTTCTTTCTGAATACGTGTTTTCAATTTCAAGGACACCCTCCCCCCAACCAATGTCCTCCTTCGCCCCCCGCCCCCTCACCCAATCTCCATTGCAGTTTGATTGGGTATGATACTCTTGTGAGAGAGTTGGCCCAGACTCGATGGGCCTATTTGGGATTCTGTGGTAAAGAGGAGAAAAGTATGTGAATTGAAGTTTAACAAATGTTGAAATTCCAAAGGTTTGCCCAAACAGCCCATGATTGGCGGCACAGTGAGGCATTGCTGCCTCATGGCGCCAGGGACCAAGTTCAACTCCCGCCTTGGGTTACTCTCTATTTGGAGTTTGCACGTTCTCCCATCGTAGGTTTATTCCGGTTTCCTCCCACAATCCAAAGATTGTACAGGTTAGGTGGATTGACCATGCTAAATTAACCCTTTGTTGTCAGGGGAAGGTGCTAATGAGGGTAAATGTATGGGGATAGGGCCTGGGGGAATTATGGTCGGTGCAGACTCGATGGGCCAAATGGCCTTGTTGTGCACTATAGCATTCTACAGAATCGAAAAGCACCTCTTATTTTTATATTGGTTGCAAATTGGAGTGTTTTTTTAACTGGGGACTGGTTCTGCCTTTCTTTGAAATCACCTTGCCCAACTTATATGTTTTGCTGAGTTATCTTTAGAACAAATGAGCTTTCTTTGATTCTGACCTGTCACGTTAGTGAGTCAAATGTGTTCTATTCTTCCTTCCTCCCTAAAAATATCCTTCTATTGTTTGACTTGTCAAATATCAAAATCTGCTGCACCTCAAAACTGATGAGTCCATAAAGCATGGATTCAGTTCACACAGGGTTTGCCTAACTGGTTTTGGCCGGTTTCTGCTTTTATTCGTCAATAGTTAATGCCAAAGCTGACAATTACTTTTCTAATTTTTAATTTACATTCGCTCGGCAAGGTGAATGGCACAAAGTGATTTAGTTCTGATTGATTGATTTGATTTACTGTTGTCTATATTATTGGGATATAGTGAAAAGTATTGTTCCTTGTGCACTATACAAATAAAGCATATCATTCATAGAGTACACAGGTGAGAAGGAAATGAGCGAGTGCAGAACATAGTGTTGCAATCATAGTTAGGGTGTAGAGAAAGATCATCTTGATATTGTGTAGGTCCACTCAAAAGTCTGATGGCAGCAGGGAGGAAGCTGTTCTTGAGTTGGTTAATTTGATTTGAATAGATTTATTGTTGTCACATAATATTAGTATACAGTGAAAAGTATTGTTTATTTTGCACTATGTAGACAAAGCATACCGTTCATAGACCACATCGGAGAGAAGGAAAGGAGAGGGTGCATAATGTAATGTTACAGTCATAGCTAGGGTGTAGAGAAAGATGAACTTAATGCGAGGTAGGTCCATTCAGAAGTCTGATGGCAGCAGGGAGGAAGCTGTTCTTGTGTTGGCTGGTACGTGATCTTAGACTTTTGTATTTTTTATCCAACAGAAGAACGGGAAAGAGTGCATGGTGTCCTTAATCAGGCTGCTTTTCTGAGATAGCGGGAAGTGTAGACAGAGTCAGTGGATGAGAGGCTGGTTTGCGTGATGGATTGGGCTATTTTCACAACCTTTTGTAGTTCCTTGAGATGTTGGGCAGAGCAGGAGCCATACCAAGCTGTGATACAGCCAGAAAGATCTGGACAGGTTGAGTGAGTGGGCAAGGACCTGGCAGATGAAGATCAGCAAATTTGAGATTATCCACTTTGGTAGAAATAATAGTAGGAGAGAATATTATTTAAAGGGTGAAAAGCTGCAGCATGCTATAGTGCAGAGAGACCTGGGAGTCCTTTGTTCACGAATTGCAAAAGCTCAGTCTGCAGGTGTAGCAGATGATCAGGAAGGCAAATGGAATGTTGGCCTTTTATCTTAATTGACAGGGGGCACTTCTAATTGACAGGGGGGCACTTCTAATTGACAGGGGGGCACTTCTAATTGACATGGGGTACTCTTAATTGATAGGGGACACTCCCAACTGAGATTAACTGGGGGCGCTCCGAATCGACTGGAGGCACTCCTAATTGTCAGGGAGCATTAATAATTGAACACTGCTAATTGAAACAGATAATCCTAATTGAAAGGGGCACTCCTAATTGACAGGGGAAACTCCTAGTTAACAGGGGTACTCCTAATCGACAGGGGGCACTCTGAACTGACAGGAGACACTCCTAATGACAATGGGCACTAATTGGCATGGGGCACACCTAATTGACAGGAGACGCTCCAAATTGGCAACTGGCACTTCCACATGACAAGGGGCACTTATAACTGAATGGTGGGGTTCCTAATTAGCAGGGGGCACTCCTAATTAACAGGGGGCATGCCTAATTGACATGTGTGGCACTCCTAATTGACATGGCTCACTCCTGACAGGGAGCACTTTTAATTGACAAGGGCACTACTAATTGAAAGGGGGCACTCCTAATTAACTGGGCATTCCTAATTAACTGGGCACTCCTAATTAACTGAGCACCCCAATTATCAGGGGGCACTCCTAATTATCAGGGGCACTCCTAATTGATAGGCGGCACTACTAATTGGCAGGGGGCACTACTAACTAACAGGAGAAACTTCCATGTGACAAGAGGCACTTATAACTGACAGGAGAGGCTCCTAGTTGACAGGGCTCACTTCTAATTAACAGGGGGCACTCCTAATTGACAGGGGATGCTCATAATTGACAGGGGGCACTCCTAATTGACAGGGCTCACTTCTAATTAATAGGGGGCACTCCTAATTGACAGAGGCACTCCTAATTGACAGGAGGCACATCTAATTAATTGTTAATTAACAGCAGGCACTCCTAATTGACAGGGCTCTCTGAATTAAAAAGGTGCACTCATAATTAACAAGGGGCACTCCAAACTGACAGGGTTTAACAGGGGACATGCCTAATTGATAGGAGGCACTCCTGATGACAGGGGGGTATTCCTAATTGAAATGGGGTGCTCATAATTAGCAGGGGTAATTGACAGGGCTCAGTCCTGACCGGGGCGGGAGAACACTCATAATTGACAAGGGGCACTAGTAATTGACAGGGAACACTTGCAGTTGACAAGGGACACTTATAATTGACAGGGGGTACTCCTTGTTTACAGAGGAGGCATTGCTAATTGACAAGGGGGACTCCTAATTAACAGGGGGCACTCCTAATTGAAGTGCATTCCTAATTGACAGGGGAAACTCTTATTGACAATGGGCATAATTGGCATGGGGCACTCCTAATTGACAGGAGACATTCCAAATTGGCCTCCGGCACTTGCACTTGACAAGGGCACTTATAACTGACAGGACGGGTTCCTAATTAACATGGGGCACTCCTAATTAAGAGGGGGCACTCCTAATTAAGAGGGGGCACTCCTAATTAACAGGGGGCACTCCTAATTTACAGGAGGAACTCCTAATTTACAGGGGCACGTCTAATTGATGGGGCTCACTTCTGACAGGGAGCACTTTTAATTGACAAGGGGCACTACTAATTGGTGAGGGACAATTTAACTGACAAGGGCCACTTGTAATTGACAGGGGACGCTCCTTATTAACAGAGTGCACTGCTAATTGACAGAGGGCACTCCTAATTAACAAGGTGCACTGCTAATTGACAGAGTGTACTCCTAATTGAGATAGGGTCACTTCTAATTGAGATAGTGAACACTTCTAATTGATAGGGGGCACTTCTAATTGAGATGGGGTCGCTCCTAATTGAAATAGTGTCACTTCGAATTGACAGGGGGCACTCCGAATTGATAGGGGCACTGCTAATTGACAAGGGGCAATCTTAGTTGACAGAGGGCACTGCCAACTGACAGGGGGCATTCTTACTTGACAGGTGCACTTCTAATTGACAAGGGGTGGTCTTAATTGACAGACAACATGGGGTGTTGCTTTACATTGCAACAACATGATAGCTAGCTGTCAAAGGTTGTACTTTGCCATGTCTACGTCTTGTAATTGGTAATACTGAATATATAAAATTATTATTTTATTCTCTTCTAATTATCAACATCCTTGGGGTTCCCATTGACCAGAAACTCAACTGGACTCATCACATAAACACAGTGGCTATAAGAGAAGGTCAGTGGCTAGGAATACAGCAGTGAGTAGTGTCCCTCCTAATTCACCAAAGCCTGTTCACCATTTAGAAGGCACAAGTCAGGAGTGTGATGGAATACTATCCACTTGCTTGGTTGGTGCAGCTCCAACAACATAAAAGAAACTTGACACCATCCAGGACAAAGCAATCTGCTTGATTGACATGACATCTACAAACACTCAATTTGTTCAGTAGCAGCAGTGTGTACCATCTACAAGCTGCACTGCAGCAATTTAACAAAGACCCTTAGACAGATCTTCCAAACCCATGACCACTTCTGTCTGAATGGACAAGGGAGGAGATACAAGGGGACATTACCACCTGCAAGTTCCCCTCCCAGCCACTTAACATCCTGACTTGACTTGAAAGATATATCGGCTATTCCTTCATAGTGGGTCAACCCACAGCCCATGGATTGCAGCGATTCAAGAAGGCAGCTCACCACCACCTTCTTAAGGTTCAACTAGGGATGGAATATGAAATTCCCTTAGTCGCCACACTCCAGTGCCTGTTTAGGTACACTGAGAGAAACTGAACACGGCCAATGCACCTAACTGGTCTGTTTTTTTGGACTGTGGGAGGAAACCGGAGCACTTGGTGGAAACCTGAATCTCAGCCTAATGCCAAAATTAATATTAGGCATCAGGGTCCAGGCTACATCCACACAGTTTCAGGTGTGGATCTTAATATCTTCGGGATCTCAAATGTTTCAGTGTTTCTGTATTAGTGGTTTTGTTAATGCTTAAATGTGGCACAACCCCACGAATCTAATCCGAGTACCACCTCCTGTGTCCAGGTGTTGATGTTTGATGGTGAAGAAGATCGCAATAGCTTTGTGGAAGATTTGAAAGCACATCTGGAAAGGCACGGCAGTACTCTGCTGATGCACGAAGTAAAAGAACGCGCTCTACTGAAAGAAGCTGTGACGAAGCAGCAGCGGATTAAGATCTTAGATACATTCTTCCGCCGCGTGTTTGCACAGGTACTGTCATGCTTATGTCGATTCTGACGTTCCTCTTTCGCAGCCACTGATTGTTAGATATGAATGCAGACTTGTTTCCGAATTGCTAATGGGATTTTAGACAATGAAACCTGTGATAAATTTCATTTCAAAGTCTCTGTGTTCATTAATGGGATTAGGAGATAATTCTTGATTGGCAAGGGACTCTGACAGAGTCCCCCCGATGGGCATCTCGTTTTCATCCATTGCCGTCCTCGGGCCTTCTCTGAAGCTGTAACCCACTGTTCCAAAATTGTACCCCACCTCTCCAACAGGGTCTTCAACCCCAAAGAATGACGCAAAGTTCAAGTTGCTCCTACTAGGCCTAATCTGCGCTCGGCACATCAGGTGGGTTGCAGACAATGTGAAGGTCCATGAGTCGGGGTCTGGGGGAAGAACATGCACTGACTATCCAAATTTCATCCCCTTACCCAATGTATTTACCCTGCTAATCACCCTTGATGTATAAGGATCTTTAATAGCTAATTCTATATTTTAATGTGGTTGCTGGAAAGAGCTCTGTACATGCTTTTTGGAATCAATGGTGAACGGTGAGGGTTACCGATACATCTTTGAGTTCAGGAGATCATTTCAGAGTATGAGTACTAAAATAATGAATTATGTGCCAGAGTGAATTACTTACATCTGTGATTCAGAGGCCTGGATTCTCATAGCAATGACAAGCCTCCCTGTTGTAAGCTGACCTCCAGTGATCACATGTCCAGGCATTGGCATCGACCCATTTGTGTGGAGGTGGGAATGGAGATGGGTCAAGATTTCCAGATACACATTTTGCAAAGGCAGCTGCCCATATAAAACAGCAGCTGACTTCCTTATGGTTATTAAGAAGTCTCACAATACCAGGTTAAAGTCCAAATTATTGCAAAGAATAATAACCAGTTTTATATCTAAGTGTTTATCATAGAATCATACAGTGCAGAAGGAGGACATTCAGCCTATCAAGTCTGCACTGACCACAATCCCACCCAACCCCTTTTCCCCCCATAACCCCACGCATTTACCTTAGCTGAGGATTTATCATGGCCAATCTATGAGAGAGGAAACTGGAGCACCCGGAGGAAACTCACACAGACACGGGGAGAATAGTGATCCAAGCAGGGAATTGAACCGGGGTGCTAACCACTGTGCCACCATGGCACCCTAAAGTTAGATCTATATATTTAGTTTGTTAGTTTAATTTATTTAGTTTATTAGCTTAATTAATTTAATTTATTTATAAGTAAGCATATATTAACACTGCAATGAAAATCCCCTAGTCGCTTCTGATAGACTAAGGGAGAATTTAGTGTGGCCAGTGCACCTAACCAGCATGTCTTTCAGGCTGTGGGAGGAAACTGGAGCATCCGGACGGACCTCATGCAGACACGGGGAGAATGTGCGGACCTCACATAGACAGTGACCCAAACCGGAAATCGAATTCTGGTTCCTGGCGCTGTGAGGCAGCAGGGCTAACCACTACGCCACTGTACCACCTCCTGCCTTCACATGGTGAAGAGTCCCAATTGTTTACTCTCGATTGTTTTTTCCACACCGTTTGCCATCTTTAGGTCCTGGAGATTGACGGGTCGGACGCTGGAGACTTCGACGACGAGATTTCAAAGAAGGCGAAGGAGTCTCTGAAATGTGAGCTGACGAGTGCGGAGTTTGCTGAGGCGCTGGGTCTGAAGGAGGACTCCATGTTCGTGGAGCAGATGTTTGCTTTAGCTGACAAGGATGGGAACGGCTACCTCTCATTCCGGGAGTTCCTGGACATCTTTGTCGTCTTGATGAAAGGTAATTCGGAACAGGAGGGCTGGCTGAGACATTTGCTTTGCCTTAAAGATTGACCAATAGAGGTACAAGTGACAAAGACTGTAAACTGATGGAGTAGATGTGTTGTACGTATACTACTCTCCATTCTCAATACATTCAGTCCTGTGTTATTGGAAAGTGAATCTTATCTGCAACTTCTTGATTTAGAATTGTCACTGTTGGATTAGGGAATCATGTCAGGCAGTAAAAGAACCATGAGCGGGTGAAGTATGCATTCAGGCAGAGAGATCTGGGTGTCTTTGTCCATGAATCGCAGAAAGTCAGTCTGCAGGTACAGCATGTAATAAAAAAGGCAAGTGGGATGTTGGCATTTATTACAGAGGGACTGGATAAGTGTTGTTGCAGTTGTTGTTTGTATAGGGTGTTGGTGAGACTATATCTGAAGTATTGTGCCCAGTTCTGGTCTCTTTATTTGAGGAAGGATACTGTGGCATTGGAGGAGGAGGTTCACCAGATTGATTGCGGGGATGAAGGGATTGATGTTTGAGGAAAGATTAGAAGTTTGAGCTTCTACCTAACCCCCAACCCCAAATATTACCTAATACAGAAATCTAGGGAACATTGGAGGGGGTTGCAGGGGTGGTGAAATTCACCAGTCCTGTTTGCTGCTGGCAGGAATCCCAACGTCCCACTGGATGGAGCGTCAAGGCTAAAACGGAATTGTTGATGGTCAGCCAATCCATCGCCATTCATCCACCCCCTCCAGCCCCAATCAGGTTCCTGACCGTTGATAATGAAAACTGGCCTCGAGTTGGGGGCAAAGGTTGATCTCAGCACAGTCCCCTGGGTTAGGGTCTAGACTCCCTTTTCGCCTTGGGAAATCTAATCATCACTCTTAGTATTGTGATTTCAGAGTGAAAAATTTAGAAATACATAGGCAGTTGAAGTCTCAGCTTCAATTACAAATAATTAGCATATGCTAATAGACGCACCTCTATCCAATATCAGGCAAAATCCTAGTGGATCTTTTCTGTACTCTCGCCAAAACTTTCATGTTCTTCTGGTAGTGTGGTGACCAGAATTAAATACACTTTTCTAAATGTGGCCTAACCAAAATTTTATACAATTGTAACATAATTTGCCAGATTTAATACTTGATACCCCAACTGATGAAGGCAAGCATGCCATATGCTTTCTTCACCACCTTTTCCACCTATGCTGCCACTTTTAAGGACTTGTGGACCTGTACTTCAGATCTCTCTGTTTGTCAATGCTCCAGATATTTCTGCCTTTAATTTTTTTGGCTCTCACCTGAAGTGGACCTATAAAAATGCATCACCTCGCATTTGTCTAGATTGAATTCCATCTGCCATTTCTCCACCTAATTTTCCAGCTTATCAATATCCTGCTGTATTCTCTGACAATTTTCATCACTGTCTGCAACTCCATCAATCTTAGTATCGTCCTGTCATTTGTAAATAGTTTTCCCCGTGTGACTGAGGTTCAGCTTGCAGCTTATGTGATTCTTAAACCGTGTAATTATTCACCCTTCCAGTTTCCCTTAGGCAATTTACCTAGTACAACGCCAATTGGGGTTTCCGAGTAAAAATATTTTGATAGGGATCCTGGTGGACTGTCTCTTGTTGGGTCAAATTGCCATATCATTTCCTGATTAGCCGTTCGAGTAAATACACTGACTTTGTAGACCAAATGTTTCATCTGCAAGGCTGTTTACTTCTGTGTGTACTGCATCCAGAGTATGATCGTTTCCATCAGTAACCTGACAATTTTGTTTTATCAGCCTCCTGTCGTTAGATTTTTCCATTTCCACAGTGGAACAATTTAAAACTTTTGCCTCTGTGTAGGTTCCCCAGAGGAGAAATCTAAGCTAATGTTTGCAATGTATGATGTAGACGGAAGTGGATCCATGTCGAAGGATGAATTCTCACAGCTACTGAGGTAAATCAAGTATATTTCATATGTGTTTCTTACTATATTGTACCCAGTGCATGTATCATGTTCCTCTGCACAGTACCTACTGTGCAGCACAGTGACACAGTGGTTAGCACTGCAGCCTCACAATGCCACGAACCCAAGTTCAGTTCTAGCTTTGGTGACTATCTGTATGGAATTTGCACATTCTCCCCATGTCTGCATGGGTTTTCTCCAGTTGCTCCAGTTTCCTGCCACGTTCCAGATTAAATAGATTGGCCATACTAAATTGCGTCTCAGTGTTCAAAGTGCAAGTGAGGTGGATTGGCCATTCTAAATTGCCCTTCTGTCCATAGATTTGCATGTTATGTGGATTGGCTGTGCTAAATTGACCTTTAGCGTGCAAAGAAGCGTAAGTTTGGTTGATTGGCCAAGTTAAATTGCCCTTAGTGTCAAAGATGTGTACGTTCATTGGATTGAGCCATGGAAAATGTGTGGGTTATGGGGATTAGGGGAGAGTGAGTCTGGGTACGATGCTCTTTCAGAAAGTCGGTGCAGACTCAATGGGCCAAATAGAAACTTTGGAGGTTGGGAGAGTAAAAAATGAAAGGACATGGATTGAAGGTGAATGAGCAAGAGAAACAACAAAGTCATGAAAATAAGTCTTTTCATGAATTGAGTGATTAGGACCTGGAAGCCTGACATCAATTTGATGATCAGCCATGATCAAAATAAGTGGTGAAGCAGGCTTGATGCACAGAATGGTCTATTCCTGCTTCTAGTTTCTATGTTTCTGTGTGTGAGGGCAAGATCAATTGAGACATTCAAGAGGGAATTGGATTGTTATATGAAGGGGAAAAATGTTCAGGGGTACGGGAAGAAGGTGGGGGAGTAGCACTAGGTCTCCATTCATTCAGTGAGTGAGGACAATCACACTGGATCCTTCTAGACCACAACCTCTCAATGATATCTTTAGAGTAACCAAACAAATAAGTTCCTCCAGTTAAAAAAAGAGTTATTGGCAATAATGCTGCCTACAGACAGCATCTAGATTCTGGGTGATGAAGACTCTCGTTAATCAAGTAGATCCAAGCTTTAAGTGTCCTAATTGTCTTACTTGGATCTTTGCATGATGGAAGAGTCCTGCTCTTGTTTTATTTGATTCAAGGGCTTGGTGATGTAGCTCAGTGGTATCTCCAGAAAGCTGCATTTAGGGACAGCATGATGACACAGTGGTTAGCGCTGCTGCCTCACAGCTCCAGGGATCCAGGTTCGATACCTAGCTTGTGTGTGGAGTTTGCATGTTCTCCCGCGTCTACATGAGTTCTCCCTGGATGCTCTCATTTCCTCATATACTCCAAAAGGTATGGAGTTAGGTGATTGATCATGTTAAATTGCCCCTTAGGGTCCAAAGATGTGCAAGTTAGCTGGATTGGCCATGCTAAATTGCCCCTTTGTGTCGCAGATGTGTAGGTTAAAGGGATTGGATCGCTGAATGTGTGGGGTTATGGGGATAGGGCCGAGTTGAATTGTTGTAGGTGCAGACTCAATGGGCTTAATGGCCTCCTTCAGCACTGTTGGGTTTCTATGGCTATGATAATTCTATGGATAAGCAAGAGTTGTTCACTTTCTACTATTTTAGGTCTTTCATTGAGATCTCAAACAACTGCTTGCCAAAGGAACAGATAGAGGGTTTGATAGAGTCCATGTTCAAAGATGCAGGATTCGAGGATAAAGAGGAGTTAATGTGGGAGGATTTCCATTACTTGTTCCGGGATCACTACCATGAGTTGGAGCTTGCTCAGCTTAAAGTGAAAGGTCAGCAAAACCATTTGATCATTGTTAAATGATTTATTTCTTATTAGTAAATGCAAAGAAAGGAATTGTCATTTCAAAGCCATTGTAACCAGGGACTGCATTGGGCTAACATAATGTCAGATTTTGACTGTTGAATTTGTTGCCACACTCACCAACTCCATGATCTGATGTAGGGGCCGGAATTCTCTGGCTATTCACGCCCCGCGAGGGTGGAAAATTTGGCACTCAGCCAAAAATCTCTGCTCACTCTGGCAGGATCTCACAGATGTGAACAGCCAGAATATTCCAGCCAAATTGTCACAACGTTGACTAATGCCTTCATGATTTTTCATCCGTGGAAAAGCTGGGCGTTCTTTATCAGATGATGTGGAGATGCTGGTGTTGGACTGGGGTGGCATGTTAAGAAGTCTCACAACACCAGGTTAAAGTCCAGTAGGTTTATTTGGAATCACAAGCTTTCGGAACGCTGCTCCTTCATCAGGTGAGTGACATGAAAGCTTGTGATTCCAAATAAACTGGTTGGACTTGTGGCGTTGTGAGACTTCTTAACATCTTTATCAGTAGGTAACTACTTTGCAAAAACACCTGTGAAGTGAGAAACATGGTTAAAAGTTTTAGGTCCAAGTTCTTTCCTCAGAAATGTTGCTCAGAAATGGTAATGCCATTTCTCTCTCCATGAATACTCTCAGTATTTTATTTGAAATTCACTCATGGGATATGAGTGTCTCTCACAAGACCAGCATTCATTGCCCGTTCCTAGTTGCCCTTTGTGAAAATGCTAGTAACCACCTCCTTGAATCGCTCTAGTCTATGAGGTGTAAGTACACCCACAGTGCTGTTAGGAAGGGAGATTTCAGGATATTGCAAAAAGGATGGCAAAGAAACTGTTGGTAAGGATGGTGAAGAAAGAAGATTGCTTTTCTTTTCTAAGCAGTCTCAACTCTCCAAAGACTACAAGGCTCAAGTCAGGAGTGTGATGGAATGCTGTCCATTTGGTGGAGCTCCAAAGACACTCAAGAACCTTGACATCATCCAAGACAAAGCAGAGCACTCAATCAACAGCCCATTCATCACCTTTAACGTTATTATTCTCCAGTCTCACATGCCCCGTTACCGCTGCCAGCGAAAACGGAAAATTTGGCCATCAGCCAAATCTCCACTCACCTCAACTGGGGAACCCCAGCTGCGGTCGAGTTTGGAGAATCCCGGTCTAAATCCTACCACCATCTTCAGTGTGTACTATCTATAGGATACATTGCAGTAGTTTCCTTGACAGTATGCGTGACTTTTCCCACCGAGAAAGACCTGGGCAATAATGTGGGACTATAACACCATTAATTCATTTAACCTGACAAAATCCCATAACATCCTCACTGTGCGTGTGACTTCACTCCGTACATTAAAGAAGGTGTCCCATCACCATCTACTCAAGAACAGTTAGAGTTGAGCAGTGACCGCTGCTTAGTCATCAATGCCGCAACCCATCAGAAATTTTAAAAAGACAGTCCAATTTCCAATAGAGTGCATGTTATTGGATGATTGGAAGGAGCAAAATATTCGAGTCAAATTCCTATAATTACGACTAGAAATCAATAGCCATGAATCAATGAGAACGATTTTCTCCTGATCAAGGCAGCATGGTGGCAATAGTAGAATTGTAGAATTTACAGTGCAGAAGGAGACCATTTGGCCCATCAAGACTGCAGGGGCAACTATACCACCCAGGGCCCATCCCCGTTACCCCCAGAAACTGAGGGGCAATTTACAAGGGCCAATCAACCTAACCTGCACATCTTTGGACAGTGGTTAATACTGTTGCCTCACAAAGCCAGGGATCTGGGCTCAATTCCATTCTCTGGTCACTCTCTGTATTTGCAGGTTCTCGCAAACTGGGTGAGTTTCCTCTAGGTACTCCGGTTTCCTTCCATCCAAAAAATGTGTAGTTTAGATGGATTGGCCATGGTAAATGTATGGGGCTGCAACTGGGGAAACAGAACCTACATAAGAGAGTCAGTGCAGACTCAGTGGGGCGAATGGTCTCTTCTGCGCTCTAGGAATTCTGATTCTATGACTAACTGCTGGCATTGGATTCATTAAGATTTTAGTACGATCTGTGATAATTTAGGTAGTTGCTTTAGTGTGTTCACGATCTTCTGCATTTAATCATAAGAGGAAAATAGAAGAGCTGAATATGTTGGAGAAACAGGAGTGCGATGGTGTAGGGATGGGGGGGCACAGGATGCAAATCATGCCACAATAGCTGGTGACTCATCCTAAGTTATCCATTTTAGAGGGAAAGAATGTCAGTTCGGATTAAGTTGAATTTGGTATTTTTAGATTTGATATTGACTATTCATTCATTGCTCCAGGTATTGAAGGACAGAGACGTGGGAGAGCAAGCCGGGTTTCCTTTGTAATTCGGAAGAAAGAGGAGTAAGTAAACCACATTCAGTGGTGTTGCCATCACTGAATTCCCCCACTGCAAACGTCTTTGGGTTTACCATTGACCAGAAACTCAACTGCACTCACCACATAAACACATTCTCTACAAGAGCAGGTCAGAGGCTAGAAATACTGTGGCAAGTAACTCACCTCCTGACTCCCCAAAGCCAATCCACCATCTACAAGGCACAAGTCAGGAGTGTGATGGAATAATCCCCACTAGCTGCAGCTCCAACAACACTCAAGAAGCTCAACACCCTCCAGGATAAAGTAGCCCACTTGATTGGCACCACATCCACAAACCGTTGATGCTCAGTCGCAGCAGTGTGTACTATGTACAAGATGCACTGCAGCAATTCACCAAAGATCCTTAGACAGTGTTTCCAAACTAATGACCACTTCCATCTAGAAGGGAAAGGGCAGCA
The DNA here is from genome assembly GCA_024679065.1 of Sphyrna mokarran. NCBI lineage: Eukaryota > Metazoa > Chordata > Chondrichthyes > Carcharhiniformes > Carcharhinidae > Sphyrna > Sphyrna mokarran. The sequence continues at coordinate 10,776,664 of JAGIQG010000033.1, forward strand.
GATACATGGGAACGCCATTACCTATAAGTACCCATCCAAGTCCTGACTTGGAAATATATTGGCCGTTCCTTCACAGATGCTGTGTCAAAATCCTGGAATTCCTTCCCTAATGGCATGATGGGTCAACCAGTGATTCAAGAAAGCAGTTCTCCACCACCTTCTCAAGGAATGGACAAGAAATACTGGCCATCCAGCGATGCTTATGTCCCATGAATGAGTTAAATATATATATATAATATAGAGTATTACAAAGCATAAAATAGAATGCTATTGAATAAACCACATACTAAATTATAGAAACAATTGGGAATAGCCAGTTAGGGCCCATCATTGATGTGGGTAGGTGAACCTCCTCTTATTCTCCTAACTTGAGAGGTGACCTGAATCGATCCTCGTGAAGAAGAAGGGGATGGTTGAGGCTGATTGAGTGGTATTCCTCGTGTTAACCTGAGATCCGTACTCAGCATGTTGGCTGAGATTTGAAACTCTTGCAAGATGCCAATGGACTTCAATTGCCTGCCTCTCCTTCCATCCTCTGGTGATTCCTTCCGCAGGTGGGACAGAAAAATCCAGGCCGTGTTTTGACATGGTGATGAGAATATTTGTCCTTTCCCCTCTCCAATTGGGAAATCTATCCATCACAGACACAGAAGGAACCCTGGTAGACCCAGTTCCTGCCGCATTTTCAGGTATGTTAGCTAGCATTTCAACCATGATCAAATCAGAATTTTAGAAATATAAAAACATAGAAACTAGAAGTAGGAGTAGGCCATTCGGCCCTTTGAGCTTGCTGCCCCATTCATTTTGATCATGGCTGATCATCAAATTTGATTTTCTGATTCCGCCTTCCCTCCTACCCCTTGCTCCCTTTATCCCCAAGAGCTGTATCTAAATCTCCACTTTTGGCCTCAACTATTTTCCGTGGTAGAGAATTCCACACATTCACCACGGTCTGGGCGAAGAAATTTCTCCTCACCTCAGTCCTAAAAGATTCACTCCTTATCCTCAAACTATGGTCCCTAGTTCTGGACTCTCCCACCATCAGGAACATTCTTTCTGTATCTACCCTATCTAACCCTGTTAGAATTTTATAAGTTTCTATGAGATTTGCCTCTCATTCTTCTAAAGTCCAGTGAATATAATCCAACCAACTCAGTCTGTCCCTGACCTGCCATCCCAAGAATCAGCCTGGTAAACCTTTGCTGAATTCCCTCTTTAGCAATAGACATCCTTCCTCAGATAAGAACAGATGCAATGAGTGACCAAAGATGTGTGTGTTAGGTTAATGCTAAAATGACCCTAAGTGTCAAGGAAGTTACCTTACCTTAACTTTACCTTACCTAAGGAAGGTAAATGTGTAGGGATGTGGGGATAAGGCCTGGGTGAGGTGCAGGCTTGATAGGTCAAATGGCTTCCTTCTTTATTGTTGGGATTTTTTTTGTATTCATTCATGGAACATGGACATCGTTGGCTCAGCCAGCATTTAACTCCCATCTCCAATTGACCTTGAACTAGATGGCTTGCTAGGTCGTTTCAGAGGGCAATTGAGAGTCAACCTCATTGCTGTAGCTCTGGATAAGGTTGGCAGATTTCCTTCCCTAAAGGACATTAGTGAGCCAGATGGATTTTTCTGACAATCGACAAAAGTTTCATGGTCATCAGTAGATTCCTAATTCCAGATATATTGAATTCAAATTCCACCAGCTGCCATGGTGGGATTTGAACCCAGGTCCCCAGAATATTAGCTGTGTTTCTGGATTAATAATACCATTAGGCCACAGCCTTGCCAATTATATGCTTCCATGACAGATGGTTTGATATATTGGTCAAAATTGATCTTTCTCAAGAACAAAATAGCAAGGTCTTGGTTGTTGTGTAATCTCTCCTGTCCGTGTGCCAGTTTAAGGTATGAAAAGGCTTATTGTTTCCACCACAAGTTCTGCCACCATTGATGTATTCCTTTTCCAAGTGCACCAAGAGATTGGGCAGTGCTCTACATCTAATCATTAGCATGCACCCTTGTCAAACTTGGCCTATTCAAGGACATTTTAAAAAAACTGTTTCAATCCAGGGTAGGTCTTGTTGAATGAAGTCATGCAGAAGCTTTTCAAGTGAGGAGGCTGGAGATTTGCAACATACAAACATACCAATTGCCACTCTCCCACACTCAAGACTTCAATAAGGATATGTTGTTGTACCTTTGCCATTTGTTTAAATGATTCTATCATTGGGCAGCACTTACCTCTTGACATCCAGTCTGAGTTTGTTTTTCAGTTCATTACTATGAGTTATTTTTCTAATATTTTCAGAGATTCCTGCTTTAATCCTTGTCTTGAGATTCTGACCTTTGGTGTATCTCATATTTCCCATCACACCGTACATACAGCCCTACATTTTACATAAAACAGGATCAGATGCAGTTTGAACCTGAGAAATGGCATTTATGGAATTAAAAGGTTATTTGTTTAAATGACATTGATTGTCTCAACATTAGTTTTAGGGTTTTTTCGAAATGAGTTACTCAAAGGACATGCTACAGCAATGTGCACATTGGGGGCAGCATGGTAGCGCAATGGTTAGTACTGCTGCCTCACAGTGCCAAGGACCTGGTTCGATTCTGGCTTTGGGTGACTGTCTGCGTGGAGTCTGCATGTTCTCCCCGTGTTTGTGTGGGTTCCCTCTGGGTGCTCCAGTTTCCTCAGTCCAAAGCTATGTAGGGTTAGTTGGATTACCCATACCAAATTGCCCCTTAGTAAACAAAAATGTGTAGGTTAGGTGGATTGGCCATGCTAAATTGCCATTCGTGTCCCAAGATTTATAGGTTAGGTGGATTGGCCGTAATAAATTGCCTGTTAGTGTCCAAAAATGTGTAGGGACTCTGAAGTTTGAAGTTTAGTTTAAATTTACTTATTAGTGTCACAAGTACACTGCAATGAAGTTATTGTGAATCTCCAGTCGCCACACTCCAGCACCTATTTGGGTACAGAATTTAGAATGACTGATCCACCTAAACCAGCATGTTGTTTCCACTGTAGGAGGAAACCGGAGTACCCAGAAGAAACCCACGCAGACAGTGGCCCGAGCCGCGAATCGAACACGGGCCCCTGGCGCAGTGCTAACCACTGTGCCGCCATGCCATGTTAGTGAGGCTTTATTTGATAGTTCAAGCAGGTGCAAAAGATGCACTTGTATAGTTCATACAGCCTGGCATTCATCTCTCAAGCAAGAGTGGTATAGTGTTAATGTTGCTGGGCCAGTATTTGAGAGGCCCAGGTGAATACTGTAGACATATCAGTTCATATCTCGCCTGGACCACTGATGGACTTCAATTCTAACTAATAAAATGAGCAACTAAAAACCAGCCTCAGTAAAGATGATCATAAAACCAACACTGATCCTTGTTAAAAAAAAATCTGATTCATTAATGTTACATCCTTACCCTATCTGACCTCCAGGTGACTCCTGATTCACTTTTTATAGAACATAGAACATTACAGCACAGAACAGGCCCTTCGGCCTTCAATGTTGTGCCGACCAAAATAAAAAGCAATGCCCCTCCAAACTAAACCATTCCCTTCTCTTCCATATACTTATCAATTAACCTCTTAAACGCCACCAAACTTGGCGCATCTACAACATCTGCAGGCAGGGCATTCCACTCCCTAATCACTCTTTGAGTAAAGAACCTACCTCTGATATCCGTCCTATAACTCATACCCCTTAATTTAAAGCTGTGTCCCCCTCGTGCTAGCTTTCTCCATCCTAGGAAAAAGGCTATCACTGTCCACCCTATCTAAACCTCTAATCATCTTATATTCTTCAATAAGATCCCCTCTTAGCCGCCTCCTTTCTAACGAAAACAACCTCAAATCCCTCAGCCTCTCTTCATAAGACCTGCCCTCCATACAGGCAACATCCTGGTAAACCTCCTCTGTACCCTCTCCAATGCCTCCACATCTTTCTTATAACGTGGGGACCAGAACTGCACACAATACTCCAAGTGCGGCCGCACTATAGTTTTGTACAGTTGCAACATGATGCTGCGGCTCCTAAATTCAATCCCCCTACCAATACAAGCTAAGACTCCATATGCCTTCTTAACAACTTTATCCACTTGACTGCCTACTTTCAGGGATCTATTGACACATACACCAAGATCTTTCTGTTCCTCAACACTATTAAGAGCCCTACCATTAGCCCTATACTCTACACATTTATTGTTCCTGCCAAAGTGCATTACCTCACACTTTTCCACATTAAACTCCATTTGCCACCTCTCGGCCCAGCTCTGCAACTTGTCCAAGTCACTCTGCAAACTATAACACCCCTCGTCACTATCTACCACTCCACCGACTTTAGTGTCATCTGCAAATTTACTAATCCATCCTTCAATACCCTCATCCAGATCATTTATAAAAATTACAAACAGCAGGGGCCCCAAAACAGACCCCTGAGGCACACCACTCGTCACCAACCTCCACGATGAATATCTCCCATCAACCACCACCCTCTGTCTTCTATCTGCCAGCCAATTCCTAATCCAATTAGCTAAATCACCCTCTATTCCACACATCTGCATTTTCTGTAGAAGTCTTCCATGGGCCACCTTATCAAAAGCCTTACTAAAGTCCATATATACTACGTCAACCGCCTTACCCCCATCCACCTCTTTGGTCACTTTCTCAAAAAACTCAATGAGGTTAGTAAGGCATGACCTACCCTTCACGAAACCCAACTGCTCTCTGAAATAGCTGAGCAAGCCACTCAGTTCAAGGGCAGTTAGCGATGGGCAACAGCACACATAGCCCATAAAAGATTGAAAAAAGATTAACAATGACTCTATTCTATTCATTTATGGACGTAGCTGGCTGGGCCAGCATTTATTGCCCACCCTTACTTGCCCGGGGGTAGTTGAGAGGTAACTACATTGCTATGGGATTGGAGTCACATTTAGGCCAGACCAGGTAAGAGATTTCCTTCCCTAAAGGACTTCAGTTCACTGTACATCAATTTGCTACATTTTGGGGACCTTGCTTTGCTGAATTTGGCATCTGTGTAACAACGATACTTGAAATAATTGGATACGAATCACGGTTGGAGGTTTTGAGGTCGTGACAGATACTGCTATAATTCACTTTCTCTGTTGCACCGTTTAGTTTGTCTTGCATGTTCACCATCTCCCTTTGTAAAAGTTGTTAAGTGTTGTTGATACATTACTTTGGAAGTTGTTCAGACGTGGGGAGCTGAGGCAGACTCAATTTTTCTTAACATTTAGCAAACATCATTCTCTGACATTTTTCAGAGCGGCAAAGAATGCAGAAAACAAACCAGAGGCCAGCCCACAAGAGACCAGCCCACGTGAAGCCTCAAGCACAGAACCATTTGTCCTGGATTTGCGTAAACGTTTTGGTAAAAAGTAAGACTGATGTCAGCTACATAACATAGAAATATAAATGCCCTGACCTTCTGATCTCACCAGTCCCCATATCCTCTGCAAATGTCTCCAGCTCTGAGTTTGAGTGCAGGTCTTTGGACAGTTTAGCATATTTACCTGTCTCGTTACCCCGGGGAATGTTAGACTGATCCTAATTATCTGTAGAACTGACACCCAATCATTCATATTGATCTCCCAGACTAACCAACCCCCCCCGATCTTTTGACTGCCTCCATCACTCCTGACTATCCTCCGACCTGACTAACCCCTTGACCATCTGATTATTCACCCTGAACTCCTGACTATACACAAACCAATCACACCTCTGGCTACCCAACTAACTCCATGACTATCATCCTGACTATCTCCACCCACCAACCCAACTAACCCCACCTTTGAATGTAAAAAAAAAAGCATATAAAAATAAGGATCTATGTTGGAATTGTATTGGTGAGGCCACAACTGGTGCATTTCTGGTCACCACATTACAGGGGAGACATAATTGCTCTGGAGGGAATGCAAAGGAGGTTCACAAGAATATTGCCAAAGCTAGAAAAGTGTAGCTATGAGGAGAGATTAGAGAGGTTGAAGTTATTTTCCTTGGAAGAAAGAAGGCAGAGGAGTGACTTGGTACAAGGGGAAGAGATAGAGTGGACAGAATAAAATATTTCCCCCTTGGTGGAGAATTCTAGAACCAGGGGACATAGATTCAAGATATGTGACAGGGGACATGAGGAAGAACTCAGGGGGTAATGGGTGTCTGTAATTCACTGCTCGAATTGGTGGTGGAGGCAGATATTCTAAACTCATTTAAAAAGTAGCTGGATCTGCACCTTAAGTGCTGTAAGCTACAGTGCTGTGGGCCGGGTGGAGGAAGTGGGGATTAAAAAGGAAACCTGGGTGTCTGGACTAGTATTGACAAGAGGGGCCAAATGACTCTTTCTATGCTGTAACCTTTCTATGGTTCGATGGTTCTAGCTGTGTGAAGTTATGAAAGACATTATTCTCTCTCTTCTGATGTGTGTTTTTTTTTCCCTCTGTTTGTCTTCAAGATCTTCTCAAGGAATGAATAAAGTCTTCACAGAACCAAAACGGGAAAAATATACCAAGAACAAATTTCTCCAAAAGTATCACGAGTATAGACAATATATTCAAAATCATCGACGACAAATTTTTTGTGGGATCATCTTCTTTGGAATTACTGCAGGTGTCTTTGTTGAGCGAGCCTATTGTAAGTATCCTCGTGCAGTCACCCATTCTAGAATTAAGAGACATAGAAACATAGATGTGATGATTTCAGTCAGGAAAATGAGGTTGGCCTGCTAGACTATGAACTCCTAATTGATGGCCCAATTAGGCAGCCTGTGTTCCGTAGTGAAAGCAGGTCTGCCAGTCTCTACCTGCTGAAACAGGGAGCACACAGGGTATGGTGTAGTATGTCTTGCAAATAAAGGAAATTTTTAGTGAAGGGACCTTCGCTCCATGGATTTATCACAATAAAAAAAGGAGCAGGAGAAGACCATTCAGCCCATCAGGCCATTTATTTTTGATCATCCAACTCAATAGCTGATCCCATCTTCCCCCATTGTCCTTCCATCCCATAAAACTATATAAGACATTGGAGCAGAATTAGGACATTCAGCCATTGGGTCTGCTCTGCCATTCAATCATGACTGGTAAGTTTCTCAACCCCATTCTTCCGCTTTTTCCCTGTAACCTTTGATCCCCTTACCAATCAAGAACCTATCCGTCTTTGTCTTAAATATAATCAATGACCTGGCCTCCACAGCCATCTGTAGCAATAAATTCCACAGGTTTGCCACTCTCTGGCTGAAGAAATGTCTCCACATCTCAGTTTGTCTCAAGTGCTTTGTCCAACTGCCTCTTGAAAACATTGAATGCTTTGGGCCATGGCTGTTCTTTGCAGTAATGAATTCCACAGGCTGAAGGACTCTGTCCTTCATCATGTTTTCATAAGAGCATAGGAAAAGCAAGAAGCCATTCAGCTCCTTGGAACTTTTTGGCCACTCAATTAGACCAGCGATTCTTTTTGGCTTAATTCTATTTATCCATTGCCTTGAACCTATATCCATTTATATCCTTCTCCAACAAAAAGCTATCAATCCCAAATTTGAAATTTTCATTTGAGCACACCCCCACCCTCAAAATCTTACAGGGAGGCGATGGTGAAATGGTATTATCATCAGACAAGTATTTGATAAACTCAGCGAATGTTCTTGGGACCCAGGTTTGAATCCCATCAAGGCAATTGGTTGAATTTAGTAAAATATATCGGTATTAAGGATCTACTGATGACTGTGAAACTGTTGTTGATTGTCGGAAAAACCCATCTGGTTCACTAGTGTCCTCTAGCAAAGGAAATCTGCCATTCTTGCCAGTCTGGCCTACACGTTATAGAATCCCTACAGTGTAGGCGGAGGCCATTCGAACCATCACATCTGCACTAATAACAATCCCACCCAGGCCCTATCCTTTGAGCTCCACATAATCCCCTGACACTAAGGGTAATCCCACCCAGATCTGTTCACCATAACCCCAAATATTTACCTCATTTATCCCCCTAATTTACTCATCTCAGGACACTAAGGGTCAATTTAGCATGGCCAATCCACCTGACCTGCACAGGTGGAAATCTATGTAGACACGGGGAGAATATACAAACCCCACACAGACTGCCACCTGAGGCCAGAATTGAACATGGGTCCCTGATGCTGTGAGTCACAAGTACTAACCACTGTATTCCAGAGCCACAACAATCCCCTTAACTGCCCTCAGGCTACTAGGGATGAACAATAAATTCTGGCTACCCAGTGACGTCATGTCCCATGAATTAATTTTTAAAAATCCAGTTTTCCATAACTCTGTATGTGAAATGCAACTTCCAGTACATGTAAATGTACCACACTGTGGGCCTGACTGAATTGGTTGATTTCTGTCTTTTGCAGACAGAAAGAACTTGCACATACATTGTGCCTGTTTCAGCTAAAAAAAAATAAGTGACAGCCACTTTCTTGTTCATTCGTCAGAGCATTGTCTTGAGCAATAGAGTCAAGCAGGCTGGTTTAAATTTCAAACAATGCTTGGCAGTTAACTGTCAGTTAACTGGTGCATTTACATTTGCAATACCTCTGCCAAAGTTCAATTATCAGTCAATCAGCAGTCTTTACTACAGTGTAAATTTATGTCTCTCTTGGATTTCTATTCTTGTGGACCTAATTAGTGTAAGATGAAAAGCTTCAACAAAAAAAAAGCCTCTTTTTTCAGGAATACTCAAGTTCTGCACTCCAAAATGATAATTACTTACTTATATTTAGGGCAGCGTGGTGGCGCTGTTTCTTCACAGTGCCAGGGACCTGGGCCAGTCTTGGGTGACTGTCTGTGTGGAGATTGCATATTCTCCCCATGTCTGCATGGGTTTCCTCCAGGTGTTCTGGTTTCCTCCCATAGTCCAAAGATGTGCAGGTTAGGTGGTCATGCTAAATTGTCCCCTTTTGTCCAAGGATGTATAAGTTAGGTAGATTGGCCGTGCTAAATTGCCCCTTAGTGTCCAAGGATGTGTAGGCTAGGTGGGATAGCCATGCTAAATTGCACCTTAGTGTCCAAAGACATGCAAGTTAGGCAGAAAAATTGCCTCTCAGTATCCAAGGATGTGTAGATTAGGTGGATTGGCCATGCTAAATTGCCCCCTTAGTGTCCAAAGATTTGCAGGTGGGTGGGATAGCCATGCAAAATTTCCCCTTAGTGTCCAAAGATGTGCACATTAGATGGGATCGCCATTATAAATGTGTGGGGTTATGGGGATAGGTCAGAGAGGTTGGTCTTTTAGAGAGTCAGTGCAGACCCAATGGGCCAAATGGCTTTCTTGCAGGGATTCTGTAGGTCTATATTCACAATAAACAGATAACATATTTAGGACATGTTGAACTATAGTAAATAATTTCATTGTGACAAGTTAATAACTGCACCTTTTCTCTTCAGTCTATGCATCATTGAAGGAACACTCCGGAGTGCCTCAGACCACGAGAGTTGGCCTCATCATTGCCCGTGGATCTGCAGCTGCTGTCTCCTTCCTATACTCGTACATCCTTCTCACCATGTGTCGGAACCTGATCACAGTGCTGCGCGAAACATTCCTCAATCTATACATCCCTTTTGATTCAGCTGTGGATTTCCATCGTTGGGTGGCAATGGCTGCTGCATTTTTCTCAGGTGAGAAGTGGGGACCTCTGAGAGAATGGAGACCTTACTGTCAGCAACCATTACTCCAAATGGCGCTGCCCAAACCATGGTTCAGTTAGTCGCACTGCATCACCAAGTCCTGGTGCTTAGCTCCAGCTACCATTCCAGTGGAAAAACTGCACTGCCAACGATGCTGTTTTTTCAGATGAGACATTAAAATGCAGTCCCCATCTACCTACATGGGTGGACTTAAAAGATCCCAGAGTGCTACTTCACAGAAGAATGGAGGGATTATCTCTTGTTTCCTGGTTAACACTTATCCCTTAAATAAACAGGTGATGGGCACAATCTTACTGGCCTCTCAGGCTTTGGTGCTGCTGCAAGCAAGGGTGGAGGGTGCAACCTTAGCAAAAGTGCCAAAAGAGCGTGAAAATGGCAAAGAATTACATTGTTTTGGAAGAGCTCCCAAATGCAAGCGCCCAACAATTTGAAAAAAAGGAACACCACAGATCTGATTCTTGCCAGAAGAGGGAGGGGATGGAGCCTATTCTTGACAGGAAGCCAGCTGCTGAGGTCTTGGGCTGCCATTGCGCAGGGACCCCAATCTCCCAGTGCACTGATCGGCTGATGGAACGAGCGACTAAGGTTGCCAAATCTCTGTTCGCTGCAGTGGGAGCTGCAAATCATGCCAGCGGGAAGATTCTGGGACATAACTGTGCACAAACTAGCCATTGCATTTCCTGAATTACAACAGAGATCAATTTTAACGTTGTGTCAGTAAATGCATTTTCAGTGAGTTAAAATGGTGCTCTAATTCTGTGATTGATGCAATCCCAGTAAATTAATGAGTTCATTGTACAATCCCTACATTTGACCCAATGCATCTGCCCTGACAACAATACAAACCAGACCTTATCCCTGTAATCCTATATATTTACCTGGCTAATTCCTCTAACCTACGCATCCCAGGACGCTAAAGGGAAATTTAACATGCCAATCCACCCAACACGCACATCTTTGAACTACAGGAGGAAAACTGGAGCACCTGGAGGAAACCCACGCAGGCATGGGGAGAGTGTGCACTCATCAGGTGAGTGCTGACCAGATGAAGAAGCAGCGCCGAAAGCTCATGCTATCAAATCAACCTATTGGACTTTAACCTGGTGTTGTAGGATTACTTACTGTGCCCATCCCAGCCCAATGCCAGCAACTCCATGTCAAAAGTCCACACAGACAGTGACCCAAGCCAGGAATTGAACACAGGTTCCTGGAGCTGTGGGACAGCAGTGCTAACCACTGTGCCACCGTGCTAGTTCTTTCTACGGAATAGCTACTAAACAACTTGATTTTTAACCCAGTAGTCTGACATTTGAATTTTGACCATGGTGAGAGGCAACTCTGTCTAATCCACTGCGCCATTACACCTTACTTGCTTATGGATTGTGGAACTTTGAATTGTCTTATATTTAATTGTGCAATGTATTTATTTGACTTTTCTTTTGCAGTACTCCACAGTGCAGCTCATGGAGTCAATATTTACACTTTCTCTGCCAGCCCACTCAGTGTTCTAGCGTGCCTATTCCCTGAGGCAGTATATGATGATGGGTAAGTTCGAAAACTACTAAATAAGAAAGAATTTACAGTATAAGAAATAAGAGCAAGAATTGGCCGTTTGGTGCCCTCAGTCTTTGACATGTTCTATAACCCAAATTGCACTGCGCTGTGGGATGGCACAATGGCACAGTGGTTAGCATTGCTGCCTCACAGCGCCAGGGAACCCTGTTTCGATTCCAGGCTTGTTTGACTGTGGAGTTTGCACATTCTCCTTGTTACTGCGTTTTCTCCAGGTGCTCTGGTTTCCTAACTCTGTCCAAAGATGTGCGGATTAGGTGGATTTGCCATGTTAAATTGACTGTTGGTGTCCAATGATGGGCAGGTTAGGTGGATTGGCCATGCTACATTATCTTACTGTCCAATGATGAGCAGCCACTGTTGGGGGGGGTGGGTTTTGAGGTCTTGATTATTTATACCAATCTTGTATATTTTGCATCTTCTCCTTTCCTTATGTATGAATGAAATGCTTTGATTGTATAGCGTGCAAGAAAGAATACTTTTCACTGTATACTAATATATGTAGTTTGTATACTATACTAATACATGTAGTTAGCTCTCAACTGCCCTCAGGCAACTAAGGATGGGCAATAAAAGCTGGCCTGGCCAACAATGCTCATGTCCGTGAATGGATTTTTAAAAAGCGGCAACAATAAATCAAAGCAAGTCAAACCAGAGTTTGGTGGTGGAAGCAGAGACTCTAACCTCATTTAAGAAGTACCTGGATCTGCACTTGAAGTGCTGTAACCTATAGGGCAATGGGCAGAGCTTGGGAAAACGGCATTCCAAAGGACACATTGGATAGGCCAAATAGCCTCCTTGTGTGCTTGACTTTTCTGTCGTTCCAGGGAGTGGTATTTGACTAGTAGTAATGTTTCTCTCTGGAATGAAAAGTATGCAATTTCTTGTAATGTAACATTTCCCACTACAATACCTCCTTTGATGTACTTGATCTAATGTCCCCTTGCTAGATTTCATAACTGACCATGTCTTCTTCTCCCCATAGGTCTGAATTGCCTCTGAAGTTTTACTGGTGGTTCTTTCAGAATATCACAGGTACTCATCTCATTCCTCAAGACTGAATTCTATAACAGAAGACTGGCGTAGAAAATAACTGCCTTGTGATATCATGTCTTCCGTTGAGCCAACTAATTTTTCAACCAATGGGTCATTTTTGGATAAAGAGTGTTGAGGCCTGTTTCTCAGGTGGAAGGGGGGCATTATAATCATAGAACATAGAACATTACAGCGCAGAACAGGCCCTTCGGCCTTCGATGTTGCGCCGACCAATTAGGAACAAGCAGTGATCCTCTAACCTAAACCATTCCCCTTTCATCCATAAACTTATCTACTAACCTCTTAAACGCCACCAAACTTGGCGCATCTACAACTGACGCAGGCAAGGCATTCCATACGCTTACCACCCTCTGGGTAAAGAACCTACCTCTGACATCTGTCCTAAAACCACCACCCCTTAATTTAAAGCCATGTCCCCTCGCGCTAGCTTCCTCCATCCTAGGAAAAAGGCTATCACTGTCTACCCTATCTAAACCTCTAATCATCTTATATGTTTCGATCAGGTCCCCTCTTAGCCTCCTCCTTTCTAACGAAAACAACCTCAAATCCCTCAGCCTCTCCTCATAAGACCTGCCCTCCATACCAGGCAACATCCTGGGAAACCTCCTCTGTACCCTCTCCAATGCCTCCACATCTTTCTTATAATGCGGGGACCAGAACTGCACACAATACTCCAAGTGCGGCGCACTAGAGTTTTGTACAGTTGCAACATGACGTTGCGGTTCCGAAATTCAATCCCCCTACCAATAAAAGCTAAGACTCCATATGCCTTCTTAACAACCTTATCGAATTGACTGCCTACTTTCAGGGATCTATGCACAAATACACCAAGATCACTCTGTTCATCAACACTATTAAGAATCCTACCATTAGCCCTATACTCTACACATTTATTATTCCTGCCAAAGTGCATTACCTCACACTTTTCCACATTAACCTCCATTTGCCACCTCTCGGCCCAGCTCTGCAACTTGTCCAAGTCTCTCTGCAAACTAGAACATCCCTCTTCACTATCTACCACTCCTCCGACTTTGGTGTCATCCGCAAATTTACTAATCCATCCTTCAATACCCTCATCCAGATCATTTATAAAAATTACAAACAATCAAGTGTGTTCTGACCAGAAACTCACTTAACCTGGCAAGTAAACCACAATTCAACCTTTTGGGTCATTTTCTTTCGCTCCCTTCCCAAGAATGCTCATGTCGACTTTAATTGTCCTAGATGGGCAGCAAGGATGTGGATTTGATTTCCACCATGAGTGGATCTGCATATTCTCCCCCATGTCTGCGTGGATTTCCTCCGGGTGCTGGTTAGGGGGATTAGCCATGCTAACTTGATCTTCACTCACCAAAGATGTGTAGGGGAATAGCTATGTTAAGTTGGCCCTTCACTCTCCAAAGGTTGGGGTGATTTGTGGGATAAATACATCAGATTTCAGGGCTAGGGCCCGGGTGAGAGTTGGTGCAGACTTGATCAGCTGAATGGCCACCTTTTGCACTGTGGTATTTTGTTCTGTGTGATCTAACTCCAGGTTTGGATTAGAGTACTATGAGCAGTTTTGGGCACCGTATCTAAGGCCTTGTGCTGGCCTTGGAAAGGGACCAAAAGAGGTTCACAAGAATGATCACGGAATGAAGAGCTGGTCGTAAAAAGGTTGAGGACTCTGGGACTCTGTATTACATAGAACATAGAACATTACAGCACAGAACAGGCCCTTCGGCCTTCGATGTTGCGCCGACCAATATGAAAAGCAATGACCCTCCAAACTAAACCATTCCCTTCTCTTCCATATACTTATCAACTAACCTCTTAAACGCCACCAAAATTGGCGCATCTACAACTGCTGCAGGCAGGGCATTCCACTCCCAAACCACCCTTTGGGTAAAGAACCTATCTCTGATATCCGTCCTATAACTATCACCCCTTAATTTAAAGCTGTGTCCCCTCGTGCGAGCTTTCTCCATCCTAGGAAAAAGGCTATCACTGTCCACCCTATCTAAACCTCTAATCATCTTATATGTTTCGATAAGGTCCCCTCTTAGCTGTCTCCTTTCTAACGAAAACAACCTCAAATCCCTCAGCCTCTCTTCATAAGACCTGCCCCCATACCAGGCAACATCCTGGTAAACCTCCTCTGTACCCTCTCCAATGCCTCCACATCTTTCTTATAATGTGGGGACCAGAACTGCACACAATACTCCAAG